>OX424557.1:43399750-44734158 GCA_949152475.1 Terebella lapidaria | reverse complement strand
ACATAATGACGTATACGCCATCTAGCGGGGTCTCTGTAACGGACATTGAATGGAATCTAAATTGATATCTCATTACCCAACAATAGGTGTACGTATGAGTATCTGAACTATTTTATTTACCGGATGGGAAGTTTCTACAGGTGAATGTGGCGTGCCAGGACTATCAGTGATTTGTCGGTTTCACGATCAGGCGAATACGGAAAATCGCAACAGAACTTGACGCTACACTCGAGAATTGTCATTATAATAATAGCAGACATGTAGAGTCAATGCTCTGATTACTCAGACCTAATGTTATCACCCGGTGTAGGCTTCTTGCAATACAACATGGCAAAATTGTCTGCAACCGCTGGTTCACTTCCGATATCAAATGGGAACTTTCGAGTTTTGTTCAATGTGCCTAAGGCTACAACTCCGTTTCAATTCCAATAAAATGACACTCTGAAATATTTACTATATCAATATCTGGTATTTCTAAACTATCGGAACGATAACTTCGTATTATCAATGCAGTTATGACACCTGGAATGTCATTTATAGGGTTTTTGTGAGAATTACAGATTAATAAATTGTTTTACCATTTTTAAATACCAGTAGGCCTAGGCCTATGTGACAAGAAGTTAATTGCAAGTTGAAAACAATTACTGAGTAACACAATGAACTTGCAGTAATGATTTCAATAGGCGTGCAGGTTTAGGTTGGCAAATAGGCGACTTTTGTTCTGAATGTTCAGAGCAAGCAACTGCTGGGATGCCGTCACTAGGCCTACTTCGGATTAACTCATAGGGAAGGGTTTTTTTCCTCATGATAGGCCTACGCCCGCCATTTTCGATTCACTCCTTCACGTTTCCGAATCTGCTTTCCATCAATCCATGTGTTCAGTCAAAGTCACGACAGACTCACTCACCTAAAACCTTCTTGACGACAATGTACTGTTTGTTACTAATGAACACAAATTCATTAGCGTTTCCAGTTGTCACCGATCTAGTGTGCGTGAATTGCATGCTTCATAGTTGGAGGATTCACAGTTCGATGATGCCGTGATTTGTCAAGTATCCATGCAGCGACATAGAAGATAAAGTTCTGCTTATTATCACTAAATTCAGCCATGGACTGAATGCCAGCAAGGTCAGAGCTTTCTCGTCTGATATTGGACTGTTGAGGAGTAAGCTTTTCCTGTATCACCGTGTACATGTCACCGACTTTCAAGACGAACATCTTGGACGCATGCAGTTCGTGTATGTCCGATGCGAAAAAGGGGGTCGACTAACGTGACCGACGATCTGTACGCGCCACAAAACTGCGTAGCAATAGGTTTTACGATTTTACCTAAATGTTGATATGTTATTCTGGGCAGTTCGTGTATTAATTTTAGAGTGAAAAAAAGAAAACAGAAAGCCGCCGTGGATCTTGAGGAAATGTTGGGAATTTTCTTTCTCCGCCACCCCAACAAGATGCTTCGAGACAAACGAAAACTTATTACCAGTATAGGATAACAGTAGCACCGCCATATCAGCTTCACTTGAAAAACCAACAATATCCGAATACACCCGTGTGCTAATCTACATATATTGTTGTCGTACATACAGTATATCTACAAGTTTCACGCACAAGATACTGAATACCAACGAAATATGACGTTTCACTTCTGACTTTCGAAATAAGTACAAAAGGTACTTTGCCACATTTCTAACCCCTAGAATTCATTAATATTACACAAATTATTATTTATTCTCATCAAATAAAAAGTGGGGGTCGTCGCGTTGGTTTTGTCACAATCATGGACTGGAAAACAAGTACGTTCGGGCATCGGTTTCATAGTTTTTCGTTGACATTGCCGCGACATTTTGAAACGAAGTCTCACGATGAGAGGACACAAACAAATGTTTGCAACACGCCCATTCCTGGACGAACTGACTTGAAAATTTGCAAGCATGTTCAGGAGAGTATATAGATGACACTGTCATAATAAAAAATACGGTTAAATTGAAAAATTCTGCACAACTCATGCCCTCACATGGTCGCTATTCCGTCACGCTGGATTTATCATGCAATAATCGTATAATATTTCCAGATGGTTGATGAATTATCACCCACAGGTAAAAATGTGTTCATCAGATTTCTTTGCAAATTTGTCTGATTATCACGTGATATGTGTAGATTGAAAACGTTGATTAAAAAGTGAGGGCCGTCGAGTTGGATTTGTTGCAAAACACTTCTGAACGAAATATAGCTAGCCTTCGAAATCCGCAATATTATTCACTTCAAAATGAGTTAACAGCCCCAGAAAAAAGTCCATACGGTAGAACCTTCCAAAATTTAGTATACATGTCTAATGGATTTAACACATGTAATAACTGAAATAAAATGTGGGGGTCACTGCGGTAGAATTTTCGCAATCTGCATTTGAATGCTGCATGTCGGGCTAGAAATCGTGCGCCATGCAGCTATACATGCATTTGCCACCAAAACGTCATTTTTACAGACTCCGTCGTGTGGCGCCACTGTTCAATTGGTCGCACGTAATGACGTGAGTTGGCTATCTTGGTATAGAAAATCTTTGGTGTTATTAAGTTGTGCGACCCAATGCGACCCAAAACTGTAATGGAGAAAGGACGAGAAATTGTACATTCGTAGATTCGAAAGTGCAAGGCTGTAGGCCGATCATTTTGGTGCCTGAATGTTCATTTTTGAGTCACTTTCTTTTACTGAAATAAAACTACGTATTATTTGTCCAGTGAAATAATTGAGCTCATGCAAGCACGCGCCCTGTATTTATGACCATCTCTGCAAAAGTTCGCAACCGTTCATTCGTGGGTATACGTAATTTCGTGCAATAACAACATCTTACGTCACAAGTGTATTTTCAGCCATTAGAGTTAAGAGTAGTTTTGACATTAGATTCCTGATTAGTAATCATTTTTTCTCAGTTATGAAACTATTTTACACCATGGTGCAAACCATTTACAACTGGCACAAACTTTTTAGCAAGGCACAAACTTTTTCTAGCAGGACACAAGCGTTTTAGCAGGGCACAAGCCTTTACAGCATTCAAACCTTTCACACTGAGCACAAACATTTCTATTCGGACGCAAATCTTTCTATAGCAAGGCAATCATGTTTATGACAAATTTTATGTTTATGATAATAATGATTTAGAAATATTTGAAATCCTGATTCATATAAATGATACGGAATTCTTCTGAAAAAGTATTGCATGAAAGGACTCAACGTTAAAGAACTGGCGCAGACCACTGCTAATGTATTGGAGTAGGCTAATGAAAATAATACCAATACAAAGGAAAAAAATAATTATTTTTTGCAGACGACACTAGAAACTTCACCAAATTAAACACGCTTACATATGGAAGGAATTCGGTTTCGATTCGGCGCATGTTTAAAAGGTACTGCGTAACCGTATCGGGTTTTTTTTCTCTCTTTTTGTCG
Organism: Terebella lapidaria; assembly: GCA_949152475.1. Classification (NCBI taxonomy): domain Eukaryota; kingdom Metazoa; phylum Annelida; class Polychaeta; order Terebellida; family Terebellidae; genus Terebella; species Terebella lapidaria. The sequence continues at coordinate 44,730,711 of OX424557.1, read as the reverse complement.
GAATCGATTCGGTCTCGTTTCGGTGTTTATATCTATGAAAAAAAAGCATTTAGTGTAAGGCGTGATAAGGTGGCTGGGTGTTTTGGGCTTTAGTGTCTGACGTGATAATGTGGCTGGATGTTGTGGGCGATAGTGTCTGACGTGATAATATGACTGGGTATCGTGGGCTATAATGTCTGACGTGATAAGGTGGCTGGGGTTGTGGGCGTCAGTGTCTGACGTGACAAGATGGCTGGGTGTTTTGGGCGTCAGTGTCTGAAGTGATTAGGTGGCTGGGGTTGTGGGCGATAGTGTCTGACGTGATAAGGTGGCTGGGTGTTTTGGTCGTCAGTGTCTGACGTGATTAGGTGCCTGGGTGTTTTGGGCGTCAGTGTCTGACGTGATTAGGTGGCTGGGTGTTTTGGTCGTCGGTGTCTGACGTGATTAGGTGCCTGGGTGTTTTGGGTGTTAGTGTCTGGCGTGATGAGGTGGCTGGGGTTGTGGGCGATAGTGTCTGACGTGATGAGGTGGCTGGGGTTGTAGGCGTTAGTGTCTGACGTGATGAGGTGGCTGGGGTTGTGGGCGATAGTGTCTGACGTGATGAGGTGGCTGGGGTTGTGGGCGATAGTGTCTGACGTGATGAGGTGGCTGGGGTTGTAGGCGTTAGTGTCTGACGTGATGAGGTGGCTGGGGTTGTGGGCGATAGTGTCTGACGTGATAAGGTGGCTGGGTGTTTTGGGCGATAGTGTCTGACGTGATAAGGTGACTGGATATCGTGGACGTGATTAGGTGGCTGGGTGTATTGGGGGCTTTAGTGTTTGACGTGATTAGATGGCTGGGGTTGTGGGCGATAGTGTCTGACGTGATAAGGTGGCTGGGTGTTTTGGGCGTTAGTGTCTGACGTGATAGGGTGACTGGATATCGTGGACGTGATTAGGTGGCTGGGTGTATTGGGGGCTTTAGTGTTTGACGTGATTAGATGGCTGGGGTTGTGGGCGATAGTGTCTGACGTGATAAGGTGGCTGGTTGTTGTGGGCGGATGGTGGCTGGACGTGGTGGGTGTTAGTAGTTGAGTGAGATACTGACGTCACAAGTGTCCCTCTCGTTGTTGTCCCTATCGTCAGACGCACACAACATGCCGTCGGTGATGGTCTCCTGGGGGTACATGCTCTGACAGAAGCTGTTATCGTGGACTTGCACACTGGTGTACTGCAGCGTGTCAGCATAGGGCTCGCCTGTACGTCAGAGACATGTCGTCAATGATTCAAGTGGGAACTAAGATACGAATTTATATATTCATATGCTTTGCATATACCTTCAATGTCATATGATACTGTAAGTTACATAGTTTAGTTAGTAGTCAAAGTTGTCATATATTTGTGACCCCTTTTCAGTCGACTGCCTCGACTGACAATACCACTACATGATACTGACCGACTTGTGGTGAGCCCCAGCCAATGATCTCCCCCGTTGCGTCCACGAGCATATCGGCCGGGTCGGCCGCGCACACCGGAGCAATGTTGGCATCGAAAGCGATGTCTGTGGTGGTCTTGATGAGCGAGATATCGTGGTCGTAGCCCGAGATGTACAGTTCATGCTCGAGTACTGCCTCGACGTCGTACAACACCTCGCCGGAACCCGGCGCCAAGGCGATTGTTCCTACCGCCACTTGGAAACTGGCAGGGTCACTGCACAACACAGACCGCAGAACGTCAGCATTTACGCGCTTACTATGATTTTTTTTATGACACGGTACTCAATCGTAAGAATTTACTATGGAGCTGTGTGGTTTACTACTAGTAGAGAATGGGAGGGTGTCTCACCGGCCGTTCGTGCACTGGGCGGCAGTGAGAATCCAACGGTTGTGGACGATCACTCCTCCACAGTAGTGGTCTGGGTCCCTGAGAGAAGCCTGCAAACAAGACAATATGAACTCACAAGCATTGATTGAGAAGGAATCGAGTAAGAGCATTGAAATCATACACATGTGCATGTAGCAACAAACGTTCCGCAACCTGTTCAGTATTCCAATTTTTAGGTTATCGGACCTATGGTCAGAGCACAAAATGGCTGACCTATGGTCCGATAACATATCAATTGGCATGACGTTGCGTCCGTCGTCGGCGTCGTCCGTCCACATTTTTATCTCTAAAGTTTATGGGTGAATCTTTCTGAAGATTTTTTTACGAAATTGCATGAAAATAATTAAAAAAGGGTGTTTTATTGTTAGGTTTTTTTTTATTTTCACGTTTCTTTCAAAATGGCGGCCATTTTCGACGAAAAACGACCATTTTCTGACTTTCGCGGCCATTTTCTCAAAAACTGTTCTGACAGTTTTGAGATTTTTACTTCAAAAGATTGTCCTCATATACCTCTGTGATGTGTATAAGTTTCGTTGCCCCTGAATCGCCGGTCTGCGTGTGGCGGTCATTTTCATTTTCTCGACGGGTTTCCCATGTTAAATTCTCCTATGCTTTATAATGGGACACATTAGGCCTAATATCTCACTTAATATTGAGATTAGAGACTAGGAATCAATTTTGGACACATAGGAAATGATATATGCTGATTATTGTCATGACCTTGAATTTGACCTTTGACCTCATTTTTAAAGTCAGAGCACAAAATGGCTAGTATGTCGCTAATTATCGACTTTACAGCTTAGAAAATCATAGAAAATGATTTATGCCGAATATTGTGATGACCTTGAATTTGACCTTTGACCTCATTTTCAAGGTCAAGCACAGAATGACTAATATCTCGATTATTATCGACTTTAAAGCTTAGGAATCAATTGTGGACATATAGGAAATAACAGATGCCGAATATTGCTATGACCTCGAATTTGACCTTTGACCTCAATTTTAAGGTCAGAGCACAAAATGGCTGATATCTCGCTTATTATCGACCTTACAGCTTAGGAATCAATTGTGGACGTATAGGAAATTATATATATGCTGAATATTGTCGTGACCTTGAATTTGATCATTGGTCTCATTTTCGAGGTCTTACAGTCTTCTAATGGCTAACATCTTGGTTATTATCAACTTTACAACTTGGGATTCAATTGTAGACATACAGCAAATGATACATATATATGCCGAATATTCTGTAGACCTTTATTTTGACTTTTGATTTCATTCTCAAGGTCACAGGACATAGTGACTAATATCTCTCTCATTATTGAATTTACAGCTTCGTATTCAATTGTGAGCGTATAGGAGATCATGCGGGATACTCGTGACTTTGAATTTGCCCAGTGACCTTATTTTCAAGGCCACTGGACAAAATAGATATTATATATTTTCCGGTAGCCTATCATAGCACTTGGGCTAATTTTTCTTTGAGAAACAAAATTGTGTTAATTGAGATACCAAAAGACATTGTCTTCGTTTCTGGGCTAACCAGTTATAGAGGTAAATCGAACGTGATTGAGATTTTGTCCACTTTGTTTTGTTTGACAATCAACGGGAAATTGTTAGTCCAGTTTTTCCCATCAACCGTGAACTTGGAACTGGTTAGTCCTGATTTGCTTTGACTGACCATGAACGGAAACTCGTTGGCTCTGGCATCGATGCCGCCAATGATGTTGGTGCATGTTGCGTTGACGGGACAACCCTCTCCGGCGTCGGGAAGTGGGCTCACTCCACACGGGCCATCGGCTTTGTGGCGGGGTTACATAAGGGATTATTGCATCGACAATGGGAATATACAATCTGAATGCATTCAAGAAAGACCCAATTAATTTCCCAATAATCCAATGGAGGATACTCACGGTACCACACGGGTGGTTGAGCTGAAATTGAATTTGAAATGCGTTCATAAGTCAGATTCACGACAAAGAAATTTGATTTTACTCATTTTGCATTGTCTTATAATCAATTGGGGTTTCAATTGGAAAGAGTACACGACATTCCGGCGTCGCGTGATAGATATAAGGATAGATGGCAACGCAGACATACCTTGCACGGCGGCGACGAGAGCGGCTAACACGAGAATGTTCATGGTGTCACGGCAGTGGTCGGGGACCGAGTGAGAGACTAGCGTGGCTAGCCGAGCCGTCCCTGCCCTGTCCGCCCAATCTCGGACACCGCGCTATCAGAAGCTGCGACAGGCCACGTATGTCTAAATCACTGGGTCTCCGCAATACGTGTAAAACTGTACACTGATAATACAGATGTATGCAATTCTGAATATAGTGACCACTGAAGATCACGACACTGAACCAGACCACTTCCCTCCACTCTTGTTTATAACATCGATATGGAGTGAAACGTACTGAATGTAAACATGAAAGCAAAACAATATACAACTAACATTAACATTGTTTCGCCTTAACCGTGTATCCAAAATTTTACAACACGCTTTGATAAGAAATTGTCACGTGTATATGGACACATTGCAATAGCAGGTTTTCTGTATCCCACGACAAGCTGAAGTCTTAACGAGTTCGTTATTGGGTTCAATAAGATAACAGTTTGCATACACAAGTTCTTTTCAAACTTTAACATTACACTCTATCAAAACTAATTCCATCACACATATACATGCATGGTGGATAGCGTTATCAAAACAAATATTGATGAGAAGTAGATGACCAAGGATCTGTGAGATTTTCGAAAGAGCGAGAGGCCTGTAAAGGCGTATCCTCAATACAACTGAGCCACGTGGTAAAACTGGTGATATTTCTTCGAACAGATTTCGATTATGTACGATATTTTGTTTGATTTTTGCTATAGGCCTATTCGTTAGCATTGTGAGGAAAATTATACAGCGTAGAATTCTATAATTACACATGAATTCACCTGGCAGCGTTTAGAAGAGAACCACCAAACAAACTGCATCTACCCAGCCGTTGTTGTGATCTCGAGTCAGATTATGCGGGAACACTTCGAAAAAGTAGTCAACACACCTGTTTCTTGTTTGATTTCGAAATGTCCATGTCATAGGTTGAGGGAGTATCACAGTTTGAAAGTCTGATGTCAGAATCGCCAGAGTTATAAGACATACATCACATCACATCGCTCTGTGTGTAGACCTTGGAGATCGCACCTTAACACCTGGTGGTCGTACTGGGGACCTACTTCAGACTTCTGAACCTCCAAATATTTACTTATTCATTGCACCATGTAATGCTATGCCATAATTAAGAAACATATTCTATGGCATCCCACACAGTAAGAACAAATCACATTGAAAAATAGTATGTGATGATCAAATTAGTCACATTGAAGCATCCTCGCACACACAAGAAACATAAGAAGTGTCACCCCTGGTCATTTTCACAAAGAAGACGATCGAGAATACATAGTTAATAAATGATGAAAGAAAGAAAGAAAGAAAGAAAAAAAGAAAGAAAGAAAATTTATTTCACATATGTTAACAAAACAAAACCAAGGGAACATATGCTGGACACCAGAAGAGACAAGCTCATCGGACTGGTGACCACAAAAATTAAATATTTTAACAGAATACTACGTTACAACAAGAAACCACAAAAATAAAAGAACTCAAAGTACAAGCGAAAAGATAGTCATAATATTTTAAACATGATTGAAACAACTTTATATACATATAAATACATACAAACGCACATAAACATACACATATATGTCACCTATTTGTCAGCTACAATGCTTTGATAATTACGAGTATTTGCTCATTAAATTGTGTTTGACATGCTTTTTGAAAGTAGTTAATGAATTTATCTGGTGTAATTGTACAGGTAGACTTTGATAGAGTTTGGTACAATAGTTGTTCAATAATAGGTTGCCGTGATTAGTATTTGATTTGGTAACAGTAAATGAGGTATTTTGCCTGGTGGTGATTCCGCAAAGATTTCAAAGCGTTTGAGATGAAGAACGTGTTCGTTTGTATTAAACCTTTCGGAGCAACAATATCAGAAGTTTCATGCTAAGTTTTTTTTATCCTTCATCTTTTATTGTATATGGCATGTAGGCCCAGACAATATGGAAAAATTGAAAGAGAAAATTAGAAAATTATGATGATTCATAAAGAATACTGCCATATGCATAAAGCAGTTTCACAAAGAAAATGTAGACAGGAAAAACGAATTATGGCCCTAAAAAACCTCAATCTGTACATCGGCGTTATCGCACAAATAGTGTCATTTGAACATTCGGTTCTGTTCGTGTATCAATTGGTCAATTTATTCAATCACGTGAACCTGGTATGTAATCACTTTCGAAATAATAAACGATATGAAACAGGCACAGCGTAGATAATGTAAATCTCTACTTAAAACTTATCAGTAACTCTTATAGTAAACTGTGATTTCAAATTAACTTAAGAATATAATTCAGTTGGCCTGAGATTAAAACTGACAGAACATGTGCAGTGACGACGGGACACACAGGAACGCCACTAAGTGCAATTGAGGTAGAAACTAGTGGAGCGTTTGATATCTTGTTCGGCCCAGACAAGTTTTCGTTGTTTGCTACACACCACTTAACAGTTTGTAGCATGCCCTTGTGAACAACTGAACCACCCATGGTATAAAGTCGGAGAACAGTCAGTGAATGTCATTCACAAAATTGGCACCCACAATCTATAAACTCGTGCATAAACTGGACGTTATCGACACTGAAATCTGGTTGAACACAATTGTTGAAAATGTCGTTCAGTTCTCGGAAAGTTGCTGCGACGTCCGTGATATCTTTCACCATTGTCGTCTTGATGATGATACTGTTGTCGATGCGATCAAAACCTAAACCATCAGCTACCCATGATCGACGATTGCTAAGATATTTGGATAGAGTGTCTGAGATTTGCCAGAAGGACGATCCACCGAGTCTGAGAGCTAGCAAACCGCTCTGCCCATGTGTGTCCCCTAACCTGAAAGGCCGAGTGGTTCCGGACACTGCGGCACTGATGGAGCTCACGTGGGACACTGCAGAGCGTCTAGTGCCCAACAAACACCTCAAGCCGGGCGGTCACTGGGTGCCGGACCACTGCGAGCCACGTCGTCGTCTGGCCGTCGTCATCCCGTACAGAGACAGGGAACGCCATCTGCGGGCCTTCCTGGCACACACTCACCCCATCCTGCAGAGACAGCTGCTCGAGTACAGGATCTTTGTCGTCGAGCAGGACTATCCATACGTCTTCAACAAAGCAAGCATGATGAACATAGGATACATCGAGTCTCAGAAGATCTTCAGCCACGATTGCGTCTTGTTCCACGACGTGGATTTGTTGATGGAAAACGATCAACATATCATGGCCTGTGGCACTGAAGTACATCACATTGGAGCTTATATCGATGCTTTCAACTACACGGTACTGTATCCATCACTGGTAGGAGGCGCCGTGTTGATGTCCAGACCGACCTTCAGGGACCTGAACGGATATTCCAATGACTACTACGGCTGGGGCGGAGAAGATGATGACCTGGAAAGTAGAATTAGATGGCAAAACAAGACCATGGAACGTGCTCCCCCATCTGTAGCGTCGTATTCCAGTCTCAAACACCGACCAGACGCAGGAAACCCTAAAGCAGACGACAGACGTAAAGCTTTCGAACATCGACCAGAACTCTATAAAAACGATGGCCTCAACAATTTGAAATACTCTGTCGTTCAAACTAAAGACTACCCTTTGTACACATGGATACATGCGAGGTTAGAGAAACAGGCGACATACGCAAATTTCTTCACCACGTCTGCTGACTTCAGCGTGCAGAACGCCGGATGTTCGCCGGAGCCGGACGGCACACGACTGGAGCTGTCTCGTGCCACGTGCAAGTTCACATGTGAGCGAGACACGAGCTGTGTGGGGTTCTCCTACAGGTCCGACCCCATACTAGTGTCCTACTGTGTCATACTCAAGAAGAAGTGTCAGAACGTGTTGCCCAGTAGCACGGAACAAATATACACGAAACATGTTTGAACTGCGCCAATTTCAAGCTAGATGTTTTGTTAAACTTGACTTGCTTTACATGTTATGTTTGTTTTACCTACATATATCTGTTAATATTTGTCACAAAGAGTTGCAAGAATAAACATTTGAAATATTGCATACGCTTGCATTATGAATGAATAGGAAACCATACAATTGGGTTATTTAATGGATCTTCTGCCACTAAACATAAAACCTCGAGTTAGACAAACCGCCCGAAGACCTTGGATTTCTTTTTATGGATATAATGTGTCATGTACGCTGCATCCTTAGGCACCATTGGACTCGACTTTGGGTAACCGTGATTACCGTGTTTACCTCGAGATGTGTAGAGCGGTCACCGGATACACAGACTTGCTTAGGATAACTTGTCGATATAAACTACAACTTGTAAGTCGTGTTGCCTTGCTTGTTCAATATCACAATGTCACTGTAGATACCCCGATTACCGTCGATGTTAGTTAACATTTAAGTTCACCGAGAACAGGCTACTCTGATGGTATCAGAACTAGGCGAGTGAAGCATATACGGCTCATGATGTTTCTGCCACCAATTACGAAATATATTGTATTGTTCACGTTAAGCTTTTGTAATATGCATTTAAAAAGAACATAATTGTTGATTACCGTAACGTGTACTGATGATTACAGTAACGTGAAAATGAATACACGGAAATGATTACCGTATCATAAGGAAGCTTGCATGACAAATACGATAAGGTCTATGGTATGATTTGTAGCTATGATGCGATGCGTGTGTTGCAGACGCTTAGAAAATGTGGCAAATTCAATAGAGGGGCTTAATTACAACTTAAAATGTGGCAAACTTAATATACTAATTACTTGATATTATGTCTTTTATACGAAGCAACGGATTCGTCAAGTGATGGTGGGATATCCGAAAACGATGACTTTCTGACCACAATTATTCTAGTCTAGATACCAGTAATGTAGTTCGAGGTGAACAAGTTTTCTCTCATACCATCTTGTTATAGATGGAGAAAATATCACGGAAACATCAGATTGACCCGAGCAGTATTCAAATCACGGAGAATCCGCTTGAAGGGACTGCTTTACCATTCGAGTTACCGAGACTTCCTAATTTCCCACCAAAATTTTGGTTTATTCTATAATATTTTGTTATAATTATGATTATGTTGATGAAAAATCATCTTGTCGAGTGTATTAGCACAATACATGCACATTGCCCGAGTATGTTTATATAGTTGGTATATCGATATGTTGTCTTCCTGAGACTGAAATGATTGAAACGTCTTTGGCGCAACGAATTGAATTGAAGAAACTTCAGCAATACAGTAATCTAGATAAACGTTTTTGATTGAATTTACATTCAGTTGCAGCCACAACAACCTACTCAATGGCTCAATGAGATAATGAAGTTTGAATAGTGTTATATGAAAATAAACGACATAATATTAGTGTTTGTGCATTCAACTGTCGAATTGTTTGATAAGCTTTGAACGAATGTCATATATATATGAACAATTATGTAAATGTATGAAATTCATACATTATTTTCCTCATGCTGCCTACAAAAAAATAATATATGCAATCACGACGTACATACTTTCAATATGCCACGTTATTGGTACATGTATATAGTAAACAATATTCTGACAATCATTGCTGTATTCGCGTTCATGGTATTCGGTTTTCTAGTCATCAAAAACATTTACCACCACATTACCATCCTATTTACGGTTAGCATTCGTCTATGATAAATTTGACGTTACGGTAATCACACCAAAAATAGGCTTTTGTGGTACAGTAGTCGTGATGAGAATTTTCAGAGAATTTTCGAAGGTAAAACAGACACTTGTCATCCGGGTTGGTTTGATTTTATTATACTGGATAATTTACGATAAACAGGCGTGGAGCTTTTCGAAATACCGCACGTTACGGTAATCGCACAGTAATCGGGGTATCAACAGTGAATGTAGACCCACTTCGGACTTAAACTTAAATGTGGCTTGCGATATTAATGTTGTTGATTTTGCGCGTGGAATGAATGTGCATATATTGATTGCATCATTATTAAATTTTGTTGTCACGAATGACGAATGTCAAAAAGCATTCACCTTTCAAATTACCATGGACCGACAAGTCGCAACATCTATCTACATACTTGTGGTGAAATTGGTCATTAATAAGTCAGATTTTTTACAATAAATATTTATTCCTTACAAACCAGTATCAACATATCGTGAAATTGTCAAGTCTTCAATCACTAATATACAATTTAAGTACACTGTTGCCTGCAATGACTTTAATGATTACACTACATTGCATTATGATGTCGTCTAACGACAGTAATTGTGCGGTCAATACAAACTAAAACACTGAATGACGACATTACGAACAGCCGATGTAGCACTACATCCAGAGAGTGTAGAATAGAGAGGTTTCACTCTGCAAATTTCCATTGTCTACCATTTTCTATCATGAAGCATTGGCGGCAAGAGAAATGTTGCAGTTTGTCGTCCACAAAGACTGATTATTGCTGTCATTTCGTTTTGCGAACATATTATCTGATTCATACATTCACATACATTCACAATAAAAGCAGAACACACATTCATTCATACCCCCCCCCCCTCACCCGCCAGGAGTGCCACCGGTTCCAAATACAAAGTGGTGCTGATGGAGTGAAACCTCTCTGTTCGACACTCTTTCCGTCGAACAGGACGTGTTCTTTACTCTTTCCGGAACACCTGATTTCACCTCCTGATGGCCATTTTGGGGGGTTCATGAGTTTCCTTGTCGTTTTTGTTTTCTCTCGCTTCGTGTGCCTGATGTTACTTTCTGTCCCCGGACGGTGAGATTGGATGACGGACCCTGTTTTGTTTGCTCACTTCGTATGCCTGATATGACTTTCTGTCCACGGATTATGAGATTGGATAACGGACTCTGTTTTGCTCGCTCGGAATTTTGGGGAATTCATGACGGGTGCCACTAGTGGGGCAGGAAATGCTCACTCTTTCCGGAACACCTGATTTCACCTCCTAATGGCCATTTACGGGGGTTCATGAGTTTCCCTGTCATTTTTGTTTTCTCTCACTTCGTATGCCTGATATGACTTTCTGTCCCCGGACTATGAGATTGGATAACGGACCCTGTTTTGTTTGCTCGGAATACTTAATACTGGGTATTGATTCCACGTCTATCTCTGCTACAATTGTTGTCATTTAGTTTCCATTTGACTACATACATGTATGTCATCCCTGTAAATCTCACATCGATCGGACCAATTGTTTCTGAGTTATGCGGACAACGACAATCAAACGACGAAAATTCTCTATTTTCGCCCAATATCGAAAAATTAGGGGTCACGATTTTAAGACTTTCGAGAGATTCAAGGCCATATTGTGAAGCAAGTTTTCAATCATTTTAACCGATTTTCGTTCAGGAGATGTGCCTGGATGAATTTGTGAAATTTCACAGTTCAATATTGAGCGACAATGCGAAGGTCAGAGTAAAGATCAAAATCGAAAATTTACAACAACTCTGCTTATATTAATGATTAATTTCCCCTATCAATTATATATTTTTCTGTACTCAATTCCCGTCATTTGCTGTATAACCGATGGTCTTGTGATCGAATTTCCCCATAATCGCCCAAATTAGCAAGTTTATGGGCCATCAGCTGAAATCACTGATTTGTAGTATTTCTAGTAGTGGTATTTCCCAAACCACTGACTATATTCAGTAGAATGTTGAATTTGGGAGAGCTGGCGAAGTTTGGGTTGTTAGTACCAAGAATTCAGGTCGTGGTCGACATATCGAGAATATGTTCAAGATAGAAAAAATCGCAAGAACTCTACTTTTATTAAAGAATATTTCTCCCATGATTTTTTATGGCCAATTTCCGATCATTTTATATGACCAAAGATAGTACGACCAAAATCCCCGATTATCGCCCAGGTCCAAAATGTAAGGGTCATAAACTCTAATTTTAGTAACTAAATCTGTAAGGGCGAGGGTCTGCAATCTCTGATTATTTCGTTACTTATTCATTGCACCATGTATTGCTATGCCATAATTAAGAAACATAGTCTATGGCATTCCACACAGTAAGAACAAATCACATTGAAAAATAGTGAGTTAGTAAGTTAGTCACATTGAAGCATATTTGTACACACGCGAAACATAAGAAGTGTCACCCCTGATCATTTTCACAAAGTAGACGAACTAGAATACTAAATAATGAAGAACGTGTTCGGTGATATCAAACTTTTCGGAGTAACAATATCAGATATTGTTTTATCAACCAACATCAGCGAAATTTTATGTCATTTTTGGACCATATTAGATGGCTTTAGATGGCATATCAGATGGCTGTAAAAAGTTCGGCAGCAAAGTTTCATAGTGTCGCTGCTAATTTTCGAGCATCATACAAGTCATGTACGTTATTGTTCTGTGTCGTGTTTGCACTGGTTGTTTTCGATAGTAGGCACCTCACAGGAGTGTATCTCGTGATGGCAGGAGTGTATCTCGTGAGTCTTATATCGTTTATTCATTATCCTATACTCATTATCCTTTAGCCTTTATCGTATACGGCTGGAGTTACATCGGAGTTATCGTACAAATAGTGACATCGTGATCCATCACATGTTATATTCTGGCATAGAATCACTTTCGAAATAATAAGCGATATGAAACAAGCACAGTGTAGATAATGTAAATCTCTCCTTAAAACTTATCAGGAACTCTTATATTAAAGTGTGATTTTAAATTGACTTAAGATTATAATTCAATTGGCCTGAGATTGAAACTGACAGAACATGTGCAGTGACGACGGGACACACTGGAACGTCACTAAGTGCAATTGAGGTAGAAACTTGTGGAGCGTTTGATATCTTGTTTGGCACAGACAAGTTTTTGTTGTTTGCTATACACCACTTAACAGTTTGTAGCATGCCCTTGTGAACAACTGAACCACCCAAGGTATAAAGTCGGAGAACAGTCAGTGAATGTCATTCACAAAATTGGCACCCACAATCTATAAACTCGTGCATAAACTGGACGTTATCGACACTGAAATCTGGTTGAACACAATTGTTGAAAATGTCGTTCAATTCTCGGAAAGTTGCTGCGACGTCCGTGTTATCATTCACCATTGTTGTCTTGATGATGATACTGTTGTCGATGCGATCAAAACCTAAACCATCAGCTACCCATGATCGACGATTGCTGAGATATTTGGATAGAGTGTCTGAGATTTGCCAGAAGGACGATCCACCGAGTCTGAGAGCTAGCAAACCGCTCTGCCCATGTGTGTCCCCTAACCTGAAGGGCCGAGTGGTTCCGGACACCGCGGCACTGATGGAGGTGACGTGGGACACTGCAGAGCGTCTGGTGGCCAACAAACACCTCGAGCCGGGCGGTCACTGGGCGCCGGACCACTGCGAGCCACGTCGTCGTCTGGCCGTCGTCATCCCGTACAGAGACAGGGAACGCCATCTGCGGGCCTTCCTGGCACACACCCACCCCATCCTACAGAAACAGCTGCTCGAGTACAGGATCTTTGTCGTCGAGCAGGACTATCCGTACGTCTTCAACAAAGCAAGCATGATGAACATAGGATACATCGAGTCTCAGAAGATCTTCAGCCACGATTGCGTCTTGTTCCACGACGTTGATTTGTTGATGGAAAACGATCAACACATCATGGCTTGTGGCACTGAAGTACATCACATTGGAGCTTATATCGATGCTTTCAACTACACGGTACTGTATCCATCACTGGTAGGAGGCGCCGTGTTGATGTCCAGACCGACCTTCAGGGACCTGAACGGATATTCCAATGACTACTACGGCTGGGGCGGAGAAGATGATGACCTGGAAAGTAGAATTAGATGGCAAAACAAGACCATGGAACGTGCTCCCCCATCCGTAGCGTCGTATTCCAGTCTCAAACACCGACCAGACGCGGGAAACCCTAAAGCAGACGACAGACGTAAAGCTTTCGAACATCGACCAGAACTCTATAAAAACGATGGCCTCAACAATTTGAAATACTCTGTCGTTCAAACTAAAGACTACCCTTTGTACACATGGATACATGCGAGGTTAGAGAAACAGGCGACATACGCAAATTTCTTCAACACGTCCGCTGACTTCAGCGTGCAGAATGCCGGATGTTCACCGGAGCCGGACGGTACGCGACTGGAGCTGTCTCGTGCCACGTGCAAGTTCACGTGTGAGCGAGACACGAGCTGTGTGGGGTTCTACTACAGGTCCGACCCCAGACTAGTGTCTTACTGTGTCATACTCAAGGAGAAGTGTCAGAACGTCTCGTCCAGTAGCACGGAACAAATATACACGAAACATGTTTAAACTACCCCAATCTCAAGCTAGTTGTTTTGTAAAATTTGACTTTCTTTACATGCTATATTTGTTTTACTTACATATGTCTGTTATCATTTGTCGCAAAGAGTTGCAAGAATAAAAAAACAGCCCAAGGGCTAAGAAAGGTTACCGGACAGTGTATATTTTAGATATTAGCCTTTTGTCCCATCATCCCATGACCTTGAAAATAAGGTAGTTGGTCAACTCGAGGTCACGAGAACATTCAGCCCATATCATTTCTAGCATGTTCACAATTGAATCCCAAGCTGTCGATATTAAGTGAGATATTAGCAATTTTGTGATCTGACCTTGAGAATGAGGTCAAAGGTCAAGTTCAAGGTCATGAGAATATTCAGTATATATAATTTCCAATATGTTCGCACTTGACTCCTAAGCTGTAAAGTCGCTAACAAGTGAGAAATTAACTTTTTTTGATCTCTGCCCTTGAAAATGAGGTCAAGGTCAAATTCAAGGTCACCAAAATATTCAGCATATATCATTCCCTATATGTCCACTATGGATTCCTAGCTGTAAAGTCGAAAATGAGCGAGATATTACCCATTTTGTTCTCTGACCTTGAAAATAAGGTCAAATGTCAAATTCAAGGTCACCAGAATATTCAACATTATATCAATTCCTATATGTTCACAATTGATTGCTAAGCTTTAAAGTAAATAATAAGCGAGCTATTAGCCATTTTGTGCTCTGACCTTGAAAATGAGGTCTAAGGTCGAATTCAACGTCATGACAATATTCAGCATGTATCATTTCCTATGGGTCCGCAATTGATTCCTAAGCTGTAAAGTCGAAAAAAAGCGAGATATTAGTCTTTTTTGCTCTGACTTCGATAAATGACGTCAGAGGTCAAATTCAAGGTCATGAGAATATTCAGCATCTATTTCCTATATGCGCACAATTAATTCCTAAACTGTAAAGTCGATAATATTCGAGATATTGACCATTTTGTACTATGACCTTGAAAATAAGGTCAAAGGTCAAATTCAAGGTCATCAGAATATTCGGTGTATATCATTTCCTATATGTCCACAATTGATTCATAAGCTGTAAGGTCGATAATAAGCGAGATAATTGGCCATTTTGTACTATAACCTTGAAAATAAGTTCAAAGGTCAAATTCAAAGTCATCAGAATATTCGGCGTATATTATTTCCTATTTGTCCACAATTGAATCCTAAGCTGTAAAGTCGATAATAAGCGAGATATTGGCCATTTTGTGCTCTGACGTTGAAAATGAGATCAGAGGTCAAATCAAGGTCACGAGAATATTCAGCATATATTATTTCCAATATGTCCACAATTGATTCCTAATCTCTAATATCAATATTAAGTGAGATCTTAGGCAAAATGTGTCCCATTATAAAGCATAGGACAATCTAACACGGGAAAGTCCCATTTGGGCCGAGTTTGGGCCTGAAATGGCCTACTTCGAGCGATTCAAGGGTAACGAAACTTATACACGTCACAGGGGTACATATGAGGAGTGTTATGTATCAATAAGAAAAAAGTTACTGAACAGATTTTGAGAAAACGACCGTCAAAGTCCAAAATTAGCGGTTTTTCGTCAAAAATGGCCGCCATTTGGAAAATTTTGTGAAAATCCAAAAACTAAAAAATAGCTCCCTCGTGAAATATTTTTGGGCAATTTTGCTCAAAATTTCAGAAAGATTCGACTGTAAACTTTAAAGATAAGGATGTAGACGGACGACGTCGACGGATGACGACGGACGACGACGACGGACGGCGACGGACGACGGACAAAACGCCACGGCTATAGGTTATCGGACCAAAGGGCCGGTAACCTAAAATGTGAAAGTTACGCTAGCATTATGAACAGGAATCCATACAATTTAGGTTATTTGATGGACCTTCTGCCACTAAGCATAAGACCCCGAAGTTAGAGAAACCACCCGAAGACCTTGGATTTTTGTATCTATGGGTATAGTGTGTCATGTACGCCGCATTCTTAGGCACCATTGAACTCGACTTTGGGTAACCGTGATTATCGTGTGTACCTCAAGATGTGTAGAGTGGTCACCGGATACACAGGCTAGCTTAGGATTATTTGCCGATATACAGTTTGCAAGTCGTGTTGACATGCTTGTTCATTGTCACAATACTACCTCATAATTAATGTGCTTGCGATATTTGTGATGTTGTTGATTTTTGTACATGGAATGAATGTGCACAAACACAAGGACTTATATTGATCGTATCATTTCTTTGTTCTCGTGAATCACGAATGTCAAAAAGCATTCTCTGTAATTATCCTGGATCGACAGGTTGCAACACCTATCTACATACTTGGTGAAATTGGCCATTAATAAGTCAGATTTTTTTTACAATAAATATTTATTCCTTACAAACCAGTATCAACATATCGCGAAATTGTCAAGTCTTCAATCACTAATATACAATTTAAGTACACTGTTGCCTGCAATGAGTTTAATGATTACACTACATGGCATTATGATGTCGTCTAACCACAGTAATTGTGCGGTCAATACACACTAAAACACTGAATGACGACATAACGAACAGCCAATGTAGAACTACATCCAGAGAGTGTAGAATAGAGAGGTTTCACTCGGAAAATTTTCATTGTCTACCATTTTCTTTCGTGGAGCATTGGCGGCAAGAGGAAGTGTTGCAGTTTGTCGTCCACAAAGACTGATTATTCCTGTTACGTCATTTCGTTTTGCTAACATATTATCTCATTCTTACATTCATGTCACAGCAATAGTACAACACACATTCATTCATACCTCCCACCCCCTTCCTCCTCCGCCAGGAGTGCCACCAGTCTAAAATACAAAATGGTGCTGGTGGAGTGAAACCTCTCTGTTCTACACTCTCTGCTACAACTTTTTCTAGTTAGTTTCCATTTGACTATATACATGTATGTCATGCTTGATTCGGTATAGCATCTCATGGTGTACGAAGATTTGATTATATAGAAAGATAATCTAACAACACGCATTCATGTGTAATAGTATAAAACAGATGTACACAAACACCACATGTTACTTTCACTCATTTTCTATTTCACAACGAACCACACATGGAGACATTCTAATGTATATGCACACATGGGAGTTAGCTTGTAACAAGTAGATTAAAACACGATACTATATATGTATCCTTGAGTATTTTTACAAGGACGACCACCCAAACCATTTTGTGTTCACACATACATCTACATATAAATATACAGGCAGCTTACACTAGTAATGACTTGTATCTCACAGTTTCACAACAATAAACACACATACTAAGACATAATATCACAATTATTATTCAAGTAAACTCGGGAGATACTCATATAAAATGACGACCAATACAGGTATGAACGTCATGATAGCATACTTCTTAACATAGCGAAGCGATAGTGTCTGCAGTAAAACCGTGAATACATCGAGTTCATCGTGACACCCATTGTACATCATAACGTGAACGACTAAGCATATTTACATATTATGCATTGTGCTCTTGTGCCCAAGAACAAGGGAGTAAATAATTTGTGTATCTGAAATACACGAGTTTGCAAAATACACTGAAACATTTCAATAGCTAAGTGCATTATCTGACCCGTAAGAGTCGTGTCTTGTGCGGTTGTTACTTTTGGATGAGTGCGCTATGGATAACTGGTCTGGTTCATATCTCTCCCTGTACGTGTCCGATATCTGGTTATCATATGTTTCCCCAGCTCCCACATAGTTGTTAGTGAGTGCCGTGGTGCGCATTGTCGGCGGCAGCTTGAAGGCGATTTCGCTGATGGGCGCTGATACCATGCCGGCCTCTGACAGATCCTTGGCGTTGCTGGCCAGCGACTGTCGGGAGCCGAAGTACTCGGCTCGTTCGCCGTCCACCAGCCTGGACTCGCTGGGTGTCAGTGAACCGGACCGGCGAGGATTCCTCTGTACCACACAGCACGCCACTAACACGATGATGCATATCACGACAACGGCGGCACACACGAGTATAATCAGCAGGAAATTGAGGCCAGCTTCCTGTACAGTACTGATGTAATCACACTTCCGCAACAGGTTGTTGCCGAATGTATCCTGACTGTCCAGGTAGGCCTCAATACACACGATGTAGCTCCTGTCCACTGTCACGTCATCGAGTGTGTGCACGAAAGCATCACTCTTAATGGCCTCTGTCTCTCGCCGTTCTTCTGACTCCAAGTCCCGGTAAGTGATTTTGTAGCTGATGACTTCATCTGGGATCTTTGTGTTCCATGAAACAATGATCTCCCCATCCTTGTTGACCTCGAGAAATATCTCCAGCACGGAGGGATCTAGGTCTGCACCGGTACTGCGAGGAGCCGTGGAGGCCGCAGAGCTCGATCGACTGGTGATTGCTGATATCAGGGGTGAGCTGGTCGGAGGTCTGGATGCAGTTGTGGATGGCGTGGAAGATGTTCGGGTAGTGGAGGAACTCGTTGGTACTGGTGTAGTTGGTGGACCGGGAGGAGGGGAAGTTGATGTTGTTGGGAGTGTTGTAGACGTAGACGGTGCAGGGGCTGTTCTGGTTGTAGTACTACTTGTTTTTGTGGTGGTTGTCGTTGTTGGATAGGGTGTTGTTGAAGGGGTAGTCGTTGATCTAACCGTTACTGGAGTGGGAGGTAATGTTGTAGTAGAGGAAGCAGTTGACGGAGTTGTAGGTGTTGTGGGCGTTGCTGCTGGAGTTGTTGTGGGCGTTGTTGTTGGCGTTGTTGTTGGTGTTGTCGTGGGCGTTGTTGTAGGCTTTGTTGTTGGTGTTGTCGTGGGCGTTGTTGTAGGCGTTGTTGTTGGTGTTGTCGTGGGCGTTGTTGTGGGCGTGGTTGTTGGTGTTGTTGTGGGCGTGGTCGTGGGAGTGGTTGTTGGTGTTGTTGTTGGAGTTGTCGTGGGCGTTGTTGTTGGCGTTGTTGTGGGCGTTGTTGTTGGCGTGGTTGTGGGCGTTGTTGTGGGCGTTGTTGTTGGTGTGGTTGTGGGCGTTGTTGGCGTTGTCGTGGGCGTTGTTGTTGGCGTTGTTGTTGGAGTTGTTGTGGGCGGTGTTGTTGGAGTTGTTGTGGGTGTTGTTGACATTGTTGTTGGCGTTGTTGTGGGCGTGGTTGTTGGCGTTGTTGTGGGAGTTGTTGTTGGTGTTGTTGTTGGCGTTGTTGTTGGCGTTGTTGTGGGCGTGGTTGTGGGCGTTGTTGTAGGCGTTGTTGTGGGTGTTGTTGGCGTTGTTGTTGGAGTTGTCGTGGGCGTTGTTGTTGGCGTTGTTGTTTGCGTAGTTGTGGGTGTTGTTGTGGGTGTTGTTTTTGTTGGCGTTGTTGTTGGCGTTGCTGTTGGCGTGGTTGTGGGCGTTGTTGTTGGCGTTGTTGTGGGCGTTGATGTTGTTGTTGTTGTTGTCGGTGTTGTTGTTGGCGTTGTTGTTGGAGTTGTCGTGGGCGTTGTTGTTGGCGTTGTTGTTGGAGTGGTTGTTGGAGTTGTTGTTGGCGTTGTTGTGGGCGTGGTTGTTGGAGTTGTTGTGGGCGTGGTTGTGGGAGTGGTTGTTGGCGTTGTTGTAGGCGTGGTTGTTGGCGTTGTTGTGGGTGTAGTTGTGGGCGTTGTAGTGGGTGTAGTTGTTGAAGTAGTTGTGGGAGTGGTTGCTGGAGTTGTCTCTGGTGTAGTGAGAGTTGTCCATATTGCACAGTATGCGACAGTGGAGTTGATAGGGTCCGTGTTGAATCCCAGACTTCTGCACTCATCTGCCTCATAGCACACTGCAGGAATCCCATCATTTTTTTCAGGTGAAGCACAGAATGTGTGCTGTTCTTCGGTGATGTTTTCAAATCCCCTCAGCCATTCCAGACGACAATCACAGTGAAGAGGATTGTATGACAGATCAACCGTTTCCAGAGCATTGAGGTTCAAGAATGGTTCTGGATAGACGGTGGTGATTTTGTTGTGCGGTACGAGTATATCCTTGAGGGCTGTCATGCCCAAGAATTGACTGGGATGCGTGATTTCAGTCAGGCTGTTGTAACTCAGATCAATCCGGAACAACCGGATCAATTTCTCGAACGTTCTGGGTGGTATGTACGATATGTTATTGTAGCTCAGATCTAGATACTGCAGACGTCGGAGTTCATGGAAGCTTGTGTTGTGAAGTGTGTGTATCGGGTTATGGTCGAGGCTGAGACGTATCATTTCAAATAGATCCTGGAACAGTCTGCCTGGGATCTCTGTCAAATCATTGTGGTTCAAGTACAAGTAATAAAGTTTTCCAAGACCACGGAAGTTGTTACGTTGCAGAGTATGGATCCTGTTGTGAGCGAGCGTTAGTGAATTTAGACGAGTGTTGCCTTCGAATATCCATGTCGGGATAGTTTCGAGATTGTTGTACTCAAGATCCAAATATGCCAAGTTCTTTAGTTGGAAAAAGCTACCCGACTCAATAGCACTGATCTGGTTGAACTTGAGCCGGAGGTCCTGCAAGTAGTACAGCCATGGAAACCATTTACGCTGGATGTCTATGAACGAGTTGTTGGACAGGTCAAGAGTGGAGAGGAACTCCAGTGGTTCAAATGCATCATCACTTATGACAGAAATGCTGTTGTTGGAGAGATCTAGTGTTCTCAGTTGCTGTAAGCCAGTGAACTCCCCAGACGAGAGTGTAGTGAGTTTGTTGCTTTTCAGACTCAGGTCGTTCAAGTTAGTGAGGTGGACGAATGTGTTAGAATCGATGGCGTCAATGTTATTTTCTGCCATGTTCAAAGTCCGAAGCGAATTCAAAGACAAGAAAATATCGTCATACAAGCTTTCCAGGTTGTTTCCACGGGCAGTCAGTGAACGCAATGTGCTGAGGCCTCGGAACAGAGTACCATTCAGAAAATTCAAATGATTCTCTGATATATCCAGATATCGTAGCTGTGTGTTACTTCTGAAAGCCCCCATCGGTATCCATGATATTTGATTCATGGACATGTCAAGATTTATCAAGTTCGGTAGTTGTGAGAGTGTGTCTTCTGCAAAGTCGGTCAAAGAATTGTTAGAAAAGTCCAGCCTTTCCAACTGAGCCAACTGTCCGAATACTCCATCAGGAAGATCCAACAATTTGTTGTTGTGAATTTCAAGCTCATATAAGCTTGAAAGTGAATCAAATACGCCACTTGGAAGGCGTTCAAATTTGTTGTTATGTAAATACAGTCCCCTCAAATTATCCACGTGTTCAAAGACTACAGGATCAAGTGTTGTTAGCTGGTTATTGAACACGTACAGGTAGATAAGCTTGCCTTGAGAAGGAAGCATATCTGGTGGCAGCACACTCAGTTTGTTGTTATGTAATCCCAGGTATTGCAACTCAGTGAGTCCATTGAACAAGCCACTAGGGATAACTTGGATGTTATTATCGTCCAGGTGCAGCTCTTTCAACGTGCTGCCCAGACCCGCAAAAGCCAAAAGCTCCACGTTATCGATCCCGAGGTACTGCAATTTTAATGAGTCCAGTTTCAGTCCAACGAAAGCATTGTTTTGAATGGTGGCTATTGAAGTGGAGTAACGAAACTGCAGCTCGACGAAAGACCTGTTGGATGCTGTGAAAGGTGGCACCTGGTCCAGCTGACCCGCGTACTCGCAGTAGATGTAGTAGAGGAACGTGTACTTCGGCCGGCACTCGCAGTTCGCGATCACTGCCGGACAGTCCAGCTGGCCCTGGGCAGAGTCTGGCAGACAAAACACCAGGCAACCAACCACGAATAGCCACCTGTAATCCATCTTCTTGTCCTTGACGAAATAGTATCCGAAAATTGAACCTTGCGTCACGAACTGTCCAGAAAAATGGTACGCTCTGGATTGTTCATCACAAGAATGTTCTGTGTTGGTCTTTTATCCGAAAAAATGATGGAGTATCCTGTGTTTTAAATCAAATTCAGTCAGTATGTTTATTGAATTTGATTTCGAAAGAGCGTCGCAACATTTACTGCTATGTCAGGTCACACATAGTCTTATGTAAACTTGAACAAAACTTACTCCACCCGTTCGATCGAAATGCAAACACTCGTCACGAGCTCCAAGCTTTTGTGGTATTTCGTACAAGGCTCGGATCATGAAGATGAAGACAAGCGGAAAGTTTGGCAGATGACTCCACACTTGAGACACCCCCGCAGCGATGTTTTCAGGCGCAGGTATACCACTGTTCCGCATTGACGTCACGCGGCATCTTCCGCTGAACTTTTTCAATCAAAACCCAAAATTACTGGCATGCCAGTGGCACAAACAGAAGACGACCTGTTTGTACCGCACTGTTCCTTCTCGTGTTGTCATGTTTCAAACGATCGTTTCTCCTCTGACAGGTAACGTTACCGAGCCAGGGAATCCATGGATCGATAATTTCCCTTCAGTAATCATGAATCCGCAATTTTGTATTGTTTTAATGGCTGCGACAGGTGACAAAATGCCAAAACAACAACGACAGCAGGGCGACGGAGTTGTATTTATTTCACCACACACGTGAAAACATGTATGTCCATTTGTCTGTGTCATTGGCTGAGCATGGCTCTATTTCTGTAGCACTGGGTGCTGTGCAGCCATGCGTGACAGTGACGACCTCGTGCGGTAGTAACGACTCTATATGTTTGTGTTCACGCTACTGTATGCTCTACCGCGGGGAGGGGGACTTCTAAATAGAGCTACCGGCATACGCTGTACATGTACGTCCCCCGCCCTGCCTTCTGATTGACTTCACCTGGTTCTAGATGCATACCTGACATTCCTCGTGACCAAAACAAGCCGGGACAATGGAACCTTGCACCACCACCGCCTCTGTCCCTAGTCCCGGGCTAACCACCTTAAGCACGGGGTTACTTCTTCACGATGTGGTCACGATCGTTGAGTATTCATGAAACCACTGATGTAATCACCAGGCCAGAGAGTTTGATGATCATGCGTTGACCTTTGGCTAGTGGCCTCGATCATGACTACTTTAATCAGTGTTATTTATTGCTCCACTAGCACAGCTTTACTTTTGTTCTACCTAAACTGATTAAAGAAATAAGATTACATTTCAGGTATACAGTTCCAATAATATTGTTGAGTGAACCAATACAATTGACAAAGTATTCCGAAAATCAGTTACAAAAATCGTGAAATAAAAATCTGAGGCCAGATTGTGTAAATATATAGAAAACGACAGTTTTAATTAACGTTTTTTTAGCAGTATCGAGAAGACTCATTTCAACCACAACAGATTGATATGGTATGTCGAGTCACATTCCACTTGATAGTATTATTTTGTAAATGACTCAAATGAACCAAACAGTCTTCAGTCATGTGCACGTACCCTGCTGGTCCTGCCGTGTTCCTCACTGTGGTATATACAAGGATAATTGGTGACACTCTTTGACATGTGACATCGCACATCCATGGTTTACTTGGTAATTACAAGCTTTTTTCATGTGATGCTTTAATTTATTACCCCCTGCCGTATACGAAACTAACACACGAGTTGTAATTTATTCTTTATATGTATCACATGCCCAATCTGTCCCATATGTATTTGGTTCTGAGTGTGAGGTAATTTGGTATTCCATGTTTGGTAACAAAATGCAGCACATGCATATTGTCGCATATTGTTCTGCGAGGCAGTCTGAAGTGAAACACCCATTTAATGATGATAAAATCTTGTCAGTTTAGATTGCCTTGTCGTAAACACGCTTTAGTTGCAATATCAATGTAGTGTCATCCCTGGGGTAAATCTAGAGTAATTGCTGTTGAATATGCGATGTGTTGTTATGGTGAGGGATGATGTGGTCAGGTTATGTCCGGTGGAGTGGCTAGATCAATGACCTGAGAACGGGCGTCAACACCGTCTTTATAGGTGATTTATTGAATAGTGTGTGGCAGTGTCGTCTCAACAATATCAGCAGAGGGTATCTCTTCATGTTCTGACATCATTCTATATTTGTTCATGTTCAGAATTATTTTAGATTTTATTGCAATTGCAGCCGATAATTGTTTCTAGTCGTCTTGGGCTGCATTTAATGGCCTCGAGTGTTTATGCTCGGACTAACATTGAAATCTCTGGGAATTCACTGTTCTGAAATTGCACCAGTCTTTTTGTTGAGCAAGGTCAAGGCCCTTTACCGACCTCTCGGTACAACCCAAGTCTCAACCCCTGGACAGGCTTATTACACTCAAATAAAACACGGTCACTGTGGCTCGATTGGGCGAGCGACTCCCCTATACACGCGAGGCATACAATGTAGAATTAATAGGTGTTGGTTGAAATAAAATGCGTATCTATCTAAATGATCTTGACAAGACGCATTCTTCAAATTCTTTCAACGCAGGATATTGACCGTTGCGAAAATACTAAATTTCCGCTGGAATATGTATTCTTACAATGTTGTGGAAGTATATGTCTATTGTCGTTTCTTTGCTATGTTTGTATATGTATATTATGGTCTAAATTGAAGTATTGCAATATACTATTATTTATATTTTTATAATTATATAATTTATACAATTATAAGAGTATAATTATGACAACACAGATTCTGTTTCTCAAACTACTCGTCAATGGATAACTGGGAGTTAATTATTAAGGTTAATTATTTAAATTGAAAATACAAAGAATTTAAATTTTTTAAAAACTAGTTTTGCTGGATAAGAACAAAAACCTTTGGCCAGGTACATTTTGCATAAGGAAGTGGGTCACCTGAGTGGTCCAAACACACGGCATTTACAGTGTAAAGACTTATATCAACAGACCTCACTCTTCGCTGGCATGGCTCTGCCATACAAACCTACTACTTGTGGTAATTTAAAACAAATAACTCCAGCCTGCGAACGACTTGAGCGTACCACGAAAATAGATCGACAATATACACAATGTCATTCACGAGCACTTATACAACATATTTGTACGTTACGTTCAGAGATATCTAATTTGCAATCGTGAGTCTCGACCTTAGGCCTAAAAAAATTAATTTTCTGCTTCTCGTCCTCCTATTTTTTTCAAAACTGGGTAGGGAGGGACTTTTTATTTTTTATTTTTCATTTTTTATTTTGCAAAAAATACCGTCCTCAGTTCAAGAGAAAATTGGGTAGGGAGGCACTTTTTATGTTTTATTTTTAGTGGGACGACATTTCACACATATGAAAATAAATTTGATTTATTGATTGATTGGAAAAAAATACTTGCGCACAGACGCATTCAAGCCCAAATACCAGTAAATAAAGCCTTTAGAATTGAAATCATGTGTAAAACATGACTTTAATGAATTCATTTCTAGAGGCTTGATTTATTTGGGCTTGAAACCTCTTGGCCGGGCACATTGGCACTACTGGTGTGCCATCATCCTGGCAGTCAGCACAGACAGGATGATTCTGTGTACTAGTAGTAGTATTATCAAAACCGTCAGTTGATAATATTTCAATGATGAGTAATTGTGGAGAACCGTTCTATCAGTTAATATGTCCATTGAAGTATTCGTGAGGAATATAGTAAATCAATTCTTGATCACAATTTTATATGTATTATTACATAAACGTAACCACATAGAATAACTGTTTTTGAAAACTGGTAGCGTCTTTGTCTCATTTGGAAGAGAGTAAAACCACAGTGCTTACACAGATTAAGGTACCGCGCGGTACCTTAATCAAAGATGGCGGAAGGTAGGTTATGCTTCAATCTTTTACCGGCGATTTCTAGCATACACATGAGAAATGCGCGTATATTTTTGTGTTTTCTGAGAAGGAGTTACATCATATACACTGTGGATAAGTTACAAGAGATGTTATACTGGCAGTCACGAGTAATTTGAGGGAGAAGAAATCGGCTTGATTACGGTACCACACAGAGCTGAGCGGCCTGTGATTACCGTACCACGCGTAAAAGATTATGGTACCACATCAGAAAAATGTGTGCACTTTCGAACATAAATACACCACTGCAGAGCAAGGAGTTCAGCAAAAACTCCTGACATTTTTTTCACCAGCGGAATTGTACGGAGCCCCTGAGGGGACATGGTGGGAATTCTGTGATAATTATTCCGTTCCCTCGAAATAGATTTCGTTCCCTCGAAATATGATTTCGTTCGAACGAAATCTGATTTCGTTCCTTCGAAATAAATTTCTTTTGAACGAAAAAAATTTCGTTTGAACGAAAAAAAATCATTCCCTCGAAATAGATTTCGTTCTCTCGAATTAACATTTCGTTCCCTCGAAGTAACATTTCATTATAATGAAATTGATTTCATTCTTATACTATTTCGAGTGAACGAAATCTAATTCGAGTGAACGAAATGTTATTTTGAGATAATGAAATGTTATTTCGAGGGAACGAAATTTACTTCAATATAATGAAATGTCATTTCGAAGGTATGAAATCTATTCCGAGGGAATGAAATCTATTTCGAGGGAACGAAATAATGATCTCAGAATTCTCACCATGTCCCCTCTATTTCGAGGGAACGAAATATATTTCGAGGGAACAAAATCTCTTCGTTCAAACGAAATCTCTTTCGTTCAAACGAAATCTCTTTTCGTTCAAACGAAATCTATTTCGTTCAAACGAAATCTATATCGTTCAAACGAAATAAGATTTCGTTCGATCGAAATCTATTTCGAGGGAACAATATCTATTTCAAGGGAATGAAATATATTTCGAGGGAACGAAATAATTATCTCGGAATTCCCACATGTCCCCTTAGGGGCTCCGTAGAATTGGGATGGGGTCACTTCGCGATGATCTCAATGGTGAAGATTTGATGATGTTACACACTTCGTTTGATGTTAGCCTTTTGAAGTTCTCGAGTTTGTATGTGATCTGATTTAGCACTGGGTGATCATCAGAGAACGTTAATGTAATCTTGGCAATTTTGTTGCTGAAGACGTTTCAAAAACGATCACAGAACTTAGCCACCGAATCTGTGTCAGGAAATTTGGAGACTTTTTTCTTGTCTAGCACTGCTGCAGGGTGTTAATGAAAGATGATTTAGATATAAGAGATTGCCAGCAGAACCGTTCATGTGAAATAAGCCGCGTTGTCAATCAATTGATTATATCAATTGAGTCCTCTGATACTATAGTGACAGCGAGGTTTATAACTGGCATACAATAGGATGGTGCACTGTGCAGTGATGTATTTATGAAATGCACATAAATTGTTCTATTGGGGACTGTATGATTACTTGTTCTGTAAATTTTATAGTTTAAAAATGTAAAAATGGTTCTGTACTCAGTAATCATTTGAGTCATATGAATAGAATCTGACCATTAGCTGTACAAAACTGGCTCACAATAGAAAAAAAAATTTGAGAGATATTGCAGTAAAATTGCGTTGAATGTAGGATATTGTTCTTCGGAAACTTGTCATTTACAACTGTATGTAATATATTCAATTCTTGCCGATTATCCTCGCTATTTATCCATTAACAAGCAGCCCAATCTTCATTATTTTGCCCTTTTGTGCAAAAAAATAGAACTGGCACGGATGGTTAAGACTGCCTGTTGCCATAGAAATGAGTCCCACACAGGGGCCATGCTGGTAGCATTCCATCCCTGTCCCACAGGTGGTTTATATCAAGGTTGTTGATCTTTCCTTAAACATTAACACTTTAAAGCAGCCCGATCTTCAATATTTTTGCCATTTTGAAGGGAAATAGGCCTGTTGCCATGGAAACGAGCCCTACCTTGAGGCCGGTGGTATCAGCATGTCTATTTCATATATTATGTTCATCTAGGACAAAGTTGGTAACCACCATTAAACACCTTTAAACATTAAACACTTTTAAACAGACTGAACCTCGTAAATATTGCCATTTTCGGGTGACTGTGTGTCAAAAAAGTAACACTGGAATAGCACCTCTTTAACAGAAAAAAACATTAAATGGATAAATTGGGTAGTTGTGGTACCATAATCGACGATTCAAGGCTGTTCGTGGTACCTTAATCAACCTCACGCGGTACCATAATCGAGCCGATTTCTTCTCCCTCAAATTACTCGCGACTGCCAGTATAGCATCTCTTGTAACTTATCCACAGTGTATATGATGTAACTCCCTCTCAGAAACCACAAAAATATACGCGCATTCCTAATGTATATGCTAGAAATCGCCGATGAAAGGTCGAAGCATAACCTACCTCCCACCATCTTTGATTAAGGTACCGCGCGGTACCTTAATCTGTGTAAGCACTGTGAAAACCAAGGAGGTAAGTTAAATATATGCCTATGTTGCATGCTGTGATTCGGTGTCTCGATCATTCACTATCCTCAAAATAGGGGCGGGAACAATTTTTATTTTTTATTTGAGAATCGCAAATAAAAAAAAATCCGGGAGGTTGCTTTTGAACAGAGGCGGGCGGGGACGAGAAACAGAATTTTTTTTAGGCCTTACATACATAATTTATAACAAATACGCAGGGGATGAAACATCAGAAAGAAAACTAGATAAATTAGCACGAGTTGTTTTCACATTCATGCTTCGACTCCCAACAGTTGTAGCGTAGATTTTCACAAACAATTTGTGTTCGTTATAATCGGCCCACGGCATTCTGTTAATTATGCATATTCTTTTCGCGTTGAATTTCATTTCTACGCAAAGAAGTATATTGCAAAGCTTTTCTCCTTTTTCGGCAGACTAACAAACAATATTGTGTTTCCGCGTCTGCGGCCACAATATTATATTATCAATATGCCGCAAGGCGATGTTGACTTTTTATAACTTTATGACTTTTTATAACTTTATGTTAAGAAAACATATTGTTGCCGGTAAGTAATTATTGTGTTGGAAGTGGAGCGTGTATCCGCTTTTGTTCACAATGTGTGCTCGTGATGCCGTGACGATATCGTTTATAGTCGGTTTCTTACGCAACACTGGTAGAGTGGATAAGTTTATCATTTATATGTGTCTGTTACTTTATTTCTGTCCCGTATTTCACGCACGTTGGTTAATTGAAGCCTCATGTACAATAGCGCATTAACAGTTTCTGTTTCTGACTTTGTAAAATTATATAAGAAGTTATTATAGATTATTACATTATGGAGCTACCTACTGTGCAAGAACTTATTTTGTGAATCTCTCGCAATTCACTCTACACCTTGCCAGTGATAAAAACAATTAGCACGCACATCCCAACTCACATAAAACCTTAAATAAATACGGCTATTGAAAATACAGAGAGAGAGAGAGAGAGAGAGAGAGAGAGAGAAAGCGGCGTCTTCAAAGTTTTCGCTACCATCACGGGTGCATTGTATATATTTGGCGGAATACTAATTTATGGTCAATAAAAGTCCCTGTTGCTCATTTATGTTTCAATGATCGTTGTGCCACCCTAGTCTAGGCTCTAATATGTACCCATTCAACATCCATCGACATGATCAATAAAATAAGGTGGCAGCCACGCCCACGATATATATTTCTTCTTTAGAGATGAACATATACAAATATTTCACAAGTAGAGCGTATATTTGTGGAATCTGATTGCCTGAAATATTTGGCCAACGGCGCGTAATATTTCGTGCGTGATGATTTGCTGTGTGTTTTGTGATGCAAAATGATCAGCATTATATTTGTCTTGAGACGTCATATAACAACGGGACCGGTCATAAAAATATTAATTAAATGGAGTTTGATTAAATGGCCATAATTGCCCATGAGCTTCTGCATTGTAATTGTACATGGTAAGATTACTGGAGAACTATAAATGAGAATTATTCTCTCTCCGGCGTGATTTAAGATCATACAAATTACTTGATGTGTACCTCACGATACGCCTTGGAATACTCACATTGACAAACCAGCATGAAAAGCAATCTCCAAGCGCATGGTCGGTGACCGTCATGATGTGCTGACAACAGTTCATCTTGCAGAAATCGATGTCGTTATGATATATGAATATCATCTCGCTTCATCTCGGTAAAAGCGAGGATTTTGTAATTTAGAGAAAAAATCTGTTGGGTGTCCCTTCCTGAGGTCTGAGTGATTTGTCATTTTATGTTCTCGGTATCGAAGCCTCGTGATATTCGGTGAAAGATCAATGCAATATTCATATCGTTTGAGAAATATTTGCATAAGAATATCCATAAACAAATGAATCAAGCCAGCCACATACGTATTTCTCGGGAATTTATTGTAGCACTCATTTGCATGGAAAGCAACAAAACATTCAAATTAGAGAAGCAGTCATATTAAAATGAGAAAATAGTTCATGAATAGATAAATAGATAACCGAGAAAGTTAAATTTCTATATACATCCATATTGGCTTGCAGAATCATGTACTGCACAATGTATACGTATAAAAACACCACTGTTAAGCTGGTACATCCTCTCAAACTGATTCAATTTTCCCGACGGCTGCACAGTGTGACTGTAAGTGGCCATTGAACAGTCGTGCACGGAAAGACTCGCAACTTTTCTGTATCTGTGCAATAATCCAACATTTAAATGTCAGAATTAATTAGAGTTTGATAGACTGATCTGTGGACAGACAGGACACTGATTCAGGAGTCGTCGTGTGTCCTGATTTTCTCTCGGCATTTGTCAAAATCATTTGTCGAATTTGCTGAGACAATAAGCCTTCGATATGTGACGTGGGAGGGTGAGAGCTGGCTAATGTAGTAGTCCCGGGGCTAGTGACACTATGACCGCAGTACCCCAGCCTCAAAGCGCCACCCTCCCTTCACCCCCGGCCCTCTCACGGGACATTCGCCGCCATGTCTTCTGCCCATGCATCAACGACATAATATTCAACAACAAAATGCACGATAATCAAACAGCGGAATCCACAACAGGGCGTTTTTTCATGGACAATGAAACGCTGATCTCTCTTAAAATACATGCACACGTACATTCTCGTTCTATTTTCGGTTCACGTTTTTCCCATCGCGAAGATTCGAAGCATGTATAAAGAAAATTTAACTACATTTTTTAAGGAAAGTACAAAATTACAAATTGGCCCACTACTAGTTTTGTGTAACGTTATAGTCACACTCATTACTCCATCTAGAAATTAATTATCATTCAAAACTTTCACAAAACATTACATCGGGTGTATATCACATATCGTTTCATTTTGGCTGCAAAACTCTCACGACAATTATCCCCATATTGTTAAAAATGCACTATTTTGAAAGTAATGTCGTTTTTATCAACATTACGTCTTCGTATTTGACATTATCTAGTTCTGATTGTTTGTTACATTATATTTTTCGACAGGGTGTTTTGAACCCATTGGTTTTGAATATCCACCCTCATGCAGTATGGGGGGAAACCCGACGCACTGTCTGACCTATAGCTAACTGATCCCAATAACATTATGATAAAGCATGGAATAAAAACACAACAAAAAGTCCTAGATATGAAACTCCTGCCAGAATATTGATTCAACAATGAGTGGCAATTAACGTTAACTAGGTTATATTGAAACACAATTGTCTGCGGCCGTGGTGAATCTGACATCAGAAGTGTGAAGGCACGGACCCGGACCAGAATGACACTCGGATAGCCCCGGACCCGGCCTGCTCTATTTACTGCCGAACATCACGGGAGAACATTTCTCCGAGTCAGCGGGATTCTTGCACCGGGACTGCACGTGATCTATATTTATATAAACCAAGCACAGTCAATCTGTCAAAAATGTCATAGCCTCGATTGCATAAAGTGGCATCACTTCCAGTCTGTACAGTGTGTTTGTGTCGGAGATCAAAGTGGCCCATTAATAAGCACATAAACAGGCACGTGCACAAAAGACGATTGACGTCACTGCTAATTGTCGGGCCGAGTGTCATGTTGGCAAGGCACACTTAGACGGGTGGACTATCTCCAAGGTGTCCCCGTGGATGTGCCACGGTTTGTGTGTATGGAACTGGCAGCCATAGTCCCCCGAGTCCAGGGCCTTTAGCATGAGTGCCTCCTCGTCCAGGGCCTGTGTCTTAGTCTGTCCCGAGCTCAGTAGGCACTGCACCTCCATGCCGGACTGCGGCTTCTCGTACACGTGGTCCCGGTCACCCCGACCGCGCGGCACCATGGTGCCCGTGACGTCACAGATCATGTGACAGCCCTTGTCCATTGTGACGTCAGGGTTGAGGACGGGCAGCATGGGATCCTCGGGCCCGTAGTTGCTCTCGGCTAGTTTGGCGACCTTGAGTTGACCCTGGCGGTCGGCCGTGTTCATGCGTGGCTGCGACTGCTTCCTACGCCTCCTGAAACCCAAACCCCGAGAGGATAAACATCGATCGGATAAAGGCGCTCCAGCCATCAGCTTGTTGTATCTAAAGCGCCAACTGACCCAAGTCGGAAAAGTCCAAGTGTATATTACACCCCATAAAAGCCCTTGCTTTCCGATACGAGGAAATAAGTACCGTTTTTATTACGTGTATTTGATTACCATTCAGGATTATAAATTCTTTATGAGAAATATTGCCGCGTCGCTATGGCAAAGCGAGGATCTATTGTCATGGTAATATTTTTTAATTGGAAATAAATAAAGATTGCGACGATAAATCAAGATTGCACGGTCAAGAGGGTGTGTTGTCGCACGAACCTTCTTATGTTGTAAACAACAAGTAGCAGACAGAAGCCGATCATGACACCGAGCACAATTCCCACAATAATGGCCATCACAATTCCTGTAAGAAAACGACACATTGATCAGTGTTTATTCACCGTGTGCACTATGAGCCCACATATTAATTACAAGGCTGGACGCCCCAGACAACGCCTCAGATGCAATAGTTACAGGCCGGGGTCCACCAAAGCCACTCAGTCATTAATCTGTGTTTATGTACGATAAATGTCCGGCAGCTTTAGCCATATGTCCGGAATGTCTGGGAGAAAACCCCGAGGATTTAGCAATCAGCGGGTGGTTAGACGTCACTAATGAGAGCTGGCAAGTTTATAAATGTATCAAAGCCAGCCTTTACCGTTCGGGAATCCTGAGCCGCCTCTCGCCCCGTCTGTGTCCTGATAGTAGCCGTCAGGGTAATCTGCCATAAAGTCCAAACACATTCCATGTCAGATCATCGATATACTTCCTGCACATTTAACACATTGTTTATGTTTAATTTTGGTTTCGATAGTGGATATGGGATATATTCAATGAAGCAAATGCCATCTGCACATGTGGATACACATATGTTAACGTTAGGTACCCATGGTAGAAAACCTTCCTATCTGTAGATATTGCCTTATGGGTGTGTGTGGCTGGATTTCAGTTAAACCCACGAACATGATACCAAAATGTTTTCCTATATCACACTCAACGTACAACATGTAGATCTTGGTACACTTATATCGACTGAACATGCATCAAGACCTGACAGATGACGTTGGCAGGTTTCATATGTGTATTACTCACCCGTAGAGCAGTTTTCAAACTTTCCGACCCAGCTGTTGTCCCGACAGACCAGGTGCCACACCTGTCCACTGTTGTTACACCGGACGTCCAGCTGTTCATCCCGGCGTGACAACGTCATATCCGGTGGTAGAACTGGGTCAGCACATCCGGTCGCTGCCAGGGGAGAAACCAAGCAAATCACCACAGGGCGGCACAGATTCAATATTTGCGCAATGGACGAGGCGGGGTAATAGGGGAAAGTGAGCAGAGAAGAGCTTGGAGAATAGCATGAATATTTGGTAACCGTGGCAAACAGTAGGGCGAGCTACTTTCATTTGGGTCAACAAAAAATAATTTATTATAAGAATTCGCAAATTTGAAGAATGCGACGTATTTTAAATACAACTGGCGGGCGAATTACTGCCGACGTTGATTGACATAAAACTAAGAGATAAATTTTATTAGCTGGTTGTCGAGGACCCACCGAGGTACTGTAGTAAGAAGGGGTGGCCTCCGTCACCTAGCGACGACCCGGTCTGCTTGAGCTCGACCGTAATCTGGTTGGTTTTGGATGAGTAAACAAGCTCCTGTCGGTGGGATCCACTCCCACACACGACATGCTTTGTAAAACTGGCGCCATTGTATTCCTGGATTGTTGCGAAGACAGTGCACTGAATGTGTCCGTGGTTAGAGCGGCCCGGGTCGTCACCAGCAGAGAACTCATACAGGGTAACGTTGATCTTCTGCCCCCGTGGCGCGCGGAGTACGATGGGACAATCGGTCTGGGCGGCGGCCGAGGTGGAGCCCCGGGGTGCCCGTCCGGCCAGGAAGCCGCCGTCAGTCTCAATCGGGATCTCTCGCCGACCGTCCCGACACGTCAGGTTAGACAGGTCCGACACTACGAGAGCAAACAGCATAAAATTTCATGTCACACATACAATCCAAACATATACAAAATACATATGATCCACATCAATGTAAAACAATGTAAATAATTGAATAAAGATGTGAACATAAAAAAATACACCAGGGATAACTAAAAAAAGTCCAATAGAGGACTTATTTCCATTGAGTTCCCTAGACAAAAATTGCAAAAAGGCGAATGTGTACATTGTTGAGAAATACTGATAAAAGCGTAGTAGATAGTATAATAAGACTAGAGACTAGAACAGATCACAAAACAAAAAGCTAAGTATAAACATATTGAATAGAGTTAGCAGACAAATAAGATCCATGTAAAAACATTTTACATGCTGACTTGAAGTGTATATAATTTTGTATAGATTGGATTGTACTATCTAATTTATTTCATAGGAACGAAGCTGTAAACTTGAAAGAATTTTTGCCTAAGATAGATTTAAAACGCGGTAAAACAACGGAAGCACCACTGGAACGTGTATTATGTGCATGAACTGATCTGACATGTATACATTTTGTTGGAGATAATGGGGAGCCTGGCCGTGAACAATTTTATGCATATGACATTTAACTGAGTACTGCACTCGGTGTTCCACTGTTAACCATTTAAGATGATTAAAATGATTTCTAGTGCTTAGCTTGAGTACGACCCTAATTAGTTTGTTTTGACATGTTTGTAGTTTATTTTTGAGCAGTTAGACAGGCCAGGATACCACGAACAACAACAATAGTCAAAATGACATTGTACCAGTGCAGAAGCTAATAGTTTAGTAGTTTGGACATCGATAAAACCTGACATTCTATACAACAGTTTTATTCTAGCATTAACCTTTGATATAACTTTATTCGCCATAGAAACACCACTCATATTCTGGTCAAATTCAACCCCAAGATATTTAATAGTTTTATTGGATGCAATGCTGGTTCCATTGCAAGGAACATTCAACTCAGAATTCTGTTCCAACATGTAGTTTGTGCCGAATAACATAGACTCTGTTTTGCCAAGGTGCAAAGATAATTTGTTGTCCACCAACCATTTACTTATGGATTTAAGTTCTGAACTGAGCTCTGTTTCAATCTTGGTTACACTTTTATCTGAGTACAGCAACGTTGAATCATCTGCATACAATAATAATTTGCATTTCACAGCTGACTCCATATCATTCACATATATAGATAAGAAACAATAAGGAGCCTAGAATGGAGCCTTGAGGCACACCACACGTTATATTGTTCTCCATTGATATGGTTGAATTTACATCAACAACCTGTTTCCTTGATTTAAGATAGGAAGAAAACCATTTTATACATAGATCATCAAAGCCTATGGCACTCAGTTTACCAAGCAGGATATCTTTATGTACAGTATCAAATGCCTTCTGGAGATCGAGAAGGACCATACCACAGTAGTTACCTTTGTCCAGTTCTGGACGGATATAGTCTGACAAATAAATAGCACCTGTTTCTGTAGAATAGGATTCCCTGAAACCAGACTGAAAGTCATACAGTAAATTGTTACACTGAAGGTATTCATACACTTGATTGCACACCACTCTTTCCAGAATTTTAGACATTACACTGAGAATGGATACAGGTCTGTAATTTCCGGCCTCTGTTTTGTTGGAATTTTTATACAGGGGAACAACACGAGCTCGTTTGAAATCTTCAGGTACAACACCTTGTTGAGAGACAGGTTTACAACATACGTTATTACATGAGCAATAGAATTTGCACTGTCCTTGATGAAAAAGGCTGGGATTGAGTCCAATCCAGTTGACTTACAAGTTTTTATACCGCTAAGGGCCTTATATATTTCACCTATATTGGCTTCTTTCAACTTGCCAGAGTTCAGTGTGACACCTCTAGAACTGTAATAATTATATACATGATTTATACCATACATCCCACTTGCCATTGGCAGCTTCTCAACTAATTTATTCGCCACAGTGGTAAAGAACTCATTAAATTTATTAGCCACAACATTTTTATCAAACGTTACTGAGCCATTTACATTCAGACCGACATTTACATACTTTATAGCAGGCTTACCTGCACCCAGGCTTTTTAGTGTCTTCCACAGCTGTTTAGGCGAGTGTTTGTGCTCATTGATTTGCTCTTTAACATGGCTCCTCTTAGCACTGTCTATAAGCTTTTGTGTTTTGTTTCTAATTTTCTTGTCTTGATCATGTTTATCAGGTTCATTTCATTGTTTAAATTGCCTGAGCAATTCATCTCTGAGGTGAATGTGGCTGACAATTTCACTGGTCAACCAGCCTTCAGTTCTGTGTTTTAACCGAATAGTTTTGTTTGGGGCAACACTATCAAGAACTGCTATAAACATGGTCTTGAAATTTTGCCAAGCTTTGTTTACATCATTACAATTCAGTACCACGGACCAATTCAGACTCGCCAATCTTTCATTGAAACTATCTTTGCAGTAGTGTTTCAACGAGCGAACTGTAACTGTATGATGAGAGTTTACTTGCTGATACCTGGGTATCAAACATCACCGTATGTTATGATCAATAGTGGGGCATTCCTGATATAACTGTGCTAACCAGAACATGTTGTTTCTATAAACAGTCCATAATTGCTTCACTTGAATCGAGTAGATACGATTAAGGATTCAGGGAAGGTCTGAATACAAGATTCTGTGTCGAGAGGTATCGGGTTTCTATCAATGGATTCCTTCTCCGTGACATGGGAGCAACTCTGTGATACTTTCTCTATTAGCATAAACAAATAATTTCCGGTGACAACATGACAACATAAACAATTCGAAAGTGCCACTTTGGATCCAGAAATTGAGGAAAATCAGGTGGTGTGTTGTGTTATGAATGTCTGAACTTACCTGATTATGTCATAGGCTTGTGTTTGATACCAGAATAGCGCCCAATATCCTGAATCTAAGAGACTACAAGGTTTCTGACAGAATCTTATTGACAAATCACTCAAGCATAAATAACAAGTGAAACAACAGGAAAGCCTTGTACGACATTATGTATGTAATTTCATCACTGCCTACAAACTGCAACGCGAGAGTGACAATGGCTTCCAAAATACCTGCATGGGCCACTCAGTTCAGACAAGAAATAAAGGATGTAATAGAACAATCCATGAAAACTGCCCTATCCTCAATACAGAGAGATATCGATGAGCTTAAAGAGAAAGCCACTTCTCTTGGAGCTCAGACAATCTCAAACAACAACCTAATTGCTCAACTGAGGGACGACCATGAAGCGCTGGACATGAGGGTTACTCATCTGGAGTGCAGGTCCATGCGTGACAACGTCATCGTGACTGGACTTCCAGAGAAGGAAGATGAAACAACCAATGATCTAACAGACACACTGACTGACCTCTTTACTGACATCCTGAAACTTGAAAGTACTGACTTCAATATAGTACGATGCCACCGCCTATATCCCCAACAACTGAATAGAAATTCATCAAAACGTCCTAGAAATGTAGTGGTGCGCCTGAGCAGTGTCGACGAGGTCACAAATATCCTGCGTAACGCTAAATCACTGGAAGGTCATAATCCCTCCATTTACATCAATCAGCAATATCCTGCAGCAGTCATGGCCAAGAGACGTATTCTGTTCCCAGTATTCCGTAGAGCCCGCTCCCTCAAACTGAAAGCTACGCCGAAGGAAGGCCAGCTTTTCATTGATGGGAATGAGTACTCTGTAGAGAATCTCCAAGACATCCCCTTCGATATCAGTGACCTTAATTCAAAGACCGATGATAATACATTAGCATTCCTTGGTCGACTATCACCCCTCAGCAATTTCTACCGATGTAACTTCACTCTAAATGACACCAAGTACTGTTGTTCTGAGCAATATTACCAGCAACAAAAAGCTCTCCATGTCGGTGAGACCAAAATTGCCATGAAAAGAATGACAACTACAGACCCAGCACTCATGAGGAATCACTACCCATGACAAAAAAAGGATTGGGAGCCTGAGTCTCACATGAGAGAAGCGCTACATGCTCAGTTCTCACAGAATGACAATTTGAAAGAAGTACTGCTCAGAACAGAACCAAAGAGAATCGTGGAAGCAAGTGGTGACAGAATTTGGGGATGCGACAAATTTCTTCAGGACCCAGAAATCCTGAACAATAAAAGCTGGAAAGGTCAAAATCGCATCGGTCACCTCCTTGAAGAAATCCGCACGGAAGTAGGGTGACACTTGAACTCATAGTTTGACCCACTCCTTAGGTTTCAACACTTGTTCATGTTTGTAGCAGTCATAGCTGGTCATATCAAGTTGTAGTGGTAGCAGATTATAGGCTTG
This sequence comes from Terebella lapidaria, assembly GCA_949152475.1. Lineage (NCBI taxonomy): Eukaryota > Metazoa > Annelida > Polychaeta > Terebellida > Terebellidae > Terebella > Terebella lapidaria. The sequence continues at coordinate 44,691,925 of OX424557.1, read as the reverse complement.
TTGTAACCATTCCAAATTATATGTAGACGGAACAGTCACCATGCAATGAAATAGCTAAAAAAAATCGTAAGCGGTCATTCATATGAAATGTCAAAGCCACAGAGGAAAAAATGTAAACAAAAGTATTTTGTTGGGTCATATCATGAAATTTGGATATATCGATTCACCTATAATCATTTACAAGTAGCCTACTTGCAACAAGACTCCCCCGATACCTGTTGAATGAGAGAATCGTTAGGGGAATACGATATATGATTCTGTATATCATTGCCGAACCCAATAGATCTATGAATTGATTTTATGAATGAAAAATTATGCAGATCTTTTATAGAACCTACTGTCTGTGTCCATATGTACATGTATTGCCATAAATGGGCCATGACATGGAAATTGGTATACAATATCATATATAAAATTATATATGATATATATCGAGATAATATATAATAATATATGGAGATACGCTGTATATTGATATATAGTGACACAATTTGACTCTATGATGATCTTATTGACAAAGAATATATATGGGGATATTGACCAATAGTTCCAGAAATCCGTGTTTTCAACACACAACCCAGTTCATGCATGTGCTATAATATTCAGATGTATTTAGTTCTCAATCAATGTAAAGTGAACGTACATGTAAGTAATGGTGCGATTAAGCACTTCTTGTATTTGGTAGTGGTACTACTAGTGTCATGCTGCAGTGGTAGCAGGCCTAGTATTGTTATATTCTGTTATATTATGTATATATGTATACAATCATTCGAAACTATATGTATACGTAACGCAATGATATTAAGGAAAATCGTAATAGGCCTTCATAAAAATGTCAAGGTCATACTGATGAAGATGTATACATGATGTATAGTGACTTTTTTCAGTACACTCACAATGTGATAAAAATGTCATAGTTTCTATATCCTATTATCAGTACACGATGAGTATAGGTAATAGAATGTCCAGTAGAAATTAATATCCTTATAGCATAATTATCGCCCAGCCAACATACACTGCATTGGTCAAATCATTCTGACTAACATCATGATGATATCAACCGCCGTGGCCAGAGTCCATTTCTGAGACATAACCTTATGTGGTGCGAGACCTCACGGTGGTCTTTTAGGTTACCGGACCTATTGTCCGATAACCTATTGCCGTGTGTTGCGTCCGTCTGTCGTCCGTCCATTCACCTTTTATCTTTAAAGTGTGTGGGGTCATAATTATGTCACCTGCGATCCCTAAAACCAAGGTTATCCGCATCTCGAACTTTTGTTATCAACATATTGATTCAGCCGTAATCATGCACAAAGATCCCCTCCGTGCCTGGCTGAATGAGTGAACATTTGGAAGGTTTGTATTGAACCTACTGACTATGCCCATATGGGCTCATATAAGCAATATCATATGACTATTAATTAAGGGAATGAATGGCGATGAGAATATATATTGATTATATTGGTCATAATTTGACTATATGGGGCTATTTTTTACACAAAGATTCATATTGTGTACATAACGTAATATCGCTATTGGCTTTCTGACCCTTTAATCATCGTGTACGAAACTTTCCATACCGATTTTCAACACACAACCGGTTTAATATATTAAACATATTCTATAGATTACTTGTTTTCTGGTGATCTAGTGGTCACAGTTCGTACATGTACCTGACTCAAGCTTGTTTATCTTTTTAACTGAAAATGTACATATTGGTGATATGTTTTAATTATGATATTATATGTATGTCTTGCCCAACCCTGTCATGTGAGAGCTGGTGGAGATGCAGGGATGATGGATGATACTGGCGAATATTACCCTAGACCAAGTCAGGTTCGAAGATAAATTTGTTCTGAAAACAATATTAGAGGGAGATGTATCTTCTGAAGAGGAACATTCGCCCTATCAACATATGAATGTTGATCTTTGCAATTAATAAATATGGAACCAAATGATTTTGAAACTCTGTTAACGTCTTTCAACGGCACATCCTATTTTCATCTAAACGGTCGAAGCTTGTCTTCCAATTGGAATTCATTTGAAGAACTTGTGAATCAGATGAATGGGGAAAAGCATGGTATTGATTTTATTGGAATCAGTGAGGTATTTAACTGTGAGAGGGATGAACGTCTTGTTTTACCTGGATATTGCAAGCTGATCACTCGCTGTCGCGAAGATGATAATAGAGGGGATGTTGGACTGTTTGTGAAAAATAATGTAGTTTCAAAATTAGAAATGACTTGAGCGTTTCTATACCTAATGTATACGAATCATTATTTATTGAGGTCATGAACAATTCCAACACACGGGCTAATAACATAGTTGGGGTTATATACAGGCCGAACACCCAGCCCAAAGCAGATATCGACATAGTCTCCAACACAATGCAAGAGGTAATTACCTTGTTAACATTGAACAAAAACATTGTTTACTAATGGGAGATATGAATATAGATTTACTAAAATATAAAGCTCATGCAAAAACAACTGATTATGTTGATAATTTATTCTCTCACTCTTTCATGCCCGTAATAACAAAACCGACAAGGATAAACCATTCATCTGCAACACTTATTGATCATATGTATTCCAACGAAAACAGTACTTCTAAATTAACATCAGGGATTATAATCACTCATGTAGCTGATCATTTCGCGACATTCTGTATCATTGAAGGTAAGCACAAACATAAAGGAAAACAAAGTTTTGAAAAACGAGTCATAACAGATAAAACAATTGAAGTCTTCAAAGAACAATACAAATTTCACACAAATATACAATGAAACAAATCCAGATGACGCATATAGCAAGTTCACGAATTATATATGCAATCATTTAATATTTTGTCCGTCCATTCACCTTGCTCGGACCTTGATCACCAATTTTGAATTTTTGTCCACCCTTAAAATACCGATTGTGTAAATTTTGTCCATGGATTTTGAGTTTAGTCTTGCGGATTGTTTGGTGTTTGGTATCATACTTGTCTTCTTAATAAAGCTTTCCCAATAAATTTAATTACTCCCAAAAAAGGTATAATAAAATAGAACCTTGGTTCACTGCAGGTATGATGATTTCTATGAGGAGAAAATCAAAACTGTTAATAAAAAACCTACAACACCCGACCGACGAGAATACAACAAGATACTAAAGGTACATAAATATATACAACAAAATGAAACATATATTAAAAACAGACTACTTTAAACATATGATAAACCTAAATCAAAATAACATGAAAAGAACATGGCAATTACTTAGAAAAGCTCTTGGTAAACAAAATAATAAATCTGGCTTTCCTCAAACATTCATGATAAACAATACCCAAGTTTCTGATAAACAAGTCATAGCAAAAGAATTCAATAGTTATTTGCAAGTAAAGGTAAGAAAACAGGTGAAAATGTCCCCCAAACAAACAAAAATTATATGGAATATATGCCCAAACGAAACTTAAACAGTATATTCATTGAACCGATAGAAGAACACCAAGTTATAGAAATAGTAGAAAGACTAAAACCAAAAACTAATACAGGACATGATGGTCTATCCTCGAAGATGATTAAACAAACTATCACGAACTTTTGACACCACTATCATATATAATAAATAAATCACTTGAAACAGGAATTGTACCAAATGAACTGAAAATTGCTAAAGTAATCCCAATCTATAAAGCCTCTGATAATGACAAGTTGTCCAACTATCGGCCGGTCAGCTTGTTACCAGCATTTTCTAAAATATTAGAAAATGTTATGTTTAATGTTTTTTGTACAAGTTGTCGCACTTGACTGATAGTTTGAATTGATCTATACGGATCTTTTATTTCATTAGAGCCTGGATTTGGTCACGGTATGATGTATTTCTCCCCTCCTTTCCATTGGTGTTTCCTTGTCAGGCCGGCAAGGCTTACAAATCAAAACAATCAACTCCTACCTGTTCAGTATTATTCATATCTATAATATAAATAGTATACACTAATTTACTTAGATTTGGTATATGTGTTTAGGTTGTTTTGTAAATGTTCACATTTTTTATTCCGAATTATGTTATTTTTTTCTAAGGGACCAAATGGAAGACAGCAGATGCTAATTTGGTACCCTTGTTTTCCATCAAACCCTGAAAATATTCGCACATATCTGTATATAAATTGACATGTACTGCTGATGTGAAAACGAAAATAAATTCTATTCTATTCTATTCTATATCTACGGTATATGGCGCTGAGCGGCTTAGCACAGGGACCATATGGTCACACATATCAATGTATTGTCTACTAGGAACATTCTGTGCTCGATCAAAACAATGATTCCAGAGATAAGGTGAAAATAATATTTCAGCGCATAATTCTCGAAGATGTTATTTTGTCAGCATGACTAAACCTGGAAATATGGAAATGACTTGGACAAAAACCGAGACCTACGTGTAGGCTACTCGAGTCAGAACCAACAATAGCTAAATAAATTGATTGTAGTTTTTTAAACTCAACACAGAAGGTATTGTGGCAAGAATCATTGTATTGTACCTTTGAGACAGGAGTACTCGGCGTCCAAGTAAGACACGAGGTCCTCTGGACAGTGTTGTCGCCTGTGTAGAGCGGCATTAGGCAGAGTGACCTCACACTGCGCCTTGCCAGAACACATCTGGTGGAGAATCGGACGGACGTCGTCGCTGCAGCCCACGTAGTAGTCCCGCTTGAGACAGCGGCCGAGCTGCATGCGGCCGTACTCGGCCCGGGTGATGAGGATTACATGGCCCGCGGGACACATCGGCCGGAACGTCTCCAGGTTACAGTATTCTTCTGCCACGGCTGTAAATATAGCGGGGTGGGGGAGAGAAAAATAACACTGCGTTATTAAAGAGCGTGATGAGGGAAAACAATGACAACAGGATGCGAGACACTCTTCTAAAAAGATCAAAGACTAAAGTCATGTATTTATTTATGTGCAATCGATAAATATATGTGCAGTTGATTGGAATGATCAATATTGAATGCTCCCTTCAAAGGAGCCGACAGGGGTAACGTCAATTATGGGTAGCTCCGTGATGGGACTAGGCGAGCGTTGCCCGGGGCAGTGTTACAATGTGGATCAGTACACCACGAAAACACCTAATGACACTAATTACGGTCGTGTCACATTTATTGTTTCTGACAATCATGAAGACTTTGAGCGAACTCGGTTCCTACAAATATAGAGCGATTGTTTCGCCATGCCATGAGCAATCAAATGGTCGCCTTGTCATGGCCCCAGAGTGAATCACGGTTCACTTCTGGTGGGGATAGGGGTGGCTAGGTGGTGGGGTGTCTGGTGAAGCGGCGGGACAAACTTCACCATCCTTAACTTGCTCAACTCCACAAAACAGATCAATTTCCTGTCATATATCGTCCACATGAGCTATGTCATGTGAGGACAGTTGTGGGTTACATTGGTGAAATCATGTCATTTCAATTAAAATGTCAGTTAATGAAACATATTGCCATGATTCAGTTCTGCTAACTTGTGGAAAGTTGGTTGAGCTGTTTCTGACGATGTTTGAACAAGAACTACTCAGTCTTGAGAACTGTGCATGATCATTCCGAAATCGGTATCACTTCAACGCGCCAAAACATTTTTCCCGCACATTCCAGGATTTTTTTTATCTTACCATTTCTGCACATGAGAACACATTCCAATCGCAATAAATGTCTCACTCGGTGATAAACTATTTCGAGAGCTTATCAAGTGAGTGTCGGGCGGCATATTGACACGCCGTGGGTTGGAAGCTTGTACGTGGGTGAGATCCACCCGGGGAATAAAAAACCTGGCCAGGCTTAGAGCAGCGTGTTGTCGGCTATTGATGTGTATTGACTCGGGCGAGTCTATGTACACGCAGTTTGTATATATTGGCATAAAAAGAATGCTTGGTGATTTTTTGTCTTAACCGATCGATGTCTTATGTCATGTTATCAAACAGAGCCGCCCCCAAACACTAGTTATAGATCGGCAGTGCAGCCCGAAGGAAGGCTGCTCGCTGTAGACAATCGGACCTGTATGCGAGAATCGTGTCCGCCCCGTGTCATCTGATATTACATCACAAATAAATGGAATCATGTTCGAATAATTCAGCCGGCATAATTCCCTGTCAATTAATAATGTTTGTGTTGATGTTCAATCAACCCGTGTTAGGTTATGTGGCCATAAACAAACAAAGATGAGACAGGTCTTTGAATGTCACCAGATACGGTGGTGGTGAGGTGTTCAATAATCCGGATGGAGAGTGTCGACAGTCGATATCACACTGCTCAATACCACGGCTCTCCTGTAGACCTCGACACACCAGGCTCTGTATTACACTGCTCAATACCACGGCTCTCTAGCTGTAGTGCCGACACATCAGACTCGGTATCACAGATAGCCAGCCAGCTCACCAGTACTTCTGACACCGTGTGTTACGGATCAGTTACTCCCTTGGTGGAGATTCTGACCGAGCGGAAAGTAGCGTGACGCCAGGGAGAGATCGTCACTAAACAACGACCACTCGACGATATCTTTACGTATTTGGTTAGTGCACCGACAAAGGCGGGAGGCGATATCTCATCACAAATATCTAATCTACATGTGCATGTTTGAGACACATACTTCAACAGGAACCCCCACGAGAGGCAAGGAATGAGGAATGTTGTATCGGGGAAGCTTCAGAATAGAATGATTGTAAACGAAATGGCTGTGACATTAGCTTATTATGATTGCGAGAATGAACGATGCGGCCAGATTCATCATCTGTGTGGCTGATACAACTGTCCCTACGCGAGACCCAGTAATCAATCTCTCCATGTCCATAATTATATTAGTATTTTTCATGGCCAGACAAAATTCACTCGAAGACATTGTGAATAGAGCATAGTTAAAGGGCTAGCCTCTTGAATAATGATGCGGCACGAATATACAAATCCGCATTCTGGAATAATTCCAGGACAAGTTGCCACACGCTTCATTGAAAATAATTTATATCGAAATTAATATAAAGCTGAATGTTTTTGCCATTACTTGATGGCAAAGGCATATATCATTGTTGGTCCATACAGTACACATAATTCACGCATACTTTCAGTGTGGTTAGTGCAGTGCCCTAGTCAAATACACAATGAGTCTATAGGGTCTTGGATGGAATCGGAAATTACCATCCGTCACAATCACCGTGTGTGACCGCTAGTCCGGCACACTGACAGACCAGTAATCTGACCGGTATCCAAAGGCCAGCACTGGCCTTGGTCACTGTGTGTCCAATCTGGGAACTGGCGAGTACTACTCGTTCCCACTGTTGGTAGTTGATACTGCTTCAGTATATTCAGCAAACCTTGGACATTGTCAACGATTGCTTGCGGCGTCCCACTCTAATACCCAGCGAACATACCTATGATACGTGTGGGAATCTCCCGACGCAGAATCATGCTCGGCATTTAATCTTTGGTGATTGTCCGCCCACTGGATGTGACTCCTGGGTCCTCGCCTATTGGTGCAAGGTTCTAGTTGCGGCAAACCACCTATGACATTGTACTGGAACTCGGGATCATGCTATTGTCAAGTGTCCAAGATACTGTATAATTTCATCTTTCTGGTATTATTTTACATATATATGTGTATTGATTTGAAAAAATTGCATGATTATATTTATCATGTGAATGGCTTTCTGAGTTTTCTTTTGCACTCCATGCCAATAACCATGATAACAGAAAGAAGTGATACAATATTCATATATTTAGGCACACACCAGAAAGGGCCTTCTAAAAGAATGACATATTATCTGTGTAATTCATTGTCGTAATCGTTTGAGATGCACGTTTGATATGCAAAAATACTGCACAGAAGAATAAAGAACGTAAACCCTCTTAATACAGAGGAGTCTGTCACTTCCAGTTGATATGGATTCAACCATTTATCATCAAGTTTGCCACAAGAAGATGTGCCACATTTGAGACCGCAGATGTGTCAGTTTCTATGAGCATCAGTAGCTAGTAGACATCTCGGGGATGTCAGACCCAGTCAGGACCCGGCTATTACGTGATATTTACCCAGCGATATATCACCATGTGAAGTGTCACGCGGCTGTGTGCAAACAACGCGGCGTGGACGCGGTAAGTATGAGTGATTACAGGAAACGAATCGGCGAGAGTCTTTACATCAAGTCCCCGACACGTGTACGCCGTACCGCCTTGTATCTACGCTAATTGTACTCTTTGTTCCAGGGATAGGTCCGCGTGATTTGTGGACGTGGGCAGTTCGCGTGGCCCGGGATATCTCAAAGACGAGACAGTATGGTGCGCGATTAGTGTCGTCAGCAGTTGTCGTAGACATTGCACACTGCTGACCGTTGGCCGCGAGACCCTGACAGCGCTCCGACAGTGACTGAATTATTCATCCGACAGTGAATGTTCTAGACACTTGGATTGATGGCGCACAAGTGGAGAGCAAGCTCTTTGTTTTATCAATAAAACTGGCCAAATTTAATAAGTGAGTTGATTCTGGGCAAGAGTTGGATGGTCACCTACGCTGCTTGAGGACAAATGTCATGGAATTGGCAAACCTAAACCCCAGATTGTTCCGACAACGTGATTTATACGACACCAAAAATGGCGTGCATAGTCGGCAATTGCAAAACATTCATCGAATCTTTCACTAGATATCGTTCAAAGGAATAATCGCGAATACCATCCGTATACCCCCTAGCACATTGAATTCAAATAATAATAATAATAATTTTCAAAAATCGTGACTTGTTAAAGTCACTGAATGCGCATCTAAATATACATTAGTGCCTCACACTAAGGTAGTCGTCTTTGTTCAAGTTTCTCTTTCTTTGAATGCGAGTTTTGATTTGGCTAATGGGTGCGTTCCTGTTATTCTGTCGTGCCTATCAGCTGTCACGCTTAGGACCTCATAGTGAGACATATCTTTAATCACTGACGCACCGGCACAAAAATGAAGAAAATTCATTAGGCACTGGTGGCAATCATCCCTCCAGTCATCGAGTTATGCTGTCTGTGTTATTTTTCAGCAGGATATCTTTTCTCTTGCGGGGGGAAACTCGAGTCAAGTCCATTTAATCACCAGTGTCCAACAGGAAACACGAATCGTGACACCTCGCTAATGTATTGCTGTCCATGCCCATGTTTCTTGTCTCTATGACAACCATACAACATTACAGTCCAAGGCGTTTCTCATGTCTTACCTAGTGTTGCCCTTAGATTTTTCCCAATGGCGATTTTTGCCACACGTGTACAGCAAGACTATGGGACACCATTATGTGCGCCAGTACAGGAATGGCGAGGGCTGGCCGTTAAGTTTGGTCACGAGAGGTCCAATTGAACGCAACAAAGGTTGTAGCTCTGCCTGGGGATGAGGGCCGGAGTCGTCCACCTGATCCCAGCAGTGCTAAATGACTAATAGCCCCGAGCAGGGACTGTATCCTCGGCTAGCAAGCACCCCACGCATAACTAGATGTTTCCAGTCGCATTTGCAAGCCGGGAAGAAAAAAGTTCAATTTTTGTCTCGACTGTGGGAAAATTATCAATTGGCAGTGATCAGATTCGGGGGCTTTATGGAACGAGGGAGCGGGACATTTAATAATTGATGGAGGAGTGTGCTAAAATCTAGTCCCTGGGCTAGGGGAGAAAATCCGCATCCGTCATGTGACGGAAATGAAGTTATATGCGGATGTCATTTCGCGGCTGTGTCCCGCTCATTTCTATGCCGGGCCTCACTCAGCGCTGCCCCACACTGAATAACTAATGATGAACACAACCGACCGAAACACAAAGTCCACATCATGGTGGCTGATCCCTGCTCCAGAAAGGGGCTTACACAAGCCAACTAAATCATATCGAGGGTCAATTCGCTGGTGTGAAGCAAGGAAACGTGCGATATTTCCTGTTTGTTGCCATTTTCATACTGATAAATGTTTCAGCCAAATGAGACAAGAGCCATTTCTGGCGGGTCACGGGGAAATGAATAATTGGCACTGGCTTATACCTGTGAATAATCAATATGCCCAGAGACAGGTAAATTTGGTTACATTAACACACATAACGGGCAGCATAAATTGCGTTTTGGCAATGCTTTGTTTCGCTCTAATGGCCAGAATCTCTACCTAATGGAAAATATTAGTTATTTGAATGACAATGCATTATAGATACACACTTGGTTCCATTTGATGCCGCGTAATACGACTGCTAGTACGTATTGTTGTCTTAATTACCATGTTGTATGGCTTATATATCAGGTAACTGGAATATTTATATGGTGTTTGGTAAACTTCGCCACCGCCTCACATTACGTTATTAATGTTATGTAATGTACTTTGGAATCATAAAAACACTATCGTATTGGAAATAAAAACAACATATATTTTCGTCATAAGGATTTAACAGTCTTTGGGATATGTACAATTACATGTAATGTGTAAGAGTTGGTTTCTCGTGAATTTTCATTCTTTTATGCTCATACCAGCATGTTAATATAGTTAGGTAAATGTTTGACAAAGGCAGTCACAATGTGTGTATGCGACGTCTATATTTGGTATTCTGTCCCCATCCACCGCCTATCTTCAGGTCCCTTCAGATATCTGACAGGAACAGTCCTAGCCGTAATTACACCCACTAGGATATTACAAGTCGCGCGACGCGAGTCATTGGGTAATGTCAGACTCCATATTACATTAGTCATTTACCATCTCGTGTAATTTTCTGCTGTTCTCTCATTTTTTACCCCTGACTGACTGGTGTTTCGATGTTTGTCTCCGCAGTTTTTGTCTCCTTTCTCCCTCTCTCGTTCCATGAGATGAGAACTGCCGGTCGACGAGAGCAGCTGACGGCTCTAGTTCTAGCTGCGGACTCTCCCCTCCTAAGCCTTGTGATCGCTCTGGTGGCTCCCCGACGTAATCAGCAGCAAGGTGGACACGCGGCACACCTCAGAGACAAATCAACCATCCACACGGCACCTCGAGAAGGATTGCTACAGTCTGACCTCCTCCAGCCGCCCACTGCCCATCAACAGCTCCTCCCAGGGCCAGTGATGACCGCTTTGAGAAGCTTTGTTGGAAGGTCTACGTTCTCACTAATGTGGTGAACGGAAAATATCAGACCAACTGAGTCTGTGTGAATGTATTACGGACATTATCGTGTATCCCCAAGAGATTCATCAACATGTACAAATTTGCTGATATTATATAATAATAACCCAACTGGGTTTATTTTTGATGCTATTGTTGTGTACCTCTGATGAAAGACATTTCAATTTTGTGTTCAGTGTATTAAGCAGCTATATTGTGATTTAAAATCTCACATTCGGAACTATGCAAATATCATGCATTCATAGAGTGATGTTTACCAAACCAGTTTGTATTTTCTATAGTGACATGCATGATGCCATTGACAAGCATATTCCATAATATACAACAGAATAAAAAGAACATTAATTGAAAAGGCCAAGGAAATTGAAGGAGAGTACGTGTACGAATGTGAAACTGATTCTGGGGAATTACATACTTAGACTGACAAAGAGAATATGTAATGATGACAACATATACAGCGCGGTTATATCATGTCCTTGAGAATAGCCTAATATACACACACTTACACACAGCCTTGGGCGAGTATTTTGCTTGGAACCCGATACCAAGCTCTTTCCCAGTTCTATAAATGACTACAAATATCCTGTTTAAGATCAAGCACCCTGGTCAGAAGCCAATCTACCACATATTGCCGTAATATTTGCAAATCAATCACCCAGCACTTTGGATATTATCTAGATGAAAATCTTACATTCCACTAGATCTGCAAAGCTTATTTCGTAGATGGAGGTATTACCGGCTGGTGATATTTTGTTTATGACAGTTTAATATTGGACCATGATAACAGCAGTGCGCGGGGGTTACTTGGGTGAGGGGCAGCCGGGATAGGATATTACTTGGAGCTGACTCGGCGGGAAGTGAACTAATCCTCGGCAATGCACTAGACCTCGAGCCCCATACAGCGGCGGGAGCCATTGTGTGGATTCAAATAAACGACAGCGCGGAGGGGAAATTGTGTCGGGAGCGGGGCTGGTGAGAGCGGGGACAATCCCATCAGGGCGGACGGGGAGCTCCTCACACCTGTGGTTCAACCCCCGACAGATCGCTCCACCAAGGTTATTTTAACCCTGACGACAGCCTCCGTCACCGACCTCCAAGTGTCTCTCTCGTCCAAGTGGCTCCAGATAAGTTACAACGCCGGCAATAAACCCGATCCCACTGGAACAGATCTACTGCTACGTGTAGCAAAGGGCATGAGCAATCTAGTATTTCTATTCATGTACGTCCGTAAGTTTTTTTGCGCCATCTTTACAAGTATAGACGTGTGAGCGTGTTTGCGTCATGTTCTGCAGTTATATTTGGCAGTCGGATTCTCCACCTGATGATGGTGAGGGAATGTTTGACTGACGCATCTACAGCTGAGCACATAGGACAACTCCCGAATGGTGCTGTACCTCAAACACATCCGTCCAGTGAAGAGAGGGTTCTAGCTTCTCCCTATCTCCCATGTCCCTCTTCCAAAGACATCCTGTGCAAACAGATGGTAGCGGCCGATATGGCGATCAAAGTGACCGGGACTGGAGACCCGATCCCGGCCCTGTGTCTAGCTGAGTGCGGGGGCCGCGGTCCCGGACGGAGCCCGCTATTTCCTTAGGATCGGCCGCCCGGGCACAGAGGTGACGGGGGCCAAAGCTCTGGGGGCAGCGTCATCGACACGGGCAATAATAGTCGTGGATGAGGAGCTTGTCTTAGGCCTGTGGAGATTTGCACACACAAGTCTGTATGTAGATCTGAGGATAGCCTGCTAAGCCGCCTTACTTAATTCACGTCCACGGTCGACGGTTTGGTCAATAGGGACGTAATTGATAATCAGAAATGGAGTGGATGGGGATGAGGCGGGAGGCGGGTATATATGGCTCCGCGGACCCGTTTGTGGAGGACCGAAAGGAACCCGAGACAAAGCGTGGCTGCAGATTGCTGCTGATATCGCTAACAGAGGTCTATCGATGGTCATGTGACGGGCCCCAGCTGCCTCGGAGTCTGATGAACGGCCATGTCGTGTCTCAGCGCCACAAGACATGCAAAGTACACATAGGTATTACATCCGAATCGGGTGCCGAGGTGACCATTATCTTCGGTGGGGGCTTGATCAATCCGAGCTTTTACCTATGATTTGTGCATGTCTGGTTGCACTGGCGGGTATCCTGCTTTCCAAACACATCAAAGGCTCCTTCAAAGTGCAGCCGTCAACAATGCGTTTTGTTGCACGCGGTCGAGGATGATGAAGGTTGCACGCCACAATCTCCAGGAGAGCGGGAACGCCGGAGTATCGTAATGGTCCTCACTCACTCACAAACGTTTATCTATTTATTAATTTGCCCCGGGGCCCAGCTCGGCGTGCAGGTTTACTTTTGATACGACCGGGTCTGTCGTGCAGCGATCTACCCGGTCGTCTACACCGTGAGTAGTTTTCAACGTAATATCTTCCTTAGGTAAGGGATGGAAAAACGAAAGGAAGAAAAAAGTGTCAAAGTGGAGGGTTTGTGGGCCGCGAGTTTATCAGATGTCTAGTCACGCATATATCGGTGTTTATTATTTAGAACAGGGTATTTCTGGTCCCTTTCTGTATCGATGTGTTATTGTTCAAGGTGATCGACTACAATTTATGAAGGTAACTTGCTGTCACTAAATCGATAGTACACGGTCGGTCAATATCGTGTTCTTTAACCCTGTATAAAAGCACACATTAGACTGGGTTCCACAAGTACCACTTTATCCCGAGAATATGGTCCAAAATGGAAGTATGTACGGGGCGATATTGTCTGTTATTGCCCGCTGACAAAAGTTAATGTCACTGCCATCGACCGGTATTCACACTGTCCGGCGTGGCGAAGAATCGCTCTCCAATGGATAAGTTGTTTGGGGACACTTTAATTGCCACATGCGTAGAACTGAATTTTGGCTCGATCGAGTAAGACTAAGGACTCGGTCCACTGGTTGTGATATGAATCAGGGCACTCGGACTAATTCTCTGTACTCCCAGATACCCCCGGACTACTTTCACTGACGCGTGCGATATGTCAATGGCACGTGAACTTCCCGCGTGCTTGCTCGCTCGTGTGGTGTCGCACAACCAAACAACAGACCCATTTACTGATTTATTGACCTGACTTTACCTCAGACAGTTTCTGTATTGTACAGTAACTCGATTTCCTGTTTATACGCCTACATAGTAAGACCATGGCCTGGCACGCCTTCAGAAGCGGCACGATCTTGTTTATCACGATACGAGTTATGTTTACGACAGCACACTCGCGTAATTATGAGGCAAATGGTTGCATATTTCCATAAAACTAGTGTAATTGGATATGTATAACGTTGTGTCGATGCATTAGGCTTGGCTGGAGAGCGGATGTCCATTGATATGCAGATAGTCGGGTGTATTGACTGAAGTGTAACCCGGATGACAGCTTGGACAACTTCAAGGATATGTCCCATCAACTCGGCACCAAGCCTCCTAGTCGAGTACCTATTAATTATACGATTTAATGGAAGCTTCTGTAACATATGCTTACAGCTAATGTCAATACAGTGTCGCTCCAGGCAGAGCTGTGACACACGGTGGGTCGTGCAGACGCATTCCTTGCTGACCGGACTTGCGAGAACAGAAAACGACACCTGTAGAGATCCTTCTGGCATCATTCTTTCCTGAACAAATAACATCTACCTCTCTATTTTTGACGTGTCGATATTATTCATAAATTCGTCAGATGACCCGTAATTAGATGCAAATGCCACGCCTTCCCAATATTGATCTTATCAGATCTGTCGATTTCGTAAGTTGGGACTTAATTGATTTGGAATAAGACCCCGATAAACAAACGTATTACCGTGAGCTTTTATAAACGATCAGTCTTCAAACGAAATAAGTTTGGGGTTTTTCAGTGCACACAAAAGGCATTTTCTCATTCAATATTCCGCAAATATAAATCAAATATTAATACAACTTTATCCTACCACACACAAAACTACGAGGTAACTGAACAAAGAAAACAAAGAGTCGTGAAGCAATCGAAGACACTCGAGCCGACAAACTGTTTTTATTGTTAAAAGGTAGGCGTGGACGAAGGCACACTCGTCATCAAATATATACACTCCACACCCCGTCATTACCTGCTTCAGCACAAAATCTGCCTTCAACAGTATAATAATGACCAGGCCACAAAACTGTTTTTTTTTCGTCCCCTGAGCTTTGGCTCTAATTGCTATGCCAGTCGAGTGTGTTCTTGTTATTGTTATCACGGTATTGAACCGTCATCACCGTATTACAATTGCTTACAGTTTAAAACGAGAAAGAGGGAAATGTGATAGGTTCCATTTTCAAGTGAAAACATTCTCGGCGTTCGATTATTCTTTCCCCTTTGGGGGAGCATGGATTTCCATTTGCGCGCGGACAAAGGAGCGCCGTAATAACTCGTGGAGAATCCGCCGCGAGCCTGGCGCGTGTGATTCCTGGCCGCGCGACCCAGGGCTGTACTCTTTGACTTCACCTTTAAAACTGACAGGCAATAAAGTAAGAATTTCTCCATTAAGGTGACTGCCTCCACACAATAGATGTGCCTCCAAGTGACAAGGGAATATAACCCAGTCAATGCCGTTATTAAATAATGGACAGAAACAAGGCCTCATTCTGAAAACAGTAAACAGAAAATAACCACTCGTGTTGCTTGGCTCGTTTTTTCGACACCATGTCAGAGCGAAAATTAATGCATAACTTTCTTTTGACTTATGAGTAGTGATTTTATGTGTCCATCAAATGGCATTTTTAGGCAGGAAATCAATAAACTAAGTAATTGAAAGATACTCGCATTTGTAAAAAGAAAGATCCAGAACAAATATCAACAATGGATCAGTCAAAATAGCGATAATAGCTTTACTCGGACGTCTAAACACAGAAACACAAACGTCGGGGATCTGTCAAGGTAGCCAGTGCTCACTTCCGAGTGTCGGGCTCCAAGTCAACACTTGACCGTCGACCTGTGTGCTCAAAGGGTTAACGTGCCAACTTTAAACATTTATGAAGACTGATCGGCTGACGGAAGCTTGACGTGAGCATGTTCTCTGGGAAGAGCGCGTGTGGGTGTCCTGGAGGGGGGCAAGGGGTAGAGTGATGGAGACAAGGGGGCTGGACACAGGGGTGACACCTCAGGGCCGGGCTACACACGACCTCATCCTCAGCGCTAGCCACGCGCCATATACTGCACAGTGTGAAGTATCAAGGTCCATCATGGAGCGTCTTGAGTGTGTATCCGGTACATAGGCTGTACGGCTCAGTAACATGCTCTCCATGCACCAATCCGTCTTTCCTGATGCAAGCGATAGCGTGGTATACTTCAATACGCTGTATATTATTGGACAATGCTATTAATTTCTAACAAAAATTTAGATCACTCTTGAAATATACTGAGTAGCGCTAGGTATTAATGACACACGCTGTGTGATAACCAGATCCAGAGACTGAGGTGTTTGTTTGGGTCAGATTTTACATTCCTAACATTCTTCCCGCGAGGATCTTCAATGAGAAGTGTATGTCTCATACGATTAGACAATTACATCGTGTAAATTTCAGGTGACCTGTTATTGCTGTAATAACTACATTATCATATTAAAACGTTAATACAGGGTCCGGAAACAGTCTAGAACCTCGGCGAGTTAAATCTGGATCATTAGGTCACAATTGAAGCGCAATTCTCAAGTTATGAGTCTCGGTTGTATCATGTTCTCCCAACAGCTTTCAAACGATCGGCCTCGTTCTCACGGGCCACTGCATATTTTCTTTTCCATTCTTGTTGTTAGTCTTTTCGTCCGTGCATGGAATATTAGGGACACAAAAAACATTAAAGCACAATCAATAATTAAGCGTGGTAAAAACCCACTTTCAATATGCCGCCAGATTAGATTTTCAAGTCTCATATTACCCCTGGTAATAACTAGTTAATTATAATCTTAAAGCAAACACAGAATAAAAGGTTCATCGGTTTTTCCCCCAATTATGTTTTCGATGTATTATGAGATTTTCCATCAATGATTTCATGACACAAAAATCGTCAATAACGTTTTGTGCACCAAGAGCGTAGACATAACATCCCAAGACCCTGTGTCAATGATAAATAATGATGAAATTATTTATTTGAGTCACAGCAAGGGGTGTAGTGATGTGAGTAGCGCTCGTATTTTTGCGTTGACGAAAGAAAACGATACGATTCCGGAAATGACATGCCACAATGTTCGACTCGATACCAAATACAGCCGTGAATATGATATCCTAGCGACCACAATTTGCATATTTCACACTTCATCTCGGTGATTTGGCATTCCCTGACTGCTCTATAGGAGTTGACGTTAACAGTTCCGTTAGTCTGTTGCCACATTCAGCGCCCAGGGTATATCCAGTCTATGACTCTCGGTTTCGAGGCATTGGAGGCGATAAACTTTCGCTGAACGACCACACTGAAGTGTGCAGCCCCTCCTCTCAGCTTTCAGAACCTCGGCTTTTAACCTGTGTTGGGTAGCGACTACCCCCACTTGGAGATTCTGGAGGTGACCGGGAGCCATTAATGATTGCCAGTGGGGTCTGCGGTCAGGGGCGGAGACAGCACCCGCATCCAGACAGTCATCTCATCACCTCCGATCTACGGCTCCATACTAATTACATCATGTGCAATCTATCACATTTGTACCTCGCTTAAACACTTTCGTGATCAAGTACCGGCAGTGAATGGTATTGGGAGATTGGGAAACTGTGGCAGGTAGTGGCGACAGAACACAATAGCATTCAACAGGAAACTCTTGAAGTTTTGTTTCTCACCAACTTTTACGAAGTACACGTATTAATTCAGAGTAGCATAACATTCGCACATCTGTCTTCAGAGAGAAGACAACGATTTGAGCTAAATGCCTTTCCATCATTCACAGAGATGACGTTAAATGTCCGAGCGATGAGTACTGAAGACGTAGCCGTAATTGTGCATATGGCTCGATGATATAGTACGTAATTTCGTCTGAGATACGATGTCGTCACCATGACATCCGAGTCCTAATCCGGGATGGGGATATCACCAGAAATTAGAGTCTGACAATAATTCAGATGCGACAGATGGTGTCAGAATCGAGGTCCAGGGTGAATTATCTTCTCGCTATGTCCACGAGTGGCGACAAAAGAATCAAAAGGTCAACATTTTCATCCCCCAGCGGACTGGAAGGAGGCTATAAGAGGAGCGCAAAAGAGCGAGAGGGGGTGGACGAGATAGAGGAGAAGGCTTCCGCCGTGGAAACGAAATAAATCAAATCAACAAAGTAGGTCTAATCAAGTACGAGGGTTCGTGGTACCCGGGGAGAGCGCCCAGGCCGGGCTGACCGACTGCCGGCCGACTGGCTCAGACCATAGGGACTTCGCAATCCGTAACCGGACCCAAATCCACAACGCTTGGTATTTGTATCAGGAAACACAGCACATGGAATACATAAATAACTGAGCCATAGTCTGAATATATAACAATTATACTGTCGCAACTTTGGTTACCGAAAAAAATAATTCATTCAACCAGCTTAGCCGGGTGATCCAGCAACCAAATTTTCATCGAAACTGGGGAAGACCGACTGTAGTTACATTGCTATTGCTACAGGCTCATGATCACATAAACATGTTATTAACAGTTGAAATTTCTAGGTAAACATTACGTCGTCGTAATTTGGTCTGTAGAGATGACCACGTGACAGAGGGAAGTGGGTACTAGGTATGGCGGGCGGTTTGTGTCAATACCTCATCTCAGCCCTCCTCGGATACACTTAAACGAGGTATTGTTCCTTACGAGACAAGGTCAAACAATCGATAGTTAGTTCAAAATGTATAGGTTATATAAACACATCGTACGTGCAAGAGCAATCATATATGCACATTGGGGAGGATATATTTATTTCCTCCGTGTGCAGGTATAAATGGCTTCTTCGACAAGCTTTTTTTTTCTGCCAGCAGCGTTTGCCAGCAGCGTTAAGTCTGACTTTCGCACAATGATAATATTGGATGTTTGATCATAAATATCGTGTGTACGTAGCAGTCGCTCAGGATTACGTTATCTGGTTGAAGAGTGAGCCATGGATTTACTTATGACAGGCCAATTACGCCGTGTGTTTTTGGAATTACGCATCACTCACTCAGTACGCGCCTCAGTGCAGCCAGACCGATCACTCCTATAAATATATTTATTCGACTGATAATACACCGAACGATAATTATGGTAGGCTCTATTTATTTGGTTTGAGACTGATAATTCTATTTAGGACTCGCTTCGTATCGTTGATTAACTCGTTTGTGATTTTTTTTCTCGCAAACCAGCCCTTTCTCCAGGTCTGACAGCTTAAAGGGACGACGAAGACTTTCAGCCCTCCCGTGAAGGTCGCAGAGCTTGCGTACCACCCAACAACCTTCAGTGTTTACTCGTTCAGATAAAACTAACCATGAAATAAAAACACCAGGTCTCTGATGAAGTTTTTATGTTGAACTAATATGGATTATCAGTGTGTCATTGGTCCGGATTGCATTTGTCGTGTCCCAGAATAAGGTTAGATCGATTCCATGATTTGTTTAGGGGTCATGAACATTTTGTAAACCAATACTGCAAATGACAACGACTGACTGTACGTATCTGCATGGTAAATATGTGGCGTCTAAGAGCAAGTCTGAGAAATTCACAATGTCCGACTGAGTGAAATGATAACCAGATGAAGTTGGGGACAATTACTGTTCTAGTCTCGGATGAATCAGAAGGCTGAGGAGACCCATGCCGTTGTATGTTGTATGTCATGTTAATGTCAATAAGGATTGTATCAAGAATTGCGTCAGTGGCGGTGATTATGGTTGTGAGGAGACACATGCCGATGTATTCTATGCAGATGTCCTCTGTTCAGAGCACTGTGCAGTTCATATAATATATAATCAAATGTAAAATAGTATTTTGTACTTTTCGAAAATAGATTACCTACATGTACCTACCATATATCGACCAAGTGATCTAATTGTGTCCATATTCATGTAGAGCTAAAATACAACACTTCTAAATGGAAAGAAAGGAAACCAATACAAATTTATGCATATATTGATCCGATGATCAGAAATAGAATATGAAAACCCCTCCAATAACATGCTTTTCATTTAAATCGAACTATGTAAAATAGCAATTAATATCAAAGGTTCAGAAATGACTATAATATGCATCTACCAGAAGCAAAGCGGAGCCATTTGGTTGGATGACATAACATGCGTATATACCTTTCTTGTGAAATGCTGAAGTATCCAATCGATCTCAATACTAACTCCCTATACTCTGATTTTAAAAAAAAAACTCGTGTACACACACTGCTTTCTGTTGATATGTTATAATTTGGTGTACTTCATCTGGGAGTCAAACGGAAATTTCCTACCAAATTTCGGCCCAAGTAGCGCACCTTACTATACTAATACTACTCACCCGCTGAATGTATACCATATTTAATCCGTCTGGCACATTTTTAATCTTCATTGAATTCAGAAGAAATAGTAATCTGCGCTACATGGGCCCAAATTTCAGACTTCTCTGAAATATACCCCAATGTTAATTTTAGCACTGTCATTGAATTTCTGGGTCCGCACACGATTTTGTGCATTTACTTGCTTTTGTAGCGGTGCGATCTTTTGAAATCAACATGTTTGTGTAGAATACACCCTAATTCATCATCTGGTTCAAAACTATAACAACATTTCCATATTCCTGATGGGTGTGAACACGATCAAAACCCGAAATATTCTCAGATTCCTGAGATGCCCTTTCTAGAAGAAATTTAACAATGGAGTAGATTGTCATATTTTACAATTTTTGCGATAGAAGTCTGAAATTTGGTAGAACATTGCCGTTCGATTCCCAGGTGAACTATGCCAAATTATGATAAAATGTCGTTAAGGTTCGCAAAAACACCAGCGCTAAAACGGTGTAAACGAGTTAAAAAATAAAAGTAGGCCTATACCCTAACCCAAAAATATCTCAAACCAAAGCTCAATTCCCAAACATTTTCAGTTGGCAATTTCAACAGATATATCCCTTAGGTATTTTGTATGTTTTGAATTTGTAATTTTGAATTCAATTCTCCATGGCGTATATGTATGTGAAATGGCAAGAGTGCACTATCTTCGAAACTAAGAATTTCGTCTCTAAAAGTCTTCAAAGCATTCGTCAACATCCGGATATTCCAATGCCCTATATTTCCGGAATATCAAGGTTGCTATTTGGGATAAGATTTAAAAGCGTGATATATGATGCCCAGCATGGCATAAATTTTACCATGAAGCATGAAAACGACCATCAAGCCTGGGATTACTTTAATCAGATGTCTCAAGGTCAATATGGAGAGATGACAAGGAACTTTTGTGACATCATAATCTGAACGTTAGGATTAATTTTGCGTAAAATATATTGTAAAAGGCGCGCACGGTATGTTGCTTTGCATCAAATTCCGACGCAGCGAAAGTGTCGGCATTCTACAGAAAAATTACGAGTTGCTGTGTCAACTCCGTCTTGCTGGAGAGCTAACATGCGGCCTGGTCGTCTCTAACAGTTTTTCATTTCCCTCGATAAAACCTCATCTCTCAGGAAAGCTCTAAAACAAAGATGAGGCATCAATTCCTCGCCATTTCAAGAGGTGACGAATGCAATCTTTGTAAAATATGCCGGGTCGCTGTAATAACATTAGATCTACTGCTGGTCCGGACGTCGCAGAGCAGTTTTCCGTGCCGACGACTAGTCCCACTTTACCGTCGAGTGGATCAAAGGACACGCTCACAATTATATTAGCTCGGCGCTCGTGCGCCTCTGGATAATCTCCTTAGGCTTTGTTTTCAAGTGTCACTCCCCCTGCTGCGATTTCCAGAACCCCCTTCTGTGTGAATATTAATTTTCTGTCCCTTTAAATCAGACGGTTGCCAGGAAGCGGACTGTGATTTTGCCCTTGTCCAGGACATCAGTTGTCTGTGGCAGAGCGTCTGTTCACACGCGCTTCCCCCGTCAGTCAGACCGACCCCATGCTCCCCGCAGGCCCTCCTTGCCATCCCCGCTATACGGCCCGGGTCCTCTCTGCCAACTCCCGCTATGTGTCCCGTCCCTACCATATTGGCATCCCGTCCCCACCCGCTATCCGGCCCGGGTCCCGGTCTAAGTTGGGCCTGGGACGAGCACAGGTGCCTCACCACTCTCACTGAGAACACCGCTTGCTGTAATCTCGTCAGATCCAAGACGTCCTACAATAATCGCGTATTTATCTACTTGCATTTATGATTGATTGCACTATCGGAACAAACAAAGGAAATCCTCCACTCGCTATATGGACTGCATTATTGCATTTACAAAAGAATAAGTTGACCTAAACAACATTGCTTCTTGTTTTATCACTTGCATGGACGTTTTACAATGGAGACTCATGAATAACCAAATCAACAATGGACCCTCATTTGATAAGACTTCGGCGACGTTTATTTCTTTTCTCTCTCGTAAAACTAATGAAAATTTGTTGGCATGTCCTTTCGACACAGTACGATCAATAATGCTAATATTAACGACCCCTGCTAGATAGCATTTAATCACCAACGAAACCGAACGCGGTGAAACATACGGCACCTTTCGTCAATAGCACTAAACCGACTAATGGTCCAGTATCCTAGCAGAATGATAAATCAAACACAGCCGAGCACCATGTACGACTTTATTTCCATAAATTACCGTTTAAAATATTTCACATTTGGCGTGTCGCTGTTTACCTCGGCACACAGCTGTGATGTAAGTTACGAGGCGGGGTGTATACAGATGACATGTCGTCAATGCTCGCCGTCAGCTTGGCTCGTAAATAACTCGGCTAGATCTGCATGGCAGCGAACTACGGCACTACCACGGCATCTGTGGGCACATTAAACCCGTTTTTGCTCTATCCCTGGCGAACAGTTTTTAAAAACATTATATGCAGATATATGTACTTCAAGAGAACAATGAACCACTAACAAAAAAAAGTCATAGAGATGCATGGTGTATATATTCGGTGTTGCAAATATTCATTACTTTGACAGCAAATGGCGCAATACCGATAACCAATGTACCGTATCAGAAAGCCATAAGAGCTGGGTTTCTGATCGATGTTGAGCAATCATGACAGTTGTCAGAATCTACTGGATGACAAGACATTCACCTTCCTCTCGACTGACTGTGTGTCTCGGTTCAAGAACACGAGGACTTCAAGCGGATGTGTCGTTTGAAGACATCACGCAGACAAGATGTTCCAGAATGACGGGAAAGCAGAAGGACTGCACAAATACCACGCCACGATCTGTGGTCAATGTCATGTAACGATCCTGCTTCCAGTAGCCAACCTGTCGACGACAAGGAAGTGTGGCTGACTTGGGACAGAACTGTTTGATGTCTGATGCTGCCGGATTCACTGACACCAGCACCAGTCCCCTAAAATTACATCCATGTTGGGACAAAGATGTATCGTGGAAGTGGACCTAATTACGCACGCACAAGCTGCCAGCAGCAGTTAGCGGCAGACACGGCCGAGGACAGCGTCCAAATTATTCATGCACTGGACCAATTAAAAAATGTCCGGAGCGAACGTTTCTGTACCTTAGGCTTTCGATGGGATGATGGGAGAAGTTTCCGCTGTATGCGGCTCTATTCCCAAGTGTAACACCGCGGCCACCACTGGAATACAAACGTGTCCGCCGCTCCCACAAAACGGATACATAATTACCATTTTCAGTTGGTAACTTCTCGTTGAGGGACCACTCGGACCGAAGGACAATTCCCCGGTGTAATGTGTGACCGATCATCTGAGAACTGGTAGTGTATTTTAGCTCGGTGGATAACACGGTCTAGTTATCCCGTGTTCGAGGTGCTACATCAATTTAATCAACTTTATATGTCCAGCGGTGATGCTTATAGCTATACGATGTACACCATCAAGATGTCTAGCGTTCAGCGGGAGATGAAGTATTCATGTCAACTTTCAACAGGACGATGTCACATACTCATTAATTGTGTCCACTCAGCCATTATCAAACTGCTATGGACGTGTTATATGTATGCACAACGAAATAAAACGTCTGAAAGCTAGTAAATTGAATGAGCTTTGCCCAATATCACAAATGCTACCATACAAATGGGACCATGTCCACTTAGTTCAAATAAATTATTCACAAATGCAACTTACTGCCAGTGGTAAACCACAAACCCAGGACCTAATGACTGTGAATGCCTTATTTGTCCCTAACAAGTCCAACAACCTACACAGTATAGTACACATAGACTGGTATTTATTATGGTGTTTTATTATTAATTTACATACATTGTTCCTATCTTGGTGTACCTAGTTTGGTACTCCACAACCCAAATGTGTAGTCAGACACTTTCACAGACAATAGCTCTGAATATATGATGATGTGGAACTAAATGTCCGTCCGCCGATATACCCAAGAGCTCGGTAGATCAGATCCCTAACGACGTCTTCTTGAGGCGGAGCCATCTAAACTAAGACGGTCTCGAGATTTCAAGTGTGGCGACAATTGCGATTCCGGCACACCGTACCAGGCAAGAATGACATTCAACTAGAGGGCTTATAATTTCCCTCTCCAAACCACACAGCTATAAAGTCCCAGACACTGCCCCGGGCTATCGAGTCAGCACTTCGCATTAATGTCGCGTATTCGCGGATATGAATGAGACGTTTTCTATGTAATTGCAAAAAGCCCCTTTAGAGGGATAAATCAGGTCGGAGAGAGCCCCGCAATCAGCCGTCCACCTATCGCTAGAGGCTGGTCAACTCGGTGTAACTGATTACTTGCCAGTGTCCAGCGTCTCTCGAGGAGTCCAGGGTTGAGGAGTCTGCCTTGTTCCTCACACTTGACCTGATGATTCCACGGATAACAGACCTGTACATTAGGGACTTCTGCTGACCATTGTCCTACTACATTGGAACTCGTGTCCAGTCTACAGTGGTGGAATGCGGTTTTGAACTTGAACTCACGTAATGTAGATGTATTGAATAGATGTTACATCGAAAATGTATTTCAAATCATATAAAATTATTTTGTTCTCTCCCATATGTCACTGACACGTCGATTATCATTCTTTATTCTCCTAGTGAAAGAACGTCTGACCCATGACGATGGTGAACACTAATTGCTAATTGATATCAGACACCGAAGGCAGGGGAAGAGAGTCCCCAAACAATGTTTCAGTCACTGAATTATTCAGGACGAAAATCATGTACGAGAACAGTATATTGCTGATCATTTGTGAGCTTCGGTTTTCTACGTGTATATTAGTCTAATTTGTCTGGATCATTCTGACCGAAAATGGTACTCAAGTCCATAATTTTGACAAATTGACTCTCTTGTTATCAACATGCCATGCGATATTGGAATTACCCAATTTGATAAAATAATTTGTGTACAAACCATCAGGAATGTGGGTTTCTTGTAACTATGCTAAAAGAATTATATCACAATGCCACCATTGAGAATGACCCGGAAGTTAAAGTTAAAGTTATCAGATTTGATATAGCGCTCTTTTCATGAGAACTAAATCCGCTTTCAAAGGCGCTTTACACTTTAACCCCAGTCTGAATTATTGTACTTGGAGCAGCCACACTCAAAGCGCTCTGTACAACACCCATTATCAACCGGTACCCATTTAATCCTGTGTGAAGATAGACGCATCAGTGGTAAATGCCTTGCTTAAGGACACTAGTGAAATAGCACAGCAGTCCAGCTCGAGACTTGAACCCATGATCTTTGGATTACAATACCAACAATAGCTCCAAATTGGGTAATCGTGTTGTTTCAGCAATTTATCGTGAATGTCATCGTTTAGTTGTGGTTGATTCTTCCAGAGAAAATGGTACATGACTATGTCCTCCCATTGAGTATTTTCAGTTAATAATTGACATTAACTGATAGTGCAGCGGGTGTCACTGAAATGCGGCTGGTTGTTTGCCCTCGGCTTTGCTCTAGAAGTGAACTCCGGGCCGTCATCAGCGCCTCGGCTGCACCTCTTCTGTGAGAAGTCAAATATGGCGCTTTGGCCTCCGTTACTACTGACAACGAGAATGACATAACACATCTGCATCGTATGACGCAATGGGATACAATATATGATATACAATATATACAGATGGTAAACATCGGATATGTTCGTGCTAATAGGTCACCGAAAAAAAAAAATTGGAGACGATCTCAAAATATCAAACACTACGTTCGGATTTCTTGATTCGTTTTTGCCGCTTACTCAAACACAGAAATATCTTCCGCTGGCTGTTTTCTGATACACCAAGTCATCCGGACACATAAGACAAGTTTTTTTGTCGATAATCGATAATGGCCCTTATTCCGGTCTGACATCAATCGAGAGATAACCGTCTTAGACATCGATTAGTTATTCTACTGTCAGCACTTTGAAGAAAAGGCGGCCTTTCTCCGTGAAAGCGAACCCCGTGCGTGTGTGTGGACGTAGCTGTCGGGGAGACTCGGTTTACCGTGGCGGCTGACTTGGATTACAGGTCTTGGACCGGGACTGGGGAGTGGATTGGATGGACTTGGCACGAGACGAGCCTGGCGAAACAAACACCCCGAAACATTGTTGTCTCTCCCAATTGTAGATGTGCCGTCAGGCGCTAAACTCGATCAAAGCCACGACAAATCTGTTTTTGGATTAATGTATTGGCAGTATTATTTTTTTCTCCAAATCGGAGCGTGATAGGTATAAGCCGTCCGTCTCATCTGACGAGGGCCCGCACTTAGCCCCTATAATGCCCGGCGCACATATTCGATTGATGGACAAACATTACGCATAATGCACATTTTTGTTGATGGAGGCAAATGTCGCGAGTTGACGGAAGCCCCGTTGTTCCCCGACAAAGCCCGGGGTTTCTGTACACAGTGTCATCCAGGAAGTTATTTGGGCAGCCACCTCCCTGACACCGGGACACCGTACCCAGTACCACCCCGTGATAACACCATGTACCTAACAATCCCGCCCCAATCCATAACAATGAACTAGTGCCAATTTGTCACATTCTCACCAAGCGATACATAATACATATAGTGTGCCAAATATTACATCAGTTCATATGTGGCGAACTCTATCAGAAAATATACTAATTGTACCCATAGTTAGTGGTAATTATATTTTCACCAATCGAGTACAAGATCCACTGAATCCAATATCCAGACAATCTGAATGAAGCAGATTGTACCACATATATACGAATCACAGACCACAAGTCGTTCAGAATATTGACTATTCCTTATTTATATTCAAGTGGGACGTGACGGCTCACAATTGATACCAGCGTAACAAGATTAAGACAGTGTGCAAATTTACAGCACTAACGCCGTTATTTCTAATTTCCGGCCGTTAAAAAGTTGCCGGTCACACCTGGAAGTTTGCCGAGCACACAGAGCCGGCCCAGACGGAGGGACAGCACGAGACACGCCACTCACCTGAGGAGAGCAAGCACAGTTGTAGAATCCATAAAGTCCCGGCACCTCCTCTCCACCCAATCCACATCGTGTCCATATCCCAAGAAAAACAAGTCGATCCGAACAGTGAAAATTGCTCCGGACGATTTTGTTTCCTCGAAATGCCAATCGCCGATTTCTACTGGAAGATTTGCCACAGAACAGTCCGAGATTTTAGCTGTTTTCCTCTGAGCTTCAGGTGGAGAAACTGGTGGCGTGTGAGACTCGACAGTGGCAGGTACGTGACTGAAAGTTGTCGGTGAGTGGATCGATGTGCCGCGCAGACTGATGGCTCGGTTTGCCCGGGTTCCCCCTACGTCGTCTGCTGCCTGTGTCCCCGTGTCGTCTGCTCACCAGTCCCGCTCGATGTGTGTCTCTCACTCCTCGCTCCCGGTGCCGCCGACTGCTGCGGCTCATTGCTCTGTGGGAGCCAGCGTGAGTTGCGGACTCACAAGCTCCCCTCCCCTTACTATCACGTCACAGTGATAAGCTGAGTTAATGCACCTCAATAAAGTAGCCCGGCCCAGCCATAGAGCTGGGAAAGTGTCAATTGCCGAGCTGCCATGGCAAACTGCGAAAGGGGCGAATAAATGGTATCTTATTAAATTTGACGTCAATCTGCAGGAATTTATCCAACAAATCACACGGCAGGATCATTTGTGTTTGGGTGACGAGCACTTCAAATTGTTGTGATAGGATCGGGCGAGTTAAAAGCTGGGTTGTGAGCGCTTTGTGTGGCGTGGCGACAGAGAAGGCAGCTTAGATAATGGTTCGTCAAGTGGCTGTTGGGCTGCGTTATTTACTGAAAACTGCCCAGTCAATTCGGTAGTTGTATCAAGAAGGGCGATCAATGGCTGGACAGTCATAATGATGAAATATGGCTGGATAAACGGGAGTCCAAGTCTGCTGATGTATGGCGCATACCTCCTCCCGTGGCAGCAACCGTAGCCCACTCCATAAACCACAAAGACTTCGATGTTTTATTCATACCATTTCCCCAGGTCCCAGAATAGGCGTTTTCGCTGCACGGCTGGAACGACCTGCAAATTGCCCGGGGTTCACGTTAAAGCTGACCCGTGAAGTTAATCGGGAAAGTATCTGCGAGGAAATGTGTCACAGGCGGCGTCACTTTTGCTAAGTGCTGGCCGCTGTCTATCCCGTTAAAACCAAAACATAACACCCCGTACTTCGTGCGAAAACGTAACGCCGCACAGTTCTCCCACCCCAATTGACACATTGTTCTCTGCCGACTTAACAATGGGCCTTTCACAGTTTTTGCTCGAAAGCACACAATGGTGATATCCCACCAAGTGTTTTGCGTTCATTCCGCCGTAAATGGAAGCAGCTTTCGGTTTTTTATATTCCATGTTGATGGCATCTAGGCCCCCCTGTGGACGATATTTAAATACCCTCGGAGCGGAGAAATTGCCGCCCGACACCAATCCGCTCTTCGTTCGATAGCGAAATACGGTAATAGCGCGAATTACGGCGCATGTGCACAAACCACCGGCCAACTTTTGCAACTGTCTCACAAAGATTATCGAATAGTATCGTGTGACCGCCTGGATCCACAGCAAACACTCGCACAGAAGGAACTCCGTGTATACACAATGGCACACTTGAAACAATGGATCTACCTTAGATATCCATCTTGTTGTTCATTTGTTTGGTGTGTCGTCCTTTTCCTACCGTGTCCAGTTGCATTCTCTTATGGTACTCATTACATCAATATTTGTTCAACATTAATGATAATATAATAGCTGTGACGTTCACATATTATCTATGGAATATTTCCTGAGCTCCGCCGGAAGATTTAGATGTTCAATGTGTTACAGAAGAGTAGGCCTACTACTATCTGAGGCCGTGCAATCAGTTTGTGACTATCTAATTCGTCCATTATCATCAAGATACATGTATATCGTCTCAATTCCTGAGTAGGCGTGCCGTATCCATGTTTTATTGTCCTTAACATACCCTGCTTAATGTACGAATATGTACATGTAATAACAGTCGACCTACAATGGCTTCTAAAGTCTAATGTTGTAAACACACAAATGTCCAATATCTTCATGTATCTAGCTGTTCATATAGTACTTGATAAAGAACATTTTACTGGAAACCATTCAATATCATCAGCAGATAATCAGAGTCCTCTTCACCACGACAGAACATCTAATAGGTATACATGAATGTTCTATTGAATCTGTTCACCGTCGCAATAACAGGGAAACTTTGGGTGTCACATCGTGGTTACCTCGGTAAAGCACAACGAGTGTCAAAGATGGAAAGGAAATATACACACATCAAGCACAGCAGCCGATTGCTTCTCATAGGACACATTTGGTAATGTAAGTAATAATTTATTAGCACCAATACAACTAGATTTTAATGATGTCGATAGTACACATAAAATACAAAATGTTGCAATAGAATCAAAGCCCAACAAATAGTTTATAAACACATGGGCATCACCTGGAGCAGACAGTGTGTGAAATGTAGTAGTTTTTACTGTACACATGGTGGCATTAGTATACAACTGACCAACAACCTATGAAAATGATTTAGAAATCCGAAACAAACCCCGTGGAATAGATGTATGACAAGTGCCCAATGCTACCTAATGATTTAGGTATCTTCAATCGTTTCGTAGAACAACACGGGTATTCGGTACACTCATAGTACCACTGACTGTGCTACGATTGGTGTTGCACCTATTGGTATTTTTGTCTTAATTTCCAGGATTTTGAACATGTTTGTTAAAATGAATGTTCATAATATGTGTATATGATTTTGTAACAATTGGAATACAAATGGGAAAAAAATAAAATCACGTCGAGCAAACAGAGAAATCCGGATTTAACTGACGATTCACTATAAATTAACTGTTCCCGTGCTCGGTTAATTCCTCGGTGCCAGCCTCACTTTGATGTGAGCGTTTCAAAAGTTCATGAAATGACTCACAGTAGTTTGCTATAAATCATGAAATGCGTACACTGACAGTACATGAGCAGGGGTGGGGTTTAGAAGTGCCTTATGGAATCATGAGAATCGATATCAAAATTGATTTCGCCCTGCTATTTAATCGTTGACTGTTTAGAAAACGAATAAAAGTCAATCTCAAGTCCCAAATGTTGGTATGAATGCTTTGGTGTTCCGTGCGTTGTAACGTGTGTGTTGATGGATGATAGGCCCCGTTGTGATGTATCAGAGCTATTTCAGTTAGCTGATTTCACAGCTGTAATTGTCGCTGAACCCTTTCATATGCACGGTTCCCGCGGTGGTGTCAATTGAAATCCTGTATCCTAGGCGGTTGGACGAGGTGTCAGGGACCCCGGAGTCCGCCCTGGCTCCCACCGTCAGTGGCCTCACCCACAGTCCCGACATTGTCCGCGTTTTCATGACTTGATTTTATATAACTGTTGATATTTATGTGCCCACCGTTCACCATGTTGTTCTCGTGCGTATCGATTGATCTCGATTGTTTGGACGATTTATAGGCACTTTGCGCTTATTGGATGCCACAAGAATATTACATTTTTCATTGGCCCGGCCCAAAGCTCTGATATGTTATGACATAATACCGTGCTGGGGATATCCATAGAGGCCCTCTAACCCGCCTGCAATATGCGGCAAAACAGTGTCAATATGTGGTGCTCGGTAACGGAATGTTCAGAAATATTCCTATTCACTTTTTCTGCTGTAAAACACCAATACAATGGAAGCTGGTAGCTATTATAACATGGGGTCACTGCAAACGACACTGTACATAAAGAGATATCACCCATATCAATCGCTACATTAATGTAAAGGATGTAAAACTTTCTCTGATAGATCGGTCCGTATCTACCAGGATCTATACTAGGCACACAGTTGTGTGACTGGTATGTCAATGACAATTGACTCGTGTGTTTTATTCTCATGTCGTGAGACGAGCCACAACAATCTAGACTCATCTGCTTGTAGAAATTACCACCAGGAACTAAACAGTGCACTATACTACCAGAGGTTTGCACGTGTACATCTGTAGGGTTCGTTCTTGATTCCGTGTTAGTTTTGTTGATAAATTATGTCCGATAATGTGTGTGGTTGCTACAATTTGCGAGCATACATGCAATTGTCAGTAAATGTTTTGAGTTATTTTGCTGAAAATGTTTGTACTCAAAACAGACACAGAAATGATGCTTATACAAACACTGGAATGTTTAACATTCATATAATAATATGTTTTCACTTTAATATTCAGTACAAACTCATAAAACTGTATTTCCAATACAATGGAAGCTGGTAGCTATTATAACATGGGGTCACTGCGAACGACACTGTACATAAAGAGATATCACCCATATCAATCGCTACATTAATGTAAAGGATGTAAAACTTTCTCTGATAGATCGGATAACCAGTCACGCTCATTTCGAAGTATCAAACAATTTTGTCATCCACCTATAATCGGTCACTCCTAAGAATAGACACCAAATTCTACAATGGATTAATTTTGAGATCCTTTTACAATTTTGAAAGTTGATTCAGAACCATGTTCATGAAACTTAGTTGGGATACGCCAGGTGTGGGTACAATAATATGTAGGAGTAAATGATATAAACAATACTTTGCTCACTTGCAAGTAGATCAAAATGTGAAACAACATTGATCTCGATGTCGGAAACAAAAGCACCATATTAACATGATTGTGTATCTACATCTACACCCACACATGCACAAATATTCCGGCAACTGAAAAATGAGGAAAATCGCACTCTTGAAAATCATAACCACTCGAATGCGCCACTTTGACCGTGGCACTGTCTTTATTGCACATAATTACAGCCATTCTATGATTTATTGCACGGGACATGGTAATATTCGGGCAATGTTGGGTGAAGAACAACCATAATTCGCCCGCTACTGCCATAACAACATACACTACTTATTCAATCTGTAACCCAAAAAGTGCATGAATCTCTCCCCAGAGTTCGATATTATCAACCTACTCGGATATATAATAGCAGTTGTATTTTCAGTCATAGATCGTGAGACTAGTGTGCTAAAAACAACGAGAATATAGTATTTACTGACACTTATTCTCTCACGTAATATCGACGACCTTGTGGTCATATCAAATTCTAACGTGTGTTGTGGAATACATCTTATATCAGTCGGAGTGTAATAGCAGAATACGTGGCAGCACTGCTTTATTTATGGTCGCTGAAAATGGTGGTCTAATATTCGCATTTGTGTCATAAATCTCTTGGTTAATTGCCTATTGTCGCATATCCATCAACGTAGCAATCAGTGACTGTTTGTGACTGTATGAGATGATCGATTCAAGTCGTGCTGTGCCCTGCAACGATACTCGTCTCCCGCCAACTTGGTCACAACTTTGGAAGGATGTGTGGATGAGCAACGAGAGTACATTTATATACAAGCCATGGCCCTGTCACTGGTGCTTAAGATGGTATAATAAATTATAGAGGTTTGTTACCTGCTAAAGAAGATGTCGATCATTGATTTCTTCCAATCTGGGAGGGGACACTAGCAATGGTATTAGTATGACATTTATAATAGGCATGGAACCCTAACTTGAGGGCAGGAGTCAGACGTTAAGGGGCTGGCTGAGCGCTATATTCCAACATGAGACTGTTTTTTGTCGTCATTGACTCGAGGAAATACGTTTATAACGTACATGGTTTAAATTGATGTCTACCAGTTCTCGGCTGTAGATAGAGATTGAGTTTTATCATGTTTATCATGAGCATAATATATGACGTCATACATGAAGCATTTTCTGGTGACATAGAACTTGATCTATTGAGATATTGATTGCGCAAACTCAAGATTATGTATACTAACTGGTAAAGATACATGTATCAATTGGGTTTCGGCTTCAAAACTCTTGAAGAGTAAATTGGTCATAATAGGGACACTAAACCTTACCCTGTGTGAACTAGTGTTGAAATTCAAGTATGATTCCATTCTTTAATATTGATATGATACTTATCACAATGATTTAACTTGACAAAATGTCTGTGAGCTACTAACCGATTGGTCTTATATTCCGATTTACAAATGGACTGTGATAAATAGTGATCTCAGTGGTGACCTTAACTGTTTTCAGACGTTGGTCAGTTCCTCAAAATAAGGCGAGTATATTTCTTTTATATCAATGTGTTAGATTCTCAATCTTTATATTCGTAACATGTGTAAGTTTTGTTTCTTTTGACTCGCTCCTGTGTGTTTGGTGGCCATTGCTTGCCCTCAACCTACCGAGATTTTTTAGTCAATATGACAACACACTACTTTTGCTGTTTAGCACTGTGCAGCCATTGAGTTAATTTTGATATTTTTTTCAGGGTCATAGTGATAAATATATGTCATTGTTAATTCTGAAGGAACATGATTGATGTCACGCTCATAATTACTGCAAATTAAGGTAACAGTCGATTGCAATGTACTAAACTGTCCAGGAAACTATCCGTGGTTCGTTTCTGTTTTTCATTTTGACTCCCTTGTTCATACGTATAAGGCAGAATACTTACACATCTCAATTCGGTATTTCCTGAAATAATGAAGAACCATATTATTTAAAACAAAACTCATCCTGTAACAGAGAGGGAGAGGTATCCGTTTCTTACTTTCACTAGTTTCACCTTTCTTATGTGTTTTACAGATGTATACTCTAACATCCGTCCCCATGTATAGGTATATCGCCTGTGCAGTGAATGCACTGAATACAGTAGTATGAATAATGATAATTTTTCATTGATGGCTGCTCTTCCTGAGGCGCCCTAGTCTTGGGATGAGAGGATAAATGACAATCAACAAAGAGAGATGATTTATGTGATTCGGCCAGTATATGTGGGTAAGTGAAAACAAGTAGAGACTGCCTATCGTTGATTGATGTCACCATGGACTATTGATTGGTCAAGGACGGAACCCAGTTGCTTCTCGTGGCAAAATCAGCTTACGAAATTCCCTAATGTTTAGCATCGTGTGTTCGACGAGTCTCTCCCCATTTTCGGGCCATATCTTGTTCTGCAAAACATACATAGCGAGGTTTTACAATGTTCATCCAAAAACGTCAACCTCTGTTTTATAATGGATATTTCATATCAATGGAAAAGACCGCACAAAAGGCAGAGGCACTTTTATTAAAACAGAAATCCCACAAAGGGCACATGGTCGACCAAATGTTTCCTACTCATGCAATCCCGGTTTTATATTCGTTTACAGAAGGACACTGTGAATTGACAGCTGCTAACACAACTCTGTTCAGACTGATTTGTCCAGAACTGTATGTCCCATGGAACAAGAGCCAATGGTGCCCTTTCCAGTGTGTCACACAGAGAATACAAGACAAACGTCACTAATAAGTTCAGATCTTCCATCGTAATATATTATATGGTCATACTCAGGTTAGTTATACTGGTTATATTTGCTGCATACTGATTGCTCATCAATTCATATAAACTGACCATGAGATCCACAGCATAAATGGTATCAGAGGAGAAAACATTCCGCTCCTCACTTTCAGGAACTCGAACCATTCAATGACTGAAATTGAAGTGATGAAATAATTTGTGAAGAACAATTGAATTAGAGTTGGGGTTTTTCTTGTGATCTGTAATTATGAAAGTTGATTTTTTTTAGAGAAACGTATGTGCATCCGTGTGTGCATAGTATTTCGGTGAGGTAATGTTGGAATAATTCAGGACATGGATGACATAAGTTTCTGTAAATATCTGACTACACTCCGACATTACTGGAATATAAATGTATATTAACTACATTCTTCATATTATGTTGTTGACCTAGTGGTCATGTCGGATTATCACGTGTTAATTAGATGGAATAAATTACATACCACTCTGAGTTCGATAATCTATTACAAGCCATCAATGCTCTGTTTGTGATTGCTGAAAATGGTTGTAAAGAATGTGTAACAAAATACATTCAACTGCCGCGCTAAAAACGTTCGTTAGGAACGGTCACGTGACCTTCAAAGTCCACTGGCGAAGACACCGTTCGCGGAAGAACCGTTCGCGGAAGCACGATTGCGGAAGCATCATCAGCGGAAGCATCAGTCGCGGAAGCACCGTTCGCGGAAGAGGAGCCTTCGCGGAAGAACAGTTCGCGGACGCAGTCTCCACCACGTGGAGAAGAGTGCGGAAGATACGTTCGCGGACGAAGATGCGCGCGCAGCAACCCTGGCTATATAAGGGAGAGTGGACGGCCGCTCTGAGAGCACTGCAACAACGACATCGACCGTGGGGAGATCGTCACCGCCACAGCCAAGGGACTCGACGAACTCCGTGCGGACGACTCCTTCTTCAGGGCCTTAGAGTCAACCGGGATTTAGACCGACTACCTGGAGAATCCATTCGACTAAACGGGACGGGACAGAGAGACGCCGCTGGCTAAGAACTCTTTTTAGTTGTGCCCTCGTGCACTATTTATTTTTGAAATGTGATCATACAGTGCTCCATGTCTGAACTTCATATCTGTACGTCACGTGGGTTACCAGCCATACAATTGTAAGTTGATTTGATGTATATAAATCTTCAATTTATTTGCATCTGAGTTGCTTCTTGCCTAAGTGAAGCCGGTGAGCTACTGAGTGATGATACACCAGCGTTGGGGAACGCCAGATTAGTGACGGCTCTCGAATCACAACGAGCGGGAGTTACAAAAGTCTATACGATCAGAGAAACCAGGTTTTTTGGGCCACACCGAAAACAAGTCATTACTAAACGTCACAACTTGGTGACCTCAGCATCACTCATGTCCGGAGAGAACAACGAAACTGCCCCAGGAAAGACAGGAGGTGAAGAGGAAGACTCTTCGCGGACGGCCTCACTCGCGGAAGAGGAAGACGACCGTTCGCGGAAGTCAACGTTCGCGGAAGGGGACGACGACCGTTCGCGGAAGTCAACGTTTGCGGAAGGGGACGACGACCGTTCGCGGAAGTCAACGTTCGCGGAAGACGACCGTTCGCGGAAGAGCAGCTTCACAACCGGGGAAGGACGTAGTGAGAAGCAACCAGGGAGGTCGATACCTTCCATGGGCCAGTCGACGAGTCAACAGAGACCCCGGAGCCAGACACCCGACAACCGTTTTCTTTTCAGACACGACTCTGGGTGGCAGCACGATCGAGACAGGGAGAGGTCAACCTACCTTGAGAGCGTTAGGAGGGGCCCCGAGTTCCGACGAGTGCTGGGACCGGAGTACGTCAATCTGGACGGGGAGGACGGCGAAATCTGGGCGAGGAGGGATCGGCTACAGCTACCGGAGCAGAGTCCAAGTGTGGCACCTCCAGAGAATGCAGCATTGAGACGGCTTTGGGACCAGTCCCAGCAGCAGTCTGGTGCAACAGGGCAGCGGTCTGGTGTGACGAGTCGACAAACGGGAGTGACTGGAGGACGGGTTACTTGGGCTCCGACCCAAGAGAGCAGCTCGAGAGGGAGAGGACTTTTCGCGGAAGAGAACATTCGCGGACGAGAGGCATTCTTCGGCGACAGGGAAGCTTGCAGCCGGGGATCCTTCGTAGGTGAACGGGCTTGTGGGCGAGGGGGATTCTTTGGTGACGAGGACGCTTGTGACTGGGGAGGGCCCTTCGCGGACGACCACGTTCGCGGACGAGGACGACTCGCGGAAGAGAGTGTTCGCGGAAGAGAGGAGTCTTCACCCAGACGGCGGCTCGACGAAAGGAGTGATCCAGGCGACCAATCTTCCTTTCCAGTTTTTCAGAATAGACGGGGAAGACCATTCGCGGATGAGCCGGTTCGTGGAGGACTCGCGGAGGATGGCGTTCGCGGACGTGCATCTTTTGTGGAGGGACGTCTCCGAGACATCTTGGCGGACGAGCCCGTTCGCGGAAGACTCACGGAAGACGGCGTTCGCAGAAGAGGCCTGTTCGCGGAAGAACTTCTTCGGGAGCTGTTGGCGGAAGAGTCCATTCGCGGAAGGTTCGCGGAAGACAGTGTTTGCGGAAGGTTCGCGGAAAACAGCGTTCGCGGAAGAGAGAGGTCTTCACCCAGTCGACAACCGAGACAGCCAGCCTCCTGGAGAAATCCAGCTTCTATTTCAGTCACCCAGGGAGGCCGGAGACAGCACCCTTTCTCATCATCGGGCGATGAGGGGCCTTCATCTGATGGAGGGACCGACAGCAGCCATGGTTACCCAGGACGGGGGAGGAGACCACCGAGGCGGGGACCGCCGCTGCACCGACGAAGCCCTAGGCCGAGACGGAGGCAGGAGGACTCGTCGTCCGAGGACAGCACAGCCTGGAATCAGAACGGCAGGAGGAACCGGAAGATGCTGACCCCTGACAAGTTCGATGGGACTTCCATAGAGTGGCCGGTGTACCGGGCCCACTTTGACGTCATCGCAGAGGTCAACGGATGGAGCAAGCGGGAACAGGGCGTCTACTTAGCCGGGAGCTTGACAGGAGAGGCGTGACGAATGCTGACCAGCCTGAGTCCTGCAGACCGGAGGGACATCGACGTTCTGACCGACAAGCTGACCCTACGATTCGACCCTGACTGTCAGGAGGAGTCCTACAAGGCGACCTTGGGACAGAGAACCCGCAGGAAGGCAGAGACACCCCAGCAGTACGGCTATGAGTTGCAGCGACTGGCCGGCCGTGGTTATCCGGATCTGAACTCCGCAGCTCAGGAGGCTATCGTCTTAGACCACTTCTGGAAGGGCCATCCAGATGGGGACATGAAGGTGATGGCGCTCATGAGGAAGATGAAGACCATGGAGGAGGCCATAGCGTTCGTGACCCAGTACGAATGTGTCAAACCCAAGCCTGGGAAGCCGGTGATGTCCATAGAGTCGGAGGACTCCGAGCCAGCTCTAGGACGGGTCCTACAGCTATTAAAGAACCAGCAGGGAGGCGAGATTACCACCAGTGGGCAGCAGAGCAACCAGCCGAACGTAGCGAGTCTACCCAGACTTCCCTACTTCAAAGGGCTCTTTGAGAGCCAAGACAGGAAGCTGGATCGACTAATCGAGCTGTGTGAGCAGGTGCTATCCATCAAGCCGAGGGCCGCCACTGCTGAGAACAAGGGACCAAGCGCTAGGCCGGGACCAGATGACTGTTGGTACTGTGGGAAGCCGGGTCATCGGAAGTACCAGTGTCCAGATCGGCCGCCACCTCGGACCAAGTAGGAGCGCTTGAGTCGACTAATCGAGGAGATTGGTGAGCGGAACAGTTTGACAGACGAGGAGTCGGAAAACCAGTAGGGCTCATACCAGCCCCCAACCGTATGGGCCATTGGCAGGTGTGTGCGCGGCTTCACAGGCGAGAAGCACGACGGAGACGTGAAGAACACATTGCCAGGGGGGAATTTTTAGTTTCACAGATTTTTAATAGGTTTTTCCGGTGTGCATCCGAAGTGACTGGATGGGCGCAGGAGGAGCTCGAGGATCGAATTCTGGACTATATGGAGAGCAAGCCTGTCAACACAGACGGGAGTGCCAATGTACAGCAAATCGATGGAGCCGTGGAGCGTCTAATGCCCTGCGGAGACGTCAACGAAATGCAGACCGATGGAGCTGTGGAGCGTCTAAGGACCCGCGGAGACATCAATGAGGTTTCTGCTAGCAGCAAGGAAGACCAGCAAGTCACAACCTTGAGGCTAGAGGCTGTGAAACAGCAGGGACCCCCCATTCAACTGAACCACAAGCGGCCGTGAAAGAGGAGACGGAGGGCCGGTGGAGCGGAATGACCAAGGGGCCAGCGCAGCAGCTATTGCTGGTGGACGACTCATTACTTATCCGGAGCGGCGGTTCCGAGGGGAGTGATTCCCTTAAGACTGACAGAGAGGACCAGGGTGGTGCATCACTGTGGGTGGACGACTCAGTACTTGTCCAGGGCGGCGTCCCTGAGGAGAGTGGCAGCTCTCTTAAGATTGACAGAAATGGCCAGGTGGTGTCGCTGTCAGCCGGTGCCCGAGGCACATTGGCGTGGTATACGGCATGCCACGTTATGGGGAAGGTGACTCGTATGTTGGTGGACACGGGTGCCTCATCCACCGTTCTGGACGAGTGTCTCTTCGACCAAATGGATAACGAACATAAAGCAATGATAAGGCAGACGAGAATAAGGTTATGGGCAGCAACCGGAGACTACTTACAGGTTCAAGGAGAGATGACAGTTCAACTTCTACTGGGCACACGACTCGTGTCGGCAGACGTACTGGTAGCCAAACTAGGGATCCCGGGAGTGTTGGGGCTCGATGTACTTCAACAGATTGGGGGACAGCTGGATCTGCGTAAGGGCGAGTGGCAGGTGGGCGACACTACCGTAGTGATGAGCTCGGGCCACGAGGACGCTGTCTACACACTGGTGACGGAGGAGACGGTCGTCTTGCCACTCTTTTCAGAGATGATGGTGGACCTAAAGCTGACAGGAATTGAGGGAGGAGTTCCGAAGGCCGGCCTCGTGCAATCCGCAAGAGAGCCATTGGAGGACGACCCCCTCGTAGTGGGACGAGCCCTTGTACGACCCCGAGGACGCCTGGTACCGGTGGTACTTCTGAACGCCGGCGCTGGAGTTTGCACTGTGCTGATGGGGACCATCCTAGCTGAGCTTCACGGAATAGAGGCCGTGATCGACCTAGGATTTCATCCCGATGGCGGGAAAACAACCCAGAATGAACCTAAAAGGGAACAGTGGTACCGGGAGGAGAGCGGGAGGGAGCATGAGCCCCTTACTCCAAACTCCACCAAGTGGCAGACCGGACGCCTGAGCAGCCCGAAACCAGAGTGCACGCCATGCACGCAGAACCGTCGACGAAGACACCAGAGTGCCCGGAGCATTTAGAACCGCTCCTGGAGGGAATGCATCCGGACTTGACGGAAAAGGAGGTGGAGGTCGTCAGCGATCTCCTTCGACGCCACCAGCCGGTCTTTATGGGACCAGATGGGTGGTTGGGCAGGACGTCCCTGGCAAAACACGTCATCGACACGGGAGATCACCCCCCGATCAAGCAGCCTCTGAGGAGAGCCCCGTACTACCAACAGGAGCTGATCGAGGACGAGGTCGACAAGATGTTGAAAGCTGACATTGTGGAGCCAAGCGACAGTCCATGGTCGTCTCCCATCGTGCTAGTGAAAAAGAAGGATCGAGATTTTGCGTCGACTACCGCCGTCTAAATGATGTCACCCGGAAGGATGCGTACCCCCTGCCTCGAGTCGACGAGAGTTTTGATACCTTGTCAGGAGGACGATATTTTTCGACGCTAGACTTGGCTAGTGGTTACTGGCAGGTCGAGATGGACGACAGGGACAAGGAGAAGACGGCGTTCACTACCCGTAGTGGACTCTATCAATTTAAAGTGATGCCGTTTGGATTGGCGACGGCCCCGGCTACTTTTGAACGTCTAATGGAGCTGGCGCTGAGGGGACTCCAATGGAAGTGTTGTCTAATTTATTTGGACGATGTCGTCTGTCTTGGAAAGACTTTCCAAGAAGCCGTGGACAACCTCGAGGACGTGTTCCGGAGACTGCAGGCTGCCGGGCTGAAGCTGAAACCCGCCAAGTGTGAGCTGTTTCGACAACAGGTCAACTTCCTGGGCCATGTCGTGTCCGACCAAGGCATCCAGTGTGACCCTGCCAAAGTCGAAGCTGTGACGAAGATGGTTCCTCCAACCACCTTGACAGAACTAAGGAGCTTCCTTGGGTTCGTGGGGTACTACCGCAGATTCATCCCTGACTTTGCCACCCGAGCGGGACCCCTCAACCACCTGTTAAAGAAGGAGGTCAACTACCATTGGAGCGAGGCTCATCAGCAGGCGTTCGAGGCGCTGCGTCAACCCCTGACCGAGCACCCCCTGCTGGTGTACCCTGACATGGACCAAGAATTTATTTTAGATACTGATGCTAGCGGCTACGGAGTGGGAGGCGTCTTATCCCAAGTGCAGGACGGACGAGAGCGGGTGATCGCCTATGCTTCCAGAACCCTGAGGGACATTTATTCCAAAGACATTGCATATCTGCCAATATTTCTTATGGGTTTTGTGATGATAGGTTGATTCATTGGAACCCTACATTGTAGTTTTTGCTCAAAATGTCGATTTGCACGCAGTCAATTTTGTTTTCTAATTTCAACGTAAATGTGAATGTCATATCAATTTTGGCAGCCATGTTTGACTTACTGTAGAAGAACTGCTACACCAGAGGGGAATGTGATCACATAGAGCAAAGAAGTTTTGTTTTGTATACCATATTTTAGTGTTGAGTATTTCGAAGTAAATTGACGATTTATGGCCGCCATCGCCCCCCCCCCACCCCCCCAAGTGGTACCGACCACCCCCTCTGGCCCATACACTAATTACTAGACGTCACAAATGTAAGACTTCTCTGATTAATCATCTGAAAGGATCTATGCGGATACTTGTGTCATTGGTACGTCAATGACGATTCACCCGTTGTTTTATCTAGGCACATCTGCATGTATAGATACAATGTGCATACTTTGTATCAATGTATGTACATTGTATTCAGGCGCATCTGCATGTATGAACGGTGGTACTACCACTGGAAATAAAACTCCACATCCAGATGAATACACGTATAATGGATAACAAAGTCATCATGCAATAGGGTTTTTTCTGGATTCGGTGTTTTTTTTGGTGATAATTTACACCAGATTACCAGAAACAGTAGATTATAGTGTGTAATATAAAATGAATTTGATCTCCCTGTTGGAGACGAAAGCACCATATTACCATGTACATCTACATCTACACCCACACCCATATGCACAAACTGAAAAACGAGAAGAATCGCACTCTTAGAAATCCAAACCACTTGAATGCGCCACTTTGACCGTGGCACTGTCTTTATTGCACATAATTACAGCCATTCTGTAATTTATTGCACGGGACATGGTAATGTTCGGGCAATGCTGCGTGAAGATCAACCATAATTCGCCCGCTACTGCAGTAACAATATACACTACTTATTCAATCTATAAATACAAATGACCATGTATTTCGAAGTAGAGTGATTACATGAACTGCGAGAATATCTACAACTCTCGTAGATATCATAACGCAGTTGACTATTTTCAGGGATGTATTGTTCGATTAATGTGCTATTTTGGAATCATCACATTTCTATTCACCACTCCTCAAATATAATTCATTCCAAACATGTACAATGAAGATTATTCAATGACTGTTTCCTTGTATTCAAGGCCATGAGAGAATATTCCAAAATTACAATTCTATTATACGACCCAAGTAAATTGTACTGCCCTGAAATACTGAAAACATACCATTTATTCCCACTCGCACCTCTTCAGCCCTTTTTAAATATATAATAACAATAAGATAAAGGATGACGTTTTCAATGGGAGTCATAATGTCTGTAGAGGTTTGATATCTGCAAAAGATGATGACATTTATGGATTTCTTCCAATCTCGGTACAATGGCATACACATACACGTCCAATCTTCGATA
The DNA here is from genome assembly GCA_949152475.1 of Terebella lapidaria. Lineage (NCBI taxonomy): Eukaryota > Metazoa > Annelida > Polychaeta > Terebellida > Terebellidae > Terebella > Terebella lapidaria. Next base: position 44,648,821 of record OX424557.1, on the reverse strand, counting down.
CAATAGCTACCCGCTCTCCCTGGCGAGATTTTAATATCAACATGGTAATATTTGGTACGATTTTAATATTAATATTGGCTTTATTGGGCATACAGACGAAAGTTTGTATTGTTTGATACGATCGTTTGTAATGTTTGTGTGGACTCGATATTTCTATATTTTCATGTTTGTGTGGACTCGATATTTCTATATTTTCATTTTATGCAAATACAAATGGAAAAATACATTTCACATGTATTCATTTCACTTTGAGAATAGGAATGAACTGAAACGCTGAAACTGAAACTGTGGGTCAAATAGTAGTTCGCTTTGTTTATATTCGAAATGATGTAATACAGAACTTCATGATTACCACCAATTATCACCATTAATAGAACGTTAACACCAACATCAGAACGTTACCAAGTCACAAATGAATTGACAACAAAATATAAAGGATATATATGACTTTGTACTGTATTTTTCGAATACAGCAATTTTCCAGAAAATGCAAATATTACGTGCTCCAAATTGAGGTAAGTTAGTAGCTATACCTGACATTAGTTCTACATCGTGGCAGTACAAGACCCATTCCTGTAAGACTCTTTCGTTTAGTGTGGCATTCTCAATGTACACCTTTCAAAATATTCTCGAACATGAAATTGGATAGATTATAAACATGTACTTACTTGGAAAGTGTTCTTTTTCACCAGTTTACACCGTGTGCTAAGACTTTGTCAGACTTCTGGAGGCATTAAGACGTGAACATAAACATGACCTGACCCCGACACCTCAAAAATAGGTCAGGTAAAGTTCGGCGGCTAGCTACAGGGTGGTCAGCTATTCCTGGTAAACTCTTTCGTTTAGTGTGGCAATCTCAATATACACCTTTTAAAAGCATTCTCGGACATGGAATTGGAAAGATTTTAAACAAGTACTTACTTGGAAAGTGTTATTTTTCACCATTTCACACCATATATTATGATTTTGTCGGACTTTTGGAGGCATTAAGACGTGCACATTAACATGACCTGACCCCGACACAATAGAATTAGGTCAGGTAAAGTACGGCGGCTAGCTGCAGGGTGGTCAGCTCTACCTGGTGTGCTAATATTTGTATTATTTTATGTCACCCTGCAACTCATGCAATTCGTGGTTATAATTTTATTTTATTGACACCAATACTGACGTAAGTACTGACTGTTCGATACAAATGGTCGTAATGTTTGTTTTTGACTCGATATTTCGATAGTTCAACGAGTAATTGACTGATTTATGATGATTCACGACTTTCCGTGATAACTTACTGTATGTTTCTACTTTTGTCAGAAAACCTTCTTGATAACAATGATGTCAGTATGTTGGCATCATTATCGACACGTAATTCTTTTCTCTTTTATCCTGTGATTGAAGTGCTGAAGACGCAAAGCCGGGGATGTTTATGGAATAGTGATGTTCATCGCACTGTACGTCGCGTTTTCGTATCGCGGGCCCAAGTATCATATCCTGCGCCTCCCTCTATATTCAATAAGGATTAAAAAGGTGCGAGACGGATTAAATGGTATAGTTTCAATGGACGAGCAGTATTAAGGAGCAGTGTATGGTACTTGGGCCGTATCGCTGTGTCGGGTCATCGGCTTGTCGAATTGTCACTTTGTCGGATCATCGTTTCGACTCATCGGCTTGTAGGCCCTGCGCCTTCCTCTATATTCAATAAGAATTAAAAAGGTGACAGGCGGATTAAATGGCATTCATCTAGTGGAGGAGTAGTATTAAGGCGCAGGGTATGATACTTGGGCCATATGGACGATCATTTGCAAATAGTTCTGTCATAATTGTACATAAAACTATACAGCATAATCCATGTGCTTACAACAATTGTGATGTATAATCGTACTAAAAATGTGTATAAGTGATAGTGTGGATAACCGCTCTGTACAATGTAAACAACATGAATGATCTCAATGAATGTTTAATACGTACTATTACTCATCTACATCTACAGTACAGACCTTGCGATATACTTATTTGAAATGATCTATTCACATCCTCCATGCCATTATCATTCAAACTGAACTATCCTTATCATCTGGAATGGACATCTTGGAGATTGTGACTCGTGTTTTTGGCCAACCTTTCTAACACAAGACAACAGGTGTACCCAGATATAGCGTGCTGTAGTTCCTGATCGGAGCCAGAAATCTTCCGTCTGCATTAGAAATGTATGAAACAGCTGAGGGGGCTTAGTGCTGACTTTCGATGTGAGACCATTTGTTTTCGTCATTGGCTAGGTTTAATATATAGGACACGGTGTAATTTGAGGTCTGCCAGCGGTTGGAATACAGAATATTCTCCCAAGGCTCATAGACTCGAAATCATAAACACCAACTTAAAACACATGAAACTATTCTGTTCGTCTTGTCAATTATGTCATGTCACTATAAAAGTCATTTTTGGCAATTTGATCAAATCCATTATAACTTTATCCCTATTTACACATGTAGATGACAGTTTGGACTGTTCATATTGTTTTAACCAGGTAAACTGCGTGTGAGCTACTGGACGATTGGTCCTATATTTTGATTCACAAATTGGGAGTCATCAATTGAGATATTAGTGGTGACTTTGGTTAGGGGCTTCGATTAGTGACCTTGAGATGTAAAATGGGACATTTTTGTAAATTCCTCAAAGTATAATAACTATTTACTTTGAACACCTTTTTTTCTTTTATATTAATGCATTTGATTCCCATTGGTTATACTTGGGAAATGGATCGGTTTTGTTTCTCTTTAATCGCCGCTCTGCACATGGTGGTCACTTTTTCTCCATCAACCTTTTGGGACTTTCTGGTCAAAATAGAAAGTCATCATGCTATTTCCGTCATTTTTGAGGTGCATTTCTTAATTACATTTTGACTCCCTTGTTCATATGAGTAAACGCACATGCACATATAGTCCACAATTATCAAGTACTTTATTACATACTGCAATGAAAACTCACAAAATTTACCCTCTACCCGAGCAAAGGAACACCTTTCGTACTGTCCAATACATCCGTATGTTTCATCTTTCTTGCATGTCTTACATGATAACCTCTTTATAGTACCACAACTCACATGTAGACTTGCATGTGTATCACATGTTCAGCAAAAGCGCTGGATTGAATGAAAAATGTCCATTTTCTATTGACGGTTGCTCGATCTGAGCCGGCTTATTCTTGAGGTGAGAGAATAAATGACAGTGACAGTCAATAAAGGGTGGTGATTCATACAAAGGGACCACTTGTAAATCGGTCAGTCAGAGCGTGTGGATCAGTACAAGAGTAGGAACTACCTATCGCTGATTGATGTCACCATGCACTGGGGATTGGTCAAGGGCGGAACTCATTTGTTTCTCCGGCAAGACCAGCTTCCAAAATTTCCTAATGTCAACATTGTGTGCGCGACGAGTCCCTTGCCTGTATTCTGGCCATAGCCTGTTCATTGAAACATACAACAGCAAAATTTTACAGTGTTCGGCCAACAATGGCAACCTCTATTTTACAATGTCAGCCTCTATTATACAATGAATTTGTCAGATCAATGCAAAGATGGCACGAAAGGAAGGGTCGTTCTTATTAAAACAGCAATAAACCAGGATGAGGGAGAGGGATATAATACACAAATATTTTGCTCATGCAATCCTGTTTCTATATTCATTTACAGAAGGGTATTGTAAATTGGCAGCTGCTGCCATAACTATCGAATGTCTCATTTGTCCAAGACTAACTGCCCCATAAAACAAGAGGCAACGGTGTGCTGTCTTGTGTATTACACAGAGAAAATACAATGCAAACGCCAATAATAGATGCATTCATTTATGATAGGGTACTAGGTGTTGTTCCTCTGCGCAATATGAGCATACTTGGAGTTATTTACACTGGTTAAATTTGCAGTATAGTGATTGTTCATTAATTTACATGGACTGACCACAACAGCACCAGCCAAAACAGCTTCAGCGGTATGGAATACAGGTAATCTTCTCGTTATTCCCAGACATGGAATGATTAAATGGCTAACGTTAAAAATTCTACCAAACAATTAGTTTGACCTCCGAATCACTTCATAGTATGTACTAATTTTGAAGGTGAAAGTCTATATTTTTCACTTGTGCCCGATGATATGAGGTACTTTCAGATTGGGGACACTGCGATGACACTTTGGATACTGAAATCATTTGTAAAACAACATAAATACGGAGTATATTGTATACCATATACACTACATTGATCTTGCTGTTGACAGTAGCCCATATTCTCGCTCGCATTTACACCCACAATCCAGCCTTGCACAAATATCCCGACAGCTGAAAAAAAACGAGACGGAGCGCTCTCTTAAAAACTACAGCCACGTGAATGAGTCATTGTGTCTGTGGTATTGCCGTTATTCATGTTATTACATATCATATCAGTCTGAGATTTATTGCACGGGCAATATTAGTTAATGTTGGATAGATAACTACCATAATTTGCCCACTACAGCAATAGCAACATATCATACGTCATCAATCTGTAAATACGAATGTGCATAAATATCTAAGAGTAACTGCAATAATTGTGTGATTTTTCACCCTCCGGGATATTACACGTATACCTGAACACTGCACTGATAACACTGTGTGTGAACTGTTTCAATTTACAATATGTTTTCAGTTCAGACGAGAGGACACTGGCCTGATTATTAAATGGCCATTCCAGTGTATTCAATACCACATTATACATGTAATCTATTTGTGCTAAACATAATTGTGCTAAGAATCTGAAATCATTTGCACGGATACTGACGAAAGTATGTACTGTTCGATATAAGTGGGCCCAACATTTGTTTTTGACTGATATCTATAGTTCAACGAGTAATTGACTGACAACTCATGTTTTTTCCATTATAATTGATGTTGTGACCTTTGTGATAAAACATCACTTTATGTACAAGTACATGTTGTATCGATACGCACGAGTATCAACAGGCTATTCCGCACATATTCCCTTCTGTGTACTCTGAAGTGCTGAGAGAGCAAATCCAAGAATGTCCGGCTACAAAACAGTCTATGCGAACAACACGTCAAGATGTGTATACCACATATCTTACGTATAAGCTTGCGACAGAGTAGATGAAACGAACTGTTTCCATGCTTCATATCGCACGATGTGTAATCATATCATCAATACACGTTTCCATTACCCAACTAAGGCATACAGATCTGTGCATCGTGTTCTTTTATATTAACACTATGATGAAATGACTTCAAAGTGGAAAGTTTCTATCATCATTACAAAGGTTTGTGTTGTGAATATGACAGATGATCATTCATGTCTTGTCGAGCGGGTCCCGGAAGGCACACTGATCATGTATGTACAGCAGCCTTTACAGCTACCCATCACCTTTGTGTGGTGGCAGGCTCACATCCATCTTACTCGCGGTCAGTCTGAATTATTCTTGGCCCTCACGACCTGAATCTGTAAGTAAGCGTGTATAGTGTCAGTGGGTGGATCTGGCTGGAAAGAAGCAGGGATGATGAGTTTTTTTGGAAGGCAATTTTGTGTTTGACTCCATTCTGTACACTGCACTGATACATTTCACTGCTATATTTTTGATACGGCAACTAAATCCAGTTAGAAGTGGCAAGTCTGCTGTATAGTTACATATATGGACAAAAAACTAAATTTGTATATCATAAAACAGCGGTAATAGGTTGATACATACATTGATAAAACATCCTACAACAGAGAGGTTAAAACTGTATTTTCGTATTTTGCTTCAATTCACCGGGATAATACTACCGAAGGAACATTTTCGTTAAATTTAATGCTCCCAAGTAGTATACAATATGTATGGGTCAACCCTAGGTTTCAATAAATGTATAAGTGGGTGCTTGCTGTCAAGGGTTATGCAGATCTTTATGTTCCTATCATATTGAGATGAAACATCAGGTTCATAACTCATATAGCTGAAGTCTACAAAATGATGTTAGAAAGAATATATTAGCCCTATGGCTAAAAGGAAAAATGTGTTAGGACAAAGGAGTGTTATGCCAAAAATGGTTGTATATTGCCAGTGAAATGAACCTTTTGACCTTTCAATGTTATCAAAGGCAAATTCAAAATCACCGTTAAATCGTCATATATGACTTCCCATTTGTGTATGCCAAATCTAAACTCTACCCTTTCGTTTCCCACAGGCCCGCGGTATAATGCCTCGATACTGTCCAAAAACCTGGTAATTTATGTTTCTACTTTTGTCATAAAGCCTTATTGCAAATCAATTTGTCCGTATTTTTGCATCAACATTAACAGGCATTTCCTGTCATACTAAACACCATAATTATGAAAATGCAAAGATGAAATAAATATACAAATAGGTATACTGTTACTTTGACCATGATATTATGCAGCATAATGCATGTGCTTACAACAATTGTGATGGATACGCGCACAAATATTTGTGTATGATCGATTGTGGAGATTCGGTATAGTTCTGTGCAATGCAAACAGCATGAATGATCCCAATGGATGTGTAATACGTGCTATTAATCATCCACAGACATTGAAATAGATGTATTTAAAATTGCCTATTCACATACTCCATGCCATTATCATTCAAATTGCATTATCATTATCAGCTGGAATGGACATCTTGGAGATTGTGACTCGTGGTTCGACCATCATTATTAACACAAGACAACAGGTGTACCCAGACATAGCGTGCGGTAGATCATGTCCTGAGTACCAGAGTAAGAAATCCTTGGAAATGTGCATTGAAAATGTATGAGACAACTGAGGGGATTGGTGCTAACTTTCGTGAGACCATTTGTTTTCGTCATTGGCTCGGGTTAATACATTGATGAGGACACGGTTTAAATTGAGGTCTGCCAGCGGCGCGACAAAATAATTAGTCCTCCAAAGGCTCATAGACTCAAAAGCATATACTTCTACATAAAATTAATGCGTTGTGTCACGTAGGGTCAATTAATATATTGCAGTGGGTCATCAATTTCATCGTTCTTAAATTACGTACATGTAATTTTAGATTGGGTATTATAATAATAGTTCGGTTTGTCATTTGTTCCATGAATTATGTTATTTCACTATAAGAAAAGTCATCAGAATAACCGCACCAAAGAAGAAACAGCTGGTATCTTAAATGTTGAGTTATAAGAATAAGGCATGTATGAAAACAACTCTTAATAGCCAGACGATACACTACGAAATGCAATGCATCCCGATGGGCTCACGTTAACAGGAACAAGGGTTACAGTAGAGTTATTACTGGAGAAACTGGTTATGAAATGAACGTTCTGAACATGTATCATGACTCATATATACATGCAAATCTTTGATGATGTCCCATAGTATTATTCTGCAGTTATGAAATGCGGTTTTGTCGTTTTACTTTTCAAATCATTTCTGACGTATAACCGTGATTATTACATACGGTGGATTCATCGTTCCGATGGCATCGCAACAGGACACGCCCCCTTGGCAACCGAAGGGAATCGTCCCACAAAATACCACGTGCTTTTGTTTGATATAGCGGCAAATAATACATCTTCTGTTTGCTTCTGTTCACATGTGTGTTGTGTAAAATAACACACGATATTTCGGATGTCTATACTCATAAAGGAATGAAGAATATATTTCGAGATTAAATATTTAGCTTTTTCGGTATATCGTGGCCATGCCTGCGTCAGAATTACACAATCATCCCACTTTATTCGAAAGGCTGGGCTGTTGAACATGCCGGTTTTGTTTGTGGGACATTTATTGACGTCTTCTGACTGGCTAGTAAATATGGGAGTGGGCGGGGCTCACACATCACCGGAAATATGAATGGCTCCAATATTCTTAATCCAATCACGCGCCATATCAACAAACGGTATAGCAACATATTAATGATAATATCAATGAAACGAAAACTGCAAGCGTACTCAATATTTTCTAACATTAGCTGGCAAAGTCGCAATCATTGCTCCTTCCCACTACATTTATGATCCACTTGTTGACCGTATACACAAGTACTTGTACATTCAGGTCTGGTGGGCCAATCACAATTCAGACTGGCGGCAAGTAAGATGGATATGATTGTACCAATACACAAAGGTGATGGGTAGCTGCCGAGCCTGCTGTACATTATTATTATTTATATTATTATTATTCATCAAAACTATGCCTTCCGGGTCCAGCTCGAAAAATTGTAAATGGTCATCTGTCAGATTTACAACACGAACCATCACTAAGACGACAGAGAAATTTCCACTTTGATTTTCTTTCATAGTCATGTTCTCATGAACCATAGATTGTTGAATTCGATATTACACGATGCACGAATCTGTATGCCTCAGTTGGATGATGGGAATTTGTATTGGCGATACAATTTCAATTTGTTCAAAAATATCGTGCAGGGGAACATTTTAGTACAGTTACTGTATTTAGTGAAAAGAGTGGTCAGTCAATTACTATTTGAACCTAGCGATTCAAAAACGAACAATACGACCACTTGTATCAAAAAGTGCATTCACGCAAATAAATTCAAGTTATTAGCGTATAATTCAAAATTTGTATACACTTGAAGAACTGATAGGCACATGTATATGACAACATGGCCATTATCGGTCATACCCTGAGTGGAAAAATTTACACACCGATATCATCATCTTTTGGCAGAAGGCAAACCTATCCAAACATTTAGGCTGCCACCGTAAGCACCAAAAGCAAGATTTTGTGTATGCATGCACAATGGCGACTAAAAAAATTTAGCAAGAGAATTGGCCAGATTTGATTCTGGAAAAATAAATGTGGCCGAAACGTTGGCGGGAGTCGAGTAGAAATCAGCTGCAAGGCACTGCATGACTTCGATCGATCATCCGATATAGTCCACAACGGTCCCTGATTGATAATTGATAGTTATGCGACAGTAGACAATTAGTCAATAGATTTATGACACAAATGCGAATATTAGACCACCATTTTCAGCGACCAATAATAAAGCATTGCTGCCGCGGATTCTGTTATCAAACTCAGAGTGATCTCAGATTTATTCCATGGAACACGCGAGAATTCGATATGACCATGAGGGCAACAATGTAATGTGAAAACATAATATGTTAAGAGAGTTGTATAATTTAGCAATTTTGAAAAAAAAATGTCTGATCAGAGATATTCAAGGAAACTTGTGTCGTTCAAAGTTTCTAAGTCATTCAAACATATACATCATTGAAGTTTCTACTTTTTGGGATTGTACAAGTGTCAGTGAATTCATGTCTTTCAAAATTGAAGAATACATGAAACGCAATCATAACTGTTCTTCACCAAACTGTTCATCACATAAATCGAATCGTTCATCACAAATTTCCTCATTGAATAATTCCATGTTCTGATAGAGCCATGAAGGGTTGCTTCTTTTGATACTACTTCGGCTGGAGGTCTCGAGGTCAGTTCATTGAAGTTGATGAATAATCCGAGTATGGTCACTTACACACTAGAGAGAACAAAATTGTCTCCCGTTCTGTGCGAAATTTGGTCCTGGACAAATCAAGCACCAAATAGTGGTGCTAGACTGTTAGCAGCTGCAAGTTTATAATGCCATTCTGCCGCACACAGGATGTTGACATTAAAGAATTTGGGAACCTGGTTTTGCCCATGTTAAGCAAATGGTTTCTGTCCTTGATGAATCACTAGTGCATGAAAACATCAACCAGTCATAATGCAGTCCAACTGCTTGGCTTGATGTCTGTTCAAAAGTGGTGCCAGCTCATACAACTCACCTCCTTTCTGTAATTGTCATTGTCATTTATCTTCTCCTATGATTAAAACTGGTATAGGTGTCAGAAACGCAAGCAGCGGTGTACTACTAACACTCCATAAGAAATAAAATAATGTTTGTTGCATATTTCTAAATTATTTTCATAGGTTGTTGGGCAGTTGTATATTATTTCCATGAGGTATACAGTAGAAACAAATACATTTCACACACTGGCTGCACCTGATGACGCCAGCGTGTCTTTGGATAAACTGTTTGGTGGGCTTTATTTCCATTCCGAAATGTTGTATTTTACGTTTGCTATTGTCATCATTAGTTGTATCAGTGGTAATAGATTGACACTTACATAGAAAATGATTATGATGTTTCATTTACAACTAAGTGTTCATCACTACGAAGAATATTTTTTTATGTTAAATATATAAATGCAATTGTTTTTTTTCTCTTATTTAGATTGCCGAAAACGGACGGACCCCAGAAAACTCCACTGGCGCAGCGGAGCTGAAACATGAACTACTTTATGTAGATATCTCCCGTTAATGAGTCTTGGGAGATCTTGCTCCATATTCACGCCACTGGCAGACCTCGATTCGTACCGTGTTCCCTATCAATGCATTTCCCCGAGCCAATGACGGAAACAAATGGTCTCACGTCCAAAATTAGCACGAAGCCCCTCAGCTGTTTCATGCATTTCTAATGCACTCGGAAGACTTCTGACTCCTGGCCTCAGGACATGAACTGACGCACACCATGTCTGGGTCTGGGTACACCTGTTGTCTTTTGTTTACGCAGCGTATTATCCGTGCATCTCAGATATATGCAGTTTGTAAGACTACAGATGTAGTCAATATACGCTTGAACTCTGAAAGGAGCGGACATCAAAAGGAATCCTAATTCACCATTATGCTCCATTCCAGTATGATCCACTCACTGACACTCTGCAGCCTCATACTTACATATTCTGGTCTTGTGAGCCAAGCATAATTCAGACTGACCGCAAGTAAGATGGATCTAACTGTGTCTCTGAACAAAAGTTATGGGTAGATCTCTAGGCTGCTGGGCATACATGTTAAGTGTGCTTTTCAGGGCACGCTCGCCAAATTGTGAATGATCATCTGTCAGATTTACAACACAGACCGTTGCAACGACAAAATAAAATTCCCACTCTGAGGTTATTTTCTTCATAGTATTACCAACGATTATCTAGCGATGCAAAGCTCTAGGATCGTTGGTAATACTGACTTTCTTCATGGTGAAAAGTTGGTGTTGAAAATGATTCTAATGCCTCAGCTGGACAGTATAAACGTGTATTACAGAAACAACTACATATCATGCAATAACAGTAAAAATGGAAACATTATTCTTCATTTGTAATGTTCCAAGTAAATTTGGAATATGAGGTAATATAAAAAAATCTATCATTTTTTAACATACAACAGTTACTGTGCTACTGGACTGACATACGTTTGTGGCTTTGCTTTTTAGCACTTCATTGCTGATGCACACATTCCAGCAAATGCGCATTTGTGGTGATAAATTGATGGAAAAGTGTACGTTGTTATAGCAGTCTTGTATTCTCTGTGTCTAACACCCTGGACAGAGCGTCACTGCTTTGTATGAGACATTTAGCTCTGGACAAGTCGCGGATTCCAGTATGAGACGTGGGAGCAACTGTCAATTCATGAAAGCCTTCTGTAAATGCAAATACAAACGGAATTGCTTGAGCGAGGAATAAGCAAGAATCATTGTTTGACCATGTCCACTACGGGGTATTTCTGTTCTGATGAGAACGTTCCGTCCATTTTTGTTGTCATTTGCAGTGATATGACATAGTGACAATGAAGTAGAAGTTGACATCGTTAGATAAACGTCGCCATTGTGGGTTTCACAGAATAATCTGAGCCCAGAAAACCTACTGCTTCGACCAGGGACTCGTTGAACACACAATGTTGACATTAACGAAGTTCAGGTCCTGGACTCAGCTATGAGAAGCAAGTGGAATATATCCTCTCTAACACACCAGTACAAGATGACATCAATCAGCTATATGTAGTCCCTAGCTTTGTACGGATCCACACACACTGGTCGACTTGGTGTCCTTTCGCAAGTAGCTCCGGTTTATTGGGTCACTTCCGTTTATTGGTTGTCATTGTCATTCATCCTCTCGAGATTAGCCAAAGATTAAGCTGGCACAGAACGAGCAATCATCAATAAAACATGGACATTGTTTATTCGAATTGCCGCACTGGCTGCACAGTTGATAATAATATGGATGAAAAGGTAAATCTCAGTGGTGTACAAACATTTTGGAAAAATGAAAACCTACATATTTAAGAAATAAGTCTAAGCATTCATTTCACCTACTTCATGCACAGGGGAAGCTTTGTTTTGATATTTGTTGTTTGATTCGTTTTTTGAAACGAATCGGCACACGATCAGCAGTGTATCACTAATAGTCTAATAGGCTACATGAAATAAAAATATTATGTGTTCTGAAGACTTATTTGAGTGCTGTTTCACATTCAGTTGTGTGCATCAAAAGGGGAAGTTGCATCAATTAGTAGCATTTATGAATTGTATCACCCCAGAAAAAGAAACAGATGGATTTTAATGCTACATTGAAAACCAACCTTCAAAATTAAAACTAGTTCACATACCTGTAATTCCTGAAGGAATTGAAAAGGCAAACAGAAAATAGTCATTCGTTCGTTTTCTATTGAAAATTCATCGCATTAAGCCGGGTAATTCTCGGGATGAGAGGATAAATAACAATGACAATAAAGGGAGATTATTATATACACTGGCACGATTTGTGAATAGGCACAAAGTCGATCAGGGTGCGTGGGTCCATACAAAACTGGGGACTACATATTGCTGATTGATGTCGCCATGTATTGGTGATTGATCAAGGACAGAATCCATTTGCTTCTTGAGCAGAACCAGCTTTTAATGTCAACATCGTGTGTGCAACGAGACCCTTGCCGGAAAGTTGTGCAACTACATTTGTGAGGTTCTTCCAACAATGTCAACTTCTATTTTACCATCACTCTGTCATCACTGCCATCACTGCGAAGGACGGGCAAGAAGGAATGAACTTTCTTATTAAAACAGAAATACCCCATAGGGGACATGGTGAAACAAAATGTTCTCTGTTCATGCAATCCCGCTTGTTTATGTATTTACAGAAGAGCATTCATTGTAAATTGTCAGCTGCTACCGAGTCTGGAGTGCTTGACTTGGCTAAATGTCCCATAAAAAGAGGCTGCCCAGTGTGTCCATATGGACTACAGGACAAGCGTCGCTATTTAAATGAATGAATGTTCTTTCGACGACAGGGTAATAGGTTCAGTTGCGTTGCTGCTATATATGTATATGCCCATACCTGTGTCATTTAGCACGTTTAAAATTGCCGCATACTGATTGCTCATGAATTTAAATACACTAACCTCGACAACATTCACAGCAGCAGAAATGGCCCATGTTAGATGTATCTTTTGATGTTGTACACCATCTTTTATCCTCCTATGGTATTCTTTTGTATGGCTGCCCACTTTGAGATAGTATGGGTATTGGCGGAATTGGTGAGAGAAAATTTCAAAAGTTTGAAAATCTCGCTCACAACTCGAGTAATCTCGCTCACAACCCACAAGTTATTGACAATTACTGTATGGTTCTTTTCATGATTCCATTGCCAATGTAGATGTATGCATCCAATTTTTTCACCCAGGATAATTCATATGAATATCAGGTCTATCGGACACTTTCTTATCGAAAGCATGCAGATGAACAGACATGTAAACTATACTGCAACTAGTGGGCGACGGTAATAATTGGAAACGAGATCATAACTAGAACGAGATAATAAGCACTCAAAAACTGCAAAGCGGTGAGTTCATCATTGTAGTCGCGACACCGTATTGTTTGTGATAACAATAGGAGTTGCTGTCGTCAGGAACCTGTCAAATATTTCTTATGATTCTAACGTCACCTCCGTCTGAATGTCTTTTAAAATGTATTCTGTTTGAAAATACATGTATAATTATGTGGTTTTGTATTAAACCAAGAAGTAACATTTCACACATAATTTATGTTGATTTTTGTTCATTATATTTTACTTTGAATATTTTTGGAACCTTATTAAATGCATGATGCTAATTGTATCTTAGAAATCATATTCAACACTTTTACCATGAAGAAAGTCACTACTATGAAGAAGAGAACTTTTTCGTTGTTGCGACGGTTCCTTTTGTAAATCTGACAGATGACCATTCACATTTTCCGAGCGTGTCCCGGAAAGCATAGTTATCGTATATGCCCAGCAGCCCTGAGAGCTACCCATCACCTTTGTCTAGTGTCATAAATCAGAATTTAATATGTTATTCATTTTCAATATATATGTTATTATTCCGACATGCACATTTATTATGTTTATTATTTGTAGGTAATCAAGATATATCCAAAGCAAAATCAGTATTATACATGGCACATGCAATATTCTTGTATATTAGCATTGATTTCTGTTGATTCCTTTACATCAAGGATGTCATAAAATGTCCATTAGCTGTTTCGAATGACTGGCCACATTTTACAACCATACTAGTGCCTTCAATCTTATTATATGTATTAATGTCCATCCAACAGGTCTGTGCAGATAGCACCTCATTTACAGTATTTCCATAATGTATATCAGGTAACTAGGGCGAAATAATCCCCTAAATTGTAGTGGCAATTTTCATGTATGTTGTCAATATTGATACTGTTGGGTAGCAACTGATAAATACAGAAATAGTATAAATACCCCTGTTCCACGTAGAAGAAGATATATAGATGTTAGATTCAGGGAAATTGTATATAATACCTATGCTCATGTAGAAAAACAGTTAGTTGGTGAACTCTGAATAAATGAAGATGCGTGAACAACCTTGAGTCCTGATACCAACCGCACCGATAATATGATTGGTAATAATCACAAATACACCATTATTACATTTGGTGGAGAATAGCGGTTTCGATCTCGCTGCCTCTCGCATTTATAGACTTATCAAACAATGAGTTCTGAACCTTCCAACAACGAGTTTAACCGTCGGATCACCAGGAGCCTTACTCAGCAACTCCAACAACAGCAGGTGCCCACACCGCCCGATATTACAGACTACCTGCAGCCACTGTCCTACGACTTTTTGCACGACACGGCCCACAGACTCAGCGGAGACTCAAGTACTACCACAACCCAGGACGAGGTAGATCCCAGTACCAGTGAGTCGGAATCCGATATTCAGGAGCACGCACAAAATTCACGGGAATCGGCAATAACGGAAGTTCCAAGGTTACCACCCCGAAACATTGTCAACACAACACAAAGTACCAGCACCTCCACGACCGAAGCCCCATCATTAGTCGCAACACAGCCAGGCCTACTCGATATTGTGGCACAGGCGTCGCTGACACCCCAGATACAGCCATTCAACGGAACGTCAGATGAGAATGCTGAAGACTGGTTCGAATTATACGAGCAACACGCCACATTTCATGGCTGGAATGACAACCGCAAACAAGTAGGACTAAGTCTTTTCCTGAGAAATGGTGCCCTACTGTGGTTCCGGCAATTAAATGTATCAACCAAAAGTGACTGGGCTGCACTCAAAGCCGCATTTAACACTAAGTTCAAAGCAGGAAATAGTGTACTGTTCAGAAAACAAGCTGAATTCTTGGACCGAAAGCAGAAAGAAACAGAGAGTGTTGATAAGTATGTTGAAGTCATGCGCAAACTGGCATACCAGACTCACCAGACTGAACGCACACTTCTGTCCGCAGTCATCAATGGCCTCAAACCTCACATAAAAAATCAGGTGATGATTCAAGGGCCTTCAGACATTGACTCCGCAGTAGAAATCGCCCGACGCGTAGAAGCACTTCCATCAACCGGACCGGTTAACAATGTCGAAACGATACAAGCAGTCATCGATCAGTACACAAAGAATCTTGTGGAGCAAGGCTTCGTAGGCCCTAAACTTCACAATCAGGACCATGGCGACATCAATGCCGTCCAGCAAACAACACCACGCCAAGACTACCACTACAGACAGGCTCAGGAGTCCACCTATCAGCACTACCCCCAGGACTACCCCCACCGCAATCGAAGAAGAGACCCGGAACCAAACCAGCAATTCAGCGAGCCTCATCAGGGATCAGCCTATCCGTCTGCTTCACACCCATGCAGGAGCAACAGCCCCGATACCCAACTCCTAGACAAGGACCACACCTGTCGTACCAAGAGTGTCACCGATGCGGTAAGTCTAACCACCACCCCAGTCAGTGCCGGTATTATAACTCCAGATGTAACAAATGCCACAAACTTGGTCACCTAGCCGTTAAGTGTTTTTCCAGAACCCCTGTCCGTCCTTCTCATTAGGAATTAGCGCCTATTTCTTGTCAAAAGGATAATCCCCCGGACATTCCAAATCAGACAGGGAATAGGCATAGTGAAAATGACTACATTGCACCGCCAGGAAAAGAATTTGATGTACATGATATAGAAATAAATGTTAATGGCAAAGCTACCTCGAATGTCTTCATGATCCCTTCATGCATAGTACCTCCCAATAATACAGTCAAAGTTACAGTAGGTAAATCTCACGTTGATGCACTCATTGATACCGGTGCCGCTATCTCATGTATGCCCCTCTCACTCTATATCAAGAGTGGTGTAAATTCTGAGTTCCGCATTGAGACAGCAAGGGTTACTAAAATCAGAGGCGTGAGTGGCAGTACTGTCACAGTACTAGGTAAAGTAAATCTCCCAGTAAAGATAGGCGGCTTAACTTTGTGCCAGGATTTTCACATTCTTGAACACATGACTCAACCACTGATCTTAGGCATAGACTTTCTGGAAACACAAAAAGCATGTATAAATTATTCTATAACACCTACACTGACATTGCAAGCAGGAGTAGTCCAGGTGAATATTGGAAAAACAGGAAATGGAAAAACACATCCAGTGTATTCTATAAACGAGATTTCCATTCCGCCCATGTGTGAAATTTCAATCCCCACATACATCCAAAAGACACACACTCACAATCAAACAGGTCTCATCGAACCAGTAGGTTCATTAGCATCTAAACACCATGTTGTAGGGTCACGTTGTCTCGTGGAATCACAAAATGGAAAGGCGTATCATCGACTAATTAATCTGACAGATGAAAGCATAAACATTCCCCCAAAAACACTGGTAGGTGTGTTCTATAAATTAGATGATAGCGCAGTGCAGTCTAGCCTTGAGCCTCAGCCCCCTACAGACATCGATCACCTCAGTGAAGCCAACAATGGAATCAACAGTGCCATGCCAGCAAATGATCATGACTACATAGCAATAGCTAAAAATCTTGGTTTTGATTTGCAGGGGTCAACACTCACTAGCTCTCAAAAGCACCAATTATTAGCTTTCCTAGGCAAACACCAAACTACTTTTGCCACAGATCTTAACAACTTGGGGTCCACTAACTTGCATGACCATTATATAGACACAGGTGATAACCCTCCAGTACGTCAAAGGTTTTATCGTACATCTCCACAAATGAAAGAAGAAATAGATCGTCAGATAGAACAGATGTTGCAGGCCGGAATAATTGAGCCATCCGTGTCACAATGGGCCTCACCAATGGTAATGGTAAAGAAAAAGTCAGGTGAATTCCGCTTTGCAGTGGATTTCCGGAAACTAAACCAAGTCACAAAACCCATCCAATTTCCACTGCCCAGACTTGAAGACGTCTTTGACACCATCGGCAGCGCCAATGCTCAAATCTTCTCTACCCTTGATCTTGCCTCAGGGTTTTGGCAAATTCCACTTGAAGAGTCCTCTAAAGAAAAGACCAGTTTTGTTACCCACGGTGGACAATATCAATTCAGAAAAATGCCATTCGGTCTAACTAACGCTCCGATGTCCTTTCAGATGGTTATGTCAGAAGCCTTGCGTGGACTAAACTGGGTATTTGCTCTTGTGTACGTCGATGATATTTTAATATTTAGCTCCGATTTTGACCAGCATCTATCCCATCTCCAGCAAATTTTCCGACGTCTAGACCAGAGTAACCTCAAGATAAAACCAAGTAAATGCCAATTCGCACGGCAGTCAGTTCAGTACTTAGGCCATGTTCTGAGTGATATAAAGGGATATCTGTCGATCCAGCTAAAACGGCAGCAGTCCAAGAGGCTAAAGTTCCAAAGACGCAGCGTGATGTCCGAGCCTTCCTTGGTCTGTGCAACTACTATCGGAAATTCATCAAAGGATTCTCTAACATTGCCAGGCCAATGAATCACCTCCTAGAAATAGATGTCAAATTTGTCTGGACCCCGGAATGTCAGCAAGCCTTTGACACGCTCAAAAATTGCTTGATTTCCCCTCCCATTCTGCAATTTCCGGACTTCAACAAGGATTTCATCTTGTATACTGATGCCTCCGGTTATGCTATGGGCTATGTCTTAGGACAGTTAGATGCTGAAGGAAAGGAACGTGTGGTTGCCTATGGCAGCAAAACCTTTTCAAGAGATGAACAGAAGTGGAGTGTTCAGGATCGTGAATGTTATGCCCTAGTGAAAGGAGTAGAAACATATCATGTCTATCTAGCAAGTAGACCTTTCAAAGTGTACACTGACAGCATCGCTTTGAAGTCATTCATGAAAACTCAGCAAACCAATGCTAAACGTATTCGCTGGGCCAATCGCCTCCAACAGTATAATTTTGAAGTCATCTACAAGCCTGGTAAAGAAAACACAAATGCAGATGCTTTGTCACGTCCATCCGGAGCTGAGACTGATGTGAACTGTGTGACAGATCACTACAAACCACCCACAGAGAACCCGCCCTCAGGAACCACACACCCAATGGTCGAGTATCAGCTATGTTATCCAACACTCTCTAAGGCGCCACCTCATCCAAACACTTTATCCCAGCAGAGTACAGCCTTATTATCTATGGTAGATGCCGCAGATGCATATCAAGCTCTGACACCTGTAGAAGCCATTCAAGAGGTGCTTCCTCTGTCAACAGCAACTATCAAGACACTACAAGAAGAAGACCCAGAGTTGTCCCCCTATATAGATTACTTGGCAAAGCAAAAGCTCCCGGATGATGTTCAGCGTGCTCATTTCATCCAGCGTGATGCAAGAGATTGCCACATGGAAAATGGTGTTCTCTTCCGGGACTATTATCCACATGGAAAGGGTCACCTCATTGACAGGAAGGTAAAAACGCTTTGGGTCCCAACAGTACTACGCAATGATATTCTGAAATCTTACCATGACGCAATTACAGGAGGTCATAATGGCATTCAAAGGACATATGATGCAATTAAATTAAAATACTTCTGGCACAAGATGCATTCTGACATAGAACGTTATATCAAGTCTTGCTTAACCTGCCAGCAGACAAAACGTCATTATCACCACAAAGATGCACCACTAAAACCTATCCCAGTAGATGATGTCTTCAGTCGCATACACCTGGACTTCATAGGACCACTTAAAGCAACTAACAAAGGTGAAAAACACATACTCGTCATTGTTGATTCTTACTCTAAATGGTCTGAAGCTTTCCCCACAAAAACACAGGAAGCCTCGGAGGTAGCACGGATCCTGTATAACGAGTTTATATGTAGGTATGGTGCTCCAGGATCAATTCTCACCGACAGGGGACAGTGCTTCATGTCCAAATTAGTAACTGAACTATGTCAACTTTTTCAAATCACTAAAATTGCCACCAGCAGCTATCATCCTGCTACAAACTCAGCTGTAGAAAGAACCAACGCTGTCATCAGTTCTACCATCAAAGCCTACATCAATGAAAATCAAACTAATTGGGCTGACCTACTTCCTAGTGTCATGATGGCACATCGTATCATGCCATCGGCACAGTCCACAGGCTTCTCGCCATATTTCTTGCTGTTTGGAAGAGAGTGCCGCCTGCCCATAGATGTGGCGCTTCAAAGGGGCCAGCAAACGGGGAAAACTCATCAACAACACATGGAGGACATTCTTCTATCTCTAGAGGTAACCAGGAAAATTGTTCATGAAAATAAAGCTCGAGCCCAAAACGCTTACAAAAAGCAGTATGACAAAAGGCCGCTGAACCAGACTATCAGGTCGGACAACGCGTATGGCTTTACTGTCAAAAGACCGAGATTGGCCTTACGAGCAAGTTCTGTAAGAAGTGGCTGGGACCGTATTACATCTGTATAGCCTTCCCCAACTACACATACAAGCTGCACCGAGTTGCGGACAATCGTGAAGTGAAATCGCTCATCCATGCCAACCGCCTCAAACCCTTTTATGACCCCGACTCACGGCCAACAATTGTACCCACGGAAGTCCACGATGAAGATGTTCTGAACAAAGATGAATTTCCATCTGCTCCCAGCAATGTCGAAACACAGCCACAGGCAAAGCCATCTGAAAAGACCCAACAATTGCCCACCTCACCAGATTTAGCACAGCAGCAGTCATCATCGACCATGCCATCGAAACCTCAAAGGAAAAATTGCCCTCCGAATAATGGACAGTTCTATAACATTGACAAATTATTGTGTTACAAGTATTTCGGCAAGGTAAAGTATTTTAGGGTAAAATGGGAGGGATTCAAGAATACCACATGGGAACCAGCAGCAAATCTACCGGAGTCACTGGTTAGAGAATACCATGTAAATAAATCTCAAAGGAAGCAAAGGGGTAGGAAATGTGTCATCAAGCCCTTCAAAGATTTAATTACAGATCGAGGTGCAGTGTGCACGCAGTCCAATAATAGTATCTAATTTCTTCCATACACATAGCGGTACCAATCACCACGTTTCACCATGTTTATACTTTTTGATTAAATCACGTTAAAATAATTAAAACACAGTCTAACTCAACCAAGGGGTTGAATAATTTTTCACCTGTGACACCTAGCTCTCATTTCATTCTCATCAATGGTGTTACTTGCAATCTGTTATAGGGGCCCACTAAAACAGGTTATTGATTTCTTATTCTGCCCCTTATAAACTATTTCTGAAATTGCTGTACATATATTTGCTTTAAACCTCTTCCCAATAATTTTGTTGAGTTAGCCAAATTTACCGACTTTTAACCATGAACCAATATATAAAACCATAATGGTATTTGTAATGCCATGTTAATCCATTCAGGGACAAATTTTATGACATTGGCACACATATCATTTATGCATTTTTCTTCTGGCCCTGCCTTAATGATTCTTATGAATAGAAAATTATTCCATCAATAATCCATCTTAGGTGAACTGGTTATCACACCCACTATTGTGGCTTTAGCTAAAACCTACACTGCTAACAAGTTGGAAAAAGCATAAAATACCATCCAAGAAACGTCATATACAGTAGTTGGTCATAAATCCAAAATTTAGCCGAACCAATCTTGAATGGAGACTTGCTTAACTTGATGAACACGCAAAGCTTCTGGTCCAGCATATTTAACCTGAGCATAATTATCCCATTTGCTGTCTCAATAGTTTCTTTAATTTGTTGCATAATAATTATGGCTATAGAATTGCCAACAATCACATCATAATTAGCCAATAACCAATATCAAATCCGTCCAAGCACTCCTGGCCCTGAATTTGAAACGATATGTAAGCAAAACCGGTACACAGATCCAGCTGGAGTTGAGCAATGGCAAAGCGTGCATGAGAATCCCCATCATGCATAGTAATAATTGTCCGGGATATATTCACCTTTAAGCTCAAGGATGTATGAAAAATTTCCGAATAACTGGCAGTCCCCTACACCCAATGTTATGATTGAATTGGAATGACCTGACCATTACTGATTTATCCCCTATGCCACTGAGCCCTAAGCCGATTCTCTCCCTACTATCCCGCAAGCCCGGAAAAAGTCAAAAAAGAATTTTGCAAGGCCGATCTTGGGCCTATTTTGCATTCAGGCATGCAAACAAAAAAATCTATTATTCCAATAGTATATATCCAGCAAATTGTCTCCATGAGCAGGCACTGACTGGAGATATGGGTTAGACTCTCGCCTTATGATGTCAATATCTGTATATAGAAAATAACGACAATTTTTCATCGCAGTTTATTATTTTATGAATTTGTATGTCATTGAAAGACAATATAGTATATAGAAAATAACGATGACAATTATTCATCGCAGTGTATTATTTTATGATTTGTATGTCATTGAAAGACAATGTAGTATATAGAAAATAACGATGACAATTATTCATCGCAGTGTATTATTTTATGATTTGTATGTCATTGAAAGACAATGTAGTATATAGAAAATAACGATGACAATTATTCATCGCAGTTTATTATTTTATGATTTGTATGTTATTGAAAGACAATGTTGTATATAGAAAATAACGATGACAATTATTCATCGCAGTTTATTATTTTATGATTTGTATGTTATTGAAAGACAATGTTGTATATAGCATACATCGATGACAATTTTTCATCGGAGCTCTATTTATACATTATGGCACGAAGCAATGAGTAGGCATGTACAACAGTGACAATTTTTCACTGGAGCTTTATTTATACGTTATGTTAATAGGCATGTATAACGATGACAACTATTCTTCTGAGCTCAACGTATTCTGTCTACATATCTGGTACAATAAGATAAATAAACAACAATATGTGTATTTTTAGCATATGTCTTAATGAACTTACTGTCTATGTGTGAATTATGTACATATTTTTATTACTATCATATGTGTAAATATGTGTAGGCTGAAATGCTAATCATATATGTTACTTTTTCTGTACAAGTATTTACATTTATATCTATTTCTAGATATTTTGTTGTTTGGTATTTTCCAGCTATGTCTATCACATTTATGCAGATGCGGAGCATCTTTTTCAAACCAGGACAGAATGTCATAAATCAGAATTTAATATGTTATTCATTTTCAATATATATGTTATTATTCCGACAGGCACATTTATTATGTTTATTATTTGTAGGTAACCAAGATATATCCAAAGCAAAATCAGTATTATACATGTACCGTAGGAAAATTCATCATGCATTGGCACATGCAATATTCTTGTATATTAGCATTGATTTCTGTTGATTCCTTTACATCAAGGATGTCATAAAATGTCCATTAGCTGTTTCGAATGACTGGCCACATTTTACAACCATACTAGTGCCTTCAATCTTATTATATGTATTAATGTCCATCCAACAGGTCTGTGCAGATAGCACCTCATTTACAGTATTTCCATAATGTATATCAGGTAACTAGGGCGAAATAATCCCCTAAATTGTAGTAGCAATTTTCATGTATGTTGTCAATATTGATACTGTTGGGTAGCAACTGATAAACACAGAAATAGTATAAATACCCCTGTTCCACGTAGAAGAAGATATATAGATGTTAGATTCAGGGAAATTGTATATAATACCTATGCTCATGTAGAAAAACAGTTAGTTGGTGAACTCTGAATAAATGAAGATGCGTGAACAACCTTGAGTCCTGATACCAACCGCACCGATAATATGATTGGTAATAATCACAAATAACACGATTATTACATTAGAGACACAGTTAGATCCATCTTACTTGCGGTCAGTCTGAATTATGCTTGGCTCACAAGACCCGAATATGTACGGGATTGAAGAGTGTCAATGAGTGGATCATACTGGAAGGGAACAGTGCTGATATTATTCATGACTGAGTTAAGAGTAGTTTTGGAATCAGTTTCCTGGTTAGCGAACAGTTATGTTCAATTATATATCTTTTCAACACGGCGCAAAACCCCCGATAGAACTATGTCTATCGAAAATGGGAAATCCTTCAACCTCAATTATATTAGATGACTGCTCTTATTATTATTACGATGCAACATGTTCTGATTAATCTTAATGGATATTGACACTATTGATACTATTACACATCTACAATCAACATGTATTTGAGATGTTCAATGCCATTATCTAATAGACTGCTCAAGTCCTGACCGTTTTGACCAGCCTTCAAACGAAAGCCAGCAGGTGTACCCAGACATGGCGTGCGTGAGCTCATGTCCTCAGGGCAACAGTCAGAAGTCGCCCGTCTGCATTAGAAATGCATGAACCAGCAGAGAGGGTTCAGTGCTAACTTTGGACGTGCGACGATTCGTTTTCGTCATTGGCTCGGGAAAATACATTGATGGGGACAAGCTCCAAATTGGAGTTTGTTAGGGGTGTGAATACAGGATGAGTCCATCTAAAGCTCATAGACTCATCTACAACTTATGTCTACATTTAGTCATGTGCAATATTGCCGATTGCTATGTTGTGATTAGGTACCATCAATTTTGAAAATCATGGATATCATTTTAAATTTATTATTGTACATGCATCTGAGTTCTAGGTATATGTATAAGTGGGTGCTTGCCTCCACGTGTTAGCCAATCTTTACTCTTGTCATTGTCTTCTGGGTATCTGCTGTAACGTATTACAAACATTACAAAACATACTTTGAAAAGAAAAAGAAACAGACGTGTTTTCTGCCTCATCGATATATTTATCATCAAAAGATTTTTACTCATGAACACGTGGTTTTTCAATGTAGTGTTATAATAGTTTTTGTTTTGTTATGTTTTTGTTGTTGAGAATATCTTTTTCAGCTGATATGTCCTTGAAAATTAACAGCGAATACGATTGATGCGACACCAGTAATTACTACTAATTGATGTTACTTTCCCTTTTAATGCCTACAGCTAAATATGGAATAGTGTGCAAATAAGTCTTCAGAACATGCGTCATTTCGCGTTTCTTTGCCCATTGGTGGTGCACTGCTGCTTGTGTTCCTGACACCCACACTCGTTTGAGTCAATGTATGTGTAAACACAGACCGATATTTATAAATAAACGATCATGTTTCATATCGCCATCAAGCAGATATCATCCTTACCTTGAGAGGGAGAGGGAAATGTTTTTATTTACTCTGTAAATTTATGTGTAGGTAGGCTATGTACTCACTTGTATTTAAGCAAGTTTCCGGAAACACATACAAGCGTATGATCTACGCTTGTAGGTGTATCTGGTAAATGGAATAAACAAGGTTAATTTTCCGTTGAAGATTGCGATGCGAGAACAAATGACAATCAATAGAGAGAGGTGAATACATGAGCAGCAGCCGTTTATGACATCGAGTCGGCCAGTAGTCTAGGCAAACTAAGTCAATTTTTTGGTCAACCTCAAACAATATGCAACAGTTTTCAAACAAGTTTTTTTTTGTTCCTATGCATGTGGGGAAACATGTTCTAAAAATAGAGAAGAATATATTTGGTGGAACATTGTTTATTTATCAGAAATCCTAGATGGCCACCATTCGCAATGGAGCGATATATAACTTTTGACATAATCTAAGTGTAATATAAGTTTTTGAAGTAATTTTTACTGGAGAAATTATTTGTCATCTACAGTGCGATTGGAGGTCACATTCAAGTTCGAAAGCCAATCCTAAGGTCGATTTTAGTTGTTTTTGTTGCGAAAAATAGCAAATAAGCCTCAAATAGATCAATTCTGGGGTGCACCATTTCTTCCATACACCAGATCCACGAAGTCGGTATTGCAGATCAGTTGATGCTCCATACTTTTACAATATTATATTTAAGATTCCATGTCAAGGTAATTTGTGTATTGTGTAGATGTTTATTCTCAACAATGTCAGCGCCAATACTGACCGTAATGGATATTGAATGTGTACTATTGCGCATTCACATGTACACGAGTTGAAATTTGTCTGTTTGATGACAAATCCACATATAACATACCATCTTACAAAATAGACTGTTTTGATAATGTGGAATGCATGAACAATGTGACATGTGTTTTGTTTTTACAAACTTTCAACATTAAAAACACAACTATTTCTGAATATTAGCGTCAGCTGTATTTCTGAGTTACTTAAGTCCGAAGTGTAATAGCTGATGAGACGAACTTTCGACGCGAGATTTTTTTTTTTCAACATTGGTTTAGGGAAGTGCAAAATGGGGACGCAACGTAAATTGCAGTCTGTCAGATAGCACGAATATGGAACAGATCCTCCAAATATCCATTAGCAAAAAAATATTCACATGAACCTCATGCTTTTTTTTATTTCATAATGTCAAGTATATTTGATTTTTCTAACTTGTTTACACCGGTTTTTTGCAATATTTTCTGATGCTTTACTTCACTTGGGAGTCAAACGCCAATTTTCAAGCAAAGTGCAGACTTCTATCGCCAAAACTGCAGAAGTTGGCAATCTATCCCAATGTTACATTCAGCCCTAAACGGGATCTCGAAAATCTGACCAATTATTTGGATCCTTTGAGTTCTATGGTATACAATGACGAGGAGTTAACAAATACCTCTGAATAACACACACATTTCATTTTCACACTTTATTTGAATGTTTCTATTTAAAACTTTACATTAAATAATTCACAAATTGGTTCAGTAACAAAACGGTAATTTCAAACGAACAATAAATATTTAAATGAACAGCATTGATGTCACACTCTTCCTTTTATTCACACAACTGATTTTGGAATAGTTAGGAAACTATTTTTCCTAATGCATTTTACGCTCAGAAAATACATTATATAAGATTTTTATTGATATATTTTTATGGCATATGTAGGTATCAATCTATTACCACAAATACAGTTGCTTTTGATGGTGCCAATAACAAACGTAAAATAGAACATTTTACAATAGAAACAAAGTCCGACCAAAGAGTTTATCCAAACACACACTGGCGTCATCAGGGGCAGACAGTGTGTTAAATGTAGTTGTTTCTACTGTACACCTGATGGAATTAGTATACAACTGGCCAACAACCTATGAAAATATTTTAGAAATCCGAAAAAAAAACCATGGAACAGATATATGACAAGTACATAAGTACCCAATCAATAGCCAGAAGGCTACTGAGTTGATGGTATCCTCGGGGACAGATTTAACGTCCGCCAGCAGTGACACCGACTCAGTGGTATGAATGTAGGTATCAATCTATTACCACAAATACAGTTGCTTTTGATGGTGCCAATAACAAACGTAAAATAGAACATTTTGCAATAGAAACAAAGCCCGACCAAAGAGTTTATCCAAACACACACTGGCGTCATCAGGGGCAGACAGTGTGTTAAATGTAGTTGTTTCTACTGTACACCTGATGGAATTAGTATACAACTGCCCAACAACCAGTATCTTTTTCTGTTTGATCCATGCTCATTTAATCAATGCATATGTATATACAAACCTGGATTAACAAACAAGAACAAGTTCCATATTAATAATATCAATAACGATATACAAGCTATTTGAGAGATAGGAGGTTCTACTGGATCCATACCGAATTATGTTTCCCTCTTTCTTACAAATACATTGTATGAACATTGTAGACAACCGTGCCGTGCTTTCAGATCCAGATAGTTCTCGGGGTGACAGGACAAAATTCATTGACAATGACAAATAATAACTGGAGGTGAATTTTGTAAACTGGGACCACTTGTGAATGGACACCAAGCCAGCCAGTTTATATGAATCGTTATGACTGATTGATATCACTGGTGATTGATCACGGACAAAATCCACCTTCCAGAATTCACTAATGTCAACATCGTGTGTGAGACTAGTATCTTGTCCGTTTTCCGACCATAGATTCTTCTGTATAGCCCACAATAGCGAGGTTTGTACAATGTACACCCAACAATGCCAGCCTCTATTTTACAATGGATTTGTCATATCAATGCTAACGACAACACAAAAGGAAGGAACGTTCTCATTAAAACAGCAATATCCCATGGGGGATCTGGCCGACTAAATGTTCCCTGCACACGCAATCCCGCTTTCATATTCATTTACAGAAGGACATTGTTAATTGGCAGCTGCTAACAGTCTACCACAACTGTGTAGCACCTGATTTGTCCAGGGCCAAATGTCCCATAAAACAGGACAAAATGGTGTCCTGTATGGTGTCTTACACAGAAGAAAAACAAAGCAAAATTCACTGATAGATGCATGTTCTTGTGTTGACGACAGCGTCATAGGTTCAGTTCTTCATTTGCAATATATGTATATGACCATACGTTATTTACCCCGGTTAAACTTGCTGCATACTGATTGCTCATCAATTCAAATGAACTGACCACGAGACCAACAGCAGGAATAGCATCAGAGGAAACAACATGCCTCCTCCCCGCTCTTTTAGGACCTGGAATCATGGAATGATTGAAGTTGAAAGATTGTGACAAAAATCGAATTTGAGTAAAACCATTTTGTAAGCAGATGTGCCATTTACTGAAAGTTGTGCCATTCCAGGAAATTCTTTAGCGATGTAAACTTTTAAATGATTTGGGATTTTGACTTTGGATTTTTCACATGATATTGTTGGCCTTATGGCCATATCAAAATGTGAAGATGTGCGCCATGGGAAAAAAATCTGAAACCACTCGTGACTTTGATAACAAACGCTAAACGGGAATGTTGCATTATTGGTCACTGAAAATGGTTGTCCAATCTTTTGCATTTATGTCAGAAATATATTAGCTAATTGACCATTGTCGCATAACTATCAATTATCAGTCCGAGACTGTTGCGGACTGTATGCTATGATCAATCGAGGTCATGCTGTACCCTGCTGCTGGTTAGAAACACTCGAACTCCCGCCAGTGTTGTGGCCACACTATTCTTTTTAATTCCAGGATCGAATCAGGTAATTTCTCTTGGCAAAAAAATGCATGATTGTGTCTCAGTAGTACATGGATACACATTTTCCAACCATTGGTGCCTTAAATTCATTGGCATGAATATTGATGAAAATACATGTATGCACTGTTCGATACCAGTGGTTGTAATGTTTGTTTTTGATCAATATTTCGAAAGTTCAATGATTGAATGACTGATAACTCATGATTATTCATGTTAATTGATTTTTCTATCTTTGCCACAAAGTATTCTATTCAGAAGTTTTTGCATGAATATGTGCATGTCAGTACTGACACACATTTTCCTACATATTTACACTGTATAATATGTATACATGTACTTTGAAGTTGTAAAGAAACAAACCATCAATTTTATCAATATGGTAGCAGTACAGTTACTCGGTATTCGAATGTTCATAGTATCTAGGTGAGATATTTCAAATTAAAAATTCAAAGCAAGGATTGAATAAGTTCGACTATATTGAACCCTTGCATTATGTTGTTGCACAAAGTGTAATTGTGTCGCTAATACACGTTTCCATTACCCGACTGAAACATATATATTTGTGCTTCATGTATTATTCAAATCAACACCCACAAGCACATGTATTCGTATGCAAACACCGATTTATTTGTATATTGTGAATCTACTATTGACATATATGCATTTGAAATTATAAAGTCACAATGCTCTATGCCATTATCTTAGAGACGGCACGTCCGAGCGGCCTGGACAGTGTGACGAACGGTTCTGACCAGCCTTCAAACAAAAGACAGCAGGTGTACCCAGACATGGTGGGCGTTGCCGCATGACCTGGGGCCATGAGACCGAAGTCTTTCGAGTGCATTAGAAATGCATGAAATAGCTGAGAGGGCTTCGTGGTAACTTTGGACATGAGACCATTCGTTTTCTTCATTGGCTCTGAGAAATACGTTGATTTGCACACGCTACACTTGCGGTCTGTAAGGGGCGTGAGCACAAAATTATTCCGTCCAAAACTCATAGACTCATCAACAGTATTATGTACATAAATGCATGTGTTGTATTATGTCTATTATTATTTAGTGATTGGATATTATGGTCTTATCATGGTCAAATATTTTTGGAATGCATGATATTTCAGTTTTGGTTGTCATTTATTTTGTGCATTGTGTTATTCAACTGTATTTCACTAATAATCATAAAAAATATCTAAAATAGTCGAATTTCGCGTATATGTTTTATTTATTAGAACAACGGCTCGTGTGAAGGAAACACAGCCTGCTCAGAGTATCTAGATGATGCCATGTCTTGTGTATTGTAGGTATATCCCAAATGACCAGGTATATGTATACACAGGAACTCGCTGTAAGCGGTGAGGCAAAACATTACCTCTATTAGTGTTTTTCGGTGAAACACTTTATTAATTTTATTATCTAAATTATCTAAACATTTTTAAATGTTATTATCTAAACTACAAAATTAATTCGACAAGGAAGAAAAATTCCCAATAGACTCCTGTTCTGTCTCATTGATATGTATATATACCATAAAGTGTTTTTGTCATGACGCATGCTTTTCAATGACACGCATGTTTTTCTGTAAATATTTTCCCCAACTGATACATAAATATGTAAGTATATATGTAAGTATATACTTACATATATACTTACATATATATCCTTGTCGCATATTAGTGAATACGAATGATGTCACAATCGTTATTAATACTATATGGCGCAATATTCCCTATAAATGCACAAAACTAAATATGGAATAGTGTGCAAATAAATATTCAGAACAAGCGTCATTTCCCTTTTATTGGCATATCAGTGGTGAACTGCTGCTTTGTTTCTGACACCCACGCTCGAATGAGTCAATATGTACACAAAAAATTTATGAAAGCGACCATGTTCCATATTAAGAAAAAAAGTAATCTTGGACATTGAGTGGGAGAGGTATGTTTTTCTACCTCCTCCATAAATTCATGTTCTGCACCTTTGTTATACGTATGTACATAACCTAAATACATATTGTCGGTGCATCTAACGTGGTAAATCGGATAAATAAGGTCCTTTTTTCTGTCGATGATTGCTCGATCTGAGCCAGCTAATCCTGGAGATGAGAGGATACATGATGATGTTAATCAATAAGGGAAGTGATTTATGTAAACAGGGACTACTTGTGAATGGACACCAAATCGGCCAGTGTGTGGGTCTGTACAAAACTTTAGGACTACCTGTCACTGACTGATGTCGTAATGCATTTGTCATTGATCAAGGACATAAACGATCTGCTTCTCATGGACAAAACCAGCTTCCGAAATTGTCACTATGTTACCATGTGTGCGAATTTGTTGCTGAAGGATATTTCAAATGTACTAAAAATTTACATCGCCATTAACAACATTTTTTTTAATGTCCCTTATAAGCTTATCTACCAATAAGCTTTCCTGGAGATCTCTATCATATTCTCGTTTCTTCATCTATTCTCCATGGTCGCTGAATGAAGTCGTCTGATTTTATCATTTGTGTCACGAGTATGTTGTGTAATAGGTTGACTATTGAGGGATATCGATTGATGTCATACTGTGCCTGGATACTGACTTCAAAGTGTGCTCAACCCACGCTATATTATTGGGCATATTGTTTTTTAATAATCAAATGTGGCAATTTTCGTTTTTAAATGCGTGACTGAACCGAGGTGGTGCATCTATACGCTGGTTCCCGAACGTCTGTAGGTGTTTGCTAAGATCCCCAGTGGTGGTATTGGGTTGATACAACATCATGTACATCTATCTCTCCTTCTTGTGTTACATCTATTTAATGTACAAACTCGTGCCAATTATTTGAATTTACTGATGTAAGTATGTAGTGACAGATCGTGGGGAGAGACGTGGAATCAATACCCAGTATTAAGTATTCCGAGCAAACAAAACAGGGTCCGTTATCCAATCTCATAGTCCGGGGACAGAAAGTCATATCAGGCATACGAAGTGAGAGAAAACAAAAATGACAGGGAAACTCATGAACCCCCGTAAATGGCCATTAGGAGGTGAAATCAGGTGTTCCGGAAAGAGTGAGCATTTCCGGCCCCACTAGTGGCACCCGTCATGAATTCCCCAAAATTAACATGAAAATAGATCTAGTTGCATGGCAGACATGGATTTGCTGTATTTATCAACCAGATCATGATGACGTCCATAGAATTTCTTAAACGCAGCTAAAAGTCTTGGTAAAACATATCCTTGTCGTAGCAGTTTAGAGACTAGCTGGGCACTTCGATAGACAAAGTCCTCATATTTGCAACTAGCTCTGGAATAGCGTATAAGTTGAGAAACAAACACACCATATGCCGGTGACATAGGAATGTTGCTGCTTAGAAAAGGGAAATTGACTATGGAAAAATTTAAATCATCACGTTTGTCATATAATCTAGTTGACAGGTTAGAATCATTATCAATCTCCAACCTCAGGTCTAGATAGTTGGAAAAATTAGCGGATTCTGTAGTATCCTTAATTTCAAGTTCCTTTGGATATATGACATCCAAATAATCACCAAACTTGGGATTATTTAGCGACAGTACATCATCTATGTATCGGAAAGTGAAATTAAAATTACATGTTAGTTTCTTAGAACCTCCTCTTTGTAAATGTTGGATAAAATCTGATTCGTATGAGTATAAAAACAGGTCTGCCAATAATGGTGCACAGTTTGTACCCATGGGAATACAAATAGTTTGTTGAAATATTCGACCACCAAATTCCACAAAAATATTATCAATCAGAAAATTAACCATATTTACCACATCTATTTCAGTATATTTGTATGGGGCATCAGAGTCGCCTTTAACAAAATAAGCGGTATTATATTTAAATACAATATAGTGGTACCGACGTTGTCCCTTTTTAGAGAAAAATGAATTATTGATTAGTTTTTTAAGCTGAGATTTCAGTTCAGAATGAGGTATAGTTGTGTACAAAGTGGAGAAATCAAATGTTTTGATAGACGTTACTTTTGAAAGTGTGTGAGCATGTAGAAATTCCAATAAAGATTTGGAATTTTGAATATTTGTTTTTGAATCAACATTCTTATAGGTCAACGAGTATTTGACTAAAAACTCATGACTCTCCAATATAATCAATGTTACTACCTTAAAGCATTCTATTAAACAAATTACGACGGCAAATGAGCATTAGTATTGGAACGTATTTCATTAAAAAGGGTGTTGGAGAACAGAGCCCACGATTGTTTGTTAGTACAATAACTGTGCAGACAATGTTATACTAAAAAAAATGAGGTCAGAAGTATTAGTCATGCATATAACTTGAGACACAATAACTGGACTTTGAATTTATTTTGCTTGATAATGCATGTGAAATTGTATCATCAATTGTATCGTCAATACACATTATCTTTACCAAACAGCATGTAGAATGCTTTTTAGATATTCAACACTTTTTTGTTCATTTCGAAAAAGTCTATGGAGAAAATAGCTCCAAAGTGGAAATTTTCTAACGTTGTTTGAGGATTTTCTGTGAATCTGACAGATGACCATTCACATTTTAGCCAGGACGGCACACTTATCATGTATGTAGAGCAGCCTCAGCAGCTACCCATCACCTTTGTGTAGTAACCGAGTCAGATCAATCTTACTCGCGGTCAGTCTGTGTTATACTCATCCCTCAAGACCTTGGTAAGTGAGTGTGCCAGTGAATAAATCATACTGGAATTGAACAGGGATAAGCGTTATATATGTACATTTGTTAACATGGCAGTTGAGTCAAATTCAGATGCAAAGAAAGCTATCGATATACTGCTTATATACATGTATGCTGATAGATACGTGTTTATTGTAAATATAAAACTGACGTACCTAGACGTTTTGAATCAATATGCATATTGATACACGAGTCTGAACAACAATCGTATGGCACATGATTTATATACATTGGCACAATAGGTTGAACATTCATTTAAAATAAAAAAAATATATATTAACCAGATGTTCGATTAACTTGCTAGGCTATTTGAACGCACCACATATAAGCTGTGTGGAGCATGTTTGAATAGGCGTTCAGTCACACTATAATAATTTCGTGAAAATGAATGTCTGCAGATTAGCCTAAGTGAGACAAAAGACTGTACATTATTTAGATTCTACATTGTATATCTAATGTTTGTAATTAGAGCATTACATTAAAAAATTCTACAAACTTACAAATTAGCTAAGTACAGAGGCTGCAGAATGGCTCAGTAGCTAAAGGGCAATGTCAAACCAACAATATTGGTAATTTCAACGAAAGAGATTAATGTCGCACTCAGAATTAGTAGAAATTGAAGGAACCTTTCCTTGTAAGTCAAACAGGTGAATTTGAATTAGTTCGTGAATCACTTTTCATACTGCATGTTTATGATCAGAGTGGGTATAAATTTTTGTTTGATGTATCTTTCTGGCGAAGCTTTTTTTTACTACATCCATGTAAATATAGTTAACGTACATGTATTTACATACACACCGGAATTTACGGGAAAACGAAATGTTCCAAATCAATGATATCAATAATGATATACAAGCAATGAGAGAGGTACGAGTTTGTACCGGATCCATACAGTCGCATTTTATTCGCTATTAGATGTGTGTAGACAATTGTGTAGTGCCTTCAATTTTGTGTACACAGACACTGTCCATTTTTTATCGATCTTCATTCATTCTAAGCCGGATAATCTTCGGGTCGATGGGATAAATAACAATGACAATTAATGATTGGAGGTGAATTATATTAACTGGGACCATTTGTGAATGGGCAATAAGTCAGCCAGTATTTTGTGTATCTGTAGAAAGCTTGGACTTCATTATCACTGATTGATGTCATCATGCACTAGTGATTGAACGAGGACATAACCTATTTGCTTCTCACAGGCAAAACCGGCGTCCGAATTTCCCTAATGTCAACATTATGTGTGCAGGGTCCTTTGCTAAGAGTTGAAGTAGATTTTTTGGCAATATATTTTTATGTGAGCATGCAAAAGCGAGGTCTGTACATTGTTCCCCGAAAAAGGTCAACCCCTATTCACAATGGATTTGTCATATCAACGCAAATGTTGGCACAAAATGAAGTAACGTTTTTAATAAAAGAAAACCAAATGGTCTCTGCTCACGCAATCCCGTTTTCATATTCATTTAGAGAAGGGCATTGTGAATTGGCAGCTGCTTACAGTCTAACACTATTATAGTGCCTGATTTGTCCCGGACCAAATCTCCCATAAAACAGAACACAAGTGTGCCCTGGCCAGGATGGTGCACAGTAAATACGAAATACAACCGCCTTGTTTTGACGACAGCATAATAGGTCCAGTTCTTCCGTTGGAATATGTATACGACCATATTTGGCTTATTTGGCCCAGATAAACGTGTTGCATACTAATTGCTCATATCAAATGAACTAACCATGAGATCAGCAGCAGAAGTAGCACCAGGTACTCCCCTCTCCTATTTATGACCTGTAATCATTCCGTGACAGAAGGTAAAATTTTCTGATGAACAATTTGAATTTGAGTTTTTGTAATCTGCAATTCTGGGGATCAGAAACATTTACTGAGACTTGTGCCATCCAAATAATTACTTGAGATATTAATGTTAAAATATTTTAAGGTTTTCACTTTAGTTTATGTAAATATGTCTGATCTTTTTTCAAAACTTCTAGAATATCCATCTCTATCAACAATTTATGTTCACATTATTTTGTTGACTATATGCTCATATCTATGGCGCTCCGTTCGTGCCACAAAAAAGATAATTTTTTTCTTCTAACTCATACGTATGAGATAGTATCTCATACGTATGAGTTACTAAGTCATACGTATGAAATAAAAAGTCATACGTATGAGATAAAAAGTCATACGTTTGAGATACTGAGTCATATGTATGAGATAATAAGTCATACGTATGAGATACTATCTCATATGTATGAGATAACAAGTCATACGTATGAGATAGTATCTCATACGTATGAGTATGTCATAGTATCTCCTACGTATGAGTTAGTACTCCTACGTAAGACTTGTTATCTCATACGTATGTGTTAGTATCTCCTACGTATGACTTAGTATTTCATACGTATGTGTTAGTATCTCCTACGTATGACTTGTTATCTCATACGTATGTGTCAGTATCTCCTACGTATGACTTTTTATTTCATACGTATGAGATAAGTAAAAAAATAACTTCCCTTTTTGGTGGCACGAACGGGGCGCCATACATATCCAATTATTCGGGTGTTCCATGGAATAAATCGGAGACCACTCTGTGTTTGATAACAAAGTTTGGGGCAGCAACACTTTATTAATGGTCGCGGAAAATGATGGTCTAATAGTTATATTAGTGTCATAAATCTATTGGCTAAATGTCCATTGTCGCATAGATATTAATTAGCAATTAGTGACCGCTGTGAACTGTGTCCAGGTGTCGGATGGTCGATCAAAGTCATACTGTATCCTGGTACTGATTCAATACTCAAACATGTTCCGGCAGTATTGTTTTTCTTTCCAGAATCAATACAGCCAATATTTTCTGGCACAATGCATGAGTCGTAAGTGCATGCACACACAGGCCATTGGTGTGTGTCGAATTCATCGGCATAAATACAGATGGAAATATGCACTGTTTGTTTCAGTGTTTGATACAAGTGGACATAATATTTGCTTTTGAATCAATATTCGAAAGTTCAACGAGTAATTGACTGACAAGTCGTGACCATTCATGATAATCAATGTTAATGTACTTATCATAAAGCATTATACACAATAAATTTCGTAGGCATGTGTGCATCAGTATTATTCAATTGGCACAAAAATCTATATTCTGGCATAACCCGTTTATCATATGCCAATCTGGGCATTTTAATAATACTTTTAGTAGAATATATCAGAATATTTTAACAGTAAGCTCATGTCCAAAAAGCAGAACCGGCAATATGACATTTGTGGCCCGGCGGGCACTTTTAGTTATTAGGAAATGTATGGTATTATAGGCGAATTACTTTCAGTAAATAACTTTTTTTATTTTAGTAATGATGAATGGTAATATAATAATCGCAGAACTAGT
The DNA here is from genome assembly GCA_949152475.1 of Terebella lapidaria. NCBI lineage: Eukaryota > Metazoa > Annelida > Polychaeta > Terebellida > Terebellidae > Terebella > Terebella lapidaria. Next base: position 44,612,247 of record OX424557.1, on the reverse strand, counting down.
GAATGCAATATGACTTCAACACCTATGTTTATCACTGGTATATGATAAAACTACATTTGGGCATCATGTTTTATGAATTAAAAACTTACGTTTATTCGTTTCGTAGCACACATTTATTTGAATGCAAGTATGTGAATACTTCAGGTGATAAGTAGCTTTTCACTGATTGACTGTTTTCTCGTATTCAAGACTAGAAGTGAACCATACTTCTAACTTATTAGTCTTTATTGAGAGTATTTTTCATACTAAATTGCCGATTTTATTGCCATATCGAGTGCTCATCTATTCCATGTAAGAAATCTGGGACCAATCGGAGCTTGGTGATAGAGTAGGCAGTTGCAATTCTCTACATGTAATTATGATCGCTGAAAATGGTGGTCTGGTAATCCCATTCGTGTTATAAATCTATTAGCTAATTGTCTATTGTCGAATAACTATCTACTATCAATCAGCGACTGTTGGCGATGAATGCGGGTGATTGCACGAGACCATACTGTAATGTGCCTTGCTACCGACTTGAAACGCTACTCGACTTTTGCCACCTTACTGGTTTCACTGTGTTCCAGAATAAAATGTGGCTAATTTCGTTTAGAAAGTGTGAGATTGAACCGCACGACAGTACATGTGTACACCTGTCCCGTTATTGGTAGGCCTACTTACTATAGGAGTCACAATGTATGTAGGTTTTTGCTGTCTGTCTCTCTGCCTGCCAAGGTTTGTAGCTTATTGTATCTCATCCAATGCGAGTCCGATCCCTTGTCGGTATTAGGTCGATACAGTGTCATACCTCATCTGTCAGTCCTTCCTGATATATTAGATTTTATATGCGCAAACTCATGCTGGTAAATCATATTTATTTGCCCGAATACTGTTGAAAATACACACTGTTTCACAGAAGTGGTCTTGATGTTTGTTTTTGACTCGATACTTCTATAGTTCAACAAGCCATTGACTGACAATTCAACGTTTCCTCTGATAATTAATATTGCTACATTTCTCATAAAACATTAATCAAATAAATTTTGTGGGTATCTGAGCATCAGTATCGACGAGCACTCCTTTTCATATTTACCTTATCATTTGAAGTGATGATGGAACAATGACGCATCATCCATATTCGAATTGTCAAATAATCACTTGCACATAATAAATGTAGCGTAATACAAATGTAACATAAGTGTAAAACAAGTTGTATGCCAAAACATGTTTCTATAGGCCTGATATTACCCAACTTGAGAATAGACATTTTTTGGACCGCTAATTGGTATATTCAACACTTTATGTTTCTGGCGAACATGACTACAAATACAAAGCACACCCAAAGATGTAGCATCAAAGCCTGCACTATTTTAAATAAAATATTTGTATTTGTATCTTTCTGGCGGATAGTCTGAATAATGCTTGGCTTTCAAGACAATATCAACGGGTGGATCATGCTGAAATGAGGCAGCAATAATGAGTTCAGCTATCCTTGAAAGTCCGCTACAGTAAATATATAATGTGTATGACTAAGTTTTTTAAAAAAAGGATATATTTGATATAATGTATGGCACACGATGGTAATGAGGAGGGTCAGCTTAGTACAATACCATGTAGCATTTCATATTTGTTACAATACCATGTAACAAACACCACTGTTCGAACAAATGAAATATACTGATATTCTGCCAATAAAAGTCGATTCATTCTACATTTATAAGTACCAAAACCAAATATTGCAGATATCCATGACCCTAAAACGAATGACCAAAATGCTATTTATTTCTTCATTGAATTTATATTTTGACATCAAACATGTGAAATGAGCAAAGTAGTTTACGTAGCCTTTCGTTTTCGGACTATTTCCGGTCTACTATTCCGTCAATGTGAGCAAAGGGAATATGCCGGTTGCATCAAAATCAAATTAATGTAAACAAGGAACTTCGCCGTCAAACCTAGATACAAAAAGGAATTTTGATCCCGGCACCCATAGGCGGATCCAGGGGGGCGCACCCGGCGCGCGCCCCCCCCCCCTAAAATGAGAGAGAGAGAGAGAGAGAGAGAGAGAGAGAAAAAAAAAAGAAAGAGAGAGGGAGAGAGAGAGAAATAGGCCCTGGATTTATTATAGATAATATAAATATGATATCTAAGGTAAAGAGCTGATATGAATAAATCGTGGGCGTAGAAAGGGGGGGGGGGGGTTCGGGGGGTTTGGTCGAACCCCCCTTTTCACCTGAAATTCCAGGATTAAACCCAACTGATCCAATAGCAAAAGAGTCCGTTTCAAGAGCGGATCTGGGGGGAGGGGGTGTCCAAGGGTTCTGGTTCTGCCTTTTTCTTACACTGGAACCCTCTCATTCAACATGATTGACCGTTCCCATGCAAGTTCCAATTTTGGCCCAGGGATTTGACTTAAATCGTTGCTACTTCTCCTGTATCTACTGATGATAGAGAAGGTAACTACTATCAGAAATACATGTATTTCTGCTACTATAAGTGCCAAAGGCAGATCCATAGGGTGGGGACGGAAGGGGGCCTTGTTCACTCATCCCGCCCCCCCCCCCCAACACCCCACGCACAAAATGTAGGGGGTAGTGTCGGTACAGAAATGACAAAATACTTGATTGCGATATGGCGCACATGTATGGGGAACATAATATTAATTCTGATGCATTTTTGTCACCAAATGCTTTGAGATATAATAAATTTGGTATTGGCATTATTTGGTATTGATGGTGAAAAAAATAATTAATTTGGATTTAATAACAATTGCTTGATTAAAAAAGGTGGTTTAGTGAGTTTGAGTGAAATTTATACTCGGGAGAGGCCAGGAAGCTACTACAGAACATGAAAAGGGCTCTGTCTTCTGGGGCCTTTCAGCGAGCCATAGACCCCCGGCCGCGAGGTGCTTGCCGGGCTCGTATTGGTCCACTCCCTTAAATCCTGGATCTTACCCTGGATGCACTACTCTCTTCATTTAGTATGATATACATTCATACTACTTCAATAACTAAAGGGGGCTTACAGCGCACACCCCCACCCTCCCCCCCCCCCCACACACACACACAACCTGGAACCAAGCACCTTGTACTCGTCCCTGATTGGTACACGGAATTGGCATTCAATAGTCCCAGAAACGTCTCTGGAAACCACCCCAAATGCTCTCATAAAACACCAAAATGCTATTTTGAACCCCCAGACCGCATTTACTTTGTTTGCGCCCCCCCCCCCCCCCCCCTAATCAAAATTCCTGGATCCGCCTCTGGCACCATGTAGTGACAACAACCCAAGGGATATTTAGCCTCGACCATAAAAAACAACGCTGGAAGCGTATTCACAAGGTTGTAGAGTTCGATGGATACACTTTCTGTGTTTACGTTCAGGTATACATACGAACCACATGTTCACATGTATAGAATGTGAAATAAACTAGCGTCAGTCTTGGGTGTTGAGGGAACATGTGCATTTGGCATATTTTCGTTCAGGGATTTTTCGGTTATATGGCATAATTGGCCAGCGTGTCGCGCTGGTCTTCTAAGTTTGGGTAAAAACAGATCCACGGAGGGTAGGCATGAGTGGGCCCGGTCCTGATATCATTTGTTAAATAAAGTAATCTCAACAAAATGATCACAGCACTTTCAAAAATAATATTTCCGATTGTTTCCATGAGGTTTTACATTTTAATCTTTTGAATACACGCAAATAATGTGAGAGCTTTACTATAATCATTAATTTACCGTAATACATACGCTTACAGTAGCGCAATAAAAATATTGAACTAAATTTCTGATGCTGGCGGAACAATTACGAAAGTTTGACAATTTGTATAGTTTAATATATAAAAGTGATAATTTGTGATGAAAAATATCTTTTTACTCCAAAATAGACGCATAAACTATCAATTTGATCCAAAACATTGTGCAACATTAAAACCATTGAATGTCTTGTCTCGGATATACATCTGTGGATATGTTCTTCTTTGTTTATTATATGGAGAATGATGAACAATTTAATTTAAAAATTAAGGTTATTATTCACACAAACTTTCCAATCCCAACATGTTATACAAAAATAATTTTCTCCACTGTAGGTTACTTGTTCCCTAGGACAGTCGCATCATTACATGTGCTGACAACGATTGTGGCTGATACATGGGATATAGCTTTGGTTCATTTATTGTGTAGATAATCCTATTGTGCAATGTCAGAAGCATGAATAATCTCAATAGATATTTATTCGTACTTTAGAGAAAACAAAGAAGGACTTTATTTGATTGAAGATATATAACGAAATATGTAATGAATATATGAAGAGATATATAATACAAAAAAAAAACAATATCTGAAATTGAAGATGTGTAGAGGTATATAAACAGATTTATATTTATTAGAAATATGTAAAGAAGGAATATATTTGGTATGCCAAATACACATGTTCCATTTAATGTTTTCACCGACTGTTTATTCTTATCTTCAAGAACGCATGAGATATGTGACTGACGGTTTTAAACACATTCATAACGAAGACAACAGGTGTAATAAACCATAGCATGCACCAGTTCATGTCCTGAGGGCAGGAGTCAGAAGTCATCCTCCTGCATTAGAAATGCATGAAACAGCTGAGGGGGCTGAGTGCAAACTTTCGACGTGAGGTCATTCGTTTTCTTTATTGGCTCAAGAAAATACATTGATGGGGAGACGGTGCAAATTGAGGTCTGTTAGTGGAACGAATACGGCGAGAGTCCTTCCAAGACTCATTATCGGCACCTATCCAAAGTACTTCACATTATGACTCCGATCTGCCGGATGGCAGCGGAGCTCATGTGATACCGAGCTGTCTGATGCCTTGATCAAGTTTTGACTTCGTTGGCCATTTTCTCCAAATCTGTTCAATAACTTTTTTTTTATTTTGTACAAGCATGATATTTTGTGCCGTCTGTAAAATGTATGATTTTTAATCGCTTGAAAGTCCCAAAACGTAGGTACAAGAGACCCTAAGCGGCCCAAATACCTTCTGATAACCTTCTCTAATCTCACATGTGGTTGAGGCTTAGGACTGTTTAGATTGTGTATAAACGAATTATCGGTGTATAACCGTAAACAAAGATAGGACTTCGCTCGAGGTATAGCCAGTAACTATGTGCCTGAATTCACATAATTATGCATGGCAATTTGGCCAGTTTGTCTTGTCTATAAGAAAAGAATGTATAATTGAGAATGCGTGAACTGTAGGTCCAAGTTCTATTGATGGTTGCTCGTTCTAAGCCGGATGACTCTCATCGTGATAGGATTAAGTTGATTTATGTGAACTGGGAATGCTTATGAATGGACTTCATTTCGGTCAGTGTATGTGGATTTATTATAGAGAGTACATTGTACTCATCGCTGATTGGTGTCACCATGAACTGGTCACTGATCAAGGACATAACCCGTTTACTTCTCAGGGAAAACCTGCTTCCGAAATTCTCTAATATCAACATCGTATGTGCGACTAGTGTGTGAGTCTTGTCCGTTTCCCTAGCATATAGATTGCTGATTAATGCTGTATGAATATTACAATTGCGAGGTTTGTTAATGTTCATCCAACAATGTCAATCTTCACAATACAAACGACGACACGAGAGGAAGGAAGGATGTCATGGGCGGCCAAATGTTTCCTGCTCAGTAACCCTGTTTTAATATTTAATTTAGAAAGTGTATTGTGTGTAAATTGGCAGCTGCTACCGATGGTCTGGAGTGCTTGACTTGTCGAATGTCTCATAAAGCAAGAGGCAATGGTATAATGTGTCTTGTGTTAGACAGAGAGCATACGAGGCCAACATCGCCACTGTCTGGTGTAGTGGATTCTCATAACGTTACTGAAACACAGCATCGTACCGGAATCATGACACTACCGTACATCAGCAATCATGGGGCCCGCCGAAAGACGGTAACATTTATCACACTGATCCCACTGATTCCTCAGTTCGATTATATGTGAAAACTGTTGTAATGTTATAATGTTATACGTATCGTGTTTATTCGACGATTTTCCTACCACATTACTCGAAAACACTCAACATTGGTTGTGTGTTTTGAGTGTGGAGTAAAAAGATACACAATCCCCATACCTGTATCCTCCGGGTTTATTTACCGGAATATCAAATCCATATTTTCACTAAGCCTTTTGTATTATTATTATACTCTGCAATTTGGTATGAAACAGTCAACATTGTCAATATGATAATAGTGTTTATAGCATGCCATACACATACGAGCGGTACAGCATTGTGGCTCATGATTCCTGGCACCACTTACATGTGTAGCCTGTATTTCACGTGTATTGGAATATGCTTGGTGACGATATGATTCCGTACTGCTACCATAGCCGAAAGTAGGAAGTTACTCTTATTATTATGAACATTTGTGAGTTTAAATATGTATTTATGCTAGAAAATCCTGCAATGTGGATGAATGTGTGGAAACCTTCCAGTGTCAAGTAATTATGTCTCTGCAGCATTCTATTGTACTCGATCTTATTGCCTGAACAAGATTAGATATCGAAATTCTTATATTGTTTTTGTGCAGCAAGCACAACAGCCGAATACGATATCAAATACAATTTTATGGTTTGAATTTGTTCCATGGTGGTGGATCAGCTGTGATGCAGTGGGCTGTTAATGATCGGATAATATTGATCAAGAGAGGGAAACCAAAAGCGTCACCAATTTTTTTTTCTCTCAGAGAATGGCGGACGTGCATGCACCATGACGCGTTCCCCCAAACCACAGACAAAAGCATTGGTCCTTCTGAGGATCAAAAGGATGTGAAAGATTTGAACCGTTTCTATTACTTATCATTTAAAGCAACTGTCTTCGAAAACAGGCCATATTTTGGTGAAAACTAGTATATTCCATATTTAAACGTGTGAACTTAACTGAATGAGACGTACTCACATCAGTAACCGTTGCTATGACTACAAACAGTCCTCTGGGAAATTTTGCTCAACTCAACAAGCGGATCACGCGTAAAGACAGGAACTGTATCCCATCACACGTAGATGTAAAAAAAACCGTAAAAGTGCAGGATGGACTGATAATTCCATCACTGATTATTTTCTCAAAACTATACTATGTATTCAGATACAAACTGGAAAATGTACTCAATGTGGACTTTTAAGGGCAATATGGGCATTTGATTACATTCGGGTTTGATGGATACACTTCGTTTGTTCATACACAAAACTGGCATAAAATGTGTGATAAAACTGATAACAACTCGGATAGATTGTAACCGTCAAAAACCTTATTCTCATACTTTGTTATTTCGTATTTGATGTGTTGTACTAAACTTTAAATTTGAAAGAACATAATGCATACATTCGAAGGCAGTTGCTCTAAATGTTGCTAAAATGCCATTTGTTCATTTTAAAATGCACCCAACAGTCATTGTCGCCAGCGGCAGGGGTTCCACTGTTCTCGATGATTTGCAAGGCTCCATACTAATGTCAGAAGGGTATACTTTTGTTCTAACTTGTTTAACATTCGCGTTTTGCTACTAGTTCAGTGACACTAAATATGACACAATATAAGCTAACATTTCGACAGTTTATTTAATGTTTCATATCGAGTTTCAGACTTATATTTTTAGGTTAACGGACCTTTGGTCCGATAACCTATTGCCGTGGCGTTGCGTCCAATGTCGTCGTCCGTCCACATTTTTATCTTCAAAGTTTACAATTTTCTGAAGTTTTGCACAAAAATGCCCAAAAATATTTCGAGAGGGAGGCATTTTTCAAATTTTTTGATTTTCACAATTTCTTTCAAAATGGCGGCCAATTTTGGACTTTGATGGTCGTTTTCTCAAAATATATATATATATATATATGGTTTATTCGTACATAAAAAGTACACTAGTGCATATACATGTAACTGAATAAATAATACATATAACAAGTGACAACGAAGCAAAAACACACATATAAAACCAAAGGCACACAAATGACAGACACCAACATGTCAGTTTGTACACAAATACATGATAATATTATCACATTCCTCGTGTGACATGTCCATGAATATATTATCCAACTTTACATTAATCAAATCTTTAATTGCAACACAAAGTGCCTGTTTATCGAAGTCATCAGGAATCAATTTTACACGTGTTACCAGATTTTCCAAATCATTGAGAAAGTTATTACGTAAGACGCCATATTTACCACAAATGAATGTTATACTATTACTCACAGCAGAAGAGCTGCCATTTACTGCCAGTCTGCTACAAATTTGAACAAAATAATTTGTACTGATACAAGCTGATTTAATGAATTTCAAGAACCGTATATGTAATTGGTTTTCCACAGGAATATCATCACACAAATAGGGCAATAAATCACAGTGTGTATTATAAGGAAGATCCATCAGACGCCGAATGGCCTTTCGCCAACTTACTACAAATTTATTAAAATAACCAAGAGAGATGTCCCATAGAGGTGATCCATATAAAGACATACAGTATGATTTAAATAACTTATATTTGATGCTAGGTTGAACATACCGAAACTGTTTAAGCAATAAATTAATGCGACCACAAAAATCATTAATAGTCGTTTCTATCATCTTACTTTGTGCAGAAAGACCAATGAAATTACCTAGATGTTTAACACAAGGAAGGGGAGTAATATGCCCACCCATGAAGGGGATATCAGGTATAGGAGAGTGTTTTCCAGTTTTTGCACCGAGAACAACCATTGAACTTTTATTCGCATTAAATTTCACCTGATATTCCGAAGCAAAATCTGAACAAATATCGAGCATACTGTTCAGTAACTGTTTTTCCTTATTGATACATAACACTCCTCATATGTACCCCTCTGACGTGTATAAGTTTCGTTGCCCTTGACAGTGGGCCATTTCGCGCCCAAACTCGGCCCAATTGACACTTTTCCACGTTAAATTCTCCTATGCTTTACAATGGGACACATTTTTCTAAATATCTCACTTAACCTTGAGATTAGAGATTATGAATCAATTGTGGACATATAGGAAATGATATATGCTGAATATTCTCACGACCTTGACTTTGACCTTTGACCTGATTTTGAAGGTCACAGGACAAAATGACTAATATCACGCTGTTTGTCGACTTCACAACTTAGGAATCAATTGTAAACATATAGGGAATATTATATTCTGAATATTGTCATGACCTTGGGTTTGACCTTTGACCTCCTTTTCAAGGTCACAGGACAAAATGGCTAATATCTCGATTATTATCGACTTCACAGCTTAGGAATCAATTGTGAACATATAGGAAATGATATATACTGAATATTGTCATGACCTTGAATTGGAATTTTGACCTCATTTTCAAGGTCACAGAACGAAATCGCTAATATCCCGCTTCTTTCTGGTTTTACAGCTTAGGAATCAATTATGATCATATAGGAAATGATATATACAGATTATTCTCGTGACCTTGAATTTGACTTTCCACCATAATTTCAAGGTCACAGGACAAAATGACTAATATCTCGCTTATTATTGACTAATCAATTATGCACAAACAGCAAATATGCTGAATATTGCTATGACCTTGAAATCGACCAAAAATTTACAATTTTCTGAAGTTTTTGCACAAAAATGCCCAAAAATATTTCGAGAGGGAGGCATTTTTCTAATTTTTTGATTTTCACAATTTCTTTCAAAATGGCGGCCAATTTTGGACTTTGATGGTCGTTTTCTCAAATTTTGACCTCATTTTCAAGGTCACAGAACGAAATCGCTAATATCCCGCTTCTTTCTGATTTTACAGCTTAGGAATCAATTATGATCATATAGGAAATGATATATACAGATTATTTTCGTGACCTTGAATTTGACTTTCCACCATAATTTCAAGGTCACAGGACAAAATGACTAATATCTCGCTTATTATTGACTAATCAATTATGCACAAACAGCAAATATGTTGTATATTACCTTGAAATCGACCTTTGACCTCATTTTCAAGGACAAATGACAAAATGGCTTATATCTTGCGTCTACAGTGACTTTATGGCTTGGAACCCAATTGTGGACATATAGAAATTAATATATGCTGAACAAGCTGATGACCCTAACATTGACCTTGACCTTATTGTCAAGGTAAGAGCACAAAATGGCTAAAATATCGCTTATTATCTACTTTCCAGCTTAGGAGTCAATTGTGAACATTATAGAAAATGATATATGCTGAATATTGCCATAGCCTTGAATTCGACCCTTGACCTCGTTTTCAAGGTCACAGGACAAAATGGCTAATATCTTGCTTCTTGTCGACTTCATAGCACAAAATGGGTAAATTCGCTTAATACCGACTATACAACTTTGGAATCAATTGTGCACATATAGGAATGATATATGCTGGATATTGTCATGATCTTGACTTTTTGTTTCGAAATCATTTTCAACGTTATAGTACAAAATGACTAATATTTTGCTTATTGTCGACTTTTTAGCTTAGGAATCAGTTGTGCAGATTTAGGGAATGATGTATGCCAAATATTTTGATGACCCTGAATTTGACTATTGACCCCATTTTCAAGGTCATATGACAAAGTTGCTAATATCTTCCTTGTTATTGAATTTACAGCTTAGCAATCACTTGTGGACATATGAGGAATGATATAAATCATGTACATATATGCTGGATATCGTCGTGAATATGGATATGGTGGAGTTTGACCAGCGACATGATTGTCAAGGTCGCGGGACAAAATGGCTAATATATAATATACAAAACATAAATTGTCCGGTATAACCTGTCTTAGACTTTGGGCTATTGTTTTTAAAAGCTGCTAATGATAGCTCAGTAGCCTTGTGATTTGGTGATCATTATTTTGTTTTTCATACACTTATTTCTGGATTCTAAATTTAGCATACAGCGCATAGAAACAGTAACATATTGATACAAAAAGCTCGCTGGAAGTACGACTCGGGGAATGAAGAAAATAATCATAAATGTATGGTGATTGCACATCTTTTGAATCAATACACGAAACACACAGCTAGCCCTAATGCTGACGCCATTTCCACGTGTATTCGAGTGGTGTGGTAAGGAAGCGAATATTTAGCATAAGATTAAAAAACATATTAACAAAAAAAGGTCATGATAAGAAGAGTATAATTTATTTCCTACTTTCAGCCATGGTGAGAGTAAGGATACTCGGAATCATAACGTCACAAAACATTCGTCAATACTCGTGAAACACAGACTACGTGATGCCAGGAATCATGCTTAAGTCCCTATGCTGTACGGCTCCTACATGTATGTCATGTACACCCCCGGGATATACACGTCAGCATGCGAGCGTTTATTTCACATGAAATTTCATAACACCACAACTCAAGCAACGAGATAATGATGGTTCGAATAAACGAAAATACACAACTGACAAATCCTGGCATTATGTATGAGTTATATACGTATTCACAAAATGCCTACCTACCAATGAGCACCATTACAAGGAACATCTGACAAAACTTCTGACACAGAAGCAAAATCCGACTGAGAATAATATCCAAGCCACACAGGCGTCATCAGTGGCAGACAGTTTTAAAATGAAGCTGTTGCTATTAAAACATCGTCGGAATTATTATACAAGTGCCCTACACAGGATCAAAATAATGCAATAGTTTGTTTCCGTACTTTACTTAACCATGACTCTGACATCACTAATACATGAATAATAAATCTCTGTGTTGTTATATTCATTTTGCTTCTTCAGATATTGCTGTCTAGGAATTGTTTAATTTTTCCTTTGAATTTGTATAGGATTGTAACGAAAACAAACAGTAATTATTGTTTAATCGTATTCTAAAATCCAGAAGGGGTAATGTCTGAGTTTAGAGTACTTATGGATTCCATACATGTAGCTACCAATACGTTGATAGGTTTAGATAATACGTTGATGGGTTGAATGTTGACATGTACTTGTATATTGACACCTCAAACATGTACATATTTACAGAATCTGGCAACAGAATCTGACAGCTAATTAATATGCAAATGAGATGTGTGAGGTCATTGACAGAGTGCTTTTTGATTAGGCATTTTAAAATGGAATATTGATACCATTTGTATCCATATTTTTTCACAAAAATCCATTTTCATGGTTTTGAGTTGGAATATTCAGTGATTTCGTGAAATTTGTGGTTGTCATGGCAACCAATGGTCTGGCTGGGTCCTTAGCAACCATGGTCAATATCTAATTAAAATGAGATATACATGAATGAAACCATTCCAGACAACAGTGTAATAGCAATATATTGAGGATTATATCAGCAAAATGTCGGAACACAATCCTCAGCAACCAATACAGGCATTGGAAACCAGCCATAAGGGCATACATTAACTTCAAATGGCTCTAAACGTCAGTGATTTCTCAGGTCTGTATCGGTTGCTAAGGAATGTTTTTGTACATTTTGTTGATCAATTCCATAAAATATTGTCACTACTTTTCAATCTAAATTGGTTGATACGTTTATGTCTTGTTTTAACTTGAATACCAGCCTTAGCAACCTGGTTGCTAAGGGCCAAATGAGCCCATTGGTTACCATGGCAACTAAAATTGAGATGCACTCACTGACTATTCCTACTGAACGATATACCTGATGAGTTCTAGTGACCTAACATGAGCTTTAATGCCTAATTGTGGCATGTTTAAACGCCTCATTAAAAAGCAAGCTGTCAATGACGTCACACATCTTATTTGCATACTAATTAGGTGACAGATTTTTCAAGACAATCGAAAGAAATTTGCCGGATTTTTAATTAATAAACTAACTATAACTTTTTAACAAATCATGATATCTACATTCTGTGAGGACTGTTCTATTCAGCTCGACGAGTGGCTTCAAGTAAGCTGATATCATATTTTCGTGATATATACCCTTTAAAGTTACATGTATGTTCGCTCGTGTGGAACCATAGTATAAACATACAACAATAGATCCTTGAAATAGCATTCTGTGTATAATACATGGTACTGCACACTGAATTCGTGTGTATCCTCGGATCATTGCACAGTGATTACTATAAGCAAAGGTGTGCGGGTGTCGGTTTACCATTGATCGAAGACATGTTCGGTGATATATTATCATCTCATTTTTGCCAAGCTGCCATCCGCTCTCATATCTTATATGAAGTGTTCATTATTGCCGGGGAACGATAATGTCTTTCCGAATGTCAATTAGGATCTTGTTGCGTGAACTATTATTCTATATTGGAATACATGTATGTTTTGCTCACAGAAAGCTGAAAATGACTATATTCAAAATGGACTGAATTATCTTCAAAATAAGGGTGTCACTGAGACGAGAGGAACACCGACTATAGTTGATACTGACATTAGTCACTACTTTAACATTCAGGTGGACAACTCAATATTTTAATTGGTGTATGTGTGTGTGAATCGTACGAATCATGTACAGTGAGTAATTCATATGCAAGTTTGGATTGATCACCATTAATGCAGTACTTGATTATATCTACGAGTTTTATTTATCATTCATCATAAAATGTTTATACCTGAAGAAGATGTCGCACTCTCTCTACGACCCATATGAATAGAACATAATAGGTCAGAACATATTATGTTATAGAACTTATATATTTGTTGCCCTTATGAACAACTTTTCACATATCTATGTCAATGTTCAACACATGCGGTCTCGTGAAACAAATTGTGAAGTTCACTGAAAAATGTACGATATTATTATTAATAATTTGGTATTTCTGTACAAATTTTGTAGTGTAATGTATATTGCATCAACATGCGCTGCGTATAGAGGATGTCTATTTGTTTACCCTGTTCCATAGTTGAAACTTTTGATATAACTACACCGAAGTTCAAAGTATTAATATTATTAATGATACTTCCTACAATGTTGAGTCACACTAGTTTTGTAGAATTGTTTATTAACGAAGTGAAGTACCAGTGCATTGCGTAATGGAAACGTTAAGATGTCACCAAGGCAGTGAAGATGAACATAGATACATATATCAATATTTTTTAGAATATAATAAGCGTTAGTTATAATTATAATACAATCGATGTATCGAAACACAACAATTCAGTACACGTATACCAAAAAAGTTCTCGATAGAAAAGACTAGGCCAGCTATGTAGGCGGCTGAAAGGATGTGGTATTAGAAGGTGCTGTTGAGGCGTCACTGACGTCGGTGGCGTTGCCACTATCACACGAAGGCATCTGATTCCTAGGCATCGTACCCCGCTCGCCTCTATTGAACCCCGGGAAGGGCGGTATCCGGGGATAGGTGTCACTTTGTGACCTTAGATACTGTTGCTTAGCTGCCGCGGTGTACCACTCTGGTCCCTCGCAACACTGAAAGTTATCAGGCACATGAATGTCACTGATGATGTCACACGTCTTAAGCGGTGACATGTTTTGGGGCTGGCCCTCTCGCGACTGGTAGGGACACTCGCCCTGGTCGACACGTGGCGCCGTCCTATAGATACACTCGCCAGGCGGCTGCACCAGTAGCGTGTTGTCAATGGAGGCCATGGACTTGTGGTCGGCGCCCGGCGTGAACTGACAGTCACACATCATGGGCGGGGGCCGGACTTCCACCAGTCGGTAAATGTTCTGGTCCGGGTCCACAGGCGGCCCGCCCATCAGAGGGTTCCCAGAGTCGTGCTTCGTCTCCTGCCGCTGTCTGTGAACAAACAAACCCGACCAGGAATTAATGGAATACATTTGTCAGGGGGCAATTATTCAATGACTGTGACTGGACCCATCGGTACACAACACGAATGGCCTGGCTCTGTCCATGAATCTATGGCTAATGGCCCTGCTGAATGCTCTATATTGAGGACACGTGGGGTTTACAACTGCCCAACGTCACGTTATTAGCGACAAAGCGAATAATGATCACCGAATAGTAGAAAATCATTCACTGAGTTTTGCATTATCAATATTACATGCCCCATATTCACTGTACAATGCTCCCATTGTACCGGTAGGTGTCCCCCATTCGGTAGATGTCATTTCCAAGGACTTAATTACTATTGTGGTATTTTGTCAAAAACCTTGTCGCCGCATCTAACCAATTCATATACAAATGCGTTTCATACATGTCGTCCTTGCATCCACATATTGCGCCATTAAATTATATCACGCAACCGTGGTACATACATGTGATAATAAAACGTTCTAAATGAAGAATTCAGCCAAGAAAATACGAGCAAATGGATTTTAAATTTTGTTAGTGGTTGGCAGGTACATGTACACCATATGGTGCGACAGTGACATTTCTGTTATTACCAGCAATGATAGCCTGAGTGGTTGATCCCTACCTCTTTCTGCAGACAAAGATCATTATTAGGAAGACGAAGCCGAGGACGACCCCCACGACCACTCCTATAGCTATGGCAATCAACAGTCCTGAGGGGAGAGAGGCAAATAGAAAAAGGCAACATAAATACAAGATGTCATTAGCGTCGACAGGAAGTCGTTGCATAACATACTTCGGCGTTAATTTACAAACTGCTAGAGATTTACACTGCTCTAAGGCCGTTTTCTCGGCATGTTGGAGATTACTACGCGTGATCTGGGACTCGGGACCAATGATAAGTTCCTATCGTCGCGAGAACTACAGAGTTGTATGTTTCCTTTTGGGAGAGGCACGGTTTCCTTTGTGGGGGGAAGGGAGTCGGGTTTTCCATTTCCCGGCTTTTGGCGGTGCTGAAGTTTGTTCCACTCTGGGTACCTGGGGGACTACTTCGGCTGGATTAATCATGGCCCGGAAACTAACCGTGTTTTGTTGCACGAATCTATCAGCGTATTGATCACAATTCTAGTTCTTGCGTCGCGCAGTTAAAAATTAATCCGTCTTTGTCCCGCAGTCATCCAGCTTGGCACGCCACCTATCGAGCGAGACTAATGGGATTATCTTTCTATAGGTTAGATTGCCGGTATCGATGTCAAACAGAGAGACACGAGGCAACAGGGCTGACACCACTGAGTGCTTTCAAATATTAATAATTATCATGGTTCGGTGTCGAAGTGCAGATGGAGTGTATTATCGGGGGGCATGGATGATTAATCTTCCGGAGCGAGATGGTCGGGTTCTCCGTACCTCTCGACTCTCGAGGCAGGCCATGAGACAGCACTCGGCACCGAACCACGGTCCCGGGGTTCATTCGGCACTGTCTATGGTCGTATTACAAGTGACCGAGAGAACTCGATCGCTGACGCCTAAATAAACCATTCCCGATGTATTGATGGTCACGCGCGACCGTATATGGGCCACAGACCGCACTGAGCAATCGTCGGAATTATGTCTCCGTATATTTCTGTACGGTTTATATTCTCCTATGACATGTTCTATTTACAGGACGACACTGGTCATCAGATAAGGCAGGATTCTCTGGCCCTTTAGTGGTGAGTACTGGACCTGGACATGAGTTATATGGTCCACTGTGACCAATGCTCACGGACTGCATCAGCGACCAGCCCGATGGCTTCTAGGGTTTAATATCTGCAGTAGGTCCCTTGGCAACGAGCGTGTCGCCAGGGCCAACATATTTGAGACACATGCATCATGCTACGGTGCATGTATGATGAAATAAGTGGGCCTGATGCCAAGCTCTTGACGACCACATACAGTCTGGAAGCTAATGGCTGGAGAAAGCGAGCCGGGCGGTCTGGAGTTGTTTCGAATTGACTTGAGGATGAAATCACGTCTGGGGTCACCATTACGAGTGATGAATCCAGTCAATTGCTCCATTATGGCTGAGCCTTTTACGGCTCTCCGTCTTCAAACACGGACCACAGCATCGGGTCCTCAACAGCCGCCAAGCAGTATTCCAACTGGAACAAGGCAAAAGGCCGTAATTGGCGTTTCTGTGACCGAGTACTTTTGACAGCGACCAAGGACCGGGGCCCGAGAGTGTTACATGGTCCTCACGCAGACAGGTTCCCGCGCGCTGCCCACCGGTCGAAGGGGTGCTGATATGGTGAAGATTGGATAGGGTGTGTTGCGGGCAGGACATGAGATGAGCTTGTCTGTGTCCCGGGGGCATTGGCAGTCACACGTGCTGGTGGGTAGGAGGACTTGTCCATCCTGTATTTCTGCAGGTGCCTGGGGGAGTCACGGTGCTCATGAAGTCCGAAGGATTCCTCAAGAGTCCCCGTGTTGCCGCCACCGACCCTGACAGCAAGGCCGGGTCCCCAGTCGTATACCACACACTCTACCCGCCCGCGATATTCGCATCAACAAGTGCATATTGTTCTCTGGCGACGATTCTCCACCAAATTGTTTTGATATCTGCCGCCAAGGCTCCCAAAACCAGCAGTATTCTATAAATATTCCGTGCAGTTCAGGCACTGACATATTGCTCTGCTGCTTGCTCTTGATAGCTAAACACACAAGGATGATTAGACGCGAGGTCGAAATATATAGTATCTAAGAGGAGAAAAAATAGGATTTCAATAAAACGAGATAAAGCTGTTACATTAAATTCTCGACTTCCGCATTTGCCTGATCAAATTAACACTGTGTTCAATTTCGAGCACTACCCGGAAGACAATCTGGGGTCTATTTTAATTACCATATTTGTATTGGAACCCTTTCCATTTTATTGGCTTCTGGAATAGCTTGTCGATTATGGCAGCGTTGACTTAGTACTATGATTTATACATCTAGGGTCATAAAGGAAAATTGCTTGAGAAGATCTTTGAAAGATTCTGGTGACTGAGCAATAAACAAGGGGCGATATTAACCCCGACACTGTTCCAGGATAGCGCTATTATAGCCCATGTACTTTTCGTTGACAAGCTGATGGCTGGCACACAATGGCACTGGGACAGACTGGGATGGCTGATCAATGCCCTGCCCAGTCATATAACGGTCCTCGAGATAGCTCCCAACAATCGCTCGCAACTTGGCTAAGGTAATTATGATAAATGCCGGAGCTTTTATATGTCAGTAAAATGTTCAGTCAAACAGAAGTCCAATCGCCATTTGTGATACTATGTCGTGTTGGTTTTTCGAGTGATCGATCTGTGTTTTGACAGACAGGTTGCCGCTATGCTGAATCAAGTCACATAGATCTTCTTGCGATCAATCAGTCAGTGGAGAGCCCGGGATCGATAGCCCAGTCGACAGCACGTGCCGACACGACGGCCTGGCCCCGCGCGTATGTCTGCGCGATCATGCGAGTCGTCGGTGCAATCTGCGACACGATTGTCGCCAAATGCGTGACAAATATGAGCATGCGGCCGTCTAGATTACAAGTCATCAATCACCAGCCAGGCGCAGGTCGCCACGGTACCGCGCGCTGCCGGGACAACGCCAGGATACCCAAGCCAACCCCATGGTAACAAATATCAAACGTTCATCACCAGATGTACGGGATTGAGATGAAATATAACAATATATCCCGGAAATGGTAACTGCGTTCCCCATGCACTGCCTTTTTAACCTAACAAGTATCATAAACAGTATATTAATTCAGCAATAATATAGCCAATATAATATGCAGAAATAATGGGGCCTTCCCTGCTGAGCATGGAGTCATTACGGTGGGCGATAAACGGTAATGCAGCCTAGGTGCACATCGTACAATGCGCATACTGATCGCAACAAACTGAAATATGATACAGTTGTTTTGTGCGGATGTGTGATCGATGAAACATGTACCGAGCTGTATATCGGAGTATGTGTCGTAACTACCGGGCAGAGACGGCCAACTTGTCGGCAGTGACTAAACTATCAGGTGTTCACGTTTGGTGACATCATGGCGGTTCGTTTTTCTTTTTTTTTCTTTTTATTTTCAAGCTGAGATAGTTCCTGGCGTAAAATGATTACCCCCTAATGACGGACCTTCTGTCGGTTGCAGCAGATGCGCTCTAATCACACGGACGTCGCCGAGTGGGATGCGGAGGATTACCCCGGGAGTCGTGTTAAATAAATGCGGGGACAAGTGACAAGTCCCGTGTATCAAGCAAGGGTAAAGCTCTTACCCAGCGGAAAGCCTTGCTCCTCCTCGCCTCCTCGATTGGCTCCCGGACTGTTGTGTGCTGCAGGAAGAAAATATAATGACTTTGAGAACGGTGCCAGTTACGACGCTTCTTCTTGTATCCAATCGATACACGTGTTCTAACCATTCTTCCTCATTTTTTTCTGGAACTCGATACAAGATGCGATTAATTGACCTAGTCGTCACCGTGCATCGCTGCCCGGGATAGACGCCAGGCTGTAACAATAGTCGTATTACCCACAGTTAATTAGACATAGCGCGTAACACTGGGAAAATACAAAGTTCTTGTTACATGTTGATTGCATTCAGATTACTTGGAAATGTGTGCACCTCCACACATACTCGTACATGTGGAGGTAATAGGGTTATTACTGAGGTAAAACTGACCCCGACCCAACCGACTTGATAACTGATAATGCACAGACAATATGCGGAAAATGACAGTAGTCGCAATGAATGGTGCATACGTGCAGCTTGCACAAGATACGTGTGGTTCCAATGTAACTCAACCTCCCACGACTACCACCCAAGCATTCAAGAATTAGTGACTAAAGGTAGCTAGTCCTATGCAGCTCAATCAGAACCGATTATAGAATTCAGCTTCAAGAAATTATACAGGCAGATTTCGTAAGTTTTACAAACCATTTAAGAGTCAATTTTTGGTGGTCTATCGCCAATTGATCTCAATAATACATGTTTGGTGTCACTAGATCTCATATCTTGGAATAAGCCTCAACAGAAAGGCCTACTAGTATCAGCTATGCGAAAGAGAGTGTACATACAATCCATCTGAGTACATACGAGCAAACTGACATGGGTATCTCACCAGAGAATTATCACGCCTCATATTTGCTTCTTGTGTTTGTGACACCAAACTATGAATATGAAAACCGAATTATTCAACTGAGTAGATAAGAGTAAAGGTTTTGTACACGTATAGCAGAAATCACACTAAATATGTATTCATGTGTATGTCCCGAATGTAGCACGTATCACCGAAATCACAAAGTTTGTTACAATTGAATATGTTGTTGAATAACATGTCACATTACCATACTACTCAACTCACCAACATGTCCATAATATAATATAATAATAATATATCAAACTTTTATAGCGCTTAATTTCGTATAACGAATTCTAAGGCGCAACAGTCTTGATTAATAACCAATATCATAAAACGTGGTCAGAAATAGTTCGTGATCGAGATGACAACCGGCTGTGTTGAGAAGGTTAAGGGGGATAGGCATCCTGAAATAGATGCGTCTTAAGCTGATGCCTGAAACTAGACAGGGTTGGAGCAGAACGAATATCATTTGGTAGGGAATTCCAAAGTGAGGGGCCGTCATAACTCAAACTGTTTTGAAATTGAACCTTTGATTTATTAATGGAAGGTTTATAAAGTGGGACATGGAGGACCAGTTTATCAGGATTGCCACGTCCATATACTTTGCGAGATTATCGCAACGATAGCGGATCCTGATATCACCGATCACGTTTTCGGAACCAGATATCCACTAGCAGTTTGTCATGTATGGACCAGTGAGTAGCCTACCTGAGGAACAGT
Source organism: Terebella lapidaria (assembly GCA_949152475.1). Taxonomy (NCBI): domain Eukaryota; kingdom Metazoa; phylum Annelida; class Polychaeta; order Terebellida; family Terebellidae; genus Terebella; species Terebella lapidaria. Next base: position 44,591,675 of record OX424557.1, on the reverse strand, counting down.
TGTGGTAGGATCCCACCCAGTCGTTGTCCTTGCAGGTGAGGTGCCAGGTCTCGTGGCTATGGTTACAAGACACCGTCAGAGACGTGTCAGTCCGGACCACGTGCGCGTGTAGGGGCGGGCTGATATCCGGACAACCCATCACTGCTCACATCAACAAAAACATCAGTTACCAATAGGAAGTGGTGAACATTTCCGAATGAAGATGATGTAGCGAACATGCAATGAATTACGAGAGGCATGTGTTAATATAGTAATATGCATACAAATTCTACGTGTAAGTCAAAACCGTCATCGCAGATTCTCTCAAGTTGCACGCATGTTTTATGGATTTTGATATATAGACACATAAACTGGACAATTTTATTGTGACGCTTCGGGCTTTTTGCTTGTTCAAGTGGTGGTTCAGAAAACAAAATACTGAGGAGAACCATATTTGTGCTGATGTGCTTCATCAAGGCGTGTTTAGTTATTCCGGTGATGTAGTCGTCTCTTGTTTGCTCTGATTAGCGCGCACTTTTTATATCAGCAAATAATGCACTACGGCTACGGAATAAAAAGCGAACACAGGTGCTCACCGCTACAGCTGTGTCTATTTTGAGATTGCTCGGATTAAAATAACAAAATAACTGCAGAAATAATTCGTCACGAGGACAAATAAAATATAGGAACTGCAAAAAGGGATCGAACATATGCAAAGTTACACACAGCAAGAAATTATGTGGCGTACCGGAGAAGTGTAGTAGGAAGCTGACGTTGTTGTGGTTCTGTTTATTGATGCTGAGCTGCACACGGAGCACGTTACTCCGGGATGTGTAGAGGACACGCCGCCTGGGTCCGCTGTTGTCCGGACACACCTGGACACTCCGCGTGTTCTCTCCGTCCTCCAGGCGGGCGTAGATCGGACAGGCCCGGGGTCGCTCCGGCTTCCGACCGCCGCCCGCCAGGGACGTAGGCGGCGCACTCCGCACGCTGAAGTCGTACAGCGAGATGTTGATGGTGCGGCCTGGATCGACCACGATCTCCCACGGACACAGCCGCGAACCCAGGTTCGTCGCCATGGTGACAGAACTGGCAATGTACCCCTCCGTCATATTGGTGATCTGGATCTTCTGGTTACACTGGACAGGCTTCGTGACTCGAGGATTTATCACTGAGAAAAGGAAATTCAACGATTCGTCATCAATTATGATCATATAGGCCTATTACGCTGATTTTACATCGTTTACATCGTTTTTTTATATTCTCTGGGATACTGAATGGCATCGCATTATCACTTGGCATATATCCACTTGTTAGAAAAAGTTCGAAAAGTTCGAAAAAAAAAGCAGAGTATACGTATCAACTGAGGGTATCCTTCAAATGTCTACTGATGTGCAAACATTGTTCAGTCCTTGAGGGAAAAAACCCGATAGCCATCTCAACATTCTTTAGATAGATATGACGAGAACGATAAGAACTAATAGCTTAGGACATTGATCCTCAAAAATGACATACAGACAGACCCTCTTCACACTGGTTCCCTATCAGGGCGACGGTAGAACGAGGTACCCGTACCTTCGACGCACTAGTAAAGTGGAAATGTCACAACTTTTTTCCATATGATCTCCGAAATTAATAATCAGTTAGGTTTTGTTTTGTTTTTAATGCACGTTAAGGTTACTATAGTGACAGTTTCAAAGGACAGGAACTTTGATTTTTTGTACTATAAATCATTCGAGCACTGCTGACATTATGTGGTCTGATTTTATACTATGGGTGAGTCAAACTCATTATGTATCAACATGTGTACACCAGCATCAAAAACATTTTAGAATTGATGTTTCTTCCAATAGAATATGCTAAGTGGGCAATCACTTCTTGTGATTCACACGAGGTTGGTGTATTACACTACAAAGAATGGCGCACACAAATCTTTAGGAAAATGTGAAAAGTGAAAGAGCTTTGAATTGCGTTTGTGAAGTTTTCACAATCTTTCGAGATTTCTTTTAGGATATTAGTTCACAGGTAGATCTTTCCCGCTCTGTTTCTTTCATGTTTTAACAAGGATCTGTGAGGGTGGTACTTTTGCTGCAATAACATCCAATGTGCTAATTATTTCAGCGAAAAAGCTGAAAGACGAAAAGCATAGAACGCTATAAATGCAAGGCAATGTTCGGTATATTCGTCGTCGTTGGGAAAACTCCAATTTCTGTCAGCGCGTGTAATAAAGAAGGGAATCTATCATTGCAAACTCGGCCTGAACAAATGAATCTTCATTAGTCTTGACGTGACTCGACTTTTATAGAATTTACTGAGGATCTCTGGTCGACCTGTGATGCTCTGTGATCAGAACGGCCGAATTCCCCAGGGCATACCTGGCTAAGCGCCGAGAATGAGAACGAATCTCTTCCAATACACTAGAGGTCCACGACTCCCATATAGGACTGTAGAAAGTGATTTGGTCTTTATGACCATCTGCAGAATTTATTTCTCCACTCTTCCGGGTCACACACGCGGGTGTAGTTGCAGTGTCACAGTAGTTGTAACCAGGGGAACTGCTATGTCATTGTTCTCCTATGACACATTGCATTCGGAATGTTTATTCTTTAAGGCGTTTTTGGGTTATAATGTATTGTGCTCTGACATCAACTGAATTCAAATGAACCAATATTTCCATTACACACTTGTGGTTATATAAATAGCACGGTTTAGTTCGAAACATAAAACATACCAGTTTGGCACTTGAAATCTGGCGACCCGAAGATTGAAATATTGAAAACTTTCAGTAAATTAACTTGTACTTTACGGACCTCTTCAATTATGCAATAAAGAATCTAATGAAGAGTCAACTGTGATTTGTGCAATTGAATGGATTTTCTGTTTTTATAGCAGCGAACGACCCCGTTCTATTAAGTACCTGTGACACAGTCGTAGCTGGCCTCCAGGTAGACAATGAGATCGTTCCGACAGGGGTGGGCTGTGGACAGTGAGGGGTCCGGCAAGGTAACCAGGCACGACTGTCTGCCAGAACACCGCTCGTCCATCTGACTCAGCACGTTCCCCTCACATCCCTTGTGGTAGTCCGTGTGTAGACAACGAGCCACGCGCATGCGTCCGTACTTTGCTGACCTCATCATCACCACCTGACCCGCGGGACACGTGGCGTTGAAGGTCTCGAGCTGGCAGTATTCCCTCACCGGTCCAGGACCTGTCACGAGAAAGGGGAGACAAAAAATGTAGCAATCTTTGATTGAGCAGTAATTATTCTAAATGCTTATCGGTCGGTGGAATGCCACGAGAATGGACTGCGTAATCCAATCATACTTTATCGGTCGAAGATCTGAACTAACAAACGTTCCGAGCAATGACTTTCGGTGAGTGCTCTGATAGGAACGGGAGGTCTGCGTAATCGAATGAGCGAGCAAGGCAGATTTGCCGAGCGCTCAATGTTTACAAAGTTAGCGGTCCCGACAGGACCACATGCGTACAGAACCAATACCATTACCCAGTCTGCCCTGCTACCAGGGAGAGAACATTTGTCATCAAATTATAAATGTGATCAACATGATGATGATCAGACCGTGTATTACTGCGTAACGTATGTGGACGACACTGAGCTCCCGACTGAATGTCCGCACCCGATAATTATTTAACAGGTCGGTTTTTATGTGGACAGTAACGGCAACTTCCAAAATATCAACAACTTTATTAAACATTCTCATGAGATGGAAGCCGGACCAATTATCACTGGCGACCCTAATGCAGGCATTGTGCCCGATACAAAGGCGATAATAGACACTTGTGGGTGCCAGCCCGTATGAGTACCAGTCCACTCGCTAGAGGGCAGCCTTGGCGCAGCCTCAACCCACTTCCGCCCAGTAAATGCCCGGCAAAAACACCTTTTAATGTGTTGATATATAACCCGATCGCACCGCCTTCCGTGACCCCAACAATCAACTCGGCACATCGATTTTCATATTTAAATATGAACATTACTTATTTGGAGGATATCTGCTTTGGCCAGTTCTATAAATTTTGAGTGGTCTTGGTAGGAATGTAAAAACTCGAACCTTGGGGTATAATGGGGCATTGCGTGAGCGGCTGCAGTCATTTATAATACAACCTTCGACGACACAATAGACGCCTGGTGGGTTCTCTTTATACCTCGATCAGCGAGAGATTCCACAAACTCCAGGTGTTAAAACCCCGTCTATTGAGCGAGAGTGAAGTGATTTTGTTTTTAGCTCTATTCCCCGGGTTTACGAGATTAGGATCCTTGCGGGAGAGGGGGCTGATCCCGACCTCCGGAATGGTTTAGCTATCGCTTATTTATTGAGCGTTTCAATGGAAACTTTTGACTCTATTACCTTGCAGAGTGAAATGTCTCCAATAAAGGCTGCCAGAGCCCGAGCCGGGATATTGTAATAACGACGTTGTATGGGTCCAGTATTCCACAGCCCACCTCCACATCGCCCCATGACATGCAACATTTTAGCATCTCAATAGACCGACCACCTTGTTTTATTGCGATTAGGTTTCAGGATAAACCAATAATTATATCAAGTTTGAGGCATGTCACGAGTTTTACACAAAGACAATTCCCATTTGTCCGCGGACCGCAAATCGCGACCTGATTTGATATAAACCCCCCAGTCATTGTGTATGTTTTGTCGTGTGCGTGGAAATGCCGACGGTGAGCCCCCGATCAATCAAGGACCAGCGCCCGTCAGAGAACAGCTGCTCCGCGCCGTCCGGAAACTGCGCCCAGGTCGCCAGCACAGACGCGACCGATCGCTCGAGCAATGGCTCCCCCGGTACTCGAGTACGGCTGTGACAGCCTGTAATCCTTCTCCAAGAAACAATAAATCACCTTGTCACTAAAAACTAATTATCCATCGGCAGACGTGGACAGACAAAAGGGCTATTTTCTATATATCAGAAAGGCGGACTGAAATAGAAATGAACATTCATTCACAAACTCTGAATGGCTCACTCTGTATGCTGTACAATCATATACTGTAGGGATATATCTATATGTCATTTACTTCTTACCCATATGACCTGGGAGAAATATTAACTGTTCACTATCACGAATATATCCCTGTGCAATATGACTCACATTTGACCGAGCACGTCTCTATAATTGCCATGGAATTCCAGCTTTTACTGGGCAATACTGCAGAAGGATGACAGAGGATGCAGAGTCGAAGACACATGGACGATGTCGCATTTCGATACATGCGATATCATCACGATATAGTGGGCTCGGTTAATAGTTTCATGTCATCAACCATCGCTAGGCGATCACGCGATTGTCATGTTACATAACAATGCTTTCAGGTCGACGGACACCAATGTTAGGTTGGTGGGATGTCAGGTCTCGTGTGTGCACCGAGGTTTTTTATCCAGTCGGGTGAACACTTTAACGCCAGAGATGATGAAAATTTCTCCGACCGAAAGTAAAGACCAAGATCTCTACCAAAGGCCAGGATCTGCTTCCAATCAAAACTGGTACCCAAGAGGCAATTAGTTTGTAACAAGCTTAACCCCTGGGATTATACGCTTAGAGGCACAGGGAACCGACGGGGTCCCAGTATGGAACACTGGGTTATATAACGAGATTGATATGGAAAAGAGCTCAACCAAATGGGGAGGAGAATTCGGACGGACAGCCGTCCCTCGGCTTGTGACGGGAATGGCCGTCCGAGGCTTTGGCTGTATTGTTACCACAGACAAATATCTCAATGTCCACGTGTCCACAGCACGTATGAAGACGACGGCCGGACAAGAAGACAATACCAGGGAATACAATTATCAATGACCGGATGACAACCAATGATACCATTCCCGTGTACTCAGATGCGGATCATCTCCGGAAAATGGCCGCTAATCGAATCAATAAACACATTGCACACCAATCTGCTGATCCATATAGCCTAAGTGTGTCGGTAATTTTATTCAATCACTTCGAAAGCTCTGGACTCGGCAGACGATCGAAGTGGACAAGGTGCCAGTGGCCAAAAGAGTCCTGCTCAATTGAAAATTGACTCTCTTTATTCTGCCATCGCATGTCATGCCACTGAGACCGGCAGCTTTGGCCACAATTGGTCGGCCATAAATAATTCGGCAGGTCTGAATAGCCAGGGTTTAGGTATCCCTACCCCTCAGCTCCCGAGGGATGGAGGAGCCCGGTCCATGGGCGTCACTGACAACGCATCGGCCGCCCGACCATCCGCACACTGTTCCACCTAATTAATTTTTCACAATATTCCTTAAATTATTCAGAGGCATGTTGAGGGGGAGAGCTCTGGCAGTCGTCCTGTGTAGGACGTAACGACCATATACAGAGTGAGGCGGTAAGTCGGACACAGCTCCGGCATAGTTATTAATGTTCGTGAATTAGCTGGATCTAAGACTTCAACAGTGGGCCGTCTCAGGTACCAACGACATTACAATATGGCCCGGCCGTAAAAGGCTCGGTCGTCTTATCAAATATTCACGACACCTCTGCTTTATGTTGTCTGTAATCTGCGAACCGAGCCTCACAGAGAGCCATATATATCAGCAACTGGTCTGTGGCCTCCAATTCCTGAACCAAACTTTCACTTCAATTACACAGGATTGCATCCGCCCATGCTGTATACATGACAAAAAAAATGATGTAATTTCAAACAAGTTTATTCGTGAATAGATGAACGCAAGATGAAATGCAAAAAAATCACACACCCACAGACGTGTACGCAAGCACTAACAACGATGTCTAAGTAGTCCAAAGTTAGCATTCCCCGAAATATAGTAGGAGTTTCTGCAAAGCGAAACCTATCATCTACAGGGTACGATGAGCGTGTCGAGTTCAGATCCATGTACATGTATATAGTACATGTACATTTATCAACACATTGTGAAGTCTTTTAGTAGATGCAGTAGCAAACGCCATTGTTCCCCAAGAGAAAGTCTGATGAATTTCTAGGGTGCATATCGTCCCGCTGGAGTCCAGTTCATAGGAATGATAATTACCCAGCATTAAATAATATTTGGTGTCCGATGTCTCACAGGACAATCCAGAACATTTCACACCACCAGTAACATTAACACTGTGTCATCAAATGGGACTCATGCCCATTCTGTCCCCATCGCAAAGTTAGCTTTTAATATTGTCAAAATCGCTGTCAAAATAAAACGAACCGTGTGAACTGGCTCGATCGGAAGCGCTCCGTAAAAGCGGCATTGAATTTGCTCGGCAAATTCTGCCGGTTTAAATGTTTGGAGAACCATCATGTTTGTGACAATTGGGAGGGGAAATTATTCCGCTGTTCGCGGCGTGTTGCGGCACGCGCCGGGACTGCCTCCACCACCAGAGCTGCACTGTTGCTTCCGGCCGCTCCAGACTACCTCTTGCAATAACTAATTCCGCCAATTGGGCCATACTTAATGTGATTAACAGCCGAGTATTAAAATTACGGTTTGCACAGTTTTTTGCTCTTTAAGAGAAACTGAGCATTGTCGCTTAATTTTTAATGACGTTCAGGCATGTGCCGGAATAAACTTTACGCAGAGAACAAAACAGAATACGAGCGAAACAGCGAGTTCTAAAAACCAAATCAAGAAAAATGTGAAAACCTAAGTTGCAAATCTGTTAACAATGCAAAGTGCTGCCGGTGTAGAGATCTTTGTTTGCAGGGAACAATGCTCCGCACAGCTGGATCAGGCGTGGTCGCTGTTGTTACCTGAGCTGACCTTGTAGGCAGATAGAATACCCTGCTGGTAATCACTCAAAGACACAATAATTCGTTTAGTTTTGTACACCTGAGCACCCTATTATCATTGACTGCCGGTCCCGTCTTTTCATATCATACCCAAATTCGATGCTGGTATTGCCCAGGTGAGAAGAGTTATTCCCTGAGAGAATTACATGTCATTACATGTACATGCCAGGACACAGGTACGCATGTCTGACGGTTACTATTAGGTGTGATAACAGAACCGTTCGTTTCTCCCGACACAAAATTGAACAAATATGATCGTAATTAAGTTGCATTGATATTTACACATGTAACCATAATTTCATAGTATTGGTCCACAATTTTGTGGGTAAGCTGTAGTGTGCTTTTACGAATGGCATTGTCAAAGATCTCTGAGTCAATAGAAGGCTTAAAAATTGCTTGAGTAATTTCCCTTAGATCTATACATGGATATTTAGACACACGTCAGATATGGGAAATAGGCGACAAATGGGACGAGAAAAACACTAAAATATGACCAAAGATAACAAGACCATCGAATGAATTATTAATATCAGCTTAGAGAATAAATGTATCCAAACAAGATGTGAACCCTATAAATACGGAGATGTGCAGTCTAAATGCATGGCGAAATAGCAAGCTAAGTACATAGACTGGTGTCCGCGTTGGTACATGTAAACATGCCCAAATGTATGGATTGCTACTAGAATATTCATCATAATAGAACATTCAGCACTATTGAAAACTACTGTGTCAACACAACTAATGTACCATGAATGGGGAATTGGGGGAGGCCTCCATTGCGCCAGACGATATGTTTATCAGAGATGAAAAACCTACTGTTACTAGTTTTTTTCACACAAAGATGAAAACATTATAAAAATTCTGATCATTGGGATGTACTAATCGAGTAAGATGGAAACCATTCTCTATCCTGTCATCTTGTCAGATGTCTATTACTTCATATAAATCGCCACATGGTGACATTTTTAAAATAGATTTTATTGCTATTTTAAAGTTGGTCGAATTGACACGACCATACTATAACTGATCTTGCTCCGTAATGCAGGACGAAACCAGTGCCGCGGATGGGGAGGTCATCCCAACAAACACATGCACTTGTTTTCAGATAAGATAAGATAAGATAAGATAAGATTTATTTAACGTCGGATCAACAAAACATAAAATCCTTCAGGATCTTATTTCGTGTGACAGGATTTTCAATAATATCAGTAGGCAGAAATTCTACGCTGGCGTTCACCTGTATGCAGTGTAGTCTTGACCGAGGTGAACCCGTTCACCAGCATATTGGTTATAATGACTCGGCTGTGTGATGTACCCAGGTGTTCCTAATCATATACCTGGCGTATTTGTACTTTGGTGACTGAGGCTACTTGTGACGGTGATGTGCTCGTCAGGTCGTCTCCATTGACGACAGACTAGAGGTCACGGGCTATACCGGGCTTACGACAGGGGCGGGAGTGTGGAGCGGCTGCTGGTCAAATAACTGGCTTTGTGACGCCCAAACGCCGATGTTGTTCTCGTATTGCAGGTCCCAACAGGTGTTTTGACATTTGCAAATAAAAGCTTCCCATACGGTCCCCCAGAACAGTCGACACGTCACTGTCGGGTGACAGGCCACGCTACCAATTGTACCCCGTGGCCTTTCCCGTGTAAAGTCGTCACAGACAACAAGAAAACAATGGCATACACGGAACTACAGCGACCCAACCAAACACGCAACTGATGAATGCACATTGTTCCGGATAGACGATGTCCACAGCCACACGCCTGTCATTATAGCGCTTTTTTATAGCCTAGTATCGACCGCTATTGATAGCACATTGACACTCGTATACGTGTAGTTATCAGCTGCACGCTGTGGAGACAAACTGGGCTCAATGGGAGGTGCCACTGTATAACACATCCTCGCCCACTTGTACAATCCAGGAAGTGCATTCATTTTTTACAAGCATTTTGTTCTTGTTGTGCATACCTCGACGTAATGAATATTGCGCAGTTCCACTTTCCTCATAATAATCAGAAATGCAACTGTAAATCAATGTCGTTGTGTTCAGAGTACACGATACCGTACAGTAAAACTTATGGGATGTACTCATGCAGGCGGCCTGGACACTCGGTGTGACCATATACTGCATCCACAGTTGCCTCAAACTCATTTATGGTTATTTTAGGTCAAAATCGTTTGATTGAACAATCTCCTTTGACAATTTTTCATATTAGAGCTAAAGCTAGTAAAAAATGGGGGAAAAACCTAAAGCAAGCAGGCTGAAGTTTTTATTAACGACTGCACTACGTCAGATGAATGCCAAACCAGAGCGAGCTCTGATCGGCCACTATGCAAATCAGTCGCCAAACATCATTACTTGAAATGCAATTCATTGTCATGAAGAACAGACGGATCAATAAAAATACATTTGTTCCATTAGGCGTGCGAGTTGATTTCGGCGGGACTGTGTACACACAGAGGCTGATGGCCGCGGGACAGCCCACAAGTCCCTCCCTCATCTCCCGTCAAACTCAAATGTCGCTTGGGTCACCTTCTCCCTCAGTCGTTTTGTCCGGCAATTTGAACATTTCAATGGCTAATAACTCCCGTATATCACATGACGGCTTTGCACGCATCGATTAGCTGATATAGGGGACTAAAAGCCCGGCTCAAACCACGCTCCATGGGCCGGCTTTCTCCGTAACCACGAGCCTCCTATTGGAGACGGGCTTAAGCATCTAAAAGCTTTTGCCATTGCAGTAGGGCTTTGATAGTGTTGTTCCCTTTCTGTTGAGTAGTCCATCTCTTGTGTCGTCCTGTTAGATCGATGGAATTAAAATTGGTCGAGTGGCCGCGACGTTCACGCTGGGACAGGTTTTATGGGGATTTAGCCGTCAATATGGACGCTAATGTTATAATTGGCGATATAATTACAAGGGATGGATACAGGTGTCACACGAACAAAGATCATAGCCCGCTCGCTGATTTGGGGTTCCGCAACAAGGAAATACGGGGTATGCGCCGAGTAATTATTTCCCTGTGTCACCAGGAAAGGTCACGGATATTAGATATGCGTTTCATCGTCTGTGTCTGTTTTCTCATCTGCGAGACTCACAGAGGGACGTATACTTTACACTGGCATACTACAGGAAGAGTAGGTTTATTCAGTGCGAAATTAATCGCCAACAAACAGTATTTCGACATACTTCGCTAACTATATAGCAAGCCTGAATAATTCTGAGTCACTAAGTCACTTTCAAATCCAGTTAGAAATTTTCAAATTACATGAATGTCATGAACCTAACTATGCCCAACGATGTTTCCTGTTAGATTTTCCCAATTGACGAATCTAAAATGTTCACCAGTGATGTTTAAATTAGCTATGGCGAGTGATACACTTATATAAAATAGTCACACTATGTATCATTTTTCAGAATAAAACATCGGTTTCGAGCAGAAAACACGAGGGCCTTGATTCTTCCTGAGAGTCAATTGATATTTAGACTATAAAATAGAGCAAGTCACAGAAAAAAACGGCTCCTCTCCTTATATGGCAAACCCAATTCGATATCCAGAACTGTAAACACAAGATTGATATCACGGAGAGAGACGTGAACTAGCCCAAGCGTAGCATATTACTTTCCGGCTAAGCTTGACTGGGAGAAAAAGCATGAACAGATTCGGGCTTCTTCTGTGAACATGTTTCAACAGAGACCAGTGCTTCATATTTTATTTAGGCATGATATCATCCGGGTCCCGCGGGGGACTGACGGGGATCACAACCTGATCTTCTGGAGATGGGGGCCGGCCGCACTAGGGGATGGGATATTTCATTTACGATTAACTCCGTGGATGTAGTGGCTCTGACCAAGCTGGTGAAGGGGAGAAGGTTAAACAACAATCCATCCACAGTTTTCAGCTGGTGACCTCCATTTTCCCCCCGTTTTTTATTATTCTTTTCCTAGATTGAGCATTATTTTGTTTAATCCATCACGTTATCAAATTTCAAACGCTGATGGATCCTGCATTAATACGAAAGCACGTCGATAGTGGGATACTGTGAGTAGGCGTGTAACTGACAGACACAGCACTGTATAATGTCGTGTGCTGCAGTCCATCTTATAGTAATGATATTAATGTGTTTAGGTTCTGCATTATATCCCCCAAATGCGCATGAGACCGCATTGCTCTATGCATTATTTGTGTCGAGCCAATATTTAGTCAGAGAGCCAGAGCTTTTCGGGTGAATGTTGACCTCAACCTTGAGAGTTACGTGCAGCCATTGATAGATGGTGGAGAACAGACTTCCTCGGGCATCGCCAAGTGCTCTGTATAAATAGCCATACTAAATACCTAGGGTCTCCATCCGGAACCTGTCCCAGGAATATTGACTCGGTTATTGTCATCGAGAAAATCGAACTGGTTCTAAGTCATAACAACTGTACCCGAAATATTATTCAAACTACACACTGGTTAGATGTCTTATACAAGGGAAGGAAAATAAAAAAATTAACGAATGAATTTGTTCCAAATGACACAGATACGAGACAAAATGTAAGAGCAAAGTCATACAAACACTAGACCAGAAACACCCGAAACCATTGAAATATATATGTGTGTGTATCAATACATTGCAATCACACAAAGACAAGCAAAACTTGTATACCTTTTGGAAATTTTTATCAAAATCTCTATTCACAGAGAATGGTTGAAAACATCTAGTGATGTTTTCGCTACCAGCTGAAAAATAAGAGTTCATCTATACAGGGGCCGACAAATGGACAAAACCGTGATGTATTATGTAGGCACCACTGTAAGCTCATATGAACAAAAGTCCCCACCAGCGTCCAATAATTACATAGCAGAGAAACATATATATCCTAGTCTGGAGAGAGCCAAATATAATATATTCATAAGGTAATACACAGGCCGGAGCCTCCCGCGATCTAATTAGGAGCGCTTTGGTATTGTACACCCAGTCTGTAACCCCTTGCAATTATTTGGTCATCTATGGGTAATAGGATATGGGCTCAAACAACAGGTAGTGGGTATTCCAGTGACAGAGACCGAGATAACACAAACACAGATCCAGCATATTGTTCAGTCTTCCCTTTAATCATCGCACAGAGGCGCAGTTATTCATCATCAGCCGAATTCACATTTATACCCTCGTCATCTTCTGACGATCGGGCTCCGGGAACCGGAAATGACGTCGTCATAGTCACGACTGGAGCCCGGATGAAGTAATCCATCATTCACAGTCATGGTTAGTTATCATTTGCGTGGAGACAGTCCGAGAGATCGTGGGGCCACCGAATGACTCAAACGTGACAACCAGAAGAGGGGAAATGGGATTTCAAATTGTGTCAAAGTAGCATAATACCGCCCGCGTTGTGACATCTTTGGCCTGCAGACACATTTCACTTAATACAACAGACGTAGACAGACCCCTTTGAAATATAATACGGGCGTAATCAGTCGAATGTTTGGTGACATCCACGAACCTACAGCGCTCCACAACAAACGGGCAGCGAGGTGGGTTTGAATTGAGATAAATTGAGGAAAATATACCGGAGCTAAGTCACGGTACAATTTCGTGGGATGGGAATAGTGTTCTGTATTAACAAAGTGTCTTCTAAATCTCAATGTCCTAATTTTTTTAGAAGGTCTCGTTCACACTGTCCCATTTGTGTTTCTCGTGTATTTCGTTTGTTTCATTAAAATGACAAACATGTATGTACGTGACGTTCTTTTATTATGTCAATACTGCAATATTTCGTTAATATACAAAAATGTACACTGTACGTCCGAAAAATAGTCAATAGGAAAACCATGCAGGTTTGAATACATGTTGATACTAGTCGGGTATGTACAGTAGGTCCATTTGCCATCCACCTCCACTCCCACCGCCACCCCCCTGATCCTCAAAAAACCAAACTATTTTCTCAAGGTTTTAATACTATTGAACATAACATGTTTACCCCCACCCACCCCACGTTCCCTGCATATGAAAACCGATGTATAGACCCAAAATGAAGATCCTAGGTTGACTCAGTCCGAAGTTATGGACATTCTAGTGAAAAGGTATCTAAATTTGGCGGCCATCTTGAGTTTATTGACAATTTAATATTATGAATATTTACTTAACCATTGTTTTCTCACGTACAATATATTTAATAAGCACCAAAAGGTAACAAAGATTATATTTTGTAGAGCTATGCAACCTAAGTGACGCGGCCTCAAAATTCGATTGCGGCCATTTTGAAAAATAGCCCAAAAGCCTATTTTTGCAATGGATGCGCAACCGGAGAGATATGCAATGTTTAATAGTATTAAAAAAGCCTTGAGAAAAAAAGGTTGGTTTGGGAGGATCATGGGGGGGGGGGGGGATGGTGCAAAGGGACCTATGTATGTTGAACAAACATAAATGATGATCCGCATGTCAAGAGTTGTCTTCAGAGTGCGGATTAACTATATCTAATCAACATCCCAAGGAACGCTGCTATGTTTTGAATGTACAGAAGTGCACCTTCATAAAAATGAGATGACAATCATTTTAAGTACATTAACGTGGGGGTACTGTGTGACAACCCTGAACTGACAAGAGGCTGGCAAGGTAACAATGTGTCGTGCTTGAACACTGTGATGATGCCTTTCAGGGTATAAGCCGAAAATAGATTGGGCATCTCATGGTCGGCTGTATAATCAGAATGATGCCTGATTGTAAACCGGTCGGGGATGTCTCAAAGCGCGTTAAGGATCGGTCCGCTGTGCGATGCGCGCTTTTAGCGGGTCGCGTACAGGCGCGAGGTCTCCATCTCGAGATGACAGAACCACCGGTCCCATATCCATATACGAATACACCAGTGGACGGCTATACTGGCACTCGCCGGGGCAGGAAAAAAACCCATCTGGCATCATCTTGCAGGATCAATTATATATCATCGACGACGACGCGGCAGTTTGCCTTCGCGAAACTCTTTCCAAATTAGGTGAGGAACATCGCGGACAATCAGCGGCGCTATCACCGAACGATCAGCCGAGCGGGGGGCTGGCAGGACGGGAAGGACGTGGAAGGACTCGGGGTGTGGGTGATATATCGGGTGGACATATCCTGCTCGGATGTTGTCCCGCAGTCTGGCCACAAACAAGGGAGGTGTTGATGACTGTTGTCACTATCGCCGGCCCCGTGTAGGGACACCGGTCGGCAGTGGAATATTTATAGCTGTTTTCCGTCATCGAGTGACATTGTCATTATTCATGTGCATAACGACGGCAGTCGGCTAGTAGTTCAGTCTGGTGTATTCAGATTTACAACATCATGCTGCAATATACCATCATGTACACATATGTAGCACCAGGGTATAGTGGCAACACTTTATCTGTTTTTCTCAGCAGGCGTCATGGAAATGCCCCGGTTTGTCTTACTTAGTCGACATTGATAATTATCGAAGATTCTTGACATATTTTTATTCGTAAATAAAATGTGTACCTTCTACAAGAACAAAGCGCAGGTGAAACAATAAATTGTCAAATCCAGGCCAAGAAAAGTCAATATGTGTTTCAAAAGCTCCGTCTTGGACTATTCAAATTTATCCACTGGAAATTTTCGATATTGGCTCTTGATATACATCGTTTATCTATTAGGATGCCCCTGTCGTGCCGGGGAAAGGGCGGGGGCTTTTTATCTCACGCCTAGCACTTGGCGACGGCCCATCTTGAGGCAAAAACTTCATAATAAACTGTCATTCAACAGCGGCGCCCATAAAAGCGCATATCTACACCCTTGCATCACAAATATCACAAGAACCACTCTGGTGGCTATTACTGGATGTTCCACTGCTTTACTATAATTCACATGGACGTGAAAAGACAAGACATTGATTGGCCTCTCCGCGATTGTGGGGACCATTGATTGGCGCTAAGGGGGTGATGTTTTGTTAGAGCCGGTGTCTGAGGGGGGAGGAAGGGGAGTCGGTATGACGGCCCGAGGGTGGCGGGTATCCACGAGAGAAGGGGAGGGTCCCGGTCCAGAGAAAACCTGCCAAATATACAAGTCAATGTCTGCGACAGGTTCCTATCAATGACTAAATCAAACAACCCGCATTGACAGAACTTAGCGATTTTGCTTTGTTTTGAAGGAGTGTGACAACAGTAAACGGCACTACGAATCAGAGACCAACTCTCGAACGGCCCGCTTTATTAATCCCCTCCGCATACGGACTATTTATGCAGCAGCTTACTTTCTGGGGACCATTCGGCTGATCGAAGCAAATAATATGATGTATTGGAACCGGTGATTGTCTCTGTATGAATGTCGTGACACGTAATGGAGAGGAAATGTCGCGGCGAGGGTTTGGTCAGTCGGGACCCCAGACTCGACTCCAGATGCCCATCTGACCGTTATAACCTCACCAGACCCGAGCTTTTGCTGATCACATCACGACAATATCACTGCTTCATGAGCTCGATATCGACCATTCGGCCATTCCATACAGTACGTTATACCTTTTGTTTGAATAATTAACGGTCCGCAGCGAAAGAGCCTGACTTTTTCTGTTCGCTGCAGCGAGCGGGTTCCACTATTTGATATATGGGACAACTGGTCCCCTGAGAGTTGGCCCGCGGGAAAAGGCAACCAGACCCATTGAATGCTTCGATTTCCCGACCAACTTGCTCGACTAAACATTGCTGCAAATTCTTACGTGCATCAAGTCAGTTTATAGTAACTCGTCAGCCGAAAGTCGATGCTTGTGTTTAATGTGCATGATTTTTGATGCCATTGAAGCTCGGGGAAAGTTAATAATTTAGGGGCCTCCTCTGTGTTGCCAATGGCGCTGTATGGACTCATTATGTGGGAGCTTGTGAGGCACTTGGTGACTAGCTGTCCAACTGGACAAATAGCGGGACCCGCTCGTAATACCCGCAGTTATTGATGTCAATTATACACAGGCTGGATCAGCCAATTCTGAGTTTCCATTTCACTGGATATAAAGACCCCATAAATGTTTAGTTCTACATTCAAATGCCTGCGAGCAGCTAATAGTCATTACAAATGATCGTGCACACGATAATGACGGGTAGTGACGAGTGTAATTCCGCCTACAATGTAATCATATAATATTAACAACATAGTATGAAGACTGGACAATATTCTGTCACATTGTGTCATGACTTTTGTCATGTTGTTCAACAATAAATGATATACTGAACTGTTGGAACCAATATAGATCTAATGACCCGGTGTACTACGAGATGCTCTCAGTACAATATTCAGAAGCAGTTTTACAGACTGGCGGCATGTTTCGGTGTCGGCAAATATCGGTTTGCTGCATACATGTATTAAAGTGTACATTATTTCATTCCTTGTAACCTGAGCGACCAACAAATAAAGACATGGAGATCATTAGGATTTCCTGATTGCCGCAACTCAGATCAATAAAAATAACTGCCTGCATCCCAGACCCTCCTCATTTAAATATATCACATTGTAGCCCAGAGTTGAGCCCAAGTTTTGGTGACATCCAATGTTTCTTCATGTGCATACATGTACATTTTAGAAACAAACTCGACGAACTGATGCCTATTACTGAGTACGTAGGTACAACAATTGTAGATCTATACATTCAAGGTTCATTTATTCAACATATTTTTCAAGTTATGTATCGAAACAAACCTGTTTGGAGATTGCTTGGCCTGGCCGCGTACACAGACAGGACACAAGACAGCACCAATCCCGGGACAGTGAGCATCATGTCACTGTATAGATAGGATTATAACCCAGACTGAGTTAGGTCACGTGCTCAGGAGCATTAGTCCCACACACACTCGAGTCGATGATCACCACAATAAATCCCGTCTTAAAGTTGTTTGCCACTCGCTAGTTATCCCAGTTAGAAACGATTTATTGGACGCCGAAGATGATCCGTCGTTGTAGCGTGCGCCGCTCTATCAGAATTAATCCTTTGACGTGATGTAATATCGGGACCAACAAGTTATAAGCCAGAGGTGCTGTCGGCTCCGTGGTGCTGGTTATGTGTGCCGACCGACTGCCACCCTCGCTAGTCACTCAGTCAGGCAGTCATCGGTGGCTGCAGCCGCCAACTATGAAAGATGCAGTGTTCTATGCGAGTGACTCCGACTAGACTGGCTCCGGTCGTGTCTACCCCCGCAGTGATAGTCTCTCGATGGCTGTAGCTGCCGCCGTCCGTCCGTGGTCTATAGCTGTGCTGCCAATGTTCCCTCCCAGGCACTGAGCCACTTGTTCGACCGTCCCCGGGATCGCACTGCTACATTGTCACCTCCTTCAGGCTTTTGTCGGCACCTCCCTCCCCGGAAACAATGAAATATACATGCTATGTCATTTGTCATATTATGGTCGCCAGTCCATTGCACACAATGCTTCCTCATTAGCACGGGGCTAAAAGGAGAGGAATGCACACAGGCGACAGATAAAAAGCCACGATCGATTCCGCGTAATGTGCCGCGTTCGCACGCTCCCGCGAATGTCAGACCAGCCCTTCTCGGCACCGCCACCACAGCAAGTAGATGACTGAGCAATGGAAACAATTATACAACTGATAATGTGACTTTTTGTTTGATCAGGGCGGGGAGAAAAAGAGGCCTTCAATGAAAGGAAAAGCATTAGCGCGGCAGTTTGTTTTTCGCCAGTGAATAGAGGCATAGTGTTACAATAGAGTCAAGCCTGGGACAGGTAGACAATTCCCGGAGCCGTGGTTCTTCGCTCGATCGTCCACTGTAGACGAGCTGATCAGATGAATGGATTTACCCCGTGAAAACCCTGTTACCGCTGGACGGGAACATCAGCGGACCCACTTTGTGGTCCCAACATTGGCGGTGTTTGCCGTCTTGTAGAACAGAAAGCCAGCTTTGTTTCCAATATGACCATTATCTATTGATTGGTGGCCGAGTGGTCGGGAGGGATCGTCCTGTTTGGCCCCGCGACAGAACTTCCCGACCGCGAGTGTAATCAGAGAGACAGAGACGAGGGGAGAGACAAACAGCCTAGCCTCGTGACAACAGTTTGTGGGACATCAGTGCCCGGGACACGCCCCGTGTCCCTTGTGTACTGGTGGTCTGGAGACCCGGCTAGCGGGGAAACCATTGGTACAACTTGGTTATCTACGCAAATATAGGACACACAAATCCATGTGACTTGCAGGGAAGTTGGCCGTCCACCTGTGTATACTCGTCAAAGTTGACAGACGAGAGGGAATGCATGGATCCCCCGTCAGAATTGGGTTCCCCTTCCCGCCCTCCCCTCATACTCCGGAATCCTGCATAGCACGGTACCTTCTCTGGCTGCCGAGGACAAAATAAATGAATGCCTCGCGGCCATTATACTAACGTGCTCAGCCGCAATATATTTGCACGTTTAATCTTTTTCATTCAAGCATCCCCGTTGAAGCGCTCGCCCCCGAAGAACGATGTCGACTTTTTGGCACGAGCATTTACAGAAAATTCGATCAATTCCTGTAGAAAGGACGTCGCATTTCTAACGGGCACGTGGGGTTAGGGTAATACACAATGACCGGCATATAATTAACTTTCGCCATTCAGATGGAAACACATGCATATTCCAATAAAGACTGATCATTGGCGGTCAAACAGGGCAGAAATCAACCACAAAGCTTTGTTAACACGTTAATGGTCACATGATCACCGCATAGAATCGTAGGTGTCCCTGGGGAAGCGGGTCGCCATTCCCACCTGTTTGGGGGCCGTCGTGGGGGCCAGCAATGCCATCCATACCTTGGCAAAAAGACGGCATGACAATAACTGATGAAATTATTTACCGCCTAGGAGTCTATATAGCTCTCGCGAGGAACAGGGCGTTTCCTGATAAAAAATTCATGACACTACCGACTCGACAAGACCAGATAATCGATAGGTTCGGCAAGATACCCCCGTCCCCGTTTCACACTCATTTGATATCATGTTTGGCTTTCACGCCAAGCAAACACTTAACCCCAGCGCCTCATGCAACAAACTACGAATACGTTAGTGCTCCTGTTTGTTTTATTAATGAAGTTGCGATTGAAACGTGTTCCCCGCGGGCTACATACCTCATATATAATGCCCATGAGAAATTGAAAAGACTGGAAGAGTGAACTCGGTACATTTGGTACAATGTAGTTACACCTTTGTAACCAGTAAATTATATTGATTATAATGGGATTCCTGGTATCTGGGGTGTGGGACAACGATGCAATGGATACCTTCCGTAACATTTGCCCAGACAATGAACATCAGTATGAAAAAATTATGCAAGCACTGGAAGTACCGAGGTAAATCTATATAACTTTGAGACAATAGACATATGCATATCAAATATTACAAGTAGAAGAAGACGCATGTCATGTTTTGACTGGAGCGGTGCAACTTGCTGACCGATAGTTTTGTTGATAAGATAGTTCTGGGTACAGGACTCGCGACATGCTCCCGATGTTCTCTGGGGGGTCCGGTTTTTTTCGAAAGCGAAACCATCAGAACGGACCCTGTCTATACCCGAGTATATCTAAACATTCCCGGTTGCGCACGTTCCCACTACGACTCTGATGGGACCACGTAAATTTTTTGGCTGAAATGTTAATTGGTCTCCAGATGAGAGCTGGGCGACACCCTGGTGAAGTAACACTCGGCGGCAATATTCTTTCCGCTCAGGCCAGAAGACAAAGACCGCGGTCACAAATCTTTGCTCTATTATGCATGACGACTTGCCGACACTGCCCTGCCGAATATGTTCTGGGCCAGCAGACGATAGTACCTTACGAAGCATTAAAACGGCAGTAAAATTACTTGACGGCACGTAAAGCAAGTTTTATTAGATAAGCATGGCCGGAAGAGAAAAGGTCACAAGTCTTTTTTGTGGCTGTTTTATGTGCGGGGAGATCTGCCATCCATTGACAAGTGTAATGCCTTGTTGATCACCCCCCGTCTAAATGGCTGAGCCATAAACTGGCTGATTGGAAAGCAGTGCGTGTAGCAGCCAGCTTTCTGGCTGGTCACTGTAGCGAGCGACGTGAATATGCGTCCGTCCGACGTTTAGACGTCAGCTTCCATCGTTCCTCCATCTGCGCCCAGCTGTCCGAAACCTGGATGAATAACAGTGCAATGTATGGCACACTAGACGCCGGCAGTATATATGGTGAACCTCACTAAACCTGACAGCACGTCATAATTTGTTCTAATATTCAACTACGGCTATGCATAATTAAACTGCGGTAACACGGTCACGCAAAGTGATACACGACTAGAAAATGCCGGGAGGACTTGTGGTTGATCTTATTGTCACTAGTCCCCATAAAACTAAAAATAGACCAGGACTTCCTCCGCTATTCCCATTCGAATATACATAAATTGATATATAGGCATATGTGAAGTAATGCACGTGATTGTAGTTGATTTCCTCCTCGGCGTTCCACGAAGTAGCTCCGGATTCTCCACCACTATTTTCAGTAGACAATATTTAATAATGTGTATTCGACACGAATATAGAGTGCAGGTGGAGCACCCATATGGGCGTTATAAAAATATAAATATAGGCGGCGTCAATCTTGACAATTTCTGTATTCATAGGCATCATTCATTCTTGGATTAATAAAAACTCCTTTGTTAGTATATATTACAAATACGACGATGTACATACACAATGGCGGAAATGCAGGCATACGTTACGACGGTCCGTGACGTGTTCCCTATCCTCGGTCAGTGAAGGACTCTAATACCGGACGTCGATGGCGAGGTGAGAGCACTTTCTTGTACATAGATTGATTTAATCACAACAGGAAGACATCTGCCTCGAGTCGATCTCCCGAACCCACATATCTGTGGACATCGACAGGGATAACGCTTAAACAATGGGTCTATAGGTACTCTCACGATTCTGCACATGATCAATGTCGAACGACCATGGGATGACCATATGTCTGCTAAAGTTTGTGCATTGTCGTTTATGAGTATGACCGAACACGATGACCGAACATGTCAGATGTCACAATTATATGAACTAGGCCTACTTTTTTCATGCATGTGTTATTGGTTTTTTTTATATTCCATGGGTGTATATGCTCTTCAGACATAACCCATTTTACTTGATATGTTTGCGAAACACGCAATGCCAGACAGATAAAACAATGCCATCGTGTTATGGTAAAATTGATGGTGAAATAAATAACAAACAGCAGACCTATACGTGTCACCAGAAACCCATCATCTCTTGTGGGTTTCTGGTGTCACATAGCCGACGGATATCTATGTATATATATAGAGAGAGAAAGATGAAACATATTTTATTGAGTACGACCAGAGGCTTTGACCAACAAAGTTAGCCTATCCAGACGAGTGATGTCTAGTGTCACTTATCCAGAAGCATCGATCAATAAAGTCAGCCTCTATGGACGAGTCAGGCCTATTGTCGTCTATTCAGTGACATGGATCAATAAAGGCAGCCTCTATCGACGAGTCATGTCTAGTGTCATCTATCCAGAGACATGGATCAATAAAGTCAGCCTCTATGGACGATTCTGGCCTAATGTCATCTATCCAGAGACATGGATCAATAAAGGCAGCCTCTATGGACGAGTCATGTCTAGTGCCACGTATCCAGAGATATGGATCAATAAAGTCAGCCTCTATGAACGAGTCAGGCCTAGTGTCATCTATCCAGAGACATGGACCAACAGCCTCTATGGACGAGTCAGGCCTAATATCATCTATCCAGAGACATGGATCAATCAAGTCAGCCTCTATGGACGATTCAGGCCTAATGTCATCTATCCAGAGACATGGATCAATAAAGGCAGCCTCTATGGACGAGTCATGTCTAGTGCCACGTATCCAGAGATATGGATCAATAAAGTCAGCCTCTATGAACGAGTTAGGCCTAGTGTCATCTATCCAGAGACATGGACCAACAGCCTCTATGGACGAGTCAGGCCTAATGTCATCTATCCAGAGACATGGATCAATAAAAACAGGCTCTATGGACGAGTCAGGCCTAATGTCATCTATCCAGAGACATGGATCAATAGAGTCAGCCTCTATGGACGAGTCAGGCCTAATGTCATCTATCCAGAAACTTGGATCAATAAAGTCAGCCTCTATGGATAATCAGGCCTAAAGTCATCTATCCAGAGACATGGATCAATAAAGTCAGCCTCTATGGATGAGTCAGGCCTAGTGTCATCTATCCAGAGACATGGAACAATAAAGTCAGCCTCTATGGACGAGTCAGGCCTAGTGTCATCTATCCAGAGACATGGATCAATAAAGTCAGCCTTTATGGATGAGTCAGACCTTGTGTCATCTATCCAGAGACATTGATCAATAAAGTCAGCCTCCATGGACAAGTCAGGCCTAAGGTCATCTATCCAGATACATGGATCAATAAAGTCAGCCTGTATGGACGAGTCAGGCCTAATGTCATCTATCCAGAAACATGGATCAATAAAGGCAGCCTCTATGGACGAGTCATGTCTAGTGCCACGTATCCAGAGATATGGATCAATAAAGTCAGCCTCTATGAACGAGTCAGGCCTAGTGTCATCTATCCAGAGACATGGACCAACAGCCTCTATGGACGAGTCAGGCCTAATGTCATCTATCCAGAGACATGGATCAATAAAGTCAGCCTCAATGGACGATTCAGGCCTAATGTCATCTATCCAGAGACATGGATCAATAAAGGCAGCCTCTATGGACGAGTCATGTCTAGTGCCACGTATCCAGAGATATGGATCAATAAAGTCAGCCTCTATGAACGAGTTAGGCCTAGTGTCATCTATCCAGAGACATGGACCAACAGCCTCTATGGACGAGTCAGGCCTAATGTCATCTACCCAGAGACATGGATCAATAAAAACAGGCTCTATGGACGAGTCAGGCCTAATGTCATCTATCCAGAGACATGGATCAATAGAGTCAGCCTCTATGGACGAGTCAGGCCTAATGTCATCTATCCAGAAACTTGGATCAATAAAGTCAGCCTCTATGGATAATCAGGCCTAAAGTCATCTATCCAGAGACATGGATCAATAAAGTCAGCCTCTATGGATGAGTCAGGCCTAGTGTCATCTATCCAGAGACATGGAACAATAAAGTCAGCCTCTATGGACGAGTCAGGCCTAGTGTCATCTATCCAGAGACATGGATCAATAAAGTCAGCCTTTATGGATGAGTCAGACCTTGTGTCATCTATCCAGAGACATTGATCAATAAAGTCAGCCTCCATGGACAAGTCAGGCCTAAGGTCATCTATCCAGATACATGGATCAATAAAGTCAGCCTGTATGGACGAGTCAGGCCTAATGTCATCTATCCAGAGACATGGATCGATAAAGTCAGCCTCTATGGACGAGTCAGGCCTAGTGTCATCTATCCGGAGACATGGATCAATAAAGTCAGCCTCTATGGATGAGTCAAGCCTAAAGTCATCTATCCAAAGACAAGGATCAATAAAGTCAGCCTCTATGGATGAGTCAGGCCTAGTGTCATCTATCCAGAGACATGGATCAATAAAGTCAGCCTCTATGGACGAGTCAGGCCTAGTGTCATCTATCCAGAGACATGGATCAATAAAGTCAGCCTCTATGGACGAGACAGGCCTAGTGTCATCTATCCAGAGACATGGATCAATAAAGTCAGCCTCTATGGACGAGTCAGGCCTAGTGTCATCTATCCAGAGACATGGATCAATAAAGTCAGCCTCTCTGGACGAGTCAGGCCTAGTGTCATCTATCCAGAGACATGGATCGATAAAGTCAGCCTCTATGGACGAGTCAGGCCTAGTGTCATCTATCCAGAGACATGGGTCAATAAAGTCAGCCTCTATGGATGAGTCAAGCCTAAAGTCATCTATCCAAAGACAAGGATCAATAAAGTCAGCCTCTATGGATGAGTCAGGCCTAGTGTCATCTATCCAGAGACATGGATCAATAAAGTCAGCCTCTATGGACGAGTCAGGCCTAGTATCATCTATCCAGAGACATGGATCAATAAAGTCAGCCTCTATGGACGAGTCAGGCCTTGTGTCATCTATCCAGAGACATGGATCAATAAAGTCAGCCTCTATGGACGAGTCAGGCCTAGTGTCATCTATCCAGAGACATGGATCAATAAAGTCGGCCTCTATGGACGAGTCGGGCCTAGTGTCATCTATCCAGAGACATGGATCAATATAGTCAGCCTCTGTGGATGAGCCATGTCTGGTGGCACCAATCCATCATATATGGATCAATAAATTCGACATGGCCGGATAAGTTTTTCTATTGTGACTTATCCAGATGCATGGATCAACATGTTCAGTCTCACCGAACGGATCATGTCTATTGACACCTACCCATAGGTATGAGTCAACAATTTCAGCATCTTCGAACAGGTTTTTCCTATTGTCAGTTGTCCAACAATGAACCCCTGAACAACGCTGTCTGAATTCTTGATGACATGCTTTGAAACATGATCCATTCTTTCCCTTCCCCAACACACAGATTCCAGTGTATCCAATTAGTCTTGGAATTGATGGGCACGTGCTGGTGTAGTTGATTATTTATAATCTGGGGTCATCTTACAAATGACCCGATTACATATGCAAGCATTTACAATGTAATAGACATATGGTCGGGTTAATCAGCGTTTGTCGAATCACGCATGATGCTAGTGGAGCTGACTTTCCTCATTGTAGCAAAATATAATGCTTGAAGGAGATCGGTCACTGCATAAATTTCTATTACCGTATACAGTTTGTGCCTAATTGGGTGCATGCATTCGTTAGTTATACAGTATATAATATCAATGATATCAATCCCATTACAACTAGTATGGTATTGATACGAGTGTAATAACTTATGCAAAGACAGATCACCGTCTTTCAATAAAGAATCACATATCACCAATATGTCACCATGCCATTTTTTCCCTGCATTTCTTTATAAACAGGGATGTTCTCAAACAGAGGTGTGACGTTTTTTTAAAGCTGTTAATGCCCTTCTTATGTCAACGAAAGCATTGTGTTTGAAAGCAAATGTGTGACAAAGCTGTTTCAATAGTGTTGATGGTCAGTTATTGGATCAATGTTTTATGATTCAGCAATGCAGAAAGAGTGTAATGTTCATACTAGCAATGGTTAAATGCTTGCCATCATTCTCGATGTCAATTTTTGAATTGTCAGTAGCACCTGCAATTTTTCATGGTATATACATTAAAATGTTCTGTGCACTGTGAAAGTGACTTTCTTTCGTGCTTCTCATTTGTAGTTTACACCAAATTATTTTCACAGAGGGATAAAGAGAAAAGTGTATCAGCCGTGTCATTGAGCCCTAGCATCAACACAAACATGCCACTCAAGCTACACGTTACCGCTCTCGATGCCTGCAGGAAATATGAAAGCCTTGTTGTGAAAAGGCAGACAAGACTCTAAAGACGAAACAACGTGTGCAAAGGTTTGTGAAGGGCGATGTTTCTGGACAAGCAAGGGAACATTTTATTTTGAAATACGATACCCTACACCTGGTCATGAAGTGTATATACAGGAGCAATCAGTTCGACAGGATCATTTGCAGATGAGACACTGAAGAGTCAATATGGATACTTGTTCTGTGTGCCAGAATGTTTCATATTGTTGAGCAACTTATAAATGCAGTACACAGTATTACTCAGCCACAACTAAATTAATGCTGCCATCCCCGTCGCCGCTGCAAGTGTTGCCACCACAGGCATTCACAAGTTTTGTCGCTGCAAAATGGCCTTTAAGCATAGGTTAACTGTGGTTATCCGTGCTGTACAAAATGATACACTATCATAATAAGTACGCCTATAAAAGTACAGATGGATGCCAACAAACAGACAATTCCAAAATCCATTGACGAATTTTACAAAATCGGTGTAAGCGGTTATATCCGGGTGATATTGAAGTATCAAAGTCTGAGCCATCTGACACGCAGCCAACTGAGTGCGAGATCAGGTGCTTCGCTCCGAATGAGTGAGCATCTCCTGCCTGGCATGCGAAACCTGATGTGAAATCCACACTGGTAAACCGAGACACAAATATGTCATCCCTCATGATACTGACAGTGATTATAATCGTCAATGTATGAAAAATTACCCGACGTCACTTGCTTGTTGCCAGTACATGTTGATTGTAATACTGTAATGGACTGGGTGGGCCGAACTGGATGTGCGATCACACAGTGGCCTTGGTGGGGTCCTTTAATCTCACCCACACTGTTTATCTCTGCAATGACAACTTGAAGGGATGCGAGTGATCACAAGTGTTTAGAGAGAGTGCATTGGTTATTTGATTCGCAGAATTGGAACGCAAACATAAGAGCGTGTAGTAATCAGCGGAGTGGCTGACGAGTGTTGTCAATGAAATTTGCATATCACATGCTGCATACGAATGATGTAAATAGCTCGATGTGAACAACACAGATAAAATATTAGTCCTCTGATATCTGGTATTAATAGCCTAAGTCTCACTGACAACAAAATGAAGAGAGCCAGTGTCACAAGTCTTTTTTGTGGCTGTTTTATGTGCGGGGAGATCTGCCACCCATTGACAAGTGTAATGCCTTCTTGATCACCCCCGTCTAAATGGCTGAGCCTTGCACTGG
Source organism: Terebella lapidaria (assembly GCA_949152475.1). Taxonomy (NCBI): domain Eukaryota; kingdom Metazoa; phylum Annelida; class Polychaeta; order Terebellida; family Terebellidae; genus Terebella; species Terebella lapidaria. The sequence continues at coordinate 44,564,316 of OX424557.1, read as the reverse complement.
CTGGTTGGAAAGCAGTGCGTTTACATGTAGCAGCCAGCTTTCTGGCTGGTCACTGTTGCGAGCGACGTGAATATGCGTCCGTCCGACTTTTAGACGTTAGCTTCCATCGTTCCTCCATCTGCGCCCAGCTGTCCGAAACCTGGATGAATAACAATGCAATATATGGCACACTAGACGCCGGCAGTATATATAGTGAACCTCACTAAACATGACAGTGCGTCATAATTTGTTCTAATATTCGACTGCAGGCTATGCATAATTAAAGCTCGGTAATACGGTCACGCAAAGTGATACACGACTAGAAAATGCCGGTAGGACTTGTAGTTGATCTTATTGTCACTAGTCCACATAAAACTAAAAATAGACCAGGACATCCCCCGCTATTCCCATTCGATTATACATAAAATGATATATAGGCCTATGTGAAGTAATGCACGTGATTGTAGTTGATTTCCTCCTCGGCGTTCCACGAAATAGCTCAGGATTCTCCACCACTATTTTCAGTAGAAAATATTTAATAATGTGTATTCGACACGAATATAGAGTGCAGGTGGAGCACCCAAATGGGCTTTATAAAAATATAAGTACAGGCGGTGTCGATCTTGACAATTTCTGTATTCATAGGCATCATTCATTCTTGGATTAATAAAAACTCCTTTGTTAATATATATTACAAATACGCCGATGTACATACAAAATGTCGGAAATGCAGGCATACGTTACGACGGTCCGTGACGTGTTCCCTCGCCTCGGTCAGTGAAGGACTCTAATACCGCACGTCGATGGCGAGGTGAGAGCACTTTCTTGTACATAGATTGATTTAATCACAACAGAATACATCTGCTTCGAGGCGATCTCCCGAACCCACATATCTGTGGACATCGACAGGGATGACGCTTAAACAATGGGTCTATAGGTAATCTCATGATTCTGCACATGATCAATGTCGAACAACCATGGGATGACCATATGTCTGCAAAAGTTTTATGCAATGTCCTTTATGAGTATGACCGAATACGTTTGGTCAGGATTCACAACAAATAGACGTATAGTCACAGTAAACAAATTATCATCATCAGATGTAACAGATATATGAACTAGGCCTACTTATTTTATGCATGTGTTGTTGTTGTTTTTTACTATGGGTATATATGCTCTTCAGACATAACCCATTTTACTCGATATGTTTGCGAAACACGACAATGCCAGACAGATAAAACAATGCCATCGTATTATGGAAAAATTGACAGCAGACATATACGTGTCACCAGAAGCCCATCATCTATGTATATATATAGAGAGAGATGAAACATATTTTATTGAGTACGACCAGAGGCTTTCACCAACAAAGTTAGCCTATCCAGACGAGTGATGTCTAGTGTCACTTAATAAGAGACACGGACCAACAAAGTCAATCTCTCTGGATGACCCATGTCTAGTGCCACGTACCTAGAGACATGGATCAATAAAGTCAGCCTCTATGGACGAGTCAGGCCTAATGTAATCTATCCAGAAACATGGATCAATAAAGTCAACCTCTATGGACGAGTCAGGCCTAGTGTCATCTATCCAGAGACGTGGATCAATAATGTCAGCCTAAATGGACGAGTCAGGCCTAGTGTCATCTATCCAGAGACGTGGATCAATAAAGTCAGCCTCTATGGAGGAGTCAGGCCTAATGTCATCTATCCAGAAACATGGATCAATGAAGTCAGCCTCTATGGACGAGTCAGGCCTAGTGTCATCTATCCAGAGACATGGATCAATAAAGTCAGCCTCTATGGACGAGTCAGGCCTAGTGTCCTCTATCCAGAGACATGGATCAATAAAGTCAGCCTCTATGGACGAGTCACGCCTAGTGTCATCTATCCAGAGACATGGATCAATAAAGTCAGCCTCTATGGACGATTCAGGCCTAGTGTCATCTATCCAGAGACATGGATCAATGAAGTCAGCCTCTATGGACGAGTCAGGACTAGTGTCATCTATCCAGAGACATGGATCAATAAAGTCAGCCTCTATGGACGAGTCACGCCTAGTGTCATCTATCCAGAGACATGGATCAATGAAGTCAGCCTCTATGGACGAGTCAGGACTAGTGTTATCTATCCAGAGACATTGATCAGTAAAGTCAGCTTCTATGGACGAATCAGGCCTAGTGTCATCTATCCAGAGACATGGATCAATAAAGTCAGCCTCTATGGACGAGTCACGCCTAGTGTCATCTATCCAGAGACATGGATCAATAAAGTCAGCCTCTATGGACGAGTCACGCCTAGTGTCATCTATCCAGAGACATGGATCAATAAAGTCAGCCTCTATGGACGATTCAGGCCTAGTGTCATCTATCCAGAGACATGGATCAATGAAGTCAGCCTCTATGGACGAGTCACGCCTAGTGTCATCTATCCAGAGACATGGATCAATAAAGTCAGCCTCTATGGACGATTCAGGCCTAGTGTCATCTATCCAGAGACATGGATCAATGAAGTCAGCCTCTATGGACGAGTCAGGACTAGTGTCATCTATCCAGAGACATTGATCAGTAAAGTCAGCTTCTATGGACGAATCAGGCCTAGTGTCCTCTATCCAGAGACATGGATCAATAAAGTCAGCCTCTATGGACGAGTCACGCCTAGTGTCATCTATCCAGAGACATGGATCAATAAAGTCAGCCTCTATGGACGATTCAGGCCTAGTGTCATCTATCCAGAGACATGGATCAATGAAGTCAGCCTCTATGGACGAGTCAGGACTAGTGTCATCTATCCAGAGACATGGATCAATAAAGTCAGCCTCTATGGACGAGTCACGCCTAGTGTCATCTATCCAGAGACATGGATCAATAAAGTCAGCCTCTATGGACGATTCAGGCCTAGTGTCATCTATCCAGAGACATGGATCAATGAAGTCAGCCTCTATGGACGAGTCAGGACTAGTGTCATCTATCCAGAGACATTGATCAGTAAAGTCAGCTTCTATGGACGAATCAGGCCTAGTGTCATCTATCCAGAGACATGGATCAATAAAGTCAGCCTCTGTGGACGAGTCAGGCCTAGTGTTATCTATCCAGAGACATGGATCAATAAAGTCAGCCTCTATGGACGAGTCAGGCCTAATGTCATCTATCCAGAAACATGGATCAATAAAGTCAGACTTTATGGACGAGTCAGGCCTAGTGTCATCTATCCAGAGACATGGATCAATAAATTCAGTCTCTCTGGACGAGTCAGGCATAATGTCATCTATCCAGAAACATGGATCAATAAAGTTAGACTTTATGGACGAGTCAGGCCTAGTGTCATCTATCCAGAGACATGGATCAATAAATTCAGTCTCTCTGGACGAGTCAGGCCTAGTGTTATCTATCCAGAGACATGGATCAATAAAGTCAGCCTCTATGGACGAGTCAGGCCTAGTGTCATCTATCCGGAGACATGGATCAATAAAGTCAGCCTCTATGGACGAGTCAGGCCTAAGGTCATCTATCCAGAGACATGGATCGATAAAGTCAGCCTCTATAGACGAGTCAGCCCTAAGGTCATCTATCCAGATACATGGATCAATAAAGTCAGCCTGTATGGACGAGTCAGCCCTAAGGTCATCTATCCAGATACATGGATCAATAAAGTCAGCCTCTATGGACGAGTCAGGCCTAAGGTCATCTATCCAGACACATGGATCAATAAAGTCAGCCTGTATAGTGTCATCTATCCAGAGACATGGTTCAATAAAGTCAGCCTCTATGGACGAGTTAGGCCTAGTGTCATCTACCCAGAGACATGGATCAATAAAGTCAGCCTCTATGGACGAGTCAGGCCTAGTGTCATCTATCCGGAGACATGGATCAATAAAGTCAGCCTCTATGGACGAGTCAGGCCTAAGGTCATCTATCCAGAGACATGGATCGATAAAGTCAGCCTCTATAGACGAGTCAGCCCTAAGGTCATCTATCCAGATACATGGATCAATAAAGTCAGCCTGTATGGACGAGTCAGCCCTAAGGTCATCTATCCAGATACATGGATCAATAAAGTCAGCCTCTATGGACGAGTCAGGCCTAAGGTCATCTATCCAGACACATGGATCAATAAAGTCAGCCTGTATAGTGTCATCTATCCAGAGACATGGTTCAATAAAGTCAGCCTCTATGGACGAGTTAGGCCTAGTGTCATCTACCCAGAGACATGGATCAATAAAGTCAGCCTCTATGGACGAGTCAGGACTAGTGTCATCTATCCAGAGACATGGATCAATAAAGTCAAGCTCTATGGACGAGTCAGGCCTAGTGTCCTCTATCCAGAGACATGGATCAATAAAGTCAGCCTCTATGGATGAGTCACGCCTAGTGTCATCTATCCAGAGACATGGATCAATAAAGTCAGCCTCTATGGACGATTCAGGCCTAGTGTCAACTATCCAGAGACATGGATCAATGAAGTCAGCCTCTATGGACGAGTCAGGACTAGTGTCATCTATCCAGAGACATGGATCAATAAAGTCAGCCTCTGTGGACGAGTCAGGCCTAGTGTCATCTATCCAGAGACATGGATCAATAAAGTCAGCCTCTATGGACGAGTCAGGCCTAATGTCATCTATCCAGAAACATGGATCAATAAAGTCAGACTTTATGGACGAGTCAGGCCTAGTGTCATCTATCCAGAGACATGGATCAATAAATTCAGTCTCTCTGGACGAGTCAGGCATAATGTCATCTATCCAGAAACATGGATCAATAAAGTTAGACTTTATGGACGAGTCAGGCCTAGTGTCATCTATCCAGAGACATGGATCAATAAATGCAGTCTCTCTGGACGAGTCAGGCCTAGTGTTATCTATCCAGAGACATGGATCAATAAAGTCAGCCTCTATGGACGAGTCAGGCCTAGTGTCATCTATCCGGAGACATGGATCAGTAAAGTCAGCCTCTATGGACGAGTCAGGCCTAGTGTTATCTATCCAGAAACATGGATCGATAAAGTCAGGCTCTATAGACGAGTCAGCCCTAAGGTCATCTATCCAGAGACATGGATCGATAAAGTCAGCCTCTATGGACGAGTCAGCCCTATGGTCATCTATCCGGATACATGGATCAATAAAGTCAGCCTCTATGGACGAGTCAGGCCTAAGGTCATCTATCCAGACACATGGATCAATAAAGTCAGCCTGTATGGACGAGTCAGCCCTAAGGTCATCTATCCAGATACATGGATCAATGAAATCAGCCTCTATAGACGAGTCAGGCCTAAGGTCATCTATCCAGATACATGGATCAATAAAGTCAGCCTCTATGGACGAGTCTGGCCTCGTGTCATCTATCCAGAAACATGGATCAATAAAGTCAGCATCTATGGATGAGTCATGTCTGTTGGCACCAATCCATCATGTATGGATCAACAAATTCGACATGGCCGGATCAGTTTTTCTATTGTGAATTATCCACATGCATGGATCAACATGTTCAGTCTCACCGAACGGATCATATATATTGACACCTACCCATAGGTATGAGTCAACAAATTCAGCATCTTCGAACAGGTTTTTCCTATTGTCACTTGTCCAATAATGTACCCCTGAGCAACGCTGTCTGAATTCTTGATGACATGCTTTGAAACATGATCCATTCTTTCCCTTCCCCAACACACAGAGTCCATTGTATCCAATTAGTTTCGGAATTGATGGGCACGTGCTGGTGTAGTTGATTATTAATAATCTGGGGTCATCTTACAAATGACCTGATTACATATGCAAGCATTTACAATGTAATAGACATATGGTCGGGTTAATCAGCGTTTGTCGAATCACGCATGATGCTAGTGGAGCTGACTTTCCTCATTGTAGCAAAATATAATGCTTGAAGGAGATCGGTCACTGCATAGATTTCTAGTACCGTATACAGTTTGTGCCTAATTGGGTGCATGCATTCGTTAGTTATACAGTATATAATATCAATGATATCAACCCCCATTACAACTAGTATGGTATTGATACGAGTGTAATAACTTATGCAAAGACAGATCACCGTCTTTCAATAAAGAATCACATATCATCAATATGTCACCATGCCATTTTTTTCCTGCATTTTTTTTATTAACAGGGATGTTCGCAAACAAAGGTGTGACGTTTTTTTTTAAAGCTGTTGATGCCCTTCTTATCTCAACGAAAGCATTGTGTTTGAAAGCAAATGTGTGACAAAGCTGTTTCAATAGTGTTGATGGTCAGTTATTGGATCAATGTTTTATGATTCAGCAATGCAGAAAGAGTGTAATGTTCATACTAGCAATGGTTAAATGCTTGCCATCATTCTCGATGTCAATTTTTGAATTGTCAGTAGCACCTGCAATTTTTCATGGTATATACATTAAAATGTTCTGTGCACTGTGAAAGTGACTTTCTTTCGTGCTTCTCATTTGTAGTTTACACCAAATTATTTTCACAGAGGGATAAAGAGAAAAGTGTATCAGCCGTGTCATTGAGCCCTAGCATCAACACAAACATGCCACTCAAGCTACACGTTACCGCTCTCGATGCCTGCAGGAAATATGAAAGCCTTGTTGTTGAAAGGGAGACAAGACACTAACGATGAAACAACGTGTGCAAAGGTTCGTGAAGGGCGACGTTTCTGGACAAGCAAGCGACTATTTTATTTTGAAATACGATACCCTACACCAGTCTGGTCATGAAGTGTATATACAGGAGCAATCAGTTCGACAAGATCATTTGCAGATGAGACACTGGAAGTCAATATGGCTACTTGTTCTGTATGCCAGAATGTTTCATATTGTTGAGCAACTTATGAATGCAGTACACAATATTACTCAGCCACAACAAAATTAATGCTGCCATCCCCGTCGCCGCTGCAAGTATTGCCAATACTGGCATTCACAAGTTTTGTCGCTGCAAAATGGCCTTTAAGCATATGTTAACTGTGGTTATCCGTGCTGTACAAAATGATACACTATCATAATAAGTATGCCAATAAAAGTACAGATGGATACCAACAAACAGACAATTCCCAAATCCATTGAAGAATTTTACAAAATCGGTGTAAGTGGTTATATCCGGGTGATATTGAAGTATCAAAGTCTGAGCCATCTGACACGCAGCCAGCTGAGTGCGAGATCAGATGCTTCGCTCCGAATGAGTGAGCATCTCCTGTCTGGCATGCGAAACCTGATGTGATATCCACACTGGTAAACCGAGACACAAATATGTCATCCCTCATGATACTGACAGTGATTATAATCTTCAATGTACGAAAAATCACCCGACGTCACTTGGTGCTTGTTGCCAGTACCAGTTGATTGTAATACTGTAATGGACTGGGTAGGCCGAACTGGATGAGCGATCACACAGTGGCCTCGGTGGGGTCCTTTAATCTCACCCGCTCTGTTTATCTCTGCAATGACAACTTGAAGGGATGCGAGTATTCACAAGTGTTAGAGAGAGTGCATTGGTTATTTGATTCGCAGAATTGGAAAGCGAACATAAGAGCGTGTAGTAATCAGCGGAGTGGCTGACGAGTGTTGTCAAGGAAATTTGCAAATCACATGCGGCATACGAATGATGGAAATAGCTCGATGTGAACAACACATATTATATATTAGTCCTCTGATGTCTGGTATTAATAGCCTAAGTCTCACTGACAACAAAATGAAGACAGCCGGTGTCACAAGTCTTTTTTGTGGCTCTTTTATGTGCGCGGAGATCTGCCATCCATTGACAAGTGTAATGCCTTGTTGATCACCCCCCGTCTAAATGGCTGAGCCATGAACTGGCTGGTTGGAAAGCAGTGCTCTCTGGCTGGACACTGTTGCGAGCGACGTGAATATGCGTCCGTCCGACGTTTAGACGTTAGCTTCCATCGTTCCTCCATCTGCGCCCAGCTGTCCGAAACCTGGATGAATAACAGTGCAATGTATGGCACACTAGACGCCGGCAGTATATATGGTGAACCTCACTAAACCTGACAGCACGTCATAATTTGTTCTAATATTCAACTGCGGTTATGCATAATTAAACTGCGGTAATACGGTCACGCAAAGTGATACACGACTAGAAAATGCCGGTAGGATTTGTAGTTGATCTTATTGTCACTAGTCCACATAAAACTAAAAATAGACGAGGACTTCCCCCGCTATTCCCATTCGAATATACATAAATTAATATATAGGCCTATGTGAAGTAATGCACGTGATTGTAGTTGATTTCCTCCTCGACGTTCCACGAAATAGCTCAGGATTCTCCACCACTATTTCAGTAGAAAATATTTAATAATGAGCACCCAAATGGGCGTTATAAAAATATGACTATAGGCGGCGTCGATCTTGACAATTTCTGTATTCATAGGCATCATTCATTCTTGGATTAATAAAAACTCCTTTGTTAATATATATTACAAATACGCCGATGTACATACACAATGTCGGAAATGCAGGCATACGTTACGACGGTCTGTGACGTGCTCCCTCTCCTCGGTCAGTGAAGGACTCTAATACCGGACGTCGATGGCGAGGTGAGAGCACTTTCTTGTACATAGATTGATTTAATCACAACAGGAAGACATCTGCCTCGAGGCGATCTGCCGAACCCACATATCTGTGGACATCGACATGGATGACGCTTAAACAATGGGTCTTTAGGTACTGTCATGATTCTGCACATGATCAATGTTGAGCGACCATGGGATGACCATATGTCTGCACAAGTTTTGTGCAATGTCGTTTATGAGTATGACCGAACACGTTTGGTCAGGATTCACATCAAACATACATATAGTCACAGTAAACAAAGTTTCTTCATCAGATGTCACAATTATATGAACTACCCTACTTATTTTATGCATGTGTTGTTTTTTTTTTTCATATTCTATTGGTATATATGCTCTTCAGACATAACCCATTTTACTTGATATGTTTGCGAACACGACAATGCCAGACATATAAAACAATGCCAATCGTATTATGGAAAAATTGATGATGAAATAAATAACAAACAGCAGACCTATACGTGTCACCAGAAACCCATCATCTCTTGTGGGTTTCTGGTGTCACATACCCGACGGATATCTATGTATATATATAGAGAGAGAGATGAAACATATTTTATTGAGTACGACCAGAGGCTTTGACCAACAAAGTTAGCCTATCCAGACGAGTGATGTCTAGCATCACTTATTAAGAGACACGGACCAACAAAGTCAATCTCTCTGGATGACCCATGTCTAGTGCCACGTACCCAGAGACATGGATCAATCAAGTCAGCTTCTATGGGCGAGTAAGGTCTAATGTCATCTATCCAGAAACATGGATCAATAAAGTCAGCCTTTATGGACGAGTCAGGCCTAGTGTCATCTATCCAAAGACATGCATCAATTAAGTCAGCCTCTATGGATAATCAGGCCTAAAGTCATCTATCCAGAGACATGGATCAATAAGGTCAGCCTCTATGGATGATTCAGGCCTAGTGTCATCTATCCGGAGACATGGATCAATAAAGTCAGCCTCTATGGACGAGTCAAGCCTAGTGTCATCTATCCAGAGACATGGATCAATAAAGTCATCCTCTATGGACGAGTCAAGCCTAGTGTCATCTATCCAGAGACATGGATCAATAAAGTCATCCTCTATGGACGAGTCAGGCCTAGTGTCATCTATCCAGAGACATCGATCAATAAAGTCAGCCTCTATGGACGAGTCAGGCCTAGTGTCATCTATCCAGAGACATGGATCAATAAAGTCAGCCTCTATGGACGAGTCAGGCCTAATGGCGTATATCCAGAAACATGGATCAATAAAGTCAGCCTTTATGGACGAATCGGGCCTAGTGTCATCTATCCAGAGACATGGATCAATAAAGTCAGTCACTCTGGAAGAGTCAGGCCTAGTGTCATCTATCCAGAGACATGGATCAATAAAGTCAGCCTCTATGGACGAGTCAGTCCTAGTGTCATCTATCCAGAGACATGGATCAATAAAGTCAGCCTTTATGGACGAGTCAGGCCTAGGGTCATCTATCCAGAGACATGGATCAATAAAGTCAGCCTCTATGGACGAGTCAGGCCTAAGGTCATCTATAGAGATACATAGATCAATAAAGTCAGATTGTATGGACGAGTCAGGCCTAAGGTCATCTATCCAGATACATGGATCAATAAAGTCAGCCTCTATGGACGAGTCGGGCCTAGTGTCATCTATCCAGAGACATGGATCAATATAGTCAGCCTCTATGGACGAGTCTGGCCTAGTGTCATCTATCCAGAGACGTGGATCAATGAAGTCAGCTTCTATGGACGAGTCAGGCCTAATGTCATCTATCCAGAAACATGGATCAATAAAGTCAGCCTCTATGGACGAGTCAGGCCTAGTGTCATCTATCCAGAGACATGGATCAATAAAGTCAGCCTCTATGGATGAGTCAAGCCTAAAGTCATCTATCCAAAGACAAGGATCAATAAAGTCAGCCTCTATGGATGAGTCAGGCCTAGTGTCATCTATCCAGAAACATGGATCAATAAAGTCAGCCTCTATGGACGAGTCAGGCCTAGTGTCATCTATCCAGAGACATGGATCAATAAAGTCAGCCTCTATGGACGAGTCGGGCCTAGTGTCATCTATCCAGAGACATGGATCAATAAAGTCAGCCTCTATGGACGAGTCAGGCCTAATGTCATCTATCCAGAGACATGGATCAATAAAATCAGCCTCTCTGGACGAGTCAGGCCTAGTGTCATCTATCCAGACATGGATCAATAAAGTCAGCCTCTATGGACGAGTCAGGCCTAGTGTCATCTATCCAGAGACATGGATCGATAAAGTCAGCCTCTATGGATGAGTCAGGCCTAGTGTCATCTATCCAGAGACATGGATCAATAAGGTCAGCCTCTATGGACGAGTCAGGCCTAGTGTCATCTATCCAGAGAGATGGATCAATAAAGTCAGCCTCTATGGATGAGTCAAGCCTAAAGTCATCTATCGAGATACATAGATCAATAAAGTCAGCTTGTATGAACGAGTCAGGCCTAAGGTCATCTATCGAGATACATGGATCAATAAAGTCAGCCTCTATGGACCAGTCAGGCCTAAGGTCATCTATCCAGATACATGGATCAATAAAACCAGCCTCTATGGACGAGTCGGGCCTAGTGTCATCTATCCAGAGACATGGATCAATATAGTCAGCCTCTATGGACGAGTCAGTCCTAGTGTCATCTATCCAGAGACATGGATCAATAAAATCAGCCTCTAAGGACGAGTCAGGCCTAGTGTCATCCATCCAGAGACATGGATCAATAAAGTCAGCCTCTATGGACGAGTCAGTACTAGTGTCACGTATCCAGAGACATGGATCAATAAAGTCAGCCTCTATGGACGAGTCAGGCCTAGTGTCATCTATCCAGACATGGATCAATAAAGTCAGCCTCTATGGAGGAGGCTGGCCTAATGTCATCTATCCAGAAACATGGATCAATAAAGTCAGCCTCTAAGGATGAGTCAGGCCTTGTGTCATATATCCAGAGACATGGATCAATAAAGTCAGCCTCTATGGACGAGTCAGGCCAAATGTCATCTATCCAGAAACTTGGATCAATAAAGTCAGCCTCTATGGATAATCAGGCCTAGGGTCATCTATCCAGATACATGGATCAATTAAGTCAGCCTCTATGGACGAGTCAGGCCTAAGGTCATCTATCCAGATACATGGATCAATAAAGTCAGCCTGTATGGACGAGTCAGGCCTAAGGTCATCTATCCAGATACATAGATCGATAAAGTCAGCCTCTATGGACGAGTCAGGCTTAGGGTCATTTATCCAGATACATGGATCAATAAAGTCAGCCTCTATGGACGAGTCAGGCCTAGTGTCATCTATCCAGACATGGATCAATAAAGTCAGCCTCTATGGACGAGGCTGGCCTAATGTCATCTATCCAGAAACATGGATCAATAAAGTCAGCCTCTAAGGATGAGTCAGGCCTAGTGTCATCTATCCAGAGACATGGATCAATAAAGTCAGCCTCTATGGACGAGTCAGGCCAAATATCATCTATCCAGAAACTCGGATCAATAAAGTCAGCCTCTATGGATAATCAGGCCTAAAGTCATCTATCCAGAGACATGGATCAATAAAGTCAGCCTCAATGGATGAGTCAGGCCTAGTGTCATCTATCCATTGACATGGATCAATAAAGTCAGCCTGTATGGACGAGTCAGGCCTAAGGTCATCTATCCAGATACATAGATCGATAAAGTCAGCCTCTATGGACGAGTCAGGCCTAGGGTCATCTATCCAGATACATGGATCAATAAAGTCAGCCTCTATGGACGAGTCAGGCCTAGTGTCATCTATCCAGACATGGATCAATAAAGTCAGCCTCTATGGACGAGGCTGGCCTAATGTCATCTATCCAGAAACATGGATCAATAAAGTCAGCCTCTAAGGATGAGTCAGGCCTAGTGTCATCTATCCAGAGACATGGATCAATAAAGTCAGCCTCTATGGACGAGTCAGGCCTAGTGTCATCTATCCAGACATGGATCAATAAAGTCAGCCTCTATGGACGAGGCTGGCCTAATGTCATCTATCCAGAAACATGGATCAATAAAGTCAGCCTCTAAGGATGAGTCAGGCCTAGTGTCATCTATCCAGAGACATGGATCAATAAAGTCAGCCTCTATGGACGAGTCAGGCCAAATATCATCTATCCAGAAACTTGGATCAATAAAGTCAGCCTCTATGGATAATCAGGCCTAAAGTCATCTATCCAGAGACATGGATCAATAAAGTCAGCCTCAATGGATGAGTCAGGCCTAGTGTCATCTATCCAGAGACATGGATCAATAAAGTCAGCCTCTATGGAGGAGTCAGGCCTAATGTCATCTATCCAGAGACATGGATCAATAAAGTCAGCCCCTATGGATGAGTCAGGCCTAGTGTCATCTTTCCAGAGACATGGATCAATAAAGTCAGCCTTTATGGATGAGTCAGACCTTGTGTCATCTATCCAGAGACATTGATCAGTAAAGTCAGCTTCTATGGACGAATCAGGCCTAGTGTCATCTATCCAGAGACATGGATCAATAAAGTCAGCCTCTATGGACGAGTCAGGCCTAGGGTCATCTATCCAGAAACATGGATCAATTAAGCAGCCTCTATGGACGAGTCAGGCCTAAGGTCATCTATCCAGATACATAGATCGATAAAGTAAGCCTCTATGGACGAGTCAGGCCTAGGGTCATCTATCCAGATACATGGATCAATAAAGTCAGCCTCTATGGACAAGTCAGGCCTAATGTCATCTATCCAGAGACATGGATAGATAAAGTCAGCCTCTATGGACGAGTCAGGCCTAGGGTCATCTATCCGGAAACATGGATCAATTAAGCAGCCTCTATGGACGAGTCAGGCCTAGGGTCATCTATCCAGATACATGGATCAATAAAGTCAGCCTCTATGGACGAGTCAGGCCTAAGGTCATCTATCCAGATACATGGATCAATAAAGTCAGCCTGCATGGATGAGTTAGGCCTAAGGTCATCTATCCAAATGCATGGATCAATAAAGTCAGCCTCTATGGACGAGTCAGGCCTAGTGTCATCTATTCAGAGACATGGATCAATAAATTCAGCATCTTCGAGCAGGTTTTTCCTATTGTCACTTGTCCAACAATGTACCCCTGAGCAACGCTGTCTGATTTCTTGATGACATGCTTTGAAACATGATCCATTATTTCCCTTCCCCAACACACAGAGTCCAGTGTATCCAATTAGTCTTGGAATTGATGGGCACGTGCTGGTGTAGTTGATTATTAATAATCTGAGGTCATCTTACAAATGACCTGATTACATATGCAAGCATTTACAATGTAATAGACATATGGTCGGGTTAATCAGCGTTTGTCGAATCACGCATGATGCTAGTGGAGCTGACTTTCCTCATTGTAGCAAAATATAATGCTTGAAGGAGATCGGTCACTGCATAGATTTCTAGTACCGTATACAGTTTGTGTCTAATTGGGTGCAAGCATTCGTTAGTTATACAGTATATAATATCAATGATATCAGTCCCATTACAACTAGTATGGTATTGATACGAGTGTAATAACTTATGCAAAGACAGATCACCGTCTTTCAATAAAGAATCACATATCACCAATATGTCACCATGCCATTTTTTCCCTGCATGTTTTTTATAAACAGGGATGTTCGCAAACAAAGGTGTGACGTTTTTTTTTAAAGCTGTTGATGCCCTTCTTATCTCAACGAAAGCATTGTGTTTGAAAGCAAATGTGTGACAAAGCTGTTCCAATAGTGTTGATGGTCACTTATTGTATCAATGTTTTATGATTCAGCAATGCAGAAAGAGTGCAATGTTCATACTAGCAATGGTTAAATGCTTGCCATCATTCTCGATGTCAATTTTTGAATTGTCAGTAGCAGCTGCAATTTTGCATGGTACATACATTAAAATGTTCTGTGCACTGTGAAAGTGACTTTCGTTCGTGATTCTCATTTGTAGTTCACACCAAATTATTTTCACAGAGGGGTAAAGAGAAAAGTGTTTCAGCCGTGTCATTGAAACCTAGCATCAACACCAACATGCCACTCAAGCTATACGTTACCGCTCTCGATGCCTGCAGGAAATATGAAAGCCTTGTTGTGGAAAGGCAGACAACACTCTAAAGACGAAACAACGTGTGCAAAGGTTCGTGAAGGGCGACGTTTCTGGACAAGCAAGGGAACATTTTATTTTGAAATACGATACCCTACACCAGCCTGGTCATGAAGCGTATATACAGGAGCAATCGGTTCGACAGGATCATTTGCAGATGAGACACTAAAGAGTCAATTTGGATACTTGTTCTGTGTGCCAGAATGTTTCATATTGTTGAGCAACTGATGAATGCAGCACACAGTATTACTCAGCCACAACTAAATTAATGCTGCCATCCCCGTCGCCGCTGCAAGTGTTGCCACCACAGGCATTCACAAGTTTTGTCGCTGCAAAATGGCCTTTAAGCATATGTTAACTGTGGTTATCCGTGCTGTACAAAATGTTACACTATCATAATGAGTAGGCCTATAAAAATACAGATGGATACCAACAAACAGACAATTCCAAAATCCATTGACGAATTTTACAAAATCGGTGTAAATGGTTATATCCGGGTGATATTAAAGTATCAAAGTCTGAGCTATCTGAACTTCACAGATACGCAGCCAGCTGAGTGCGAGATCAGGTGTTCTGCTCCGGATGAGTGAGTATCTCCTGCCCGGCATGCGAATTCTGCTGTGATATCCACATTGACACAAATATGTCATCCCTTATACTGACAGTGATTATAATCGTCAATGTATGAAAAATTACCCGACGTCACTTGCTTGTTGCCAGTACATGTTGATTGTAATACTGTAATGGACTGGGTAGGCCGAACTGGATGAGCGATCACACAGTGGCCTTGGTGGGGTCCTTTAATCTCACCCGCACTGTTTATCTCTGCAATGACAACTTGAAGGGATGCGAGTGATCACAAGTGTTGAGAGAGAGAGTGCTTTGGTTATTTGATTCGCAGAATTGGAACGCGAACATAAGAGCGTGTAGTAATCAGTGGAGTGGCTGACGAGTGTTGTCAATGGAATTTGCATATCACATGCTGCATACGAATGATGGAAATAGCTCGATGTGGACAACACATATAAAATATCAGTCCTCTGATGTCTGGTATTAATAGCCTAAATCTTACTGACAACAAGATGAAGAGAGCCTTTGAAACAGATTGGAGTGACGATAAATTTGAGTTTTATGAGAATGATGACCATTATCAAAGATCGACATGAAGACCCTAAAACCCACCACACAGTAGTGTATTCACCATGGCGAAAACGGTAGCCTGCACGCCATAAGTCTTTAGGATACAATCAATATTGTTGTGTGATTGTTAAGTAGAATTGGATGACAGAAAACAAGTTACAATGAGAGCGTTATGATTTTTAAGGAAATTTGAATTTCTTCTCAGGCACTCCATAAATTTCCCCAATTAGCTCCATGAAAGTATATGCAAAAATCGAGTTATTTTCCACACCCATGAACACGTTTATGATTTACTGAAGGTAAACATAATAAATGTATTATATTAATATGAATCATAACACGCTTTGATTTTCCTCCAAGTGAGACCACAAATACAATCGCTGTTGAATGGTGTGGATTCCGATTGCATTCGGTGCAATCACTGCCCAGACCTTCAAATTGCGTCGCCAAAAGCGGAACTCGTTTTTCTTTCTGTGATGAAATATCACGGCTGACGGCCGCACAATGAATATTTACTACTAAATGTAAACTTTATTTGTTTAACTAGGATTCCCCACAGCCGAAGCCACTAGGGGGTCTCCTCCGAATATTTACTACTACCAAAATGCAATGTGTTGCAAAATTACCAGTGAGTTGCATCCATCTGTAGAAAAGATATTTTGGACTTTTCTCTGGAACAGAATTCAAGAATATAGGAGACGAATAGGCGGGTATTGGGCTACTCAACATAGTAAACAAAGTCACATACTTTAGGGCTACTTTGACGTTCACTTGTGCGATGAGTCAGTACGTTTGAACGGGACCGGAATAAATCACCAACAACCAGCAAACCAACAAGTTGCGCGAGAGTATTTTCTCCAGGATAATTACGCCAGGGAAGACATCAATGATGTGTGGTCAACCTTTGTCTCACAAAATGTTCAAAGATTTATCACCGGACACCTTATTTACTTACAAGCGTCTAAAACGCTGCGCAAGGGGATTCCTTTATTGTCAGCTTCGTTAAAAGAGTAAAGCTTTGCAAGAGTAAACAGGGTGAGGTAGTTGCTCTAGTACGATACAAAGACCATACTGCAACGGGGATCTGTTTGTGAACATGTTGTAGATCTTAAGAATCAAATCCCAGCTATGGCAGAGAATGACAAAAATGTTGCTCTAAATATCCAACCGAAAATACATAGAAGTCTTTAATGATGTTCTAAGATGAACCACATCAATTTGAATTTTATCACTAGTTGACTAAATAAGGAACGACGACTAACTTTGTATTTCTGCTAAATTAGATTTGTAATGAGTTCTCATAGTTGGTGATCCAATAGGATAACGATTCGTATCTAAAGGGTCATGTTCCACTTCGTAGTCTATAGAGTGCTTACCCAGTCAATATCACTTTACAACCCATCATGAATAGAACACGTTCCGTTCATTCACGATAATTCAGACGCTGGCACATAGAAACCTCCAACATATTGGTATGAATGCAATCGAATCTGTATCCGGTTACCATAAGATAGGCATCTTCGTGTACAATAATAACACACAAGTAACCTACAGCGAAGAGAATTTTTTGTGGCCAGCGGAAAAATGTTGGGATAGGAAAGTTTGTGAATAATAACCTTAATTGGATTAAGTTGCTCATTATTCTCCTTATAATAAACAAAGAAGAAGATATCTATAGATGTATATCCGAGCATAGACATTCAATGGTTTTAATGTTGCCCAATGTTTTGGATCAAATTGATAGTTTATGCGTCTATTTTGATGTAAAACAAATATCGCAAAGCTCTCACAGTATTTGCGTTTATTCACAAGATTAAAATGTAAAACCTCATGGAAACAATCAAAAATATTATTTTCGATCTATTTTATCCTCTGTTTTTGATATTTCCTGGATGTGTATTGCTTAGACAATAACCCAGTTCATTCAATATATTTTGGTGATGCCCAACGACCATTTCACACAGATAAGTTGGCGAGATCTGCCACCGTATGACATTAAACTTGATGGTTAGATGATTAACAAACAACAGACCTATACATGTCATATAGCCAACGGGGTTTATGATCGGTATCAAGTACAATGAATTCTTGGATTGACCAGTGGATCTTCTAACGGGTCATTCTTTTGCTATATATCCAAAGACTTGGATCAACAAAGTCAGCCTCTTTATTCAGATCTTCTGGGGTGTCACTTGCTGAATAATGTACATGTACATCTGAGCAATACTGCTCGAATTATCGATATGCTTTGCAACATGATGTATATCTGACTGCGCACCCTCACAGAATCCAGTGTAGCCAATTAGTCTCAGCTGATGTAATCAATTATTAATGATATAGGTTCATCTTACAAATGACCTGTTTGTGTATGCACGCGTGTACAATGTAATGGACATATGAACCGTGTCGATCTTCCTCAACCAAAATGATGAATGGTGACACAATAGCGGATCTGAATTTCTCTATTCTAGCAAAAAAAAAGTTGTAGAATAGCCAATGTTCAGCTTTCCAATATCATATCTGGTTAGTGCTATGCTGACAGTTTGCGTTCCATGGGGCACATATGTTCGTTATTTAACTCTATTACCATTAGTATGGTTTGATACGTTTATAATAATTACAAAATCACTTAGCATCAATAAAACTTGTATATTAATTGCTCATTAACGTACGAATCACAAATCACAAATATAGAAACCAAAATGACACCAGGAGAACCGTTGGTTGAGGATTCCTGTAAAATAAATGCCATGTTCGGTAGAAAAGTTGCAAAGGGACCTTATATAATACATTCAAACATGAGCTCTGAGCTGTTCACTCACCAGTGTATATCCTGGATTCAAAACCCGCTTTCCAGGATTTGCCTCAATTGCCTGAACTGTTTTGTTCTCAGTTAGCAGTGTGAATGATTATTGTTCTAGTCCTTTTTGTGAAACTTATCAAAACAATGCATAACACTCACATAACATCCAAGTGGAAATGTGCGAACAAGCATCCGTCAGTTATACTGGGGATAACATCACATCCAACTGAAATCAATAGGATATCCCACCATTGATCTCAAACCTGGGAGATATTGTGCGACTTTTGTTGGATATTGTGTGACATGTTTAATTGCACAGATATAAATTAGCCCAAGTAGGACTAAGAAAGGTTATCGAGAAAATGTACAGTGTCAGACATACACTTTTTTTCAGCAAAATAGCAGCTTTGACCTATCAAATACATTAAAAGTCAAATTAAAGGGCACCCGATGTGACTGCCTACAGTATGTGATCATACTACAAATCTAATACTACAATTGGCATGTTATGAATAAAAATCTAAAGACAGATAAGACAGTTTCTGAGAAAATATAGACCAAAGGCAAATTGGAGCAGAGCTTGACCCAAAAGTGACTGTTTTGACCTTTCCAGGTCATCGAAAATCAAAAACAAGGTCACTACACGAATTCCCATATAGTAATTCCCATTTAAAAGTGCCAGCCTCCAGCTCTATCTTCAAGCGTTCTAGTAGTACATCTGTGGTGTCTGTGTACATCTGTGGTTATTTGATTCACATAATCGGAATGCAAACATGATAGAATATAGTAATCTTGAGAGTGGCTAACAAGTTTTTTCAATGCAACTTGTACAACTGTACTTGCTTCCAACGACAGATGAAGCTGTGAAGCTTGCTATGAAAGCCACAGCTGAAATATTAGTCTTGTGATGTCTATTATTAATAGTGCGACTTCCAGCAACAACATAACGAAAAACCATCAGGCTAAACGGCTAGGAGTAAACTGGTAGTTATAACCGTTTTATGAAAATAATAACCCGATGGACCTTACTGCAAAGACACACGTTGAACACTGCTTCCGTCATGACGACTACAAAATATTGTATGTCATGATTCATAATAATATATAGTGGTGCAATAATAAAATGGCTTGCAGAATGAAATTGTGAATAGTTCAAATTTGCATCTATCAGTGAGTTCGAATAGTTCATAATTAATAATTAATCATAATTGCAATACATTCTCTAGATTAACCAGAGGGGGTATGGGAACTAGAGCCCTGAGCGGGCCGAAAAAGCGACAGCCGAAAATATACGTAAGTTTAAGAAGTCAGACTATAAAGACAACTACCATTCATTTTTCACAACTATGCTACTCATAACCAACATATTATCTTAGATGCAGAAAACACAAGAGTTATAAATGTCATAACTGTGTTCACCTGACACTGTGTTATCTGTTGTACACATACGAGTGTTGTCATAAACCAAAATAAATCATAATTGCAATTTGTCCGCTTATTCACAGGGAGATAACAAACCGTTCCTTGTTTCACAGATGATGAGGCTACTCAACAGAATAAACAACGTCACATATTTCAGGACTACTTTGACTTATGAGATGAGTTAGTTCAGTTGTCCAGGACCGGAATAAATCACCAGCAATCCTTCAATGTTGCACGAGAGTATTTACTCCAAGATAATTACGCCAGGAAAGACATTGAATTGTGGTCAACCTTTGTCTCACAAAAAAGTTCAAAGATTTGTTACCGGACATCTCATTTATTTACAAGCGTCTTAAACACTGCAAGGGGACCCCTTTGTTGTCAGCTCCGTTAAAGAGAGGGAAGCCTTGCAAATGTAATCAGCCCCTAGTGTGAGATAGTTCCTCTAGTACGATACAAAGTACGATCTAGTACGACGTGATTTGTTGAGTGTTTTGATAGAGTTATTAATCAATCATTCGAACATAACTATTGGAGCTCATTTTTGTTAGGGTTTCCGTTGACATATTCAGAATTAAAAAAATGAATGAAGATGGAAATTCGAGTTGACGTACTGAATCTATATTGACATTCAGCATTGAAACGTAAAACTCGTTGACTAAAGTTATGATGTTCTAAAATGAACCTTATCGTTTGAATTCGACCACTGGTCAAACTAGACTAAATTTGACAAAAGAGACTAAATAAGGGACGACGGGTTCCATCTGTATTTCTGCTAAATTAGAGCTACAATAATTACTCGTAGTTGGTGATCCAACAAGATAACTATTCGTTTCTAAAGGGTCGTGTTCCACTTCTTAATCTATATGGTGCTTACCCAATCAATATCACTTTACAACCCAACATGAATAGGGAACATTCCGTTCATTCACGATATTTTATTCGGACGCTGGCACATAGAAACCTCCAAAATATTGATATGAATGCAATCGAATATGTATCCGGTAACCATAGGGTAGGCATCCTCGTGTACAATAATAGGACAATAGCATGTTCAGTAATAGGTAAAGGCCATTTCAGGTCAATACTCAGGATCCATATAGTGGTCCTCTAACATTCGCAATACACGCATAGTGTAAGTTATCTTGATTGTGTGACAGTCAGGGTTAATAATTTATGTGTTTGGTGACGATTAATGGGTTCATTTCTCAATTCCAAACCCCACCCCCGCCTAATCGATGATCGGTATGCAAAAAAATATGATCAAGAATTATCGGAATCACAAATGGCCATCAAGTTGATTTAGACAACTCCGCACCTGCTTCTAAAATTGCTCTGCAGTTTGTAACTGCTCAAATGAGTAAGAGATTCTGCAGGCATTCGAAGAGTGTTGATATCAGACAAATCAATGTACAAGTACTGAGAACCTGATTTTGTACATTAGCACTATACTTTTCCCCTGGTTATATGTGGAAATAGGGTGTGTGCTATTCATATGCTATATTTACTCCATCCTCTGTTTTTGATATTTCCTGGGTGTGTGTTGTTTAGACAACAACCCAGTTCATTCAATATATTTTGGTGATGCCAAACGACCGTTTCACACAGATAAGTTGGCGAGATCTGCCACCGTATGATATTAAACTTAATGGGTAAATGATTAACAAACAACAGACCTATACATTTCATATTACCAACAGAGTTTATGATCGGTATCAAATACAATAAAGGCTTGGTTCGACCATTGGATATTCCAATAGGCCATGTCTATCGCTACCTATCAAGAGACTTGGATCAACAAAGTCAGCCTCTTTATTCAGCTCTTCTCGGATGTTATTTGCTGAATAATGTACATGTACAGCTGAGCAATACTGCTTGAATTATCGATATGGTTTGAAACATGATGTATATCTGACTGCGCACCCTCACAGAACCCAGTGTAGCCAATTAGTCTCAGCTGATGTAATCAATTATTAATGATATAGATTCATCTTACAAATGACCTGTTTGTGTATGCATGCGTGTACAATGAGCCGTGTCGATCTTCCTCAACTAAAATGAGAAATGGTGACACAATAGCGGAGCTGAATTTCTCTATTCTAGCAAAACATATTGATGTAGAATAGCAATTGTTCAGCTTTCCAATATCATATCTGGTTAGTGCTATGCTGACAGTTTGCGTTCCATGTGGTACATATGTTCGTTATTTAACCTTTTCGCTACTGACCCACCCCTCAGCCTCCATACTGAGCCGATTCATGTATGAATTGATCGGATTTCTATATGTTTGATTATTTTTATTTAAAGATGCTTCAGAATAATTATGTGTGAAAATAAAGTCATATTTAGTATGTTATTTTTATACATTATATATTTTCAACCCCGTTTCATCAGTTACCATGGAAACAAGAAAAAATTCTAGGAACCAAACAGATGGCTATTTCCATTTTCTTTATCATACAGCCATTTTCGAATTTGTAATGAAATATAACCCAGTATGTTTTACATGAGTACTTGTAGTCTTCTATATTTGTAATGAAGTGAATATCGTTGGTTTTGATAGTGTTTACAGCATGTCGATATCTTGAATAGTTATGGAGATATTGAAGTTTTAGTGAAAATTGCCTGTAGTCCGACCGATTGTTATCGGTACTTGTGACGTCACAAGGTTAATTTGACAGGTTAATTATTCAATTAACTAAACAGTCAATTAAGCTTCTAAATTTCAATCGGTGGCATTATATATGTGCTAGTTTAGCGTGTAGGTACATTCTTGGGTATATATAACATTAAATACAATCAATGGACAGTAACTTATACATCTATTGGTTGCCAAAGTTATGGTTACGCAGCGTAACCATCAGTACAGCAGAAGGGGTGTTGTATGGTTACGCAGCGTAACCATGAGTAGTGAAAAGGTTAACTCTATCACCATTAGTATGGTTTGATACGTTTATAATAATTACAAAAAAACTTGTATATTAATTGCTCATTAACGTAAGAATCACATATCACAAATATAGAAACCAAAATGACACCAGGAGAACCGTTGGTTGAGGATTCCTGTAATACCATGTTCGGTAGAAAAGTTGCAAAGGGACTTTATATAATACATTCAAACATGAGCTCTGAGCTGTTCACTCACCAGTGTATTTCCTGGATTCAAAACCCGCTTTCCAGAATTTGCATCAATTGCCTGAACTGTTTTGTTCTCATTTAGCAGTGTGAATGATTATTGTTCTAGTACATTTTGTAAAACTTATCAAAACAATGCATAACACTCACAAAACATCCAAGTGGAAATGTGCGAACAAGCATCCAACAGTTATACTGGGGAAAACATCGCATCCATCTGAAATCAATAGGATATCCCACAATTGATCTCAAACCTGGGAGATATTGTGCGACTTTTGTGCGATATTGTGCGACATGTTTAATTGCACAGATATAAATTAGCCCAAGTAGGACTAAGAAAGGTTACCGAGAAAATGTACAGTGTCAGACATACACTTTTTTCAGAAAAATAGCAGCTTTGACCTATCAAATACATTAAAAGTCAAATTAAAGGTCACCAAAAGAAAAACCCGATGTGACTGCCTACAGTATGTGATCATACTACATATCTATTACTACAATTGGCATGTTATGAATAGAAATCTAAAGACACATCAGATAGTTTCTGAAAAAATATAGACAAAAGGCAATTTGGAGCAGAGTTTGACCCAAAAATGACTGTTTTGACCTTTCCAGGTCATCGAAAATCAAATACGAGGTCACTACACGAATCCCCATATAGTAATTCCCATTTAAAAGTGCCAGCCTCAAGCTCTATCTTCAATCGTTCTAGTAGTACATCTGTGGTGTCTGTGTACATCTGTGGTTATTTGATTCACATAATCGGAATGCAAACATGATAGAATGTAGTAAACTTGAGAGTGGCTAACAAGTTTTTTTTCAATACAACTTGTACAACTGTACTTGCTCCCAAAGACAGATGAAGCTGTGAAGCTTGCTATGAACACCACAGCTAAAATATTAGTCTTGTGATGTCTAGTATTAATAGCGCGACTTCCAGCAACAACATAACGAAAAACCATCAGGCTAAACGGCTAGGAGTAAACTAGTAGCTATAACCGTTTTATGAAAATAATAACCCGATGGACCTTACTGCAAAGACACACGTTGAACACTGCTTTCGACATGAAGACTACGAAAGATTGTATGTCATGATTCATAATAATATATAGTGGTGCAATAATAAAATGGCTTGCAAAATGGAGGTGTGAATAGTTCAAATTTGCATCTATCAGTGAGTTCAAATAGTTCATAATTAATAATTAATCAAAATTGCAATACATTCTCTAGATTAATCAGTGGGGGTATGGGAACTAGGACCCTGAGCGGGCCGAAAAAGCGAGGGGCGAAAATATACGTAAGTTAAAGAAGTCAGACTATGGAGACAACTACCATTATGCTACTCATAACCAACATGTTATCTTAGATGCAGGGGCACAAGAGTTCTAAATATCATAACTGTGTTCATCTGATATTGTGTTATCTGTTGTACACATACGAATGTTGCCATAGACCAAAATAAATCATAATTGCAATTTGTCCGCTTATTCACAGGGAGATAACAAACCATTCACTGTTTCACAGATGATGAAGCTAATCAACAGAATAAACAACATCACATATTTCAGGACTACTTTGACTTATGCGATGAGTTAGTACAGTTGTCCAGGACCGGAATAAATCACCAGCGATCCTTCAATGTTGCACGAGAGTATTTTCTCCAAGATAATTACGTCAGGAAAGACATTGATTTGTGGTCAACCTTTGTCTCACAAAAAAGTTCAAAGATTTGTTACCGGACACCTCATTTATTTACAAGCGTCTTAAACACCGCAAGGGGACCCCTTTGTTGTCAGCTCCGTTAAAGAGAGGGAAGCCTTGCAAATGTAAACAGCCCCTAGTGTGAGATAGTTCCTCTAGTACGATACAAAGTACGATCTAGTACGATGTGATTTGTTGAGTGTTAGTAATCAATCATTCGAACATAACTGTTGAAGCTCATTTTTGTTAGGGTTTCCATTGACATATTCAGAATTCAAAAAAAGAATGAAGACGGAAATTTTTTCGAGTTGACATACTGAATCAACATTGACATTCAGCATTGAAACGTAAAACTCGTTGGCTAAAGTTATGATGTTCTAAAATGAACCTTATCGTTTGAATTCGACCACTGGTCAAACTAGACTAAATTTGACAAAAGAGACTAAATAAGGAACGACGGGTTCCATCTGTATTTCTGCTAAATAAGAGCTACAATAATTACTCGTAGTTGGTGATCCAACAAGATAACTATTCGTTTCTAAAGGGTCGTGTTCCACTTCTTACTCTATATGGTGCTTACCCAATCAATATCACTTTACAACCCAACATGAATAGAGAACATTCCGTTCATTCACGAAATTTTGTTATCTTGATTGCGTGACAGTCACGGTTAATAATTTATGTGTTTGGTGACGATTAATGGGTTCATTTCTCAATTCCAAACCCCACCCTCGCCTAACTGATGATCAGTATGCAAAAAAATATGATCAAGAATTATCGGAATCACAACTGGCCATCAAGTTGATTTAGACAACTCAGCACCTGCTTCTAAAATTGCTCTGCAGTTTGTAACTGCTGACATGAGTAAGAGATGTTGCAGGCATTCGAAGAGTATTGATATCAGACAAATCAATGTACAAGTAGTGAGAACCTGATTTTGTACATTAGCAATATACTTTTTCCCTGGTTATATGTGATAATAGCGTGTGTGCTATTCATATGCTATATCTACTTCATCTTCTGTTTTTGATATTTCCTGGGTGTGTGTTGTTTAGCCAATAACCCAGTTCATTCCATATATTTTGGGGATGCCAGTCGACCGTTTCACACAGATAAGTTGGCGAGATCTGCCGCCGTATGATATTAAACTTGATGGTTAAATGATTAACAAACAACAGACCTATACATGTCATATAACCAACGGACTTTATGATCGGTATCAAATACAATAAGGCTTGGATCGACCATTGGATATTCCAATAGGCTATGTCTATCGCTACCTATATAGAGACTTGAATCAACAAAGTCAGTCTCTTTATTCAGCTATTCTCGGATGTCACTTGCTGAATAATATACATGTACAGCTGAGCAATGCTGCTCGAATTATCGATATGCTTTGAAACATGATGCATATCTAACTGCGCACCCTCACAGAACCCAGTGTAGCCAATTAGCTTAATTGATGTAATCAATTAATACTGATCTGGTTTCATCTGACAAATGACCTGTTTGTGTATGCAAGCGTGCACAATGTAATGGACATTTAAACCGTGTTGATCTTCCTCAACCAAAATGAGGTATGGGTGACACAATAGCGGAGCACAATTTCTTCATTCTTGCAGAAGATATTAATGTCGAATAGCCATTTTTCAGCTTTCCAATATCACATCTGATTATTCATATGCTGACAGTCTCCGCTCAATGGGGGCACATATGTACGTTAATCATTTATATCAACTCTATTACCATTAGTATGGTTTGATACAGTGGTAATAATTACAAAATCACTTTTAGCCTCAATAATACATATATATTATTGCTCATTGAGCTAAGAGTCGAATATCACAAATAAAGACACCAAAAGGACTTAGGAATACCATTGGTTGATACGTGTATTTAATATTAAATACGCGTACTTACTGTTAAATACGCGTACCTAATGTTAAATACGCGTACTTAATGTTAAATTAGCAAAAAAATGGATGTGGTTATGTTGCTGTGTATGTCTCGTGAAACAAGGTGAATATCAAGTGACATGGCGCTGCAAAAAAGAACAAAATATCTAACTGTCTGATATTCAATATTAAATACGTGTATTTAACATTAAATACATGTATTTATTTATATTGTACGTGTATTTAATATTTAGTACGCGTATTTAATATTAAGAATGCAAATTTAATATTAAGTATGCGTATTTAATATTAAGTACACGTATTTAATATTAAGTACACATATTTAATATTATATACGCGTATTTAATATTATGTACGTGTATTTAATATTAAGTACCCGTATTTTATATTAAATATGCATATTTAATATTAAGTACGCATATCTAAACATTAAATACGCGTATTTAATATTAAGTACGTGTATTACAGCCGTGTGGAAAATATCGTAAATAAATGAAAACTAAGAATAAAACTATGGCATATATCAGCCACTGTACGTTGATGTATGTGAATTAATATACCCATGTGTTGGAAAGACACACTGCTTACGGCTTCTCATTCGTGTTGTCTATAATGATGCACTACCACAAACAATAAGTATCAACCCTTATGATTCGTGTCTGTTGCTCGCAGTACATGTTGATTATAATAGTGTACTGGGTGTAATAGTGTAGTGTAATATAGTGTAATAGTGTAATCGTGGTGTGCTTTAATATCACCCGATCTGTTTATCTCTATATTGACAACTTGAAGGAATACTAATTATCACGAGTGCTCAGATTATTGCATTGGTTATTTGATTCACATAATTGGAATGCAAACATGAGAGAAAACATCCATTGCCATATTTTGTAGCACATACAGTCAAATTTTTCTATTTGATACATACTATCACCTAAGGTTGCCATTAGGTTACTTTTTATGTTTCCAATAGAAGTCTGAATTTAGTTGAAGTGTGCCAATATATATGATAATTATTAGTACCAATAGTGACCTATGACATTTGAATTAAACTAAACTTGAACCTGTTTTTTATTCCAACCGAAGATAGAAAATCACCCTTGTGGGTCACACTTGTTCCAGAGCAAAATTAGGTTCAAACCACAGATGAGAAATCGACACTCTATTTATTACCGAATCGCTATACCGGATGCTGAGTTTTTATGGTTACACTGACATATAAACATCCCCAATTGAAAATGAAAATAGTTCAAATTTGCATCTATCAGTGAGTGACATTAATAAGTTTGTTTGATTCTCTAGTATCCATTGTACACAGCCGAGTTCATGGACCAAAATATATATCATAATTGAAACCCCTTCTCTGGCCTACTCAGAGGGTACGAGGTACAAGAAACGAACGTTGATGACCGTTCCCTGTTTCACTGATGATGAGGCTACTCAACAGAACGAACAACGTCACATGTTTCAGAAATACGATGACGTTCATTTGTGCGATGAGTTAGTGCCGTTGAACGGGAGCGGAATAAATCACCTGCGATCCTTCAGTGCTGCGCGAGAGTATTTTCTCCAGGATAATTACGCCAGGAAGACAATGATTTGTTGTCACCCTTCACTTCACAGAAAAAAAATAGTTGAAAGATTTCTTAACTGACCCCTAATTTATTTACAAACGAAGCTCTTCGACACTGTGCAGGAGAAATTTTTATTGTCAGCTTTGTATGTCTTAAAGAGTCTCGGGAACGGGCATGTTCTCCTAGGTTTCCATGATATAACCCCACGCTGCTTTGTTAGTATAGAGCTGTGTGTGAACTGGTATGAATGTGTGGCCGTGTCATGAATATGTTTCGTGTTTCTGATATGATAGTAATACTCGAATACCATCTATGGCAAGAAAATGACGAAAACAACTACTAAATCTTCACATTATGTAGTATTTCATTCAACAATTCATTCTGAAATAAATGATTGACTAAATTAAAGCCATCAGTAAATGTGACTTTTACACATATTTTTTTCTGGGATTTCAGATTAAATTGCTTAAATAGTTTAATGGTTGTATACTGATAGACATATTTGAATACGTATTCCATCAGTTGATAAGAGCTGTCATATATTCGACTCCCAGGTAACCCTGTTGACTACTGTGTGATTTTGGATATAACATTTTTCGCACTTTTCGAACAATACCAGTTCAAATTATTCCCCATACCTCAAACATTCAACAATTTAACCGTTTTTTGGAGCTTCAATTGTTCTGCTGAAATATGACATCCAGTTTCATATATAATGTCTCATCAAGAAATTCCAAAACACCTGCCGGTGACTTTTTTGGCCTCGTGTATTTAAATCCATTCGCTGTCACAAAACCTTCAACATTTTTCTTGTGAACACAAATGAATGGGTATCAGGTTATCATAGTGTAGGTATCTACCTTACAGTGATATGATAATAGCATGTGTTGTAATATACAAAGACTATTCCACGCCCATATTCAGAACCCATTATGGTGATGCTCTCGCTTTCATATTGCATGTATAGTGAATGTTGTCTTGATTGTGCGACACCCAGGGTTAATAATTTAAGCAACATTTTGCCTATTTATAGTCCCTGGAGACGTTTAATGGCTTCTCTCAATTTCAAACCCACCCTCTAATTGATGATCATTCAGGGAGAATAAACAATATGGTCATGAATATCGAAATTACAAACGGCCATCAAGTTGATTTATGTGACCATAGAACATTAATAAGTTGGCCTCACACTGGGACATTCCCGGCTGATCCTAAAATTGCTGCGCTGTTTGCAACTGCACCAACGAATAAGAGAAGATCGTTTATCAATTTTCAACTGTTTTATATCGCAGACTTTTACAGTGTTGTTGGCATGCCAATGAATGTAAAAGTAGCGAGACCTTGATTTTGTGCATATACACGCGAGGCAAAAAACATCAATAGCAATAATTTTACCGTTATATGTGAAAATAGGTTTGTACTATCTATATGAACGGTATTAAGTACAACTAGAGTTTGGGATCGACCAAGATTTCGAATGGGTCACATATAATGCTATCTATCCAGATATATTGATCAACGAATTCAGCATCTCCGGACAGGTCTTCTCATGTGGCACCTGCCCCCACAATGTACAACTGAGCAACACTGCTTGAATCATTGATGACACGATTGCGAACATGATGTAAACATGACTCTGTACTCCGCACGGAACCAAGAGTAACCAATCAGCCATAGACTGAATATGAGCGCGCTGGTGTAATCAATTATTAATAATCAGGGTTCATCTTACATAATCCCTGATTACGTATACATGCGCGATATAATTGACGTGACCGGTGTTAATCTTCCTCTGCCAAAAGGAGGTATGGTGATACTATTACAAAGCGGAGTCTCCCGATTCTAGCATGTGTTAATTATTGTTGTAGAATAGCGTCATTGTTTGGCTTTCTAATACCATAGAGTTACTCATATGCTGACAGTTTGTGTTCAATGGGGCACATAAATTCGTGAGTTATTTATTTCAACTTAACAAATTGAGTTATTCATTTATTATCACAATAATTATGGTCTTGATTCGATTGTAATACATACAAGCATGAATCCCTAAGTCGCAATAATATATATGTCGCTCACTATTTTATCACATATCACAGATATAGAAAAACAATAAGAATTACAATAGAAATACCGTTGATTGGGGATTTTATTGCTGTGAGTCATGTTCAGCTGAGAGGTTGCAAAGAGACCTTATATAGTACAATAAAGTATTATTAGCTGAATGGGTGTCAGAGTTGTATACGCACCAGTGTATATCCTGGATTCTCACTTAGCTCTGTGAATGATTATATTTCAGGTCCATTATGCAAAACGTATCAAAACAATACACGACACTCACAAAACTTCCGAGTGGGAAAACACATCCGTCAGATATACTGGGCATTACATCGCATCCAACTCAAGATCAATCGATCTCATACCTACAAGATATTGTGCAACTTTTATTTCGATGTATGGTGAAATGATTATTTGCAACAACAAAAAATAACATCCATAAAAAAACGCTGGTGCGTAACCAACATACAGCATTGATTAAACACCTGAGAGAACAATGCAAGTTTGGTTTAAAATGATGGAATCATAATACGTATCAAACCTTATGACTGTGGAAGTGATTATCATCGCCGATATACCATAGATTGAACGATGTCGCTTGGTACTTGTTGCTAGCAGTACATGTTGATTGTAGTAGTGTAATGGGCCGGGTAGGGAGAGGTGGTTGAGCGATCACGCACTGGCCTTGACGAAGTGCTTTAATCTCACCCACTCTGTTTATCTTCGTGATGACCTCTCGAAGGAATACCAGTGATCACAAGTGCTAAGACGAGTGCATTGGTTATGTGACTCACAGAATTGGATTGCAAACATGAGGGTTGTATTAATTTCGAGAGTGGCAAACGAGAGCTGTCAATGAAACTCGTACAGAGTTTGCTGCCAACGAATGATGAAAATAGCGTGCTGTGAACAGCACAGCTAAAATATTAGTCATGTGATGTCTATTATAAATAGCCCGACAACAAACGAAAACTCCCTGGCAAAACGGCTAGGTGTAAATTAGTAGCTATACAGAAGGATGACCCAATAGACCCTACTGAACAGAAATGCGATGAGTAGTCCACTGCTATCGTTTCAAACTACCGGGTAATGTTCACTTTAACGACTACGGAAGATTATATGCCATAGTTCATTATACTAACATAACAATAACAGTACAATAATGGAATGGCTCGCAGAATGACCAGTTCGTGACATCCATTGGTAACTACACATTGTGACCTTTCGCAAGTCAAACACCCTAGTATATAATCACACGTCATGCATACATCGCCATGAATGATTATATTTTATAGACCAGACAGTCAGATTTTTATTCGGTATACATACGTTTATACCCATATTTGGGATGGTAATTTTCAGTTAGTGTGTCGATATACACAATAATGACTTGTACCATAGATGAACTATCGTCAAATGCTTTTGAAAATAATTGCACTCATAAAAAAATTGCCCAAAGGCTAAGACAGGTTACCAGACAGTACATGTTTTATATTTTAGTTATTAGCCATTTTGTCCCATGACCTTGAACTTAAGGTCACTGGTCTAGTTCGAGGTTACGAGAACATCCAGCATACATGTATAGCATTCCCCATGTGTCCACAATTTATTGTTAAGGTAGTCCGCTCCAAACAGTGAGGGAAGGGGGTCAAAGGGTTTTTCAAAATAAATACCTGTATCAACATTATCTAGAGCTTCAAAATGATATATTTTATAGAGTAACTGTTCAGCATCCTAAAACTGAAAAGAAAATAGGGGGTCACCGTATCCGTTCTCATGGAAAACACGATGCAAGATGTGAATATGGACAAAAAAATGTGCAAAAATGCCAGAATTTAGGTCATTTTAGGTAAATATGTGTGATGCTGATCATTTACTCTATAAAATAATGTCATTTTGAAGAGATAATATTCAAGAAATGACTTTTAAATTTTGACTCTTGGTTACCTCACTGTTTGTAGCGGACTACGTTAAGCCGTAAAGTCGATAAGTGAGATATTAGCCATTTTGTGCTCTGACCTTGTAAATTAGGTCAAAGGTCAAGTGAAAGGTCATAACAATATCTAATATATATCACTTCCTATATGTGCACAATTGATTCTTAAGCTGTAAAGTCGATAATGAACGAGATATTAGCCATTTTGTCATGTGATCTTGAAAATGAGGTCAAATTCAAGGTCACAAGAATATCCAGCATATATCGTTTCCTATATCATGTATATGCTCACACTTGATTCCTAAGCTGAAAAGTCGATAATAAGCGAGATATTAGCCATTTTGTCCCGAGCCTTGAAAATTAGGTGAAAGGTCAAACTCAAGGTCACGACAATATTCAGCTTACTAGTATATATCATTTCCTATATCATGTATATGTTCACAATTGATTCCTAAGCTGTTAGATCGATAATACGTGAGATTTTGGCAATTTTGTGCTCTGACCTTGAAAACAAGATCAAAGGTCGAATTCAATATATCATTTCCTATATAATCACAATTGATTCCTAGTGTCTAATCTAAATATTAAGTGAGATATTAGGCATAGTGTGTCCCATTGTAAAGCATAGGATAATTTAACATGGGAAAGTTATACACATCACAGGGGTATATATGAAGAGTGTTATGCATCAATCAATCAAAAAAATCCCTAACGAACAGATTTCGAGAAAGCGGCCTTCAAAGTCCAAAATTGGTAAATTTCCATCAAAAATGGCCGCCGTTTTGAAATAATTGTGAAAATCAAAAACATAAAAAAATACCTCCTTCTTGAAATATTTTTAGGCATGTTTGTGCAAAATTTCAGAAAGATTCGATAGGAATCTTTAAAGACAAAAATGTAGAGAGACGATGGACGCAACACCACGGCAATAGGTTATCGGACCAAAGTTCCAGTAACCTAAAATGAGAGCATGACCACAGCTACTTTTGTAAGAATTAGAAAAATACATATACGGGTTGACTAGATATAAACGTGCTTTAAACGTGGCTTGTACCTAGGTTGAACTGTTGCTGAACGTATAAATTACATTGAAATATGTATATACATGTGGTATAAACTAACTTTGAATTGTGTTTATTCAACATGTTCAAGAAATATCGTCTGAGTTATTCCTCCAGAACTGTCCATATCACAAAGGTTTGCTGTAAACAGTGCTGTACAATTGAGGGCAAACTCGGATAGTCTGATAAAGAATCCCCCGTATGCCTGATAACTGTTTCATTTGATCGAACACGACTTACAACAAGGGTGATTTACCCGTAAGTGCAAATGTGGCTGATGCCTATTCATCATTTCCCAGCCAATGCACAGCCTTCGAAGCACGTTTAATTATTCATGTACCTGTCTCTCTGAAAACCTATAACTTCTAATCATGTAGAAAGGTGTGGTCCAAATAATTATAGTAGTATGTACCGCAGCGCATGTAGCGCTGAAGTGCAAAGTCCACGCAAACAAGTATGACTTACTGTAGACAGACTCTCTACCATTATATTGTGGTACAGGGGTCCGTTGTGGTGCAGGTGTCCTGAAATTTCAGCAGCTTTAGGGCATTAGGAAAATGACCTCAGTAAGAGAAAATAATTATGGACAACAAACGAATTCCACTCAACCAGAACTGAGGGAAGTACGATGTAAGAATCAATCTATATACAACTAGACTCTAATGATACCAATAGCAAACGTAAAATGCACCATCACTAAATGTACACTCATAATAATATTATTTGACGCATGTCGTATGATCGACGGAATGACACTAATAGTTGCATGCCATCAACTGGCAGTATATGTGCGACATTAATGTCAAAATACGTATTTTAGCATGCTCACATGCTGGAACTATGTCTGATATACGATTGTGTACAAGTATATTAAGATAAACTTGCCAGCTTTTATCGTCAACACAATCAAACTTTTTTTTTCAATAATGCACATTTTCAATAATGTACATAAAAATAAACATTGTCTGCGCCTTAATTCTACTATTCCACAAAATGAATGCCATTTAACCCGTCTGTCACCTTTTTTATGCTTATTCAATGTCTTAGATTGATAAATTATCATTATATTTATCATTATCCTTTTGGTGGAGTGAATAATACTTGTTCCAGCCAGTTATACAAATCATAATAGGTATCATCCCTCATAATTCTGGAAGTGATTAGCATATTCTATGAACGATAGATTACCCGATGTCAATTGGTGCCTGTTGCTAGTTGACTGTAATATTGTATCATCCCTCATCATTCTGGAAGTGATTATCATAGTCTATGTACGATATAGAATACTCGACATAAATATATATAAATTATTATCAGAAATAAATCATCAATTATTATTATAAATTGGTGATATGAATGATTATTGTTCCAGCCAGTTATACAATGCATAATAGGTATCATCCCTCACAATTCTGGAATGGATTATCATAGTCTATGTACAATAGATTGCCCGCTATCACTTGGTGCCTGTTGCGGGTACCTGCTGATTGTAATATTGCAATGGGCCAGTTGGGCTGAGCTAGATGAGCGATCACACAGCGGCTTTGGCGGAGAGCTTTAATACCATCCGCTCTGTTCATCTCCATGTTGACAACTTGGCGGAATGCTAAGACGAGTGTATTGGACATTTATTCACAGAATGGGATTGCAAACGTAAGAACGTGTGATAATCTCGATAGTGGCTGACACGTTTTGTCAATGAAACCTATACACCGCCTGTTGCTAATGAATATTAAAATGGTTCGCAGTGAACAACACAGATAATATTAGTCCTCTAATTTTTATCATGAATAGCCTGACTTCCAACAAAAACAAAGTTTTCAAATTGATTGAGAAGTGCACCTAACGATACTAAAACCATAATAAAACCAACTATGACATAGTTCCGAATACAACTAAGATTAAACAAGTTTTGTATATGAAATGAAGATGCAAAAACTCAGTATGGAATCGAACCGACTCTAAATATGGATCACACTTCACAGAGTTAAATTATGCTGCACTTTCAGATACGCCTTCCCAATTGAAAATGAATAGTCAAATATAGATCAAATCAGTAGCATGAATAGGTCCATTATGAGATCAATATTGTACGCAGCCAATTTCTCATACCAAAATAAATCAAAATTGAAAATCGTCTCCTAGCCTATTCAGATTGAGGTACGGAATCTAGCTTTGAAGACCGTTCCTTATTTCGCTGATGATGAGGCTAACTCAACAGACATATCTCAAAACTTCGATGATATTCATTTGTGCGATGCGTTAATGTGGTAGACCAGGACCGGGAAAAATCACCAGCAATCGTTCTGTGTTGTGCGAGAGTATTTTCTCTTTTCTTACATGAATTACAATTTTATTGTAATTTGAAAGCAACTCATACTGGAGTGTGTGTATGTGTAGAGCTATAAAAACAATATATTTGCTACCTCTAGTAATACTATTAATTAAGTAATATTGCTAACTTATTACAACAGTTAAAGCATATTCGTTACCAAAGAATGTGGATACAGAAATCATCTGTAATGTTGAGGATTAGGTGTCATGTTCCAATCTGGAACATAACATAAAACATAACACATTCTGTTATCCCACGTGAAAAGCTTCTCTGGAAAATATTGGATAAGAAATAAGTTAACAAATATTTCAATTGTTAACATTATTACAGCATGTAATAAAAATAGTTGAAGCTATATTCGCTTTTAGCATTAACAAAATTTATTAATTCTGTGGTAGCTTCATATTGTTTATAGAATTAGAATTTATACATTCGGGTCTGAATATGTCTAATTTGAGTTGCCACAATCAAGATTCAAATTCAGGCCAGTCTATTTCGCATCAATTTTTCCTCAAAGCGGCCAGCCTTGCGGGCAAACTCTACACACAGTCTCATGACCTCATTGGTATTTGTCTAGATACTGTGGCAACCGGCAATGTAGACGGGCCGATCATTCTCTATCCACTGTTATCATGAACGATTAACGGCAATTCTTGACATTAGAGCGTTGGGGGCGAAGCCCCCAACCCTCTACATGTCTATGTGCTGACTTTCTTATGGAGGTTTCATGCCAACCTATCGACGCACGTTTTGGCATGTAAACGTTTAAATACCTACTTCAAATGAGGATTTTCTTCGTCCTTGACATAAAATCTCTCGAATTGATAGGAAACTATGACTATTCCACAGATATATCAGGCATGAATCGATGTGCTAGGTTTGAGAAAATTACGTAAAATGTTCAAATTATCTGAAAACGTCCCAAAATGGCGGAGCCGATGGAAATTGAAGTTCCCAGAATGCAAAGCAAATTTTACCACAATCACGCGTATTTCGGAACACAATTTCTGTTCAGCAATTCGTACAAGCATACATACATGTGGCCATCTGCGTATGGACATTTTTGCGTTATGAAGTAAACACAACGATTCGTCTGCAATGCCACGGCTACATTTACCGTGATTTGATGTATTTTATAAAATGACAATTAAGCTGGTGTTCTGTACTGGATTGCGAAGTCTTTTTATTCTTAACTGGTATTTTAATTTGGCCAGTACCGTATTACCCCGCATATAGGCGCATGCGCCTATGAGTGAAACAGCGCCTTTTGAGAAGTTGTGAAAATATTAACTGGTTTCATTTATAGGCGCATGCGCCTATAACTGAAACTAGGCGCATGCGCCTATAAGTGAATCATGCTTTATAAACATTTATAAAGGCCGTAGGCTAGGTACAGGCCTACACATCTCCTGATTTTGACGCGGACTTGAAATATATAGCCTAATATAAACTTCACATACGTAACGTAAGCTTCGAAACACATTCTGTTATCCCACGTAGATATAATTCGGTATTACATATACAGACATGGGGTAACAAACTCATCACTGATTGAAAACGAGACTCGCAAGGGCTACGGAAATTCGTATCGAAGGTGGCGATTGCCAAATTAGATATTCAGGATACAGGTTTATATCACCGTTGTGGGTGGCCAATCACAGTCTCGGCTCTGTGTTTAGTCACTGATAATACTATATTTTCCCGTTCATACAATCCAACATATTTTGACGTCGGCATTGTATGGAGTTGAGGGTATCTGTGATATATGTGAACTCCCCTGATTGTGCTTTAATCAAAACGTGACCATGGAAAACTCAATCAACTTCGAAAAATCTCAGGGTTTTGCATATTTTTCGGTTGCACGCACACTGGTCAACAGTATGAAGCAAGTTTCACTTATAGGCGCACCAACTCGTGCAAAATTTAACGAACTTCATTTACAGGCACATGCGCCTATAAATGAAGCTAGGCGCACCTTCACTTATAGGCGCATGCGCTTATATGCGGGGTAATACGGTACGGCGTGTGTTAGGCTATATCTGATGATATCAGATGCAGATATTCCTCATAATTTACAATGTTTTGAGGATATCTGAATGAGGTTCCATATCATTTTAACAGGTGTATCTGTTCCATTGATCGATTTTAAAATAAATGTTTACTTATTAGTAATATGAATGAAGTAGGCCATGTTTTTCATCCTAGTATACGGAAATGAATTGGAATCATGTAGGGGATAAAATTATGGCTTCTTCTCTTTTTTTGTTGGGGGGGGGGGGGGGGTGGCAATGTTTTTTTTTATTTGTGAGTTGAGCAGTTTGGCGTGTATCTGAGGAAGAATTTATGCGATATTTGGACATTCAAATCGGATTCGAATTTTGAACTTTTTTTCCACTAAAGAGTGAAAGGACTGAAAAAGTATTTTGGCCTAGATCTATTATTGTAAATCCGGTAGATTTCAAATTTTGTAAATTTATCGAGGATTCCGAATAATTATTGAAGCTGAACCCCTAAAAAAACATATTGTGGTGTATGCAATTGTTTATTATAAACGGTGCAACACAATTTTCAGATGTAATCAATTTTTATTTTATGATCATACATATGTACATTTCGGTCTTTTTGTGTGCAAATCTGTTGATGGCAGGTGTAGGCCTATCATGGAGGCCTATCATCGAGACCTTCTGTAGGCCTAAACCCATCTGTGTGAAAAGGAGACACACTAGCACCCGCAAAAATAGGACCCAAGTTTATTTTTTTAAAACACTGTGCAGTTAAAAATTGGCCCCGTAGTTGGAACAAAACTGTGCATCGTTTTTGTGAGAATTGGGGCCTATTTTTCTTGCTGGGCCTATGGCCCTGGGGCTGCAGTCCCAATAGCCCCTAGGTTAATCTGGCCCTGGTGAGGGGGGAGGGAAACGTTGTACATTCAGCTGTCGTGGTGCTGATGATGTGCTCAAGCTCTAATGTCGTCTTCCGCAGTTTGCTGCATTTTCTTGTCTGAGTATCTGTTGGCGAACTGTGCATATTTCCTATATATTTTCGACTATCTCGAGATGTACTTTCAAGTTTGTATGACAAACAAGAATGTTTGGCTGATTTTAAAATTGATTCCAACTTTAAGGCCTGGAACGTCTGTGTGTATGTAAATCCAGCTACTTCTGCACTAGTTGCGTTTCATCACTAACATTTGATATATTTGTCCCTGAGTGTTTGGCTCTACAAAATAAACTGGTGTTACATATATACAGAGTTACAAAAGCGGATTTGTGTAATATTCTAGTTATGACCGATGCCTAGAACACCCCGAGGTTTCCCCCCACCAACCTTTCACCACAATGTGTTGTACAAATATAATGGAGAACAACCCATTTAAATCAGTCATTTTGTTCGACACACACATTCAATCATACGAGCTGATAAATGACCCGCCTTGTGCATTACAAGGTGTTACGACACACAAGTTAAATATGTCCAGCATATTGTATCACTGACAACAACAATTATACGTTTGGGATTATTGGTTCGAATGATATTTTTAATTAAATCACGAAGGATTGGAAATTTACAGGACATTCTGAATTCATCAACAAAAACATAACCACAATCTCAGTGTTTTTGTGCCGCTGGACGTTTGCAAACCACGCTTCCAATGAGGCGACTTGCCGATGGGACAAGGTGGACGGGTGTTGGAAGTAATTGGCCTTGTGGCGCACCTGCGGGACACGATATGACAGGTCACTTGTAGTAACTGACGAAATGTACTCACGCACTCTGGGGCACTACAAATCTGCCTCTTGTCAGACATGCGCGTTCGATCTGAGTGATTCTGATTATATTTAACTGACATTGGCAGTTAACAACCATCATCTCGGAGATGCTGACATGACACCAAGTAATCAACCCAATTAAGTGCTGGGTTGATTACTTGAATTTTAGAGAGCCAAAAATGGCACCCCGGTTCTCCTTTGAGCATGTTGAGTGGTTGAGTAATAACCGTGCGGATAGGTCTAAGTACAATTCATGGCAATTTAAATAAGTACAACTTTTTACCAATAATTAAGCTTCATGCCGTATAGTAGTTGTATGACTACTGGTCAAATGTGTTAATAAGTATCCAATGTATCAATCTATTACCACCGATATAGCCAAATTTTGATGATTCCAAAAACAAACGTAAAACGTAAGATACATGTGTAATTATTAGACCGTGCACTTTCGTAGTTCACCACGAATGTGTTACTCCGAGAGTCTCATTTGCTATGAACATGTATGTGAGTATCAATCTATTAATACAACTAGATTTTGATGATGACAATAGCAAACGACATTTCGGACTAGAAACGAAAGCCTGACCAAATCGTTTCTCCCAAAGCACACTGGCGTTATCTGGGACAGACAAGTGTGTGAAACGTGGTTGGTTCTACTGTCACAGGGAGGAACCGTTTGTCTGATTCTATGTGCATTTGTCTGATTCTATGGGCAAAAAGTCTGATTCTATGAGCAAATTGTCTGATTCTATGGGCAAATAAGCAAGTAAGCTACGGGGCACCAATAAAACATGCTGGATCGATGGCTAATTTCTCAACACAATCTTATGTCATATGTTCTGTTTACTTCTTAAATCATTGCAAAATATGATTTATGTTCAGTTTCTTATGTGGTGTTCACCGCTTTTCATATATTTGTCGCACAAAAGTGGAATGGCTAGGCAGTGGAGCAATTAGCCATCATAAATCACCAAAAACAACGCGCTCCCAGTTACTTACCAGGATATCTTGACCACAATTGCACGACAATTATTCCAGTTAATATTTTGATTGTTCCTGGACGTGAAGTCAGCTACGTAATCCAACAAAATTGGACATAGAATAAAAATAACAGAAACAAACCTGATTCTATGGGAACAAACCTGATTCTATGGGTAGGTTGTTGCTATAGCCATGGAACTAAGAGCTTCCCGATGCTGATCCTGAATAAATATATTATTGAAGCTTGATTTTATGTTCTGTTTCTAGGAGAAGGTCAATAACATAGATGACAGATCTTAGCCCATATTTCCATGGTTATCAAATAAACCTACCCATAGAATCAGGTTTGTTCCCATAGAATCAGGTTTGTTTCTGTTATTTTTAATCTATTATCAATTTTGTTTGATTAGGTAGCTGATTTCACGCCCAGGAACAATCGGAATATCAACTGGACTACTTGTTGTCCAGGGACCCAGGTAGGTTAGTGTGAGCGCTTTGCAGTTGGTGATTTATTATGGATAACTGCTCCATCACCTGGCTGTTACAGTTTTGTGTGACAAATGTATGAACAACGGTGAACACTGCATAAGAAACTGAACATAATCCATATTCTGTAATGATTTATGGAGTAAATAGAACATATGCCATCAGATTGTGTTGAGAAATTTGTCGTTGATCCAGCATGTTTCACTGGTGCTCCACCGCTTACTTGCTTATTTGCCCATAGAATCAGACAATCTGCCCACAGAATCAGACTTTTTGCCCATAGAATCAGAATAATGCACATAGAATCAGACGAACGGTTCCTCCCTGTGACTGTACACATGATGACATGAGTATGCAACTGTCTATCGCTGATTATACCCAATAAAAATAATCTAGAAATCCAAGACAAACCTCATGGAATATATGTATGTATATGACACAAGCACATATTCAATACTTTTATGCTACTGAGCTATATCATATCTAGCTTGAAATTAAATTGTGTATGGAGTGTATTTAGCACCTTTAACACCTTGACACATGACAAGTTGATAACAATATACCACCCATAAGGCCCGAATCCCTAATATATCGCATTTACTAAGGTCTAGGATGTCACATAATGCACTCTTGTATGACCAAGGGTTCCCCCCCAAAATCGGGTTCCACGGGTCTTCTATAATGATTCATAAAACGATCCTACCAATCGTGCACTAATTTGCTGATAAAACATACATTGTTTGAAAGAGGTCAGGTGTGTGCACAATGTGAGATGATATACGATAGAAAGGAGCCTATTCATGTTGCGAATCATTAGTCTAATCATAATTTTCTCCATTCTCCTAGGTGACGAACACGTTATCGATATCTATTGTAGCCACCACTAAATAATTCTAGGATTAGTACACGTATGTATCAGACGAATGAATGCATCTATATTTAGCTGCTATATAACATGTTTGTGGGTACTATGGCGGTATTGCATACTTTACAGCATGTAAGTATATTTTTGGCAGGTACCACTGGTACTACACCCATCAAGACTGCCTTTGGTATCCGCAATATGTATAAACAACAGTGAAATGCATTGATTTTGCATGTGAGTTGATTTTATTCGAATTTAATCGCATTCAATGTGGTGTTGGATATAATACATACAAATTAGATGTCATTTCAGTGTTGTTTGAGTTGCTCATCTAAGATATTTATATTGCATAGATGCCTACAATCCTCTTCAGGCAAATTTGGTTGGTACAATATCGTTTTCTCCAGTGTCTGCCTGATAATGTGGCGATAAAGTTAAAGACAATCAACAAAGGAGACTTGACCGGGATATGATTATT
Source organism: Terebella lapidaria (assembly GCA_949152475.1). Taxonomy (NCBI): domain Eukaryota; kingdom Metazoa; phylum Annelida; class Polychaeta; order Terebellida; family Terebellidae; genus Terebella; species Terebella lapidaria. Next base: position 44,521,988 of record OX424557.1, on the reverse strand, counting down.
TCAGTACACATGTGTCTGATTCCCATTTTCAATCCTCATCATTTTCAATCCTAATGCACAGGCTTCCGAGCATATTTGAACATTCATGTACCTGCCTCACTGCAAACCTGCAATTTTTCATCAGACTGACAAGTACCATGAAAAAATAATGGACAACTATAGAATTTTATCCAGCCTGGACTGATGGAAATAAATGGAGAAGTCTAATGTATGTTCATAAACATAAACCAAGCTATACAAGATGTATCGTTCTATATACGTGTGCAAATACATTTTTACTATTACGGGGTGTGATCCATAACCATGTTGGTTGGTACTCCCGTGCTACTGTAGTGGGCTGTCATCAATAGCGTTGCTGGTCTGAGGGCCGGTAAATACATCGACAAGTAATTCAGTTCATCCACTCTTCAAAGAGCAAGTTGATAAAGGAACGTGAAATTATTTCACCAGCCACGTACAAGGTGGTAGTATTCATACGGGAAGATCTCTGTCAAAATAAATATTTCAGCACAGTGGCAGAATCCCGTTTGAAATACGATTATCACCAATAAAACACAACAGTTGTCTGAGGATTGTGCTGCTGTAAAGTCAGTCATCCGTGTCTTCGAAACCATCAGTGGACTCGAAACCCGTTCCACGAGCATGTTGAAGATCGCCTGGAAAATTGTATTCTCCTTTATTGGTGTGAATGATTATTGTTCCAGCCCGTTTTATAAAAGAAAAACTTATCAAAACATTGCACCACAGTCTCAAAGCTACACACCTGGTATGAGTGACACACATTATACTGACACACACTACACATTATATTGTGAATAACATCCAACCAACAAGACTAGCAAGGTTGTTTCAATTTTGATCTCGTGTGGCATTTTAGTTGCAGAAAAATAAGATGTATCATACATTAATTACAGATGTATGTAAAACTCTTCATTTGTTTTGGGCAATGGAACATCATTCTACTATATGTATCAATTGCTTACAATGCTAATGTATGCACTGTTTGTATTGGCACTTCATCTGAGGACTTTAATGACGTTCATGTTCATGTGTGCGATCGAGTTAGATCGGTTGACCAGGAACTGGGGCATGATAGTCTACAACTATTAATCACAATGATACAATGTGCTGGACATGTCGATTGATGCATCCTGTGTCATGTACATTGTAACACAAAAGATGTGGCATTCATGAATTCACCATGCTTGTCAACCTAGATGATGACTGATGCATCTACTGGTATAAAACTTACTGATTGAAGCAATTCAGTCCCAGAACTATTATGTAGTTTCCTTGATTAACTAGAGTAATACCTTCAGTATGAAACTGTGGCATACAATGTATTTGTATACCACAGTTACAATTGGTGGTTGGAGTTTGGCGGAAAGGAAAATGTAATCTCTATGAATTCAATAATTTGTTTCATTCAGAGACACGGTCCACAACATGTTCACACACATGATATTATTGCAATACTAGGTTAGGATAATAGAATGCTAGTTCAGTATCAGTTTCGTCATATTCGCAGGCATATCGGAACTGTATAATGGACGTGGAATCAATACCCAGTATTAAGTATTCCGAGCAAACAAAACAGGGTCCGTTATCCAATCTCATAGTCCGGGGACAGAAAGTCATATCAGGCATACAAAGTGAGAGAAAACAACAATGACAGGGAAACTCATGAACCCCCCCCCAAAATGGTCATCAGGAGGTGAAATCAGGTGTTCCGGAAAGAGTGAGCATTTCCTGCCCCACTAGTGGCACCCGTCATGAATTCCCCAAAATTAACATGAAAATAGATCTAGTTGCATGGCAGACATGGATTTGGTGTATTTATCAACCAGATCATGATGACGTCCATAGAATTTCTTAAACGCAGCTATAAGTCTTGGTAAAACATATCCTTGTCGCAGCAGTTTAGAGACTAGCTCGGCACTAGCTCGATAGACAAAGTCCTCATATTTGCAACTAGCTCTGGAATAGCGTATAAGTTGAGAAACAAACACACCATATGCCGGTGACAGAGGAATGTTGCTGCTTAAAAAAGGGGAATTGACTATGGAAAAATTGAAATCATCACGTTTGTCATATAATCTAATTGACAGGTTAGAATTATTATCAATCTCGCAAATTCGTGCGCCTGCTGTGGTCATTGTGTGAATAGCACAACGCACGTAAAATATTTTTTACATCCCTTTTCGACTGGTTCACTGAGTAACGGACAAACTGAATAGCTGGTCCATTTATTCAGCACCCATCTGACCCGTAGACTTATTGATGTCAAAATATTACAATAACTGCTGAGTACCCACCGATATGTCCATGGAGTAAGATATATGTACTAACTACTTGTATTTGTTGAGAGGAAACATGTTATATGTTTTTAAGCATACAATTATGAGCATACATTAATGTTTTTTAAAAAATCCCACCAGTCCAGGCTGGACAGAAGTCCATTGTTGTTTATTCTTCTCCCATGGTAATTGCCCTCTGTTTATGATGGCCTAGAGCTGCTACCATTCTGGGACACATGTACTGTATAATAATGGCGGAGTACCCGTCTAAAGTCAACCGTACTTGTTTGCGTGGCGCTCCCATATTATACACCGCTATATTGGGACCAGATCATCCTCGTCTCGAAATTATCTAGTTTTCAGAAAGGCATATGAATAAACAAGCATAGATGTTTCATAAATTATATTCATCAGCATTAGGCATATTGCGGTTATTGTTATCTCGCACCTGTTGGGGTTATGAAGCTATTAATACATTTAGTTACCGGTATGCAAACAAAAGTTAAACAGTAATATTTATTATTCAACAGAAATGAAAAAGTTCGGCCGCAAATCAAACCCCATGCCCAATAATACTTGAACGGAAAAATCACAGGGGTGTCGTGTGTACACACATGCAAAACTGTTATACCAATTTTGATGATATGAGGCTATCGGTGTGTGATGAATCGAAGAAACATTGAAGTTTACAGATTTCCCCGTAGATTTCATTCAAGGAAAATATCCATTCTTATCGTGAGCTAATATACTGCTCGTACGGTCGTCCAACTTGTAACAACACTAACGTGGAGAGAGTTTATTAAAATACATGTAGGTTGATAACAAACGACCAGCAATAATATCTAGAGACTCAGATAAAATTTGCGGCCTGATATAATATCATTGTCGCGGCCTTTGTTCACTTACACAGGGCAATAACCATTGTATTTTCAAATGATTTTGTTAGTAAAATCATCGAAATGAAAGAAACGACTTGCTAAATTTCCACTGTGCGCGCTCAACATTGGTATGCTCCAGTCGCTGATACACATGCCTAAGATTGAGGCTCATTTGTCTATCTGAACTGTCATTGAGTAATTTTTCTTAACAATAACAAAATGTTTTGTTCATGAGAATGACACAATTTCATATATTTCCTGTATTTGCTTGGGAAATGTACATCTATAGAAATAGTAGTGAGGTATGAAAAATTAAAATACGATCTCACAATGAGAATTTGTTGAATTTGCATTAGATCATTTCGTTTAGATCTACGTGTAGTTTTGTATTTTTATGTAATTTTCTAATTAATGAGAACTAACATACATGAGACACATTAAAGACAACATCTTTATGCCAAACTCACTTCATAACATTACTATGATGGCTGATGGAATTATTATGAAACTGCGTGAACAACTGAGTTAGACTTTCCAATAGACTCTACTACGAAATGAACCATTATGAAAACAAATTTTCTGTAATATACACATCCCGAGAGCACTATGACGTATTGAAACAAAGGCAAATATGTTGGATTTATCAATATGCGTATTTTATATCGTTTTCTATATTTTATTGAAAAAAAAATACTTATGTTAATATAACATTTATATTTCATGTGTGTACCGATTAGCTATCACTGGAGGTAACGGAATTGACAATAATTTTCTGAACTAGTGCTAAAAATGTAGTTTAAGCTGGTGCTCTCAAACGATTTCAGTAGAGAATTTCACATTTCAGGCCTCACCCCGGTTCTATAACCGTGATCCTAAGTTCGATGATTGCACACATGGTAAGAGCTGAAAAAAAACCATTATACAGGTATCAAATGTTGGTATTGATATTGCAAATAGTTCTCCTATTACAGACTCAAGATGATTTATAATCTGAATTGCTCACTCAGTGAGGTTGGTTCAGCAATATCGATATACAAATCGCATCCTTCATCAAAACTGCTAGCTATGTAGTCTCAGTGTATGAGAGGCCTCAGAGGAGTGATTTGTAGACAGGTTATTATTTCATGGCTGTTGTTTAATCAAAATCCACATTATAAGCTAACTAATTTATCTTAATATACAATGCATACAATTGTATATCGGAGAGAATTATGCCTGTAGTTCTGCCGAAGTGACGCTAATGCACATCACAGAGACACGTCATCAGTATTTTCATCCGTTTATTTTCATCGTGTCCATGTGTCATATACGAGCATGTTTGAGCGTGATTAACTGAAACCAAGTAAACGAAACAACATATACGACTTATACTGATGACTAATGACATTAAAACCACAGTATTTGTATGACCGTGTAAATGAACAACTAATCAAACTCACGACATACTTTTAACCATCTTTACCATTAGATAACAAGTTACCGACATGAATGCACATGTAACAATAAATCGGATAACCAAACTTACTGAATACATGAAATACAGTGCTTCATGTGCTATGGATAACTTGGAAAATGCTATCATGTTTTGTTACAAGAAACATTACAATAAGCAGAATATTAGACCCAAAAGCCTATTACCCAGTAACATATAAGAGTACATACCGTACTAATACAATCCGGCAGGTTCATATGATGAAACACGTTTAGATAGCAAAGTAGAGGCACAAATCCACAGTTGACAATAAATGCGACATTAAACAACTTTGTACACACATCCTACTGCTGCTGGCTAGCCCAAAAATTAATAGTCATGGACGGTTGAACACAACTCTGACCAGCTCACAGCTGAGCACAGTGACCAGAATAAAGCACCAGTCACATCAGATCAATTGACAGAATAGAAAACAATCCAAATTCATAATGACACGAATATCAATTATTAGCAAACTATAAATTTGACCTTACAATGCAAATATGTTAATATGTTTTTTGACATCGTTCCCAAGTCACAAATACAACCACTCTGTGCCATGCATCTATTTGACATTGACAATGGTGCATTTTTATGTCCCGTTGTCTACTGTCAGCCATGCGTTGCATACGCATGTGCACCGCTATAGTCATCATCTTGTTGAAAAGTTCGTTTTCAGGGAGACAGTGGTATGGTCGTTTTCAGGGAGACAGGTGCATGAATAATTAAGTGTGCTCAGAAAGCTGTGTTTAGGGTGGATAACGATCAATGAGCATCGGGCACATTTGTACTACAATATTCATACTCTGATCGAGTTTCATTCCTTCGGTGATTGTCATCAACTGTGGTATGTGAGAAGTGTTCGATACAAATGAAAGAGTCACCAGGCAGTCACTTGAGGATTCTCAGTCCAGCCATCACATGTATGTATCAACTATTAGCTTGACTGTAATGGTTGTACACGTCCTGTTGTTGGTACACTGCCCTACAACCAACTCAAAAAATTAACACTAAGGGCTCTGGAATGTACTGGGAATATCATAGAAAAATTATCTCTACATCACATTCTTTCAAGATGCTTTCATTAGTGTTATTTCTGAATGATATCATAATATTATGTCAGAGTGTGTAGCCTACCCATACATGTGAGATATCACCTACGTCATCACGAGACGGTATGAAACAGCATATTTTATTTATTGTATCCATGGACCATAATAAATACACTTCATTGTTCTTTGTTCATGCTACTGATGCCACAGGCGACCCTTCAAGCTTGCTGTCGATGACATGCGTAGTACCAGAGGTTCCTGACACAGTGTACTTACATACTCTCCTATACGCCACACTGATAAAGTGCACTCGTACGTGTCATATACCAACTATAAATAGATGCAGTCACCAATCCCATAGAAAATAATCCTTGAATTATTTAGTGATGGTTACGGCAGATATTGATTACGTGTTTGTCAGATTTCGTAGCGGAGAATTGTTCTAATTAAAGTAATGGTTCTCAACACGATTACACTACATGCAATTGTATAACAGCTCACATTTCGCACACTCCTAGCCTGTATTGTGAAGTACCACTTTTTATGAGCAAATTGTGATACCACTGGAACGTTTGTAATGTCAACCACATTGATGAGAGAATGGCGACGTGAGTGGACGTGGCTTTAGCTGAGCTGGCAGAAATTGAAAAAATTCCTGTGCCAATATGTGTGTTCAAGAACTGTAAACTGGATCATAGCTGTGTGATATTATATGGATTATCTTTGGACATCTGGATGATCGATCAGGCCTGAAATGTGAGTGTTTCAAGTGAATTTTTGTCGACATTGTGTGGGCATTTCTAGTCAACATTTGAACATTTATCCACGCTTCGGTGATCGCTGACCACTCGTTGTTGGACTGGGTGGCCCTGCTTGTTGTCGTGACCCACTTACTCTGGTGCAGTCAGTCGTTTCATGCTTGATATTGCCCGTGTGTACTCTACTGCCAATACCCCAATCTGAACTCTAGATTTGTGACATCTTGGACTCTGAAAATAGAAAGACAGAACACCAATCATTGCTCCTCATATGTCATCAAAACGATATATGTCATCTGATAGTAGCTGCGACAGCTATGTCACTTCTCCTTCTATAGTAAAATCAACAAAACGTTCAAAAATGGATCAGTCTGGTGTCGTCACAAAAAGTACCGAGTTCAACTCTGATCTGGGCATTTCAGACAAATTAGACCAGCTTCTCAGAGGCATTACACAACTGCAAGTATCTGTTGACAAAAACACTGCTGAGATAGCAAATTTGTCTCCCCATTCCCACGTTCAAATCTCAGAGCTTCAATCTCGGGTTGAAACTATGGCTGAGGAAAATGCGACTTTGAAATTGGAACTTGATGCTCAAAAAATCGCTAACGACACCCTGAATGACCGAATTTTGAAAGTTGAGAGCTACATGAGACGTGACTGCCTGTTGTTCTGCGGAATACCTGAAAACTCCGGGGATGACTGTTGGTCAGCTGTGAGCGACGTTCTGAAATCCCTGGATATTCCATATGACAAGCGCATGTTCGTTCGCATCCACCGTTCCGGCAAGTTCCGCAAAAATCACACAAGGCCGATCATTGCGAAATTCCAACACTACCAGGATAGAGAACTGGTGTATTCCAAGCGCGGAGACTTACCTAAGCCACAATACATCAAATGCTGTTATCCTGAGGAGGTGGGTCGACGTCGACGCATTCTTCAAGCCATAGTTGATAAGGCACATTCAATGGACAAGTATCGTGAGACTGCTTACCTATCCAATGACAAGCTGATAGTCGACGGGTATCGTTACACGGTGGACACACTCCAGTCCCTCCCCGATGACTTGAAGGTCGCCACTGGCTCCAGCTCGGACAGAAAAACCACAGCTTTCTACGGCATCGAATGTCCCCTCTCAAATTTTTATCCAGCACAGTTTCAGTTAAATGGAGTTACTTTCAACTGCATCGAACAGTGTTACTATTTCCATAAGTGCAAACACTACGACAAACCCCTTGTTGCTCGTCAGATCATGGCAACGTCCGATCCAGTCAAACAAAAGGCTCTAGGGAAACCAGTTGACAAAAAGGATGCCGAATGGAACAAGTCTAAAGCCTGTTCCGACGTCATGTTGTCCGCTCTTCGTGCTAAGTTCACCCAGTCCAGCTACCTACGTTCCGTTCTAATCAACACCGGGATTCAAACCCTGGCTGAAGCGAACCCGTACGATGAATTTTGGGGCACTGGTGTTGGACTCGACAACTCGACACTGGATGTGTTTGACCCTGCTACATGGACTGGTCACAATCACCTAGGCAAGATGCTGATGCAAATTCGTGATGAACTTATCTGACTTATGATCTAAACGAAAACCCATGTTAAATTGATCATGTTAGTAGTTGCATAATATTGCTCACACTTTGCTTTGCCGGTTGACTTGCAAAAACACGAATATCTCTATGCAATGTTATGCTCATATTTTGTACACTGCATACTCGCTGGTTTTTTTGGTTTTTTTTACCTTGTCACCATTTCCTAACATATGTTTTGGACTCTTGAACTTTCGCTTACATTCATCTGCCTACACTCAGTTTCTCTATCGCCATTCCATGTACTATATACCGTTCTGTATAATTTGTGTATTTGCTGGAACACTTGCAACAGATGTACAACACAATGATTTTAGCGCAAATGTGCTAAATATTAGTCACGGTGTTTCCATATCTGTGCATATTGCACATAACAGTCAAAAACATTATGAAACTTGCTGTCTTGTTTTCGCTCTGAGGGGGGCGACTGTGTCCAGCATGATTTATTTCCCACACAGTTACCCACCATGATTTGCATAGGACAGTATCGGGCAGCGATAGGTCTGTGGCACTTGCACTGTTATCGAAATCCTAAAGTGCCCAATCCTGGACATCCTGCTCCACGGTCGGCATCAAAGGGAGCATCGATATTGCTTTCGAAATCAGTATTATTTCTGTTCCTCTTGTTGCTTACCGCAGGTGACGTACACCGAAATCCCGGCCCATGTGATTCTCCAAATCAACTGCGCGTCTGCGATATGAATGTTCGCAGCCTTGCATGCCGAGACGCTACTACAAAAGCGAATTTCAAATTGGATGAAATTGAAAGTTTTGTCCTCCAAAATAGATTTGACATAATATGCATGTGTGAGACGTGGCTTGATGATTCTATAACCAATACTGATATTTCCATCAGAGGCTTTTATCCTCTTCGTAAAGATAGAAATCGCCATGGCGGTGGTGTGATGATGTATATTTCTGATTATTTGGTAGCGAACAGAAGAGCAGATCTCGAGTCTGATATAGAGTGTCTCTGGGCTCAGCTGAATGTCGGACGGCAGCAGGTGTTATTTGCGGTTTGTTATAGACCTCCTACACCAGGTTCCACAAATGGAGACGCACACTTTATTAACCAGTTACAGACCAGTATTGATGCAGCTCTATCGTTTGATCCGGACTGTATAATCATGATGGGAGATTTTAACGATCGTTGCTCTGACTGGAACGATATGCACTTTTCTAGTGATCTGAAACTGCAACTTTTTGATCTTGTGAATGCTAACAACCTGTTCCAGTTAGTATCCGAACCGACGAGGTATACGGAAACATGCGCTAATTTGCTCGATTTAATTATCACTGATTCGCCAGGCTACGTGTCGGACGTTTCAGTACATTCGCCTATTTCGAGCTTTGATCATTGTATTATTTCCTGTACACTAGCGTTTTCTCTATCTAGAGATCGGCCGTACCGCCGAAGTATCTGGGACTATTCTAACGCAAACTATGTTGGTCTGCGATCGGCTCTCACGGGGTTTGCATTTCAACCCGACAATAATATTGACGAGCATGCAGAGACCATTACCCGATTGATCATAGACAAGGCGAAAATGTTCATCCCGTATAAAGACGTTTGCATACGACCGAATGATAAACCATACTTCACTAGCGCCTGTCGTTATGCTGATAGTGTCCGGGATAGATGGCACAAACGCTATCGCCATTCCCGTAAGCCCGAACACTATGAAATATTTAAGGAAAAACGCCACAGGGCTAAAATGGTAAGAAGTATGGCTAAGCAGGAGTATAACAATAGAATGGTTACAAGATTAAGTAACATCAGTTCGCCTAAAGAATATTGGAAAATATGCAAAAGTTTGCTGGGCATGAAAGCTAAATCTGGTGTGCCAACATTACAGGACTCGGGCGTAGCTTACTGCACGGCAATTGAGAAAGCTACACTCCTGAATGAATATTTTGCCGAACAGTGTTCTATATTTGAAGAGCCAGGGGCTTTGCCTCCTCTGCGCTTCTGTACGCGATCACGTTTGGAAAATCTGAGTGTGTCAAGGGATGACGTTCACAAAATAATTTGTGCCTTGGACATTAGTAAAGCTAACGGGCCTGATGGAGTCAGTGCTAGATTGTTGAAAAATATTTCTCACCCGGTGAGTGAGTATTTGGCTGAATTGTACAACTTTTCCCTTTCGACGGGTACATTCCCGCAGAAATGGAAAATCGCCAATTTAACCCCATTATACAAAAAGGGTGATCATCAAATGAAGACCAACTATCGGCCAGTGTCTTTACTGTCTATAATGGGTAAAGTCTTGGAGCGCCTTGTTTTCAACCATCTGTATAGCTATTGCTGTGATAATCGGTTGCTAACGTGGCGAAACTCCGGCTTTAAGCCATTAGACTCCGCGATGAATCAGCTGCTCAGGATAACTCATAATATTCACAGAGCGCTTGAAGACAAACATGATATTTGCATGGTATATCTTGATATTTCCAAGGCTTTTGATAGAGTGTGGCACAAGGGACTAATACACAAGCTACAAAAGTTTGGTGTCTCTGGGCCTATGCTATCTTGGATCAATGATTACTTGTCCCATAGACAACATTGTGTGGTCATAAATGGGCAAAGTTCGACTTTATTGACTATCGATTCTGGAGTGCCTCAAGGCTCGATCCTGGGGCCGCTACTGTTTCTGATTTTTATAAATGACATTACCTTGGACATACACAGCGATATATACTTATATGCTGACGATACAACTTTAATGAAAGTGATCACAGATCACAAACTTCAAACCTTGAATAGTTGGGCAAAACAGTGGGCGGTATCATTCAGCCCGGCAAAATCAAAGATGATGATAATTCCAAAGAAACAGTCACCTGAACAGTATGGACAAGTAATCTTTGACAGTAAGTTGATAAGTAGGGTCGACAAACATTGTCACCTTGGTGTAACATTTACCGACCGTCTGACCTGGGACATTCACATTCATGAGCGACTAAAAAAGGCTGGTCCGTCAATAAATATGCTGAAGCGCATGGCAAATATTTTGCCTAGAACTTGCAAGGAAAGAGTTTACAAAACATTTATCCAACCAGTTCTTGAATATGGTTGCCTTTTGTATGATAACTGTTCTATGAACATGATTGAATTGTTGGAGAAATGTCAGCGCTCAATCGCAATTACATGCACTGGAGCATATGCCACAGTAAGCCATATCGCGCTCTTAGCTGATCTTGGGTGGCCCACATTGACGATGCGACGCAAATATTACCAGCTGAATTTAATGTTCAAAATTTTTAATAACATGACGCCGCAGTACTTACGTGAGATCTGTCCAGGCTTTGTATCAAACACGCATGATTATAACGTTCGCAGTTCTGGTAATATACGGATACCACGAGCCAGAACGGCATCGTTCAAACGTTCTTTCTTTCCCTCTGCATCTAAAGCATGGAATGATTTAGATCAATCCATACGTTCTTCTACGTCATTACCTATGTTTAAAAAGAAGGTGAAGGACTCTCTATTTCCGGAGAGCAATCCGTTGCATTCGTATGGCACAGGGCGCGCCCCAGTTCATCAAGCCAGAATGCGTATGGGTCTCAGTGGCCTAAATGCACATAGAAGGAAATACAATTTTATACCTACGTCATCATGCGGTACCTGCGGATTTCGAACTGAAGACACGATTCATTATTTGTTCGACTGTCCGACCTATCAATCTGCCCGTCAGTCATTGCTCGACACATGTACCCCCCTCATGTCAATCGTAATTGATAACCTTATTGTAAATAACATCACACCAGCACAGAAGAAAACAATTGCAAATAGTCTGCTACACGGACATCAAGAACTTACCGTTGATCAAAACGTTGAACTGTTTGCTGCGTTGCACAGTTTTATCTTGAAAACAAAAAGGTTTGATTGAATGTCTTTTCGCTCGTTGTTGTGTTGTGCAGATGCTCCATCTGTTCTGGCCGAGGAGATTACCTCGTGCCGTATAGGCGTGTAAAATCCTCGCAAAATAAATTACGTTTAAATAAAAAAAAAAAAAACCACTGTACAAATGTGTCTTCATACCCGCTTTTCACCTCTGATTGAAGAGAACAAGGAAATGCAGCTAACTGCGGGAGACGACATTAGAGCTCGAGCACATCATCAGCACCACGACAGCTGAATGTATCTTACACAACGTTACCCCCCCCCCCCCCCCTTTCTGCAAAAAAAGAAAGAAAGTTGAACCATATCATACCCCCATATGATTCCAATTAATTCCCTATATTATGATGAAGCACATAGGCGTACTTCAATCATATTCCTAATGAGTAAACATTTATTTTGAACTCAATGAAACAGATACGCCTGATAAAATGATATTGAACCTCAATAGAATATCCTTAAAATATTGGATACTATGATGAATATCTGCATCTGATATCATGATATAAATAACACATACATATTGAGCAAATTAAAAGACCAGTTTAAAATAAAAAAGGTTTCACAACCCAGCATGGAACACGTCTCAAGTGATTAAATATGTCAGATTACGGTAAATGTAGTCGTGGTGTCGCAGACGAATCGTTGTGTTTACTTCATAACGCCAAAGAAGGCCACACGCAAAGTTACATGTACATGCATGCACAAAATGCTGCACAGAAAATTGTGTGTTCCAAAGTACGCGTCATTGCGGTAAAATTTGCTTTGCATTCTGGGAACGTGAATTTCCATCGGCTCCGCCATTTTGACGTTTTTCAGACGAGCTGACCGTTTTGCGTAATTTTCTCAAACCTAACACATCGATTTATGCATTATATATCTGTGGAATATTCAAAGGTTGCCATCAAATCGAGAGATTTTATGTCAAGGATGAAGAAAATCCTCATTTGAAGTAGGTGAACAAAGGTTGATATGCCAAAACGGGCGTCGATAGGTTGGCATGAAACCTCCATGAAAAAGTCAGCACATAGACATGTAGAGGGTTGGGGGCTTCGCCCCCAACGCTCTAATGTCAAAAAAAAATAATGGACAACAATAGAATTTTATCCATCCTGGACTGATGGAAAGAAATGGAAAAGTCGCTCATGTATGTTCATAAACATAAACCAAGCTATACATGATGTATCGTTCAATATATGTATGCAAATACATCTATACTATTACGGCGTGTGATCCATAACCATGCTGATTGGTACTCCCGTGCTATTGTAGTGACCTCACCTCAATAGCGTTGCTGGTTTGAGGGCCGGTAAATACATCGACAAGTTATTCAGTTCATCCAGTCCTCAATGGACAAGTCGATAAGGGACGTGAAATTATTTTACACGCCACATAAGATCGGCGGAATGGCATAATAGGTGCATTCCACAAGGTGGTAGTATTCATACTGAAAGATCTCTGTCAAAATAGATATTCCAACAGTGTGGCAGAATCACGTTTGATTTACTATTATCACAAATACAACACAGCAGTTGCCGGAGAATTGTGCTGTTGCAAAGTCAGTTATCAGTGTCTTTTCTGGACTCGAAACCCCCTTTTACTAGCATGTTGAAGATCGCATGGAAATTTGTATTCTCATTTAGTGGTGTGAATGATTATTGTTCCAGCCCGTTTTATTAAAAAATCAAAACACTGCACCACATCCTCAAAGCTACACAGTTTATATGAGTAACTAACATTATATTGACACACATTACACATTGTATTGCGAATAACATCCAACCAACAAGATTAGCAAGGCTGTTTAAATTTTGATCTCGTGTGGCGTTTTAGTTCCAGAAAAATAAGATGTATCATACATTAATTACAGATGTATGTAAAATTATTCATTTGTTTTGGGCAATGGAGCATCACACCAATATGTGCCAATTGCTTACAATGCTAATATATGCGCTGTTTGTAATGGCACACAAACAAGCATAAAATACCAAAAATAAAATCGTGATAAAATTCTTCGATAATTCACGACTAGAGTCCCTACTCAATATCTCGAAATCATGTTTTATTGTATTTTTAATATTCGTTGGTTTCGCTGAAAACTATTTATAACAGATTAAATGAAAAGCGTTATCATCAGTATGCTACTATGTCTTTAAATGAAAAAAGAACAATACATATTATTTCAGGACTTTAGTGACGTTCATTTGTGCGATCGAGTTAGAGCGGTTGACCAGGAACTGGGGCAAGCATGATAGCCTACAACTATCATTCACAATGGTTCAATGTGCTGGATATGTCGATTGATGCATCGTGTGTCATGTACATTGTCATACAATGCATTTGTATACCACAGTTACAAGTGGTGGTTGGAGTTTTGGTGGGAAGGAAAATGAAATTTCTATCTCATATTCTGAATTCAATAACTCGTTCCATTCAGAGACACAGTCCACATCATGATCACACACATAATATTATTGCAACATGAGGTTAGGATAATGGAATGCTAGTTCAGTATCAGTTTCGTCATATTTTCACGCATATCGAAACTGTATAATGATATCCTCTCGCAAAGTCGTGCGCCTGCTGTGGTCATCTTGTGAATAGCACAACGCATATAAATGATTTTACATCCCTTTTCGACGGGTTCAAAGGGTAACGAACAAACTAAATAGCTGGTCCATTTATTCAGCACCAATCTGACCGGTAGACTTATTGATGTCAACCTACTACAATAACTGCTGAGTACCCACCGAAATGTTTATGGATACAAGATATATGTACTAACTACTTGCATTTGTGGAGAGGAAACATGTTTTTGAGCGTACAATTATGAGCATACAATAATGATGTTTTTGAAAATTCTCACTAGTCCAGGCTGGATAGAAGTCCATTGTTGCTTATTCTTCTTCCATGGTAATGGCCCTCTGTTTATGATGGCCTAGAGCTGCTGCCACATGTACTGTGTAATAATGGCGGAGTACCCGTTTAAAGTCAGCCGTACTTGTTTGCGTGGCACTCCCATATTATACACCGCTATATCCGAACCAGATAATTCTCGTCTTGAAATTATCTAGTTTTCAAAGGCATATGAATAAATAAGCATAGATGTTTCATGAATCATATTCATCAGATTTAGGCATTATGCGGTTATTGTTCTCTCGGACCTGTTGGGGTTATGAAGCTATGATGACATTTAGTTACCGGTATGCAAACAAAAGTTAAACAGTAATATTTATTATTCAACAGAAATGAAAAAGTGCGCTCGTAAATCAAACCCCATGGCCAATAATGCTTGAACGGAAAAATCACAGGGGTGTCGTCTGTACACTCATGCAAAACTGTTATATCAATTTCGACTATATGAGGCTATCGTTGTGTGATAAATCGAACAAACATTGAATTTCACAGATTTCCCTGTAGATTTTATTCCAGGAAAATATCCATTCCTATCGTAAGCTAAAATACTGCTCATACGGTCATCCAACTTGTAACAACACTAACGTGGAGAGAGTGTATTAAAATACATGTATGTTGATAACGAACGAACAGCAATAATCTCTGGAGACTCAGATAGAATTTGCGGAGTGTTTTTCAATGCCTGATATAATATCATTGTCGCGGCCTTTGTTCACTTACACAGGGCAATAACCATTGTATTTTCAAATGATTTTGTTAGTAAAATCATCGAAATGAAACGAACGACTTGCTAAATTTCCACTGTGCACGCTCAACATTGATATGCTCCAGTCGCTGATACACATGCCTAAGACTGAGGCTCATTTGTCTATCTGAACTGTCATTAATTAATTTTTCTTAACAATAACAAAATGTTTTTTTCATGAGAATGACACAATTTCATATATTTCCTGTATTTGCTTGGGAAATGTACATCTATAGAAATAGTAGTGAAGTATGAAAAATTATAATACGATCTCACAATGAGACTTTGTTAAATTTGCATTAGATCATTTCGTTTAGATCTACGTGTAGTTTTGTATTTTTATGTATTTTTCTATTTAATGAGAACTAACATACACGAGACTCTAGCATAATAAACACAATATCTTCATGCCAAACTCACTTCATAGCATAACTATGATGGCTGATGGAATTATTATGAAACTGCGTGACAACTGAGTTAGACTTTCCAATAGACTTTACTACAAGATGAACCATTATGAAAACAAATTTTCTGTAATATACACATCCCGAGAGCACTATGACGTATTGAAACAAAAGCAAATATGTTGGAATTATCAATATGCGTATTTTATATCGTTTTCTATATTTTATGAAAAATATAATATTTACCATTTATGTGTGTACCGATTAGCGACTGCTATCACTGGAAATAACAAAATTAACCATAATTTTCTGAACTAGTGCTAAAAATGTAGTTTAAGCTGGTGCTCTCAAACGATTTCAGTATAGAATTTCACATTTCAGGCCTCACCCCGGTTCTATAACCGTGATCCTAAGTTCGCGATGATTGCACACATGTTGAGAGCTGAAAAAATACATCATACAGGTATCAAATGTTGGTATTGATATTGCAAATAGTTCTCCTATTACAGACTCAAGATGATTTATAATCTGAATTGCTCACTCAGTGATGTTGGTTCAGCAATATCGATATACAAATCGCATCCTTCATCAAAACTGCTAGCGATGTAGTCTAAGTATAGGCCTCAGAGGAGTGATTGTAGAAAGGTTATTATTTCATGGCTGTTGTTTAATCAAAATCCACATTATAAGCTAACTAATTTATCCTAATATACAATGCATACAATTGTATATCGGAGAGAATTATGCCATTATGTTAATACGTATTTTGACATCGTTCCCAAGTCACAAATACAACCACTCTGTGCCATGCATCTATTTGACATTGACAATGGTGCATATGCACAACGCACATAAAATATTTTTATGTCCCGTTGTCTACTGTCAGCCATGCGTTGCATACGCATGTGCATGTGCACCGGTGTAGTCATCATCTTGTTGAAAAGTTCGTTTTGAGGGAGACAGTGGTATGGTCGTTTTCAGGGAGACAGGTGCATGAATAATTAAGTGTGCTCGGAAAGCTGTGTTTAGGGTGGATAACGATCAATGAGCATCAGGCACATTTGTACTAAAATATTCATACCTTGATCGAGTTTCATTCCTTCGGTGATTGTCATCAACTGTGGTATGTGAGAAGTGTTCGATACAAATGGACGAGTTACCAGGCAGTCGCCTGAGGATTCTCAGTCCGACCATCACATGTATGTATCAACTATTACCGCCAATAGAACCAGATTTTGATGACGATAATGATACGACTTGAATACATTTTACGGAGCAAAAGCTTGACTGTAACGGCTGTGTACGTCCTGTTGGGGGTACAATGCCCTACAATCAACCCGAATAACTAACACTAAGGGCTCTGGAATGTACTGGGAATATCATAGAAAAATTATCTGTACATCACATTCTGTACAAGATGCTTTCACTAGTGTTACTATTGAATGATGTCATATGTCCGAATGTGCATAGCCTACCCCCATACACAATGTGTATTACACATACATATAAGATATCACCTACGTCATCACGAGACGGTAAGAAACAGCATATTTTATTTATTGTATCCATGGACCATAATAAATACACTTCATTGTTCTTTGTACATGCTACTGATGCCACAGGCGACCCTTCATGTTTGCTGTCGATGACATGCGTAGTACCAGTGGTTCCTGACACAGTGTACTTACATACTCTCCTATACGCCACACTGATAAAGTGCACTCGTACGTGTCATATACCAACTATAAATAGATGCAGTCATCAGTCCCATAGAAAATAATCCTTGAATTATTTAGTGATGGCTACGGCAGATATTGATTACGTGTTTGTCAGATTTCGTAGCGGAGAATTTTCTAATTAAAGTAATGGTTCTCAACACGATTACACTACATGTAATTGTATATTAGCTCACATTTTGCACACACCTAGCCTGTAATGTGAAGTACCACTTTTTATCAGCAAATTGTGATACCACCGGGACGTTTGTGATGTCAACCACTGTACAATGTGTCTCCATACCCGCTTTTCACCTCTGTTTAAAGTGTACGTTATGCGACAGAATAATTGAACCTAAATATAATACGGATTTGTAGTTTGTATTGTGCATTGTTATTCATTTGTCCTCTCTGGGCCGAGGGTTTATGATCATACGGAATGTATATGTTTTTCAAAAGTTACCCATAATATTCCTATGCTTGAAAAGTACATGGTCGACTGAATATACAAATCTTGAGGATTTTCAGCACAGTTGTACATCATTAATCGTTTACTAAAAGGGCACATCACGTTTCATTTGATACGATCTGGTAAACACATCCTGGTAAATCATGCGCGTTATGAATTGTGTAGGATATCGTCATGGCATAGCTTCAGAGACGTGTGCTGCATTAATATTTGATGTCCGGATTCCATGTTAACCACACCTTCGAGAATTCTACACGCCTACACACAATTTCAGTTACTCTCTACAAGACCAATAGGAAAATACATATACAATGTATATAGGAATAATTGTACCGATGGAAACTGTCATAAATGGTAACAGTAGTACCATACTGTAACGGTTTTGGGGTGTTCCCAAAAGTTTCCCCTAGGTAATTCTAGCAGTATTTTGTGATATTACGGTTAAATAACAGTTTATTGAAATGTATATGTGTTTAAAGGTTCATTCGGTTCCATATTGGTGATATTTAGAAGGTTTGCCGTCTCGGAACTTAGTATATTTTTGATGTTGGTAAAGCCGGAGACGGAGACGGAGACGGAACCGGAGACGGAACCGGACAATGGAGTACAAAAACGTAATGACGTTATTTCCGGAAGGTCACGTGATCAGCCTCATTTTCGGTTTAAAAGGTGACGTAGCAGCCGCTGATTGGTTCTAGAATGTTTTTAGAAAATCCGGAAAAATTTAGTGTTTTCGCGGGTTATGACGTCACAATGGTCGGTCACGTGACCCTGGGTCTGAGGTCTATAAAAGCCCCCGCTTCACAGCGGACGGCGGAGTTGGTGTCCTGACGTCGACCTGTGCAGACCCCTTCTCCCATAGCAGAGTACTCCCTTGCTCCGGCTTAGGTCATACCAGATGATAGCAGTTATGTCTTCCGACTGTACACTTAGAAAATAAACATGAAAACTTCAACCGAGTTGTTTTTCCGTGTTTGTTAGGGAACTGGAATTTATGATAAAGTTAGTTCACCGGAAAAGAAAGTAATACGGAGAAAAGGGAGATAAGTCCACAGTCGGTTAAGACAAAGTTGTAACAACGTCTTAAGGTGATCCAAGAACCCAGATCACCAACGAAGGAGACGGAGACGGAGGTGGAATTCAACGGAGCAACTACGGAGGTGGTACCGGACGGAGCAGTTGCAGAGACGGGAACGACGAAGCAGTTGCAGAGGCGGTACCGGACGACGGAGTAGCAGAGGCAGTACCTGACGGAGCGGTTGCGGTAACCGGAAGTGAGAACACTTCCGAGATTCTCCATTTCAGGTGCAGTCGCAGGTTGCGGTGAGGCGGAGCCAACCGGAGCAGTTTGCAGTGAGGCGGAACCTGGCAGAGCGGTTGCAGTATTCGGAAACGGCAACGTTCCCGGATTCTCTATTCCAGGTGCAGTTGCAGTTGCAGTAAGGCGGAAAACGACGGAGCTGTTGCAGTAAAGCGGTATCCCGACGGAGCAGTTGCAGTACCCGGAGACGGAAACGCCTCCGGATTCTTACTTTACAGGTGCAGTTGCAGATTGGCAGTCGGACAACGGTTAAGAGGTCCATTCCAGACCACGCTACCAACCTTCAGAGACTTCTAGCCGGAGTGCAACCGTACAGCAGTAGCAGTTTCCCGGAATTTTACCGTTACAGCTCCGGTTAAATAACAACTCACCCACCTCCCAAGAAAACCGGTTTATCAAGACGTCACAGAAGGGTGAAGAACCCGTTACAATACGATCAGTACTTTATATATTTAGATAATATTGTATATTATCTTATATAATCCTAGTAGTAACCTCTCCACTTCTTCGAAGACGCGCCTCGGGGGAAAAACCATCTCCGGTCAGACAAATTATTAGCTATGGTATGATATGAATAAAATTTTTGATTTAAAAGCGACACCTACTTGTAGAGTTAAGCATGGTCAGTTTCAATATTGTAACGGGTTTGCACCCTTCTGTGACGTCTTGATGAACCGGTTTTCTAGGGAGGTGGGTGAGTTGTTGTTTAACCGGAGCTGAAACGGTAAAACTCCGGGAAACTGCTACTGCTGTACGGTTGAACTCCGGCTAGAAGTCTCTAAGGTTGGTAGCGTGGTCTGGAATGGACCTCTTAACCGTTGTCCGACTGCTAATCTGCAACTGCACCTGTAAAGTAAGGATCCGGAGGCGTTTCCGTCTCCGGGTACTGCATCTGCTCCGTCGGGAAACCGCTTTACTGCAACAGCTCCGTCGTTTTCCGTCTTACTGCAAACTGCGACTGCGCCTGGAATAAAGAATCCGGGAACGTTGCCGTTTCCGAATACTGCAACCGCTCTGCCAGGTTCCGCCGCACTGCAATCTGCTCCGGTTGGCTCCGCCTCACCGCAACCTGCGACTGCACCTGAAATGGAGTATCTCGGAAGTGTTCCTACTTCCGGTTACCACAACCGCTCCGTCAGGTACTGCCTCTGCAACTCCGTCGTCCGGTACCGCCTCTGCAACTGCTTCGTCGTTCCCGTCTCTGCAACTGCTCCGTCCGATACCGCCTCCGTAGTTGCTCCGTTGATTTCCACCTCCGTCTCCGTCTCCGACTCCTTCCTCGGTGATCTGGGTTCTTAGATCACCCTAAGACGTCATTACAACTTGGTCTTAACCGACTGTAGTCTTATCTCCCTTTACTCCGTATAACTGTCTTTTCCGGGAAACTAACTTTATTATAACTTCCAGTTCCCTAACGAACACGGAAAAACAACTCGGTTGAAGTTTTCATGTTTATTTTCCAAGTTCACAGTCGGAAGACTTAACTGCTATCATCTGGATGACTCTATCCGGAACAAGGGAGTACTCTGCTATGGGAGAAGGGGTCTACACAGGTCGACGTCAGGACACCAACTCCGCCGTCCGCTGTGAAGCGGGGGCTTTTATAGACCTGAGACCCACGTCACGTGACCAACCTATTGTGACGTCATAGTCCGCCAAAACACTGATATTTTCCGGATTTCTAAAAACACTCTAGAACCAATCAGTGGCTGACACGTCACCTTTTAAACCGAAAACGAGGCTGATCACATGACCTTCCGGAAATAACGTCATTACGTTTTTGTACTCCATTGTTCCGGCTCCGTGTCCGGTTCCGTCTCCGTCTCCGGATCCGTCTCCGGCTTTACCAACATCATAAATTACTAAGTTCCGAGACGGAAAACCTTTAAAACATTAACAATACGGAACCGTATGAACCTTTAAACACATATACACCCTAATAAACGGTTATTTAACCATAATATCACAAAACACTAACAGAATTACCTAGGGGAAACCTTTGGGTACGCCCCAAAACCGTTACACTCCCCCTTCCTTAGACTCTGTTATAGCAGTTATGTCTTCCGACTGTACACTTAGAAAATAAACATGAAAACTTCAACCGAGTTGTTTTTCCGTGTTTGTTAGGGAACTGGAATTTATGATAAAGTTAGTTCACCGGAAAAGAAAGTAATACGGAGAAAAGGGAGATAAGTCCACAGTCGGTTAAGACAAAGTTGTAACAACGTCTTAAGGTGATCCAAGAACCCAGATCACCAACGAAGGAGACGGAGACGGAGGTGGAATTCAACGGAGCAACTACGGAGGTGGTACCGGACGGAGCAGTTGCAGAGACGGGAACGACGAAGCAGTTGCAGAGGCGGTACCGGACGACGGAGTAGCAGAGGCAGTACCTGACGGAGCGGTTGCGGTAACCGGAAGTGAGAACACTTCCGAGATTCTCCATTTCAGGTGCAGTCGCAGGTTGCGGTGAGGCGGAGCCAACCGGAGCAGTTTGCAGTGAGGCGGAACCTGGCAGAGCGGTTGCAGTATTCGGAAACGGCAACGTTCCCGGATTCTCTATTCCAGGTGCAGTTGCAGTTGCAGTAAGGCGGAAAACGACGGAGCTGTTGCAGTAAAGCGGTATCCCGACGGAGCAGTTGCAGTACCCGGAGACGGAAACGCCTCCGGATTCTTACTTTACAGGTGCAGTTGCAGATTGGCAGTCGGACAACGGTTAAGAGGTCCATTCCAGACCACGCTACCAACCTTCAGAGACTTCTAGCCGGAGTGCAACCGTACAGCAGTAGCAGTTTCCCGGAATTTTACCGTTACAGCTCCGGTTAAATAACAACTCACCCACCTCCCAAGAAAACCGGTTTATCAAGACGTCACAGAAGGGTGAAGAACCCGTTACAATACGATCAGTACTTTATATATTTAGATAATATTGTATATTATCTTATATAATCCTAGTAGTAACCTCTCCACTTCTTCGAAGACGCGCCTCGGGGGAAAAACCATCTCCGGTCAGACAAATTATTAGCTATGGTATGATATGAATAAAATTTTTGATTTAAAAGCGACACCTACTTGTAGAGTTAAGCATGGTCAGTTTCAATATTGTAACGGGTTTGCACCCTTCTGTGACGTCTTGATGAACCGGTTTTCTAGGGAGGTGGGTGAGTTGTTGTTTAACCGGAGCTGAAACGGTAAAACTCCGGGAAACTGCTACTGCTGTACGGTTGAACTCCGGCTAGAAGTCTCTAAGGTTGGTAGCGTGGTCTGGAATGGACCTCTTAACCGTTGTCCGACTGCTAATCTGCAACTGCACCTGTAAAGTAAGGATCCGGAGGCGTTTCCGTCTCCGGGTACTGCATCTGCTCCGTCGGGAAACCGCTTTACTGCAACAGCTCCGTCGTTTTCCGTCTTACTGCAAACTGCGACTGCGCCTGGAATAAAGAATCCGGGAACGTTGCCGTTTCCGAATACTGCAACCGCTCTGCCAGGTTCCGCCGCACTGCAATCTGCTCCGGTTGGCTCCGCCTCACCGCAACCTGCGACTGCACCTGAAATGGAGTATCTCGGAAGTGTTCCTACTTCCGGTTACCACAACCGCTCCGTCAGGTACTGCCTCTGCAACTCCGTCGTCCGGTACCGCCTCTGCAACTGCTTCGTCGTTCCCGTCTCTGCAACTGCTCCGTCCGATACCGCCTCCGTAGTTGCTCCGTTGATTTCCACCTCCGTCTCCGTCTCCGACTCCTTCCTCGGTGATCTGGGTTCTTAGATCACCCTAAGACGTCATTACAACTTGGTCTTAACCGACTGTAGTCTTATCTCCCTTTACTCCGTATAACTGTCTTTTCCGGGAAACTAACTTTATTATAACTTCCAGTTCCCTAACGAACACGGAAAAACAACTCGGTTGAAGTTTTCATGTTTATTTTCCAAGTTCACAGTCGGAAGACTTAACTGCTATCATCTGGATGACTCTATCCGGAACAAGGGAGTACTCTGCTATGGGAGAAGGGGTCTACACAGGTCGACGTCAGGACACCAACTCCGCCGTCCGCTGTGAAGCGGGGGCTTTTATAGACCTGAGACCCACGTCACGTGACCAACCTATTGTGACGTCATAGTCCGCCAAAACACTGATATTTTCCGGATTTCTAAAAACACTCTAGAACCAATCAGTGGCTGACACGTCACCTTTTAAACCGAAAACGAGGCTGATCACATGACCTTCCGGAAATAACGTCATTACGTTTTTGTACTCCATTGTTCCGGCTCCGTGTCCGGTTCCGTCTCCGTCTCCGGATCCGTCTCCGGCTTTACCAACATCATAAATTACTAAGTTCCGAGACGGAAAACCTTTAAAACATTAACAATACGGAACCGTATGAACCTTTAAACACATATACACCCTAATAAACGGTTATTTAACCATAATATCACAAAACACTAACAGAATTACCTAGGGGAAACCTTTGGGTACGCCCCAAAACCGTTACACTCCCCCTTCCTTAGACTCTGTTCGTCCCGAACAGAACAATATCACATATCACAAATACACAAATTGTCAACCGTTAAACTGTCCGTAAAATAAAACACAACTGTTTCCGTGATCCGGGTACTGGTACCTCTTAACTAGTTTACCGTCACTGTACCCGGATATCTTGCTTGTTCCGTTTCCCACTTTTTAACTCTTAATTATACTAGAATCCGGGAAACGGTTCTTCTTTCTTCTCCTTGCGCCGACTTGACTTGCGACGACTTGCGGCGACTTGCGACGACTACTGCCCACCAGTATCACGGCGCGAACTGCTCCCCGACGGCGGACGAGGTGGAATGGTCTGTGGTACTAACGGTCGTCCGAAGCTTGTTCCTCTGGCATCAACCGGGAGAAGATCCGGATCATGGAGGCTCCACTGGGGCGGGACGTAGAACCCATTCCTGAGGCGTTCGTCCCGGATGGACCAATCTGGAATCCGGACGATCTGACGGGTCGGGACGAGACCAAACGGTGACTCTCTCTGTTCCATGATCTCCACGTAGACGCCGGAGTCTCTCATCTCGGCTGGCCCCCACTGCTCCGGTCCCCAACGTACTGCATAGTATCTGGCGTGCTCCGGGACTGCGGGCGCAAAGACGGAAGCGCTCCGTCCCCCAATATTCACCGGGAAACAATGTGACGGACACGGTTGAGTTGAAGGACCGCCAAACGGGTAGAATGTGTAGGGTGGACTCTGGGTTGGTGCTCGGACTTGGCTCCTTCCGGACCGCTCACTGGAAGACTGTCGAGGCCGGGTCTCCACCGGAGACAGGATTCCGGGTGTAGCTCTGGCTTGGTCTACCAGGATACTCCTCCGGGCTCTCTGCATGTCCGCATGGCTTCGTTCAGACGCGGAAGACTCCATTCCGTCATCCCTAGCCGCTGAACTGGTTCTGCTTCCGGCTACTGCTTGAATGGTAGCCGGCAAAGTTCGCTCCGTGGATCCTCGGGTCTCCGTCTCACTGCCAGCTCGGCTCCGGATTCCGCCTTCCGTTTTGGTCTCCGGTCTGCCTCCTGATCTGCCAATGGGTCTGCTGTCCGCTCGGCCATCTGTTCTGCTATCTGCTCTGCTATCGGCTCGGCTATCTGCTCTGCTATCGGCTCGGCCGCTGGATCTGCTTTCTGCTCCGCCTCCGGGCCGGACAATCACGCTGCTCACTGCTCTGCCACTGCTAGTTGTTCTCGGAGGTGGACTCCGGAAAAGGTCTTCCTCATCGTCTCGGCTCTGCATTTCCGCAATGTCCGCCACTCCCACTTCTGCCGTTGCTCCGCTGGAACCTTCTTCCAACAGCCGGAACTTGTAATCATACACCCCCTTGCCTTTTCCTTTGACGCTGCCTCCGGAAGACTTGGGTGGGGTGTGTCGTTTCTCCGCTCGGCCACGTTCTCCGCCTCGGTCCTTGGCTCGCTCCGGGCTCTCCTTCCTATTTTCTCGGCGTTGATGGCGTCCGGACTTATCCGGCGAACGGCTGCGACTCCGCTTCTTTCCGCGGTCTCGATCTGCTCCGGTACCTCGAGATGGGTCTGGGCTGTTTTTCCGGGAGGTGTTCCGGGAAGAACTCCGGGTCACAGGCGGCTTAACCGGCTTCGGGTCTCCTGGTTCTTGCAACTCGTCTTCACTTGCCATGATTTTCAGCTCCGCTTCCTCTTCCGAACTGCTCTCCGCCTCTGTGGACGAAACGTCGGCTGCTAGTGTGGCCACCGACTGGGTACCGGAACGGTACCGGGTCTGGGACGAAACCGAACCTCCCGACTCCGACTCCGTATCCGACAACTGGTCAAGCCGTGTTACCGGCTTCTTGCTTTTCCGTGGGGTCATCTTGGACCGGAGGCTTTTCTCCTCAAACTGCTCTCTGCCAACCCTTAGTCGAATCGGGTTCGCGTCCATTGCGTGCCGGGACTGCAGATGCTTCTGTGTCCCCTCCTTCCGTCTGCTCCAATGGTCACACTGCGGACAGGCGAAAACGGTGACTTCACTCGTGTGCTGCTCCGTGACATGCCGGAGCAACGTGTGCTTGCTCTTGAATTCAAGGTTGCAGTCTCCACACCGGTGAGGGCGGGGCTTGCGGGGTGTTGTCTTTACTTTCGGCATTCTGATTCTCTGCTTTGTGTCGATGTTGACTCAGCTACAGCAAACTGCCTTCTGCCTCCGGTAACAGCTAACTGCCCCTTTTATAGTCTCTGGGAGTCACGTGACTGGCTTATCTGCTTGATGATTGGCTGCTCAGCAAACTGCAACTCCTCCTGGTGGTCTTCTTGGATAAATAATTTTCTTTCTTTTTTTTTTCTTTTTTTTTTTTTTCCGTGTTGTTGTTGCTGCTAACTGCCACCGCTTCTTCCGTCTCCGCCAAACTGCCAACCGCCTTCGTCTACTGCCACACTGCCATCTGCCTCTGCTACCGCCATACTGCCATCTGCCTCTGCTACCGCCACACTGCCATCGCTTCCGTCCAGGATTCCTCATCTGCCGTCTCATACTCCGACTCATCCGTCTCCGGTTCCGAAGTGGGAGATGGAGGCTGGTATTCTCTGGCACGGATTTCCGCCTCCCAATCTTCTGCTTTATCCGGCATAACTGCTCTGACCGCCTCTGCAATTAGCTCGATCTCCCGATCCCAGTCTTCCGCCGGCTGAACTTCCTCCTCCGGTTCCGCAAACATCTCTCGCTCCCAGTCTTCTGGAGGTGTGTCTTCCGCTGCCCGGAGACAGCCCAGCGGATCCGGAACCCAAACCGGAGGATCAATCGGTTCCGGTTGTTCGATGGGAGCGGCTGCTCCGGCGTCCCAGTCAGGTCCAAACGGAAGCTGGTCCGCATAAGTTTCCGGAACTGGATTCTCCCTAGGTGACTGAGTGCAGAATCTCCGGAACCGCCTTCGCCGGGACTGCGTTGCTGTTGCCCGCCAGGCCGAATCAAAGGTTCCCACATGGTTGAGGGTTGCCTCGTCCTGAGGAGGACGGTTCCCGGAAGGGTACTTCCAGCCGTGCATCTCCCGGAGATGCCGCCTTAGGTCGTTCGCCCGGTTGCCGTAGAAGGCACACAAACAGCAATGAAATCTCTGGGCTGGGCACACATGCCGTCTCCTGTCCCTCGCACTCTCGAACATCCGGTCACACCGCTTACACAGCCGGCTATAATCCAGTGGCTGAGGGCTTGCCCAATCTCTGCTCCGGCCGCGATCTTGTCTATCAAGGAACGCCGAGTAGGCCATTCCGGAAGGCCGGGAAACTGAAATGGTCGATCTACTGCACCGCTTTACTGCACCGCTTCTGCACCGCTTCTCCGGACTGGTGGTCTTCCGGGAAACACTTAGTCGTTTTTCACTGCAAAATCTGTCGCTGCCGGAAAATGCTGGACTTGATTCGATTTCGCCAAACTTTGTCTGCGATGTGCACAGCTCGAGGTCTGCTCTCCAACTGCTGTCAGAGCCCGATTTCAAGGCCCTTTTATACCCTTTCTGCTCACGTGATTTGAAAAGCTCCACGCTGATTGGCTGCCTCAGGAGTGACGTCACAACTATGCAAAAACTCAACCGTTAACCGAGAGGTGTCCGTCTCCGGCTCAACCGGCTTCTCCGGGTTTTTCCGGCTCCCTTTCAACTGCTTCTCCGAGCGAAGTATCTGCAATTTTGAAGTATCTCTGCCATCAGGAGGGTTGAAAAGAGTCTCAGCCAGTTGAATCTGCCTCTCAGACGAACATCTAGACTGCAAGTTGGGCGTTTCCGCCATCTGTACTGCTTCGTCAACTGCATATCTGCTCACTGGTATTACTGCTTGTCGACACTGGAAACTGCATACATTCTGTCCAGAAGGAGGCGCCTTCCTATCTGGGGTGATGTTTCTCCGTTTCTGTCGATCTGCAGTCGGTTTACTGTCTCTGCTAAGTGGAAACTCCGGTCGGATGTCTACAGCCGGAAAACTTTTCCGTCTTAATTCTCCGAATACGGAAGACGTGTAGCTGCTTCTCTGGAGATACTGGACCGCTAACCCAGGTTCTTCTGGACCCCTGGCCGCTACCCTGGACTGGTTGACTATGCGCTCAACCCAGTCAGAACCTCTAGGATGTCTCTATCCGGTCTCTGCACCGCTTTCCGCTCTGCTTCCTTTCTCCGCCCTGTTTCCGGAACCAGCACTTGCTCGTTGCTCCAACTTCTTGCGGTCGCTCTCTGCCGGAACTCAACGTTTTACCAGGGTCTCAGCTATCTCCTTCTCCTGCTCTACAGCTCACTCCGTCTTCTCATATTTCTGCGTCCTCTGCGGCTTTACTCCGAGTCCGTATCCGACTCAGAGACCGTCTGTTCCGTCTCCGGAACACTACTCTGCTTCGGCGGCTCCGTATGCCTCCAGGAATCCGCCATTCTCCGCTTCATCCATCTCGGATGCTTGACACCATTATACGGTTTCAGCAAATCGAAGTGAACCACCTTCTGTCGAGTTTCACTCTCTGCAATCTCGTAGGTCACGTCGGTAAATCTGCTCAGCACTAGCTTTGGACCGCTCCACTTCCTCTGCAACTTGGGAGCTTTGCCCTTCTTCCGTGTTTTGACCGCCATCCACACTCGGTCTCCTGGCTGGAACTGATTGTCGACCTTCCTCCGGTCGTACAGCTTCTTCTGCCGTTCCATCTCTCTGCCAGATTTCGCTCGAACCGCCTTGTATACCGCTTCTAGTCGCTCCCGGAGCTGACTGCCATACTCTGTTACTTCTGCTGTTGATTCTCCCGGCGGTCTGCCAATCAGTAACTCTACCGGAGTGTTGACTTCTCTGCCCAGCATCAGCAAGTTGGGACTCTGCCCGGTTGTCTCCTGCGGGGTACTCCGGTAAGCTGCCATCGCCAACGGTACTAGCTGATCCCAGTTGGTCTGCCGCTCGCTTACGTACAGGCTCAGGATCTGCTGCAGCGTCCGGTTGAATCGCTCAATGAAACCGTCCGACTGAGGTCGGAAAGCGGTTGTCCGTGTCTTGTGAATCCCCAGGATTCTGCAAACATTTCTCAGCAAGTCGGACTCGAAATTTCTGCCTTGGTCGGTGTGGATCTCCATCGGGATGCCGTACCGCGCTGCAAACTGGTTGACGAATATGTCCGCAACCGTCACCGCTTCCTGATTCGGCATCGGGTAAGCCTCTACCCACTTGGTGAAGTAATCGCCGATTACTAAGATGTACCGGTTCCCCCGGGTGGATTTAGGTAACGGACCCATCACGTCCATTGCCACCCTCTCCATGGGCGCTCCAACCCGGTATTTCTGCATCGGAGATCGTTTCAAGTTCTGCATATTCGTCAAGTTCTGCTTGACGCACATTCGTCACAGCTCAGCACCCACTGCTTTATGTCCCGCATCATAGCCGGCCAAAAATACCGCCTCCGAATGCTAGCCGCCATCCTTCTGCTTCCGAGGTGTCCTCCCGTCCGGCTCTGATGGGCCAGACGGAAAATCTCCTGTCTCAGCTCCTTCGGGGTTATTACCTGCATCCGGCTGGTTCCTTCTGCCGTTTTCCATTTCCGGTAGACTACTCCGTCGACTTTCAGCAAGGTCTTCCGCATCCCGTACAGCACTTTCTCCTCACTGCTCATGCTGGAAAAGTCTGCACTGCCAGCTGTACTGCTCCCGTCGACCAGTGACGTCACCAGTGGGTACCAAGGTTCTGCTTGCTGCATTCTCCGCAAATTATCTGGTCGATATTTCTGCCCCAGCACAGTATCCTGGTCCGCATTTTCCGCCAGCCTAATCTGCTCTGCAACCACATCCGCTTTTCCTGGAACTGCCTTCTCCGTCACTGCAACCGCAACCGGCTTCCTTGGGACTGCTTCCTCCGTCAGTTCTGCTTCTCCGCCCGATCCCCTTGACCGCTTCCGGCGTCCCCCCTTCCTTGGCTTGGGCTGAGGAGTTTCTTCACTTCGTGTCTGCCGGATTCTTTCTCCGTAGTTCCAGGCGTCTATCTTGGCTTGTTTCCAGTCGATTTTTCCGCATTGGCTGCATGGGGATCTGGACAAGGCATCCGCATTATTATGGATTCGCCCCGGACGATGTTCGATGTCGAAATGAAACTCACTCAGGAGCTCAATCCACCGGGCTACCTACCCCTGGGGCTCCTTGAAATTCATAAGCCAGGTAAGACTGCCATGATCCGTGCGAAGAAGGAAGTGTCGTCCCAGCAAGTACTGCTTATTCTTCTGTACCGCAAACACAACCGCCAGGAGCTCCTTCCGGGTGACACAGTATCTCCGTTCTTCTTTGGTTAGGCTGCGGCTCAAGTAGGTTATCACCCGCTCCTGGTTGCCCTGCTTCTGTGACAGTACTGCTCCCAGCCCGGTGTCACTGGCGTCCGTGTCCAGGATATATCGGCCTTGCTCCCTTGGGTACCCGAGTATCGGTGCCGATACTAGGCGGTTCTTCAGCTCTGCAAATGCCTGTTCTTGCTCCGTCTGCCACCGAAACTGCACCCCTTTTTCCGTCAAGTGATTCAGCGGCGCTGCAATCTCGGAGAACTTCGGCACGAACTTCCGGTAATAGGAGCAAAGTCCCAGAAAACTGCGCAGCTCCGTCAGGTTGGTGGGTGTCCGCCACTTCCGTACTGCCTCCGTTTTTGCCGGGTCGGTGCGGATACCGTCTCTGCCGACTATGTGACCTAGGAAAGACACCTCCGGCTGGAAGAACTTGCATTTTGACGGTTTGACTTTTAGGTCTGCCTCTCTCAGCTTGCTGAACACCTCCTGAAGATCACGGATGTGATCCTCCAGGGTCTTGCTGTAGACTATGATGTCGTCCAGATATATGAGGCAGGTCTTCCAGGACAAACCGCCTAGCACCTTCTCCATCAACCGCTCGAACGTACCCGGAGCATTGCACAAGCCGAAACTCATCACTTTGAACTGGTAAAGGCCGCCAGGAACACAGAAGGCCGACTTTTTCCGGGCGTCTTCATCCATCCCGACCTGCCAGTAGCCACTGGTCAGGTCGAGAGTGGAGAACCATTTGGCGTCTGCACAGGCTGCTATGGTGTCGTCTATTCTCGGCAACGGATAAGCATCTTTCTCCGTGACTGCATTTAACCGCCGGTAATCGACGCAGAACCGGGTGGTCCCATCCTTTTTCTTCACGAGGACAATCGGGGAAGCCCACGGACTGCTACTTTCTTCAATGACGTTCTTGTCTTTCATCTCCTGAATCAGACTGCTCACCAGCTCTCTCTTGTCTGGCCGAATTCGTCTGGTTGGCTGCTTAATCGGCCGGTGACTGCCCGTGTTTATCTGATGTTGTACCTCGTTGGTCTGCCCCAGTTCTCCGGCATCATTACTGAAGGTCGGCTTATTCCGAAATAGGAGGTCGGTTACTCTCTCGCGGAAATGACTCGGCACTGCATCCTGGGTCTGCTCTGCTAACTGCCGCAGCTTCTCGTACCCGCTCCAATTCCGCCCGGCCTCCGACTCCGTGGAAATCTGCACCTTCCTGCTCCGCTCCGCCAACGGCACAACACTGCAACCGGCTGCTAAGGTGGTCATCGTCGCCAACTGCGCTCCTTTCTTGATGATTACCGGCTCTGCCATCACGTTGATCACTCGAACCGGGACTGTTCCTTGCTTTATCCGGGATAAAGTTCTCCCGATCAGCCAAGGTCTTTTCTCAGTAGGCTCCTGCGGCATTTCTAGTACTCCTTCTGCTTCACGGACACTCTCTGCTTGTCCTATAATCAGCTGTTACGTTTCCGGCGGAATTTGGTAATCTGCTACAGCGTTGATCGGAAACGGCTCCCTGGTCTGCTCAAACATGGTGAGGAACACCTCCTGGCTGCCCATCTGCATGGTCATTCGGTCGAAATTTATGCCGGATATCCGGGAACGGATGAAATCCATTCCCAGTATTCCTTCGTCTTCACAGTCTGCAATCTCGAACGTCAGGGTCTCAGCTACTCCTGCGATGTTGAGTGGGAGTTCTTTCCGGCCATGTGTCCGTATGTTACTTCCGTCAACCATTGAAAGACGAATCGGCGACCGCTTCAGCTTCATTCCGGGTTTCCGGATCCGTTCCCAGGTTTGTAGGTTGAGCATTGTGACAGTGCTGCCGGTGTCGATTATCAGCGTTACTGGCTCTCCGCATACTCTGGCTGTCACACACATGCCCACCTCGCCCCTGGGACCGGGTCCGTGAACCACCTGCCGGTTATGGGGGTGTCCTCTCTTCCGGGTCCCGGATTTCCCCTTTTCCGCGACCCGCTCTAGTTTTCCGGCTGCTGCTGCTGCTGTCGTGGCTGCTGCAGTTGTTGCTGCTGCTGCTGCTGCGGCTGCTGCTGCTGCTGCTGTTGTCGCGGCGACTGCTGTTGTTGTGGTTGACGCCGCTGCTGCTGCTGCTTCGGCTGCCTACAGTCTCGGGCAAAATGCCCTTTCCGGCCACAGTTGAAACATTCTAAATCCGCTCGGGAACTGCGCTGCTGCTGCTGCCGGCTAACCGCTTCCTTGACCTGAGTCATCAGATCCGCCAACTGCTGCTGAGTCTGCTCGGCTTGCTTCCGCAATTCGTTCACCTGCTGGCTCCACTCCGGCTCCGTGTTCAGCTGCCTCGTCCGGTGTCGCTCCGCTGGTCTGCTGTTGTCCGTTTTCATGATGCTCTCATACTCGGTAGCGAAAGCCAGGGCCTGCGACAGCGTTTCCGGGTGGCTTTTCAATACCGACAACCGCATATCTCGGTTAGTCAGGCTGTTGCAGAAATGCATCTTCATGAGCACTTCTGTTGTTGCCGGATCTGCTTTTGGGTAAGCTAGCCGCGTCTTGCTCCGTATGTCTCTGGCCAGCTCGGACAGCTCCTCCTCCGGCTGCAATTTCCGTGTCTGCAATTCCGCCTGGAAAACAAATGTTTTCTCCCCCGGACAAAACTGCTGTTTTAATGCCACCACAACCGTATCAAAGCTGCGTCTCTGCTCCGCGGACAGATCCAGTAGTATGCTGCGGGCGTTACCTCTCAAACTGACACATAAGTTCAGCGCCTTTTCCTCTGCTGTCCAACGGTAGTACCGAGCGTATTCAAGGAGGTGAGCCTCATACTCCGGCCACGGATCAGTTCCGTCGTATGTCATTAATCTGGCTACTCCTGCCCTTGGTGCTGGTTGTTGTACTGCTTCTGCCTGCTGCTGCTTTCCGGTTACTGCCAGGTGCTGCTGAAACACCTCCATTTGGGTCGCCAATAATCTGGTCAGGTTGTCGACTAAATTCTCTCCGCCTTCCGGGTCCGCATCCGGTTCCCGATCGCCAGCCTGGTCCGGAAAGTTAATTTCCGCCTCTGCTAACTGCTCTGCAGGCTGTACTCCTTGAGGAACCCGAAAGGGCTCTTCTGCAACTGCTTTCTGCATTTCCGGCTGCAACACCTTTCGCTCGGCAGGACGAACTGCTTCCTTTTCCGCAACCGGCATCTGCAACGGCTCAGCTCCTACTGCTCCTACAGGCTGCTCCGTGTCCGACACGGCTGCCTTCAGCTGCTGTTCCGCCAATTTGCCCCGTCTAGTAGTCATACTGCAGATGATCCCACCGCTGCCACCAAAAAGTTGTAACGGGTTTGCACCCTTCTGTGACGTCTTGATGAACCGGTTTTCTAGGGAGGTGGGTGAGTTGTTGTTTAACCGGAGCTGAAACGGTAAAACTCCGGGAAACTGCTACTGCTGTACGGTTGAACTCCGGCTAGAAGTCTCTAAGGTTGGTAGCGTGGTCTGGAATGGACCTCTTAACCGTTGTCCGACTGCTAATCTGCAACTGCACCTGTAAAGTAAGGATCCGGAGGCGTTTCCGTCTCCGGGTACTGCAACTGCTCCGTCGGGAAACCGCTTTACTGCAACAGCTCCGTCGTTTTCCGTCTTACTGCAAACTGCGACTGCGCCTGGAATAAAGAATCCGGGAACGTTGCCGTTTCCGAATACTGCAACCGCTCTGCCAGGTTCCGCCGCACTGCAATCTGCTCCGGTTGGCTCCGCCTCACCGCAACCTGCGACTGCACCTGAAATGGAGTATCTCGGAAGTGTTCCTACTTCCGGTTACCGCAACCGCTCCGTCAGGTACTGCCTCTGCAACTCCGTCGTCCGGTACCGCCTCTGCAACTGCTTCGTCGTTCCCGTCTCTGCAACTGCTCCGTCCGATACCGCCTCCGTAGTTGCTCCGTTGATTTCCACCTCCGTCTCCGTCTCCGACTCCTTCCTCGGTGATCTGGGTTCTTAGATCACCCTAAGACGTCATTACAACTTGGTCTTAACCGACTGTAGTCTTATCTCCCTTTACTCCGTATAACTGTCTTTTCCGGGAAACTAACTTTATTATAACTTCCAGTTCCCTAACGAACACGGAAAAACAACTCGGTTGAAGTTTTCATGTCTATTTTCACATTATGTTCACAGTCGGAAGACTTAACTGCTATCATCTGGATGACTCTATCCGGAACAAGGGAGTACTCTGCTATGGGAGAAGGGGTCTACACAGGTCGACGTCAGGACACCAACTCCGCCGTCCGCTGTGAAGCGGGGGCTTTTATAGACCTGAGACCCACGTCACGTGACCAACCTATTGTGACGTCATAGTCCGCCAAAACACTGATATTTTCCGGATTTCTAAAAACACTCTAGAACCAATCAGTGGCTGACATGTCACCTTTTAAACCGAAAACGAGGCTGATCACATGACCTTCCGGAAATAACGTCATTACGTTTTTGTACTCCATTGTTCCGGCTCCGTGTCCGGTTCCGTCTCCGTCTCCGGATCCGTCTCCGGCTTTACCAACATCATAAATTACTAAGTTCCGAGACGGAAAACCTTTAAAACATTAACAATACGGAACCGTATGAACCTTTAAACACATATACACCCTAATAAACGGTTATTTAACCATAATATCACAAAACACTAACAGAATTACCTAGGGGAAACCTTTGGGTACGCCCCAAAACCGTTACAATATGAAACCTTGAGTACAAGTTGCTGATATGAAACCAATGTAGCGGACGTAGGAATGTTTTCCTCTTACCTGCAAACGCAGACAATGTCTGATAGTTGGGTGCTGGGACATGTTGGAAAGCGAAATAATGCGAGGATTTTCGACCACAACTCCCCTGTGAGTTGCTTATTCGTGACTGGACTGTCCTGTCTAAGTGTTGCATCTGTTATATCGTGTACGTGTCCGCAGGTGCGCCACGGGGCCAATTAACATTTACAACACCCGCCCAACTTGTCCTGTCCGCAATGCACCTTATTGAAGCGTGGGTTGCAAACAATCAGGCTGAAAATATCGAGATTGTCGTTTGGTTTTCATTGATGAATTTATTGTAGAATACGCTGTAGGTTTCAAGTACTTCACGTGACAAATAAGAATAACACAGAGATTGAACTGAACCTACCCCAAGCCGAATCTTGCAACAAAAAGTCGTTCTCACCGGGATGATAGCATGGCCATCAAAAGTAAATACCCGTAGTTTCACAAACATATAAGGAAACAGAACCCATTGACCTCAATGTGATACCGAGACACAAATATTTACCCCGTGTGAAAGTAAAGCACAATGATATTGTGCTCCAATGTGGTGTTCACAGGCTCTAACGTGAACTAATTCAGAAAATTGACATGGATTTCATGTCAAAGCAGGGTCGTTCCGTATGGTATACACGTACAAGTGTCAACAACACGACTTTCCAGGAACGGCGTTTTACTTCATTAACATAGGTGCACCCTGGAAATCTTTGTTATGCGGGGTAAAATTACGGACTTAATTATGTAATCATCCGGGCATATACAATATCGATCTCCTGTGGTAAATATTGCTTGGGTCATACCAGCAGGTACAATCTTTTCCAATGATATAATATCTACATATGCATCATCGCACAAAACACACAATGCCAAAGAACACGAGAAATCAAGATAGGACATGAGAAAACCACCTCGTTACAACTATTACCATCCGACACATAACTGTTGCGGACAATGTTATATTATGTTACACATTTTGTATCATACGTTACACAAAGTGGGGGCATTCTTCCAATCTTGCAAGTGGAGAGACCAGTATGTTCGTTGCCTAAGCTGATTGATCAATGTCGGTTGTTCTACATTTTCTCGGTGCAATACAGTGCGTGCAAAAATGGTGACAGGACCCGTGGTCTGGGCGTCGATCGCGCGTGACAAGTCGACAACGACTGCAATCAATCTGGCGTCCAGAGCCTGTGACGAGTCACTGACCCAACGGCCTCTACCAGGCTAGATGTGGCGACAAGGAACGCCTGCATCATGGGTTGTTCTTTCTGTATTATATTGATTTATAGCTGACTTCAAATAGTCTATTGCATAATGTTCAGAACAGAAGTGAAACGTTTGGTCTCTGTGTTGCAATAATTATTAGAAAACGAAACATATAGCTGAAGTGGTGTTTTTCATTCATACTCTGGTTGCGTAACTGTATATAAACGGTATTTGATATTTTGCAGAACGAAACGCTATAGAGACACACATATACCTACATTGGTTCAGTGACGAATGGTTTACATATACCAAAATGTGTACCTTCAGAGGCATTTTAACTCAATAAAGCATATTACCGTCTTACATATCTGACACGACTTTTGAACAGACTTCTGTTCAGAAAAAAATATGTATTTTCTGCATATATATGTGGTATAAATAATTGTAGTAATCGACAGGATACACTATACATGTAATGTGAGTGCACCACTGTATGGATCCTGAAAATCGACCAGAAATGGTCTTTACCGATTACAGCACATATTGTTGTTTATCATTCTACATGACGATACCTACTCTATGGAACCTGATATTCGATTGCATTCACACCTAAATGTCTACTAATGTTCCTATGTACCGGCGACTGAATGTGAGTATCTTGAATGAACTGAAAGGTCTCCATTCATGTTGGGTTGTGAAGTGATATTGATTGGGTAAGCATACATTATATACATTACAAGAGGGGGAACGTCCTTAGTTTTGGTATCATTAACTATGGGTAATAATTATAGGAATCATTATGCTAGAAATGCGAAATTACCCGCCTGCTTTATCCAGTTAGATTATGATCAAAATCAAACTATGGTTCAACCTATAATAGCTTTATTCCAATATCTGCGGGCATCAATCTATCAAATATGACGTCATATCATTTTGTAGATGGATAGATAAGATATATAGATACTTTAGTCCCCAAGATCACATATATTTCACAAATTATTCAATATAACATTACTATGTACAGGTGATATCATGGCGGTGAAGATGAGGGGAGTAGCATAACCTAAACAGATCATCTTCCTGCTACCTCTAGTGTACAGGAAGTTAATCGATAAGAACTTCAAGAGATTGGAAATTATTATTTATTCATTCAACGTCCTCAAGGGTGAACAGTGCACGTTAAAACATGTATACCAAATTGATACGATAAAACTCACAAAGATTTACAAAGATTTAGAACAGAGAGCAGGGGTTCAGAACGCCCTGGTAAGAAGTTTAGCCAAAACTATATTCGAAAAACCATGGTTTAACATAGTTATGATCGAGTAAAAGTTAATTGAGAGAATCAGCGAGACCATTACTTTCTTTAAGTATGTAACACGACTTAGATTTACTGAACATTATAGATATTGGGGATATATCTAAATTAGCAGTGCGATGAACCAAACAGAAAGGAGAGCGTTTTTACTTATGTATTCACCCTACATATAGAGACACAAATTTCTACTGGGAGAATCAACAGCACATATCCTGTTTCTCAATACTAGATTTTGCATAGAATTCATTTCCAGGGCTTGTGAGAGTTGATTATGGTAAGCACGTTTATTCAGGCCATATATTTGTTTGAGTATATGACATTGGATTTGTTCCAGTTGCTGATAGTTATTACGACTTCATACTGCAATGATACAAGGTTATATATATGGAAGACACACAATTTTATATAGCTTAGCTGATAGTAATACCAGAATATAACATTCCGATATCCGTAAGAGAGTACAAGCTACGTTTACTTTTCTGCATTCGTTTGTTGATATGGTGTAGTATTTGATGTCATTACGAAAGGTGAACACCCAAAATTTCAATCTGATTGATAGTTTCAATGGGGACATCCCGTAAACTCCAACAAGATTCCGGAACAAATCTATTAGGTCTATGCCTAGTGACCACATATCTACTCTCCTGTACACCGAATTTGAGTTCCCACATACTAGCATACTTGGAACATATGTTTATTAATTGGCGAAGACCGGGCTTAGTAGCACTAAATAGAGTGATGTCATCATTATAGGTGAACACTATCATCACCGACTCGAAGTCCATGATTGGAACCACAAAGCTCAATACACACGATCATTAACGAAGACGATAAAGACACAGGGGAAATGATGCTGCCTTGTTTAACACCTCTGGTGACACTAAAATCTGTGGTAGGATGAATAATACCATTTGGTTTTATGACTGCCTGGAGTGATTTATACAAATTATATAGGAACCGCCATACATGGTGCGGTAAAGTATTCAAATGCTTGAAGAACATACCTGACCGTATCTGACCTGACCTAACACTTTTTTTATATATAGCAGCATAGGAATCAACAATACCTAATATATAATAATTCATCAGGTTGACACCATGGGCAACACTACATTGAGCCCTAAAGCCGAACTATGTACATGATGTACTAGACAATGGAAAATGTATAGGCAAAATTAACCGTTCCAAATGTTTAGAGAATACTGACGACACATTGATTGGCCTATAATTTGACGGGCCATGCGTGTCCAGAGTGGATTTTTCCATGATGGGAATCATTATGTCTACTTGAATTGTGCTGGAGACAACGTTATGACTGGAAGTCTTAGTATACAGGGCAGGCAAGTGATGGAGGAGCTCTGGGGAAATACCGTGGATAGGAAACTCACTAACTAGACCCGTACGTAGTTAGTACGTTAGATTTTCATCTAGAAAATGAAAGAACATATGCGAGTGCACTTATTTGCAGCAAATTAATGTAACGAAAAACACGTCAAACACGGAAATGGGTTGCGGGCTGATCTTTTGAAGGCAGCAAACGGTTGGTTATGTGGTAGATCTCCGCCCGAACTACGTCATGTGCTGTCATTGAATTCTGTATTTCCTAATACTGAATGTATTGTAATGTAGATTCACTACGTCCGCTGGAAGACATATAACAAACAGTATGACCCATATGTAGCAGAATT
Organism: Terebella lapidaria; assembly: GCA_949152475.1. Lineage (NCBI taxonomy): Eukaryota > Metazoa > Annelida > Polychaeta > Terebellida > Terebellidae > Terebella > Terebella lapidaria. The sequence goes on along the minus strand of OX424557.1, from coordinate 44,482,732 downwards.
CATTTCAACATGACATATTATGTATAGTATTATGTGTATTTTTTTCATGGTGGTCATGGAATGCTCTCGCTTTCTCGCACACGTTCTGGTGTATTAATCCGAGCATGCTTCACTTGCTTGAAAGTGGCGAATATATTACAGGTCTGGATTGTTTTGGTTCTAGAAATCATAACTTTGAGATGCGAACGTTGTCCATGTACAACAATACAACGTATGTGGCTTCACCTACTGAAACTGACGATAATGAGTTCCTGCTGCGCAGTGTCAAGGACCTATGCTTGTTAATATTTCAGGTGTCCGGTAAAGAATATATCAGCCGATCCTTTGTGAAACGAAGGTTGACAACAAATCATTGTCTCCTGGCATAATTATCCTGGAGAAAATACTCTTTCACAACACAGAACGATTGCTGGTGATTTATCCCGGTCCCGGTCAACCGCACTAACTCATCGTACAAATAAACATCAACGTAGTCTTGAAATATGTGATGTTTATTTTTACTCTCCACAAATCAGATTTCGGATTTCATGTCCTTCCCTCATGTCCGGATCGGATGATTAATCAGGATCCACGATATCTTTCGATCCGTACAGATAATGTCTATATATCTATATATTTTCTTATTAATATGTTCAAACTATTTCGTATGACATGTAGGCCTACTATGGCGAGACATATCATTTACATATTTATATAGATGTATTAAATATGTGTAACTAATATGAATCATCCTCTGACACCTTCGGTGGAGTGTATAGGGTTACATGTGTAAACTGCAAACACCTTATATGATGTGATGAAAATCACAAAATGATTACATAGTGCAGGGTAGAATTATGGACTTAATTAGTTATCGAAATATCTGACCTTCTTCAACGCCATACCTTACTGCATATCGTTTGTGTCAAAACGATATGTATGCCTACATCATAGTATTCGCCGATCATCATATTACAACGTACAGAACTCCAGTACAACATGGGATAATAAAGATATGTGACTCAACTTTTATTCTACGCATACTTGTTGTCCAAAATGTCACATTTTGCTGAACATTCGAAAGGTCGATGTTTTGCTACCCAAGATGATTGATCAAAATCGTTGTTCTCCATTATAACTACAATAAAGTATAGGACACATTGATGACAGAGTCTGGGGTATATGCGGTGTCGATCATGCGTGACGAGTTGGCAGATGCAGCCATCAATCTCGTGTCCGAATCCCATGACGAGTTACTGACCCACTAGCTTCTACTGTGCAAGTTACAGCGAGAAGGTTCATCACGGTTTGTTCCTCCCAATCCGGCTGATAGATAGCTTATGTACATGACGATTTTTGTGTAATGTCGAGAGAAGTGTAGTGTGTTGTCTGTGTGACGGTATTTATTAGGTGGCAACACCAATTTGTATTCTGTCTCACTTATATGAGGACTAACTTTACAACTTACGAGGACAGGACTATGAACTGAACTATGCCATAATATCAACTGTCACACTGTTACACAGCAACTGCTATATGTATAAATGTTGAGTTTCATGTTATATATGTTTACCATGCTATAAGTTGTCGAAGATAGGTGTTGCAATACTAAACCGAAGAGGAATCAGTATCAATCATTCATATATCAACCTTAATTCATACATGTATATCAAGGAGTGTCCTACCTGATGATGTTTACTTCTCCCGTGGTTGCGCAAACCAATTCAAAATTGTGTGCCATAGTTGAACGATTAAAAACTTAATATTAAGTGTGATCAGTTGTTGTTCCAATTCTTGGGAAACTCTTGTGTCATTCATCCAGAAATGAGGAACAATAATATATTCATTGCCGTCATACAAATATAACATATAATAGCTGCAGAGAAGTCCCAAATGACTTTTGGTCAATGCAGAAAACCCATAAATTCACGAAAGAAGGTTGCTAGCAAAATTGACACCTTTTAACAAACTTGATAATCTCTTGTGGTGTTGTCTTTTCGGTAAACGCTCCTCGGCATGAATACATGTACAAAGAGTTGATGACATGGTGAAGATTGGCTGTGTGATATTTGCTATAGGGTGGTAATGAAACCTGCCGCGGAGGATGATTTACACTGGTGAATTAAGAAAACCATGACAACCATGTGGTGTGGACAGGGTTGATATCAGTGTATTGGAGATGGGCATGATGGTTCTCATACAAATTCATGATGGTTATCGTATTATACAAGCACAAGAAGGACATGGGAAGTCTATTTAGTTGACACTTGACAACTATACAAAACGTTGACCATTCAATTTTTACATGAAGAGGAGCTCAGCCTCATTAACAGGGATACTTACTACCTCATTCATCCGGCCAGTCACAGAGGGCGCCTCACACCCTGCCGCAGTGGGTCATAATTTGTGAACTCATTTCAGAACAAACCATATTTTGAATGCATGAAATACACTGTGTATCAATTTCTTCACTTCTCAGTAGTTTTCAACGATTTATGTCTCAATTTTAAAGTACTAGGAACATGAAAATATGATGTGAGCTCATATTAAAGCACCATGTGAGCTGATCAGAACGGTTTTGACAACATGTGAATATCTCGATTCCTTCAAAAGTTACAGTTCTTCAAAGTTCAAATTGCCCAAGGGTCAATTTGAAAAATCATATAGCTCATTAATATGCAAATTTGTATGCATGACGTCACAGGGGGAACATTGTTTAATTAGATGGTTTTATTGGCATATTAAAGTTTTAAGAAATTGCAATTATTCAACAAAAGTTATTCCACATGCTCTACATAATTGATAGTCAATGAATTATACGTCCGGATAGTTACCAAGGTCACCAGTATTGATATGAGGCCCCTAGCAACCAGGGTTGCTATGGCCTAAATCCACAGTCATACTGATAAGCAAACAAAACCAAAAGTGAAAATGGATTGACTCCACATGCATCATTAATATACAATAATCAAATTCTGTCGAAACCCCTATTTCTGGCAGTTAGGACCCATAGCAACCAATGGTTGCTAGGGACTCCAGCAGGTGAATAGTAACCATGGCAACAGTAACACTTTGAACAACACTGATTATTGACCATGGATATCAATGTTTGAAGATTAGGTTTGCGAAAATTCCGACCAGATCAATTATATTAAGACTCAAATTTGCCTAATTAAAAATATTCCCCCTTCTACGTCACGAATACCTCATTTGCATACTAATTAGCTTCTCATAAAATCCAGAAGTGTTCAATCCAGCATATGTCATAACCTGCCAAAATGTGACATTCAAATGGCCATAACTTTTTAACCAATATAGATATTGGCATTCAGTAAACTGCATTTTACTCAGCAAAACCAGGTCTCTCATTTGGGTTCACATTATATTTTCATGTTCCTAGTACTTTAAGTTAATTTCGTACTTTGTCATTTGACAGTTGTTTGTTTACATTATCCTGATGGTGCTGTTTTGTTATGCTACAAATCTTCCACTCAAATTAGCCAAGCAGGGAGCATCATGCTATCAACAGATGATGGGTGTGATGTCATAATCCGGAAAATATTCCCTTTTGGGAATTTTTGGCGCCAAATCTTAGATTGAAACATTTTAGCCTGTGGTTGAACGCCTACAATAAATCCTGTAGTGTTGTACAAATGCTTAACGTTGTGCTCATTTTAAAATTGAGACATAAATCGTTGAAAACTACTGAGAAGTGAAGAAATTGATACACAGTGTGAATACCATTCGGCGTCTGATGGATCTTCCTTATAATACACACTGTGATTTATTGCCCTATTTGTGTGATGATATTCCTGTGGAAAACCAATTACATATACGGTTCTTGAAATTCATTAAATCAGCTTGTATCAGTACAAATTATTTTGTTCAAATTTGTAGCAGACTGGCAGTAAATGGCAGCTCTTCTGCTGTGAGTAATAGTATAACATTCATTTGTGGTAAATATGGCGTCTTACGTAATAACTTTCTCAATGATTTGGAAAATCTGGTAACACGTGTAAAATTGATTCCTGATGACTTCGATAAACAGGCACTTTGTGTTGCAATTAAAGATTTGATTAATGTAAAGTTGGATAATATATTCATGGACATGTCACACGAGGAATGTGACAATATTATCATGTATTTGTGTACAAACTGACATGTTTGTGTGTGTCATTTGTGTGCCTTTGGTTTTATATGTGTGTTTTTGCTTCGTTGTCACTTGTTATATGTATTATTTATTCAGTTACATGTATATGCACTAGTGTACTTTTTATGTACGAATAAACCATATATATATATATATATATTGTATCCACTTAAAGTATAATAATCGGTTTCTGAAATTCGTTAACAATTACTTGGCTAGCATATATTAGATGATATGTCACCATTACAACACCCAAAATAAATCTTCATGACCCTGCAGTGAAGTTTGAACATACCGTAAAAACGCACGATGTGAACGAATTGTTTACATTTGCGCTAATGTAAACAAAGACATGAATTTTCTTATATAATCGATATTCGCAACACAAAAGAATCAATTAAAAAAAAAGAATCAATCAATTCCATCACTATGAAATACCATATATATATACGAGTTTCAAGTGATAGGGCTATCTAACGTTCTATATTTTGAGCTATTTTTGTTAATTTTGTATCACTGCATGGGAACCGCTCCGTGCGAAACTATTTTTAAAATCCGATTTTCAATGTCAAATTTAGACAAATACTTGTGCATTGTACAGCTGCTATGGAAACAGCTATTGGTCACTTTCAATCAGAAAACCAAAAACCGATTATCCCACTTTAACTTGAGCTATTTGCAAAATACACTGCTTGTCTTTCCATATCAGGGGATCATATACATTCCTTATGTTCACAGTGGATGAAAAGTTTTCAAAAACCTCGTATTCATAACAAGATTGTTCCTGTGGACGTGTCCGGAAAATCTAACATTTAGAAATGTCACATGTAAAACATATAATAGGGACATCAAAAGTTCCATTGTATTTACTAGCCATTCACCCATTTTAACACTGTTTAACTCTCTTATGATAACTATGCCATGCAATTCCATATAATTTTATCGATTTTGTCTGACACTGGACTTTGAGATTGGATGTGCTTGGGTATTGGTTCTCTGTTTACTCATATATACATGTTCACATCATATTTGTCACATTCAAATCACTGCAGCAACACTTTTTAATTTCGACCTTATCAGAGAAACTATTTAAACTGTACAATCAAAACAATGCGACGAGTTTCGCTTTCTCAGCACTAACGTAGCAATATAGTATGTTTTACACAGAGCTTAGGCTAATAGAGAAATAATTCATGAAGTCTGTAATGAGTCAATTCATTTCCGCAGCTCTCTCACATTTGACTGTTTAACTTGCCCCCATCTTTGTATTCATCGTCACATGGCCGTCTTCAAATAGACCTACATGTGTCTCTCTTATTTCTCCGATTAATATTGTATAGTGACTTGTGACATTTGCAACACTGGTCTCACGTATTGAACCGAACTACTTCATATTTGCTTAGTCCGTTATACATTGTGACTGAAATCGAAATTGCATAGGAACGTACATATCACTGTGAGCCATTTGAGATCACTTTAATGTTATTATATCACGGATTAGTCTGCAAATGCAACTTGAAAGTACACATTCCACACATCTATACTGCAAGTTTTAAATAGGAACAATATCTAAATTCATATTATCTGAAATTGCAACCAGATACGCTATGTCTCGTGATCAACAATATCACTGTGTAAGTATGTAAAAATCCATAAATTAACATACAAATGGGTTTTCTATTCTACATAATAAAGTTAATTTATATTTGACTATGTTACTGGAAACACCATATGTCAATTTGACACGCTACATCAATCATTTTCAACTGGTATTATTTACATAAAATTGGCATAACTTATTGTGTGTTTCAGTACAATCATAGTCAATAGTTCTTATAGTATTTCTAATGTAATTATTGAGTGACATTCGCAACGGGTTTTTTTTGCTGCTGTTGATGTTTTTTTTCTCAAATATTCAGCATCGATTCAGGTTTTTGGAAGCACGAGGTTTGTTCTTCCTGTGTGGTACTATGTTTGGTCACGAGCTGCAAACCGACGCGTCACGACTGACATACGTCAGCCATGATATAATGGTGTGGAGCCAAATATACGTGTCGCTGAAACATGGAACAAAGAATACAAATGTGGAGGTAGAATCCAAATGAATACAGTATTGCTTATTGGGCTTAAAATCAGCGCGCGATAAACCAGTATAACAACGGTTCATTAACCTTTAACCTATTATATTAATACCTATTAGATTTTGAACATTATGTGAAATGCGGTCCCGCTCTGGTTATGCACTAAATAGTTGAACGATTTGCACACTATGCCTTAATAAAATCATCCATTACTTTTTATAGATATATAGATCATCATATATATTGCAGGATTCTATTGATATACATGTAGTTTTTATTATGGTTAATAACCTGAACCAAATATTTCAGTTCTTTGCTGATATTGATGAGGTGTAGCGACAAATTATTGAAATTGTCATTTATGGGAACATTTGGTAAACTAAGCGACATATCAGTGGCTCGGCTCAACATAATACAGTTTGTTTCTTTGATATTGTAAGAAAGTAAAAAGGAGCTTTTACGTGAGTTCTCAGTCGTAGACACGTACCGACCAGTCACAACTGTCACCTGCCAACTCTTATTGTCCGCCAAATGTCTTATAACGCATAGTAGCATGAAACATGACATACGTGTACAGGGCGCGACATGACTGCGAGCCAAAGGGACGACTAATCCGTCCCATTCACTAAATTATTCACGACAGTTGGACATGTGTTACTAGCCTTACACCAGAGGTCAAGCTCGGGTATAATATTTATATTCTGTTGTCACGACCAGACTCGAGCTGGATGCCCACCGAAAGTGTCATCCTCTAAAGCAGAACAACTCGGAGGCTGACAAAGGGCAGTATTGTATTATTCATAATAATTGACCAGTGCTGACCTGTAAGGTGACCAAAATACGTCAAAAACACTGATTTTATTATGTATGAAAGATTTTCGCAGAAAAGGGTCTTTATAAAATGACTTCAATAAATGTACCCAATCAAAACAGCAAAAATATACTAACATTATGAAATGGTCCCAATGTTGCATTTATGCATTTTTTCGGATTTATTCCAGGTCTTCGTGGTTATGAACAAGGAAACCTTTATCATTAAATACCGTATTTTGACAATTATCACAGAAAACACTGAAAAAAGAGGTGCTGACAGATTTGTTTGGAAGACATATTTGCTGCATTGTCTAATTCAAACAACGATATCTTCCATGCTCAAATTCAACAGGAACTGTTTTAGACATATCGTGGTTGTCAGGAAATGACCCCTGTTCAATAGATGGCAGGGTCTTGTATGAAAATGTAGTTTTTAATGTTGATGATTTCTCGTCATCAATCGAGACAATTCACAATTCATAATCCACATCAGAGCTAACTCCAGACAAATTTATTGAACCTACAGTGTGTATAGTATGTCCCCGCACATGTTGGGATAAAATCAACTACAATATATTCAGATACAGGTGTACGAACAAAGGGTAAAGGATTACATTCAAGATTCAAATCGTACACATACTCCTTCAGCAATAATGCCAAAAATAGTGTGATAATGACAGGGGGGTCCTTTGCACACACATCCCAAAATGTTTCACCAAATGACGATTATGAGGTTATCAGTTTATGATCAAGACAGACCATTACCTCAGCAGTGCTGATAAATTTCACTGTCGATTCTGTATACTCATCGTTACAGTTAAAACTGAACCAATATTTATCTTACTTATAATAACACTGTCACGGAGAACATACATTATGATCAGCTAATAATCAGCGACCACCAATGAAACTATGAAGACTGGGACCTCGATCTTTGCCTGGTATTTTGACCATCCAGACCCCTCCTACAGCCACCTCCGAGACCTCGAGACAGTCCTCGGCATTTGTTTGCTCACGTGGAGGCAATAACCAATGTAATTTCCTTGATTTGTCAGGAAAATGTACAATATGAAATAAATTATCTGTTCAAGTTCCGTCAAGCATGTTTGCAGAGTTCAACATTTATATGCTGCAATCGTTGATATAGACTCCTCATCTGCCGCCTGAACTGACATTAATTTCATGTTAACGATGACAGAATATTCCATTGATGGGTATAATAAAACAACACAATATCAAATAAATTTCTGCATATATCTGTATAATTATGAGCACACATTACTGTTTTTACTTATTGCCATCATTCCAGACTAGAAAGAAGTCTGTTGTGTTGTTTATTCTAGTTTTGTTGAATTGTTTCTGTGTTTCTAATGGCCTAAAGCTGCTAACATTCTGGGGTGCTTGTATTATATGATAATGGTGGAGAATCCGTCTGCAGTCAGCCATATTTGTTTGCGTGGACTTCTGCGGTTACACGCTATACATAGTGCCTACTGCACCGCTACATTGGATTACACTATTCTCTTCTTGAAAAGTTACCGGTTTTCAGGTAGGCAAGTCCAGGAATAATTAAACTTGTTCGGAAAGTTGTGCATTTTGGTGGAAGACAATGATGGGCCTCAGTCACATTTGCACTAAAATATTCATATTCTCATGTGATCTAGTATAATTCGTTCGTTGATTGTCACCGACTGTGGTATGTGAGACGTGTATCGACCTAGGTGACGACCTATTACACCAATAAAACCAGATTTTGGTGATTTCAATAATAACCTTAAAATACAACATACTGAAACAAAAGCTTGACTGCAATTGTTGTGCAGGATCGCAGGTTCAGATCTAGTTGGCGATATAATGTCGTTTAATTTACTCAGACACCTAGCGCCAAAAGGTCCATGCAACTGGTAATATCATAGAAAATCATCACATTGTTCTGTGATGCGAGCTACTTCCACTCCTGAATGACATCATAGGTTCGAATGTGTATCCCCATACACATGCATGTGAGCATATATTATCACATACAAAATCACAAGACGAAAGTGTAACAATCATAATAATAATATTTAACATTTCTATGTACCATAATAAAAACCTTTTATTTAGGTTTTCCCTATCTGTTTTCACTTTCTTCTTCCGGTCGGGAAACCTTCGATCATGCTGGACAATCATGACGCATCCGAACATGATTGAACATGTTCATATGATTAGAGATTAATACCTTATTTTTTTCTAAAAACTACTCTTGTTTTTGTTTGTACATGCTACTGATGCCACAGGCGATCCTTCTAGATTGCAGTGGTATACGGTTGTAGTGCCAAAGCCAAGTGTGGACACACTCCAGTTCGCCACACTAGCAAAGTGCACTCGCACGTGTATATACCAGCTATAAATAGACGCAGTCATCAATCCCACAGAAATACTTCTTGAATTATTTAGTGATGGTTACGGCTGATATCGATTACGTGTTTGTCAGGTTCTATTTTCTTTTGACACACCACGTTTCATTTGACACACCATAATAAGTCATGCGTATTATAACTTGGGTAGGTCATCAAAGTGGCATACGTTTATTTGCGTTGTTTTGTAGTAAAGTCCGGAATCCATGCTAACGGTACCTTTGACAATGTTTCAGTATTTTTGTTCACATTGAAAAACACTATGATAAATGTAATAATGGTACAGATGGAAATTGTTATGAATGATACTAATAGCACCTTTTTACAGGGAGTTTTTACAGGTAGTTTTTACACACATAGTTGTGTGCCCCACATACTTTCGAAGATGGGAGCCAGAAACTCAAATCAAGTCTCTGGTTAGACGAGCAGAAATGTCCTAGCTACGATAAGAATGGAAATTTTGATGAATAACTGACTATCACGTGTTTACTTCATGCAAAGAGATGACGTTAAACAGTTGCACCGAACAACACTACAGAGTGAATAAAATACATCCGAGCCCCACTAAAACATTCCTCCGGCCATTACTTCAGGCCAACTTGATAATAGTTGCAAAAAATATATGTCTGATGTTTCGTACCAGGGAAGGCAGAGTATGTATTATTTGGCTTTTGCATTATTTATATTCACAGTATATGAAACAAAACCACATTATATTGTTCAAAACGGGGAATTTCGTGTTAACGTATTCAGAAATTAAGTAACATTTCATGTAACATACAATACCTCAAAGAGCGAAAAAATTTACACTTTAGCTACTAGTTTAGTTAACTATTTATTAGTTTCTAACCGGAACGCTACATTTCACACTATTTTCGATGATCCAAACGATCGGTGAGCAAACCAATCGTAGAATGTAGACGTGAGGTTAACTTCAAATTTACATTTTAATAGTATTCAATATTTTTGGAAAAATTTTATATTTCATAATTCAAGTGACCGTCAGATATCCATTACAGTGCCATTCTGTTCAGTGTTCAACACGTTACTGAAGATACATGTGTACAAATAAATGACCATATGACTAGTTTTTTTTTTTAGAATCAAGCACCGGACAATAGCTACAACATGGAGTCAATGATGCTGAAAGTCACACAGGTTATTACAAGTGATACAAGGTTAGATCATACCTGAACATGTATGCACGCGAAGCAAAATTTACCAATGCATCGAAACAATAGTCACAATAGTTCGAACAAATATAAACAATTTTACAGAATTATGATGACAAACAGCACACCTCATTGTGCAAGCTACAAACAATGGTTTCAGTAGAAAGTGGTCACTATATCAGTGATTCTGTAGGAGTCAGAATACAAATACACATGCCACATATTCGACTATATTTGTCGCAGAGATGAAATAACAGTCAACAATCTGCAGCACTTTTTAAATCAGCCTTATCATATGCACTACTTAAAGAGTGGATGCGAATGGAAGATAAGTAATGATTGATTTCCACAAAGACATTTGCAGCATCAGTATAACAAAATATAATGTTTACACATAGGCTAGGCAAAATCATCCAGGGAAATAACCCATGACTTCGTTCGCAAGTCAATCCTTTTCCGCAGCTTTTCATGACTGTTTGACATGTCCCCTTCTGTGCATCCCGCGCCACACGAGGAGGCTCAAATACTCTTCTCCTGTTTCTTTCTTCTATTTCTTTTATTAATAGCTTATCTTGGCTCTTGGCATTTGCAACACTGATCCCCGTATCCAACTGAACTGCATATTTGCTTAGTATGTTTCACATAGTGACTGAGATCGAAAAGCGACATTACATGGGAATGTAAGTAGAACTCCAGTAATGTGGTCACTCATCGGACCAGTGATTTTGGCCACATTATAGGAGTGGCCACATTATAGGACTCCAGCCATATTTTGCAGAATGTACATTTCAACTCCACTTTGTGATCCAAATAGCACTTAAATGTGAGAAAGTCAGTAAATGTAGAACAAAATGGATTGTCTGTTATAGAAAATATCTTAGGCCCAATCTCTCATCTCCGGGTTACCCCTGGGTTCTCAAAACCCGAGGTTAACCCTGGGACCTGTAGGTCACCTTCATACTGCATTTCTAATGTCCGAGTAATCCCTCGGTTATCCCTGGGTTTCGTAACCCAGGGGTAACACGGTGTTAACCCCAAGGTAGCCCACATGGATTTCTCATATGTGGGTTTGTGTAACCCAGGTGTAACCCTGCACCAACTTTAATTGTTTTTTTCTTAACCCTAGTATACAGTAGGTTTATGCAGATGTTACGTGTTGCAATATGGATACTTTAATCGCATCCGACGACAACGTAGACAGTTACTGGGGTAGGAGAGTGTTTCGAAACCGAACAAACGTGTTTGACATGTATGACGACATAGACTTCATCTGGCACCACCCCCAAGGCATATGTAGGCCTTGACGTTTAGTATTTGGACGTATTCCTCAATCAACAATCTAGCAATATTTGCTTGTCATCTTCTCTGAAGTTTTCCTTCCTCTTTGCTGTCGCCATAACCATACACGCTGTGCTATCGCAACATCCGATATGTATCATGGAAGTCCGGTTCCAAGTGTTACGATCAGATCAGAATATTGTGCTGTTTCTGACCCTAAAACTTGATGTAAGCGCGACCATACCAAGACGAGTTGTTTGTGTGTGCAAGACTGGGCTGAGATGTTTAATTTTGATCTCAGTGCATCGTGTTCTCGGTTTTATTTGGAGCTCATCTTAGACTGCACTAGATTGCCAAGCCAAACATACAACAAAAACACAGTTTAACCGCGGGTTAGCCTTATGTTAAGTAACCTATACCTGGCCATGGCATGGGATACAAACCTAATTCACGCCCACGGGTCAGGGTTATCTCCGTGTTAGCTCACCCAGGGTAAATCCTGGGTTTTGGACATAACTACCTAACTGGGTTAATCCAGATATGAGAAATTGGGCGCATTGTGTGTTTCGATACCACGCTGGGGAACCAGTCCGCTGTGTTTTAGACGGCGCATCCTGGATTATGAAATGAACATCCTGGCGCATCCTGGGTCCAATATGAAAACATTGAGGCGAAGACAATATGGAAACTCCACCCAAAAGGCAAATAAACATCAATGATTTGTTGTGAATTAGTGTACATTTATCGTCCAAACACCCATCATATAACTTGGAGTGTATACACCATGAAATCTTTGAAGTAAAACTACCTCGATATCGATAGCCATTCGGCATAGCGGAGCTAAAAATGGTCAGCAAAATATACTGTAGGTCCTATGTGATTTTGGGGTTTGTCTGGGATTTCTGAATTATTTCACAGGTTGTTGGGCAGTTGTATACTAATTCCATCAGATGTACAGTAGAAACAACTAACATTTTAACACACTGTCTGTCCCTGATGACAACAGTGTGTCTTTGGATAAACTATTTGGTCGGGCTTTGTTTCTATTGCAAAATACTTTATTTTACGTTTTGTTATTGTCATCATCAAAATCTGACTATATGGGTGGTAATAGACTGATACTTACATTACACGGGCGCTTAAGCTTATTGCGTACACGGTGGATGTACTCATGAGTGGCCTGCCGCAGTGTACATAATTCAAAACAAGATACCCAGGTTTGGCGTTGCAACAACGTGTTTGCTTCAAAATTGTCCTTTCCACAATTTCTTGCATTATCACACGCTATTTTGTCCGCTATTAACTACTTACGAACATCCTTATCAAAACTGCGCCAAGTGATTTTGGTACGGTACGTTATAATTCTATCATTCATGTTACTTTCGTGTCGCGGGACTGACTCGTTTTGGGGGGCCGTCATTATTCCCGAAGGATGTTCGTTGCATAAGGATGCGCCGAAGTTATTATAAATTGTACAGTATGACATTTGCATTGCAATCACTGATTGACAATTCCGATGTTCTTTTTGTTGCTGAATATTTGTCAAAAAGATTCAGCTTCGGTATGACGAATCAGGCTTTAGCGACAGCCAGAACAGCAGGGTGTTTCCCTTCTTGTTTGGAAAGAAGACAATGGTTTGGAGCCCAATATATGTGTCCGTGAAAAATAGAACACGACAGTTAGACATGTGATATTAGGCTCACACCAGAGGTCAAGCTCGGGTATAATATTTATAGTCTGAGGTCACGATGGGGTATCCACCAAAATGTCATCATCTAAAGCAAAACAGCTGAACGAAGAACTCGAAATCATACATCAAAGGGCAATTTGTATTATTCTGATGACGCCAGTGTGTCGTTTGATAAACTATTTGGTCGGGCTTTGTTTCTATTGCAAAATGTTTTATTTTATGTTTGTTATTGGAATCATCAAGATTTGGCTGTATTGGTGGTAATAGAGTGATACTTACATTCATAGTAATTGACCAGTGCTGACAAGTTAGGTGACCAAAATATGTCAAAAACACTGAGTTCGCTATGTATGAATGACTTTCTTAGAAGATATTTTTTTCCATAAAGTTATCTCAATAGATAATGTACCTCATCAAAACAGCAAAAGCACCAAAAACAAAATCTACTGTAGTAATTTTAGCGACTGTTACTCCCGTCCCTCCCGCGCACTACACATTTCCACAACAAACATTCATTCTACATGACTTACATACAGGACAGGTACATACTATACGATCACAAGCATAAACTCCATGTAGTCATGGTTACACACACAGGTCAAACCACGCACCTGCGGCCCCGCTAGTTCAGTACACTCGGCCCCGTTTACTCGACCTTGACCTTCACATGCACTGACTTCTAAACATAGAATTTGACACACATACTCCACACATCACGTGCACAGATACAGGCATTACAAGTATTGACACGAGCCGGGGAAACCCACTTTCCCGGTGACATCAGCGCATTGCAGCATACATTCGACCTATCACAACACCGCTTACACTTGGCGGGAAATTACACAGACACATGATCCCTCGGCCCCAGTTATTTGCGCAGTTGAGTAGAAGTGATCAATGTAGACGGTCGCAATGTATATTGTAACAAGAAGAACGGCCGTGATCACATAAAGGAATATAAAAGCTGATATAACGTGGATATACAAACTGTCATATATATAGAGGACTATAATATTTAGGATACTTCGACTGGGAAATCACCGACGTAGGTGTGAGCGGCCCCGATTGTGGTGTGTGTGATTGAACATTGGACATTAGCACCACAATAAACAGTTTGAATTGAAACTGCCGGCTTGTTGGTCTGTAACACAACATCACAGACATTCGGCCTGATACGGGCCAGTGAACCGTATTCTTCACATTGGCGCCGTAGACCAGGATCTGAGCTAGTCTCGGATCTTCGACCCAGACCTGACCGGCATTGATGGCATTGGCCCCGGGAGCTTCCCGCGGTGAGCCACTCGACCCCACGGATGACGAAGTGACGATCAATCCGAATCCGGCCTTCCGACCTTCCGGCCCTCGCTCAGTTGCCATGAGCGATACAGTTCCACTGTCGCAGGAGCAACAACCGTCCGGCCTTTTCGACTCGATCGGCGACCATTCGTCCCTGAGATCGTTTTCGCCGCCTACCGACCTGGTGCAGGAGTTCCTAGACGAAGACCCGCTCGCGCCGTCACATACAGTAAGTGACATTCTGCGTGCACACGCTAGAGCGTACTCGGCCACGCCGGCTAGAGCGACCCAGAAAAGTGACTTTGCCGACAGAAACTATACGCGCTCACGTCAAAGAGCGGGCGTAGATCGTGATATCGACCCAGAACAATTAGCAGTGAACGTTCGGCCGGTAACCATAGACACGTCAATGGTTACGCACCCACCGAGTAACTCTCGGATACGACAGTGGGTTTGTCAGTCTGACAATGTTCCGGAATCGACCCCGCCGAACGCTTATTCGGCCAATCGACCCCTGGCGCCGTCCATGACGCCGAGACAACACGACCCCGCGCCAGAAATGTACTCATACATACCGACCGAGCCTACGGTGGTAGAGTACACACGACCCAGCCAGACGGGAGCGACATCCGAAGACATCCTGGCGACGACCGCTACCCGGATCGCGACGCCTCTACGACAACAACGACCTAGCGACACGATGACGGAATCTCGCGCCACCATACGACAAGCGCGACCCCGACAAGCACCCTCGACATCAAGTCGCCGACCCTGCGACCCCGACACGCCGACTTCCGACACACGCGCTCCCGCGCCGACCACGCTCCGACCATCGCCGACTACCGGAGAACAACCGCGCTTCGATCCGTCACAAGATCAAGTTGTGTCTGCTCCGGCAGAAAGTGTTGTGCCAATGATCGGACCTCCGATCTCGCAATCAGTCGGAAACACCAACGGATATGGTGTACCGCCAGTCGGATACCCTGGCGCAACAAGCGGTGTTGCAAATGGAGTAGCTGTCGGATACTATTCACCGCATGTCGGCTACGCGAACCCACCGCCCGGATATGGTGGCGTTCCCAGCGTGATAGCTGACACCGGCTATCATGGTACACAGCCCGGATTAGTGTACCATGGTGTATGCCCAGATGGATCGGTATACCGATATCCACCACCGGCTGTATTCCCACCCTCAGTCGGGATACCATGGGTGACGCCTCCATACAGTCAACCGGCCCCCGCTGCACAAGCACCCCACGACCCCAGTCACACGACGGCACCACCCGCCGCATCGCTCGCCGTCTCCGCGACGACAGCACCGACCGCCCCCGCTAACGCGACCCCGATCGGCCCAGATACGACGGCTCCGGCGACTTCGGCTGTTCCGACTCCGACGGCCACTGCAGCGACTATACCAGTTGCGGTGAGTGTTGACACGCCCACGCCACAGAGACTCACGTCTGAGCCCCAAACGTTGGCTACGGCTAAAATGGCTCAATGGCGTGCGACATTCAAGGAGGGCAATCTCACTCAATACATTCGGAGTTTCGAACAATTTACCGCGGCTTTCACTTACTCCGACCTCAACAAGACGACGACCTTCCGGAGCACGCTGCGCGGTCGCGCTGAAGCGCTAGCTCTAAATATCCCGGTCGCGACTCCCTGGGAAGAGTTCCGTCGCCAACTTCTAGAGGGCTGGGAACCCGAGCCCCGTCGACAGTCCAAGCGGGACGATTTTCCGTTCCTCAAGCGGGAACGAAAAGAGGACGCGGAACACTACATGGAGCGACTCCAAGCCCTGGCGGAGCAAGTGTTCGATGACGTTACGCCAACGTCGTAGCAACGAACTGTAATTGCACAATTCGTGAACGGCCAACCCGACCCCATTGCCGATAAACTGTGTGCCCTCACTTTCAACAGTTATAGTGAGGCACTTACGGCCGTTCTCAAGGTAGAGAGTCGCCAGCAGAGGACAGCCAGAGATCGACATCGAGGCACACGACGTGCCGACATTTCCGCAAGCGGATACGCGGAAGACGACCCTGTTAATGAAGAACTGTCTTATGCCATGGGACAAGTCACTCAGGGGGAAACACTAACCCCAGAGCAAATTGCGGCCTACTACGACCCCGCGGACAGTGACACTACCGGCCTACAAGGTTGCGACGAACATTCAGTGCCGACCAGCTCACGCGAGTGGGTGGCTGAAGCTTTCCAGTGCGTCCTTAGTGACGAGAATGGACTATGCGAGGAAACAGCTATCTTTTCTGTCCTGCGAACAACGGCCCCGATGAAAGGTGATCGACCCCCGCAACCCGGACGACCCATGGTTTGCTTCTTTTGCAAGAAGCCCGGCCATCGCTGGATGCGGTGCTTTCGGCTTAAGGATGTGCTAGTACGTAACGGCATGAAACCGCTAGCATTTCGGCCTAATGGTCCCGGTACTGACAGAAGGACAGCTCAAGTGTTGTCAGTACCTAACCAAACCGGTAACCAAACCAAACCGGCCCCACCAACACCCCCGACCCCGTCGTCAAACCAGTAGGGGAAGGTGCTGAGGAGCAAGGGCCTTCCAGACAACAGGACAACGTTCCCCGCTCCACACCCGCGGTTGTCACGACTACTGTACCGGTAACGACACCAATAACGACCCCGCAGCCGGCCCAGCCCACACCTCAGCTCCTTGAAGGGGTGTGTACGAAATGTCAAGCTCCGACCCCGAAACCGGCCTCTTTTCATGAAGGGGTGTCCGCACCGCGACCGCAACGGCCACCACGTGGAAACCGTCGTCCTGAAGGGGTGTCACCCCCGACCGCCAACGGCACCGGAACGGACAGCATGTCCGACATTGAGTGGATCTCCGACGACGGAGGATTCTACGCCTTTCCGAGTGGACCGGAATCCAAACTGCCGCCTCTTCACACACTCTTCAGGCCACCGCTAGACGACCCCGAAATTCCGGCTGTCATCAACAACTCCAGCGCCACCAATCACAAATGCTGGAAGTTGCCGGTACACGTCGGAAACAAGACGATAAAGGCTGTACTCGACTCCGGAGCGCAGATCACCCTGCTCCGACGCGATCAGCTACGTCACGTCCCCGCCGACCAGCGACATTTGCGATCTACTTCGGCTATTATTCGTGACGTCACTGGACAGTCAAGCCCGATCGATGGACTAATCGACCTTTCAATACAGGTCGGAACCAACCATATGGTCGTAACCTTTTGTGTGGCTGACATACATGACGACATGATTCTCGGCATGAACTTTTTCCGGCAAGCTCACGCTGTAGTGAATTACGGTGAAGGGACGATACAGGTACACAAAGAGATCCTGTTCGCACATAAAGACATTGAGGCCAATGTTGTCAGAATGGCCGTGCGACGAGCTGTCACCGTCCCCGCACGCAGCGAAGCAATAGTGGAGCTGGTCCCGACTTCCCGAGTCCGAGTTCGACAACACCCGAGGATAGTCCAGCCACTTACGACCTTTCCCGAGGAAACCGACCTCATCATGGGGAGAACACTTACGACCCTGAATCGGCAGTGCGTCAAGGTGTCGGTAGTCAATCCAGCAGATACCGGCATTACGCTCACCCGTTCCGACCCTGTCGCCATAGCAAGCCCTGTCGAAAGTGTCGTCGGAGCTCTGCCACGACCCGGAGAGGAGCCCGACCCGGCCACGGTAGACGCCAGTCACTACCGTGACCTACCGCCACATCTACAAGAAATGGTGGATCGCGCCGGACTAGCGCCGGAACAGCATCGGCGTTGCGCCAACCTGGTTCACCAATACCAGGACACATTTATGCACCCAGACGGCCAACTGGGACGGACTCAAGTCGTCCAGCATAGGATCGACACCGGCAACTCGGCCCCAATTCGACAACGACAGCGACGCGTCCCTCAGGCGCAGCAAAGCATCATCGACGAGGAGATCGACAAGATGCTCCGCTTGGGGTGTATTGAGCCGTCAGATTCGCCCTGGAGCGCACAGGTAGTGCTCGTGCGGAAGAAGAACGGACAAGTACGCTTCTGTGTCGACTACCGGCTCCTGAATGATGTCACCCGCAAGGACTCGTATCCCTTGCCCAACATTCAGGACACTCATGACGCCCTGGCAGGCGCCAACTACTTCTCGGCCCTAGACCTGGCCTCCGGCTACTGGCAGGTCGAAGTCGACCCCAGCGACAGACCCAAGACTGCCTTCGCCACAAGGAAGGGACTTTATCAGTTTAAGGTCATGCCATTCGGCCTTAGCAACGCCCCGGCAACCTTCGAACGGCTTATGGAAACCATACTCCGTGGTTACTTGTGGACCCGGTGTATGTGCTATCTCGACGACGTGATAGCTTACGGCAGAACATTCGACCAGGCACTCGCAAACCTGGAAGCGGTCCTGGATCGAATCAGATCGGCAGGCCTGAAACTTCAGCCCAAGAAGTGTGAGTTATTCCAACGGGAAATCTTGTACTTAGGGTTCATAGTGAGCGGCCAAGGAATCCGAGTCGACCCCAACAAAGTTAAAGCCATCAGAGAATGGCCGACCCCGTGCGAGATCACCGACGTCAGGGCTTTCCTTGGTTTCGCCAACTACCACAGGCGATTCATCAAGGACTACGCTGAGATCGCTGAACCTCTCGTAGCGCTTACCCGAGGTGAATGCCACTTCACTTGGGGACCGGCCCAGCGACGAGCTTTCTAGCGACTCCGTGACGCCCTCATCAAGGCGCCCAAGCTCGCTCATCCGACCCAGAATCCGGAGGACTACTTCATCCTCGACACGGATGCAAGCGGCTTTGCTGTGGGAGGTGCCCTCTCACAGAGGGTTAACGGGAAGGAGATCCCCATCGGGTTCGCCAGTAAAACCCTTTCCCGGACCCAGCGGAACTATTGCACCACCTATCGGGAACTACTGGCAGTAGTTGAGATGGTGCAACACTATCGGCACTACCTCTGGGGTAGGAAATTCCTCCTCCGGACCGACCATAGCTCGCTGAGGTGGCTTTGGACGCCACGCTTGATGGACAAAAGTGGCTTTCGGACTATTCGACCCAGGACATTGTCGCGGCACAGCAAGCCGACCCCAGCGTCGGAAAAGTGCGGCAATGGATGTTAGCCGGCACCAATTAATGGCCTATCGAACCTCAGTACACTCGTCCACGGGATGCACCCCGCATCTGATGGTGTATGGACATGAGTGTAACTTGCCAGTCGACCTCATGTTTCTGACCTACGACCCTGAGCCTCTACCTCCGTGTGGTCCGGAGTATGTGGAGTATTTGCGGCAAGCCATCAGGACGGCCCACGGTTTCGCCCAAGACCATCTCGAGAAAGCGGCAATTCGGCAAAAGATGGGTTATGACGCCCACGCGAAACCACGACCCCAGTTTCAACCAGGCGAACTGGTCCGGTATTATTATCTGCCACTCACGCAGAATAATAAGTTCGCTCGGCCCTGGACTGGTCCCTGGAGGATCATCGACCGTGTAACCGAGGTTGATTACCGAATCGCCCTGGTTTCCAACCCTCGGAACACTCGTGTTGTTCATCTGGATGTGCTCAAGCCATACGAAGGTGACAATCAAGCGGCCCACATCTACTCCGACCCTGTACGACCTACAGAGTCGTCAAGTAAGTCCGACCCAGAACAGTCGCCCGACCCCATGGGACTTCTCAAGGAGTTTTACTACCCTTGGGAGATAACAGTTCAAGATCGGCATACCGATTCAGACCAAACTGCTGAGTCTGATTCACCAACGACCCAGGATCGTCAATCGCGATCTCCGACTTCATCCGGCTCAAGTCGACATCGGCAACGGAAAAGATCACACAGATCAAGTTCCGACACTCCAAAACCGGCACGCAAGACGCGCAGGCAAAAGCCTGTGGTATCTTCCGACCCTGAGACAAGCGAGGCTACGCCCCCGCCTGCACGACCAAGTCGACCCAAACGCAACGCACGCAAACCGGCCCGATACAGATAACCCCGGCCTTGTTATCTGATTGATACCATTGATGATGAATTATGCATGTCTAATGGACTATGATATCATGTCTTTCCCAATAATAATATATTATATTACAATAACAATATATGCATTTAATATGTACAAGATGTCAGTGAGGCAAAATTCGATATATACACACTAGATATGATATTATAATTATGATGCTGGTGAAAAATTGGTTGCATTATGATATGTGTTTCGACCCCGTATAACATGTACCATTGATCAAGGCGTATGTTACGCAATGACTAAGATTATCATGTAAAGCTTCAATCCATGTGCCAGCCGAAGAGGATAATAACCAGTCACACCGTGAGTAAGGCCACTTAGTTGTCGAAGAGGTGATAGTGTGATTCGTTCCGGAGTATGCGTCGACAGAGCCTCTACTCACTCCATGTAATATTCGGAGGAACGGCCCAGTGGTACGGGAACCAGTCACTATATAGCTATCATACCAAGATGCGGCCTGTCATCAAATTCATCACCAAAATATTCAAAGCGCCGCGGTGTGACCGACCCAGTTCATTGCAATTTCGACCCCTACAATATTTGCGGCCCCGTCGTCCTGTGAACTGGCTGAAAATGAATGGAACGATGTCGGCCCCTGTGAGTGATTGATATTCATATCTCAGCCTTTAATAACTGTGTGTCGTCTGTGAAACAGCAATTCGACCCCGTAGTTTATTGTGCGCTAATTTGTGGGAGAAGGAATGATAGACTGATTAGTTCACAAGGCACGCACGAGCGCTAATAAACATCTTAGCTGTTTACAGCACCCACATGAAATCTCCCCTGATAAAGACAATAGTGAGTCGTCGGGCAAAAAGAGCCCAGTAATCTGAACAGTCGCTAGTATAAATAGACAATGTTTCGGAACGAGTTATCCAGGGGACGGCAGATGGACATACGGAAATCTGGACAGTGTGAGGACACCCCTACTGTCGTAATGGACGGCCCATCAACTACCAGACGACATCGGTGAGTACGGCGGAGGAGGTCCCGACAACGACCACCAGTGTTTCGACCTCGGCAGTCGTCACGACGGCTTCGTTCGCGGCAGTGGCATCGCCAGCGACAACCCGACCGGTCACCACAGTGACATCCTCGACCCCGTCCAGAGCTCGGCCTTCGGACATTATACCCAGGCGGATGGTGGTGGAGCGGCCCACGGCTTCTAACGTCACGGACTACCGAGTCCGTGAGGGATTGGTCCCTCCACCTGAGGAGTATCCGCCACTCCCAAGTCGACCCCTGAATACCACACCGGTATCTTCATCACCCGGCAAGGAGACTCCTGAACCAAAGAGTCCAGCTGAGGATCGGCCGCCTCCACTCAGGGAGATCACACCCGGGTCTCCTGCACGTACGTCCCCGACACCGTTTTCGACCCCGGAATCCTCACCAGAGCCTTCGCGACGGATGGTGGAACCTGTCTCGCTCCCGCCGTACCTCACGGAAGAAGTGGAGCCTCTGCGCTCCGTCCCGACACGCGGCACTGATAGAGATCGGCCCCGACTCCAAGTGGACGACCCGGAACAGCTTGAGTCGCTCCACAGGGACCTCGACGAGCGTCTCCCGTTTCATGGGTCTGGCGAGTTTGCGGCCGACTTTCAATTTTTGCGGCAACACGGCAGACGTCTGGCGACCCGTTCGCTTCCCGGCCTGCAGGCGCTACCCGGCCAGAACTCCGACCTCAGGGACTTCCTGCGGGATGAGGACGCCCAGCGGCTTCCGAACTACCTCGGGTTTCACGAGGACTTTTGGATGGCTCGTCTCGAACAGGCCGCCCATAACGCCGACCCCTTGCTCTTGCCGTCAGAACCGGAGGAGCACCTTCCGACCCTGTCACTCGCCCGCGCTGATGACCTAGCGCATCAGTACCTTCGGCTCATTCGTCGGGAGTACTTGTCGGCCCTGGATCACCACATCAGGCAGGCAGAGTACAACGGCCTGTCTGTCGGCTTTGGGATGGGGGCTCTGCATGAGCGCCACCAGCCCACGTTCCCGGACGCTCTGTCCGAGGAGAACCTTCGACTTCGAGTCCGCGTGACCCAGTTGGAAGATCAAGTCGCCAACCACCAACAGGAGATCGCTCGACTTCGAGCCACTTCGACCCCGACCCCATCGGAAGCACCAGCTTCGTCGGCCCCGACCACTCCGACCATCCCGGGAGAGCTATTGGCCACAATCGTGTCAATCTTGCCAAGATTGCCCCCGGACGAGCAGCTGCAATTGATGCGGCAGGTATCACCAGCGGCCCCGCCTCCTCCCGCCAGCAGGCGTGAACGGGAAGAGAAATGATTCGACCCTGAACTGTTCGGCCCTTTGATGCGGCCCCGAGTGACCAAGCAATTCTGGTCACGGCATAAATATATTGTAAATAGTTGTACATAGACTTTATCCTAGTCATGGCTTTTCGTTTTATACATGTAATTTAGTTAAGTTTAATCATCATTTTTATTCCAGCAATGAACTTTAAAGAGTGATTTTTTCCATTCTACTAGAGAATGTCGAGGAGTTTTGTCTTTATACATTCCATTTCATATAATTCATTCCATTCATTGTTGTGCATGTATTTGTATATGTATCATCGTAGAGACTGTTGACGGACTGACTGCTGACGTTTATTTTGACGGTTAGGAATTTTTATTGTATGTAGTGTTTTCGCATTTCGCGCGGCGTGTGTGTGTGAGTGTTTTTGGGTTTGACCTTTAGGACTTCTTAGCTTTTTATTGTTTAGTTTTTGGCGACGGTAGGGTCCGGGGAGGGTAATCCCGAGGGCGTAGGATTAATGAAGGGGTGTTATGTAGTAATTTTAGCGACTGTTACTCCCGTCCCTCCCGCGCACTACACATTTCCACAACAAACATTCATTCTACATGACTTACATACAGGACAGGTACATACTATACGATCACAAGCATAAACTCCATGTAGTCATGGTTACACACACAGGTCAAACCACGCACCTGCGGCCCCACTAGTTCAGTACACTCGGCCCCGTTTACTCGACCTTGACCTTCACATGCACTGACTTCTAAACATAGAACTTGACACACATACTCCACACATCACGTGCACAGATACAGGCATTACAAGTATTGACACGAGCCGGGGAAACCCACTTTCCCGGTGACATCAGCGCATTGCAGCATACATTCGACCTATCACAACACCGCTTACACTTGGCGGGAAATTACACAGACACATGATCCCTCGGCCCCAGTTATTTGCGCAGTTGAGTAGAAGTGATCAATGTAGACGGTCGCAATGTATATTGTAACAAGAAGAACGGCCGTGATCACATAAAGGAATATAAAAGCTGATATAACGTGGATATACAAACTGTCATATATATAGAGGACTATAATATTTAGGATACTTCGACTGGGAAATCACCGACGTAGGTGTGAGCGGCCCCGATTGTGGTGTGTGTGATTGAACATTGGACATTAGCACCACAATAAACAGTTTGAATTGAAACTGCCGGCTTGTTGGTCTGTAACACAACATCACAGACATTCGGCCTGATACGGGCCAGTGAACCGTATTCTTCACACTACTAACAATGTGAAATGGTCCCATTGATGCATTTATGATGTGCATTCTTTCTTTATTTGTTCCAGATGTCTGTCTATCATGAACAATCGAACGTTTATCAGTACATACCAATTGCTGACAGATATCACACAGAGCACAAAAATCGTCAATGAGAGATACTGACAGACTTGTGTTTGTATGGGTTGTATGCTGTTTTGTCTTAATACAAACAACAATGCTTTCCATGCTCAATTTCAACAGGAAGACTTTTAGTAATATTTGGGTTGTCAGCAAATCGCATCGGTTCAATAGATGGGAGGATCCTGTATGAGAAAGTATCTATTGATGTTGTTGATGATAACATCCGTTCTAACTCCAGACAAATATATTACGCCTAATCACTGTGCGTATTTAACTCTCGCACCTGGTAAGGTTATAGAATCCACTTCAATATATTCAGGTACAGGTGCATACAAAAGGTTACCGGTGATATATAGCATTCAGCAAAGAGGCATGATGCGAATCACTTCAGCAATAATGTAAATAATGGAGTTAGAATGACAGGGGCGTCCTTTGTACTCATAACGGAAAATGTTTCACCAAATTTGATGATTATTAGTGAGTGATTAAAGCAGATAATAATCACAGTAGTGTTCATTAATTTCCCTGTGGATTCTTTCTACTCAACATTCCAGTTGAAATTGTACCAATAGCAATCCAATTTATACTAATTGACACAGACGTGGATAACGTACATTATGATGAGCTAATAGTAAACCACCACCACGGCGACTATGTAGACTGGGGCCTCGATATCGTTTGTGGATTATTGATCTTTGCCTGCTATCCTATCCACCCAGACCCCTTATACAGCCACCCAGAGGCCTCGAGACACTCCCCGGCCTTTGTTTACTCACGTGGGGCAATAACCACTGTAATTTCCTAGATTTTGTTAGGAAAATCCACAATATGAAATAAATGATTGTTCAAGTTCTGCCAAGCGTGTTTGCAGAGTTCAACATTTATATGCTGCATTCGTTGATACAGACCCGTTAGATCGTAGTTCATCTGTCACTGAACTGACATTAATTTGGTGTTAACGATAAATATTTCATTAAATTTGTGAGAACGGAATGAAACACATTCCTGCATGTGGTTGAGAAAAGTATATAAAAATAAGAAACTATGAAAGAATGATATAAAGATGGAAAGTGCAATGCATCTAGTATTATAATTAGTACCATATACATGTGGTATTTGAATTTTGATGTTATTTACACATTCCTGAGATCATACTTACGTCGGTATCCAATGCATGAAATACATTAATCATATTCAATATCCTGTTGATTCTCTTTCCCAATAACTGAGTTGACAAACTATGCTGTCATACATGCTGTCATAGAGTTGACATACATGCTCTCATAGTACTAAATAAATCAATAGTAACTCAAATCAATAAACTCAGTAGCCTTCTGGCTTGTGATTAGGTACTTATGTACTTGTCCTATATCTATTACATGGGGTTTGTTTCAGATTTCAAAAATTACTTTCATGGGTTGTTGTGCAGTTGTATACTAATTCCATCAGGTGTACAGTAGAAACAACTACATTTAACACACTATCTGCCCCTGATGACGCCAGTGTGTCTTTGGATAAACCATTTGGTCGGGCTTTGTTTCTATTGCAAAATGTTGTATTTTACGTTTGTTATTGGCATTATCAAAATCTGATTGTATTGGTGGTAATAGATTGATACTTACATTCATACCACTGAGTCGGTGTCACTGCTGGCGGACATTAAATCTGTCCCCGAGGATACCATCAACTCAGTAGCCTTCTGGCTTGTGATTAGGTACTTATGTACTTGTCCTATATCTATTACATGGGGTTTGTTTCAGATTTCTAAAATTACTTTCATGTGTTGTTGGGCAGTTGTATACTAATTCCATCAGGTGTACAGTACAAACAACTACATTTAACACACTGTCTGCCCCTGGTGACGCCAGTGTGTCGTTGGATGAACCATTTGGTCGGGCTTTGTTTCTATTGCAAAATGTTGTATTTTACGTTTGTTATTGGCATTATCAAAATCTGATTGTATTGGTGGTAATAGATTGATACTTACATTCAATATAAAACAAACCTGCTGCAAAGTATGTACATCGCGAGTAATTGATGGAGTACTAAAACATAAAGGCGAATATCATACATGTATGTATCAACCCATTACCACCAATTCCAAACGATTTTGATGATAACCCAATAAAAACCTAGTTAAACACTTTGGAAATATAAATAGACCGGCCTCATTGTCTCCTCTCAGGGGAGACTTCTTAGAAGCTCTCTGAGATTCCCATGGGGGGAATACTCTGCGACTTCGGGAAAAACCTGCTGTCTAAGAGAAAATACTTGAAACGTTTGTTTCACAGTGTTGAAGTAAACAAGTCAGTTAAATAATATAATCTGACGAATATTTCCCTCGAATGGAGCAAATGTCTCGTCACTATCACCGATTTACGTAAATATTTGCGTGTCAGTGGGATTTGAGAGTACATGAACATACATCAACACGATGTGCATTCAGTCAATTGGGTGTCACATTCGTTCCTATACTGTCTTCGCTCACTTCTCATCTTTATCCCGTATGTCAGTGAGTAATTTTCCTTGTTTTAATGCAGGGATATTAGCTCATTTGATTCGTTCCATTTTCTGACTGCATCTTATAACTTTTGAAAGTCATATGCACTGGCTCTCCGTATCCGATGGCCTAAAGCTGCTTACATTCTAGGGCACAGGCATCATACATATGTATAATAATGGTGGAGAATCCGTCTACATTCAGTAATACTTGTTTGCATGGACATATGCACTTACACGACACTCGCACTCCGTAATGCACCCCTATATTTGGAACACACCATTCTGTGCTTGAAAAGTTACAGATTTTCAGGGAAACAGGTAAAATGAATAAGTAAAATGATAGCGTTATTAGGCTCCGAGTTGACGATTCTGTATTGAACCATCCAGGTTTGCCTGCAAAAGACTGTGGACCTTTGTACGAAATAAAGACCTTTTAACAAAAATCAATTATATTAGAAATGAAATTTCGAAAATATAGCTTTTAATATCATCAATGAATTGAGTTCAACACGATGTGCTACTCTAGTTTCTTATGCATCAACGTCATTTATTTCATATATATATATATATATATATATATATATATATATATATATATATATATATATATATATATATATATATATATATATATATATATATATATATATATATTTCATATATATATATATATATATATATATATATATATATATATATATATATATATATATATATATACCACTAAAAGCGATATTAGCTGTACTGTACAGCTAATGTTAACATTAGCTGTACATATACTTTTATGGCTATTACTAGAGAAATATAAGTGTTAGATATTATCGGTTCACTTTTTTAAAAAGCATTTTCAAAGACATAATCGCAGTGAAAGACTATTCTCTCAACAACTAATATCTGAAGATATCATTTTTTTTGTGTACAGCTAATATTTTACTTGCCGTTTTATCTCTATATTGTATATTAGCTGCCGGATTTTCTCTAAAGTGTATATTAGCTGTACATCTGAATATATGTACAGCTAATATTACCTGAACATATACATCTGAATATATGTACAGCTAATGTTGCATGAACATATGCAAAAGATATACAGATAATATTCTGGACGGGTCCAGGCTTTAAGAAATACTGAACTAAGGGCTGGGGGATAGAGTGGACTTTTCTCTTTAACTATTCTGAGGATATCGTTCATAAACAATAGACGATGGCACGATATGGTGCTAACATGCTCATTTATCACACAGATTAACATTCATAATGATGAAAAAGCATTCGCGAAATATCGCGAAATAACGGAATAGAAAAATATTTTTGTTGCGTCTATGCTTCTGTACTTCTGTTCTCGGGCGAGTTCTTATCTCTTCGCATTGTGAAATGCAATCACTATACCTCCTGTAAGAATCATGCTCTGTGATAGGTCAATTGCAATGATATAATTTGCTCTGCTGGAGCCGCCCGCAATGTCGAGACAGTGAACGATAAACGGACCGGATGGTAATTTTGATATACTAACCGGTAGCCTTCGGATGTTGTATTGTTCACATGTTGCTTATGGAGATTGACAATCGATTTTCCGTCAATGACATTATGTCAGAACAGATATTCGGTATAGTAAAATAAATACATACCTCTGTGCATATTGGCACAGCGGAATATTCCCCTTGTAAGACATTACCACCCTCGGTTGACGCCTCGGGTATCTCTCTCGAAGAATAATCCGCTGTACCAATATACATACAGGGTTGTATTTATATAATATCGTAATGGCTCGGTTAAGCGCTGGGGCGCTCAATTATTTGTCAATGAAGTCCCCCCCCCCCACCTCATCCCTGTACAGAAGTGCGATATAGGCCTACTTGAATTTCCCATAAAATTCCGGCAAATAGGAATGCCAATTAGCCCAAAAATTCTAACGGTGATTTCGAATATTCTGGTCTTATATGTAAGGGTAGCTTTTTACCTTCAAAATGATGTAACCTATTACACATGCCGATAAAAGCTGACGATTGTTAGGTATTATTGCATGTACAGAAGTGCGATATACTTGTATTTCTCCCAAAATAGTAACAGTTTTAACGGTGATCATTCCTTTTTATTTTTTGTTTTATATGGAAGGGTAGCTGTTTACGTTCAAAACGGCATATTATAGTATATTTACGGTATATTACACATGCGGATGAAACTGACAATCGTCAGGTAATACTGTATAGAATTGCCATGTATTTCCTATAAACCGTAGATTACGGCAAGTAAAAAAGGCCAATTAGCGCAAAAATACTAACGGTGACCCTGATTTTTTTGTCTTATATGTAAAGGTAGCTTTTTACCTTCAAAATGACGTATTACACATGCCGATAAAACTGACGATTGTTAGGTAATATTGTATAGAAATGCGTATATAGCCTATACGCTTATTTCCTCGAATCCTTACGTGTCAGATTCCGGCCAGTAGAAATGCCAATTAGCGCAACAATTCTAACGGTAACCCCATATGTTTTTGATTCCATATGTAAAGGAAGCTTCTTTCCGTCAACATGATGTATTACACATGCCGATAAAACTGGCGATTGTTTAGTAGTATTATACAGAAATGCGATAGGCCTATATACGTTTATTCCTCCTAAATCGTAATATGTCATATTCCAGCGAGTAAAATGTCAGAAATTAGTGCAACAATTCTAACGGTAACCCCATATTTTTTTTAGTTTCATATGTAAGGGTAGCTTCTTCCCTTCAACATGATGTATTACACATGCCAATAAAACTGACGATTGTTAAATAATATTGTACAGAAATGCGATATATACGTTTATTTCCCCTGAATCGTAACATGTCAGGTTCTGGCGAGTAAAATGTCAGAATATAGTGCAACAATTCTAACGGTGACCCCACATTTTTTTGGTTTCATATGTAAGGGTAGCTTCTTTCCTTCAACATGATGTATTACATATGCCGATAAAACTGACAATTGTAACTTAATATTGTACAGAATCGCGATATATACCATTACATTTCCCCTGAATCATTACGTGTAAGATTCCGGCGAATAAAAATGCCAATTAACGCAACAATTCTAATGGTGACCCCACATTTTTTTGGTTTCATATGTAAGGGTAGCTCCTTTCCTTCAACATGATGTATCACATATGCCGATAAAACTAACGATTGTTAATTAATATTGTACAGAAATGCGATATATACGTTATTTCCTCTGAATCGTTACATGTCAGATTCCGCCGAGTAAAAATGCCAATTAGCGCAACAATTCTAACGGTGACCCCATATTTTTTTTGTTTCATATATAAGGGTAGCGTCTTTCCTTCAACATGATGTATCACATATGCCAATAATACTAACGATTGTTAAATAATATTGTACAGAAGTGCGATATATACGTTTATTTAGCCTAAATCGTAACATGTCAGGTTCTGGCGAGTAAAATGTCAGAAGTTAGTGCAACAATTCTAACGGAGACCCCACATTTTTTTGTTTTCATATGTAAGGGTAGCTTCTTTCCTTCAACATGATGTATCACATATGCCGATAAAACTAACGCTTGTTAATTAATATTGTACAGAAATGCGATATATACTTTATTTCCTCTGAATCGTTACATGTCAGATTCCGCTGAGTAAAAATGCCAATTAGCGCAACAATTCTAAAGGTGACCCCATATTTTTTTGGTTTCATATGTAAGGGTAGCTTCTTTCCTTCAACATGATGTATCACATATGCCGATAAAACTGACGATTGTTAAATAATATTGTACAGAAATGCGATATATACGTTTATTTCCCCTAAATCGTAACATGTCAGGTTCTGGCGAGTAAAATGTCAGAAATTAGTGCAACAATTCTAGGGTGACCCCACATTTTTTTGGTTTCTTATGTAAGGGTAGCTTCTTTCCTTCAACATGATGTATTACACATGCCGATAAAACTGACAATTGTTACTTAATATTGTACATAATTGCGATATATACCAGTATATTTCCCCTGAATCGTTACGTGTATAAGATTCCGGCGAATAAAAGTGCCAATTAGCGCAACAATTCTAAAGGTGACCCCATATTTTTTTGGTTTCATATGTAAGGGTAGCTTCTTTCCTTCAACATGATGTATCACATATGCCGATAAAACTGACGATTGTTAATTAATATTGTACAGAAATGTGATATATACGTTATTTCCTCTGAATCGTTACATTTCAGATTCCGTGCGAGTAAAAATGCCAATTAGCGCAATAATTCTAACGGTGACCCCATATTTTTTTGGTTTCATATGTAAGGGTAGCTTCTTTCCTTCAACATGATGTATTACACATGCAGATAAAACTGACGATTGTTTAGTAGTATTGTACAAAAATGCGATAGGCCTATATACGTTTATTTCTCCTAAATCGTAATATGTCATATTCCAGCGAGTAAAATGTCAGAAATTAGTGCAACAATTCTAACGGTGACCCCATATTTTTTTGGTTTCATATATAAGGGCAGCTTCTTTCCTTCAACATGATGTAGTACACATGCAGATAAAACTGACGATTGTCAGGTAACATTGTACAGATATGCGATATATAGGCCTACGTTTATTTCCTCTAAATTGTAACATGTTAGTTTCCGGCAAGTAAAATTTCAGAAATTAGTGCATCAATTCTAACGGTGACCCGATATTTTTTTGGCTTCATATGTAAGGGTAGCTTTTTTCCTTTAAAATGATGTATTACACATGCTGGTAAAACTGGCAATTGTTAGGTAATATTGCATTACAAATGGGCGATATAGCCTACTTATATTTCCCCTATACTCTCCATTATAAAATGGTATTCAAGATTCGTTGCCTAAATTGTTTCCTAAGGAAAAAATAAAACGCACGGTCACTATACTTTTCTCGGTAGTTTTGTTCTCAAACATACCAAAATGTTGACATTTGATTAATTCTTTTTTGAGCAAATATAGGACTACGCTTTTACGTTTTAGAAAGTGCCACCTTCGAGTCTTAAATTTGATGTGTGAGACAACTCACCAACGACGTATAGCTGATAATTCGTCATGCGCGTAGTGAATGGGTCTACATTTTCAAATATTGGCGAGAGGAAGGGGGGGGGGGTGGGGACAACACGTCTCTGTGGGCGCAGAGGTGCATGGATCCTCCCCTTGTCCGCATGTCAGTGCAGAATAGTCAGTAGGCCTACGTTGCACAATGTCGCCCATTATCATACAAGAGAGTGCCCGGAATCCCGCATTTGAGTTGTATATCTATTGCTATAGGGTGATTTTGCCAAAATAATAGGCCCACAAAATTGCAGTAGGCCTACGGGTGGATATAACTGCAATGCAACGTAAAACACAACCTACACAGTCAATGAGGTTATTAGCTGTACATATATGCCGAGTATATTTTTTAGCAAAAAGTGGTTATTGGCTGTACATTCGGACAAAGTATATATTTTTGCGTGATTTCATAGTGACATTTTTATTACTTTTCACGTTGATTGGTATTTTGTCTTGCTGTTGCAGTTGAGTCATGTAAAACATGTGGTATGATAATATACTGATGCGAACGTTCAAGTATACTCCATTTATGGCACTACAATTCGTATGAAATATTATGTACAGCTAATAGCACGAACGAAGTATACTCCCCTGGTTGGAGCCGTTGGTATGTAGTCTTTTCTATTGATGAAAAGTCAATAATATTGCGGAAACAGGTAAAGGTGGTCACATTGGTCTCAAATTATGGACGGCAATGCCAAAAAATAAACGAGCCATGCAGGAGAGACACACCAAATATTAGCTGTACACGAAAATGTACAGCTAACCGAAAAGTACAGCTAATAACAGGGTATATGTACAGCTAATATACACTTTAGACTAATATCCCATGTAATTATATATCGCATAATTCGTCGCAAGACATGAATATCCCTGGTATATTTAGCAATATCCATACACCTTGAAATGATAAATACATTCCATTGTTGTTTATGCATGCTATCGATGTCAAGGCGAACCTTCTACGTGTAGTTTGCTGTCGATGATGGATGTAGTTCCAATGGTACCTGACGGAGTGTACTCACACACAATATGACAATATCTACTCATCTGCGTAATATACCAGATATAAATAGATGCAGTCACCAGTCCGAAACATAGTAATCCTTGAATTATTCAGTCATGGTTACGACAGATATATATTGATCTTGTGTTTGTCAAGTTCCAGAGTGAAGAAGTTTCTAATTAAACTAATGGCTCTCGACACGACTAGACTACACGTAAGTGTTTATCAGCTCACATTACGCACATACATGGCCTGTATCGTTAAGTACTATATTCTATCAGCAAATTATGGCACCACTGGTGCGAGTTTGTTACCAACTACTGTAGCAAAATGTCTCCAAACCCAATTTTCATGATGTGTATTACATCATGTGACATAACAATTGAAACTAAGTGCGTTCTCTGTTGTGTACTGTTAATATTATCTTTAGATCAGGTATTATAATCATATGGAATATATATATGTTCCTAGGTAATGGGAAGATCATGTGTATTATGACTTGGGTAGGATATCGAATTCACTAGCCTTCAGTAGTGTTGTGTTGTATTAATATTTGATGTGCGGACTCCATGCCAACCGCGCCTTGGAGAATTACGTACACCTACGCAAATTTTCAGCAATTTCCTACATGACCACTATGCGGATATGACACAGGTGGAAACAATAACGATACTAGTAATATCCCACCTGTCTAAACGCTTTAGTAGTGCTCCCCACCCCTGACGGTGGCACAGAGATAGCATAATAGTGGACAAGGGCGCTAAAAAAAAACTCGAGTCAGACAAGCCTAACAATGTGCAAAAATACCATCGAAATGGAAATATTCATCAAATGACGAAGACCAAACTAAACAATGGCCACTTCGAAAGGGAACTTTGAAAGAGAGTCTGAGATGACAACTAAATCATGATCATAAACTATCGTGTTAACTCGACAAGACAGAAACAGCTCTAGGAAAAATGTTTTCTAATTCATACCCGTCTCCAGTTCATACTTCAGAACGAATATTTTGAATTATGGTCACAGTCATAATTACAACAACATATAGGCCTGTCAACATCGGAATACTATTTTTCAAGCAGTAACAGTAGCGAAATCGCCTACTGGTTGAACGCTGGGGCACGTTGGGATGCACAATAACGCGAGGATTTGCGACCACAGCGCCCCTGTGACTGGTTGACGCATGACCAGACGGCCCAATCCAAGTGATCCATCTGTTATATCGCGAACGTGTCCCACATGTGCGCCACGGGGCCAATTAACATTTCCGGCACCCGTCCACCTTGTCCCATCGGCAATGCAACTTATTGAAATGGTAGTTTGCAAACGTCCAGCGGCTATAAATATTGAGATTATGATTCGGTTTTCGTTGATGAATCTATTCTAGAAATTTACAGTAAATATTCAATTCTCCGTGTGTATACAGTCGGAACTGAATTCAACCAATCTCATACTGCATCGGCCACCAAAAGATCATACTTTGACGCAAAATGTATTTCAAAACTATTCAGATTTGCAGGTTTATATGGTCATACCTTGGTCATACCACTGAAATATTGACTACACGCACTGTCGAAATAAATTTGACTTTGACTTCCTTGATATTAACTTCGAAAGCCGCAAATTACGTATTGTTTGTGCCTTAGTCTCTCCACAAAATATTACACCAACTCAGACTCGAAATTGCACCTGCCAAGCCAACCGTAAAGGGAAACTCGAAGCGAAATGTAATCTTTGGAAACAATGTTAGGAATAACATCTGGGATGACAGCATAATCATCAATAGAAAAACTGCAGTATTTTGCATGCATGTAAATCTACAGAGCGATGATTCACACAAAATCCATCGACCTCAAAGAACTACGTAGCCCGCATGAAACACGCATACTTGTCAAGTTCGAAAGTGAAACACAGTTACATTTTGTACAAAGTTGGGATATTTGATTAATGTGTATTCCACAATTCCGAACGTGAGCTATTGCAGAACGACGTAGACGTCATGTGCATTACGTCAGAACGACCAATTCAGGGATCATTCGTATGGCAAACACATGGTCGAGTGTCTTTGGTACAACTTTCCAGGAACATCGTTTTACTTCATTACTGTTAACATGGACGCACCGTGGAAATCATTGTTATGCGGGGATAAAATTACTGACTGAATCATGTGGGATAATGGGATTTTATGACACGTATTGCTTGTGTCACAAAAACAGGTCCAAAAAAAACCCAGCCTGCAGAAGTATCATCTCGAATCACATGGAACGCGAGTACAACAATAGACAATAAAGATATGACATTGACAGACACATCAACACAACCGATAGTCATAAACGCATAATTGTTGCCCTCACTTGTATCATGGAATATACCATTGGAACATTCAGCTATTCATGCCATTCGGAAGTCCAATATGTCTGTTACCCAAGATGATCGATAAAAATCGCGGGTTCTCCATTATCACTACTGACAATGAAGTATGGGGCAGGATGGACAAAGCCCGATGTATTATAGGGCGTCGATCGTGCGTGACAGCCATCAATCTGGCGTCCGGATTCCTTGACGAGTCACTGACCCAGCAGCTTCTACTCTGTGAGATATGGCGAGAATCGAAATTGAAATTGGCAGAACAATTTACAAAATAATGTGGAGAAAATATGAGTCAGATGACGACATAAATATGTGTCCTCTCTCACTTATATGAGGGCCAGATACATGTATGCAACGTATGAGGACCAAAATATCGACTTATCTATGCGAACTAATCTGATGCACTGCAAAGCATCAACTACTAAATACCAACTGTTATAGCATGTGCATTATTTATGTTATGGCTCTAACAATCGTTCAAATTATATTACATTTTCCTTCAAATAAAATTAGGCAACGTCACATATATGATGGACTGCTGGTATGATGATAATACCACATATATATAATGGACACTGTATATATCTACTGTATACTGTATATGGATGATGTATGATTATCAGTGAACGTTGATCTACATACACCTAAACATTGACCATAAAACGTGTCTTCTTTAATCCAGCATTCCATCATACATGTAACATTATGTACCCACTTTGGCTGTTATGAATTTGTTTCCAATCACAGTATTTATTATTGCTTGCATTGTATTCAAAGAAGAAAATAATCAACAATGATCATCTCGGTAGCATTTTTTTTTATTTGGTGATCCCTTTCATATTGTAACTTGACAGCAAAGCAAATTGTGCTTTCGACTAGGATCGTAGACAGATCAGTTTTGCTTTTGAAGTGGTCGCATGGTAGTCGGACTCGCTTCCATTCTACTGAGTTTGTTCATACTCTAGACATATTTTTTTTTCTTAATCCTACATATTTGCATGTAAACTCAAGACTATGTACAAAGTTGAGATGACGAGAACATACCAAGATTGTGCTTATTATGATTCGTTCATGTCTATTTTGCTCCAGAACATATTGGATTTGGTTCTTGAATTGAAACAAAAAACAACACAAAGGACAGAAGCATAAATCCACCAACAGTTTGAAATACACATTTGCCTACACATTTGTTGAGGTTGTAAAGCGAAAGACATTATATTAATGTACAGGTGTGCAAATAATCGCATGATGATGCTTATAATTCAACAGAATTTAAAAACTTTGTTCTTCAAACATGAATGTCATCAACAATATGCAAAAACATAAGAAAGGTATGGGCGTTATGGTAAAACCTACGTTCTTCTGAGAAGGTGTCACTTATTTTCATGAATATGAACATGTCACCGTCTGTTGAATCGAACATACATTGATGTTTATCACAAATTTCCATGTAGATCCTAGTCGAACAAAGTATTGATGTAGACATCAGTTGGGAGTGCTCAAATGACGATATATCTTATAACAACATTGCCGTGGAAAATGTAGATTATATTGAGCTAGTAATAAATGACCAGTAATGTGTCTATGGAGACTGAGACATTGTTACATTTAGTGAATGATGGATCTTTGCCTCGTATAATATCCCTCCACCACCCACCCAGTCACCCGAGCACCTCGAGACAATCCCTTGGACTTTGTTTACTTATACACGACAATAAACAAAGCAGTTATCTAGATTGTGTCGGGAAAATTTCCAATATGAAATAAGTGATTTCTTTTCCACCGAGAGTGTATAAATATTGCAGTTCAGCATGTATACTTTAAGCATGGACACATACGTCTGGAATTGTCACAAATCAATTTTATGTTGATGATAACAAAATATTCCATCCTCGAAAACGATCTAAACGACACTAAACACGTCACATGCCTGCATTTGGTTTGGAAATGTAGATAAATGTTGGTGAATTATGGAAGAATGAGATATAAAATTAAATCCACAATGGGATTTGGCTCAATTTGCATACCCTTTGCATATACCTAATATATCAAACCGCCCAATAACCGGAGTAGACACTTTGTACAAAATAAATTGGCATAAAACGAACCTCAAGTAATAGGTATATGCCAGGAGTTCCATCTTGATCAAGTAATGGAAGAGGAAACTCTGTTGAAATTATCACTATGGGTACTGTACATTTATTTTGATGCTCCAATACTGTGATGCGAATTCATTACGTATATTGCACTGAAAATAATGGCTACCATTACTGAAAATAAGATATTTGACAATAGTTCACTGGAAGAGTGTACGAGATACACACGTAATTCAAGTCAGTGCTCTCCAACGATTTCAGTATATAATTACATTCGTGAAGCTTCTCTTCGACAACGATGATCCTAAGTTCGAGACGGTTGCACGCATGTTAAAAGCTTAAAACATTATACCCGTATCATGTGCTTGTGTCATATTGCAAAATGGTTATCGTATTACAGACTCAGTTTAATTGTTTATATCGCTTATTCCATGATGCTGGTTCAGCAATATCAATATACAACTCGCTCACCTAGGTTTTGTGCTTGCGATGCACTTTCAATATCTGAAATGAGGGGTGTGCTGAGCGATTATTATGTACAGGCTGAAGCGCCTAAAGCGCACATTAGGACCTGGGTAATTTCTATTTATTCACATGTATACATTCGTAAATCAGACAGTTTATAAATGAATCAGACAGCAAATCGTAATCATTAAAAAATATATAAGAATGATATCTGAACTATCGTTTTTGACACTGTGCCCCTGACACAAATACTGCCATTTTGTGGCATATGCCTATTGTGTTATTTCCTGGCTCGTACAACATGCGTAAAATAATTCCTCCTCCCTTGTGAACATGCGCACTAAGGAAAAAAGAAACTAATAATTAGCTGGTCGATTTATTTATATCAAGACTAATAGCTGCGTTTAATAAATTCTATGGACGTCATCACGGTCTAGTTGATTACTACATCAAATCTGTAATTAGTAATGCAACAAGACTTTGCATAGGCCTATGTTTTTTAGGAGAAGGGGGGGGATTCATGACGAGTGCCACATGTGGAGCAGAAAATGCCCACTCTTCCCATAACACCTGATTTCGTCTTCTTATGACCGTATATGGGATTCCTGAAGCTCCACAAAATTTTCTCAATTGTTCCTAACACTGGATTTCAGATTGGATAACGGACTTGGTTTTGTTCGCCCAGATACTTTATAACTGTGTACTTGTTCCACGTTTATTCAGCGCCCTTCGGACCATCAAATTTATTGATGCCAACCTATCACAATGACTGCTGCGTACCAACCAATAAGATTGTTGATCACAACACACATGTAATAGAATGTATTCGCATAAGTATGTTGAGAGTAAAACATGTTGTATACTATGTCTATAATTATAAGCCGTAATCAGAGATGTTTTACTTATTCACATCAGTCCAAGCTGGATACAAGTCTATTGTTGTTTATACATGGTGCTTACTACTGAAGGTCGGTTTCAAGCTGCCATCGTTATTAGACACCTGCATTATACATGTACTCTATTGTGTTCTCAATTTATCCATATTATGTTAACGGTAAAAAAACGTTAACGGTCCAATGAATTTTTGGTGTGATGATGATTGAATCAACCTGGAAGCGACATTTATGATTGCGATTCTGGTTCTTTTAGGTTCATTGTTATGTACATGGTCATTTCTAAAAAGGTATAGGAAGAACGAGACTGAATAGCACTCGAATATAATCATGACTGACCATTATTTGACCCACAGAGTGAAAGTGACATGAATACCTAGTGGAATGCGCATTTGCCATTTACAACAAAAAATCCACGATATGTCAACAGTCATAAAGAAATACATCAAGGGCAACATATTGCTGTGTACATTCCCATGAAATTTCGATCTCAGGTACAAAGTCTAAAAGACCAAGCAAAGTCTAGAATTCAGTTCAATACGAAGATCATTGTTGCAAATGTCAGAAGTCACGATAAAATATTAATAAAAGAAATAAGAGACGGGTCTTTTGAACTTGCCTATGTGACGAGGGTTGCACAGTGCAACAGGTCAAACAGTCTCGTGTGAGAGTGCTGCAGAAATGGATTGACATACGGCCGACGTCATGGATCAGTTCCCTTGGTGATACTGCCTAATGTATTGTAAACATTATATTTTGCTATAATGATGCTGAGTTAGCACAAATTCATTTCGTTACTAATGTTTCATTTGCACTTACTCTTTAAGTAGTGCATAGGTTCACGTCCACAAATTGTTGCTGATTTGATCGAATGCTATGTCAACGCTGTGACAAATTTGATGGAATACAAGATTATTTATCAGCAAATGATTTGAAACGGACATTTAGTTTGGAATATGTTTTCTTCGGATCAATTGCTTGTCGTCACTGACATATTCACTCATATTGTGACCACTATCTACCGGATCCATTGATTCTACTAGACTTGCACATTGGTGGGCAAGGTTAATGGTATACATGTATTTGTTTTTTTCTGCATTCTGGTAATTTCTTCTATATTTCTGAGATTTGGAAGTCATTGACAGTCATTTGATTTACACCCTGCAACATATCTTAAGGCGGTGACTGACCTAGTTCTTTTGTCTAGGGGTCAAGTCATGTTATTGTCACCGACTTGTGCTCAGATTTTTTGGAAGGAAGATCAACACACGGTAAGAAAAATGCAATTTCTGCAACATAACGCATATATATTATAACTGAAGGGGATGATACGATGTCCGAGACACTACTACAAATTTATGTATTTCACAAATATTTGTAGGGGCTGAAATTCCCCAGAAATAAGGTTTCTTCCATCAAAATTTACCTCAATTTTGACACGGTGATTACGTTCATGGTAATTTTCAATAAATTCTGCACATTGTACTTCGATAATCTGTACACGGGAGTTAAGATAATCATTTCATCTTTCATATATCCTGCGCATACGCACCAATATATTGTAATTTTTCACTTTTTCTTAAATTACTACACAAGCTTGTCGTGTCACCGATTTGAGTCAAGCGTCACCGACTTAAGATGTTAGTTGCCCAGAAAAGGACTGGTATCTCTCCACGAAAAACGCATAAAGTATTAGCCACCGCCGATGTTCAATCATCAGTATGCATTGCAACATCATAATGCAAATGTCTATATTATTTTCTTTCCATATTCTTGTCTTCATATTTGGAAAATGAGCAAAATTAACATGTACACTATAGGAAAATGAGCAAAATTAACATGTACACTACACAAGCTTGTCGTGTCACCGATTTGAGTCAAGCGTCACCGACTTAAGATGTTAGTTGCCCAGAAAAGGACTGGTATCTCTCCACGAAAAACGCATAAAGTATTAGCCACCGCCGATGTTCAATCATCAGTATGCATTGCAACATCATAATGCAAATGTCTATATTATTTTCTTTCCATATTCTTGTCTTCATATTTGGAAAATGAGCAAAATTAACATGTACACTATAGGAAAATGAGCAAAATTAACATGTACACTATACACAATCATAATTATTACGTGGACATGTCTATAACGCGGTCTTACGAAATGTTGTTGGGATGTATACTGCACAATATATTGCTGCGTACGGTCCACGATACCACGAATATGATATCGCTATAACCGTACACAAGAACACCTTTCCTGAGAACTCATTGTACAGTTCAACTCATTCAACCAGTGAGAATGTTATACCCAAAATGTAAACCTAAGTCGGTGACGCTTGACTCAAATCGGTGACACGACAAGCATGTGGAATAATTTAGGAATAACTGAAAAATTACAAGATATTAGTGCATATGCGCAGGATGTATGAAACATGAGATGATTATCTTAACTCCCGTGTATAGATTATCTAAATACAATGTGCAGAATTTATTGAAAATGACCATGAACGTGATCACCGTGTCAAAATTGGGGTAAACATTGATGGAAGAAACCTTATTTCTGGGGAATTTCAGCCCCTACAAATATTTGTGAAGTAAATAATTTGTAGTAGTATCTCGGACATCGTATCATCTACCTCAGTTATTATATATATGCGTTATGTTACAGAAATTGCATTTTTCTTACCTTGTGTTTATCTTCCTTCCAAAAATTCTGAGCACAAGTGGGTGACAATAACATGACCTGACCCCTAGACAAAGGAACTAGATCAGTCACAGCCTTAAGATATGTTGCAGGGTGTTCAGGCCGCGAAAGAAAAATGTCTCATGTCCCGACTGGGTTGCACTGAAACAAATATCTCAGGCCAACTACACACAATATGTATTGAAATACAAACAAAAATATATCAAGATCATTGTTCCCCAATACTTGAAATATTTAACAATGGACTGTTGTTCAGCACAGATCGTATTTTTACGAGATAACTATATTAAGGGCAATGTAAAGTATAAAATGATTTTGTGACGTCGTCTGCTTTACCATATGAATATCATGTACATAACTTTCTACTAAGCGGATGCTCTGTATCTCAGAGCATTTTAGTTGAGATAATATCAAATTTCATTCATATGATTACTTTATTGCATATATTGCATCGTTACCAAATAGACATATTTTAATGGTATTGTTGTATTATGCTGAATACAGAATTACAACGGTTGTCCAACAATGATACTGTTGTATATCGCAGTTTAAATTGAATGCAAGCATCGAAGTAGAAGTTTCGCCCATTGCAATTTAATTGAGAGTCCCGAGTAGTCGCTTAGGCCATTAAGTCCGAGTTCACGGACTCAACATGACGCCAGTCATAGATGTACTGAATTTATATTTCTCTATGCAAGGATGCATGCACATGGTTTACTGCACGTGGAACAACGTTATTGTAGTCAATTCACTCTTCACATCGACATTGTCACAGTTTGTACGCTTACACAGCTTGAAGTCCATAGCAAGTTAATAAAATAATCGAGTTGTTCATAATCAGTGATGTAATGTCAGACATGTTTCTATTGTATAGCGTCATAGAAACAATTACAAATATTGGTAATCCGTTTCCATACCTTCATGATTCTGTGAAGCACACATTGCTTGTGTGTACAATTAGCTGTGAATATTATGAATATACTGCTAAACGGATAATGTTTTGTAATAAGACGTGGGCCCTTTTCCTTCATAAATATGTGAGTTATGCTGTGAAGTGGAATTGATTGAAATCGCTATTATATTCAAAAACATTTTTTTCTCATGCTCTGAATGTTTTCATGTACAAACTCAACAGACTAATCAGCATTTTGTATGTTAATCAACTACTTCATTTTTTCCTGCTTTTGTTTCCATTTGAAACCTATATATCTAATGACAATACACTGAATCAACCCTGATAACACCGTAAGGTTCTCCTGGCTTTCCCATGTCACCAATCTAACACTCAATCTAACACTTCCTCTGCACTTGTGATTGGTGGGTCAGGGTTCATTAACCACACTACAGCACATATCACGCAGTCAATCTTCTCTAGGATTAATCACACCTAATACTAAAATGCCCGATTTTTTCGTACAGCCAGTAAAGAAAAGAACATCATCGGGTCATAGTCCAGGTCTGGTAGAGCCTTGCGGTCATCCTCGGACATTTGAACCAGCTCATCAACCAGTGGTGTGTCTGCAAGCTGTCCATATCATTGGCCCATTTTGTGGAACAATTTGCCGAACTGTGCTAAAGAACACGAATGCTTACCAGCTTTCAAAATTCATTTATAATCAGTCTCTTTCAAGAGTTAAAACTCCAAACGTTTCATGTGGTACGTTTGCTTTAATTGGTTTAATTTTTTTGTATTATTATTTCTTGTCATTGCTCCAGTATTGTTATTTTCAGTTTTTATCATATTAACAGCGAATTGAGCAATTTAATTGTTGGATTCTTCATTCTATAGGCTCCGGTGTAGTAGGAATAATATCGAAAGGGGTTTGTCCGACTTTGGTCCAACTTACACCATGGGGTAAGTGCGACTCGCTTTTTCTTGTTATTCTTTATATTTTCACGCCTTCCTAAACCCCTACCACCAACCCTATAGAGGACACTCAGGCCCACAGAAATGATTCCAGATACTTCGATGGTGTCCCCATCGGTATTGTAACAACAACAATCATAATAATAATGATAATAGTCTGTTGTTAGGATCTGACCTTACTTTAACTCAGCAAACTTAACTCCGTGTGATACTAAAATATCGATGTCAAAGCCATGTGAACATCACATATTGTATTGTAAAAGTATGGTGTTAAAAAATATGGTCCTCATGTAGGTGAGAGAGCATATACATTTATTTTGCCATCTGATCATTACTGTTGCACAAAGAACAAACATAAAACTTTTTTTGCCGGACATTATACAATAAACTGCTCTGCCGAAAAAATAATCTATCAGTCGAATGCGGAAGACGACGAGATGAACCGTTTCGCTTTATTATCCCCCAGTAGGACCTGCTGGGACAGTATTGATGGCTGCGCCTGCCGATTCGCCACGTTTGAGCCAATCCCTAGAATACCTCTGGTTTCATACTTCATTGTAATGTTGTTGTGGGACATATTTTGAAGAACACATTACAATTCGCATGGTTACCGCTGGTGACTGTGCTTTTTGTATTATATGAAACAATTTGAATTGCTCCACGTGTTCACCATAATGTTCAGCATCATTTTGAGTAATGGTTGTAGTAATGTATCTTGTCAATGTCATATCTTGATTGTCTCATGTTGTATTGGCGTTCTGTGCATTGTCAAATGATAGATGTGGATGATAACCTTTTTGGACACATTGGACCTTTTTGTTATGACGCAAACAATACCTGCATGGACGTCTGACATTGTACATGGCCGGATATGGCCGTATGTGTAAGCGTTTAAATTTTCTTTGGTAGACACGAATTCGGTTCGGTTCCATTCAGCTCGAACGATATCCCCAATCAACCCGCGAAGGCACAGTGTATTCTGGTATAGATCCACCAATAAGAACGGAACCATAATATCAATGTTCATTGCTGCTGGACATGTGCAA
Organism: Terebella lapidaria; assembly: GCA_949152475.1. Lineage (NCBI taxonomy): Eukaryota > Metazoa > Annelida > Polychaeta > Terebellida > Terebellidae > Terebella > Terebella lapidaria. The sequence goes on along the minus strand of OX424557.1, from coordinate 44,438,181 downwards.
GCCAAGCTTGCAATAGGTTGCAATACCGATGAGCAATGTTATTGTCAATTGGTCTCATGGCGTACCTGCGGGAATGGTATATACATGTACATGATACACGACTGACAGGGATTGCGGTCGCAAATGAGACAACAAAAGAAAAACAGTAGATCTACACAACACAAGCTGCACAAATTTATATTATATTGAATTCTAATCATTCTGTAGCAAGATGTACAGTGTACCCATTCTCCAGTTTCGAAAATCGGCTTTGAAACAGTGTTCATCACCAAATATTCCAGGGATTGGTATTATCACGTTGATGACTGCATTCATTTATAGCTCATTTTCATGACACGTGTGAGTGCACTTATTCAGGTACCACTAATACTACACCTAACATCCACAGTTCGGTACCAGGATAACCAGGCAATGGTACCTTGTACGTAATTCCCGTTTTGTCCACCAGACGGCACTCCGAAGCACCCGTCTTTGTAATAACCGATTCTCTGGTCCCCTGAATCAGGGGACAGTGTCAATGCGCGGCAACAAATAGCCCGTATTAATGCGCGTTTTGTAAACACGAGCACGTGCTTTCTTGTTTTGCACGGATCGACTAGGCAGTCATGCCTCAGCCATGGATTTTTCAGAGGCACTAAAGATTGCCACGGACACCACTACTGGAGTTATTCTATCACAATCTCTTAAAAAATTGTATAGTTTCCGACAATATGTCCTGTCTGTAACAAAATATCACAAACATTCAAACTTACTGCGATTAATAGAGGCATCCATGTTGGAACTATTTTCGGTATCCCAGAAAGCAAAGTGTGAAAGACGGGTGCTGGAGCGCCGCCTTTCGTGAAAATGCGTAATTCCGTAAACAACACTGTAATCGATATATCAGGGTGTATGGCAATACTGAACAGAACAGCGCTGTTACATTTCGAATTCCGATGACGTAGTTGACGTTGTTTAAGTTGTTCAAAGCTCATTTTATTACCATTAAAACATGAACAAGCTACAGAATAGTAGGAATGGAAAGTGTTAAGAATATGTCCGGAGGAAATGTTTTGCTGGGTTTTTTTATTTATGAATTAAATTAATATCTCGCCTATTATTCCCCAGTGCTCGAGTCTTCACTCCATGTTTTTTATGCACATGCCTATATCCTATTCTAAGTGCGATTCTAATATGCTTCTATTACATCAGCGTTATATCAGTGCGTGCAAAAAGTCACTGCCTGGACAGAGTGACAATATTTGCGACCCCCACTGTACCACACAAACATCCCTGACATCTGACAGGAGACATTGTGAACTACTGTTCACAGCATAGTAAACGGGCGAAGCCCGCACAATAGCGCGCAACGTATGTTCACCGTGGAAACACTCCCGCCCGTCACTGCGGGAGACCTCGCAAAACGGAACCAGCTGAAATTAGTGCGTTTTTAGTATATCCGGGCCCGGGGCCCGGACAATAACCCTACATAACCAGTGCATATAGTGAATCCTCAACTGACTGCGTGGTAATTCTCCCATTTATATCGAACACGCCTAACACGTTGATGACAATCAAAACAGGAATGAGACCCGATCGCAGTAAGCATATTTTAGTGCATATTTGTCTGTTGCCCGTTCATCATTTTCCGCCTAAATGTACAGCTTTTTCCAGCACGTTTGTGTTTTCATGTATCTGCCTCTCATGAACAAAAAGTGACGGTCTGTTTCAAAGTTTCATTGATTTTTTTGGGAGTGCGAATAGTGCTGAAGTGCAGAAGTCAACATAAAAAATTATGACCGACTGTACCACCAGAGACGGATTTTTCACCAATAGTGAATGATGCAGGTGTCTCTGGATGTTGAAATTTCAGCTATTGAGAAACTGAACACCATTACTTCAAAAAAGGATAAGCCACAATACACTTCTATTCAACCTGGAGTGATGAAATGAAGTAACACTTTCACTGATGCATCTTGAAACTGTCATAAAACACGTGTTTCTCTCAATTTGCGTAGGTAAATAGATATATCATTCACCTAGGACCTGGGGTCCATAACCATATTGATTGGTACTCACAGGTAATACGGTCGTTTCGAGATACAGTTTGCGGACCCTAGAACTCTCCACCGTGAGGTATTAAAGTTAAATTTCTGTATTGTGACGTCATGAAAATACGTCATTTTATCTGGCAAAATGAAACCAAAACACGATAAAACCAGCTTGGCTATCCCATGATAAACAAAAAGATCCGCAAATTCTAAGACCGCAGGGAATATTAACTGTACATGCCATTGGGCAGTTTCTATCTCGATACGGCCGTATTGTGACAGGATGACGTCGATAAGTTTGTTTTACTGTTGGGCCCTAAATTAATCGACCATCTATTTAGTTCATACTTTTCTCAGTGGACAAGTCGACAAGGCACGTGAATTTATTTTACACATGTCATATGATTAACGAAATGACACATTAAGAGGCGCATGCCACAAATGGCATTATTTGTGTCAGAGAATCAATGTGATTTTATCATGATTAATTGTTCTGTTGATGTACGCCTTTCCGACATTGAAAATACATCGCAGTTTTTTGAAGGTGTGGAAAGAGTTTATTGATATTGCAGAACCAGCATCGCATAGCGAGTGTTACATACAATACCATCGTGTTTGTAATACGAGAACCATTTGCAATACCAGCACACTGTACGACACGTGTATATTTCTCAGCTGTTAACATGCGTGCAATATTCTCGAACTTAGAATCACAATGGGAACGAGGCGTCAAATGCGAGATTCTATACTGATGGTTAGAGGGGACAAGCTTGAGCTATATCTCTCGCATTCGTCCAGAAAATTATGGTCAGGTGTGATTACCAGCATCCGTTGTAACACATTTTTGTCATGTGTTTCATTAATTTATTTTATAAAAAGGGGGTACTGATAATGTCAATATAGTTGCATTCTGTGTCAATTCATCATTCTAAAATCTCGGTCATGATGTTTGTTTCGCACCAAAGTACATAACAGTAATTCTATTCAATGTTTCATAAAGGTGCAGTAAATTTCATGTAAAGGGCATTTTAATACTACATGTATTTACATCAGACGTTGCGATAATTGACACTTTGCCTGACCCTAATTGTCATCAATGGGATTTTGGATACAATTATTGTATTGAATACTCTAGAATATTGTGAAGATTAATCCTTATGTTAGTTTGCAGGCATATGCTGGAATTTGAAATTATTGTATTGTATACACCATATTTGGCTGTTGGACCGGAGGAAACTGAAATCCAGAATGCAGGGTTGCGGCAATGTTTGTGTATCTGGCATTACATAGTACACGTGAATATAAAATAATAATAATAATAATAAATATTGCGAATGTCCATCGGATATCATGCGAAGGGCTTCAGCTTGTGGGGGCCTTGAGCGTCCCCAGATCCCCTGCCGTCAAATTCTGCCCCCTCTTTCCAGAAATCCTGTACACGCCCCTGCTGTTATACCTCACTATTTTTAGAATAAATCTCCCAAGCAATTGTACGAAACTGTGTCATTTATATTGTTCTCAAAGAAGGAATATTTTGTCATTACTAACACTGAAATAATATCACTTCAGGCGGCAGATGAGCGTCAATCTCAGGCATCTGTATCGGCGAGTACAGCACATGTTGAAATATGCTCGGTGAAACTTGAACAAATCGTTCATATCATAATGTGGATTTTTGCAACAAAATCAAGGCAATTACAGTGGTCATTGCCCTGGGTGGATAGAATGCCAGACAAAGATCAATAGTCCACAGCGCTATCAAAGTCATAGTGTCTACATAAGTTAGACTGTCAAATGAACCGTCTAAACTGAAGTAATGACTGGACCTTGCTCGGATATAATATTTGACCATATTTGCCAGCACAGTGTAAAAAACAACAAGAACGAGGGAATTACAATGTGGGGAACATGGCGAAAACACATCCAAAAGAAGTGAGTCGCCTTCGTGCAATCACTTCAAATAGAAAACCGATCTGTCGAGGGTCCCAGTCCATGGGACACTTTGATTTGCTGAGCAAGGTCAAATTACGATATAACGGGAACCACTCAAACGGAATGTCGATACCGAGATCAATTATTGTTGATATAGGAGACAAATTTGTTGATGATTGTTGTTCATCAATATTATCTTTGTTTAATATTCAATGTCCGTATTTGTAAATGATGGGAATGAAAACAGTATGATGAACATGGGATACTGAATGGAGCAAGGCGATCGGATGGTGAATGTCTACGTTATTTAGATGAATGTTTCCTGATAATAATATGGAATCAGTATGGAGCTGTCCAGCATCCATTAGTGTGGTAATATTTTTGTACACAATAGCATATCGTATTGATGGAAATGGTTGAGTATTAGCCTGCGCACATTCATACTACTCAAAGATCACATCATCATCAGATCACAAGATCACAGATTTTAACACTTTCGGTGAACATCGTACTCGGCTCCGGGTCGTGACACCAGAATAAGTAATCTTGGAGCTTGACCTCTGGTGTGAGGCCAGTGTCATATGTCTAACTTCTCTGGATAATTGCGTGAATGGGACGGATTATCCATCCCTTCGGCCAACAGTTGCACTTTGTATGCCATGTTTCATGTTGCTACGAGTTAGATAAAATTAGACCGGTTATTAGAGCTGACAGGCGGTTGTTGTGGCTCGTTGGTACATTCCTAGGACAGACAGCTTATAAAACTGCTCAGCACCGATTTCGAACATTGTCACAACATCGCAGAAACAAGATACACTCTGCCGATCTTAATATTTTAATTGATGACTTCACTGGGCACTTCAAATGAATTTCATTCATAAATCTTGGTGATATCATCGTCATATTCAGTTCGTGAGATCAATCTTTCGATGAATATGGCAACCTGCGTTATATATTCGTATAAACAAAATGATGTCAATGATTATATAGACAGGTATGCTTGGAAAAGTCAAACGTTGTTAGATGTCAATATATATCACTTCTATATATGTTATATACAACTGCCAACAATTGGTAATGCGCCATTGTTATACTGGTTTTGGTCCATTCGAACAATACTATATTCATTCGCGGTATACCTTCTCCGTGTCCACGCCTTTCAGGGACAGGAATTTATTTGGTACCACCTCATTATATCATGGGTGACATTTGTCGAACGGGCTGCTTCTGTTTGCGGCTCGTGATCAAACATAGTGCCACATAAAAACTCCTGTTGTTGTGGTTGTCCCCAAAGCCTGACTCAGAGCTGAATGTTTGTGACAAATACTCGTCCGCCAGAGAAAACATTTATTTTGATACTGATTGCATGCTCAATATTACGTTCGACTAAGTGATGAAACACTCCTAAAAAGCTTTGCTAATTGAATATATTTACAGTCCAACATAACAAATTGAAACTGGGTCTCCAAAAAATATACGCAAACACAAATTAATTCTTTATGATATACATGTATTCTAGGTCATTCAAACCATCCGTAATAAATTTTAATACATTTTTAACTAATCCTCTCCTATGTGAGCACATAGACTCTATGATATTTTTGCTCAGGAGAGACAGCTTTGCATCTCCATTTAATTCCAATTCACATAGCAAACAAATAAGTTATAGTTGGATTTTTATTACGTTAATTCACGTTTAAGTCATGGTTTGGGGGAAAAAAATCCTAAATAATGTACTTCCATATTTTTACTCCCATATTCTCATCTATAACACCATCAGAGTGTGGGGAATGTGTCAGTTCGGGTTGACAGATCGAGATGACAATTCGAGCCCCATCACATATTCCTACGCCAATCTGTGTGCCAGTTCATGTGCATTGGAGTCCTTATGAATCACCCGATCACTAGTCCTGCTTATAATTTGTGTTTACTCAGACAATTACAACAGTTTCAAACTTCTTGTTGTTGTGCGACCAAATCACCTCCGTAGGTAACCTTGCGTTTTGGCGCCAAATCCTGAAAATAAACCGGAAGTGATCTCGCTGAGACTGTAGCAATCCACGGAACGAAATAGGTATCGGCTTCGATTCTGTTTTGTTCACTGTTTGCAATTGAAACACAGTATGAAGTCCAGGAAGACAAAACCACGATCGGATGATAAATATATCAAATGTAGGTATCAATCTATTACAACCGATACAGTAAATTAACTTGAAACGAGAAGTTGGGAAACTTTTTTTCGAAACAAACTCTAACTGTCATCCCGAACTGTCAACTCAAGCTGACGAATTGCCTGGCCACCACTATTACCACCTGATGTACTAAATTGTAAATTAGATATATTCCCCTTAGATCAAATAGGAAATTACTGGTTTTAGGCGTTCTTAATTCTGGAAGGTGCGGTAATGTCGTGAAAGTCTGGTCATCAGAAACTAGTAGGCCCACATCACGACGCAACTACACATAACTTAATGACTGATCGATATTTATTTGTATAACCAATGTAAAAATTTATACAAATAGGTGTATAAGATACAAATGAATACATTAAATATACAGGGTAACACGAAAAGGGTAATACCGTAGTCATATGTACATGGTCTCGTATATCATGTCAACCATTTGATCGTGGTGTGTCAAATGATATGTGATGCGTCATATTCATATGCAAATTAGTGTACATCTGTGCTTACAATTACCCCCAAGATACAGGCACTAGACTTGAAATTTCATGAGGTCACTTTCGTAATTTACCTCGAATGTGTAATATATATAATATTCCATATGATTATAACACCTTGACAAACTAACAACAATTCATAACGCAGAGAGAACCAATCCACAATACATCCCGTTTCACTAAGATGTCCCATAATGCATCCATACATGAGTTAGGTCCGAAAATTTGGGTTCCAAGTCTCTTCGACACTGATTCATATAGCGATAGTACCAGTTGTGCAATAACTTGCTGATAAAACACAGCAATAAAAAAAATATGGGCCGTTGTGTACAAACTGTCACATTATATACAATGGAATGCAGTAGCAGAATAGTTAGTGATTAGTATGTACAGGTAGGGATGTAGTATGGATGTGTTACATATTTCAGTGCTGTTACATCCCGTCTTGCGAAAACTTGGTTCATAAAATATGTACTTGCAAATGCTTACAAATATTTATATGTTTACTGGAGCATGCAGAAGAATAACAGTAACTCGCGTCACAGAAATATTTTATGGTAGGCTACACACAACCCACATGATATATAGCAGTTATATTTTAGGACGTCCTGTGTTGCGTCAGTAATTTATTCAAAAGTTTCTGTATTGCTCAGAGCCAATAATCCTTCACAGTCATTGCAGGCAAGCTCGGATGGTCCAATAGAGAATCCTTCACTGGCTGGCTGGTAACTCTCCATTTGTATCAAACAAGTCTCACGTACTGTGGCGACGGCAATCAACAAAGGTATGAGGCCCGATCACATTATGAATAGTTTATTGCAAATGTGCCTGATGCCAGTTCATTGTTTACCACCCAAAGGCACAGCTTTATGAGCACGCTAAATTATTGATGTACCTGCCTCTCTGCTAACCAGTCATTTGTCAACATGAAAATGGTGTGGTCCAAATATAGCGGTGTATGTGTGCGAGTGATGTTGAAGCGCAAGAAGTCCAGACAAACAAGAATGATGACTGTAGGCGGATTCTCTAACTTTAATAGATGATGTCAATGTCCGGGAATGTTACCCGTGTCTTGATATTAAAAACGCAGCGCCAGCACTACAAAATAAAAACAAATAATAAAATTCTATTAAAATTCTATTGATGGGAATATATTGAAACACCACTAGTCCATGTTCATAAATGTCACGAACAACTACACAGCATGTTTTCCTCTCAACGAACCAATATAAATTCATGTATCCTATTACATGTGGGATGTGATCCATAACCATTATTGGTTGATAGGCATAAGATACTGTAATGAGCTGACATCAATTATGTTAAGTCTACAGATCTGCCGGGCACTCCATAAATCGACAACATATTTAGTTTCTATTTTACTCAGTGGACACAAGAGAAGTGTAATTAGTTTAGTTGTACCATGGACGAAATAACAATATGTGCATGCCACAGAATGGCCTTATTTATTACCTAAGGTAATAAATTAAACGTATTACCTGAGGCCAATTTGTGCATATTTGTTTTTGGGGCCATTCTGGCCTATGGATCGGGCCTCATTAGGAAGTTAAGGCGCTACACCTTTTAGTGCATGATCCAGTATCCAACTTGGCATGTTTTGAAACAAAAATCTCGAAACTAGTCACATAGTCTTTGAGAAAAGACAAACAAATTGCAAATTTGGGCAATTCTTGACCCAAAAAAATGACTGTTTTGACCTTTCAAGGTCATCGAAGGTCAAATTCAAAGTCAGCAATCAAATCATCATATATGACTTCCCATTTGATACTGCCAATATCCAAGACCTATCTTCAAGCTTTCCAGCTCTATAAGACTTGTCTTCATCCAGATCTTCAGGCGTTCTAGGAGTACAATTGTGGCAGTTCCCATTATGGGAGTCCAAATAAGTAGAAACATTTTCTCCTTTCTTGTTTGGAAATGGCTCAATGCGAATAATAACATGATTTGGAACGACAATCCGGAGAAAAATCAAAATGACCACCTCACGCAGACCGGCGATTCAAGGGCAACGAAACTTATGACGTCACAAAGGTACATAACGGGAATATTTTGGAACAAAATCTCAATAAGGTTTTTGAGAAAATGGCCATCAAAGAGTCTACAATTATCTGCTTTGGTCAAAAATTGCCGTCATTTTGAAAATAATCTGAAACTAAAAAAAATAAAACTTATCACCCTCTCGAAATATTTTTTGGCATGTTTGTGTGAATTTTCAGAAAGATTCGACTGTAAACTTTAAAGACGAAGACGGATAAAACACCATGCCAATAGGCTATTGAGCCACTGTCACAGGTCCAGTAATCTAAAAAATATACTGTATATCCTGTAAAATTCATCAATGTACCTATTCGTGAGACATACACGTATACATAAGTGTTGAAGAACGATAAACGAGCAAAAACACACCCGGATGGGAGGGACTCAGACCGCCATAGGACCACTTTAAATAGAAAAAATGATTTGTTAAGGATCCCAGTCTATGAGACATGAGACATTTGCTGTACAAGGTCAAATTACAATATGAAAGGACCCACCCATACTGAATGTTGAAGACAATATAACATAAATGTTGTTATCATAGGACCCATACAGTCATAAATGATGAGAATAAGGCAGCCGATATGAATGAACGCACCATGTATTGATAGTTATGATGAACATAGGATACTGAATGATGCAAGACGATAACGGTCAATGGCTACGAATATGTAGATCAATGTTTTCTGATAATCATACAGAGTTTATATGTATCTGTCCATTAGTGTGGCAATATCTTTCTACACAGGTGCCCATTATTTTGTTAGATTCGCTTGATTCTTTTTGCCACACATATACTACTGAAAGATTGCAAAATAGGTATACTAGATTCACAGGAAATACACATGCGTTTGCTTCCTTAAAATTATACTGCCAATTGATCTCAGCTTCCAGGAGTGTCTTCGCTATCTGTTCTCCTTCAGATGATGAGACTTTTTGGTGGATATCGTACTCGGCTCCGAGTCGTAACGCCAAAATAAGTAATATGTTGGAGCTTGACCTCTGGTGTAAGGCTAGTGTCATGTGTCTAACTTCTCTGAATAGTTTAGTGAATGGGACGGATTAGTCGTCCCGTTGGCTCGTAGGTATGTCACGCTCTGTATGACATGTCCCATGTTACTTTGAGTTAGATGACATTTGGCTGGTTATAAGAGTTGAAAGGCGGCCGTTGTAACTGTTTGGTACACGCCGAAAATGAACAGCTCACATCAAACTGCTCAGTACCAATGTGCAGCATTGTCACAACATCGCACAAACACGCCACATTATCATGTTACACTCTTTGACATTATGTTGATATTAATGTGTTCTCATCAATGAGTTCAACACGAACTTCACATGCAATTTATATTGAACGTTACTTACATAACTTCTAACATATAACTTGTTCTGCCAACAATATAGGTAACGCACATTGTTATACTGGCTTTGGACTGTTTGCAGCTCGTGATCAAACATGGTGCAACCCCGGAAAAACAAACCTGCTGTTGTAGTTTTTCCCCGAAGCCTGACTTTTAAGCTGAATGTTTGTGACAAATATTCATCGGCTAAAGAGGAAACAATGGGAATCATTTATCGTGATACTAATTGCATACTCAATATTACGTTGGAATTAATAATGAAATACTCCTAGCTTTGCTAATTGAATATATTTACAGTCCAGTATATCAATTTGAAACGGGTCCTCAATAATATATCAAACACAAATTAACTCTATAAGATTATATTCTAGGTCTGCTAAACCATTTGTAATAAATTTTACCAATCCTCACTCGTGTGAGCTCGTTGACTCAATGATATTGTGACTGAGGAGACACAGCTTTGTATTTTCATTTATTTCCATACCAGAGCAAACAAATAAATTAGATTTGAATTTGTATTTGATCAATTCTGATACAAACCAGGATTCGTGCGAAAACTTCATGATAAGCTACTCCCATACTCTACTTCAAAGGACAAAACAGTGTTGTGTACATTTTACAGCAATTCCCAACTGTAACACTATTACCACTTAAGGTATTACATTGCATACAGTCAAACCTCCGATTAGTGAACGCCTTAGCAGTCTTATTTTTCTTATGATCATTTAGGAAATTACGGGAGTTTTGCTTAGGTGTTCTGATTTCTGGAAGGTGCAGTTATCGTGGAAGTCTGGTCATCAAAAATTATTACCCCTACACCACACCGCAACTGCACTTAGCTTACTGCCGTAGCCATATTGTACATGGTCCCGTATATCACTATCAAGTCAACCAATTGATTCTGATGTTTCAAATGAAATGTGGTGTGTCATTTTCATATGCAAATTAGTGTACATCTGTATTTACAATTCTCCAAGATACAATTATTATACTTGAATTTTCATGAGGTAACTTTGGTACATTTTGTAATTTACTTGGAATGTGTTATTTCCTTTTGCAATGAACACGCATAATATTCGGTATGATTATAACACCTTGACAAACTAATAACAGTTCATAACTCAGAGAGAACCAATCCATAATATATACACGCATTTTAGGTTCTAAAAATTGGGTTCCAAAACTTTTCGACACTGATTCGTATAAACAATGAATAAGTTGTTAATAAATCACACAATATCAAAGAAATATGGGTCAGGTGTGTGCACAATGCCACATTATATACAACTGAATGTAATATATTCGTGTTGAGAGGCATCCATTCAATGTGAAACTCAACCACCAGAACTTCACAAACATGCAACTGATGTCTTTTAATGGATGGCATGTACAAGTATGGATGTAGTATGAATGTGCAGAAATTAGGTGCTGTTACATCCCGTCTCGCGAAGACTTGAAACATAAAAAATATACTTGCATATGCCCACATAGATCTATATGTTTATTGGAGTTTGCAAAACAAAAATAACAGTAACACGGATCACAGAAATATATTATGGTAGGCTACCCACAGAACCCACCAATGATATTAACAATATCAGGATGTCAAGTGTTGTGTGAGTAATTTATTTAAAAGTTTCTGTATTGCCCAGAGCCAATAGTCCTTCACATTCATTGCAGGCAAACTTGGACGGTCCAATAGAGAATCCTTCACTGGCTGGCTGGTAACTCTCCATTTGTATCGAACACGTCTCACATATAATGGCTGACAGCAATCAACAAAGGTATGAGGCTCGATCACATTATGAATATTTTCTTACAAATGTGCCTGATGCCAATTCATTGTTTACCACCCAACGCATAGCTTTCTGAGCACGCTTAATTATTCATGTACCTGCCTCTCTGCTAACCAGTAATTTTTCCAACCAGATGATGGTGTGGTCCAAATATAGCGGTGTATATTGAAGTGTGAGTGTTCCATGGCGTGCAATCGACTTGAACTTAGGATCACGGCCATCCGGCAGAAGGCTTTAAATATCGAATTATATACTGAAATTGCAGGATAGCACCGCATCGAACTATATTTCTTGCACTCATACAGGAAAGTATAATCAAATCTGTCCAGTAGTTCAGGTAATGGTAGTCATTATCCGGTGCCATATTCAGTGGGATATAATGTATTCGCTTCACAGTATTGGAGTATCATAATGGTACATAAAATACTTGATAGTTATTCAGACATTTTTGTATGAATTAGTTGTATTTAGCTTCATTATTGTATTATATGCCTATATTTATTTCATGTCATACCTCCAGATATGCCATATTTTTCAGTGGCATATAATGTGCTCGATTCACAGTAATGGAGCATCATAGTGGGATGTAGGATACTTCATAATTATAAGCTAATTATAGTTGCCTTTTCTTTTATTATTTTATGATAAACCTGATCTTCCTGATATGCATATCACATGACCATTCCACTATGATTTATTCCGTTGGATTTCAGTTATTGGGCAATTTCAAATCAATGCGTTTCCATCAACCGTTGAAGTATTGACACTTCGTCTGATCCACAATTATTGCAATTTGTTTAATCCTCAGTTATCTGCACATTTCATAGAAATACAAACAGAATATTCAAATACTATGCAAATTGAATTTTTTTTCTCCAAGCTCTCCAAGCTAATGCATGAATGCATGAACGTGTATGTTATACTGTAGTGTCAATTACATCGTCCTCATGGATAAAAGTGTGTGTTATTGTTAACGCAAGATTTACAAATTTACCGTCAGGTGACAACAGAACTACAAATTCATGGTCGTGTTCACGATTGAATCATATAAAAATGTTGAACACTGCAAATACGTTCGGTGGTAACTGAACAAATCATTTATTTCATATCATGTATTTTTCCAACAAAATTACCGTGGTTATTGTCCCGCGTGGGTAACCAAAGGCCCATGGAAGTCTCGGGCGCGGGGTGTGAATATAGGGGTCTATGTGAATAGAATACCAGGCAAAGGTACAAAAATCCATCGAGTATATCAAGGTCCCAGTCTCAATAGTATCATTCGTTGTAATTCGTTATTAGCATTCCACTTTAGTGTTGCTACAAGTTATTTCGATGACTGGAATTTCGCACGGATAGAATTTACAGACGAATTTGTTCAACTCATGAAAACAGGCAACATGTTGTCATTCTTTTCAGAGATGAATATCATTGTTCACCTTTTGTTTGCGCACTTGTACCTCAATGTAATGACTCCCATACCTCGCCAGGTGTCGTGGTATAATTCACAGGGTTGATAGACCTAATAATTGTGTCTTCTGTTCGATGTATTTAGATGTTTATGATAAGCCTTGTGAAACGACGTTCAGTACAATGCCATACTGTACCATGTGATGAACCAAGCCAATTTAGTGACAACTAAGATGTGACTAAAATGGAATTGTTTAAAATGCACAATACAACATGCAGGCCTATAAACACATATGTCTGTCAGATTCTTCCATTGACAATTTCCTGTGTTTTATGTGATATTTGTCAACACACCATATTTACTGAAACCTTTCCTCACGCACGACGACAAACGCTCGGAACAAACAGAAATATCCAGTGAACAAATATATTAATGGGACTACTCCGGATCAATATTATTGATTTTACATTGTTGGACAGTCACGCTATATGAAAACAACATAGATATACGTGAAATCTGACTGTATTGGTGGTAATAGATTGATACTTACACCGCATAACGAAACATACTGCATATCATAAAAAAAAGTTATTGCGACATATTGCATACTGAACCTGCTGTAAAATTCATCAGTGTACATAACCATGAGTTTACAAGCGAACACAATTGACCAAGAACGAGAAACAAGGAGAACACACCCGGATGGGAGGGAGTCAGCCATGGAACCAGAAAAATGATCTGTCAAGGTCCCAGTCCATGGGACACTTGGATTTGCTGAACAAGGTCAAATTACAATATGAAAGGACCCACTTATACTGAATGGTTATACCAAAGTCATTGTTGTTATGGGAGACACAATTGTCGATTATTGTTGTTCATCAATACTTTCTCTTTCTTTAATAGGCAATGCATACAGTCATAAATTATGGGAATAACGCAACCGAAGCAGCCGACATGAATGAACAATATTCCATGTGTTGACATCGTTATGATGAACATTGGATTCGGAATAAAGCAAGACGTTTTGTCCACCAGACGGCACTCCGAAGCACCCGTCTTTGTAATAACCGATTCTCTGGTCCCCTGAATCAGGGGACAGTGTCAATGCGCGGTAACAAAATAGTCCGTATTAATGCGCGTTTTGTAAACACGAGCACGTGCTTTCTTGTTTTGCATGGGTCGACCCAGGGCTGGCCAGGGGTCGACCCGACAGTCATGACTCAGCCATGGATTTTTCAGAGGCACTAAAGATTGCCACGGACACCGCTACTGGAGTTATTCTATCACAATCTCTTAAAAAATTGTATAGTTTTCGACAATATGTCCTGTCAGTAACAAAATATCTCAAACATTCAAATTTATTTCGATTCATAGAGGCATCCATGTTGGAACTATTTTCGGTATCCCAGAATGCAAAGGACGAATTGTGTGAAAGACGGGTGCTGGAGCGCCGCCTTTCGTGAAAACGTAAAGCAAGACGATCATGGTCCATGGCTACGTGTATGAAGATCGATGTTTCCTGATACTCATTCGGAATCTATATGGATCTGTCCAGCGTCCATTAGCGTGTGGAAATATAATCGCAACAACGGCCTGTTATATCGATGGATTTGCTTGGTTCTTTTTGCCACACACACACACACACACACACACACACACACACACTACTTAATGATCGCAACATAGCTCTATTAGATTTACAGAAGTACACATGCTTCTGCTTCCTTAAAATTATACTGCCCAGGAGTTTCTCTTCAAACTCTTCTCCTTTTGGGGGACATCATACTGGGCTCGGGATCGTGACGCCAGAATAAGTAATATCCCCCGAGTTTGATCTCTGGTGTAAGGCTAGTGTCACATGTCTAACTTCCCTGAATAATTTAGTGAATGCGAAGGATTAGTTGTCGTAACGGCTCGCAGTTATGCCGTGTCCGTATGTCATGTTTCATGTTACTATGACTTGGATGATATTTGACATTTGGTTGCAAGAGTTGGCGGGTGACATTTGTGATTGGTGGATAGACACCAAAGCCAGACAGCTGATATAAACTGCTCAGCACCAATTCATGACATTGTCACAATATCACAGAAAGAAGCCACATTTTGCCGATTTTAGATTGTTAATGAGCCCAGTACGCGACTCGAATATCATTTATCCGTATCCGGTTAATATCAGCATTATGATATCTTGTTGATATCAGCAGAATATTCAAAATGTTCAAAACGTGAAATCAATGTTGATATTATTGATGACTACTTGTGTTTTATTGTGTTAAATAAAGATATTATTATCGATGATTTCACGGACAAGTCTACTTCGGAAAGTAGAACATTCCTGTATGCTTTTCCACTTCCCATATGTTGGCTGTATTTCAGCATACAGATATATTATCTGTCCTGCCAATAATAGGTAATACAACGTTGTAATACTGATTTTGGAAGTAGTCCATTGGAACAATAATGTAGTTCTTTGGCCGGCACCTCCACACCGCCATCCTGTGTTTCGTGTCCATGCCTTTCAGGGACACGTACATCTGTTTGATTCCACGCCATTATACCATGAATGACATTTGTCAAACGTGCTGCTTCTGTTTGCGGCTCGTGATCAAACATAGTGCCACTCCGGAAGAACAACCCCCTGCTGTTGTGGGTGTGTGTGACAAATATTCAGGCTCAGCAACCAAAAAGACAACATTGATAATGCCAATAACTTATTGTGATACTAATAGAAGTGAAACACTTCTAATAAGCTTTGCCATCTAAATTTATTGCCCAAGTATACACTAAATGAATGTCATGTATCCGTTTGTCACCTTTACAGCCCTTATTGAATATAGAGTAAAACGCCGGATATGATACGTGGACCCCATTGCTATTAACATTCACTAGTCCTCACTAATGTGAACCCGATGTTATAACTCTGGAAACAAAGTTTTGCATTTTCATCTCAATCCAAAGATCAAATAGATAATTTATAGTTGAATTTTTGGTATGTCAATTCAGGTTCTACCCTGGTTTGTAAAAAAACATTCCAGGATTAATTTTTACGCTCAATGTAACTCAATGGGCAACACAGTGCTGTGTACATTCCCATATTCCAGTTTAGTTCAATAGTCGAAACAAAAGTGGCATGTGTCACAATGAATAATGAAAGAAATGAGATGGGTATATTAACTTTGAGTTCGAATGCAACTGTTATATAGCTGTAAAAACAAAATAAAAATTCATCAATACAAACTATTTGGTCGGGTTTTGTTTCCATCCCAAAATCTTGTATTTTGTGTTTGCTTTTTGCTATCATCAAAATCTAATTGTATTGATGGTAATAGATTGATGCCTACAAACCACTGAACCGGTGTCACGGCTGGTGGACGTTAAATCTGTCCCCGACGATATTTCAAACTCAGTTGATATTTGGCTTGTGATAAGGTATTTATGTACTTGTCATATACCTATTCCATCGTGTAAAAAATCATTATTACAAACTATTACAAACTATTTGGTCGGATTATATTTATATCCCAAAATGTATTTTGCGTTTTCTTTTTGGTATCATCAAAATCTAATTGTATTGGTGGTGATAGATTGATACCTACATTCAAAACACTGAACCGCTGTCACTGCTGGTGGATGGTAAATCTGTCCTCGAGGATACCGTAAACTCAGTATTTGTATTTTGTTCAAAATAATTCATTTACATTCATGCCAATCAATGCAATGTAAAACACTATAATTCAACAGACGACCATGATGAATGATATAATGACATATATTACAAATGTGGGACTTTTGGCTTGTGATAAGGTATTTATGTACTTGTCATATACTTATTCCATTGCGGTACAGTTTCGGATTCCTGAATTATTTTCATATGAAAACCTATATGTCCACCTTCAAAATACTGGATTAAACCTACCCACACTACCTACCCACACTACATGGTTGTTCTGAGGTCACCAGGTGTAAGTCGCCCTCTGCTCTTGTGAGTTCTGGATTCATCACCACCCGGTAGCACATATCAAGCATCTATAACCTTCACCATGTCACAATCCCCCTGTCTTCATGAATAGTATCGTATAACATTATGAGACAACAAAACGACACATCGCCACACGTTCGTTGATTGTTGTCAATTTGGCTTTCAAACGTTTTCCCGTAAATATCGGGCTTATCCGCATATATCTAATTATTTGGAGGTATCACTGTAGGAAAATATTTATTATATGCTGTATCGTAAAAGCAATAAATATATTTTACTTTTCACTGTTTGCAAAAAGAATTTCACCAAATATTTTCCACATCTAAAAAAAAATTAGTATATTATAAGGTGGTTATAAAATTAGTATAAGGTGAAAATAATGTCCTCATATAAGTGAGAGGGAATACAGATATATGAGTTGTGAAATGGTACACGTATTGTGAGATAATAAAAGTATGGAAGTACCTAGTTTGGAAAGAGTGCACCCTTTATATTTACGCAAAAAAATACATATCATAAAGTCTGTCTTTGTATGTAGCCAGGTAATTAGATAATTCAGCACGTAGTTCTTACTGGATCACCCCGCATGACAAAGATAATGCAGGGTGCTCATAGATGAAGTAGTATGTAGTTCTTCGAAAGTTATTGGTGCATGTATTTTATGTGAATCACACGAAAATATTCCAGCACCAAACGTCTTGGCATAAATTACATGCAGTATGACACTTAGTTATGCAATAGGGCATAATCACATCATATTTTAAGCTCTGATGAGTACCATGGAATCATACCATAAAAAGGTGAGCACATTAAATCAGGCCACTGGACGTTTGCAAACCACGTTTTCATCTGATGAATTACAAGTGGAACAAGGTGGACGGTTGTTGGAGATGCTAATTGGCCCGCGTCGCACCTGCACGGCACGTTCGGTATGACAGATGGAGCACTCGGGCCAGAAAGCCCGGTCATGACTCAACCACTCACAGGGGTCCCGTGGTCGGGAATTGGAACGTTATTGTAAATCTCCATGCACTCAACTAGTAGGAATTGGTCACATCTACATGAAAGGGGAAACCTTCTAATGTTGATCACTTGGTGTCATGAAAACAAATTTTTCCAAAGTTTCTCTCGAACTTGACCTTCGTTAAATTTCCGTCTCTTGTATCATACGTAGCATATTAAGCTTGTCTGACAAAAGACGGATTTGAATTACCGATACCTTCACCCCCTGTATATGTGCATACACTTGGGAGGGGCAGGGGATACTGCTGAAGGGCTAGTGTTTAAATACATTTCGTCAGGTACTGCTTTCACCATTTTGGCAATTTCCACCAGTAACATTATTGTCAATTATTGGGCCTCAACGTATTGTGTCATGTGACAATGGTAAAACCCATTGGAAATGTAGGAAAATACTGGAGTTTTGTGTTTGCGTTCTGAATTCACCAAAAAGCGGATATCATTTTCGCAATTTATCACAAACTCCTAGTTTTGATTTGAACATGTGAAGTATGTATGTATTATTGAACATATATATTCGATATGGTTAGAACTTTGGCACGAAAACAACAAATTAATAACAACACAAAATGACACGATGTCTCACAGAATGCACCCATACAACTACAAAGATAATAAACTTGTGTTAAATGGAACATAGTCGTGTTGAGGAGCCATTACGTTGATCGGACCCATCTCTCAACTATAAAATCTTATAATTGGTGATATGCACAAACAATGAATTTATTATAGTGTTTAAGAGTAACAGAAATCAATGAAATATTTTATGATAGGATACACCCATAATCCACGAATGATATTGACAATTACATTTTAGATCTTCCAGTGTTTTCATGAATTCATATGTTTTGTATCGCCCAGAGGTATATAGTCCTTTACAGTCATTGCAGCAAACCTGGATGATCCAATTGAGGATCTTTCACTGGCTTGCTGGTAACTCTCAATTTGTATCGAACACGTCTCAATAATTATCGAAGGAATGAGACTCGATCACATTATGAAGATTTTAGAACGAATGTGCTTGACGCCCATCCATGGTTTTCCGCCCAAATGTACAGCATTCTGAGCACGCTTAATTATTCATGTACTTGCCTCCCTGTAATCCGGTAACTTTTCATCAAGAGACTGATTTGGGCCAAACATAGCAGTGTACATGTATATGGGAATGCGAGTGATGCTGAAGTGCAGAAGTCCAAGGGAACAAGTATGGTGACTGTAGATGGTTTCTCAACCATTTATTATGGTGCCAGAGTCCCAGCATGCTAGCAGCTTTATTCCATTCAAAACAAAAATAAACAAGAAAGACTTCTATCCAATCTGGACTGATGGGAATATGCAGAAATATCACTGATGTCTGCTCACAATATTAAGCCTGGTATACAACATATGTTCCTCTCAACAACGTGGCCATGTAAATACACATATCCTATTACCTGTGGGTGTGATCCATAATCCGTATTGGTTGTTACGCAGTTGTTATTGTAATACGTTGAAATCAATATGTCCGCCGGTCTGAGGGGCAAACCGTAAAATCGACCACCTATTCAGTTTGTACGTTCCTCAGTGGACAAGTTCACGAGAGAATTAAAGTGATAGGATCGAAATGACACAGTACTGTAGATGCATGCCAGAGACTGGTGTGTTAGTGCCATAGGAACTATGTCAAATACATATTCTAGCATATTTGTAGTGTGGCGATTTTGCCCTAAGCACGCGGCAGGTGATTGTAAACATAAATGCCATTTATGTGGCCTTTTCGTACTTGGCCTTGTTTTGACATGCTCCGTTCGAGCGTGCGTTGCCACGGCGACGTATTGTAATTTACGCTCCAGTAAACTATAACAATGGATCGATTAGACCTCGCGTGCGCCCTACAGCTTGTGGTGTATTATATATACACTGGAAGCGACTCGATCGAGGAGATTGTCCGAGAGAGAGTGAACAGGACGCACGCAAGGCTCGCCATGAGCTTTGCGTTCCCTGGTCAGGAGTAGTGGGCTCTTAGAGCCCTGGGGACGATTTCCATGGGGAGGCCCGGGCTGGGAGAGACAAGTTGCTGACTCGGGGGCGTAAGCCCTGTGGATCGCCAGTTCTCTCCCTTCCCGGGACGTGTGACACGGGCTCTGGCAGACCGTCGGGCTGGCTCAGAGTTCTATCTCTGTGACAGTGCCTTCGGCGAGACCGGCCAGCAACATGCCCACGTGTACGTGCTCCGTGGAGCCGCTCCATGGCTCCTCGGACTCTACACACGGCTACATTACCATAACGAATGTATAATGTGCATGTTGTAGATAAGGTGATGATGATGATATGTGTTATGTTGTGATGTATGACGGCCGGACCCGTTCCGGATATGCGGAGCCCGTTCCGGATGTGCGGAGTCCCGTTCCGGATGTGCGAGACTCGTCCCGGAGCCCGTTCCGGATGTGCGGGACCCGTTCCGGATGTGCGGAACCCGCTCCGCATGTTCTGGATCTGATCCGGAGGTGCTGTTACCTGGTTGTAGTTGTTACCGTAGAGAGCGGCGCCCTGTAGTGGGCGCCGAACTTTACATTGGTGCCGTGACCAGGATCAGTCCGACGGTGTTCCATCGCAGCCTACCGTCACAGTGTTGTAGCCTCCTTCGTCCCTGGGGATCGCTCGCTCCTCACGGACAACTCAAACAAAATGAGTGAGAAAGATAATGGGAGGGAAAAGGGAGGAAACGTTGCGGACCGGACCCGGTCCCGCGACGGCCGGGAGCCGCTCCAGGGTGGCTCCGGCGATGGTGCGGAGCGCGCGGAGCCCTCCGCAGACAGTACCCAGTCTGCGGAGTCGACTCCGGCGTCCGCGGCTCCGTCTCCGGACGTGGAGCCGAGCCCTGCGGGGCTGCAACATGTGTTGCCATCGAGGCCTAGTCTTGATGTGTTAGGTGCGGTTGACGGAGCTGGCAACGGCTCTACACCGCGCCTGCCCTTGTCCGGACGACGTTCGTGGCAGGCGGCGCTCTTCCAGGGGACGTCTCCAGACGTCCGGAGATCCAGACATTCGGAGATCCGGAGGTCCGGACATCCGGAATAGAGTGCCAACTGCTGCGATCAACTCCGGATCTGCGGACCAACTCCTCCGGTTACCTAACCCGGCTGGGTGGACCCCCTCGAGGGTCTCCGGCCCGGATACCGGACGGTCCGCACTGGGCGAGATGGACCAGCTCACCAACACACTGAGTGCGCTGGCTCCTCTAGGGTGCTACGGCCGCGCCCGGTCGCCCCAACAGGGACGATCAGATCGGCGGATCCGCTCACCCTCTCCGCGGCCACGGAGCCCTTCGGGGCCCATGTCGGAGAGGGAGCAGCGGCTGATAAACATGGCGCTTGACCAGTACAAGTGCAATCAGCCAGTTCCGAGCGTGGATCCGACGATCCCTTACAGTCCGGGGATGACTGGGCCTATGGCTCCTCCCCAAGTCCTGCCAAGTCCGCAGGCGCCAGTGGTCTCAGCAATGGGATCCGCGCCTGCTCCGCGGCTTGGAGGCACCACGCTGGCTACCGCTCCGACCGTTCCTGCGGCCGGAGTTAACGCCGCGTGGTCAACTTACCCTGGTGCGCCAAGTGTGTTGGGCGGGCAGTGGCAACCGGCGGCTCCGGCCCCGAGCTATGCTAGCTTTGCCGCACCATCTGGAGCCTACCCCGTAGGTTCGATGAGAGCCCTGCCCGCACCTAGCCAGGGTGGGCTACAAGCGGGAATGTACCCGGCGGCGAGCGTGAGCTTTCCTGCTCCTATGTCCGCGGTGACGATGTCTGCTCCGGCAGACTCCGCCGCAGGTGCGGGTAGCTCGCGGAACTTGCCGCTGTACACGGACGACCCCGGAGCCGGGACCGCACGTCGGGCGCGTAACAAACGCGATGACGGGCCCGACCACTCTTCGTGGCGGAAACGGTTCAACGGGGATAACGCCGACTTGGAGGACTACTTACTCCAGGTGTGGCGTACCGCCGTGTACGAAGGATGGTCCCAGCATGAAGCTGGACACGTCCTCGCGGGGAGCTTGGAAGGAAAAGCTCTCCGCGTGATGCCGTGTCTGCCGGTGGGAACAGTGACGTTCGGCGAGGTTGCTCGTCAACTTCGCCTGCTGTTCACGCCGACGACCAATCGGCGGCAGTCTGAACGAGAGTTCAAGGCGCGTACCCGCCTACCGACTGAGTCCGTGACAGAGTATGCGTTTAACCTGCGCATACTCGGCCGGAGAGCTTATCCGGACCTGGACTCCAGACGGTTCGAAACGATGCTGATCGATCAGTTCATCGATGGCCAGCCTTACCACTTAGCATACGGGCTGGCCACCCATGAAAAGCGATCGATGGAGGAGGCAATAGACTCCGCGCTTGCGCTCGAGGTAGCTGTCCGCCCTAGACAGTTGCCTCCGGCCCCGGCTCCGGCCTCGGCTGTTCCCGCACAGGCGCCGACCCCTCCTCCGGCCAAAGCATCGCAGGTAACCCCGTGGCAGGACCCAGTCGTCCGGGAACCCACCAGGGAACCTACCCCGCAGTGGGTTAGTGCGTCGGCACCCTTCACAGGGACGCCCGCACATGCGGCACCAGTCGCCGCGCCGTGCTCGTCCTCGGACGAGTGCGACATGGAGGAATACGATTTCGGCGCCGCGCAGATGATTGCGCACTGCGTCGGGATCGAAGCTCCGGGACCCGCAGAGTGTTGCGCGTTCACCTCCGGACCAGCCCAGAACCGTCCCTGTTACTTCTGCGGAAAGCAGGGGCACTTTTGGCTGAAGTGTCCGGAGTTGTTGGAACGCCTGCGGTCGCGCGGATACCAGGGAGCCCTCCCTGGCCCGCAACGGAGGAATTCCTTCCGGGCTGGTCCTCCGGGACAGCAAGGTCGGAACCCGCGGCAGGGAAACTAGATCCGGACGTGGTGGCGACCAACACTACGTCCGGGGATAGTTGTTCCGTGGCAAAAGATGCCGCCCCACCCGCTGATGAGCAGGACGAACCCCAAGTTGATATGACTTCTCCAGAAGTAGTCCTTGGGGATCAGTCTAGCTCCTCCGCGGCTGAGGCGGATGGTGAGGACTCCGTAGATGAGCCCAGCGCGTGCGAACGGTATCGCCTTACCTGCGCACTGGTGAGGGACCCCCGCTGGTACCTGCCCCTGTCCTTCGGACGGGAGCCGGTCCGGTTCCTCGTGGACTCTGGCTCGGAGGTGACCCTCGTTGCCGCAGGAACGTTTAAGAAAGAGCCCGCGCTCCGCAACCTAGAGTTGCGGGATCCCGGACCTTACAAGCTCTACGGAGCAGGTAATGACCGCATCCGCATCCATGGCATCATCGATCTGCCTATTACCCTTGGGGACAAGGTGTACCTAACAGAGGCAATCGTTGCGGATGTTGGAGCGGCCGGGATTATTGGGATGAATTTTCTCCGGACCCACCGGGTGACCGCCAATTTCAATGCTGGCGAATTCCGGATGGGAGAGGACACACATTTCCTCTTCCGCACGGGTCCGGCGCATTCATTTCAATTGCGGGCGGCGCGCACTACGGTTGTGCCGCCGATGAGCGAGATGATCATTGAGGCGAGGCCGCGTCGTCCCCGCATGCCCCTCGATGGTCGTCCGTGCATAGTGCAACCGGTGAGCAGTTTCGCCAAGGGAACTGGACTCGTGTTGGGTGGGGCTCTGGTCAAGTCCGACGCCCGCTCGATGCCCATCCTTGTGGTGAATCCTACGGATGCTCCCGTTGTACTGCGGCGTGGCTGCGTGGCAGCTACTGCTACGCCCGCGTCGTCGAGTCGTGTCCTCCCCGACGATCCTGTCTGCCTCGCTGCGTGCGCGGCGGCGGCCGCCGGAGATGACCCGTTCACCCTGCCGGACCATTTGGAATCTCGGGTTCCGAAGGACCGGTTGGATGAAGAGCAGCGCCAAGCGCTCCGCAGACTGCTGCGGCAGTATGCGGATGTGTTCATGAGTCCTGATGGTGCGGTTGGCAAGACTGACGTCGCCAAACACCGCATCGACCTCGTGGACGAGCGTCCTCTCAAGCAGCGTCTTCGTCGGGCAGCGATAGTGCACCAAGAGGTCATAGACCAGGAGGTGCAAAAGATGCTCGACTTGGACATCATCGAACCCAGTGACAGCCCTTGGGCCAGTCCTGTGGTTATGGTGAAGAAGAAGGACGGCTCGTGGAGGTTCTGCGTGGACTATCGGAAACTCAACGATGCCACGCGGAAGGACTCATATCCTCTCCCGCACATTGAAGATACCTTCGATGCCCTGGCCGGGTCGCACTATTTCTGTGCTTTGGATCTGGCCTCCGGGTATTGGCAGGTGGAGATGGAGGAGAGGGATCGGGCGAAGACTGCCTTCGTTACCAAGAACGGGCTCTACCAATTCAAGGTAATGCCGTTCGGGCTCTGTAACGCACCAGCGACGTTCGAGCGCCTCATGGAGATGGTACTTAAAGGGTTCCTCTGGAAGCGATGTATGGTCTACATCGACGATGTCGTCGTGTATGGCCGGTCGTTCGAGGAAACCCTCACCAACCTCCAGATGGTGCTCCATCGCATCCGCGGAGCAGGGCTTAAATTGAAGCCAAGTAAGTGCGAACTATTCGCGCAGGAAATCCTGTACTTGGGCTTCATGGTAACGGGCACCGGAGTGAGACCAGACCCCGCAAAGGTGGCGGCCGTACAGAAATGGCCTCCGCCATGTAACGTGGCGGACGTGAGGTCCTTCTTGGGCTTCGCGAGCTACCACCGCAGGTTTATTCGCGGCTTTGCGGAGATCGCGCGTCCCCTTACTATCCTCAAGGAAAAGGGCGCCGATTTTGTTTGGTCCGCCGAGCAGGCTGACGCCTTCTCGGGACTCCGGCAGGCCTTGGTAGTGGCCCCGGTGCTGCGGCACCCTCGTCCGGACTGCGAGTTCATCCTGGACACTGACGCGAGTAACTTTGCACTCGGCGGTGTCCTCTCGCAGATCGTGGACGGGCAAGAGCGGGTAGT
Source organism: Terebella lapidaria (assembly GCA_949152475.1). NCBI lineage: Eukaryota > Metazoa > Annelida > Polychaeta > Terebellida > Terebellidae > Terebella > Terebella lapidaria. Next base: position 44,412,925 of record OX424557.1, on the reverse strand, counting down.
AGCTTATGCGAGTGTGGCCTTGAGCCGCTCTCAAATGAACTACTGTACCACTCATCGCGAGTTGCTCGCGGTGGTTACGATGACCAAGCGCTTCCGGCACTATTTGTTGGGACGCCATTTCCGCTTGCGGACTGATCATAGTTCGCTGAGATGGCTCCTCAACTATAGTGAGGCCGATGGCTTGGTGGCGCGGTGGCTCGTCAAACTCCAGGAGTATGACATGCAGATAGAGCTTCGCGCTGGTAAGTTGCACGGCAACGCGGACGGCCTGTCCCGTTGTCATAAGTGCAAGAATCCGGGTTGTGCAGGGATGGCGCCATTCCAGCAAGCCGCGGATCCGTCCTCAGACTCGGAATTGGACGTTCCGGGGAGACCGCAGGCCGCCGCCCCCTCTAACAACACGGCGGCCGGAGCGTTTAGGGCTAATCTCCGCGCGCGGACCCGCCGTTATCGGCGAGGGCGTCCCGCATACGAAGCGGAGGTGCGGCTCAGCTCCAGCGAGTCCTCCTCGAGTCCGGCGGTGTACTCCTCGTGGGTACCCTCGTCCTCTGGAGAGTCTGAGTATGAGCGGTCCTTGCCCCCTGTGGTGATGGCCGCTGCGGCGCAGCCGGACGCGACGGATGAGGAGCCTAATTACTTGGGTGGCTACTCTCCGGCGCAGATAGCTGCGACGCAAAGAGCTGACAGAGCTCTGGCACCGGTAATTACAGCCCTTGAGGCCGGCCAGAAGCCCTCGAAGGATGAGCGAAAGACCTACAGGGAGGAGACCTTGTCTCTAGTATCTCAGTGGGAACGACTCTCCTTGAGGGATGGCCTCTTATACCGGCGCTATGAGCCACCGACCCCACTGCCTCCAATATGGCAGTTGGTGCTTCCGGCGGAGCTGCGGAAAGAAGTACTCCACCAGTTGCATGACCTCCGGGTGACCGGTCACTTGGGAATCCGGAGGACCGTCCATAGGCTACAACAGCGCTTTCATTGGCCTGGTAGCAGCTTGGACGTGCAACGGTGGTGCGCAGCCTGCCCTCGGTGTCAAGCTCGCAAAGGAGTTCCGACTCCTGGCCGCCACCCCTTAACCACGGTTAAGGCGGGCGCGCCGTTTGATCGGATAGCTTTGGATATACTGGATACCCACCGGGTCACCCCGCGCGGTTTCCGGTACATCCTGGTGATTTCCGACTATTTTACCAAGTATACCGACGCCTACCCACTGCGCCGCCAGACTGCGGACGAGGTAGCTCGGTTATTGGTGAATAGATGGGTGGTGTACCATGGGGTACCTAAACAGGTACATTCGGATCAGGGCACGCAATTTGAGAGCAACCTGTTCCGAAACCTAGCACAGATGCTAGGCACTACCAAGGTGCGGACCACCCCCTACAGGCCCCAGTCTGATGGCCAGGTCGAACGCTTTAATCGATCGGTCCTCAATATGCTGGCGGCCTTTGTGAACGATCGTGCGAATGATTGGGATGACCACCTCCCGTATGTCTTAATGGCGTACAGGTCGTCGGTCCACTCTTCGACCGGAGTTACTCCGCACGCGATGTTGTACGGCCGGGAGCTAAATTTGCCCGTGGATATTATGTATCCAACTGCGGCAGAGACCGGCGCAGTACCCCAGTGCGGTCCGGAGTACGTGGAGTGGATTCGCCGCGCCCTGGCGAACGCCCATGATTTCGCGCGCGCGCGCCTGGACAAGTCTGCCATCCGGCAGAAGCGAGGCTATGACGCCCATGCTAAGGGTAGGCCAGCTTTTGCGGAAGGCGACAAGGTGCGCTACTATTATCCGCCGCTTAAGCAAGGTAATAAATTTGCTAAGCCGTGGATAGGCCCGTTTACGGTACTGAAACAGGTGACAGATGTGGACTACCGGATCCGGAGGGATTCCGATCCGGACAGGGTTCTGGTTGTCCATATCGATAATCTGAAGAAGTACGAGGGCCCGCTTGTCATGGATCCGCTCGTTCAAGATGCGGAACCGGATGATGCTCCCGTATGGGATCCGTCTGGTCAGCATCCGCGAACTCCGGACGAGCGTGTGCGCCGTATGGTGGGCCTCCCGGACCTCTCTGACCCGTCAGATGATGGACTGGGTGGCTATCAGCCCGATGACGGCGATCCGCAGGTACCCCCACTCCCTCCAGTACCTGCGGATGACGGGCGGCCACGCCGGAAACCACGTGCGCCAGCCCGGTATGGGTGGGAATAACCTTCCGCCCATGCGGATGCGTCTGCGGTACCCGTCTATCATACTACGGACGGGTTTTTGGTCGTTCCGTGAGAGTCCGCACGACTTACCTCCGCGGGTGGCTACTTTGTGGCTATCTTCGGAGTTGAGGTCCGCGGAGACTTTCATGTTGTAACGCCGCCGCTCCGCATCCGCCCTCCTGTAGTTTCCAGCGCCGGGGACGTGCAGATGGCCTGTCCGCACATTGTGGACGGCTGTCCGGCGTAATCCGCACAACGGTTGCGCTGGCCGGACGAATTTACTGATCCGGCCGGACGCCCCTGGTCCCGGGACAACCTCTTATATGGCCAGACTGAGGTTGGGATTTACGTCCGCTGCGGGAGAAGCGCCTTCCCACGGATTTGGGGAGCTGGCTCTGGACGCGGGGATAGTGTCCGCACGTTAGGACTGACGTCCGCGGTTCGTCCGCGTGACTCGTCCGGCGTCCGCGGCGCTTTAAGATGACGCACTTCGGTGTAGTTATCCCCCGTGAGCCATTACTATAATTACGGTTATAGTAATTAAGGTTTCTTACGGCAGGAAACCGACTATCCATTATGATAATGGAGCGGTTGTTAAGTCCGCGTGTGCGGACCAGCCGCGGCAGCGGGTGACGCTCGTTCTCGTCCGGATCGTACCTTACAATATGCGGTCCGGCCGGAATGACCGGAACCCCGGCCTCCTTCTAAGAAGGGGGTCGTATATTACATGCGCAACACTTGTGGTGGCTTTTAATTCCAATTTCATATTCATTGGATAAGGGCAATAGGCCGTACTATGGTAGGCGTCCGGCCTGGACTCCGTCCGCGGGCAGCTCCGGACGTCCGCCGGCTATTGCTTTCACCATCTTTGGGCGCCTCTAGATTGGGCGCCGGTATGAAGGGTTCGCCCCCTAACCATTGAGGTTATGGACCATGCCGGCTCCGCGTCTAATCTATTGGCTCCGCGCTCCGGAGCGTTTGTTTGGGCTCTAGGTTGGACCGGGCTTGCTCCGCGGCCGGGCTGTACGTTGGGGTTGCTAGTGGGCGCGTCATGAACGCCCACAGGGCGCCCAATTGTCTGTCCGCCTGTCATGGGCTTGTCCGATCGCCTTGTAAGCGTACCAGCGGCTATGGGGAGTGATTTTGTTTATTTTCCATCTCAGTTATTATTTATTGGGAGGATTATAAGCCACAAGTGTGCGGCATGTCTCTGGAGAATTCTGTTCTTGCTCATTTACTGATACAAAGTGAGACAAGTATGTGAAATTTCCTTTCCGGTGCAAAAGAGAGTAAGAAATCGGGAGATTTCTGCTTTCGCTAGAGGGGTGTAAGGGATTGCGCTAATTTTGACAGTGACGGATTGCTGTGATATTTGAAAAGACTGGAGAACGGCAATTTATTGTTGTTTTCGTCTGACATATTCGTACAAGCCACAAGTTAGTGGTTACTGTCAATTTTATGCCCAATTTCTACCTTGCTGGGGTGGTTAATTTTACGTCATTTACCGCCGGTGCGGACGCAAAAGCGAATGACTAATCTTAACTACTGTAGGATATTTGCAAGGTCCCCCGGGATAGAAATTTTCTACCCGTATACATGGTTTGATTTGGAGTCACCGGAGGGAAATGACTGCCTCCGCATGAGTTTTATGGTGTTTGTATGTTGGTCCGGCAGTGTGTCGTTGTGACCGGGGACAGAGTTTTGCAGCGACACCGCGTGCATTGCTGCACGTGTAGTATAGCTGTCATTTGTTACATGTATATATATGTAAAAATGTCGTTCTCGGATTTTTATTAATCTCCAGATGTGTAGCACATGTGTTTTGTGCCACTCGCATTTCGTCCGCTGATGCGGCGCTGGATCCGGCGGGATCCGCGTGTCCGGTGTTCGAGATGCGGGTGATTATGCCAGTTGTAAATTCCCCAGGCGGGCCGTGCTGGAGATGTGCGGGCGGGCGGGCGGCTGCATGTTAGTGCAGACGTCCGTCCATCTGCGTGTCTTTACACAGGCCTGTGCGGGTTGCAGTATACAGGTACTGGCAGTCGATGCGGCTTGCCGCGTTGGCTTTGATAGCTGTCTGCGACAGCTGTCCGCAGGTGTATGTGTGTCTGCTAGATGTACATATGTCATGCGGGCGTGCCGGAGTCGCTCCCGCGGCTCCGCCCTGCCTCAGACCCGTTCTGCGGATCTGAGGAGCCGGCCGGCAGGGCGGTCGGCAACACTTTTTAGAGGTACTATTACTTTTGATCACTCGGTGTGTCGTTTTACAAAATTTCTAAATTTAAAGTTTAACCTTAAAGATATTCCAAATACTCGACACACCGTCCTTTTATAACGGATGACCTTCCAAGGTCATCACACGGTTTTGGACCACCTCGGTCAAAATTTTAGCTTGTTTATGAGGGTTTATTCAAAATTGCAAAGCGCGTTATAGTTTACTCCGTAAGTCCGGGGGTAGTTCCCCATTCTTCCAAAAGGGACTCTTAAAGTCCTAGTGTCTTGCGCCGTGACTTCCGGGCGTTGCCATCTTGCCTTCTTCCGGACCCCGCCATGCGAAGCCTTCGTCGGGTTTTGGCTGTTTTGGGCGCGGGCGGAACATGTTGGGGACCAACATTGTAAGAAGGGGGTAATGTGGCGATTTTGCCCTAAGCACGCGGCAGGTGATTGTAAACATAAATGCCATTTATGTGGCCTTTTCGTACTTGGCCTTGTTTTGACATGCTCCGTTCGAGCGTGCGTTGCCACGGCGACGTATTGTAATTTACGCTCCAGTAAACTATAACAATGGATCGATTAGACCTCGCGTGCGCCCTACAGCTTGTGGTGTATTATATATACACTGGAAGCGACTCGATCGAGGAGATTGTCCGAGAGAGAGTGAACAGGACGCACGCAAGGCTCGCCATGAGCTTTGCGTTCCCTGGTCAGGAGAAGTGGGCTCTTAGAGCCCTGGGGACGATTTCCATGGGGAGGCCCGGGCTGGGAGAGACAAGTTGCTGACTCGGGGGCGTAAGCCCTGTGGATCGCCAGTTCTCTCCCTTCCCGGGACGTGTGACACGGGCTCTGGCAGACCGTCGGGCTGGCTCAGAGTTCTATCTCTGTGACAGTGCCTTCGGCGAGACCGGCCAGCAACATGCCCACGTGTACGTGCTCCGTGGAGCCGCTCCATGGCTCCTCGGACTCTACACACGGCTACATTACCATAACGAATGTATAATGTGCATGTTGTAGATAAGGTGATGATGATGATATGTGTTATGTTGTGATGTATGACGGCCGGACCCGTTCCGGATATGCGGAGCCCGTTCCGGATGTGCGGAGTCCCGTTCCGGATGTGCGGGACTCGTCCCGGAGCCCGTTCCGGATGTGCGGGACCCGTTCCGGATGTGCGGAACCCGCTCCGCATGTTCTGGATCTGATCCGGAGGTGCTGTTACCTGGTTGTAGTTGTTACCGTAGAGAGCGGCGCCCTGTAGTGGGCGCCGAACTTTACAGTAGTATTTTATCTAATATAATGACAAAACTAGTTGAGTGTGTTTTCCAGCACACGGGAAAGATCGAGTTTGAACTGGCGGAAGAATACAAGAGAGCACGAGACCGAAGGTCGAGTGCTTTTTGGTGTTCTTCCGCCAGTTCAAACGCGATCTTTCCAGCGTGCTGGAAAACACACGAAACAGGTTTTGTTTTTATCACATGCTATGAATTTATGATTCTGAAATAACGCATGTAAAGTAATGTGAAATTGTACCAAAGATTGCAAGAACTTCTTACAATTTTTGATTGTACCCAAGGACCCGTTCTACTGAGTAGAAAACCGGCGTGAACATTGTGTGTTGCTAGGAAACAGTATAAACAATGCAGATCACCCGGTCGTCAAGTGCTTTGTATTATGACGTCACAGTGGTTGTACGTTTTGTGCATGGATATAAGTTACCAGGGCTGAATCGCGCGATGTTTCATTGTGACGTCACATAACACTCGTGCTTTCATTGTTGTTTCACATCAAGACAAGTACATGTGAATATTTGACATGTGAAGCCAAAATGTGAAGAAAAAAAATAGTGCAAACATGATGTTTCCGGCAAAAGTTATCACACTGTCGGAAATCACTGTGTGTTCCTACTGTTTGTAGTTTAAGATAAATTCATAGCATGTGATAAATGATTGTATTCGTGCATATTGAGAAAATGAATCTGCTTGTAATCACAGTGCAGACACGGACTAGGGTAAAGTGCTTTACCCTAGTCCAAGATGGCGACAGCTACGTGCGGTTCGATTTTTGCTTGGACAATCTAGGCAGTTATCGGTCTCAGTTCTATGTGCTGTATATACTCAGCTATCAATTAATGGTTTATTGATAAAATGCGAAACTGTTTTGATGGAAACTGCACATAGTTGATTTATAAAACGACGTTCAATTTTACCGATGGATTAGGGTAAAGTGTCGTGGACGGGAATTCAGGACTAGGGTGAAGTGTTTTCACTACTAGGGTAAAGTGACTGTCAAATGAGACTGCTATCTCCAGTTTTGTTCATAAATTAATGGTAGTTGCGGAATCCATGACATGAAAAACTGCAAATATCATATATATTTATATTATCATATCTGGCACAAGTAAATTATGTTAAAATCTGTTGATGTTGATATATACGAAATTAATCTGTATATATTATGCGAAAATCAAAAAACTTAAAAATACCTCCCTCTCGAAATATTTTAGGCATTTTTATGCAAAATTTCAGAAAAATTCGATCGTAAACTCTAAAGATAAAATTGTGGACGGACGACGAACGCAACGCTACGGCAATAGGTTATCAGACCAAAGGTCCGGTAACCTAAAAAGTATACGGGATCCGAGACATTGGGATTCCGTATATTACGCGGTACGTGCTTGTTACAAACGAATTCATCCTCTCAGTTTCGTTATGAGTAGATTCACTATAAATTCAAGAGCACACAAAATGCAAATAAATTAACTGACTGATTGATTCTATTGATGATATCTAGATAAGATTGGATGCTGGTCTATACAGAGTTTACGGGATTCCCTATCATTCAATATTTGCATGATGTAAATACGTTGTTTCTACGTATAGCTCCACTGATCTGAACTCGAAATTCACAATTAATGTCAACATAATAGATATTCTTTTTATTATCCTTCCGAATTTTTGTACAGTCTAGATCTGTAGTACTAGTTTTGTAGTATATCCATACACAATACTAAACACAATTCTCCATAAACAAACTTGTTTTGCCTATCAAGTGATGAATTGTCGTACATAAACGAGACAGCAGGACATGTAAGCATTATCAAAGAATAAATTATGAATATAACGTAAATCACAGGTGAAATGAATAAATAATTACTAAAAATAATCGTATGAACTAATTTTCACATGTTTTCAGAATAGCACTGAGGAAAGTGAGATATATCAGTAGTCACATAGGCCTAACGAAACCTATAGAGTGATCATCATGACAAGCATTCTCTATGACAAGCTATAATTTTAAAAGTTATCTTTGCTTTATTGATAGGTTGTTCTATATAAATAGAAACAAGCCATGATCCAATAATTCGAGTCTCGTTTACACAAAGGATGCATACACGTTTGTCACCAATATCACTGCATATCCTCACGCGACTTTCGTGAGACCGTTTTACATAAGAATGTTTTATCGTTTAATTTTGATGTTCAGTTGCTAATAAGCCACGGAGACTTTCATTTATTTATCCAATTCCCTTGTTTCTTTATTCCCAATATCATTGTCCGATTGCTATACCAGTGAACAAGATAATATAACTTTACATCACTGTACATGCTGCAGTTTTTTGGGAACTTCTATTATTTTGAACAAACGATTATTTCTCCGTGATACATGTTTTAATTCCTCAACAAAGTTTGATAGGTCGAGAAAAAAGGGATACATTCTGACAAAAAAATTAGAATATTCAAATATTGTTGCGTGTTCTAACAGCTCGCTTCGTCACAGGCGTGGACGGTAGTTTGGTCATTTTTTATCCTAACACAACGGGCACGCCTACCAAATCGGATTACCGAGGTTGCAAAACAAGCCAAGTTCATGTGACATTTCAAAGAACTTTTTCAGTGTAACGTATAATATGTCATGTTTGTCGTATACATTTGTGATACCAGTATATACCATGTGAAACACAATTCACGATCAGTTCACCGTATCTTAATTACACACTTTTCCAAAATCACGAATACCGTTAGATTCCTCTTTACCCTAGTCTCGCTTTCACTTTACCCTGGTCAAGGGTGACTTTTAGCATTAGAATTACGTCAATTATCAGCAATTTAGAATGTCATACTTAAGAGTTGCAAGTCTATGCGGTTTCAAGCTATCAGCGTGCATGAACATCATTCGTGATAACTGTCAATTCAGTGTACACGGAGCATAAACAATTCGAACCGCACGTACCATTCGCCATCTTGGACTAGGGTAAAGCACTTTACTCTAGTCGGTGTCTGCACTGTGGTAATGTGAATTTTGATTTAACAACACCCCGGAAATAATAATCATTCTGCAGTTCACTCATTTCAGACTCATCTCAGTCTTTTTTAAAACTTTGTGCGAACCACTGGTACTGCTCAACAAGCACCATGGAGCGAGTAATATCAAACCAAGTATGTAATTCGAGAACAATTTGCAATATCACAGCAACACATGATGCAGGTGTAATTGTTTCAACTCTTAACATGCGTGCAATCGTCTCGAACTTAGTATCACAGATATCGGGGAAAAACTTTAAATATCAAATTCTATGCTGAAATCGTTGGAGCACCGACTTGAACTATATCTCTTGCACTCGTTCCGGAAACTATGGTAACTCTGTTCAGTATTTTCAGAAATGACAGTCATTATTTGGTACCATCATCTTCGGTGGCATATAATGCATTTGTTTCACAATACTGATGCATCAATGTGCTATGAACTACTGGATAATGCTAGTTGAAACAAAATTACTTTTAGGGTCAATACCTACCCATTACACGACGTTCGTTTTGTGGTGATTTCTTGTTGCACTGAAGAATGTGTCAGTAAGTCTAGTTCAGTCATCTGACAGTTTCACACTAGTTACATTTACCGTTCAGTTTGAAACTTTGTCCGATTATGATGACACCAATGGGATTTTGAGCATAAGTATGTTTTATATGCGGTTATATCCTCATCATTACCTACAAAATAAATAGAAAAACAAATTCTAGATCTAAATGGTATGCGAATTGTATTATTTTCCATTGTGGAATTGAGTTATATCTTATTATTTCAAATGTCATGTCAAAAACATAACAAACTAGACGTCAAGGCCTAAAGATGCCTTGGAGGCATTTCGGTGTGATGATTAATTTATAATAGATATCGACGAAAATGAAAAATGTCGACTCCGCAAAAAAATTTACCGTTAAAATAATACCCCTTAGACATGTTTGTCTAGGGCGACGAGTCCGAGAAAAAAGTCCGTTTCGCTCTACGACTCACCGTTCCCGAGATATCAACGAAAACGAAAAATGCCAACTCGGCAAAAATTTTCTTAGTCAAGGTCAAAGTTCATCCATAATACATATAAGATAAATGTTGTCTAGAGCGACAAGTCCGAAAATAACATCCGTTTCGCTCTACGACGCACCGTTTCGGAGATATCGACGAAAAAGAGAAATGCCGACTCGGCAGAAAAATTTCGGGTCAAGGTCGAAGTTCATCCATAATACCCCTTAGACATGTTTGTCTAGGGCGACGAGTCCGAAAATAACGTCTGTTTCGCTCTACGACACACCGTTCCCGAGATATCGACTGAAACGAGAAATGCCGACTCGGCAAAAAAATTTCGGGTCCAGGTCAAAGTTCATCCATAAACCCCTTAGACATGTTTGTCTAGAGCGACGAGTCCGAAAATAACGTCCGTTTCGCTCTACGACACACCGTTTCCGAGATATCGACGAAAACGAAAAATGCCGACTCGGCAAAAAAATTTCGGGTCAAGGTCAAAGTTCATCCATAATACCTTTAAGACATGTTTGTCTGGGGTGACGAGTCCGAAAATAACGTCCGTTTCGCTCTACGAAGCACCGTTTCCGAGATATCGATGAAAACGATAATGCTGACTCGGTAAAAAAATTTCGGGTCAAGGTCAAAGTTCATCAATAATACCCCTTAGACATGTTTGTCTAGGGTGACGAGTCCGAAAATAACGTCCGTTTCGCTCTACGACGCACCGTTTACGAGATATCGATGAAAACGAATAATGCTGACTGCGCAAAAAAAATTCGGGTCAAGGTCAATCTTCATCCATAATACCCCTTAGACATGTTTGTCTAGGGCGACGATTCCGAAAATAACGTCCGTTTCCCTCTACGAAGCACCGTTTCCGAGATATCACCGAAAACGAAAAATGCCGACTCGGCAAAAAAATTTCGGGTCAAGGTCAAAGTTCATCAATAATACCCCTTAGACATGTTAGTCTAGGGCGACGAGTCCGAAAATAACGTCCGTTTCGCTCTACGACGCACCGTTTCCGAGATATCGACAAAAACGAAAAATGCCGACTCGGCAAAAAAATTTCGGGTCAAGGTCAAAGTTCATCCATAATACCCCTTAGACATTTTTGTCTAGGGCGACGAGTCCGAAAATAACGTCCGTTTCGCTCTACGACGCACCATTTCCGAGATATGCAGGATGCCTCAAGGATGACTCAGCAAAAAATTATTTCAAAGGTCGTTTGACGTATCGATCCCAAAATCAATAGGGTTCTTCCCTGTTGATATACAAACCTCCGTGCAAAATTCTGCAACTATTGCCTGAATATTTTTCGAGTTATCGTCCGGAAACCAAGTTTCAAGATCAGCCTCGATTTCATCCTCAAGGACCTCACGGACCTCGGAGCCGGATAAACAAAAATGATACACCCTAGAGATGTTTGTCTAGGGCGACGAGTCCGAAAATAACGTCCGTTTCGCTCTACGATGCACGGTTTCTGAGATATGCAGGAAGCCTCAAGGATGAATCAGCAAAAAATTATTTCGACCTCTAGGTCAAAGGTCGTTTGACGGATCGATCCCAAAATCAATAGGGTTCTTCCCTGGTGGCATATGAACCTCCATGCAGAGTTCTGCAACTATTGCGTAAATATTTTTCCAGTTATCGTCCGGAAACCAAGTCTCAAAATTAGCCTCGATTTCATTCTCACGGACCTCGGATCCGGCTCAAAAAGAATAGGGTTCTTCCACATATCATTTCTGACTTGTGGTGAAAATTTGACGAGGATCCGTCAAGGCAATCTAAAGTTATCGTCCGGAAACCAAAAGTGGCGGAAGAAGAAGAAAAAAAAAAAAAAAATCTGCTAAAACCTGCTGAGGCCAAACAAAATTATGAACCAATTTATAGTTATATTTGCCTAACTTACCACTATTACTGTCCATTGTCTTACAATCTCCGTGTGTGATGTATGCAAGGATTCTGATTCATCGAGTGTCAGTACTGTTGCTCAATAGTTCAGTGTTCACTTCACACATGTTCTTGGCAAGAACGTGTGTCACTGTCGAGATTTGAGGCGTTTGTTATAATTCGAATTCAATTTAGGGAGAATTTCATATGTGAAACCAATCATGCTTATATTTATATGTGAAAACAATCACGTTCTATACACGTCGGGAAGGGTATTCATAAAGCTGTTTTATATTCACATTATGTTTCATCGGAAGTACAGACATCTATATGCTATTCCTACTATAAATATTGTATATCAGAGCATTAAATGTCATTATAATTAAAAATCGCCGGTCAGCGCATGTTTTTGGCCCTTTTGGGGGGATTTTTGGGGATGACTGAATTTGTTGGTCTAACGTTACATATATATAGTCCTACTGACGAATGGATATCGATACAGATAAATCCATATTTTAGGAGCAATTCATGAATGATATTCACAAAATCATTATTTTAAACGGTCAAATTCGACGATTGATAGGCCTAATGATAGCCCTGTTATTACCACAGACACATAACTTTAACCCGCAGTGTCATTGATTTTGCTCCAGGTTACACTTTTCATCGTGAGTTTATTCACATTGACACATGACTTAAAACCAGCAAAAATCTTTTGCAAAATATAACAACATATATTATGATGATTGGACTGGGGAATGTATCAACCGAAACACCAGCACACCCGCGTTCGGTCAGTTCTTTTACTCGCAGCGATATTTTCTTGCCGTGTCCAAGCACACGACGAAACAAATCGTCTGCCATCAATGAGAATATTTCTGTGTAAAAGGGGAATAATATTATGATATGTTTGTACACAATGGTCATCATAGTAAGGATATGGTATTGGCGTATCGCTTGAAAAGCCGAATAATTACTTGGCGCATCAGGAACGCATAATTGGCGCGTCATCAACAAAATTTATCACCCATTTATTTCGATAGCACGATTGTATTCACGTTCGCCATTACTTTGACCTTGAAGATCAACTAATTATCTGGCTGTAGCCAAACACGCGATATGTAAATAGTACGAATTCACAGAAACATGATCAATTTGTGCTTCATATATTTATCACGTTCGGCCATGTTGATGTGCCAATTGCAGTTTCGCACCAGTGATCCTGAATGAACACAGTTTCACATTGTTTTTTGTTTTTTTGCACTCTCCAGAATTCGTTGCTATAACCATGACATAGATCAGTATTTGGTTTTGATGTCAATAGGCAATTTCAATCAAGTTTCAAAAACTTCACAAAATATCGCACATTTTTCTGCATACGATTTACCCGTGCTGTCGTTTCACGGATTCCGAGCTTACGAGGGGTCCAGAAACGACCAAGGGCAAAATAAAACCGGTGTAGGCTGTATGCCTGGATTATTGTACGCGTCGTATTTCTCCAAAAAAACGTTTGTCAGCACATCATATAAAAGAACGAATCCTGGTCAGTGCGAAAAAACGAGGCAAGATGAATACATGTCCAAATGTTGCTGTCCAAATTATGTAATAAATGTTAAATATTGTCAAATAATGATTTTATTGAATTTCAGAACAACGCTCAAGACTCACTTCCTTTTTTTCGTCTCTAAATCATGAGGCAGGCCGATCGCATACTTAGCCAAACACTGACAATATTGCGTAAGGAGGATGTATGTGGCATTTTGTTATAATTCACCCATTATAACAGAACTCAGATATACAGTGGGGTCCGAATGTCTAAGACTGAGAAATGAGAGTATCATCATAATATATAGTCGTACAAAAGAAGGCAAATGTTTAGGCGGTCTATAATACTGAATCCCCTGTTTTTACTTTATAGACAAGTATCTCAAAATCACACCAGAAGGTTCATTCTGGTAAAATCGACAAATTGTACCAACAAACTTGAATAAATATAGAAATGTAACATATTTTTCATATGTCACCAACTCGTGTTACATTGGTGAAACACATTAAGATAACTGGCTTCAATGGAACTGATGTTGACCAATACACAACCACCAAGCATATTGCACCCTTCTCATTTTATTATTCGCACTCCATTATTTTTCCCATCCAAATTAATTTAGTGTTTTTCGCCCAATAATAATAAAATATTCTGATGTTGCACAATTTCTGAATTTTTGATGGTATTTGTGCATACAAAGAGGAAGTGACTGAAAGAGCAAATAACAGATAACTTAAATGAAATATATTATATTTTGGCAATAAACTTTACAAAAGGTGATATTTTCAGGGTGGTCTAAGACTTTAGTGTGCTACCAATGAACACTGCGCGACAACTGGAAACATGTCATTTAATCTGTCTGACACCCTTTTAGACCTCACTAGAGATAAAAGAAAATGCAGCATAGCATACCTGGCCCAAGTATCATACGCTGCACCTTAATACTTACTCAACCACTACATGTATGCCATTTATTCCGTCTTCAATCCTTACTGGATATGGAGGAAAGCGCAGGATATGATACTTGTGCCGCATACGGCTGCTAGAGTTCGGCTCTATTTTGTGTGGCCTAACAAGCGCTTTTCAACTAATCTGAGTTATATTCGCCACGCTTCAATGTGCAAAAACCCCTACTCACTTGACCGCGGTACTTTATCCCGAAACACCCTCGAAATGCCCCCGACACGAAAAAAGTCTATTATGTTTACATCAATACGATCTTTAGAATAGGAACATTGTTCCTAAGACTCAGGTTCCAAGACTCTTTCTGGTTGATATAAGCCAGTTCGGAAATGTTTCTAGGTCAGGTCAAGTGGTATAAACAAAACGTTCGTACACACCATGTTCAAACGTGAGTGACGCGGTGAACTCCAAGTAAACAAAGTATTAAGATGGTGAAACCCTGCCGATTGTTGGCAGTAAATTTCACGACTTTAGTACCGCATACAAAATCTGAGCATTTGTCATAAAACTTCTGGTAGTCCGAAGTGACTTTATGCAGTTGGAGTGAATAGAGGAGTCATTTTCTTGTTTTAGAAAAATACAATCTTCGACCTGAAACGTCTGGATCATTCCGGATCATAACGATAAAGTTGGTACATCCGTTCTCAATATCAACCACGTAATCTTTAGAATACAGCGACTTTTTACATAGTGGAGCAGTCAGTGTCTATGAGCCGAGAATTACTTTTTGAATTTACCGCCAACATTTGTCACAAAATGCCCGACTGTCTTTGACACATTTACGAAGTGCGCCATTTTCAAAATATCACGTGGATTTGGACAACACACAGACTTGAAATATCATCTATTATTTTGATGATTTTCAAAGAATAGCTGACTTACTTGGGATTGGTACATCGTAGACTCCATAACGAGCTATCCAAAGCCATGTGACAATGCGTTTTCCCCCGTAAAATTGAGCCTGAACATCGGCTACTTTCAACATCAGGTGCCACGAAATCGTGTTTACATATTTCCCAGGTCAAAGTTTAATGTATCCTTACGCGAGACTTATCTTTGGTCATGTCGATTCTGGTAAACTGTATAATCCATTGATCACACCAAATAATCCACTTTCTGAATACTGAACGGGACTACGGCAGAAAATGTTCGCAGTACGACACATTACATGTGTTTTGTGATATCAATTGGTAGCGGTCATCCTCGGAATATTTCCTTCGGTTGTGAAGACCATATTTCGCGACTATGAGATTCGGTAGCTTCGTCTCCAAATGTTTTCCCGCGAGGCACCAACAGTCCCATTTGTTATGCATGTATATCGGCATATGACGGAGGTAATTCCAGAAATATGTACATAATCGAAGACATATTAGTTCATAGACAAAGAATTGTTGTAGATCGGGGAATGACAAACACTGAAAACCATGTTTCCAGACGATAACTGACATATCGCTCACCACGTGAGTTTGTATTCGCTCCGGTGAGAAAGCCGTTGAAATCCGTGCACAGGGTTTTGAGTTCAATGTGAAGAGCAATACTCACTAGCTGCTCAAGTCCAGTCTCGGTCAGTGATCGCATGGAACCACACGGAAAATCGTCGAGCACATGTCCTGGGGCGGATTATTAACCCTCTTTCAACCCTTCTTGCACATTGGGAGTTCATTTTCACAAATAGGTAATATAACACTATATTTGTTCAGGTACGTACACGTAATTTAAGCATTCTGTATATTGGAGCCCCGTCTCTATCAACACTGATCAAGTATCTATGAGTACCTATTCCATAAGTTCGTGGTTAAATACATCTCGATAACAAAATGAAACTGTATGTAGATGTATATCTATATGTATGTCAAGAAATTTAAATCAGGTGCCCTGATTGGCACAAGTATATGAGGTAATTATCAATAAGCAGCTATATGAGTTATTCATATCACCAACATATATATATTTCTCTAAATCAAGAAGTTTACTTGATTGTAATATTCCAATGATCAATTCAAGGCAATGTGATTGGTATCAGCAACAGAATAGAGTACCATCTGGCAAATCCATCATCTCATATTTTTCTGACTCCAAATGACTCCAGATGTTGCTGACAACTCCACACCACTTTCCTGACAGCTCAGCCAGAAGACAACACAACCAGAAGCTCCATAAATCCTGGTTCAAGTCTCAATCAGAAGACAGGCAATAGCAGCTCCACACCACTTGACTGATCCCCCAATGACAGGCACCCAGGAGCAATCATTCAGTTGGCCAACAATATGGATGTCAAAGCATAACAACAACTTGTGTTTTAAAGTTTGCACCAATATATACATGTATATTAAAACAATATATATATAAATTCAAATCAAGTGCATGTTGGATCTGTGATTCTGAAAAACCTGTACAGAATTGCACACCACCATTTTGGGTATTGTATTGTCACTATAAGACAATTGGATATCTTATACAACAGCAATTTGGGGATTCAATGGCCAATTATTAATATTTCCATTTTTATATTTTAATGGATAAAGTGGACAACACATTGTATGTATCGAAAATTTGTTATTGATACACATGTGTAGGTCAGAAATACATTATGAAGATTTGAATGGCAGTGTATCAAGTGGCCATGTGCAATATTGTTTGCCAATTATTCGTAATCTTTTTGATTAGTATTATATTTGATTTATTTTGTTCTTGTTTACCTTCCATGTACAAACTTTGTAAGATAAACATATGGATAAGGAATATACTACCAAATACACTATTTATTCATGACATTTGTTGTCTGGTATGTTTGATATCATACCTGTGATCCATGTATGTCAAAAGATGAAGTGCTGCAATTCATAACTCATGAATTGTACTAATAAAATGCTACCACTGTGTGAATTTCACATCAATTATGTTGACACAACCCATGTGCAATAATGATAATTTAATGTCACATGTAATCATGATGACAATGAATCAAAAGCCTGATGATACTTACATTTACATGTTATTGGGATCAGGATGTATCCTGTATCTAGCTTGGGGTTCGTGTTCTTTGTATGTATAGACACAAGCATTATGCACAATAGGGTCAGTGAATACATACATGTACTGTTAGTTATTTGATGAACACAGAGTGTTATGAATTATGCCAAATGCAAGAAGATGTTACTTCCCCAGAAGTTTTAAACTTATAACTGTCACTTTGGAAATACGGGTTATTATTTGCATTGATCAGGTGAATAGAGTAGTGTCATGGCCCAATGCACACAGAAGCCCTAGCATGCAGCAGTCTACATGTAAAAGAAAATGTGAAGTGTGCACAGTGGAGCATATGATATTGAAGTCTCCCTCTCACTGTGGCAGTGTCCTGAAGGGTTAAAAAATAGTGCCTGTGGTGGCCACTTGGGAAAAATTTTCAGTTGTCAATAAATGTCTGAACTTCAAAAATCATTTGTGATGTAATGGATTTGAACTTCAAAAAAATATTTCTCGGCTCATAAACTAGCATATGTAGTAATGCTCAGAAAAATACTTGGAACATTCGTAATCGACTTTTTCCACAAGAACGGATGTCCCGAAATTTTGGTAGTCAATTTCACCAATTTTAACATGAGATGCATAATAACTGCGCGTAAAATGCTTTAAATTAGTTATTAACATGATAATATAACATTTATGTGAAATATGTGTTCATTTGTTCAAGAAAAAACATTTTCAAAAATATTCAGTGCGCATCACTGACTAAAATATGGCGAGGGTAACAACCCCTTAAGTATTGTACAGGCGAAATCGAGTAATGTGTTCGTGACAGTGACTCGACAATGGTAGTGTGACAGCATGGTTTGGCTATGTTTATACCACTTGATCCTGACCCAATTCCACTGACCTGACCTGAAAACATTTCCGAACTCACGTATTGTGATCGAACCAATTGTGCAATAATTTTCTAACAAAACAGGATATGCAACAGTTCTTTATTAAGCTAACCTTAAAAGGAAACGCATACATTACAGTGCAATCGTGTTGAGATTGACAATAATCGATATCATTCTCTTGCAATCTTCAACCATCACAGACAACAAGGATTAGTATTTATCAGACTCGTGACTGCATCTATTTATAGCTGTTATGTTATGTATGACACGTGTGAGTGAACTTTGGCAGTACGGTGTACCAGTGCGTATGTAAGTACACTCTGTCAGGTGAAACTGGTACTACAACTGTCATGGACCAACAAGATAGAAAAATCGTCTGTGGCACCAGTAGCATATACGTACAACAACGCAATTTGTTTAGTTTGTGGTGTATGGATATACGGAGTGTATCAGTGCTGTTACATTTCCGAATTCTGATGACTAATGTGATTTTATATGCTTACATGTATGTATATAGAAGTAAACGTACGGAAGGAATGATGTTTTATGCGAGATTAACTATAGTGACACACATCACAAAAATATTCCATGGTAGGCTACACACAGCATCCACCAGTGATATTAACAATTACATTTTGAAACTTACAGTGTTGTTTGCGTCATTTACTCAACTTTACAAGTTTTTTTTGTTATCGCCCTGAGACCTTTACAGCCATTGCAGGCAAATTTGGATGATCCAATAGAGAATGCTTCACTCGAACTCGTTTTATGCACACCGACTGACGACAATGAACAAAGGGAATTATTCATACTATGCATATTGGCCCAATTTCCAGTGTGAGTTTGCTCTTTTATCTATTTTTTTTTTCATAATTCCCTATTATTGATATTTTATAGTCATTTTCCAAAGCAAATGCAGGAATGTTCAAATCATTCGTTTGAATGGAAATAGTTTGATATCGTTAACACGAAATTATTGTCATTGACTAAATTTAGACTGAGCACGTTTGTTTGAAATGAACTATACAGCATACTAGTCACAGAAACACAAATGTCTGTGAAATTCTTTCATTGATAATCTCCTGGGTTGTCTGAGGTATCCACCGATGAATGTTTCCTTTTTCATGGCGCCAAATGCTCAGAGGAAAGACGAAGATCGAATGAATAATAAAAATGGGACTACTCAATTGTAGTGATTTCAAATTGTTGATATAACCACGCCTCTGCTGTTCGTATCGTTTCAATGTAAAATCCGCAAAAGGATCACACAGAAAAATGTATAATTGCACTTTCTTTGTTGAATGTTTCATCAGTGACGTAATCGTGGTCTTACAAGAGAAATAATTCAAGAACGAGGAAATAGTACTCTGAAGAACACGTAAAACCCTATCCGATTGGAAGGGAGTCGGATCACTATTCGACCACTTCAAACAGGAAACCGATCTAGGATCCTCGACACATTTTGCTTTGCTGAGCAAGATCAAATTACTGTACGATATAAAAAGTATCATTTATAATGAACGTTGATACCAAAACATTTACTTTCACTAAAGGGAACGAAAATGTTGATGATTATCATTCCCCAATATTTTCCCGTTGTGATGCACGAGATCATAAATGAACCGACATAGTCGACTAACTTGCCGGAATTGCTACCAGTGACCTTGACCTTTATCAATAACCTTGAAATTCTGCGATTTTCATGTACTGGCCATTCTGAATATGAGAGTGAATATCGTGTGTATATATGTTATACTATTCTTGGAGGACTTTATACTATTTTCGAATTTTGCATTTTGCTGGAAAGTTCATCAGATTTTAGTGATAAAACATTAAGTGTGTCAAAACCGACAGAATGATCAAAGTGAAAATATATTGAAACTTTGCTACAATAGATGTTTATAAAACTAACCCACTAATCCCAAATCCACAAATATATCTGTAAAACTCCCCATAATATAAAATACACATGAAAAACATGTACAATCTACACATATCATGTAAAGAAACACTGACTACATGTATTACATTATATTTGCCGTCTTAATTACTTCAAATGACGTCCGATTCCCAAAATAACAACAGATCGGGAAACTACTTTTGAAGACCTTTCAAACGAGCTACTAGTCATTTTTCAGGTCAATTCCGACCTTGGGCACTTGGAAAAGCTACATATAATAGACCTTAGATTTAATGCAATTGTTGCTAGTCTCAGTTAGTACTACATTATACTTTTACTTTCGTATTTTCATCCTTAATATTTATTAGATATAGTGACACACTTGATTTTCACCCAAAGGTCAACATTGACCTGGACTTTTGACTCTTGACCTTGAAATTTTGGTGGACCGAAAAGAACTAACCTAGCTTATGAAACGGTCTAAATGACAAATTTTTATACTCATTATCCACGCTGATAATAACATGGATATCTTGAAATATGTAACTTCGCTTATAATGGGAACGAAACAGATAATCCAATCGAGTTAAAAATTAATAGGGAGCATCAGAGTTCGGTTCCTCATCGTATTCAAGTATCAGATCGTATTCAAGTATCAGTCTCATCGTGATTATGGAATGTGGGTCTACTATCAAATATCCAATATAGTCTGGATTTTGAACTGTGGCATAATGTTTACCAATTATCTGGGTCGTTTAGCGTAATTGCACGTTTCTTCATGCGATATTCGAGTTTGGTACAATATAATGATATCCAAGTGGAGAATTAGAATGAAATTTTAGAAATGTTTTTAAATATGCCTGGTAGCAAACGTGTCACCCGCATTTTTTTGTGCGATAATGAATGATCGACCAGTTGTACCATTTATGTCGTTCTTAACAATTTCTAAGCGAAACGGTGCGTACGCCATAGCCTGCGGAGTTTGTTGACGTGAGCAAAAAAACGAATTTGTTTGGTGTTAATTTTGGATAATTTGGCAAACATACGAAAGGGGACGGTTTAATTGTGTTATGATTAACGTAGCTTAGGTTCAGATACTCCTTTCCCCATGTTTTGTGGCCGTTAGCTAGACATTTTCGGTAGCAAATCTTGGTTTGTAATATGGATGGATGGTTATCACAATGCGGTGATTTGTGTCGGGGGCGGCACGTTGGAAGTTTTCACCCACGCTCGATTCAATGCTGCGTTCGATTCCTATCTGGCAAAAAGGTGATCCCAGTTTCCCTTCATGCACCCAATAATGCACATAATGCACCCATATTACGGCGCACCACGTTATAGCATGTCAACAACCAATCTATTCTATAGTGGACTAAACAGTTTCCGTGGTATTAAGAAATATTTTCCACAATAAAATAGAAAGAAAAGAAACAAAACTGCTTATTTGTATAAGAGCCGTCAGTTCTTGGAGTCGATCTGCAGCACCAGGAAAACATGACGGAAAATGAGTGTATTTTTAATTAGAATGATGTATACGAATGGTTTTGTTTGTTTATTGCTGTATCATCTGGATTGGGAATAAAATGGTAATACCATACCTGTGAAGTCTTATCTTTTATCTGCATGCAAACAGCTTTGTGGAAACTGCCTCTTTCCTCAGTCGATCATTGATGCTAGGTCAGTGACGCACTCACTCGGTCACTGATGAAAATATTTATAGCCCCCATATATCATCAAACGCATGGAATACAAGTTAGATTTTGGTACCATCACTTAGCGTAACCAATGTAAATGTGCATTTGCCAATCATAATGCTCATACTAGTATTGTTCAAAAAGTCACATAAGATACTCTGTGAAGATCAAGGCTTTGGAGTGCTGCCCAATTTTTCGTTATTTCTATCTTCAGTGGTATTCCTGGACATTTATGTATTGAGTGGCCTGCAATATGATAATAACTCTACAATGATACTTGATGTTGGCACTGGTACATTTCGAGAGCGATTCCCGCTCGAGTTGTATTTGCTGATAAAAAAAAAACTGAATATCTCATAAATACATGTAATTAAATTCTTTCAATATTTCATTTTTTTCTCAGACCGAGTGAACATCCGTGTTACTGTCAAAACACAAATATTTTGTGGTCAATTTATTTTTACTCATTTATTTTTTGCTCATTTTTTGTTCAGTCGCAAAATTAAATTGACAGCAAATATTTCTCTTCTGTATACATAATACACTTGCCAGCTAAAACCTGCAAGCTTCTATCTCCGCAAATTTGTCTGGAAAGAAAAACCACAACTACTAGGCGCATATATTTGTCTCTTCACAGTAATAAGACGATTACTGTATTGGTCCTAATATAAATGATGTGCTATTTAAGTGCAACAGTTAACATTAGGGCCCATATACAGGCTAGGTAAAATTTAGGAACCATTTTGAGGGAATTATTTATATAATACTTGTATGCTGTTTATGAAGTGTTATTTTTTGGGGAAAGTAGCCTGGATACGATGTTTAAAACATCCCAAGACCTTGTTGTAAGGAATAAATACAGTTATAAAGTGCGAAACAAAACCCTTCTTTCGCTGCGAAAGAGGGACTATCGGGGTAGTGCGTTTATTGGAACCCATGATGCTTATGGAGTACCACACACATGTTTGGTTTGTGCATGTTTTGTCAACGGAACACTTAACACCATTCGCACCGCATCAATAGAATACAGCATAACACATGGTCTGGGATGGATTCCAATCACTGCATCAATACAGTTTCGTGAAATTAATTTTATAGACGTTAGCGTATTTGAACACATTCTGAATTTATTGAGATCTCTATCATGTTATAGAGTAGACATGCGAAAATTACCATAAATGTACAATGTATAAAATACAGTCCCTTATTGTGATACATTACCAGGTAATGGTATGTTATAAGGGTAGTATGGGTACATCGAACACCATTGCATACCATGTTACTGCATATACATTATCAAACCTTTCAAATGTTATGAAACGACATTTTGTTATATCACCGCACATATTGTCAGTAATATTTTTTAATTCATCAATGTGAATAAAGAAAGTATGAACAGTGACGGTATGTAGAACTCAGCCAGTTCAGTCTGCATAATGGATTTCTGTCATACATATTTTCTTGTGAACATGTGCAGGTTTCTAATCTCAACTGATTATTATAATTGTTTTTTATGGACATGTTTTATAGTATGTTGACGACACCAGTCGATTTTCGTGACCAATTTCTGACATATCTTTTGCATACGATATATGGGGAGACTATGAATGTTGGTGAGATTGCATGGTCTGGATAGGAAAGTTGAGATTGATGCAGGCTAAATTATTACGAGAAATATCCGCTTTGACAACTATGATCATTCCAATAATATGAAAGGAGGTGACATTGAGTTCAAGAGTTGCCCAAGATCAGCAATATTCATATATGACCCTTCACAAGTCAAATATCACGAAAAAAAAAAAAAATTCTGGCCATTCTCACGAGTTATTGCTTACAGCATTTTGTTGACATATGAATGATTGCCAGAAATTTCTCGAATTTTAGTAACTGTATTCAAACTATGTACACAGTGTAACTAGTAGCCATTCTATTGAATAAATGGCAACAAAATTTTTCTAGCGTTCGTGGGCGGTCACATTTCATAACATTGTGTACTTTACATGTTCTGTACCTTCATGCAATTATAAAAAGAAACTTATTCATCTTTTGCTAAGCTCACTAAATTGATGATATTTAGGTTGTTTTAGGGACAAATTGTGACTAATGTTGGAGGTGTGATTGACTGCAACAATGGACTCTTCACTCACTATTTACTAGTACATTACTAGGCATCTGCTGTAACCTGTGATTTCTGTCCACAGGTCTGTGGCATCGACATTCCCGAGATAGCTTTCCGAGTTTGTCTTGTGAGTTGCTTTATTATATTTTGTGATTTTCAGTATAAATGTACGTCATATTCTGTGGTTGTCCATATAACTCTACAAATTAACTATACATTATTCTGGGTTAATTCAGCGATACCAATTCTAATGTACTGATAAATCATGTACATGTATGGTCATTCTTTTCAGACCACGTTCGACTCGTCGGCAGTTGACTACAGTCCTGGTCTTCCAGTTGACTACAGCCCTGCAAACACGTTCTTGAGACAGAAGAGATACTTCAGTACTTGTGGTGTATGCATTGGATTCGGGTTACTAGTACATTAAAAAAATCATGTAGTATTTTGTACACAATGCAAATATTTCGAGATTGTAATTAAATTAATCTTACCTGATGTGGCAACTTGATAAGATTTTTTTTTCTTTCAGGCTGTTGTTGTTCCGGTGTTCTTCAAGCTACACTTTGCACGGAACGGTGCTTTGTGTGGTAGCTCACAATTTCTCAGAAGGTCTTTGTGAGTTAGTCTCTTTGTTTGACGTACTAAACAAGAGATAACAGCTACTCGGAACTCTCACCGAGGACAAACCTTGCACACAGCGTGGTGCAAGGTAGCTGGATTCCAGCCTTAACCTGGAACGAGGTTAAGGTCCTGTGCTCGAGAATCACCAGAAGGTGTGCCTTGAGGGCGTCCGTAACGCCAAAAAACTTGTCACTTAGTATCAGTGGCAAGGTGTGGCCTTGAGAGAAACAGACATCGGCCCAACCCAAATTTGTGGACTGAATTATTGATTGACTTGTGTTGAAAAAAAAAATAAATTCATTCAACATTCGTCAGACTGTCCCATTTATATTACGATCATAACGTTCCATAAATATTGTGGCTGGGGACTTTGGTACATAACTTGCGAGTTATTCGACTATTTGTATCTATCTCGTGCAGAATAAAGAATTCCATTGCATCCTGTTACTGATTGACTACATTCACTGCTAGTCCATGCGAGCATAAGCTGATAATATCTGAGAGTAAACAACGAACAACATTTGATCTGTTTAGTTCTTGAATCATCTTCAAAAGCTTCTAACGATACGGATAGGAAAGTGATATTTCACGTGACAATCAGTACTGTGAATTTTCGAATCAACTTCTCAAGTAGAGAGATTTTGACTAGTACAACATTTTATAAATAAGTGCTTTCACTGTACCTACATTTGGGAATCGTGTGGTGTTTATTTTGTATATACAGTGGTCCCCCTCAGATAAGACCCCCCTCAAGAAAGACTTCCCCCTCTGTAAAGACTTTTTCTTGTGGCGCTAGAATGACTTTAACATGTGAATGAACCCCTCTAATAAGACATCCCCTTAGATAAGACCCTAATTTTGTGGCAGAAGGGTAGGTCTTATCTGAGGGGGACCACTGTATACATACAGTGAAAATGGCCAGGCGAAAGAGTGCAGACCAAAGAAGAAAGGAAGCAAAGCTTAGTGTGAGGGCACTGCGGGAAAATGAAACATCAAGTGAAAAATGTGAAAGATTGGAGAAAGAACGAAAACGACGTTCAGCAATTCGACAAACTGAAATGCCAGAGGAAAAAAAACAGAGAGTTGCTAGACAATCGAAAAGTCAGAAAGAGTTGCGAATTAAAGAAACAACAGAACAAAAACAGGAAAGACTAGATACACAATCAAAAATTCAGAGGGACTTACGAGTTAAAGAAACAACAGAACAAAAACGGCAAAGACTAGATACACAATCAAAAATTCAGAGGGACTTGCGAGTTAAAGAAACAACAGAACAAAAACAGGAAAGACTAGATACACAATCAAAAATTCAGAGGGACTTACGAGTTAAAGAAACAACAGAACAAAAACGGCAAAGACTAGATACACAATCAAAAATTCAGAAGGACTTGCGAGTTAAAGAAACAACAGAACAAAAACGGCAAAGACTAGATACACAATCAAAAATTCAGAGGGATCTGCGGAACAGAGAAACGGCAGAACAAAAGACGCTAAGACTTGACAGAAAACGTTGTCATAAAACAGAAAGGCTTGAAAATGAAACGCCCCAACAAAAAAGACTTAGGCTTGACAAACAAATTAAGATTCACAAGGATAAGATAGAAAAGGAAACACCAGTACAGAAAAGGTTAAGAACTGTTGAACAACAGAAGCGTCAGAGAACTTTGCGTGAGAAAAAAAATAATACTGCTGATAATGTAGTATGTAGCTTCCTGAAAAAAGTTAAGGACTCTGCTAATTATGTATGTTGTTCATGTCATAGATTGCTGTACAGGATGAAAGTCATTCGCCTGAATGATGAAAAATACAAGAAGTGTTCCAAAACTCTCTTGAGTGAGGTGCTTTCATTTCGACTGAAATCATATGATGATCATGAATGGATTTGCAGAACATGCCATTTGACACTAAAAAGGGGAAAGTTACCTGCACAATCCAAAGCTAATAATTTGACATTAGTTGAACAACCACAGGAATTGAAAGACCTGAATCCATTAGAATTGAGACTTCTCTGTCAGAGAATTCCGTTTATGAAAATGGTTGCATTACCAAGGGGCAAACAACATGGAATTCATGGACCAGCAGTGAATGTGCCATCAAAACTAGATGCAGTTTGTCAGTTATTGCCACGGCTTCCATCAGAATCACAAATTGTCCCGATGAAGCTCAAGAGACAGCTGAAACATTCTTCCCATTACATACATGAACATGTAAGACCTGATGTATTGATGAATGCACTTAGGTGGTTGAAAAAAAATAATCCACATTATAGCTCAGTAGAGATAAATGACCATTGGGTTGAAGACGCTAAAGATGATGATAATGAGCTGTGGCGAGCAATCAGTTTGGGTATAGGAGAAGTTAACAACGCAAAAGAACAAGGAGCAAAGGACAAAGACCAAAACAAAAATCTGCAAGAAAACACATCCAATATAGTCAAAGGAGACGATCGTCAAATAACATCAGGCAACAACACATTTGAAGTTGTGTCTATGTCCGATATAAGTGGGCCCAATCGGAATGATTATGATAAACTTGCTACGATGGCAAGGCAAAACGATATGAATATTATCGATGTACCAGGAGATGGGAATTGTATGTTTTATGCAATTTGGCACCACCTCGAAAAGCTTGGTATCACAAATACAAATGCTACTTTGTTGCGCTTCCAGGTTTCTGAATTCATGCGGCAAAATCGGGAACACTACATAGATTTCATAGCAGTGAGAATTGCAAATCAGGATTTGTCAAATGCTGACACAGAACAACCAACTGTAGAAGACCTGGTTATCAATGCCATAGATGACCGAGATTCACAGAGAGAAGTACAGTGGGTCAGATATCTCGATGATCTTGAAAATGGAAGTCTCTGGGGTGATAATGTAATATTGCAAGCTTTTGCAGACATGTATTCTTTGACAGTGAATGTCCATGCAACTTCTTCTGAAGTGGTACATGTTGTCACACCGAGAGATGGTAACGAAGGTGCGCATGTAATTCACCTTGGATTGATTGCACAATCCCATTATGTGATTTTTGAACCATGCATGACTTCTGAATTCCGCGCAAGCTACAACAATCTGACAGAAGTGAGCATCAGGGGTTCTGATAGTGATGATGACACTGATGAGATGGTAGCTGAAGATGAGCAAGCATTTGAGGAAGCTTCGAAAATTCGTGGATTACCTTATGAAACGAGCATGGTGAATGAATACCCCGAACTAATGAACAAAGTGATCAGTGTTGCACCAGCGGAAGGCCAGAAACCGACACCTTTTCTCAGTGATCCTAACTTTGAAGAACTCTCAAATCCAGACAAATATCCAGATGGAGCAAATGCAATGACAGCTGAACGCCCCTGTGATCTGACACCACGAAGGTATTTCAACCAAAGATTACTTGATTTTGATGGTCGGTTTGGGTCAATAGAGTATATCCTGAGTGCACAGTATGCCACAGAATGCAAACAAGTGACCAGTGATATCAACCACTACATTTTCCGAAGAGCAAGTGGAAAGAATTTCCAAGGAAAATCTTTGACGGCTGGAATGGTTAAAAGTGTTGAACAAATGAAAGGCTATGTGAAAACTGACCATGCATATAGAATGCTAAAGAACGTAAGAGGAACGCCAGCCTACTTCCAAACTGTGTTCTATGACGTGTTGGGTATGGTTCGACAGCTAGGGATACCAACTTGGTTCTTCACAGTGTCTGCTGCTGACATGCAATGGCCTGATGTTATACAGACGATAGCAAGACAATATGGGACAATTTTGAGTGATGAAGAT
Source organism: Terebella lapidaria (assembly GCA_949152475.1). Classification (NCBI taxonomy): domain Eukaryota; kingdom Metazoa; phylum Annelida; class Polychaeta; order Terebellida; family Terebellidae; genus Terebella; species Terebella lapidaria. The sequence goes on along the minus strand of OX424557.1, from coordinate 44,384,806 downwards.
GTAAAAAAATTGTCATTTATTGAAAGATCCCAATGGTTGAGAAGGAATCCAGTGACTGCTGCAAGACAGTTTCAGTACAGACTGGAGCTCTTATTCAAGGATGTTCTGAAATCTAATGCAAAGCCATTAGGAGAGATTGTTGACTATGTCATTCGCATTGAATTTCAAGCTCGCGGATCTCCTCATGCACACACTCTGCTCTGGGTGAAAAATGCACCGAAGATTAATGTCAATTCAGATGAACAGATTGTGTCTTTCATTGAAAAACATATTACTTGTGAAATTCCTGAAGACGATCCTTCTCTGGAAGAGCTGGTGAAGAAGTTGCAGACACACACTCATTCATCGTACTGCAAGAAAAAAGGGCACTGCAGATTTAACTACCCAAGACCACCAGCTCCTCTCACAATCATTGCAAGAGAACCAGACGATCCTGAGACGGCGAATCATAAGAAAGAGCATGCTTCAGATGTTCTGAGTAAAGTTAAGAATGTCGTTTGTGATGAGAATACACCAAAAGATAGCAATATGAGTGAAATCTTGACAAGAGCAGAGGTCTCTTTGGAAAACTACACACAAGCATTAAAAGTTTCAGAGAGAGGCACAACTGTAATTCTGAAGAGAGCTCCCCAGGAGACATATGTTAATGCCTACAATCCCACTGTATTGAAAGCTTGGCAGGCAAACATTGATGTACAATATATAATCGATGCTTATGCGTGTGTTATGTACATAGCTGCATATATGACAAAGAATGAGAAAGGCGTAGGAGAGCTTCTCAAGCAAGTCTGTAAAGAGCATAAAGATCAGGAAATAAAGACCATGTTACGACGTGTGGGTTCTGTATTTCTGAACCATCGTGAACTCAGTGCACAAGAAGCTGTCTATCGCATTTTGTCCATGCCAATGAAGAAATTCAGCAGAGAAGTGTTGTTTGTGAATACTGACCAAATGTGTGACAGGGCAGCAGTTCTCAAGCCTCAAAAACAACTTGATGAACTGGAGGATTCTGATGAAAATATATTCCAAAGTAATGTTGTTGAAAGATATTCACTGAGGCCAGACTGTGTTGGAAATCTATGTCTTGCAGATTTTGCGTGTAACTACAAAGTTAGTTATGCAAATCCAGATGAATGCACAGATGACAGCAACCCTATTGTGTTAGAAATTGAAGATGATATAGAAAACCGTAGAAGACTCCCCAAGTATATTCATTTGAAAAAAAATGGTGGCGTAATGCAGAAGCGAAAGCGTGAGGCTGTCATCAGGTTTCGCAAATTCAGTCGTGAAAAAACTCCGAGTGACTTCTATCGAGCAAAGCTGATGTTGTTTCTTCCATGGAGAAATGAAGAAAGTGACTTACTGGCCCAATATCCTGACTATGCATCACATTATTTCGCCGTTGAAGAATCAATCCATGAGAACGAAAGCAAGTTCGCAGAAAATTTGGAATTGATAGACGAGGCTATGGAAAACAACGAAAGACTTGGGCCACCAGAACATGTATGGGCAGATATTGCACCAGGTGCCGAACATGAGAATTTACAAGATATTAATGAGGGTATTGATGTTGAGAGAGACATGGACCAGGAAGATCTTCTTGATAATGCTGCAATGATAGAACGACCTGATGGTCAACATGTGTCCGAAATTACTGCACGATATCAAGCTGAGGCTGAAAAGCAGACATTAGAGGATGACGAGTACAGACGCATGGTTCGTGGATTGAATGCAAAACAAGCAGAAATTGTGTTCTACAACAGGAAATGGTGCAAGGAAACAGTGATTGCTCTAAGAGAAAACAAGCCAATCAAACCATATCACGTGTTCATTAGTGGACCTGGTGGTGTTGGGAAATCACACGTGATCAAATTGATAGAGTCAGACGCAAGGAAGCTGCTGCGAATGTCAAGCACCATAGGGCCATCTGATGTAGTCGTACTCTTACTTGCTCCAACTGGTGTAGCGGCTTACCAGATAGGTGGTATGACAATTCATTCTGCATTGATGTTGCAAGCAAAAATGTATGGGTGTGACCAAATATCATTTGACAAACTGAATAGTTTGAGATCCAAACTCGAGAACCTTTATTTGTTGATCGTTGATGAAATATCTATGGTGGGACCAGATATGTTACTGCACATTCACAAGAGATTGGAAAAAATCAAGGGTGTGACAGGAGACTCAGTCTTTGGCAATGTGTCAGTGCTAGCAGTTGGAGACATGTATCAACTTCCACCAGTGAAACAGTCTAACATTTTTCAACCTGTTCGTGATCCTGTTGAGCGGCTCAATGGCAACATGTGGAAAGACCACTTTAGACTGCATGAATTAGATGAAGTTATGCGTCAAAAGGATGGTGGTGCTTTTGCTGAAATGCTTTGCCGTATCAGAGTAGGAAAACACACAGAGGCTGATATTGCAATGCTGCAAGGACGTGAGATAACCGAGGATGACACTTCTTATCCACATGATGCACTACATGTCTTTGCATTCAATGCTGATGTTGATGACAGGAACGAGAAAAAACTAAGAGAATTAGAGCCAAATGAAGAAAAGCTATCGTATATTCATGCATCAGATGATAAGACTGATAGTACTGGCCAGCTAGATTTGGGAAAAGTACGTGCATCAGCAAAACGTTCAGAAACGGCAGGCTTGCATACAGTTTTGATACTAGCAGAGAATGCAAGAGTGATGTTGACGTATAATGTGGACACTGCGGACGGTCTTGTAAATGGTGTACTCGGAACAGTGGAAAGTATTGTGAAAAATGTGCATGGAAAAACACAAGTTGTTCTTGTTAAATTTGATAATGACACAGTTGGCAGAAATACTATTCGCACCAGTCAATGGAAGAATGAATACCCAAATGCAGTTCCAATACAGAGACATGAAGGAAGGTTTGAAAAAGGTAACAGGAAAGGCGCTCAAATTGCGAGAAGACAGTTTCCTCTCACGTTGGCATGGGCTGTGACGATTCATAAATGTCAGGGTCTTACAGTTGATACAATAGTTGTCAATATGAAAGGAGCAAAACGCTTTGGGAAAGGACAGGCATATGTAGCGTTTAGCCGTGTGAAGACTATGGAAGGTTTATATATTGTGAATTTCGATGCTGTTGGGATCAAAGCCAATGACAGAGTCGAAACTGACATGGAAGAAATGCGAGAGAACACAATACCGAAAGATTACTTGAAGCTCATGGATGTCAAGAAGTCTGACTACAAAACGATAGGGCATTTAAATGTGCGGTACTTTTTGAAGAAGCTCCCGGATTTACTGAGTGACAGATATATTGACATATTACAACGTGTGGATGTTATGTGCTTTACCGAAACGTATTTGGCTAAAGAGCACAATATTGACACCTTCTGTCAGAAATACAGTTACAATACCTTCAGACAAGACGTTCCATCTATAGACGTACATGGTGGGATGCATGGTATCATGATTTGTGGAAAATACGGACTGCAAGGAAAGGATAACACGCCTGAGAACACTGAGGGGTTGGAATGCAAAGTTGTAACTTTTGAAGCTGTTCAGCTGACTGTGGTCCTTGTCTACAGAAAACCATGCTTTCACTTGGACCAATTTCTCAAGAAGCTCGGCAGTGTACTGCAAAAGTTGCCCCTTGATACACCGATAGTTGTTCTTGGTGATTTCAACGATGATCTTAGTGTCAATCCTGAAAGCAAACTTACGAACTTAATGACGGAACTAGGATTCGATCAACTTGTAACAACACCCACTACAGATAGAGGCACATTGATTGACCATATATACTACAATAGATTCTCATTAGCTGACGTTATTGATGTACATGATACCTATTGTTCTGATCACGACATGACGTTCCTATCTACGAAGTGTGCATAAATGGTTTATTTCAAGTTTGCATTATAATTGAAGAATTGACCTTTTAGATATTGACCTTTTATATATATTTTTTAATTGATACTCAATAGATTTTTTGGCATTTGCAGTGTTTTTTCGTTGATGTCAACATTGGTAACAAACAGTTCCTCAAATTGAATAATCCTACAACACTTCCAAATGAAAGAATGGAATCTATAACATTTTATTCATGACAAATTTATTTATTGGTATTGATTGCTAACAATGAAAATTCATTAATGGTGAACAATTGCAAATGAATTCAAATTTGTTCAGTAGGGACCCAGGCATTTCACTCCTGTTCGTGATCACATCTTGAACGGTATAAGGCATATTTGTTGTACATACGGAAAAAAATTGTATTCAATAATGTACCCCATTGGGGTTCTGAAGGTTATCAGTTTCATAAGTGTCATAAGTAAACTTCACTTTCCTGTCAGGGTTGCATGGAGTTTACATTTAAAACTTTGGGAATATTTCTCCATGCACGTGATAGTGTTTTTGACATGCCTGTCAACGAGGTTTCCATAATTTTTTTTTCATAGTTGAATCACTACAATGAATCACTCATGCCTCATTTTATTCAAACGTATGTGTATTCACTTTATTGGTGTGTTTTATTATTTCATATTGTCACAAATGTAGTTTATGTTTCTGTCAAGTGGACGGTAATGATACTCACCATATACTTACTTATAAGTATCTCCTGGCTATTATTTCACACTGCTTTTTAAAAAAAATGTCCACAGCATTTGCTGCCAAATGAGGGTTAATGACTCCATTTTGATGATGATTGTCGTGCTTAAGATTAGTATGTGTAAATTATGAGTATAGAGTGGTGAAATTGGTTTGTTGTCTGATCATTTTTAGGATGTGCAACTTGGACAGGCGTTTGCCTGTGCAAGTTGCATGGATGGGGCCAGGGTGGGGTAAGTGGCGCCCTCTGGTGCACAATAAATGTGAATTTAGTTAATCTTCTGAAGGATGCTGGTTCACACAAATGTTTTACTGCTCCAACAGAGAGGTATTATGTTCATATATCCGAATATATATTAACATATGTTGTTTCTAAGCCTGACGTGCTCTTTGACTGTTTGTATTGTCTTCTGTACTGCGGTTGCCTTTCATCATCACACCAGCAGAATGACTTGTATGTGGAATATCTGAAATTGTATTTTTATTATTGAATATGTTCGTAAACTAGTAACAAGTACTTGAACAGATCCAATACATTACTTATTCAGTTATATAGTGTGTTTGTTTGTAATAATGTTTATCAGCATCCTTAATACTTGATTGTTGTCTTCTAATTGTTGTGCAATGTGTGTTAAGTTGGTGGATCACAATGTGAAAAGTATTTTTGTTTTGGGTGTTTTCAATTTCAAGGCTTTGATTCATGCATATGTGATATAATTCTAATGATTCAAAGACATCATTCAAGCCTGAGAGTGCCGCTTGGGGGTAGAGGTAACTTTTACTAATATATCGTTGTGAAAATGGGATTTATCATGGAGTTTTCTTGGGTCACTGTCAACTGTAGTGGTATTGTGCTATTCATGAATGATAACCTGATTCGAATTGTTCAAGTGTAGTTTATATATATAAATGCCCAAAACAATATTTGATGCAACATGTGAAAGGAATATATGTTTCCAAGCATACTGCTGTCCAAACTATAATTGTTGTGAAGTTTCGCAAAATAGCATGACAGTTTTTGCAGGTAACGTTTTTGTTATCTCTGATGTAGCTCCAAATTATGGGTATCATCTGATAACCCTATTTGCATAAGGCAAATTTCCTATACCAGACGAAATCTAGAATTTCAAATCATCTCCTTTAACATTCAAAGCACGTGCCTGGAATATTTCGCTGATCTGTAACTTCACGTGTGAAATGCCAAACACATGTACTCAAAAAATATCATTTTTGCTGTCCCAGGGAAGAGTACGGATAGTTCCAGAACATATATATTTCAATAATTTATGCCATATTAATTTTCCTAGTTTTGTTTTTGACTTCTTTGCATATATAGTTTACTTTGGCCTGATAGACTGGAAATTGGTGTACATATATAGTTGTTAATATTTGATGGTATATAATTGTACTTTTATATACACATTTGTATGTACAAATACGTTGTGGTCCGAAATAAGATTCATGACTGAAGGTATTAGCATTACACATGCATGATGTATATGATTGTCAGCAAATTTACTGAGTGTTTAGTAATGAAGGTGATATAATCAATATTGTATGCTGTTAACATTTTGACATCGGCTGACTGCGAGACTGAACATGCGTGAACAATGACATGAAACTGTCTTTATTATTCGATCATTTTCATGGTCATTCATTAAGCCTCTGGCGTGGCATTAAGTTGCCCGTAAGCAAAGAAATATCATCTTGCATAATCATCAGCATCATCCATTAAGCCTCTGACTTGGCATTAAGTTGCCAGTAGGCAAAGAAAGTAGTCTAAAGATCTAGCATGGTCATTTCGCATATAAAACTAGAGCAGTCAGCCAACTGTAGAAGGATAATCTGCAATATATTACATTGATTGATTAAAATGATCAGATGTTACATGTAACAAATGGTTTTAGGCCACAAACAGTTTGAGTGCCTTATTGAGTGCCTACAAATTGAAATTCACCAAGTTGTTGCCATATCCAGTGGAAAATTGTTCAAGTATGTGGCTGCATACGCAATACTAAAAAGAATTAAGAAAACCCATTCTAATATATACGTGTATATATTTTTTAAATCATAGAACTTATTCATTAATGTGGATTTTTGTTAATGAGAGACTTGTTCGTATCATGACACATGGCTATCGTTATCAATGATCTGACAATTTTTGTTCATATGTGAGAATCTTTAGTGTAAATGCACTAGTATGTATACACTCTGTTGGATGATAAATCATCTCCATTTGTTTCATTATGTTTAGATTTGTAATATTACATAGGAGCATGACGGATTATTTGCTGTCTCAGATGTGAAAAAGATGTTTGTTGCTGTATTATTAATATATGTGTTTTTGTTCAGTAAAATACGTTATTTACAATATTAATGTATTGTTGGTTCATTCATCTGATAAACAGTTCCGACCTGATCACAGACTAGTTTTGAATCCTGACCACAGACGACTGTTTGGCCTACAACATTGCTTATCAGATTACTAATAAGGCCTTAATATCAGTAAAAAATCATATTTGACGTCTGATTCTGAAAATGGCGACAGATTTGGAAAGTCTCTCATTTTGCTCAAAGACCTTTCAAAAAAGCTACTACTCGATATACTCACAACAAGTCAAGATCAATGTCATTTTCAAGTTCAACTTCGACCTTGGGCGCTTGAAGAGGTCATAGGCCTTAGGTTTATACAGAAGTCGCCAGCCTTTATAAGTGCTTCATTCCGGATTTCCTTTGTGTTTCTGTTTTCATCACTTCCTGAGATATAGTGACCTACTCGATTTTCACCTAAAGGTAAATTTTGACCTTGACCTCTGACTCTTGACCTTGAAATTTCGTGAACTGGAACTTGCTTAATAAATAGTCCACTGAGACATTGAAGGAAAGACTCCCTCCAATATTGACTTTATGACCTTTTGAAATTTGGGATATTTGATGTTTATGGCGTCATTGTAACGTCACTGTAGCTCAAAGCACCAAAAATGAGGCATCACTGGACTTAGGAGACCAAGACCTTTCTAACTCTATACTGGTTCGTCTTTGAACTGGACATTGACCTTATGGCGAAATTCTCCAGTCAAGGTCAAAGGTCACATTCAAGGTCACATAAGAAAGGCGTTTTGATATGTTACAGTATGGTCTTAGCTTGAACTCTGCGATGATTAGTTCCGAAGTTATGGCCATTTATGTGATTTTGACCTTTTCCTTGACCTTGACTTTGACCTTTGACTTCGAGTCACAAAAACTGTGCACTGCCTGTGCATGGAGATACAGACTATATTTGAATAACTTAATCGGAATTGATCAAAAATTATGGACACTATGGCCTTTTTCAATTTTGAAAAATTTACGTTCGTGACGTCAATAAACGTCACATCTGAAAACGAATGGAACAATATGTATCATGGAATCAAGACCTTCCATTTGATACTACTTGATAGGTTTCATTCAGCTTGAAAATTTGATCTTCAAGTTTTGCTCAGGTGACCTCATTTTCCTGACCAAGTTCAAGGTCAACCATGGAATTGACATATATTTCTGATTGTCATATCTGTTGTGAGTGATATGAATCAAATTTAATGAGTCTACCGCGATTCAAACATGTTATTACCGAAAAGGTGTTTTTTCTGAGATTTCGGTGACCTTGACCTTTACCTTTGTATCTCAATTCGTAGAGGTCAATGCTGATAATATGCATATCAAGTTTCAAGTGATTCCATACAGTATTGACGCTAATATGGTTGCTTGAAATTTCGGAAATTTAACGTTCATGACAACATTGTGACGTCAGTATACGTCACAGCGCCAAAAATAAGATATCATTGAAATTAGGAGCTATTTGATATGGTGCACTGACCTTCGTATATGGCATTGACTTATGGCGAACTTCTCAAGGTCAAGGTCAAAGGTCACATACAAAGACCTTTTGATATGCTACAACATGGTCCTAGTTTGAACTCTTTATGGCGATCAGTTCCAAAATTATGACCATTTATGTGATTTTGACCTTTTCCTTGATCTTGACCTTGACCTTTGACCTTGAGTCACGAAAATTGTGCATTGCCTGTGCATGAAGACATATATTATACCTGTATAATTTCATCAGAATCGAACAATATTTGTGGACACTATGACCGTTTGAAATTTCGAAAAATTAACGTTTATGACGTCATTGTCACGTCAATAAACGTCACATCTCAAAACTGATGAGAAAGTATGTACCAGGGAATCAAGACCTTTCATTTGATATACTACTTGATAGGTTTCAGTAAGTTTTGAAATTTGACCTTGAAGTTTACCTCATATGACCTTATTTTAATGACCAAGTTCAAGCTCAATCATGAAATTAACATATACGCCCGATTGCTATACCTCTTCTCAATGATATGGTTCAAATTTCATGAACCTACAACAGTTCAAATGGATGTTATTACCGGAAACATGCTTTTCTGGGATTTCGATGACCTTGACCTTGACCTTTGACCTTTGTACTCAAATTCGTAGAAGTCATTGCTGTCAATATGCATATCAAGTTTCAAGAGATTCCATACAGTATTGACGATGTTATGGCCTTTTGAAATTTCGGAAATTTGACGTTTATGACGTCATTGTGACGTCAGTGTACGTCGCAGCGCCGAAAATAAGGTATCACTGCAATCAGGGAATCAAGACCTTTCCAACGATATACTACTCGATATGATTCGCTGACCTTCGTACTTGACCTTGACATTCACCTCATGGCGAACTTCTGAAGGTCAAGGTCAAATGTCAAGGTCAAGGTCACCGAAGATAGAACTCGAGTTTATCTACCATATGAACTTAGTCTCTAGCACAAAAAGAACCAGAGTTATGGCCACTTATGTGTTTTTAACGTTTTGCGTGACCTTGACCTTGACCTTTGTCCTAGAATCACCAAAATCGTGCAGTCTCGAGCCATCATCCTAGAGAATATGCACACCAAGTTTGGGCAGAATCGAGCCATAATTGTGGGCGCTAGAGTGCGTACAAACAAACAAACAAACAAACAAACGAGAGCCCCTAGGGCACCCACTTGCCGGAACGCATACTCATGATATTTGACAGGTTTCAATGAATTTGAAATTTCCAACTGTATCCTATTCAATATGGTGCACTGATGTTTCCAACTGTATCCTATTCAATATGGTGCACTGAACTTTGTACTCGACCTTGATATTGACTTGTGGCGAACCTCTCAAGGTCAAGGTCAAAGGTCACATTCAAGGTCACTCATGAAAGGCCTTTTAATATGGCACAATATGGCCTTAGTTTGAACTCTCTGTGACGATTAGTTCCGAAATTATGGCCATTTATGTGATTTTGACCTTTCTCTTGACCTTGACCTCGACCTTTGACCTTGAGTCACGAAAATTGTGCATTGTCTGTGTATGAAGACATATATTTTACCTGTATAATTCCATCAGAATCGAAAAAGGTTTGTGGACACTATGACCGTTTGAAAGTTCGAAAAAATTACGTTTATGACGTCATTGTGACGTCAATAAACGTCACATCTCAAAACTGATGAAAAAGTATGTACCAGGGAGTCAAGACCTTTCATTTGATATACTACTTGATAGGTTTCAGTTAGTTTTGAAATTGGACCTTGAAGTTTTCCTCATATGACCTTATTTTCCTGACCAAGTTCAAGGTCAATCATGAAATTGACATATACGCTCAATTGCTATGTCTCTTCTGAATGATATGGTTCGAATTTCATGAACCTACAACAATTCAAATGGATGTTTTTACCGGAAACGTGTTTTTCTGGGATTTCGATGACCTTGACCTTGACCTTTGACCTTTGTACTTTAGTTACTAGAGGTCATTACTGTCAATACGCACATCAAGTTTTAAGAGATTCCATACAGTATTGACGATGTTATGGCCTTTTGAAATTTCGGAAATTTGACGTTTATGACGTCATTGTGACGTCAGTGTACGTCGCAGCGCCGAAAATAAGGTATCACTGCAATCAGGGGGCCAAGACCTTTCCAACGATATACTACTCGATACGATTCGCTGACCTTCGTACTTGACCTTGACATTCACCTCATGGCGAACTTTTCAAGGTCAAGGTCAAATTTCAAGGTCAAGGTCACAGAAGATAGAACTCGAGTTTATCTACAATATGAACTTAATTTGAAGTCTCTAGGACCATTAGAACCGAAGTTATGGCCACTTATGTGTTTTCGACGTTTTGCTTGACCTTGACCTTGACCTTTGACCTAGACACTCCAAAATAGGACGTTTTTTGGCCATTATCCTAGAGAATATGCACACGAATTTTTGAAGAATTCAGTGAAGAATTGTGGACGCTAGAGCGCGCACAAACAAACAAACAAACAAACAAACACACACACAAATCCACAAACCAACCGACCAACATACTTGCCGGAATTTAAATTCCGGCAAGTAACAAACACACAAACGAGAGGCCATAGGCCACACACTTGCCGGAATGAGTACGCAATTATGACGTCATTTGTCGTCAATTATTTACTGCAAACTTACTGTGAATGGAATTTTTAAATATGCATGAAAAAATCGTGTTCATATATGTTATATTATAAACGGACAAGATCATAATATCTTCAATTGATGAGTTTCCTCTGAAATTGTACCGATTTGTTGCCACAAAAACGTCAATTACGTCAAAACGGATATATTGATTGTGCTAAAAATTGATAGAGACCATCACAGGACGACTCCACATCGTTTACATATGCTAGATATGCAGTAAATGTTATAACTTCGCACCTCTGACATTCAAAGGGCCTAAAAGTCAGTCTGAAATCACATTTGACGTCATTATGACGTCAATTGACGTCCGATTCCAAAAATGACAACATATTTGGAAAGTACTCTCGAAGACTTTTCAAACGAGCTACTACTCGATATTTTTGCAAAAGGTCAAGGTCAAGGTCATTTTTGAGGTCAGCTTCGACCTCAGGCGCTTGCAAAGGCTATCGGTCAGACGCCTTAGGTGTAAAGGCAGAAGTTGTTAGGCTAAGTGAGTGCAATACTGTGGGTTTACTTTCGTGTCTCTATCTTGCTTATTTCCTGAGATATAGTGAACCACATGGTTTTCACTTGCAGGTCAATATTGACCTTGACTTTCGACCTTTGACCTTGAAAGTTTCTGGAACGAAAGAACTTATCCTTGGCTATAAACTGGTGTATTATCAGATTTTTACGCACATTATTGACGCTTTCATCAGCATCGACAGCTTGAAACATGCAATTTCGCTTATAATGGGGCCGATTTCGTTGCCATAGAAACGTCAATTACGTCATAACGAATTGGCCGATCGGGCTAAAAATTGACATTGAGCATGAGGGACTGGTCCCACATCGTTTCCAAGCATCAGATCGAAAATCGGAGGAGGTGACCTCCAAGGTCAAATATTCGACCTCAGGCGAACTTCTCAAGGTCAAGGTCAAATGTCAAGGTCAAGGTCAAGAAAGATAGAACTCGAGTTTATCTACAATATAAACTTGATTTGAAGTCTCTAGGACCATTAGAACCGAAGTTATGGCCACTTATGTGTTTTCGACGTTTTGCTTGACCTTGACCTTGACCTTTGACCTAGACACACCAAAATAGGACGTTTTCTGTCCGGTATACTAGGGACTATGCACACCAAGTTTGAGCGAAATCAAATAAGAAATGTGGACGTTATTTTGTAAACAAACAAACAAACACATCCACAAATCCACGAACGAACCAACATACTTGCCGAAATCTTTAGATTCCGGCAAGTAATAAACGAACAGACCAATATACTTGCCGAAATCTTTAGATTCCGGCAAGTAATAAACGAACAGACCAATATACTTGCCGAAATCTTTAGATTCCGGCAAGTAATGATGGGAATACAAACCAAGCAGCCGACATGAATGCATAACGTACCACTCATTGATAACGTTATGATGAACTTGAGATAGTAAACTGCACGAAGACGACCATAATGGTCAGTGTTCATACATATGCAAAGTGGATTTGTCCAGCGTTCATTAGCGTAAACGTTATCAAACGCAGCACCACATAATATTGATGACATTACCTATTCTGTTTGACATTTATACTGTATTTTGAGCGACAGTCAAAGCCACACAAATATACATTGTTGTTGAGCGTTCACTTGATAAACAATACAGCCTACACTATAAACTATAAAAAACATACTTCCCAAATATCTCAGATTCCAGGAGATCCTCCTCTATCTCTTCTCCTCCAGATGATGAGACTTTTGGCGAACATCGTACTCGGCCCCGGGGTCGTGACGCCAGAATAAGTAATATCTTGGAGCTTGATCTCTGGTGTAAGGCTAGTGTCACATGTCTAACTTCTCTGAATAAGTTAGTGAATGGGACGGATTAGTCGCCTTTTTGGCTCGCAATTATGTGGTGCGCTGTATGTCATGTTACTTGTTCCATGTTACTATGAGTTAGATGACATTCGTCCGGTTATAAGAGTTGGCAAGCGGCCGGTTTGACTGGTTGATACACGCCTAAGAGGGACATTATATTTGGCAAATGACATTTGTCAAATGTGTTACTTTTGTTCACGGCTTGTGACCAAAACATAGCGACACTAAAGAAGAACAGCGGCCTGCTGTTGTGTTTTTAGGTTACCGGACCTATGGTCCGATAACCTATTGGCATGGCGTTGCGTCCGTCGTCCGTCGTCGTCCGTCGTCGTCCACATTTTTATCTTTTTTGTTTACAGGCGAATATTTCTGAAATTTTGCACGAAAATACTTAAAAATAATTCAAGAAGGAGGTATTTTTTAGTTTTTTGATTTTCGCATTTTTTTCAAAATGGCGGCCGTTTTCGACGAAAAATGCCTGATTTTGGACTTTGGCGGCCATTTTCTCAAAATCTGTTCAGTAACTTTTTTTCTTTTTGATAAATAACACTCCTCATATGTACTCCTATGATGTCTATAAATTTCGTTGCGCTTGAATCGCTCGAAGTGGTCCATTTTGGCCCAAACTCGGCTCAAATGGGACTTTCCCATGTTAAATTCTCCTATGCTTTATAATGGGACACATTATGCCTAATATCTCACTTGATATTGAGATTAGAGACTAGGAGTCAATTGTGGACCTATAGGAAATGATATATGCTGAATATTCTCGTGACCTTGAATTTGACCTCTGACCTCACTTTCAAGGTCAGAGCACAAAATGGCTTATATCTCGCTTATTATCGACTCTACAGCTTAGGAATCAATTGTGGACATATAGGAAATGATATATTCTGAATATTCTCGTGACCTTGAATTTGACTTCTGACCTCAGTTTCAAGGTCAGAGCACAAAATGGCTTATATCTCGCTTATTATCAACTCTACAGCTTAGGAATCAATTGTGGACATATAGGAAATGATATATGCTGAATATTCTGATGACCTTGAATTTGACCTTCGACCTCATTTTCAAGGTCACAGGACAAAATGGCTAATATCTCGCTTGTTATCGACTTTACAGCTTAGCAATCAATTATGAACATATAGGAAATGATATATGCAGATTATTGTCATGACCTTGAATTTGACCTTTGACCTCATTTTCAAGGTCACAGGACAAAATGGCTAATATCTCACTTATTATCGATTTTACAGCTTAGGAATCAATTGTGGACATATAGGAAATGATATATGCTGAATATTCTCGTGACCTTGAATTTGACCTCTGACCTCATTTCTAAGGTCCAAGGACAAACTGGCTCATATCTTGCTCCTCTATTGACTGTATGGCTTGGGAATCAATTGTGGACATGATATACATGATATAGAAAATGATATACACTGAATATTTTGATGACCTTGAATTTGACCTTTGCCCCTTCATTTTCAAGGCTACAGCATAAAATTGCTAATCTCTCTCTGATTATTGAACTTACAGCTTAGCAATCAACTGTGGACATGATATATGCTTAATGTTATATATGCTGAATATTCTCTTGACCTTGAATTCAACCAGTGACCTGGCTAATACCTAAAATATTAAACATTGTCCGGTAACCTATCTTTGGCCCTTGGCCTAATTTTTTTTATTTTTAGCCTGACTCAAATCTGAATGTTGATGACGAATATTCAGCATTCCCCTCCCCCACCCACCGAATAATAGGAATGCCAATTGTTTAATTCAATACCAATGAGATAATTGTTTTCAATATTAAGTTAGAGTGTTTCTGAAACACACCAAAAAAGTTTTACCAGTTAAACACAATGGCAGTTTGACATTATAACTGAATTTAAACGGGGTCTCCAATAGTAATATCAAATACAAATAAGCTCCAAGTATTTTACCAAACCATTGGTATTTAATATTACGAATTCTCACCAATATTTACACAAAGATGATGCGGTTCCGGACACAGCATGAAATGGTGCATTGCAAAGTAATTGTAATATACAGAGCAACACAAACATCCCTCCTAAACATCAACCATACCAACCAGCATACTACTTTTTCGATGATTATTATTATTATTATTATTTGTGACTGCATCTATTTATAGCTGGTATATGTCACGTGTGAGTGCACTTTGACAGTATCTGTCACGTGCCACCGGTACTATACCCGTCGTCGACAGCAAACTAGAAGAATCGTCTGCGGCATCTAAATTCAGTTATAATGTCAAACTGCCATTGTGTTTAACTGGTAAAACTTTTTTGGTGTGTTTCAGAAACACACCATTTCACTCTAACTGTTTCTGAAACACACCAAAAAAGTTTTACCAGTTAAACACAATGGCAGTTTGACATTATAACTGAATTTAAACGGGGTCTCCAATAGTAATATCAAATACAAATAAGCTCCAAGTATTTTACCAAACCATTGGTATTTAATATTACGAATTCTCACCAATATTTACACAAAGATGATGCGGTTCCGGACACAGCATGAAATGGTGCATTGCAAAGTAATTGTAATATACAGAGCAACACAAACATCCCTCCTAAACATCAACCATACCAACCAGCATACTACTTTTTCGATGATTATTATTATTATTATTATTTGTGACTGCATCTATTTATAGCTGGTATATGTCACGTGTGAGTGCACTTTGACAGTATCTGTCACGTCCCACCGGTACTATACCCGTCGTCGACAGCAAACTAGAAGAATCGTCTGCGGCATCAGAACCATGTATAAACAAAAATGAAATGTATTTATTAGTGTATGGTAAATGGATATACTGAATAAACATGCAACCAATACCACAGTATTCCGAGTACAGAGTATTCCGAATGAACAAAATCAGGTCAGTCATCCAATCCCAAAGCTGGCAAAATCGAGAAAATACAACTTCATGAACCCTTTCATCAATTCATGACTGGAATGTACTTACAATCCCGTATTCCGATGACCAAGATAACAATATATGCTTACGTGTATGTATATGGAAGTACACATGAGGAAGAAATGTTTATGCGACAGAAACAATAGTACCACACATCACGAATATATTTCATGGCAGGCTACATGGACTCCAGCGGCAGGCTACATGGACACCAGCGAAAATAAAAAAAAAAATAATTAAGAAAATAACATTATATAAATTTCCGTGGATAGTCCAATAGAGAATCATTCACTGGACGGCTGGTAACTCTCTATTTGTATCGAAATAATCGTATGCCCAACTGCTCACGGCAATGCATACAGGGAACTATTCATATTATGAATATTGGACCAATTTCCATTGCGAGTTTGATATTGTATCTCACTTCGTCAAGCTTCTCTACTACCGGTATTTTTTATACTTTTCCTAAGCACATGCACGAAAGTTCACATCATTTTCATGTATGGAATACTTTGTTATCTTCCAACACGAAATTAATGTGTTCAGGTGACAAATGAGCTGCTATGAGGTGACAAATGAGCTGCTATTTCGAGTGCATATACCCACGATGGCTGTATATAAATTTCAAACTCTGCAAACATTGCTCGGTGTAACTTGAACTTTTTTTTTCTATATTGTGGATTTTCCCAACAAAATCAAGGAAATTACGGTGGTTATTGCCCCGCGTGAGTAAACAAAGGCCGGGAGACTGTCTCCCTGTGATGTCTCCACGGTCTGGGTATATAGAATACCAGGCAAAGATCAATAATCGACAAACTTTATCAAGGTCATAGTGTCCAGTCTCATTGGTGGTCGTTTATTATTAGGATTTCATAATTCTTCATTCCCCATATCAGCGTTGTTACGAGTTATTGTGCCATATGAACAGCCTCAGCTGATGACTGGAATGATTACTTGTGCTCGTATAGAATCTACAGGAGAATTTCTGATAAAAATCAATGTCTTTTCGATTCATCACATAAGGATAACCTCATATGATCAAACTGAGAAAACAGTTTTGGATGTGTGGAAAAACGACGGCTGTGTTATTTTCCTGTTCCTGCATTATTGTCAATGGGATGTACAGAAAACGGGTGTACTGGAAAAAGTCATTGACAATTTCCTGTGCTCTCTGTGATATTTGTCAACACAACTTAAAGTACTGTATTTACGATAAGCGTTTCCCTGTTCATGACAACAAAATGCCCAGTACAAATACACATATCGAATGAATAAATACACTAATGGGACAACTCCGAATCAATTCTAGTGATTTCTCATGGTAGAATGACGTTTCTGTTATTTGTGTTGTTCCAATGTAAAATCCGTATATGCGGAAACAACATAGATACAAAAGGATCTCAGTGCAAAATGATGTATATTGCACATCGCGTGTTGTATATTTCATCAGTGTATATAATTCCTGAGTTTACAAGCGACCACACTGGTTCAAGAACGAGGAATAAAGATGTCAAGAACATGACCCAATCCGAGTGGGAGGGAGTCAGATACCCACGCCACCACTTCAATAGAAAACCGGTCTGTCAACGAACCCAGTCCAAGGGACACTTTCATTTGCTCAACAAAGTCAAATTACAATAAACAAGAAAATGCAGCAAACTGCGGAAGACGACATTAGAGCTTGAGCACATCATCAGCACCACGACAGCTGAATGTATCTTACACAACGTTACCCTCCTCCGCCCCCCCCCCCCAAAGAAAAAAAGAAGAAGCCATAATATCCCCTACATGAGTCCAATTCATTTCCGTTTTCCGTATACCAGGATGAAAACATGGCCTACTTCCTTCATATTACTAATAAGTAAACATTTATTTCAAAATCGATCAATGGAACAGATACGCCTGAACCTCATTAAAATATCCTCAAAACATTGGAAATTATTAGGATTATCTGCATCTGATATCATCAGATATAGCCTAACACATGCCTTTACTGGGCAAATTATAATACCAGTTAAGAATAAAAAGACTTTGCAATCCAACACAGAACAGAACACCAGCTTAATTGTCATTTTATAAAATACGTCAAATTACGGTAAATGTAGCCGAGGCATCGCAGACGAATCGTTGTGTTTACTTCATAACGCCAAAAATGTCCACACGCAGATGCCAACATGCATGTATGCAAGCACGAATTGCTGAACAGAAATTGTGTTCCAAAATACGCGTGATTGTGGTAAAATTTGCTTTGCATTCTGGGAACGTCAATTACCATCGGCTTCGCCATTTTGGGACGTTTTTAGATAATTTGAACATTTTACGTAATTTTCTCAAACCTAACACATCGATTTATGCCTAATATATCTGTGGGATAGTCAAAGTTTCACATCAATTCGAGAGACTTTTTGTCAAGGACGAAGGAATTCCTCATTTGAAGTAGGTTTCTAAACGTTTACATGCCAAAACGTGCGTCGATAGGTTGGCGTGAAACCTCCATAAAAAAGTCAGCACATAGACATGTAGAGGGTTGGGGGCTTCGCCCCCAAGGCTCTAATGTCAAAAAAGAGCCATTCAAATGAATGCTAATACCAAGAACATGTTGATATACATGACAGAACTGTTGACAATTGTTGTTCATCAGTATTTTATCTATTATAAATACATAATATACACAGTCATAAACTATGGGAATAAAAGCAGTTGACAGAAATGGAGAATGTACCATTTATTGATAACGTGTTGATGAACATGGGTACTGAATGAAGTACGACGTTCATATTTATGGTCAGGGTTCAATATGTTTACGGAGATGTCCAGCGTTCAGTAGGGTCAACGTCATCATACACAGCAGCTCACAATAATGATGTCATTTCCCGATTCTACTTGACACTTTACACTGTTGGTCATAATGGTGGTTACATTAATCAATGTGTGAACGATGTACGAATGTAACCACCATTTTGACCAATAGTGTATACTTTATTTTGAGCGGAAGAAAGAGCCAAACACATCTTCAAAGATCGTCTATTAGATCTTCATAGAACACACGCGCGTCTGCTATCTAGAAAGTATATTACCCCTTGATGTGAGATTCCTGCAATTTCTCCTCCATCCGTTCTCCTTTGTATGGTGACACTTTGGCCGGCCCCGGGTCGTGATGTCAGAATAAGTAATATCTTGGAGCTTGACCTCTGGTGTAAGGCTAGTGTCACATGTCTAACTTCTCTGAATAATTTAGTGAATGCAACGGATTAGTCGTCATCTTGGCTCGCAGTTGTGTGGTGCTCTGTATGCCATGTTTCATGTTACTATGAGTTAGATGACATTTTACCGGTTATAAGAGTTGACAGGTGACATTTGTGACTGGTGGGTACAAGCCCAAGACGGACAGCTCACATAAAACTGGTCAGCACCAATTTGTTGCACTGCAAAACATCGAATAAATAAAAAAAAAAGATGCCATTATCGTATTGTTTTCATAAATGATGAGTTCGTTACAAGTTTCAAATGTAATTGATCTGTATGTAATGGATGTCAGCAAAATATCCAATATGTTCAGTTTGCGAAGTCAACAAACTGGTTGCTGTCGCACAGTATTTTTCACAATATGCTTTTTGTTATTGTTTATTCCCATATTTTTCTCGACATACTATCTGTTCTGTCATTCATACACCACCGATATACTGGTTAGGAAAATGATTTTGGAATAATCCATTGGAAGCATACTGTACCTATTAGGGTTTCATCCCAACATCGCCATAGTGTGTTTTTTGTCAAGGGACACGAACATTTATTTTGTTCCATGCCATTATATCTTGGTTGACATTTATCAAACGTGTGCTTCTGTTTGCGGCTCGTGATCAAACATAGTGTCACTCCGGAAGAACAACCTACTGCTGTTTTGGTGTTCCTCGAAGCCTGACCCAAAGCTGAATGTTGATGACAAATATTCAGCAGCCCAAGGAAAACATCAAGAATGCCAATTGATTATTGTAGTACCAATGACATACACAGTATTACTGTAATAGACGTGGAATCAATACCCAGTATTAAGTATTCCGAGCAAACAAAACAGGGTCCGTTATTCAATCTCATAGTCCGGGGACAGAAAGACATATCAGCATACGAAGTGAGAGAAAACAAAAATGACAGGGAAACTCATGAACCCCCCCAAAATGGCCACTAGGAGGTGAAATCAGGTGTTCCGGAAAGAGTGAGCATTTCCTGCCCCACTAGTGGCACCCGTCATGAATTCCCCAAAATTAACATGAAAATAGATCTAGTTGCATGGCAGACATGGATTTGCTGTATTTATCAACCAGATCATGATGACGTCCATAGAATTTCTTAAACGCAGCTTAAGAAATGAATGTAAATTATTGTAATGTAAGTTATTTTTACTGTATTGTAAATTATTTTCACTGTAATGTAAATTATTTTTACTGTAATGTAAATTATTTTTATTTTATTATTAAATGTAAATTATTTTTACTTCTGAAGCACTCTAAATAAGCGTGGCCAATTGGACATAATTAACTGACATCATATCATAAGTGAATTTTGGCTTGCAGACGTACATATATACATGTAGACAGGGAACCAAATCTAAACATAACATATTCCGAGTGACCAAAACATTTTTTTGAAGTTCATGAACCCCCATGTCTGACAATAAAGAGGTGATATCCAACCTATATATTATATAATCTAACCAATATATAACGCAATAAATTATAAGCCTCATCATCGTTGATTTTCAGGTGTAGTATGTATGTATCAACCTATTACCGCTGATAACCAAGTTTACCGCTGATGACCAAAATTTTGATGATGCCAATAAAAAACTTAATATCAAAAACTTTCAGAATAGGAACAAAGCCCGACCAAACATTCATATCTGAATGAATGTTTGTGATCGTGCTTGATTCTCGGATGATCGTCTACATTCGAATGTCTACAATGAATGAATGTCTTCGAATGTCTACATTCGATCGTCTACATTGAATGGATCGTCTACATTCGAATGCACAAGTCGTGGGGATATATGATATAGATCTCGAGAATGGATGGAATGAAAAAAATATGAATTAACTCGCACTGAAATAGATATCTCAGAGCCACTTGATATGTGAAATATTATCCAAAAATGTTCGTACATTTCCAATAACATTCAAGTATACAATGTAGATCATTCATCATCAAAAATAGCTTATGTGATTCCGGCAGTACAAAAAGGGTCACAAAATTATCTCTCGTTGTTCGTGCACTGGTGTAATAACATTTCAACATTTGGCCGCAAACCCATCAAATCGTATTCTGGCCACTTGACTTGTTGACTTCTGCGAATAAAATGATCACCGTGGTGTCAAATTGGACCCAGTGGTGAGCTGGATATCAGTTTATACAGAACACAACCGGAAACGGATCACATCAGGAAATGTGCATAGACGTGGAATCAATACCCAGTATCAAGTATTCCGAGCAAACAAAACAGGGTCCGTTATCCAATCTCATAGTCCGGGGACAGAAAGTCATATCAGGCATACGAAGTGAGAGAAAACAAAAATGACAGGGAAACTCATGAACCCCCGTAAATGGCCATCAGGAGGTGAAATCAGGTGTTCCGGAAAGAGTGAGCATTTCCTGCCCCACTAGTGGCACCCGTCATGAATTCCCCAAAATTAACATGAAAATAGATCTAGTTGCATGGCAGACATGGATTTGCTGTATTTATCAACCAGATCATGATGACGTCCATAGAATTTCTTAAACGCAGCGATAAGTCTTGGTAAAACATATCCTTGTCGTAGCAGTTTAGAGACTAGCTGGGCACTTCGATAGACAAAGTCCTCATATTTGCAACTAGCTCTGGAATAGCGTATAAGTTGAGAAACAAACACACCATATGCCGGTGACATAGGAATGTTGCTGCTTAGAAAAGGGAAATTGACTATGGAAAAATTGAAATCATCACGTTTGTCATATAATCTAGTTGACAGGTTAGAATCATTATCAATCTCCAACCTCAGGTCTAGATAGTTGGAAAAATTAGCGGATTCTGTAGTATCCTTAATTTCAAGTTCCTTAGGATATATGACATCCAAATAATCACCAAACTTGGGATTATTTAGCGACAATACATCATCTATGTATCGGAAAGTGAAATTAAAATTACATGTTAGTTTCTTAGAACCTCCTCTTTGTAAATGTTGGATAAAATCTGATTCATATGAGTATAAAAACAGGTCTGCCAATAATGGTGCACAGTTTGTACCCATGGGAATACCAATAGTTTGTTGAAATATTCGACCACCAAATTCCACAAAAATATTATCAATCAGAAAATTAACCATATTTACCACATCTATTTCAGTATATTTGTATGGGGCATCAGAGTCGCCTTTAACAAAATAAGCGGTATTATATTTAACTACAATATAGTGGTACCGACGTTGTCCCTTTTTAGAGAAAAATGAATTATTGATTAGTTTTTTAAGCTGAGATTTCAGTTCAGAATGAGGTATAGTTGTGTACAAAGTGGAGAAATCAAATGTTTTGATAGACGTTACTTTTGAAAGTGTGTGAGAATGTAGATATTCCAATAAAGATTTGGAATTTTTTAATATCCACATTTGGTTTATACCACTTCTAGAATAGATGGTTTCAGAGTACTTTTGGAGACCCTGTTTAATTTTAGACAATATAGTAGTTAATATTTTAGAAAGGGCTTTGGTAGAACATGATGCTGAACCTGAAATATATCTTTGTTTGTGTGGATTTTTGTGCAACTTTGGGATCCAATATAAGTTCGGTAGATCTTTACATGAGGTAGTAATACCACACGAATGCAATACAGACAAATGATTTGATAAGATATCCTGTTTGGGCACGGTAATGGCTTGGTATGTACTATTGGAATTAGTATTGTTGGCAATACCCAGTTCGTCAAACAGGCACTGTATATAGTATGCTTTACAAACAAAAACAACATTATTAGAAGCTTTATCTGCAGGGACAATGACGAACCTTTCTTGAAGTTTCAACAAACTATTAGTAACCACGGGATCATTGAAGACAGAGCTATATTTAGTACTAACTGACTTTGACAAAACATTAATGCGTTTGTTTACCAATGACCTAATCTGTTTGACCCATTCTGACAGAGAATCAGTTTCTGCCTTTTCTCGCTTTGTCCATTTTCTGGCATGCTCCTCAACTGCATCCATGATTAACTTAAAATTGTATCTCCATGAAAACGACGTGGGCTCTCTATATTTGGGACCTTTGGACAAAATGTCTTTCAATGATTCATTCTCCACTATATTGAGGTCGCCTGAAATAACATGCCCAACTGGATCGTGTATGAACGGAGAGTTAATGCAAGTGCAGGAAGGTGGGTTATGTAAGAGATCATCAATATCCAAATCATTCAATGTTTGTTTGTAGTTGAAAATCTTGGAAGCAACAGATTTGGTATATGAGTAGGATACAGATGGAGCAGCCGTGTCAGTGAAGTATGATGGTACCTGGGACTGAACAGACTTATTATGTAATATATTACCGATGTTAATTGCATCAATACCTTTATTGGCAAATTTTATCTTCAGAAAAGACCGTTTGGGTGGTATATATTCAGAATTCTGTGTTGGCTTATAAAGCCGATGATAAACAATATCCATGATAATGGAATACAGACGAAATGTGTCTACCGTTGCTTTATCTATGATAAACAAATAATATGATAAAAATCAACAATAACAGTGAATATTCTATAGTTGGTAAAACATTGAGCGATTACCTAGAGAACAAACACACGGCTTTTGTCCCGAGATCAATAGCATTTTAAAAGAAGCTGAGTGCAATTTAAGCGCAACTGATATTGGATAAAGTCTAAAACAAGTTCATACAAGGAGTGAGCAATTTCTAAAAACGTTGTCGTCTCGCTTCATGGAGTGTTTTTGTATGGACGATCATAAACTACAACAAATGTTGACAACCCGTTTCAGAGTTCTCATGAAGCGTGAACGCAAATATTCCGTCTAATATCTACATATCTACAAATATGTATATGGAAATAATTTTAATAAATCAATTTAGTATATGCTTGTGTGAATATGATTAGCAGTGGAATATTGCAGACACGAGCAATATTTATTTCCCCTCAACATTCATATCAGTCATAGGTGAGGGTGTTCATTGTCATTTTGAAATGCTGATGCACCTTCCCTTCTGTCTTATATTTATTGATTTGTCAGTGGTAGTTATTCATTATACATGTCGTGAGAGGGAAATGTCTCATGTCCTGAACTGGTTTGCACTGAAATAGATATCTCATATCAACTTGAAATATGGAAGAGAATATCCAATATTTCGTATATTTGTACACTACCGTAATATCCAAATATGTACAATAGACGTGGAATCAATACCCAGTATTAAGTATTCCGAGCAAACAAAACAGGGTCCGTTATCCAATCTCATAGTCCGGGGACAGAAAGTCATATCAGCATACGAAGTGAGAGAAAACAAAAAATTAGCCCAAGGGCTAAGAAAGGTTACCGGACAATATACATTTTAGATATTAGCCTTTTGTCCAGTGACCTTGAAAATAAAGTCACTGATAAATTCAAGGCCATGGAATTTTCAACAAATATATCACTTCTAGTATGTCCACAATAAATTCCTAAGCTGTAAAGTCGATAATAAGTGAGCCATTAGCCATTCTGTGATGTTCTGTGATGTTCAAGTTCAAGGTTATGAAAATATTCAGTATATATCATTCCTCTATATTCGCAATTGATTCCTATGCTGTAAATGTAAGTACCAATCTATTACCACCAATACAATCAGATTTTGATGAAGCCAATAAGAAACGTAAAATACTACATTTTGCAATAGAAACAAACAAAGCCCGACCAAATAGTTTATCCAAAGACACACTGGCGTCTTCAGGGGCAGACAATGTGTTAAATGTAGTTGTTTCTACTGTACACCAGATGGAATTAGTATACGACTGCCCAACAACCTATGAAAATAATTTAGAAATCCGAATCTAACCCCATGGAATAGATACATGACAAGTACAAAAGTACCCAATCACAAGCCCGAAGGCTACTGAGTTGATGGTATCCTCGGGGACAGATTTAACGTCCGCCAGCAGTGACACCGACTCAGTGGTATAAATGTAAGTATCAATCTATTACCACCAATACAATCAAATTTTGATGATGCCAATAAGAAAGGTAAAATACAACATTTTGCAATAGAAACAAAGCCCGACCAAATAGTTTATCCAAAGACACACTGGCGTCATCAGGGGCAGATGTAAAGATGATAATAAGCGACATATTAGCCATTTTGTTCTCTGACCTTGAAAATGAGATCAAAGGTCAAATTCTAGATCACCAAAATATTCAGCATACATCATTTCCTATATGTTCACTATGGACCCCTAAGCTGTAAATTTGATAAAAAGCGAGATATAAGCCATTTTGTATTCTGACCTTGAAAATGAAATGACTAACCTTGAAATTTAGGTCAAGGGTCAAATTCAAGGCCACTAGAATATTCAGCATATATCATTTCCTATATGTTCACAATTGATTCCTAAGCTGCAAAGTCGCTAATAAGCAAGATATTGGCCATTTTGTCCTGTGACCTTGAAAATGAGGTCAAAGGTCAAAATTCAAGGTCACGAGAATATACAGCATATATCATTTCCTATATGTTCACAATTGATTCCTAAGCCGTAAAGTCGATAATAAGCGAGATATTAGCAATTTTGTCCTGTGACCTTGGAAATGAGGTCAAAGGTCAAATTCAAGGTCACGAGAATATTCAGCATATATCATTTCCTATATGTTCACAATTGATTCCTAAGCTGTAAAGTCGATAATAAGCGAGATAGCCATTTTGTCTTGTGACCTTGAAAATGAGGCCAAAGGTCAAATTCAAGGTCACGTGAATATTCAGCATATATCATTTCCTATATGTTCACAATGGATTCCTAAGCTGTAAAGTCGATAATAAGCGAGATATTAGCCATTTTGTCCTGTGACCCTGAAAATGAGGTCAAAGGTCAAATTCAAGGTCACGAGAGTATTCAGCATATATCATTTCCTTTATGTTCACAATTGATTTCTAAGCTGTAAAGTCGATAATAAGCGAGATATTAGCCATTTTGTCCTGTGACCTTGAAAATGAGGTCAAAGGTCAAATTCAAGGTCACGAGAATATTCAGCATATATCATTTCCTATATGTCCACAATTGATTCCTAGTCTCTAATCTCAATATTAAGTGATATATTAGGCTTAATGTGTCCCATTATAAAGCATGGGAAAATTTAACATGGGAAAGTCACATCTGGGCCGAGTTTGGGCCCAAAATGGCCCACTTCGAGTGATTCAAGCGCAACGAAATTTATACATGTCACAGAAGTACATATGAGGAGTGTTATGCATCAATAAGAAAAAAAGTTACTGAACAGATTTTGAGAAAACGACCATCAAAGTCCAAAATTAGCCATTTTCGACGAGAACGGCCGCTATGACCTTGAAACCAAGGTCAGAGGTCAAATTCAAGGTCACGAGAATATTCAGCATATATCATTTCCTATATGTCCACAATTGATTCCTAGTCTCTAATCTCAATATTAAGTGAGATATTAGGCTTAATGTGTCCCATTATAAAGCATAGGAGAATTTAACATGGGAAAGTCCCATTTGGGCCGAGTTTGGGCCAAAATGGCCCACTTCGAGCGATTCAATCGCGACGAAATTTATAGACATCATAGGAGTACATATGAAAAGTGTTATGTATCAAAAAGAAAAAAAAGTTACTGAACAGATTTTGAGAAAATGGCCGCCAAAGTCCAAAATTGGCAGATTTTCGACAAAAACGGCAGCCATTTTGAAAAAATTGCGAAAATCAAAAAACTAAAAAATACCTCCTTCTTGAATTATTTTTGTGCATTTTTGTGCAAAATTTCAGAAAGATTGGTCCGTAAACAAAAAAGATAAAAATGTGGACGACGCCGACGCCGACGCCGGACGCCGGACGCAACGCCATGCAAATAGGTTAGCGGACCAAAGGTCCGGTAACCTAAAATGACAGGGAAACTCATGAACCCCCAAAAATGGCCATTAGGAGGGGAAATCAGGTGTTCCGGAAAGAGTGAGCATTTCTATTATACTCCATCTTTTCATCGTTGAATTACAACATAAAAAAACATTGTTTTCCAACCTTTTGGTGTGTATGTGTACGCATCTACAAGTATATGGTCAGTGCATGTATTGCATGATTGGTGTGAACGTGAATCTTTTCGTCACTTTACTTTCGTATGGCAATTATATCCATCTTCACCACCTCGACCATGCCATATCGTTGTTGTCCAGCTACCAGTTTGACTCAGCAGCCAGTCTACACCATGTCATCAACTATTCCTTTCCATGTCCAGAATCATTTACTAAAAAAAAATACTAAGGATACGTTGTCAGCAGTGTGTTGAACGACGTAAATTTGGATCCTAATCTTTCTTTCTAAATATGTGGGTTATATGCAATGTGGGTGTATGTGGGTGTATATGCAACGAAATATAGATGTTGGAACGTATATGTCATCAATATATCTCATGACTGCCTTCCCGCGACTGAATTCCAAGAATATTTCCCCAAGACTAACAATAATAGTTGGGCGGATAAGGTTGAAAATATGGAGGGATTGTTCAAATTTGGAAGAAAGTACCACATTTTGCCCACATAATATTCAAGCTTTGTATTATATGAATAAAGCAAGCCCCAACTGAATTTGTATTTCTGAAGTCGTTTTTATGTCAATATTTCACATAAGCTCCCCGTGGGCCACTCAGGTTATAAAATTTTCTTGCTATTGACAATAGATATGTCAAGTAGCATATCAAACTCTTCAGTGGAACAAAAGAAAGCACAATATACATTATCACACTGAATCATGACGAAGTTACAGCACATTTAATAACCGAATATAAAAAAAACCACAATGTCAAGATTTATTCGGGTGTAATAAACATGCAGGTTTCATTGATTGGTAATTTATCTCCAAATTCTCATTGAATGTGAAATGTAGATTATAGCCATAACCTAACCACTCTTCATATTATTATACATTGTCAACATATTAATTAGTTAATAATAGACTTTTTATTATGACTCGTTTACCGCTCTCGTCATCTGCAAGCATTCACCTCGTGGTAGTGATTTGAACTTGAAGGTTGTTCCGCTTATGAGAGAAAAGCAGCTCCACTATGATTGGTGTTCAATAGTTGAGCACGGTTTGTATTGAAAAAGCAGCATGGTAAAAAAGCTCCCATTGAGCTGTGTGATTGACACTAGTAATGCCCGCTCCATCGCATCCGTCCAAGTTTGAATTTTGAAATGGCCCTAGTGAGTGCCAAGTGGTCAGTCTGCTAGGTATTAATGCTTCACATCTCTAGAAGCTTGTTGGTGAACTTCGTTCTGATTTCTGTCAAGGCAGGACAGACAAAGACGATATGAGGGCATCTTCGCTTCATGTCTTGCAGAGAGGACAGATTGGGCCAACATCCATCTCATTGAATTTCGCATGGCTAGACTGGAGTGTGTAGGTTTCCATCAAGATCTTCGCCTTGGTGATGGTTTTCACTACTTCTTTGGGATTAGGTGGACATGACACCAGATGAGATGAGGTGTGATCACGTCCAACAGGTCCAAGCTGATGAGGAAGATGATTTTGACTATGACTTAGCACACAGAATGTCGCCACACACTGAATCTACGTTCCTGATGACTTTTGATGGAGTAATGGTGCCATCCAGGAACCGATGAGAAGGCGGGATGTATACCTACCCACGATTTTGACCCTCTTCACCACAGAAGTCGCACACGCTGCTGGTTGCTCTTGAGATTCAAATCGAACATGGCCTAACAGGTGTCCAGTGGCCGTTGTCATTGTGTTGGCCATCTTCACCGCGTGTATGGTACCTGTAGTCAGTGTTCATGTGGGATGTGCTGTATCGAGGCTGTTTTTCTGAACTTGGGACATGGTAGCGGTTTCGAGAATGGCCTCTAGATGTAGCGCCAAAAGAAGGAAGTACACGACGGCTGATGCACATCAGTCAGGCAGGGCTTAGAGGACCCTCAGTGTTGACCTGTGGAAGATCTCCAGTTTCTTCATCCGCATCTTTGTTACATGAGATCACATCCAGGTTATATGTGCAACGTGGCATGAAATACATGTTGTAGATATAAAGATACAGGTTCATCAGGTTACAGATGGTAACGTTCAAGTCTTTAGTAGATCAACTCCTGTACTGTCTCTAGTTGAGTTTCCAGGTCTGAATGTGAGTCCCTGATGTGCATCACATCGTCATCATAGGTAGGTGCTCTGTCAGCATAGGTAGGTTCGCTGTTTTGTTACCCGGATATTGATTGAGACACAAATCTGGGTAGTGCCCATCAGGAAGGCGAGGAGGGGCCAAGCTGAGCTTCCCTCCGTGGTATCAAGGAGCTTCCTGAGGACCGAGTCATGCCAAGCACAGTCAAAGACGTCCAGAGTGGCTACATGTTTATCCTTCTCTCTATTGTGCGCCATTGTGTCTGTACACAGTAGGGCTGCAAGGACGGGTGACAGGCCTTGAGTGAAGCCATACTAGAGCTCATGCTGGGGCTTGCGGGGGAGCAGTCTGATCTTGTTTCACAGTAGATGTTATCTCAATTTCCGCTTGACAGATGTTATTGTTATACCATGATGGTTGGATCTTGTCCTTCCTTTGGCATGGTGATCAGGTCGTTCCTACACAGTTCTGGTGGCACATAACATGTGGAGGACATATGGGATCAGGAGGCTCAAGATGAAGTTGACGTAGGGGTGGTGGTGCAAGTTGGAAATGTGCAGCCATGAGACCTCGTGTGTCAGGGGCTCGGTTAGTGTTGAGCTGTTTGGTGGCACGATGCAGCTCATCAGATGTGAACAACGGCTCTGGGATTGAGGCCCTGGGATTTCTCCAACTTGATGTGCATACTTCACATGAAATGTTGGATCGTCATCTGGGGTGTCCAAGAGATTGAAAGTGCTTATACCAATTGTTCAGGATCTCTGCAGGATCTGTGAGCAGGCAGTCCTCCACTTTAATTTCTGGTTGATGGTTGTTCTGGTGTGAGCTTTGGTGGGTTATGATAGGGCTCGTATTCTTTTATCTCCACAGTTTTTGTGTGGAGCCATGATGTTGTAGTATACTAGTAGCTAGTTTCTGCGGCATGCTTCCTCTGGCGCATAGCACTGGCGGCAACCCATGCCCTGTGACTTTTATGGCTGTTCCTGCTATC
Source organism: Terebella lapidaria (assembly GCA_949152475.1). Lineage (NCBI taxonomy): Eukaryota > Metazoa > Annelida > Polychaeta > Terebellida > Terebellidae > Terebella > Terebella lapidaria. Next base: position 44,354,536 of record OX424557.1, on the reverse strand, counting down.
AGCAATGAGTGGAGACCTCTGAAGGCATTTTTTCATTTTTATTGCCCTTCTTGCAGGGTGGTCCTCCTGAAAGGGCTGATTCGGAAAGGGCTGCTATGAGATGAGTGATCGTCTCAGAGATGCTCTACGGGTTGTTTGAGATGTCTACATCTTTACCTAGTGCCTGCTTGGTTACAGGCTGGTGGGCCATTTTGGTCGATGCTGTCCCAACTCTTGGTGGTCCATACGGAGCAGGATTGGTATCGTTTCCAGATGGCGTTAGTCTGGTGTTAGTCCGAAAAGAAGTATAGTAAAATATTGCTATGCTAAGCAGTAGTTGTCTCAAAACACCACGTTGTAAAGTATTTGTAAGTTCGAAGTTGTGAAGTCGAAAATGTTACTGTGTATGAGCAGTGGTTGTCTCAAAACACCCAAACCACCAAGTTGTTGAGTGATTCTGCGAGAAACACTGTAGTTCACCACTGAGTATACTCTCTGATGTAACTCATTTGCCAATAGTTAGAGTAGTCATTCATTTCGTTTGAAACTGGGCATGATTCTCTCGTTAAATTCGTCAAAATGTTCACTTCGACATACAATATATATGTAGCAGAATGGAGTGTGGAACGACATCCTTAGCTTGAGGTAAAGAGCGGGACCTAATAGTAGATCGTGGTCTTATTTTCAATCTTGTTTCTTATTGAATGATCATTGCAACTGACTACACAAAAATATTCACATACATCTCAAGTATTGAACTTCGGCGTCAAAAGACGGGAATATCACCAAGAGTAGACCTTGTTTCGCATGGTGTAAATGATGAATGGACATTTTTAGGACCAATAAATGGCTTCTACTACCAAGTGATATACTCTGTAGTCTTCCTGTTGTCCCACTGAAGACTTTGGCATGCTACATAACACATTGTGAGATAACACATTTTTTCAGATAACACATTTTTTTTAACTTTACTGCACTGTAGTGGAAAAGGGGTTACCACATGCAGAACACCAAAAATAAGTTAAAATTGAAAATCTGGCTTGGGGCTTGCTCTTATCAATTAACATATATGTTTTGGGATGTGTGTGCCAAATTTGGCACTTTCTTCCAAATTTGAACAATACTTTAGCTTATCTGCCGCACTAATAAAGGAGGTCAGTAGTGATTCAGATGTCCATGTTGTCACGAGCTTTGCTCTACTCTGACAACAGACCTCAGTCGCACGACTGATTGCCTAGAATAGCATGTCTCTAAAATGGTGTGTTGTCGTACAGATGAATAAGAACAAGTGAAAAGTGGTGAACGCCCGGTCCACAACTGATGTTTTTTTTCTGATTATTCTTGGTTCAGTATTGTACCATACAACTGACCTAATCTGTACCGAGCTATTGTGTGTTGATACAATCTGATAACAGTTGACATTGCGTATCTTTTTAGTGAATTGGTTTTGGTTATTTGTTGGCCGTTTTAGTTACCAAAATGACCACTTTGATTTAAAGCAAAACAATATTTGTATCAAAGTCTACGTGAAAACACTTCCTAATCAGGTAAAAGCATAACATGTTAGGCTATTTGAAACGTGTAGGAAATGGTGAACTTTCAATAACTAGAAAATGTACAAATTGGCCTCTCTGGACAGGACGCATGACATATTGGAAAAATATAGGAAATTGAGTATATTGGATCTTCCTGTGACCTTCGAATTGATCTCAGACCTGGATAGTCAGGCAGATATGTGAAAAAAAATGCTCAATGCTGGCAGAAAGTATGAAAATCCGTCCCTCAGGGTTTTCGGGTATGCTGAATCCGAATTTAATGGGAACCACGTTGTCAGAACAAGCGATCCCACCCAAATTGACCTTTTTCAAAATGGCCGCCGTCGAAAATTCTAAATCATGTTTTGGGCTATAACTCAGCTTTTATTGCAGATAGAGACATGCTTTTGGTGTCTATACCCACGTTTTGGATACTGAGGAATCCAATGATGTCACTGCTGAGTACATGATGGTTGCCTCAAAATTCAACTTGGCTAACAATGACACTTGCGAAAATCATATTTCCTACCGTGGTGCAACTGATACCGTATTGGTCCTAATAGTAGCATGGCGAGCAAAAGCAAGACCTCCTGTAGCAGCGCGCGCAAAATGAGGTCAAAATTCATGTCAAATTTAAGAAAATCACTCAATAATATACTTATAGCCTTCATCCCCTTCGTTATGATCCAAATAACCTAAAAATGTGGATTAGAACACTCCAACATCTTATTAGAAAGATATGAAGTGAATTACAAGGTTTCAAAAATCAAACATTTTTGGGGAAAAGAGGGGGGCGCTCTACTATAGGGCACGTGCCACTATTAGGACCGATACGGTATGCATTTAAATTCTAAAGGGGGCCAGATTGATGGTACAAGCAATTCCACTCCTATATATCAAGCTCAGAACATAATTATTAGTTTACACAAATAGTGCCAAGATGGATTATCTCAAATTTCTGTATATATTAAGCAACAACAAACACGATGCTCACTCGGGATCGGTTAAATATATAACTTTTGGGGTCATTTAACCCTCTAACATAGTGAAAAGTGCATGTAAATCAGTATTCATGTCTGCAGAATCGAATAGTATCAGTTGTGCATGAAATGCAATCCATTTGGTCCTCCACGGAAATTAAGGGGAATCCAAGATGATTCCCACAGCCAACAGATAATTTCTGAATTAAGGAAATACCTTTGCATAAGAATTACCAGTAATGATAATACGTACTATCAATCCAATAATAGACTATTGCCGGTTCAGTAATTTATCTTCTATTCCATTGGAATCAAGACACCATGTAGCATGCCATTGATGTTTAAGTCACACGATCATGGATATGTAATGCATTCTCTCACAAGTAATGTGCTAGAACAATATCTCAGAAGTATTCCAATTAGACATAGAGACTAGAGCCCATGGACAACTAGGGCCTGTTCAAAACAGCACACACCATGTATGGGCTCAGGAAGATGAAAAGATGTTTCCCAGCTGGCCCACAATACCAATTGGCAGGAAACAGACGAATTGCATCATTGCTCATCTCAGCCTTGACAACACGTTACTTGAAATTCAATGTGAGATCCAGTGGAGCCGTGGAATAGGGTCATGGCCTTGTCACCGATGGCACCAATGTTGACCTCGTTCGGATGATGCTTCTCTGTCACAAGACCATGGATATGTAATATATTCCTACCACAATTGATGTGCTAAAACAATATCTCAGAAGTTTTCCAAGTGGTCATACTAAGGGACTAGAGCCCATGAACGACTAGGAGCTATTCAAAACCCAACAGACCATAGATGGGCTGAGAATGACTGCAAGGTGTTTCCCAGCTGGACCACAATACCTATTGTTATAGATGACCACGATCTTGATATCAAATGCCATTGCACAAAAACTTGTCCATCTTGCGAATGCAGAGGGCATAATTTGGAACGCACATGTGTGTGCAGAGGCATATATGCTGTGTAAACTGTTCTGAGAACAGGGATCAAAACTAGTGATGTCGTTGAGCATTTATCTTGAACTACTGCATTGTGTTCAATTAGCTGTCATACCAAGAATAGTAAAGAGTTCCATTCTTGGTCATACCGTGCTGGACAAAAATACACCCATCACTATTATATCGTACATAAGGTGCAATCATTTTTCATTGTGGCAAATATATCATCGTGAACATGCCTATTTGTCTTTGTGTCAAACAGATCACCATGATTATGCTACTATATCAACAAGAAACCTCTTCAACAATGAACATGCTTCATTTGTCACACAGAAGAAAGTGGTGAGGGATGACACCGAGGCGGGAATACTTCATATGTGCGAAGCAGCTGAAAAAAATAAACAAATAAGCAATAGAGGTAAACATCAATGGCATGCTATATGGTGTCTTGATTCCAACGGAATAGAAAATAAATTACAGAACCTGCAATAGTCTATTACTGGATTGACAGTTTTATCATTACTTGTAATTTTTATGCAAAGGTATATCTTAAATTAAGAAATTATCTGTTGGATGTGGGGACCATCTTGGATTCCCCTTAATTTCCGTGGAGGACAAAATGGGGTTGCATTCCATGCACAACTGATAATATCGGATTCTACAGACCATGAATACTGATTTACATGAAATTATCACCATTTTACGAGGTTGAATGACCCAAAAAGTGATATATTTCACCGACCCCGAGTGAGCATCGTGTATATTGTTGTTCAATATATCCAGGAATTTGAGATAATCCTTCTTGGCACTATTTGTGTGAAATAATTATTATGTTCTGAGTTTGGTATATGGGAAGGGAATTGCTTGTACCATCAATATGGACACCAAAATCATGTCACTATCTGCAATAGAAGCAGAGTTATAGCCCTAAACCTGACTAGAATTTTCGATGGCGGTCATTTTGAAAAAGGCCATTTTGAGGGGTATCCCTTATTCTGACGACGTAGTTCCCATTAAATTCGGAATCAGCATACCCAAAAAAACCCAGGGACGAATTTTCATAGTTTTTGCCAGCATTGAGCATCTTTGCCATATTTTGTTACATATCCGCTCCACTAGGATTGTAAACTCCAAGGTCACGTCTGATTTAGAATTTGTTTGTGAACTCTTCAGACAATACTCTTGTACGTAGAGCGTAGATATGTTACCAGCATCAACGGCGCATTTATAACATGTCGCGATACTGGTGTCATGTTTTGGTGTCATGGCACCAATACGCTTTTGCAGATAAGAGTGTCCAAAAGGTCAAAGGAAGCCACTGGGCATAAGTGAACCGCTTCAAATGTTACGATTGGCCTGATGCAAGACAGCAACAGTACCCTGTAGCTCTCCGATATTAACATCGAATCAGTACCCTTCTCAGTGATAAATTCATCGTCTACAGTACTGGAGACATGTAGTCGCTCTAGTCAACAATGCGAGATTGCGTCCTCATTTCTTCTATCTACTGACGATCTACTGACGCTGTGTTATGATCAAACGATGCGGTGTCAAATCGTTGATCATGTGTCATAAAATCAATTGTTTTTGTTATTAATCGACATTATTGCTGTCTAGCTTCAGATTGGACGTACTGGTCATGCGCGTTCGGAATGTCAGCGTCTGCAATTCACGTCCCCTGCATCAGTAGCGTCACAGGTCGAATTTTCAATTTGTCAAAAAATAATAGTGAAATCTCATTTTGTTGATTGGTGGGGATGTATTTAACATTGGTAGGATTCCGTGTCGTCCACAACAGATAAGTTGATAAGAGAGCATGTTATGGAAATAGGATAGGTACTACTAATTGCGTAAAAAACAGTTGTTTGACTTGTCATATGTGTGGTTCATAGGAGTTCGTTTGAACTAATCCAGCTACAAATGTCAACGATGATTCTTAATGAACTTGGCATAATATTTTGTTTGAATTAATACACAGAAGACAAATGTGTCGCAAATGGCATGAATCACAATGAAATGGCAATAATAGAAACGCGGTGTAGGTTTGTTTGAGTTAGACTGGATGAGAGCTAAAGCGTCCGGGCGACCACCCGAACGACCATGTGTGAAAGAGCTGCGGAAATGGATTGACACACGACCCACATCATAGATCATTTCCCTAGACGATATTGCCTAACGTGTGTGTAAACATTCTATATTAATGCTCAGAAAACTAAAATCCATTTCATCAGAGTAGATATGTGATGGGCGTGTGTGATGACTGGGCGATGGATGCCCCCAGCGTCACATTGTTCAGAGGTGGAAGGTAAACACGTGGCTAGGTGCTGACATTATCCTAATGTTAGGGGGTTAGGGCGAGGGGGAGGGTTAAGCTACCAATATCGTTGGCAGTATCGCATATAGTGTAGGGAATATATGGTTGGTGGGAGCGTTGGTTCTCGCACTCTACTGTTCATCTCAGCACTGGACACCAGGGGTGGGTAAAACCCATCCGGCACTCAATTTAGACATCTCCGTTTTTTCATTCAAATGAAGAGATTGATACCACAGCTTTTATTTCACGTACTTATAGTTGTTGTCCGTTGGTTTTGAAGACCCCGAAACCCAGTCTGAACTTCCAAGAAAAACACACACTCGTGAGCGCCATTCCCAAACAAATGACCTAATTACTGCCGACGTTCGATTTGTCCATACGCAACTGATGAAAATAAAATAGTTCTCATAATATCATCAATTTGTATAACCCTGTAGTTCATGATATATCGTTTGATTGATGTGAGTTTCTAAAACATTTTGCGAAATAATTTAGAGTATGATATATGTGTAAGCCATCCGATTTCGTTTTTTTGGGGTGGGTATCGTCGTGACGCAAATAAGATTATGACGTTCTGGTCTCGTTTTCGTTCACAAGATGTCACCACTGGCGTTCGAGCCGTAAAAATTGCATTGTGACCGTTTTTCTTCTATCATAATGGACCCAGACATGCCAAACTTCGACATTACCGACTGGTACCATACGTTGGTACCAGGTATCACGTTGGACGAGGTTGCGGCTGCAGAAATTCGTGGTAAGTTATTAATTTTCCAGTCACTGAAATTCTAATCCCCATAGTGTAATTTTGCCATTCCTACTGTAGATCTAGCCTAAATTCCATTTCCCCCCACTGTTTCTTGCATTTGAATGCAAATCTGTATTTTATTCTTTAATAAATATTGCAGGATTATCATATGCAAGTAACTCCAGTGAGCTGGACCCTGAAACCGAGTACAACACTGTCAACATTGACGTTGTGGATCCGGAAGATGCTGGTAAGTAAATTGTATTCTGAAATTTTAGCAGACTAGATATATCAAACACTGATGGATCCTTTTCCCTCCCTACCTTTTTATGACTTCTGTATCCTATTTTTCCTAATTACTGTTTACTCAGAGATGCAAGCTACTAGTAGTGCACCTAGAGATCAAGCTCGTGTGAGTCCAACCACTGTATTGGAAGACATGGATTATCAAGTTGGGAGGTATATTCTTTTTTTTTCATTATCTAAATCAGTCGTATATTGTCACATATTCTAGGCCTAGATTTTAGGCGAGGCTTGTATGAAGACACAAATGATATATACTCCAGTATTTCTGAGTATATTTACCTGTATATTTGTACATTAATTGCTAATGTTTCAGCTGAAGGGGACCCGAATGAGATTCTTGATGATATGGACCTGAGGAGCACACAGCCTTACGATTATGGTACAATCAGTTATCACATTTAACATAATGTGCAACTGATACTAAAACGAATATCAAATAATATCGCAATTTCTTCTTGTTTTTTTCAAGTTTTATTGCATGTACCTTTTTCCTCTATTTTCGATAATTAAAAAATAACATTTTGGCCGTGTTCACTTTGATAATTATCATGACCACAATTAGATCTACATGTAGTATGGTTCATTTCAAGAAATGTCCTTTTAACTGTTTTGCAAATGTTCTGATACCAGTTTGATTTCCTTATTTGCTTATCTTTACAATTAGTTGAAGATATATCGGACAACAGCCTCCTGGATGTGGATATTCCGGATGACCATGGCCCAGAGATCAGTAATCATGACACCGATGGTAAACAATTATTAATTACATCTGGGATCCATACCTATATGTTTACTTGCTGACATGTTCTGTGCATAATGAACTGAATAGTGACGTCACGCCAATTTTGTCACTTTGTATTTGTATGAGTATTTGTATTCCAATAGATGCCTAATTAAATACTACCATAAATGATTAAATTTTTTTTCATATTATGTTCACACCTTTGCTTAGATGAGGACATTTCGGATGGAAGCCTGATGGCCATGGAAATTCCTGTCACCGATGCAGACACAGAACATCACAATGAAACACAAAGTGAGCAATACTCAAATTATGATGAAGTAATATTCATCGAAACACCGAATTATATAATTAAACAGTGTTTCTTTTTTAATAAAAAATTCAGCTGCAGTGTGTTATGAATTTTTCCCCCAAGTAAACTTAACTCTATTTACTGCAACACAGGACTTCGTGCTTCAACCCCATGTGACGATGATGACGACGATCCCACGTATGCTCCTTCCCAAAGTAGTGATGGTTCCACTCCACATCCAAAACCTGTCCAGCAACCTGAACCATCTTCCAGTAGATTCACGGATTTCGACACCGACGCCCTGTCTAAATTCATAGAAGACCAAAAAAAACCTAACACTAAACGAAAAACGTGAACATCCTGTGCCAGTTCCTGAAATCTAAGAATGAGCATCGACAACCGCATGAAATCCCCCCTGATGAACTCAATGAACTCTTGGCTTTGTTCTTTGTTTCGGTCAAGAAGAGCACTGCACTTGGGGTAGATGGTGAATATGAGCCAGGAACCTTGAAGGGGATACAGTCAAGTATTGAGCGGTTCCTGAAGGAGAGGAAATATTCAACCTCCATCATCACCAGTCATGCCTTTTTCACATCTAGGGAGGCCATCGCCAGCAAATGCCGGATGTTGAAGAAACAGGGGAAAGGCAACCGGGTCAACCGAAAACGAGCACCAAGCGATGCCGAGCTGAACAAGATGTGGGAGAATGGAGCCCTTGGTGCAGATTCCCCACAGGCCTTACAGAACACTATATGGTGGATAATGTGCACCAGGTTTGGAAAGCGCAGCAACAAAGAAAACTACGACCTCCGATGGGGCGATGTCACGATCTCCACTACCACCGCTGGAGCGAAATATTTGACTGCCACTGAACGAGTCACCAAAACCCGCCAGGGTGACACTACTGAGGTGCGGGAACTCGTGAAAGTCTTCGAGGACACAGAAGCACCACAATACTGTCCTGTCAGGCTGTTCGAAGAGTACGCTGCCAAAAGACCTGCAGACATGTGCAACGGAAATTCACCATTCTACCTGCAGCCCAAGAACTTCTCCTCAAAGAGCAGCATGGCCAAGGAGAAAATTTGGTACAAAAACCAGGTATGTAACTAATTACCCGATTCAAATTTATATTACCCATTCAGTTCTGCCATTTGCCACCTTGACACATGCGTAAATGTGTAAGATTATATTTTCCAGGTCCATGGCCTGAACTCCATTAAATCCTACATGAGGAACATCACTGACAGGGCGGGTCTCGGGAAAGAAGTGTCCTTGAGCAACATCAGCGCTCGGAAACACCTAGTAACCACCTGTCGGAAGTCCGGGGTACCAGACGGAACAACAGTCAAGGTGGTGACATACATTAGAATGGTTTGACTATGCTATTCATTATTGTTTCAAACCCCAATCAATTTGAGATACTCTTCCATACTTGTCACATTCTTCTAGCAAATATGTGTACTTTTGCAGATCTCTGGGCATAAGCGTGTTGACAGTCTAAACAACTATTCCGATCTGGCCGACGAGGAGTGTTTGGCGCTTGGACGCGTTTTGGGACGACCAAAACCACCTCAGTACAACCCATCTCCCATCGTTCCAAGCCACACAGTGTCCGTTGTTTCAGACCAACAGAGTTCGTCCAGCATGACTACCAGTGGCCAGATCATCTTCCAGAATTGCACTATCCAAAATCTCAACATGGCGTCAAAGTGAAATATATGCCGACATTAATTGCCTTCTAAATCCACTAATGGCCAGTATTGTACATAACTGATATGTGTAAATTTCCAAAATGTGTTACTGGCTTGTAAGTGTAACATAATATTTATTTTAATATGTGATTTGTAGTGAATATATAATGCCTTGTGAAGCGGAGAAGTTTAAACTTGTAAATTTCATTTATTGAAGGCTATGAACTTTCATAAATCATCTTCACCATGCTATATTGGCAATAAATTTCATTTCATGTGACTGGTGGTGTCTGGATAATAAAGTTTTCAAGGCTTTGATTTGGTTTCATTGATATTTTTATGGTGTTTACACAGATATTTACTTCACCATCATACTATTCTTTTCACATTAGCTCATTTCCATACATTTAAATACGTTAAATATTCTCGAATACATTCAGGGTACAGAAATATTACAGTAACTATTTACATATAGGTTTGACAAAGAATCAGTGCAGCAGGGTCAGTTTCTTTTCTGTTTCTTGCAATGTACGATGTCATGCGGTCATTGGAACTGCAACATTGATTTCGTGTCGCAAATTAGTGCGTGCGTAAGAATATCATTTTTGTTGACACAGTCCAGTTGATCGTGTAGAGAAAGTTGCGAATTGTCTGCTATTTTGTCAAAACTAAACAAGTTGGTAATGTTTCCGTGCGAGAAAATGCATATGGTATTGTTTTGAGTGCGAGATGTGTTTTTCTCAGCACTCGTGTCACCATCCAAGCCTCGCCTAAAGGCTCGGCTAGGAATCGGTGACACTCGTGCTGAGAGAAACACATCTCGCACTCAAACCAATACCATATGCATATATTATTTGTTTTTCATAAATCAAAGTATAATGACGTGCCAAAAAATCCTAACCTGGTTGTGAATATTTGCATGCATTGATATTATAGCGCTATGTAGCCACATACATGTACCGTTATTTAGAACGATATTCAACCATACTGTTGTACAGATGACAATTTTATTTGTGACTATCAATTTTCTGGACCTAGATCTTTGCACGATGTTCGATTTCGTTATGGGACTACCTCTTTGTTTAAAGTTTTTTTTTTTTAAATATGAATTACAAAACTCAAACCTTGAAGACTTGTACACACATTGAACAAAACATAATACAATAATGAGATGAATCTTTGAGTCAAACACTCACGCTCCTCAAATGTCTTATCCTACAGTATCAAACGATATTTTACACATATTCCTTATAAAGCTGCCACAGAGTATGGGATGGTGATATCTATCTAAATAACAAAATACGTTGATATTGCCCGATATTGGATTCTCAAGTAATGGTGGTGGGATTGCCCTCCAGGTATGGCATGTTTCCTCGAAAGTTAGAGCTACTTTCCAAAATGTCACGTCTCTTATGAACTAGGTGAAAAGAAAACATTAACATCTTGGAATATTTTACAATTTATATGTCTTATGGTTGGGTGTTTGTGTGGGCTCACGTTTGTTCCCCCGTCGACGTGAAAACAGATAACGATGTACTGAAATTGATTTGGGTTGACTTATACTAACTAAAATTAACTTAAACTACCTTGAGTTAACTTAACTCATGAAACATTATAATATGTATATTATATATTAATATATAATATATATTAATTAAAGGATTTCACATCATATGTAAAGGATATCGGTATAATCCATACGGTCGTATACCTGGGTAAATGAGTGATATGTATATAACTATATGTTCACGTTACTTAAAACCAAAGTGACTCAACATTTTTGAGATACAAGGTTCTGATCCGACAGTGACGTCATCTGTTAGATGTACAGTGACAGTGGGAACAAACGGGACTCACACAATTGTGGCTTTGTTCCTATTCCAAATACTATTTCATTGTTGCCAAGGTCTACATGTAACATTCAGGATATAGAGTACAACAATATCACCTAATAGATAAGGTTTACAATGATGGCTTACAGGGAAATATTCAATGAACAGAGAGTTTCATCATCAAATGTATCAATGACTAAAAATTACAAAACAAAAACAAATTCGAAGGCTAATTGCTACCCACTTAGGAAACTCACTTATTATATCAGGAAGCTCCCGGTGGTATCACATTTCAACACTCAGTATTTCTCTACTCTTACCGACGTATGGTTCGTATGGTTAAAAACAAATCCGCAAAATTTGTCAAGTGATGTGGGATAATGGTAATAAACTGAACTATTGTGAGTAAAAACATTGACAAATCGGACAACATTTGATTCAGACCATGGAAAAAGAATCTCACATTGTCCGTGAATGTCACTTCAAAGGGAGTTGGTTCATATATCAGTCTGTGAATCTAAATGCTAAAAGCCTGATCTGAAACCTGGGTGCTTCCAAATCATTCTGATACAGATGAAAGGATAATAGTCATCTTGATATAGATACAAAAAAGTCCCACCAAAAAAAGACTATTTATATATATGTCAAACAGTTTCAGACGATGCATTGCTTGTCTTGGAATCATAGTTCTGATATTGTCGACTCAGATATGTCGAGTTCTGTATAGTCTTCACCACTGCAAAAGATATATACATATGAAGTTGCCTTATACACTATGCATACTATTATAGAATATTCTGGCGATTATAACTTATTTTGGGTCAACCAGAACCATGCAGAATAGTCCACTGGAATATAGCTTCAGTGACAAGTTTTCGGTCAATAATTCGACGTTCGTTTATAGCAGGTGATGTCTATGCTTCCATTAAAATATCAGCCAGAGTGATGAAGGAGGCAGTCAATCAGCATCCTAAAGCCTAGTACCGACCACATTTTGACTGTATGCCCTGTCCATACCATTTGGCCGGTAACAAACTGTCTGAGCTGGCGCAGGTGGTCATCCACACCCGACAGACTAACAGATGTGATTTCAGCAGATTTACATCACATACATCACCATAGTGGGCTTTGCAGCTCCTGTTGTCTGAACTTTTAGAGTAATTTATTGGAGGAATTTATTGTCAAGTTGAACTATATCGTTCAGAATAAATTAACACTGCCTGTTTGTTATCTGCCACTGCATTGAAACGCAATCTATGTATATGCAATATGTGTTTGGCGTCATCATCAGTAGTTAAGGCATTTCGGCAGAGGTCTGTATGGTTCGTGAGGATGAAATATATGTCATTTTTCGCACATTGTTTCCGTGCGATAACTCCAAATCCATTCAAGCAATGGCTGCAATTCTTTGCATTGAAGTTCACATGTCAACAGGAAATATTTTGTTCAATTTTGGAGTCATATGGCCAAACGACCTGTGACCCAGAGGTTGGAAGAATTTTCATCGAGTCATCCTTGAAGCTTCCTGCATATCTTGGAAACCTTGTGTCATAGAGCGAAACTGACGTTTTTGTTGTTGTCGTCCTGTACAAACATGCGCTAGGGGTATATGGGATTAACTTTGACCTTGATCTAAATTTATTTCCTGAGTCGGATATCTCAGAAACGATGCGTCATAAAGTATACAAACATGCGTTAGGGGTATATGGGATTAACTTTGACCTTGATCTAAATTTATTTCCTGAGTCGGATATCTCAGAAACGATGCGTCATGAAGTGAAACGGTCGTGATTTTCGGACTCGTCACCCAAAACAAACATGTCTTGGGGGTAATAGGCATTTAGTGCTGAGTCGGCATTTTAATTTTCGTCCATATCTCGGAAACCATGCATCGTAGAGCAAACAGACGTTATTTTCCGACTTGTCGTTCTAGACGAACATGTCTTGGGGTAATGAGGTTTGTTTTTGTTAGCTTGTTTCAAATACACCCATTGCACTATTGGAAATTCCGTATTATCGTCCCATTGTTTTCCCCTAACTTGGCCTTGGCATTGCTCAAAGTGCAGTTCAGATCACTTTCTACTAATCTCAGCAACTCATCAAAACTGACTTACCAAACGCATAGCTCACACCGGGAACACCTTTGTTGTGCAACTCAGTCTTCTGTTTTCAATAAGGCTTAAAATGCTAGAACAGAAACTCAATTAAGCGTCTCGTTAGATGAGTAGTACAGGTCATATTTGAGTCGTCTGGATAATCAGCAACTTGAGCAATGTCAAGGCCAAGTTAGGGGAAAAACAACGGGGCAATAATATGGAATGTCCAATAGTGCATTGGGTGTATAATACACTTTACACCAAAATGCCACGAAGGCATATTAATGCCTTGACGTCCAGTTAATTTTTAGTTTTAACGGAGAAAATGGTTCCGGTTCACATTGAATGCACACTGTGGAAATGGGGTGTGGTCTGCATAATACTGGGTCACCCACAATATGATGTAATGTCACCTTGCAATGAATAATGACGGATCACTTGCCTTCCTCTCCAATAAATATGTACCTTGACAAAATGAATGATGGCAGTTTATGTTTTTCATTCAGGACAGGCAAAATGAAAAAAAAAAAAGTTCTTTTTTTCAAGTGGTCAAAGGTTGCTGTTGTTCAGATCTTGGAGAAAATGGCACTGTTTTGGTCAATATCGTGCATGTATTGTTTTGACTGAACCTATTGAAGGGGTGTAATAACAGTTGTATGTGTAAGCTAGCTACACTGCGGGTCTGACGTGGATAGAAGGCATGACAATTCCATGCAAATCGACTGTGACATATCCATAAGCTTTCACTCCTCGCTTCGGGGACTGTTTTTGTATCAGCCATCGCAAACCATCCCAAATGTTGACAATCCATTTCCTAATTCCCATGATGTTGTAACGCAAACATTGATTGTGTCTACTGTTATATTGAGGAATTCAACGAGATGATGTTCACAGTTCAAATGCATTCATCCCATCCATCGATTAAGTCATATCAAGGTACGGCCATGATAATATTGCATGATATTTGCTTGACAAATTATCACTGTTGGGTGTCCCTATTTTCATTCCATATACATGTACTCTTTATTGATAGCGCTATGTTAAAATCCATTTTCATCGCTCTGTTATGGTTCATGGATTTGCCTTCAGACCGATGTGAAGCATGGAGGACATTCACCTATTTCACATGGTTTATTTTAAAATGGTTTTAATCATTTATATGGCAGTTAGTAATTTCACTAGGTGTACAGCACGCCCCAAGATTAGAGGAAATAATTATAACACAATTGTGATATCGGTGATTTATATTTCAAGTTATTTTATTGTCTTCGTCGCAATATTGTTTCATTGATTCCATGCGAAAATGTGTTTACACAATTGTGTAGTGAGCATAAGGTATATCAAAATAACTACCGTCAGATAAACAGGATTAGCAATGATGACTTATGAACACTCACAGGAAACAGAGTTTTCGGAGTCGATTTCGGAGTCTAGCGATACCACATTTTCACATTTGGTAATTCTCCCTTTATTACCAAATGTTACCAATTCTCTCTCAATGACGTCTGGTTCACCCACAATATTAACATGATGGAGCAATGCCATCGATCGAGCGTGGTATAATACATAATTTGTCCACCGAGGTGGTGGGATAATGTTTATGAACTGGACTATTTCAGAGAATAAATTGACATATGAGATAGTATTTGAGTTGGGTACCATAAATTGTCTTCTGCAAACGAGTGCCGCTTCGAATGATGTGTCTGGTCTATGCACCAGTCCGTTGATTTAATCTGCATCAGAACCAAAAAGGCCATCGATTCCATGTGCAACAGTAAACGTGTACTGATAACCTGACAACTCCATATCTTTCAATATGCATGTTTATAATAATACACATCGAGTAGCAAAAACAAATGGCCTCCAACCTCACCGAAGGTGTGCTCGTTATTATTTTGCTATAAATGCAGCTGAATATTAAACACGATAAATGTATTTAGCATTCAGCACATATGTCGAGGACTCAACTATTAGATCTATAAAATACTAGATTATCAGCTTGGCTACAATATGTGGGAACATATAGTGCATACTGATGTTCTGAATTGTCTTCAAGGATAATACCATACATTTTACCGATGACCTTTCAATTAAAATGCTTCTGAATGACACTTTACTTCTCAGATTCTGATTTTGCTCTCCGTATTATCCTTCGGACAAGAACATATTTTTGACAGTGATGTGAGACATCTTTGTATGATCCAGTGTCTCTTCCATCTTTTAATGCTCCATATATGCTATCATGCAAATATTTTGGTGATTGTAAATTATTCAGAACAAGCCTCGAAAAAAAATACACTTAATAGCAATGTGTTTTTTTCAATAACGTGGTGTTCGTTCAGAACACGATCTATTTATGTTTCCGTTGTGGGATCAGTGAGAGGGACAAGAGAAAGTTGTCAGACTTCCAAAGATCTGTGCCCGACACATATCTCAATGTATGTGCTCTTCAAACAAATTAGCCTGGTGACAGACACATAGATGTACATACAGACACATAAATGGAATTTTAATAGAGTTACATCACATACTAGTATATCACCGGTGGGAGCTTTGCAATGCATACTGCCTACGACACTGGTACTTGAGTTGTGACATACCGCCAGCCTTCTCGTTTGCGTACACAACACGAAATGTCATTTTATAATGGGATGAGATGGTAATGGTATCTGCACAATAGGTAGCACAAATCGGAGTGGAAGTTAAAGTCGAACAGCCGAACTTAATCCGCTTTCAAAGGCGCTTCAGAGTGAATGTACTTGGAGCAGCCTTACTCAAAGCGCTCCATACAACACCCATTATCAACCGGTACCAAATTCAATCCTGGGTGAAGATAGACACAATAGTGGCAAATGCCTGGTGAAATAGCACAGCAGTCAAGCTCGAGACTCGAACCCATGATCTTTGGATTACGAGTCCGACGCATAATCCACTGCGCCACTCACTCGACAATTCGGACGCCAGTATTGTGTGCATTGCTACATTGTGAAGGACATTTTCAACCCCCAGTAGCCTGGTTTGTTTCCCATTCAAGATTTTGTATATGGTGGTATTATTGCTATTTCAATTTTATATCATACCTCTAATGGAAATTTTAACATAACAATCTAATGTAATCAGAGAGGTGCTATAAATACACCAGTGACAAAGTTACCGCTTTACAAATGATTTTCCATAGCGTATACAAAGTACTACATAATGTAGTGTTTCCCCTGCATGTAATGTACATGCATGTGATCAACAATTTTTTTCACGTTCGTATCAATATTTATGACAAACTTTAAAACAAATAATTTTGTTCGTCCATTGTTATTTGCTGGAAATTTCTGGTTAGGTGAACATATATACTGTCACAGTGTAGTATATATTGGTGCCGCACAATCTTTCTCAACATGTGCATTTTCACTGAAATTTTAAACGTATGCTCATTGGAACTAATTGGATATTTCAAAACCAGGAAGTAGGGTATGTTTGTCAGATATGGAATCAAAACAAATCAAGAAACTGCAATATCCCATGCTTTCTTTTCTGTGGGTAATATGTTTGCTGTCCGTGCTTACAGTAATTTAAATTTATTTGATTGTGTGTATTGATCTGTATTCGCAAAATTGAGATTGCATTCAATTTTGAGCAGCCTTGGGATCATTTGCAGAACCTACACCGATATTTGTGTGAATTGCAGAGGTATTTCCCACTTAGCAGCAATAATCTGGCGAGGCATGAACGCTAACTGTTACGCAACCTTCAATCAAAATGAAGCCTGATGAAATGAATGATGGAAACTTATGTAGATCATTCATGGCATGCAGAATTGTTGTGAGTGATAAATTTAATTCATCGTTGATCTCAGTCCGATCCTGGAACAAATGGGACTGGTTTGTATCATGTGCTCAATATCGTGCGTGTGTGCCATCTAGAGTGAACTTACTGAACAGATGCAATGATATTGTTGTGTGTAAACTAGATAACTACGGGCCTAACATCGATAGGAGGTAATATACAGAGTCCACAACATGCCCATAAATTTTCACCTTTCGCTTCATGGACTGTTTTTGTTTCTGCCCTCTCAAACCATTCCAAATGTTGACAATTCATTTCCTTTCAACATTGATTGCGTCTACTATTGGTAGTGTACAATACACGCAGCAGCGCCGGGAGTTGAGTGGCTTTCGGAGATGATTGGTAACCAGCAAAATACAACCGTATATAGGTAAGGTGTAACTGAAATTGTTCGGTTATCTTCCATATCATACTTTACAAAATGTGCTTTTTTTTAGCTTACCGGCCCATAAGGGCCGATAAGCTATTGTCGTGGTTTATCGTCCGTCGTCGTCGTCGTCGTCGTCGTCGTCCGCCACATCATCTGTTAACATTTTTTATTTTTTTTCGGGCTGATGAATTTGTCCATAAATTTGTGTGACTATGTATTGGGTAGTACCCCCAGACCTTTTTTTCATTTTCTTGATTGAATCGATTAGGCAGTTTTGGCGGCCATTTTTATGTCGAAAATGGCTGTTTTTGCATGTTTTCAACTTTAAAAATTATTTTCTCAAAAACTGTCTGATCAGTTTTGAGATTTTAGTTTCAAAATGTTCCTCTCATGTTTCTTTATGTTGTTTGCGGGGCCCAAATAGGACTTCCCCATGTTAAATTCTCCTATGCTCTATAATGGGCCACAATGTTCTTGATATCTCACTTAATATTGAGATTAGAGACTCAGAATCAATTGTGGCCATATAGGAAATAATATATGCTGAATATTCTCGTGACCTTGGATTTGACCTTTAACCTCATTTTCAAGGTCAGAGCACAAAATGGCCAATATCTCGCTTATTATTGACTTTACAGCTTAGGAATCAATTGTGGACATACAGGAAGTGATATATGCTGAATATTCTCGTGACCTTGAATTTGACCTTTGAACTCATTTTCAAGGTCAGAGCACAAAATGACTGATATCTCGCTTATTATCGACTTTACAGCTCAGGAATCAATAAGCTGGTTCAGCATTACAAAGAGTGCATGCTTAAAAACTTAAATTTGGTGGATAAACAAAAGCATGTGACATTGTTGTCTAAAAAAAATTAGCCCAAGGGCTAAGAAAGGTTACCGGACAATATATATTTTAGATATTAGCCTTTTGTCCCATGACTTTGAAGTAAGGTCATTGGTCAATTCAAGGTCACGAGAATATTCAGCATATATCATTTCCTATGTGTCCACAATTGCTCCCTAAGCTGTAAAATAGATAATTAATGAGATATTAGCCATTTTGTCCTGTGACTTCGAAAATGAGGTCAAAGGTCAAATTCAAGGTCATGACAATAATCTGCATATATCATTTCCTATATGTTCATAATTGATTCCTAAGCTGTAAAGTCGATAAGAAGCGAGATATTAGCCATTTTGTCTTGTGATCTTGAAAATGAGGTAAAAGATCAAATTCAAGGTCATCAGAATATTCGGCATATATCATTTCCTATATGTCCACAATTGATTCCTAAGCTGTAAAGTTGATAAAAGCGAGATATTAGCCATTTTGTGCTCTGACCTTGAAACTGAGGTCAGAGGTTAAATTCAAGGTCACGAGAATATTCAGCATATATCATTTCCTGTATGTCCACAATTGATCCCTAAGCTGTAAAATTGATAATAAATGAGATATTAGCCACTTTGTCCTGTGACCTTGAAAATGAGGTAAAAGATCAAATTCAAGGTCATCAGAATATTCGGCATATACCATTTCCTGTATGTCCACAATTGATTCCTAAGCTGTAAAGTAAATAGTAAGCGAGATATTAGACATTCTGTGCTCTGACCTTGAAACCGAGGTCAGAGGTAAAATTCAAGGTCACGAGAATATTCAGCATATATCATTTCCTATATGTCCACAATTGATTCCTAGTCTCTAATCTCAATATTAAGTAAGATATTAGACTTAATGTGTTTCATTATAAAGCATAGGAGAATTTATCATGGGAAAGTCCCATTTGGGCCAAGTTTGGGCCCAAAATGGCCCACTTTGAGCAATTCAAGGGCAACGAAATTTGTACATATCACAGGGGTACATATGAGGAGTGTTATGCATCAATAAGAAAGGAAGTCACTGAACAGATTTTGAGAAAACGACCATCAAAGTCCAAAATTGGCCATTTTTCGACGAAAACGGCCGCTCTGACCTTGAAACCGAGGTCAGAGGTCAACCTCAAGGTCACGAGAATATTCAGCATATATCATTTCCTATATGTCCACAATTGATTCCTAGTCTCTAATCTCAATATTAAGTGAGATATTAGGCTTAATGTGTCCCATTATAAAGCATAGGATAGTCCCATTTGGGACGAGTTTGGGCCCAAAATGGCCAACTTCGAGCAATTCAAGGGCAACGAAATTTATACATTTCACAGGGGTACATATGTGGAGTGTTATGCATCAATAAGAAAAAAAGTTACTGAATAGATTTTGAGAAAACGACCGTCAAAATCCAAAATTGGCCATTTTTCAACAAAAACGGCCACCATTTTGAAAAAAATGCGGAAATAAAAAAACTAAAAAATACCTCCCTCTCGAAATATTTTTGGGCATTTTTGTTCAAAATTTCAGAAAAATTTGATCTTAAACTTTAAAGATAATATTGTTTACGGACGGACGACAGACGACGGACACAACGCCATGGCAATAGGTTATCGGACCATAAGTCCGGTAACCTAAAAAAAACCCGTCAAACTTTGCAGAGATAATCCCATTGTCTCAGATTTGAATGTGAGTAAAATCAACCATGTGTTTTTGTTTATCCACCAATTTCTGGAATGCTGATATCGCTTATTGCGGACATATAGGAAATGATATATGTCGATACTCTGATGAACTTGAAATTGACCTTTGACCTAATTTTCAAGGTCAAAGCACAAAATGGCTATTATCTCGTTTGTTATCGACTATACAGCTTAGAAATCAAATGTGGACATATAGGAAATGATATATGCTGAATATACTTGTAGCCTTGAAGTTACCAGACCATCGGTCCGATCACCTATTGGCTAGCCGGTAAGCTACAGGTCCCTTGGGCCTATGTTTCGTTAAGTTCTGGATTAAAGTGACAGATTATTATTGATATAATTTAGCAAACTCACTGTACGAAGTTCCAGTTTATATTCATTCCGCCTTATTCGCAATTCCCTTCATTGTTACATTTTTTTCTTGCGTATAGGAGATTTTTTACTGGTATTACATTGTTGGATAACTTATTATTTTTAAAGGATTGTGCTGTGTTCCAGGATGCAAACCTCACAACCTGTCTACTCTTTGGTTGCTCATATCATGTCCAGGGTCTTGTGAACGTCTGTTGAAGGGATTTGTACGGCTACAGCCCCAGGTTTCTGATCTGTAAGTTAACAGCACTTACGACGTGAGAGTTCAAGCAGAAATTGACCCATGTAGAGATTTCTCGTTATGTATTTCTGCTAGCATGTAACGTGGAGAAAACTGTAAAGTGTAGGCCTATATCAATCGAACGGTGTAAATTCCTTGTATATCATAATTATATCAGAATATAATCTTTAAAAAACTTAATTATCTACAAACATACGTATTTAATGTAGGCCTAAGTATAAATGTAGTACCACCAATACAGTCGGATTTTGATGATGCCAATAAACGTAAAATACAACATAATAGAAAACAGAAACAAAGTCCGACCAAATAGTTTATCCAGAGACACACTGGCGTCATCAGGGACAGACTGTGTAATAAATGTTGTTGTTTCTACTGTACACCTGACGGAATTAGTATACAAATTTCACTGTCATGCTCGTTATTGCGTCAATGGTCATATTTCATATTCAATATTTCATCATTTCTGTGTACACAGATTTCTCTATGATATGATGATTTGTCATGACAAACGTGGACACCGTTCATGATACAACATTACACTGAACAATTATGTTACGTATTGAAATACATGGATTGGTCACATGCTAAGAACCGGTGATAATTGTTTGTTGATAATTACAATGTTTTGACACAGCAAGTTTCACCACACTTTGGATGAACAATAGAACATAAACCCAATTGTGTCTCAGATATTTTGAGAAACAGGGTTTTGACCCGACAGTGACGTTATCTGATAGATGCACTCTGAAAACAAATGATCGCACAATCGTACAGTTGTGGCTTTGTTATCATTCCAAACACTATTCAATGGTCTATAACATACAGGATATAGAGTACAACAATATCCCCTAAAAGATCAGGTTGACAATGATGGCGTACAGGAAATATTCAATAACCGGCCCGTTTCATCCTCAAATGACCAAATAAACATTTAATGCTAAACATCATACAAAAAAATCGAAGGCCAAAATCTTCCCATTATGATAGTCACTTATTATAACAAGCAGCTCCGGGCGGTATCGCATTTTAACACTCGGTAATTCTCTTCTCCTAACGACGTCTGGTTCATGTCCATTTAAAAAGAATCTCACATTGTCCGTGAGGGTTTCAAAGGGTATTTAGTTCATATATCAGTCTGTGAATCTAAATTCGAAAAGTCTGATCTGAAATCTGGACGCATTCTAATCATCCTGATACACATGAGAGGATTATAATCATCCTGATATAGATGAAAATATACTGCACTTCAGAAATACCACCTCTGTGACCGAG
The DNA here is from genome assembly GCA_949152475.1 of Terebella lapidaria. Lineage (NCBI taxonomy): Eukaryota > Metazoa > Annelida > Polychaeta > Terebellida > Terebellidae > Terebella > Terebella lapidaria. The sequence continues at coordinate 44,332,388 of OX424557.1, read as the reverse complement.
TGGATTGGACTGGTGGCTCTTGAAGCAACGAAGCTCAGGGGAGGAAGGTGACGCGGGTTCAAACCCCATCACCAGTACAAATTAGGTGGAGTTTGCATCCTGGCAACGCAAAGGTTCCTCCATTTGAATTTCTCCATTCCAAACTGTCACTCGACGAGTGATGGGGAAGACAGGCAGAATTGCCTTTCATCGTGAAATGTTCATGTCTGATAAATCGGATTATCAATATTATTACGCTTTATATGTATGTCCAACGTTTTTAGACGATTCATTGCCTGTCTTGGAATAAGAGATCTGATATTGCTGATTGTCTTCACCACTGCATAAACAGACACACATAAAGTCGCCTTATACATTATGTATGCTATTGTACTTATATCGTGCCGATTATAACATATTTGGGGTCAACCAGAACCCCAAGAAAGTAGTCCATTCGAACATAGCTCCAGTGCCAAGTTTTCGTTCAGTAACCGACGTTCGTTCATACTATGTATTATTTATGCTTCCATTAAGAATATCAGCCAGAGTGATGAAGGAGGCAGTTAATCAGCCTCCTAAAGCCTGGCACCGACAACATTTTGAATGTGTGCCCTGTCCATACCATTTAGCCCCGTAAAAACTTGCTGCACTGGCGCAGGTGGTCACCTGCACCCGACAGACTAACATATGTGATTTCGGTAGAATTACATTGCATATATCGTGGGTTTTGCGGCTCTTGTTGTCTTAACTTTTAGATTACATCTCCTTGAGGTGATCTGGAATTTTCAATTCGAAATATATCGTTGCGAATGAATAAGCACTCCCCGTTTATTATCTGCCACCGTGCTAAAAACTCAATATATGTTCCACACAGGAAAAGAAATGTGTTTGGCGTCATCATCAGTAGTTAAGGCATTTCGGCAGAGGTCTGTGAGGATGAAAACGATGTCAGTTTTCGGACTTGGATTCCCCGTGATAAGTCCAAAACTATCCAAACGATGGTTTCAAAACTTTGCATGGAAGTCCACACATCAACAGAGAAAAACCCTCTCAATTTTGGGATCATATGGCGATACAGCTTGTGCCCTAGAGGTCGAAAGAGTTCTTGCCAAGTCATCCTTGAGGCTTCCTGCATATTCTGGAAAGTGTGTATCATAGAGCGAAACTGACATTATTTTCGGACTCGTCGCCCTGGACAAACGTGTTTGGGGGTAATTGGGATGAACTCATCACCCTAGATACATATGTCTGAGGGGTATTAGGGATCAACTTTGACCTTGACCTCAATTTTATTTTGCTTAGTCAGCATTTCTCATCTACGTCGATATCTAAGGGTATTAGGGTGTTATCCCTAAGGGTATTAGGGATATACTTAGACTTTGATCTGAAATTTTTTGCTGAGTCAGCATTTTTCATCTTCGTTGATATCTCGAAAACAGTGTGTCGTGGAGGAAAACAGACGTTATTTTCTAATCCGTCAGCCTAGACAAACATGTCTTAGGGATTTTCATGATGTACCTTGAATTTAACCTAAATTTTTTTTTTTTGCTGAATTGGCCTTTTTTTTCAATTTCATCGATATCTTGGAAACCATGCGTCGTACCGCGAAACGAAGGTTTTTTGGACTCTTCACCCTCAGATAAACATGTATTAAGGTCATTAGTCATTGACCTGACTTGAAGATATTTCTGCTGAGTTGGCATTTTTCACTTTCATCGATATGTCAGAAACCATGCATCGTAGAGACTCGTCGTCCTAGGCAAACATATCTTGTTTGTATCTAGTATTCAGCCTGTTCAAAAAATGTTTTACATCAAAATGCCACCAAGGCATCTTAATGCCTTGACGTCTAGTATATTATTTTTTTAAAAGAAAATATGGTCCTGATTCACAATAAATACACATTGTCGAACTGGGGTTTGGTCTGCACAATAGCGGTACGCCCACAATCAATGAAATGGCACCCTGCAATGAATAATGACGGATCACTTGCCTTCGTCTCCAATCAAAATGTACCCACCCTGATAAAATGAATGATGACAGTTTATGTAGTACATTCAGGGCATGCAAACTGAAAAACAAATAAAAACAAATTTTATAAGTGGTCAAAGGGAATAGAACGTTGCTTTAGTTCAGCTCTTGGAGCAAATGACACTGTTTCAGCTGATCAATATCAGGCTGCATTGTTGTAAATAAACCTATGAAAGGGTGCAATAACAATTTTATGTGTACGCTAGCTACAGTACGGACATGACATTGATAGAAGACGGGAAAATGCAATGTAAAGAGACCATGAAATATATCTATAAAGTTTCACTTCACACTTCCTGGGCTGTTTATGTGTCACCCATCCCAAAGCATCATGAATGTTGACAATTCATTTCCTAATTCCAATGATGTTGCAATGCAAACATTGAGTTTTGTCTACTCTTTTGATATTGAGCAATCCATGTAACAGCATTAGCGGTTGGGGTCGGGTTGTTGCTTGCGGAGATCAATGTGGACCTAGCAAAGTATAATGTGTAGATAAGGTGTAACCCAATACGGTGTATAAATGACTGTCCTGATATATCAAAATTTGGATAATGGCTTTCCAATATGGTGTATTACCAAAGTCTGGTACACATAACATCTTTAAATATAAATGCAGATAATATCTCACTTGGTAAAATGTGTGCAAATATGTCAGATAATTGTTCTAAACTAATTCTAATTGGCAAAGGCACAACTTTTCAATCACAGTTCATTCTAATTGCATTTTACATTGTCAGCGAGTTTATCAGCCTGTAAATCTTATGTCGAAAAGGCAGACCTGAAATGTCAATGTTTCCTAATCAATCTTAATGAAGATGAAATGATAATAATCATCCTGATACAAATAACATGGTGATGAATGATTATTTTTCATTCGAAAACAGATGGATCAACCGTCTACATACATGCCCAAGTCCAAAGGACGAATGACTTGATTAGACATAAATTGACAATTTTGAACAACACCAATTACTCCTCCCATAATATATATGGATGATGAAATATTTCAGATGATACATTGCCTGTCGTAGAATCAGAGTTTTGATATTGTTAACTGTTTTCACCACTGCAGACGATAGATACACATGAAGTCACATTTTACACCACATATGCTGTTACATTAGATGATCATAATATAATTGGGCCAGCTAGAACCATGAAGAAGTTGTCCATGGGGACATAGCTTCAGTGCTTAGTTTTCATTCACGAACTTGACGCTCGTTTACACCAGGTGCTGTTTATGTTTCAATTAATGGATCAACCAGGAGGATGAAGAAGCCAGTTGATCAGCCTCCTAAAGCCTGACACCGACAAATGTTTGACAGTGTGCACTCTTCAAAACAATTAGTCCATCGTTTACACCAGGTGCTGTTTATGTTTCAATTTATGGATCAACCAGGAGGATGAAGAAGCCAGTTGATCAGCCTCCTAAAGCCTGACACCGACAAATGTTTGACAGTGTGCACTCTTCAAAACATTTAGTCCATTGACAAACTGTCTGGGCTGGCACAGGTGATCAACTGCAGCAGACAAACTTACGGATACAATTTGAATAGACTAACGTTACGTACATCACTATCCTAGGCTTTGCAGCTCCTACCGACCTAACCTTTAGAGTACAGCTGCCTACTCATCAAATCTGCAGAATTGAAATTGGTACACATGCAGAGTGATCTAGAACTTATTGTCAAGTGAAAGTATATTGTTTAAACTAAATTAACAGTCTGCCACCACACTTAAGTCCAATATTTATTTTTTTATTTGTTTTATTCAATGCACATAACATTACAATATACATAGTAATATACAGAAATATATAATTATGATATAATGAAATGAATAGATACCATGGATGGCACCCGGAAGTTAAGAACTTGTTTCCTGAGTGGTCCATTTGAGTATTAAAAAAATGTGAGCGGACAAGAATGACTTACTTGTAATGGGAATGTTAATGAATGACTAGTTGATATCGATAATGACACTCATTGTGGTGACAAAGGTGTTCCAATCAGATGTTGGTGTTGTTACAATCCCATTAATTTTGTTTTATCTATACAATTGAGGAGTATATCCTTGTGTAGTTTTCCATTGACCTAACATTGATGGTAATCTGGCTTCCTCGTTTGTCTTTGACCAGTTTTCTATTACACGCTGCAAAGGACGGAAAATACATGTAAAATACATGAACATGGAACCAATACTCAAGCACAAGGTATTCCGAGCGAACAAAACCATGTTTGCAGTGCATTTGGAATAAATAAGAGAACGTATCCATTGAGAACGTATCCCAATATTTGTCGGATTAATGTTCTCCATCGCCAAACAAAATGTATGGAAGCATAACTTTGATCATCCACATAACCTATTGTTTCATCACGACTTACCATGTTATCTTACAGAACAAGACGTGTTGACGTGAAAATATGATATACTCAGCAATATGTCTTACGATATCACAAGTCATCTTTACTTTGTTACGTCAAGACGTCCTAACATGAAAGTATCACAACAAGGCGTCTCATCATAATATTTATCATGTTAATGTCTTGATATTTTTTTTTTTTTTACATTAAGAAGCCTTGTTGTGATGGTTTTACACATTATGACACCAATCATTATAAATTTCAACGTTAAGGCGTTTCGTCGTGATGATTTTCACATTAACAGGACATCTTGCGGAGACTATCATGTTAAGACAACCTGACATGATATTTTCACGTTACCACGTCTTGTTGTGTAAGTTAACACGACAAGTCGTGATAAAACAACATGTTATGTGAATGATCAAAATATGCTTCCATAGAAATGTACCCTGACGAAATGAATGATGAAAGCTTATGTAGTCCATTCATGATAGGCGAAACGATAATCAAATTCTTTTGGCTGGTCGCTAAAGGAAACAGAACGTTGCTTTGGTTCAGATCTTGGAGCAAATGGCACAGCTTTGTATCAGCTGATCAATATCGTGCATGTGTTATTGTAAGTGAACCCATAGAAAAGGTGTAATAACAGTTTTTATGTGCAAGCTAGCTACACTGCGGGCCTTACATTGATAGGAGGCCGAACATTTCTAAGCACAACCACCGTGACATGTCCATAAACTTTCACTTCTGGCTTCGGGGTCTGTTTTTGTATCAGACATCACAAACCATCCCAAATGTTGACAATCCATTTCCTAATTCCCACGATGTTGTAATGCAAACATTGATTGTGTCTACTGTTTGGTGGTGAACAATACATGTAGCAGCATTAGCGGTCGGAGTCGGGTTCTATGAGATTGTTTTGCTTGCGGAGATGAATGCTGAGCCACAAAGTATAATGTATATATCAGGTGTAATCCAATACCGTGTATAATAGACTGTCTTGCTAAATCAAGCGTTTGATAATGGCTTTCCAATATTGTATGGAATGAAATGGCCCAAGTGTATTTCCGCTTTAAATAAAATATGAGTTTTTGCAGTGTTGATTATATTGAGCGAATTCAACAAACACGATATGTCCATTGTCAAAATTTATTTATCCCGTCCATTGAATAAGTCGTACCAATATACAGCAAAGGTATAACACTACAAAACGAATCAATGTCATCGTTCTGGCATAAGGAATCATATTCAGACAGGCTTGAAGCATGGAGTGCAGTGCGAACTTTGATATAACCATTTAGAACGACAATATAAGATCTCCTGCCTCGTGTTTCAATTGCATGTTTATACGTTTGCTTGTCATGCAACTATTTCACATGGTTTACTGTTCATTTGAAATGATGTTAATCAGTTCTTGAGTAGTTAGTAATTTCACCAGGTGTAGAACAAACGCTGAGATTGCAGAAAATTATGACTACCAACAATTGTGGAATTGGTTATTCAGATATCAATAGTTGGCTTCATCACAATATTGTGTTGTTGTTATTAGGCTAGAATGTTTATACAATTATGCAGTGAACATAAGGTATATCGAGATCTTGTCGTCAAAATCATCTAATAACAACCGTCAAACAAATAGGATTAGCGATTATGACTTATGATGATTTACATGCAAAATGATCAGTTAAATCAGTGAAAACTTGCACAAGACCAATGACTTAAACAATATAGGAAAATTCCAATACGAAAACAATAACCATTAGGAAACTCGGTTAATTTTAACTTGCAGTTTCTCGTGGTATCTCATTTTCACACTCGGTAATTCTCCTCTCTTAATGACGCCTGGTTCACACACAATATTAACATGATTTTATTGGGGGCAATATCATCAATCGAATGTGGTGGGAGACATAATTTCTCCACCGAGGCGGGATAATGATTAGAAACTGAACTATTTTGGTGAATAAATTGACAAATGGGATACTACTCGAATTAAGTGCCTCACATTGTCCACTGCAAGAGTGTCACTTCAAAGGATGTGTGGATCATACATCAGTCTGTGAATCTAACATCGGAAGGGCTGATCTGAAACATATCCGTCTCGAATTCATTGTTCCCTGCACAAATATGGGCCTAATGAATGACCATCTGGAACAGGTGGAACATTTGTTTTCGGATAACATCAGGTTCAAAGCAAATTTGATTCTTCCCAAAACCACATACACTGTCATAGATTAACTTCACCTAAAAACCTGACAGTTTCATATGTTACAATATGCATTTGTAGTTGATATACATCGAGCAGCAAAGATGTATAATATCTTTCTGTGGGTTGCAGAAATTTCTATATTTCTTTCTTACCGTCTATGACAAATATCGCGGTGGATACAAATTATTTAGAGACAGTCACAGCGAAGACGTCGGCTCTTAGCTTCATAGAAACATATTTGTGTTGGATAACCTAACGTTCGTTTAGAACAAGAGTTGTTTATGCTTCCGGTGAAGGATCAGTGAAAGGGATGACGGAAGTAGTTAATCAGCCTTCTAAGACCCTGGCCCCGACAACTGCCTCAATCTGTGAGCCATCTGAACCAATTAGCCTTGTGACAAGCCGGCTTGGCTGGCACTGGTGGTTTACCTGCAACAGATGGATACAATTTTAATAGACGTATGTCGCATACATCATTAGCTTTGCAGTTCATACTCTCTGTGACACTGGTACCTGAGTGTTAAAATGGACTAGACTTTAGGTTTAAATGTACAATCCACAATGGGGTATGGCTTTTATACACCGAGTCATTCTGGAATAACATGCAGCTAATGGGGTTTTTGTTTCCATACGAGTAACGGTACCGTCTTATTCATAGGAATCGACTAGATCTTGGAATAATTATAAAGTCGATTGTAATATTGTATAGCTCACCCAAAGCAAAAGTAGATCGGTGTTTGTATGCCATTCACAATTTTTCGTAGCACGGATTTACACTTCGATTTCTATTTCCTAAAATTTTGACGAATGAATTCCAATAAAATCATTTATCGGTAAACCGGAATGATGAATGTAATCATTTATCAGCTATATAATAAACCAAACACCGCCCTATACGTGGCTTTATTCTGCCCTTGGTCGTTCCGCAGAACACTCGCAAGCTCGGGCTTCGTGAAACGACCAGGGGCAGAAGAAAACCACGTATATGGCAGTATTTGGTTAATGTCCCTGTGCTATCTACTGAAAGGTTCTAGATTTTTTTAGCGCGTGTCAACCGATTAATCGCAGGGGAAATACCGTATCAACTGACGAAAATCTGGTAATCAGGGGAGAGATATTGAGGTAATAATTTGTTCCACGCTAGATTCAGAAAATACAACACCTGAATTCTTGGACTAGCTGGCGGCGCATTTACACTGCTAGCGATTAATGACACTAAGATTGTTTCTTGCAAATTTTCTCATCCTGTGTATTTGCACTTCAAATGAAATGTACTAGTATGATTATTTCAACAAAAAACTGACACCATTTGAAAACTATTTGAACATAGTTTTGTGGACATGTAGAACTAAGTAGCCTTGTAAGAATAAAGACATCTGTTATTGATACAAATATCATTCAAAATAAAAGATGTGTTCATAATCTGGGACCACACTGGAGAAAAGTGCTGAAATCTTCAGTTTCCTACCCAGGTCAATACTCCGTATATTTGCCTAAATAATATCAATCAAGAAAGAGTCAGTGGAAATGAGATATTTTCCAAACTCCACGTGATCCATAATCTGATACGACCAGTATGCTAACTGGTATGCAACATTCAATCGAATCAAACTCTGATGAAATGAATGACGAAAGTTTATGTAGCCCATTCATTGCAGAAAAAATAGGTCTTTTTGTGAGTGGTTAAATGCCTTCATAACTTGGAAGAAACTATAACTTGGAAGAAACTACACTCCTTTGTATCAGCTGATCAATATCGTATTATGTGTTACTGTAAGTGAACCTATAGGAAGGATGCAACAAAATTTGTATGTGTAGGCTAGCTACACCACCAGCCTGACATCGATAGAAGACAAAACAATTCTAGGCAAAGAGATTCACTTATCTCTTCAGGACTGTTTTTGTTTCAGCCATTGCAAACCATACCAAATGTTGACAATTCATTTCCTAATTCCCATGATGCAGTGAAGCAAACATCGATTGTGTCCACTATTTGGTAGTGAATATGAAGCATCATTAACGGTTCGGGTTCTATGAGATTGTGTTGCTTGCGGAGATGAAGGCGGAACTAGCAAAGTATAATGTACAGGTCAGGTGTAATCAAATACCGTGTATCAATGATTGCCTCGTTGTGTCAAAACCTTAACAATGGCTTTCCGATATGGTGTGAACTGAAATGGCACATGTGTATTTGAGCTATAAATTAATAATTATCTTCACAGTTCAAATGCATTCATTCCATCAATTAATCACGACAAAGCTGGTGCCTCATATTTGCTTGACAAATTGCCACTGTGTAAGTCTTGGTGTCTATACCGCCATTTCACGCATGTTCATAGATACTGTTACAGAATGATCATTGTCATCGCACTGTCGGAATGCATGTTGGTATTTGTGTTCAGACAGATGTGGAGCGTTGCAAATAGTGTCCAGTTTCAACTACAACTTACAGCATATGATATGATGTCTATGATTGTATGCTCATCATTATCATGCACTTCACATAGTCTCCTGTGAATCTAAAACTGGGTTCAATCATTTCTTGGGCAGTTACTACTTAAATCAGGTGTGCAGCAAACACAATTACAGAAAGAACAATCATTACTTGTTGTTACCATAGGAAAATGTAATATACAATTGTGTACTGCGCACAACGTAGGCCAATGTCTATTCATTAAAATCGTCAAATACAAAATAGTAATGATGACCTATGTTGATTGCAGGCAAGTGGTCACTGTACATCCTATTTAACTAAAGACCAAACCATTACATCAAAATTGACCCAAGGGCTAAGAAAGGGCTAGTGGAGAAATGCTTAGTGATAAGCCACAGTTGTTTTTAACCAAAGCTGCCTTTCAAGTTCATTGAAGGACATTCAAGGTCATCTGTAAATTCGCAACATATGATTTCCCAGCTGAATGTGCCAATATCTAGCTAAGTTCACATAATTTTCCTATGGCAAAAAATATGTTTTTTTTCAACTGGAAATGGCTCAAATCGATGAAACTTATACATGTCACTAGGGTACATATGGGGAGTAATATGCATAAATTATAGAGACAGAAACTGGCTGCAAAAGTCCAAAAACAGATTTTGAGCTTTCAAGGTAATTGAAGGTCAAATTCAAGATCATTGAAACAGACATATAGGATTTTTTATTTGAAGTACAAGGGGAGGACTATGCGTAAATTAGAAACAAAAGTTATCAAACACATTTTTCTGAAATGGCTCCCAAAGTTAAAATAATGGCCGTTTCCGTTGGAAACGACCGCCATTTTGTGAAGAAGAAAAAACGTGAAAATAAAGAACAAAGTACCTTCTCGAATTAGTTTTAGGTATTATTGTGAAACATTTCATGGATATTTGAGTGTAAAATTTAAAGAAAAAACTATGGACGGCTAGATGGACGGATGACGGGCACAACGCCACAATAACAGGTTATCAGACCATAGGTCCAGTGACCTAAAAATTACAATGTCAAAAATGAACATTCGGGAAACTCAGTTAATTGTAACTAGCAGTCTCTAGTGATATCAAAATTTCACACTCAATATTTCTCATCTTTCAATGACATATGGTTCACATACATGTACTTTATCGGCATAATTTTATTGTGACAATCATCATTTGCACGTGGTAGAAAAACAAGTTTGTTCACTGAGGAAAGATAATGATTATAAATTATTTTCAGTGAATACATTGGCAAATAGGATAACATATAATTAAGTTCACCGCATTGTCCACTACAAACGAGTGTCACTTCAAATGCTGTCTGGTTCATACGTCTGTCCGTGAATCGAACCTCGAAAAGGCTGATCTGAAATTTGGCTGCGTCCGAATGAGAGCTGCTTTCATTATCCCTGCACAGATAGGGGCATAATGAATGACCGTCTGGAACAGGTGGAACATTAATTTTGTCTTCAAACAACATCAAATCCAAAGCAGGGTTCGTTTTGAACAAAGCTCTTTTTTCCCGTTAAAGGATCAGTGAGTGGGATACAATGAGGTAGTTGTCAGCCTGCTACAGCCATGACCCTGACGACAGTCACAATGTGTGTGCTGCCCAAACCAATTAGCCTGGTCCGGCTGCAACAGACACTCATAAAGATTCAATTTTGTTTTACTTACATCGCATATATCACCCACGTGTGTTTTGCAGTTCCTACTGTCAGTGACCTGTCAGTGACAATGGTACGCGAGTCGAAACCTACTTTCAGCCTTTGGGTTTGAGTATACAACCCAAAATAGGGTTGGTGTTTATACATCGAGTCATATTGGAATGACGTGATGCCGATGGGGTCTTTACAATTGGCCTGAACAAATTGTACGCCAGGAGTATGTGCAATGCCACCATGCGAAGGATATTTGCTAGTCATTTTTACCCCTGTGAAACCCTGTATCCTGGTTTCTTAGAGGTTGTGTATCCAGTGGTATTCTAATTCAATCATGCCTCGATGTTCGTAAAAATTTAAGGACAACAATCTTTTGTAATGGTATAAATCTAAAGGAATCACAGTCTTAGAATAAGAATACATTTGAATATTGCTTGTTTAAAGGTATTTACATGGCAAGCATTTCATGATGTAGTCGTTTACCCGCATGTAGTGTTCATATCCGTGATCAGTCAAATTACCTATTTCCGAAAGTTTACATGAAAACATTCTTTGATGAGGCCGATAAGATGATTGTTACCAAGCTTCAATTGGAATGAACTATGATTCACGTAGTTCATTCATGTAGTCCATCTGATATTGTGAATGGTTAAATGCCTTGGTTCATAACTCTCTATATCGCGCATGCATTATTGCGAGTGAACCTATAGAAAGGGTGTAATAACTTTGTGAAAGCTAGCCAGACAGTGGAACTGATATTGACAGAAGGCAGAACAAGTCCATGTATATAGACCGAAATATGTCCATACGCTTACACTTCTCACTTCAGGGACTGTTTTTGTATCGGCCCTCACAAACCTTCCCAAATGTTGACAATCCATTTCCTAATTCCCGTGACGCTTTAATGAAAACATTGGTTGTGCTTACTGTTTGGTAATAACAAAACAGACAGTAGTATTAGCGGTGACCTACGTGGGTTGTGTTGTTTTTTGAATTGGATTTAACGGACCTAAGTTTGTGGGTGAGGGATATGGTCTAGATTTAAATGTCACATGTGAATTTGAGCGTTGTTATTATTGGCAAAATGTATCACATTTATTGAATTTAACAACCGTGCTCTCTCCCGCCCAGGTTTATTCATTTACTCTTTCATGCACTTCCCTCACTAGGCCTACATATTAATCATGACGTAGAGCAAATGTTTTATAAATGTTTTATCACACTCTCACATACAATGAGCTTCACAAACTACTCATGCCATGTTATCTTACGGAGTACACTGATAGTGCTCAGTGGCACCGTGTTATTTCCATGACGAATTGTTTTAAACTGGTATCCATCCAGAAATGTTTACATGCATTCTGATACATAGTCCAGTGACCATGCATATAAGAAGATAGATACAATACCAGAACCTTGCAACTCAGAACCAGAACAAAAACTCTCATTCTTTGGTGATAGCGATAGCGTTGCTCGACAGGGTGAAAAAATCCTTTATCCATAATTTATCCGTTAATGTATTATTAGGTAATACATCGACAAATTGGACGACATGTCAATATCTTCAATTGTGAAGTACGTTGCAAACAACGCTTTCTCACTATTGGGAGTTTTGCCATTGAGAATCGCCACTGGCCTACAACAATGTCGAGGATATAGACACGGAGCGGGACAAGGCCACGAGAAAGTGTGTCATTAGACAATAGCTTCTCGTACTGTTTTCTTCAATTATCTTTGCGTTCGTTTTGACCAGCCGCTATTTATGTTTCCATTAAGGGATCAGTGAGAGGGATAAAGGAGGTAGTTTACACACCTCCTAAAGCCTCGTCACCGACAACTGTTTTATTGTGTGCATTATACGAACCAATTAGTCAGTTGACAAAATGGTCGGGCGGGCACAGATGGTCACCTGCGCCAGACAGACACACAAATGTGATTTTAATAAACTTACGTCACATACATCACTAAGGTGAACTTTGCAAGTCATGGTTCTAGTACAATGGTACTCAAATGGCAATATCTGATCAGTAGTTCTGTTTTGGAAAATAAGCTGAGGATTAACTATCTGTTTTATCAAATCCAAAAGTTTTCTAAATGGGGGAAAATGTTTTGGCTGGAAATAGTTGATTACGGACACAAAAATGTTCTTTCGCTAACTTGCCCGATAGATACAGATGGCCCCCCACGCGTTGACCAACATCATGAGTAACAAAACTCATACATTCACAAGTGTTTAGTTTCATGGAAGTCGTATGCATGAAATCAAAGTCCAAAAAATGGTCATTTTCCAACAGAAAAATTGTCGTTTTGACCTTTCAAGTTGTTTTGAGTTGCCTTCTAAACTCGCCATATATGACTTCCATTTCAATACTTGAGCTTTATATTGGAAGTATTCTACGAGTTTACTCCGTTAGAGCTCCTGTTATGAAAGAGAAAATGGGTGAAAAACAAAATGATGAAAAACAAAATATTGCGGATGAAAAACAAAATATTGCGGATGGAACCACACAGCAAAGGACGTATGCTTTATTCACCAACTGCAAAGCATCTCCGTGTGATGCAACTTGAAAATATACCTACGCAATGACTCTGGTGACACATTCTGATCAATTTTGACATGAACTGGTGCATGTATTTTACGCCAGAGATGAAAATCCAGCTTACCGATACTTGTACATACCAGTTCATTGAGAAACACTTCACCAGCACAATGTACACCAACTTTGCGCCACAAAGGATAAACATCGTGTATTGTTTCATAATACCAATTGAATTTTTCAATTTTTCCAGAACACGTGGACAGCAATGTGTTGCATTAATATCACACGAAAATGTGTTACTCATAAATATGTATTCCGTTGCCGCCGTCGCTTTAAATATGCATTACGTTCCGCCGTCAACGTCAATGTATGTCTATATTTTTTGCTACGCTATGCCGAATGGCAGCGGAGCTTTAGCGATGATTTGTTGTCCGGCGTCAGTCCGTCGTCCGTCCGTCGTCGTCAACTTTTTTAAGTCGAATCTTTCAAGAGTGAACTATTTTTTAGTCTTTTTTTTTGGCAACCATTTTAGATTTTTTTTGGCAACCATTTTAGATGTAAAACGGCCAATTTTGTACTTTGGAGGCCATTTCCTCAAAAATTGTCCGATCGGTTTTGAAATTTTGTCTATACTCCTTGACATTATGTATAAAGATGCAGTGCCTTGAATTGCTGAAAAGGCCCGAAATCTAGGTTCAAAAAGGTCCAAAATTCAATTTTTGAATCTAATCAATTTTGAGATTCTTGTCTCAAAACACGCTTAATGGGTCTCTGACATTGTATATAAAGATGGATGGTCTTGAATTGCTAAAACAACCCGAAATCTAGGCACAAACGGCCCAAATTTCCGACTCTTTTCTCAAAAAAATATTTGATCAGTTTCAAGAATTTTGTTTCAGGACATATTTTGGGGGGTCTTAGACATTGTGTATGAATATGGAGTGCCTTGATTTGATCGAAAAGCCTGAAATCCATGCTCCGAAGGCCCAAAATAAAGTTTTTGACTGTTATGACTGTTTGATTATTTGGAAATTTGTGTTTCGAAGCATGTTATTGGGGTTCTTGACATTGAGGTTGAATTCGGACGACCTTGAAGGCTAGATATCAAGGTCATGGTGAGTTGAAAAGTGTAAATTGGCCTCTACGAACAAAAGTCTTGTAGATGGAGCTTAATACGTTTGTGAACATAAAGGAAGTTTTATAAGACACAACTAATGGTGACTTTGAACTTGACAACAGATTACCTTGAATGGTAAATCTCGATGTCACGACATAAAGTGTGTATGTATATGCCTATGAGTGCCTTGATTCGATCAGTTTTTGACTGTTAATTGTTTTGTGGCTAAAGGAGTTTATGATCGTGTATGATCGTATTATAAACATAGAAGAAGTCATATTTGGCACAATTTTTGGCGACCTTGACCATGATCTCAGTTGATATTGAGTGCTAAACCTCAATGTCACCTCTGACATCAAATGTGTGAATTGGCCAATGGAGATACAACACTCGCCTACACAGCTTAGGATAGTATTTTACACATGTCGGAAATCATATATGGCACATCTTTTGGTGATCGTAAATTTGAATGTGAACGACCTTGAAGGCTAAATTTCAAGGTCACTCCTGACCTGAAATGTGTATTTGGCTATATGGAGAAAAATGCTTGTAGATAGAGCTTATGGTTGAGCATGTAGGAAGTCATATATTGCACACCTAATAGTTACCTTGAGCTTGACCTAAGATGACATTGAGTGCAAGGTTGACCTCAGCCAAATTTGAATGTGAACGACCTTGAAGGCTAAATTTCAAGGTCACTCCTGACCTGAAATGTGTATTTGGCTATATGGAGAAAAATGCTTGTAGATAGAGCTTATGGTTGAGCATGTAGGAAGTCATATATTGCACACCTAATAGTTACCTTGAGCTTGACCTAAGATGACATTGAGTGCAAGGTTGACCTCAGCCAACCTTGAAAGGCTAAATCTCAAGATCACGCCTGACCTGAAACGTGTATAATGACCTCCATAAACTAAATACTTGTAGATAGAGCTTATGTGTGTATTATGCATAGATAGAAAATCATGTGCACGCCAAATGGTGACATTGAAGTTCACGAAGATGACTGTGATTGGTAAAACCAGAAATGTCTGGCAATATAACTCAGCCCATGGGTTAATTCCCTACTATAACAAATAGTAACCAACACATACCTGGTAATGGCCCGTGGCTCATTGAAACTGGCATGTTCGAATATGGCTCTGTGAACACGTTTGCTGTATGACAGAATCTGTCATAATGTCACCATACTTAATCACACCATAATGTCACCATACATAAACACACTGACATTATCGGTTGATTAATGAAAAAACATTGTTTACCCTAAAGTTCATATGGGTTGTCAAGAAATGTCGAAACTCAGTAAATGTGAGGACAATTTTTTTTCTATACATAACGGGTTCATTTTTGATTTCTTGTTGCGATCAGTGGTGATGACTAGTAGAGTGCGCAAATAACTCGCAAATTACATCCAACATCTTCGAGATTCATATCAAACCCTCCCATCAGGATGACGTTTTCATGAACGGGTACGCCTATAACATATGTGATAAATTTTGCGACGAATAAAGTTTGATTTGAACAATCGAAAACATTCACTGTCGGAAAAATAACGAAGTTGTACAAAAGGAATTTATATGTATTTTCATGTTATATCAGACCTTTGTTGTACATAATGGAAACATCCCCTCTCTCTCTCTCTCTATGGCACACTAGCTAATTAATATAAAAAAGAATAACTGGATCACAGTACAGTACAATACATACACAAGAAATATCGTTAACGAACAGCCAAGCAAAAATATGCACAGAAATACAAGTTATACACATTTTTTTTTATTCTCATCATATTATTATTCTAAAATTACCAAACGTTTACTATACATCGATGTAGACGATATGTAGAAAGACTGTGACAAGATGATGAGGAATACAGTCGTTAGAACAACCAGAACATACTTCCAGTGTAAATGTTCTGACCAAATAACCCGTCGTTCATTTTACGAGGAACTAACTCATACTTCCGTTGAGGGATCAGGGAGGAAGGAAAAAGGAGGTAGTTAATCAGCCTCCTAAAGCCCCGGTACCGACAACTGTCTGGCTGTGTGTGCTGTTCGACCTAAATAGCCTATTGACAAACTGGCCCGGCTGGCACAAATGGGCTCCAGTCCCGGACAGACTCACAGATGTGACGTACCCAAACGCTGATTTCCGACCAGCCTATTTTTTGAACACAAGTAATGATTGTTTGCCTACAGAGAACATTTGACATCAAAAACCCATAAAATACACATATTTATACAATCAAAAACAAATAGGTATGAAACAGGCGTACACTCACAAACTGGAACAACCAAATGCAAAACAAAACATTTATATTTCACCTCTCAGTGATAACGAACCCCTATCTTATGTAGTCTAGAATTTATCAAAACGTCTTTTGATACAACGAAAGAAGTTTGCTGCAAATCATCCCCGTGTGAAGTACTTAAAGATATGCGCAATGACTGACGAAACATTCTGGTGATTTTACCCATGTCACAGTGCGCAATCAGTTTGAAGATTTGGTCACTGGTGGTGGTACTTTTCTGCAAATTTCACGAAAAACAGGCAAGTTAAATTTTAGGCTGTTGAGTTTGGTGATGCAAATGCATACTGAATTCGGAGAACTACTCAATAGAATACTCTAGTTACGTTCAATATACTATAAACTGAGCACAAAGCGAGCACAATGTAAACATTCCCCATTTATCACCCATTTCACTGATTGGTAAAACCAGAAATGTCGGGCAATATAACTCAGCCCATGGGTTAATTCCCTACTATAACAAATAGTAACCAACACATACCTGGTAATGACCCGTGGCTCATTGAAACTGGCATACTCGAATATGGCTCTGTGAACACGTTTGCTGTATGACAGAATCTGTCATAATGTCACCATACATAATCACACCATAATGTCACCATACATAAACACACTGACATTATCGGTTGATTAATGAAAAAAAAAATTTTACCCTAAAGTTCATATGGGTTGTCAAGAAATGTCGAAACTCAGTAAATGTGAGGACAATTTTTTTTCTTTACATAACGGGTTCATTTTTGATTTCTGGTTGCGATCACTGGTGATGACTAGTAGAGTGCGCAAATAACTCGCAAATTACATCCAACATCTTCGAGATTCATATCAAACCCTCCCATCAGGATGACGTTTTCATGAACGGGTACGCCTATAACATATGTGATAAATTTTGCGATGAATGAAGTTTGATTTGAACAATCGAAAACATTCACTGTCGGAAAAATAACGAAGTTGTACAAAAGGAATTTATATGTATTTTCATGTTATATCAGACCTTTGTTGTACATAATGGAATGTTTCCCCTCTCTCTCTCTCTATGGCACACTAGCTAATTAATATAAAAAAGAATAACTGGATCACAGTACAGTACAGTACATACACAAGAAATATCGTTAACGAACAGCCAAGCAAAAATATGCACAGAAATACAAGTTATACACATTTTTTTTTATTCTCATCATATTATTATTCTAAAATTAACAGATGTTTACTATACATCGATGTAGACAATATGTAGAAAGACTGTGACAAGATGATGAGGAATACAGTCGTTAGAACAACCAGAACATACTTCCAGTGTAAATGTTCTGACCAAATAACCCGTCGTTCATTTTACGAGGAACTAACTCATACTTCCGTTGAGGGATCAGGGAGGAAGGAAAAAGGAGGTAGTTAATCAGCCTCCTAAAGCCCCGGTACAGACAACTGTCTGGCTGTGTGTGCTGTTCGACCTAAATAGCCTATTGACAAACTGGCCCGGCAGGCACAAATGGGCTCCAGTCCCGGACAGACTCACAGATGTGACGTACCCAAACGCTGATTTCCGACCAGCCTATTTTTTGAACACAAGTAATGATTGTTTGCCTACAGTTTGACACCACCAGTGACCAAATCTTCAAACTGATTGCGCACTGTGACATGGGTAAAATCACCAGAATGTTTCGTCAGTCATTGCGCATATCTTTAAGTACTTCACACGGCGATGATTTGCAGCAAACTTCTTTTGTTGTATCAAAAGACGTTTTGATAAATTCTAGACTACATAAGATAGGGGTTCGTTATCACTGAGAGGTGAGTGTACGCCTGTTTCATACCTATTTGTTTTTGATTGTATAAGTATGTGTATTTTATGGGTTTTTGATGTCACATCTGCATCTCATATGGGATTCGGCAAACCACAAAAACAAATAGATTTCATCAAAATCACAGAAACCCCATAGTTCTAGCGTGTGCTTACGATAAAGTGTTGAATCACTCATCTCATGTAAAATTTGATGCGTGACACAATCAAGTATAACGGAGCAATTGATACGATTGGGTGTGGAATGGGTGATAAATGGGGAATGTTTACATTGTGCTCGCTCTGCCTCGAAAAATATCTACTGTCATGTTGTTTAATCGCCGCTTATATTCAGTTTTGAGTATATTGAACGTACTACAGTATTCTATTGAGTAGTTCTCTGAATTTAGTATGCATTTGCATCACCAAACTCAACAGCTTGAAATTTAACTTGCCTGTTTTCCGTGAAATTTGCAGAAAAGTACCACTTCCAGTGACCAAATCTTCAAACTGATTGCGCACTGTGCATGTACCATAGCATGTATTGTACACAGGAGATCTCAACACAGTCTAGCTTAACGATACACGTACATACCATTTCATTATGACGCACTTCACATCTGTGAGTCTGCAGAAGTGTGCAGATCAATCAAGATCAACACCCATTATCAAAGTTGTGTATTGTTCTATTATATCAGGTATCAGGTAAATTTCACTGAACTGACATTTCAGTGGATACGGATATGTTATCAAAAACATACCGCATCAAATACTGATACTGATACTGGTATGTTTACGTTATATTTAATGGTGTCCTGCATTATTGTCAATGATGGGTCTGAGTTGTACGTTGTATTTATAGCAAGTGCATTGCGAAACATTAATTTATGCAGTGCAGCAGTGGTGCCAAAGAAACGTTTGAACAATAAGAATTTGTTGTCAAATCTTGAGTATAATAAATCCCGAATGAGTTCTGTGTCACTTTATTACTAATACATGTATGTACAGATATACGTGTAACAATACGTGATCATCATATAGTAACCAACGTTATAACCTGTGCTTTCTGAACCTGACATGTACGGGGTGAACATATGTGCTGTTATGATTCGGATTTTGTCATAATGCCACCATAAATATCTGAACGCACGAATATAGTGATTGATTGATGAAGAAACTGTTGCATTATAAAATACACTACTAAAAAGGTTAGGGATATTGCCTATGTATTCCCTTGCATGACAGCTAGTGATTAAAGTTGGAATCAATTTTAAAATCAGCCAAATATAGCATTTTTTTTTGTCACGCAAACTTGGAAGTACATCTCGAGATAGTCGGGAATATATTGGAAATATGCACAGTTCGACAAAAGATACTCAGAAAATTGCCGTTAATCGTGCATGAAAACAGTAGATAGAGAATGATCGGCCTGCCTACATTGCCGGTTGCCACAGTATCTAGACAAATACCCGTGACGTCATCAGACTGTTAACTCGCACACAAGGCGGGTCGCTTTGAGGAAAAAATTATGTGAGATTGACTGGCCCGTATTTGAATCTTGATTTGGAAACTCAATTTAGGCACGTAATACATATTTTCAGACCCACATTTGTACGATTTCTTATTCTATACACAAAAGCTATGGCAGAATGAATAAATATTGTCGATTCTGAAAGTGATTATAGCTTTAAAGTCGCAACTTTCGTAGGATTTATGGTTACTTTTATCTCCTTTTTCAACTTTTCAGCGTAAATTCAATCTCACAGTCACGGGCATAGTAATTTTACTTGATGAAGTACAAATTCCAAGGGAAGCATCGAAATACAGCGTTTGATGTGGTCACGTAATAAAAAACAATAACTTGGATCTAACTCCAAAACTCAATAATTGGTGTGGTCACCATGAGCCTCATGTATCTTTGACAACGTCTGCGCATGTTCCCAATATGACCGTTGATGACCGGTTGCCCAATCTCACGCCACTTGACTTCTAGAGACTCCAAACGCCCTGTCTCTTTGACAGGAGGATTTGGTCCTCTCCGAACAGCTCTCCGACGTTGATCCCACAAATTTTGTATAGGATACAGGTCAAGGGAGCCTGCATGACAGGCCACCCTTTCTGTTGTTTCCTATTCGAGGCCCTCACTAACAATACGAACCCGATGAATTGGGGTATATTATCATCCATGAAAAATGAAATTGATAGCAATTGTTCCAAACATATAAACAATTATCTCTGTAAGTCATGACTGTCACTGCGCCTCTGTCAAACACCACATGGTCCGTGCGACTATCATCGCTTGTCCCGGCCAGACCATTGTGGATTCTCCACCAACCCAGTCATGTTCCACAATTGCGAACTCTCTGGAACATTCCCCACGTTTGTCATACATTACAACGTTTGTCATTGGTGGAAACACAAATACGGGACTCATCTGAGAACAAAGCACAGGCCCATTTGACGATGCTCCAAATGACATGGTCATATGATCCCGGGTGACCTGAAGACATGTCGTACGGTGCCTGTGAGGAAACCGGGGTAAATCAGCTGGTCGTCGGGCATCAAACACATCAGAATGAAGATGATTACGCAAAGTTTGGTTACCTAAAGTTCGAACATCGTTGCCGGTGTGGAGAGGATTTCGTTCCAAGTTGACGACGATTAGTCGTTACCACCAAGTACTGGTCTTGCTGTGGTGTGAGTGCCTTTGGACTACCTTGTGCATGGCCTGACATCTTAACGCACGGCTTCCTGGTATCTAGTTCACAATCTGGATTCAACATTTTGGCTAAGTCCAAGCTTGTTAGCCACCACTCCTGACACCCGCCATCCTGCAATATCCAGACTGTCCTGGCCGCGTCAGTGGGTAAGAGATGGTGTCTGGCACCAAAACTATCCAAAATGAGTTGGCAAAAACGGAAAATAATCGCAAACAAGACCTTTGATTGACATATATTGGTACACATTCAAAATGGAGCTGGAGAAAACTCAACAGAGTGTTGTTCAGCTGGCTGCAGCCTGAACAGTAAACATATTGTAGATGGAATATATTCCATGCGAAATGTCAGGATTTATATACAACTTCATCACTTTGGTGGATTTTGTCGATATATTTTTTTTAGTAGAGTAGTGCATGTAGGGCCTAAAGGGAATATCCTGTCACTAAATATGTAGGCCTAGACGTATAGTCCAGTCTTTTATGGAATATTAGCTAATGAAGTCCCATAATCTTTAAGTATACAACTGTCAAGAAGCATCATGTAAAACAAAAACCGCACATTGTTTTAGATACATGTTTTATTTCCATCATTCTTCATATCTACTACACGGTATTGACTGGAAAGCACCATATTCAGCTCTATTGGCTAGGGGTGAGTATCGACATGGGCACATATATACCTAGGCCTCGGGCCATGGGACAATCTAATTGTCCCACCCAGCCCTCACAGTAAGCACGCATACACACAATAAATAATTTCCTTAATTACAAAAATAGTACCGTCTCGACGAATGATTTTGATCATTCTAGTACGGGCCTGCAAACTACAGTTATGCATCGCTAGCTTATATTGAATATTACCATAACTGGTTTTGATAGATTAGTGCAATATTTCCATCTATCACCAACACCACAAAGAACACATGTACATCATCAATATGAATCTACAAGTCTGCATTATGGAGAACGCATGTTAGTAGTAGACTTTCCGATGAGTATCCAAACCATTTGTGCGCAATTATGTTGCTAGTTAACACTAGTTTCCAACAACACTTCTGAGTCACAAGAATGAGTAACATATTCCCACGATAACATGGTACATCGAATCTCTGGATGGCACGAAGAACCACACTGTCTTCCTCACGTGCTGATCATTCCGAGACACACTGTATGTATGAAGCATCGGGTTTTCAATGATATATCCGACTATAGTCCTTGACTGTACATATAAAGTCCTAGCACCAGGCACCCGGGCTATGTGTAGTGGTTACCTCTCGGGTCCAGCCCGATATCTGGCATGGAGCTATTGAGGTTATCCGTGGATGATTTAGTCTCGCCGGCCATGCTATAGCACGTGGTCGGCTGCGTCGCAACGCCGACAGGTGCCCGGATTTGGGCTGGCTGCTCGAGGCCGATGTCTATGTTTACTACACTATCCGAGTCCCCACACTGACCGGACCCTGGCAGCTTCCCAGGTGGAGGCTTCATCGTGCATGTCTTACCGCAGCCCTGGTAAACTGGGCGCCCGAAGAGAGATTCTCCCGCTCCGCCACCGCCGCCACCTCCACCGCGCCCGACGCCCACACCAAAAGTCTCGAACTTGGGACTCTCGTACTCGTGGTCGCGCTTGGCGGCTGTCTGTGGGCCGTGGGCCGTGTGGAAGCAGACCAGAGTGTCCCCGACCACCTGGGGTCCGCCGCGCTGACTCTGGTAGCTCTGGTAGGCGGAGTCCGGTGTGTGGGTGCCCGCTGGCCGATACGTGGTGCCGCCAGGGGACCGCTGTACCTCCCACACATGCGTGTACCCGTACTCGCCCTTCAGTCGGTGTACCTTACAGCTCGGAGTCCCCGGAGTGGATGTTGTCATGGGCAAGGTAGACGTTCGGTTGTTCAGGTCTGACAGGTTCTCTGCCGTGTTCTCCTGACGTCTCCTGCTGGGACAAATGAAATAGGCATAATGGTTGTATTGTTTGTAGACTTAACAATTTATGCATGCATTTGTTTTGATATTCTTCATGGTAAGAGCCTACCTGGAGAACATGTAGGCATATTTTATCTACTGGTAATATACTATGACTGAAGCTACACGTTTACCTTCTGCAGTAAAGAACGCCCGCCAAAAGAGTAAAGCCGACCATGACACCAATCGCTACTCCGATCAGTATTGCTAAAATCAAACCTGAAAATATTATTCACCAGCATATTAATGTTTCTGTATGCATATAGATTATATCTATAACCGTGGAAGTATTCGAATATTGTAATGAGTAAAGAGAAAAAAAATGAAAGGAACACGAACCATAGGAAGGCAGTGAGCGTTGATCCTCGGGTGGCGCTGCTGCACCTGTCCAGCAAAGGGAGAGTTTGTGTAATAATGTGAACGTTATGATTCTGCTCATCGTCATGAGACGCAGAGAACTTTCATTCCTTCATAAATTGTGAAAATCATACTCAATATACACAAATATTGGACTAACTGCTATGAAAATTGCACCAATATTCCTCGAAAAAATATTACATATAATGATTTTACATATTAACTGTATTGAGCTCAATAACTGAAAAGAAAAATAAATTAAAATATATGGTAATTTTAGAAGTACAACAATCCTGCTTACCTGCGGAACACTCGCCGTACTCGCCGACCCACTCGGTGTCCTTACACACGAGGTGCCAGGCCTGGGACGTGTCATTACAGGTAATGGTCGCTCCCTCCCCCTGCCGCATCACGTACGCCTTGGTGGGCGGCTTCAGGTCCGGACACCCCACGGCTGTCAGGAGGACAAAACGATATGATAACTGGCACCAATGTGTGGTTCAGTTACATGTATACATCAAGAGTTGTGGAATATAAAAAATCACATGATATGTTTGATGTTATACATTTTTATGAGCCTTTCACTGAGTGTTGTGACATATTACTACTTTACTCTCATACCTATGAGTATGATTTTGAGGGGTGTTTTTTTTTATTATTCTTGGGCACATGTTGTTTTGAATATCAAAAAAACGAAAATACCAACAGTATGTTTATGTATTTCCAATATCTAAGCAAATGGTGCGCATCACAATCAACAGAATCGTTTCATCCAAATATTTAATCTACATACTCGTAGAAGACATTATGCGAGATTACGCCTGATCTTACAAGCAACTGGAGCAGAAAGAATCCGAAATCTGGTCGATGATCGTGGGTTATCAATGGCCAATACCACGGTATAACCTTCACTTATGCCCTTTGTTCTATGGCTTTTTTATGCAGCTCGTTCACGATGAAATGTTCGACAAGGAATTTGGTTGTGTTCTTCCGCAGGAAAGAAGCAAAAATTCATACATGAAGTGCCTTCATTTTCCCTCCAATTGCGAGATCTTTGACTATGCCGACCGAGCGTGGCTCGTGGGGTCGAATGTGCTGGGAAGTTATTACAAAATCTGCTGCTTGAGCACGTGAAATCACTCTGGTTTTACGGCAGTCAATGCGGCAGAATTAATTGCTTTTCCTGCCACTATTTCAGATTTTCCCACCCCTTCTTGGAGTTTAATAAATCATATTTCACCCCGGATGGACGGATGAGTATGGCGCACTGCACTATGCTGGATAACCTGTCTGATACATGGTGCTAATCTACGCCCCTGTACGTTATACAACTGGTGGAGAATCCGAGGTTTTCTCTTTCTTACATGACTGAGAGCTGGTCGCTAAACTCATTACATCAGGTCAGCTCACTGGGGAAATCCCGTCAACTGGTACACGGGGCTGCAACTTAGGTGCCAATAATATCAGGCTTTGGTGGTTCATGAAAAAGCTATTGTTTTCATTTGAATTACCGGCAGATTTTATGGTTTCAGAGAGTGATGCAGATACGCTTGTATCGCTGATTCCAAATGACGTGTACTAGCAAGCATGCGCAATTGGGAAAATAAATGCATGTTCGTGCTTTTTTCTGGCATGAACTCCTTTCGAACCACAGACGGTAGGGTGTTTTTTTCTACGAGATAATAAAGTAGTTGATGACAGGTGTATGCAGCCGTACCCTGGTACTTGAGGAGGAAGTTCTGGCCGCCACTGTCGCCGTCCATGAGCACGATGTCCACCCTATTGGACGTGGACACGTAGACGGTGGACTCGCGCTGCTCCCCGGCACACACCGTGAATTCCTTGGCATCGCGCACCTCGCGGATGATCGCATACACGTAGCAGTACTCGCGGTCCTGGCCCACCGAACCCCAGGCGTCCGACTGGTAGCGGGCGGCCAGGCCGAAGTCCACGAGGGTCACGCTGACCTGCTGGCCGGGCAGCACCTCGACACGCCAGGGACAGCTGTCCAGTCCGTACCCCGTACTCCGGGCCAGGGAGCTCGACAGTACGCCTGTCACGTTCGCGGAGGCGGGCGGCTCGGGGGCGGACGGACATTGGTGACCCTCCGGGGCCGACACAACTGCAATGAATAAAAGAAGTAAGGTCTTTAGTGGAATTATTCAATTGTTCAAAATACCGCGTGGGTTAATTTTTACCTGGTAATATATATATACATTACTCCTATTCCATATTTGTTCCGTTATGAATCTCAAGAACATACCTTGGACCCGTTTCGTAGATACAAGCAAATACTTCCTACTCTAAACACGACCCATGCGTGAAGATTGCAAAGATGTCATCAAGTGACCTATAGAACTCATCGAGCGTTATGGGCGCTCTCGCGGAATGTAATTAATTAGTCGTTGTTTCCATTCAAGAAAACAAACCATGTGATTTTTCCAATGGCTACCTTGCACAGGTATGTCTACAATGTAAATATTCCACAAGCTACAGTGGGTTAGTTCGAGTTAATCGGTGTTTCCGTCCATTTAGCAGAGGGACCTCAAAGTAGGACTGCCATTGATGCAGCTCCCTACACTAGCCGCGGGCCCAATCCGGCAGGTTCGTTCATCGATCATATCTGATTTCCCGGGCGAATTCACAACGTTCGATTTGATAGCTTCAGGCAAACTGTACTTCGGTGTAAATATTTGACCTGCTTCGTACCCAATTAACATCAGATTTTGGTCCAGACTCAGGAAATAACCTCTCATAGAATGTTATGACGCACAAAACATTATATCCACTGACCGAGAGACAGGGACAGAGACGGCATGCAGTAACCCGACGTCTCGCCGACTTCGTAAGGAAACTGATATTGCCTCAGATCTAGTACTAATATACAGAAACGAATTAATCTTGTATTGCTGTATGCACTATACCCCGTGATAGACCTGACAATGTGTATTTTGTGAAGATTGGTTTCGCTTGTGTGGCAGTAAACGTCAGTAGTCTCTGAGCAACCATCTCGAAATGTGTTTCGAATGATGGCAGTGGAGCAGGATCTAAAGATATCTAACACATTCCCCTTGCCAAACATGCTACAGAGCTTTATAAGTTGTTCAAATTAATATAGTATACGGAACGATGACAGTTGAAATCAATTAACAACATACGGGGAATAAAAACTTAGTGCGGGTGAACGAAGAACATATAATGTATTTTGACCAAGAACCCCCCCCCCCCCTCCCCGCCAGCACAGAGCACCCACGCACCTCTGAGGCACGTGTAGGAGGCCTCCAGGTAGGCCATCATGTCGTTGGGACAGGGTTGTTTCTGGTGCAGGCTGGAGTCGGGTAGGTCGAGTTTGCAGGACTGTCTGCCCGAGCACTTCGTGTCCATTTGGCCGAGGACGTCCGCGCCACACCCCATGTAGACCTCTGTGGTCAGACAGCGCCCCAGCCTCATCCGTCCGTACTCAGCGTGCTGCATGACTATGATCTCAGACGGTCCGCAACTCGCGTTAAACACCTCCCATGCGCAGTAGGCCGTCACTCCTGCAAAGTTAATGAATACATTTTACAGAAAAATTAATAATAGAAAAGTCCAGTCTAATTTTCATAGCTTGTACTGTACGTAAAGTAGGTGCAACTGCAAAATGAACCAGTGGTACATTTCAATATGACAGGCTTATATGTCACTACTAACAAAAAGGTTGAAATGTATTTGAAAATCACTGAAATCCAGCCCGATAATAGAGAGTGTAGAATTCAATTGAATGATACTGTATAACATCCTCGAATGTCAGACAACACCCGGTAGCTTACCATAGCGCTCGTCTTTCTGTGACTAAGCGTCAACTCCTGACAGCGTGACAGTAAATGCCATATTTATCTTATAAATGGGAATTTGTTCATTACACTTTCACCGTCGGATTTCGATCCCCACAGTGACGCGGTTTTATCGTAGAGCTTAAATCCTTCAGGAGAATTCCCGGTGATTCATTTAATGAGATTATCTAATTTATCATGTTGCACGGTGGCAAGGTGAGGGCTTTCAAGGGCAAAATTACGCGTCGAGTCCGTGTTAAGATGAAGTGTTTTTCAATCTCTGGATGTGTGTGTAGATATGCGAGCGCGCCTGTTTCGGAGAGGTGTTTGTAAATACTCCTGGCAGGCGGGGTATCCCAGAGTTACGTGGAAGCCCATCAGGGACACAGCACGGAGGCAAAGCCGGGGGTCGCCGGGCTCATACCGAGTAGCGGATCAAAACTTCTAACCGGTGAAAAAAATTGTATTAGATAAACAGTGTTGCTGGTGCAAACGTAAATATTTGCAAGATAAAATGCAATTAGCGTCCGCTTACGGGTATTAAGAGCTCTATGGTGAGCCAGGCTCAATCTGTGCTCTATACTGGCACCGGTACCCCTGCGACTGTCGTATTCGGTAACAGCTTGATACGACAACCGGCCGATTGCGAGATATGTTCCTGGAAATGCCTGGAAGTGCGATGTAATATCCGCACACCCCGGGAGTGTTGCCACGATAAAGTCTGGCTTGTCTGTGCTGACCCGACACCCGCAGTTCACCCCCGGGACACCCCGCACAAAACTGCGTGCATAAACCGTGATCCCCGCCGATAACTTGGTTTATGTAACGAACACGAGTTCCGTGCAATTCACGATTGCCTCCACCTGCAATAGCTCATCACAGACGGAGAGTAAGAAACATAATACGTCTTGTGAAAGTCCGACAGTTTACAAGTGCACGCACTTGGTTCACATGCAGGAAGAGATCAGATGTTTAGTGCATGTTTCTGGACCACCACCTGAATACAATGATAATTAATTGCTCGTAGATGATAAATCTCTAATAAAGACCTGCGGGCTTTTCTGCCTGTTCTTCCTTCGCCCATACCAGCTCGCACCAAGATTATTAGAAGGGAATTAACAATTCACACGAGCTATCTGTGACTATTGCGGCACTGTTATTAGGTACTGTTAGAGTTCATATTAAACATTGCCAGGAAATATGTAAACAATAAAACCCGGATACCGAAACGTAAATCAACATAATTTGTTCTGCCTTTGGTTTGTGCTTCTAATTACGGTGTAGTACGACAAGTTATTTGTTTAAACTTCTGATTTGTTCGGAATGTGGTACTCGACATAAAGAGCCAGAGAAGTAGACACAAAACGTATATATGGCGAGAACTCACTGAACGAGTTCTGCTTCAAGCTTCATTTGCCTATCTTTTTATCAGTACCAAAACAACGGAAACATTTTATCCATTTTGAAGCACCCACTGTAACGTGAAGCAAACCAGTGCAGTATTTCAAGTCGTTTACTCGCGAGAAACAACAGGGGTTTCACATTTGAATATTGTATCGACTGGAATAATTCCGGCAGTTTCTATTTTACAAACATCAATATCCACGACACAATGCATGCTCGGTCATGGTCATTGTATGTTCTGGTTCTGATTGAAAGAATCAACAGGAGACAGCCTACATGAGAACTTTGCCACCGGGGAGTTTGAGACATAATTGAAAATTGACGTACTCAGTCACAAGCCCAGACCGGACAAGTGTGGTGCCTAATGTCCCGCTAATTAAAATCTCTCGGTGACGCTTCCTACATCAAAGGAGGCCTCGAGTTATCGTCCAGAAGAAGGTGAATTATTGGGGTATGGATCAATTGAGAAGGAGTCTCCCAGCCAAAACCTCTATCGCCCTACTCCGCCCGATGTGCCACTTGCTGACAGAACTCGAATTTATGAAAGCAATTTAGATTCGCTATAACACAAACATCCAGAACAAGACAAAAATGATGTTACAAAAATCTGTTCACTGTCACGGATAATTCTGGGAAAGGGAACGGGGAGAGTGTCACCCAATTTGTAATGATCCACGTATGGCAGATGGCACAGCCAGATAATAAGACTTGTTGTCTATAATGTGAGAGCAGTCGGTCTCCCCGGGTCCCAGCAGCAGCCCTCGCTCCCCAAAAACCTGTTATAGGGCTGGTCCTCCACCCCGAGAACAAAGCAGTCATTTAGATCGAATTGAAATTCATTCTGATAGACGTAATTTAATTTGCGTGGTATTGGGGCATGTGGGGAAGGTCTCAGGGGCCGGGTGTGTGGGATAAGCCTGGGGTTAGCGGGGTCTGCACAAGGTATGAGTGGACCACACCCCTCCCCTATCCCCCAGCCGTCCTGGAGACAGTCGTCAAGGCCTACCCCCGTCATTACAACAACCATTAGGGGCAAGAAACCGCTTGCAGATCTTCAAATAATACGTCTAGTTGTATCTGGCCACTTACGCCAAGTGATCCATCTCTCCTTGTCCTGTGGGATTATTCCGACCCACCAGACCCTTGAATATCATACCAGCTCTCCTCTCGTATATTATTCTATTGTGGATGAAGAATGTACCGCAGTGAAATAAACCTTTCTTTCCTTTGTCGTCACTCTGTGTGTAGCGAAGAAGAGCCGCGCGGGCCGTCCATAATGGCGCTCCGGTTTGCTGCACTTAGGCGCCCCGACAGCCCCATCCCGCCAGCCTCCAAGGAACCACATTGTCTCCTGGTCACTGTAGCCCACTCATGCCCTTCTGTTGCCCTATCACCTAATACCACAAGGATATAAAGCAGCCGGATATTGCTGGAGTCTTTCAGAAGTTACATATATATTACAGGTCCTGCCAGTACATCAGTGGTTCTTTGTCAGGCCTGACCCTCAAATCAACTTGTGTGCACCAATTTCGCCCTTGTCCTAAGCGCCTTTTGTTTCATATCCTTTCAACTCTTCAAAGACGTTTGGGCAATAAAGGCTCCGAGGGAGTTTATGAATTATGAGTGCTTTCTTGTCACTCGTGTTTTTATTCATACGTCTTTTTCTGTTCACAGGAAGACATTTAGTGTTTTCTTTGGCATTGGGAGTCTAGCTGGGTCACATATTATCCCGGGCTTTGAGAGACACAAGTCGCTGTCGCCGCTTTACGAAGTGGCTAAGACATTGGGAATGAAACCTGATGCTGCATAATCATAAAACCTCCTGGAAAAGGGTGTTTACCTTTCATTTACACCACAGTAGAGTCGATTTCTAGGAGCAGTGTAATGTGTTTGAGAGATGAAGATCTGTGGGACATCAGAGCCCCGACTGTCACGTCCGGACTTTAATTTAGATTGCCAACTGCAGAGATTGTTCGTTTCCCTTGCCACTGGCTGCATGGGTCGGGCTGTTAGTGAACATAACATAACATCCAGCACTGCTCCGAATCATCTAGTGTCACACGGCAGCCGCGCACGTGCGCTTCTTAATGGGTGTATTGGATATCAATGAAAATCAAATTAAATCAAATTGTCGGGCACACATTTGCCAAAAAAATAATGAACAAACTGGAAAGTGAGATTTTCCGTTGCGAATGGAGGGTCAAATATTGAATGGAAACGATTTTCCCCCCAGTTCACATGACATTCGGAGCAAGGTGCACATTTAATAGCCCGTATCATGCACAACTGTGTACATCGCTTGACTGCATGGTGTCAGATGAAGTACAGATTCATATAAGGACTGTTATACCTTTATTATAATAAATACCAAAAGTATTGTGTGTATTTCTGATGTAGCAACAATTTATTCCTATATAATTTATTTTACTGAGATGCATGCATAGTCAGACAATTAAGGAGTAACAAATAGTATGGTATGTTTACCATCGCGAACCATCCTCGAAAATTTACTGCTCTATGTCACGAATGGCACATGAAATGTATACATATTGTATTCATAAATTTCCAGTTTATACCTATTCTCCCCGAGAATAGGTATAGCGTGCCCTATCAAGCTGGCTGCGAGCTGTTCGATATTGATTGTTTTGAAGAATGCAGTGCGTCTATACGGGTGAGTATAATGTGAGAATATAATGTCATCATTTGTACTGTGCCACCTGGTAAAAACTTCAAACTTCGAAACTCTTTGACGTAACTCGGAACACATAACATGGAAAAATTGTGTAGGGCCCACAAAATACTTGTACCGATATGTGCATTGTTGTATATCTTCTCACAGGATCGTATACCCTTGTGAAACTTGAGGTTCACTTTTCCATTGGGGAGAATATGACATCAACTGCATAGAATTGATAGAGTTCCAGCCATGCACTTTGTGATGTAAATCTGCTGTATTATTTGTTCCTTGCCTGCTTATACTTGGAGCCATCCCAGAAAGCGAGCAGGTGTGATAACAGACTCGATGTATCCATGTAGATGGTTTGGACAGACAACATCACGTGACAAATACACGGCAGGCTCCATCTGTCAAAGTCATTCCGCACATGACCAATGTCGAGAACAATGCCACAAGTAAGATACCAGTTATCGTAAAAGTGTTCATGCAAGTGTTGAAATAGGGTTTGCATGTGTGCATGCTGCATGTATATTGATGCAATGCCGTCTGGTTTTCGTAGTGACATTCTGCTAGCATTTGCTTTCCAGGGTAAAACAATAAAACATAATATTCCAGAATGGAAAAACAATGTGTAAGTTTAGATTTGCTACTCTATTCAGTACGGCCTGCATGCTGGACACTTGCTGTGCGCAGCTGTCATGTGCCTGCTCCAGATACACGTAATCTCTTTTGGTTGATAACATCAAATGAGTTTGAAAAAGAAACAGAAGAACCATACACAGTCAAAATGCATATAAAAACACCTACTAGAGCACGTGTTAAACATTTGGTGGTGACAAAACCATCGGTGGATTACTGAGAATCGTATCATTGTTCATTGTTGAGAAATACTCCTTGACATTTACATGTAATAGAATACAAAACCTATTACGTGCGTGATTATCTATGATACATGTACAAGGGCGCGGCGGGATGAAACTTGCGTTTCGAAGGTGTGTGAACTCATTATCACGTCATCATTCAACATCTAATCATTAATAGCTATAATCGCTTCCCAGGAATATACTGAAAAATACGCCGAGAAAAACGCAAGGGTCAGAAATACTAAGTTATGTATGTGAAATGTCGTAATGGGTTTGTTTCAGCAATGTTTCAAAATGTCCTTTGCTATGATACAGGTGTTTCTAGCGGGTAAACTGCATGAGAACCCCGATATTTCTTCATGGTAGAGTACAGAATTTTAAAAAGGGCCTGACTCGTATACTTTTACCAAAAATGCATTTTGTAGTAATACATGTATATTATGCCCTGCAATTTTTTTCCACTACAATTTATGGTAAAATTGTCCAGACATTTGCGATAGATTGGATTGTTTGGTATAAAAGTTGCCATTTCCAAAACGACAAATGCTGTAAAGACCAATTTGGCTCAAATTCAAACAAGACAGTGCCACGAGTCTTCTCTGCTTTGATGAAATTACACTTAAGACTCTTAGCGACATTTCGGTTGTGAAGAATAACTGATATCGTTGTATTGCGTGCCACGTGGCTGTTATCACCGCTATCATCAGAACCAGGCACCTAACAGAGTGGAAACAAAGCTAAGTCGTCAGGGAACACGAAGTCTCGGCCAATTGCTTCGAGACAATTGACTGTAACATACATTCAGTCCGACCCGGGGGTGGAGCATGTGTCCTTGTCGTATATAGCAGGCTCAAGGGTTCCGAGCAGTGACAGGCCCCATATATACGGGGACAGGCTTGGGGGTGTTCTGTTACATGCTAAACACTGAAAAACTATTTGTTATTTAAATGACAAAAGCAAATGACAAGGTCATTCTGTGGGTGTAGAAATCCATAGCCAAGCACTCGAGGGTCATGAGTACCTGTGTGAGTGCACTGCAGTGAATAAATAGGGAAGATCCACTTTTTCCATTGAATCCAAACTCCGATGACACTTCGCAACCAACGAACAAACACGAGCTGCAATTGGAGATCATGTGCCAGAACCACGCCTTTATATATTACCGACCCATCAATAATGTATGTACATCGAG
Source organism: Terebella lapidaria (assembly GCA_949152475.1). Taxonomy (NCBI): domain Eukaryota; kingdom Metazoa; phylum Annelida; class Polychaeta; order Terebellida; family Terebellidae; genus Terebella; species Terebella lapidaria. Next base: position 44,298,963 of record OX424557.1, on the reverse strand, counting down.
GTTTGAATAACATGTTGTGTTTGGAAACTCTGGATAATGACTTGATTCGATATAATATATCAGTCAGGTTATCAGGAACACGATACAAGCAGAACAACATGAAATCATGTGCATAAACCTCGTGTACCAAGGCTTGTTTGTCGATTGTATCCGCCGATAATGTGTAAAACTGGGCGATAATATAACACTGCTAGCTTCAAGTAGATGTGGATAATTTGCGTTTTATTGCGTATGGTTGTGAACAGGAACCTAACAGCCATCAATAGCGGACAAGTGCTCGCAGTTCAGCAGCTGTGATGAAGTACATGTAACCGTATATAAGCCATATACAATCTACTCGAATGTCAGTAAAAATGCCTGAATAGCGATTGTGAAATGAGATACATTGAGCATAGGGCTGCTGCCTCGTTAATACAAAGAATCTTCATTGCTGCACCATGAATATCCCATATGTCGTGCCATTGTTCCAACAACGATACGCCGTTTATTGCAGAGACAAAGTGAAGCACTTCAGCTAATATTCGATATATTTCGCAATAGAATCCCCGCAGATAGGACCTTTGATGTATCTGTTTCAGTCACCACACAAAAGGCAGAATGAAGTATACATATTGGAGTGGGTAGCGCAACCTTTCACGTAGTGTAATAGATAATCGGCAAGAAAAAAATTCCCGGGACCGGTCTTTGGTATCAGAAGGTCTGCCGTGTGCTGAGAGTGGCCCAGTTATCTTTTGTTCCCGTATGGCTAACATCTGGACGGGAACAAAAAGTCCCGTCAATGATGAATTGACTCCATACACGCCAGAACCAAAGCCAAATCTCTATTCCGACTCGCCTCGTCAGGCTTTCCGTGTTCCCATCGAGAGGCGAGATTATGGAAAATATGAAAATTACAGGGTAACCCGGAGAAAGACGGTACTGTCTGCCGTGTCTCCCGCCCGAGCCCTGTGCTCCCGTGACGTGGAACCCCGCCCGGGATGTGTCAACCGCCTGCCCCTTGTGTTTTTTGGTCCCTGGTCGCCGGGCAAAAGCGGCCCAAGTGTGAGAGAGCACACAAATGGCCGGTAATGGTTCATGTGCTGGCCATGAGTGGCGTGTTAGGCAAGATATCAGCTCGAAGCAGGGGCCACTCCAACTAATGACCCATTGCTGCTTTGAGCTGTCAATAAAACAACCACGCAGGCTGGCTCTGCATTAGTGGATCCTTAGCATTTTTGCCGTCCATAAAAGCCACGACATGCCATCGTCCAAACATGTTTTTGCTGTAACACCGACAAAAACACAACTTGCCAACTATGCAAATCAGTCGGTAGTAACGCACTGCATATACACTAATAGGTGTGTAGTAGATGACTCGGTATATGTTAAACTTCTTTGAGGAATTGAAGATGTAAACGTAATAATTATAATTATGTATATGATTTACGCATTATACCGAATAAACCTAGCTAATATTGTACATCCCATAAGTGATTACTAATGGGTCAGATGCGCATCATACACATTATTAGATCTATAGCATAGTCTGTTATTTGATAAATGTAGCAGATGCCATAACAATAGTATAACTACATGTATACACTTGCTGAATTATGTTTTCTGCATGGTGACCATAACAATGTATACATCAAAGGGCCGACTGTTTTGAACACCAATGAACCCACTCTCCAGCTGTGTACACCCAGAGTCATATTGATCGTATCATTTCACATCGCCGCGGACAAAAACATTTGAAATTGACAGATAATCTATTTCAAATCCCGTATATATATCACGCGTGAACGGACAGTGTTGCCGAAAACAAGTCGTTGACATAGACTGGGAACAGTTGCTGGCTTGAATCTATGGAAAGCCGAAGTGACCTCAGACCTGACAAGAGTTTAAAAGGGCGAGATTTGTGGGAACAAAGAACAAGTGGCCCGGTTTGCCCCGCCGCTGTCCGGCTGTGTATGATGTATCGAACTCTCAGGTGATAATCAGCCGTGAAAACGAGAACGCGCAGCACACGACGTGAAAGATATCCGATAGTTGAAGTCACCTTACTGAGATTATGGCTCAGTAAATCAGCCGATCATTCAAACATGGCGTGCGGCAGCTGGTGCGTGCGCACCCCGTGTCAAAAGTACACGTATAAAAAGACTTTATAGTCCGATAGTAAAGACTCCAATCGATAGACAAGTGGTGTCACTGGAATAAATTACGATTACTCGTTGTGATTGCAACCGATTCGTTTTCTTTAACGAAAAAATGTCACCCTTGGTTAGGCCGGATTTATATAGACATAGAATCATAGACTCTTCTGTATTTCTATGGCAACAGCGGCGTCTGCTGTCCAAAGGGGCCGCTGTCAAGGTGACCTTGCCAGACTTCCGGGGCCAGGTATATCAGGGCTTACGAGCTCTCGCCGCTGACTCGTCATTCTTATAATGGACATAATCTTTTGTCGAGGAAGGCAAACTCACACCAGACTCTATCAATAAACAGATTTCTGGCCGAGACCAAAGCTTCAGGAGAGACCACTTCACCGCTAGCAGAACCCCCGCGATACATTATATCAAGATAGGCTTATAGAAATCTCAGAAGGTCTCAAAACATTTGCAGTTTCCGGTAGCACCCGTGACGGAGACCAGTCAACAAAAGGCGGGTGTTTGGCGGAGGCTATGATTGCACTCCCCCATGCAGCTCGATCCATGTCTGGTCCACACGAGAACACGTTAATGGCTATCGTCCCCACTATCACAATAGATGGCCTATTGACTCGCCGGCTATATATGTGCTCCAGCGACTCGGGTGGTCCAATGTGCCTTGTCCAGCTTCTGGAGAACCGGCCACTGAACAAGTCAAGATAATCACCGTTATTAAGCATAATATTAGCCGTGGCAAGTTGTAAAACGATGAAAAAATACCGTGCTGTGCCCTCGACTACACGAGCACAAAGCCTGTCATTTACCGGGGGCTGTTCCTGCGTGAGACCGAGTCCTGGTCTGGTGGCTGTGTACACAAAAGCCGCCATTCACGGCACGCATAGATTTGTCATTCACGTGTTATAGACGGCGCAAACGCCACAAAACAAAACCGCGTACTCCAGTAACTTGTCACAAATCGGGAGGGATCCAAGCCACACAATCGACTTTGATGCCAGCAAATCTATTTCATTTCAAAAATAAGAGTTTTGTAATAATTTGCTCCCACGCCAATCGGGCAAATTTCCGGCAATTTTGTATGGCGTCACGTCGATTACGTTCCCCTGTATTTGGCAGGTAAACTCCACTGGATCAGTGGGAAACATTCTTTCAATGGGATAGAAGGTGTCTGGATGTATTTGTATAGGGCGGTAACAGCTCCCACACGTCTATTTTTACATGGTGTGCACGGAAATGCTACCTGTGGGTCTGACATCAGTTTTCCCATCCATGACAGCATGGTTCGGGATCCACCTCCGTGTGACAAAATTGTCGTCTTGATTCCTGTCACTTTTATCAACTGTGACAGCCACGCTTGATAATAATCCTGTTATTTCACCCAGGTTCTAATATCCCCCAATAATTAACCTCAGATAAGCGAATAATGACGGCCCGTTTTTCCCCTCCCGTCACTCTTGAAACCGTTTTATGGTTGGAGCTACATGTCATAAATTGTCACTTACCAACGGCTTACAAACCGCTGTCGACATTATTATGGGACAAAATGGGATAGATTTATGACAGAGAGAAGCGTGTAAAGCCAGGACTGGGGGGATTCTGAACGTCATGTTGTAAAATTGTCCACGATATGTAGTCCGAGACAGTTATCGCTATAATAACAGCACTGTGGCATTCGTCATGTTTGTGGAAGAACGGAGTGAACATCCCGCGGCTCTGCACAGGTTTTTATCTGTTGCAATGGCGTTGTGAGAGTGTAAACTTTGGCTAGTGTTGCCATGCTGGGAGTCGGGACCTCCCAAGCGCAGTGAGCTAGTGTTACAAGGTGCGGCGCGCCCATGCACGGTCTCTCCCGGCCCACGTGTGTGTTTTGGGTAATCAACCGAGCAGCAATATGCAAGATGCACAATATGAGAGATTGATGAGGCAATCACACATTACTTTTACCCAGTGGGGAGGCTGGATTGAACCTATATAAAGTCCATTAAAGAAGCCTTCCATTGTGACCGCAGACAAAAGAGTAGCGCCTAATATCAGATCCCCAACCTTCAATCATAAGACTTCCCTGTAAACTGCATGTCACAGCCAGATTGGCTGAAATCGTTATTCATTACACCTACACGGATGACTTTGACACAATGCGCTGGATCAACTTTCCATCTCTCGAATGTATTAATTAGGGTATTATCCCCTCAGCGCCGCTTCACGTACACTGTATGGATTGAAGAGAGAATAGAGAGGGAGAGCCAGGCATTGATTCAGTGCTCAGGGAGACCAGTGGTGTGCTGTACCATAACAACCCGCGATGAAGGAAGAGATAATACAGCGGGATATCCCTCAGACCATAACTCAATGGAGTTCCCGTCTCCACGGGGGATTTGCACTTTAATTACGTGTTCATTTTGTTGTTCTGTTAACAAGATCACAAGGAACGGATGCGTCAAGCTGTATGACAAAGACGGTATGTCTACGTACAGATAATTTGAGGGAGTGCGAATATGTCTGATGTCTTATAACTTTCTTTTCTCGCAAAGGATTCAGGCGCCTCAACCCTCTCCAATTAATTGTCGCCAAAAGGTAAATATACAGCCCGGTGTCGTGCGATTGTTACACCTCTAGGACAGGTGCCCCCGGAGTCGGCACTGCGGCCTTTCCCATGCTGCTACCTCATTAATCATCCCCGGGGGGTCACAGTACGACCTCAGCCACATCGCTCTGGCAACCAATCTGTAATTAGAACATGTCGCATCTTCGTGCTGTAATCCGATGTGCGATAGAATCAGCTTTACAAACTTGCCTATATGTCCATCAATAAATCCTCACAGTCAATACTTGTCAGTGGCAGCATAGAGACAAGGAGATTCCCTGAAGCTATGTTTATATTCATGGACTTCCCTGTGTACATTGTTGTTGCACTGTAATGGTCTGAAACCTTTCAAAGTTCACATTGCAGGTTGCCTGGATTAGGGTAATTAGATTTCATTAGCCTGATTCACTGTATCTGGTGGTCGCCATACGACGATTAAGACACGAAGCCCCTGCCGGGTACAGAAGCCGGTGCCACTCTCCTCTGTTCTGTTGTGGAAGTGAACGACCAGGCGCTCCACCGACAGAACACACTCCAGTGTGCAGTAGACACTCTATTTTCTCCCCGTCAACGAGACATAAGCCTGGATGTCATTGCTTTGGAGAGACCTCGTTAACAACCAATAGATGGCCCGTCAACAACAGCCATTTATCTGCCGAGGATATCTATCATGTATTATCGGCCAGTTATCCTGTCAGAAACCAGCGCCCAGTGCCCCTACTTTGTATGATATGTCCGCTATTACACATGACAGGGAGTTATGGTATAGAGTGCTTTGGAGTGTATATATAGTCTAATGACTTGCCGTCTATTATCCGAAGTATGATCATAATATAAGTTTGCGGCACCTAACATCATTTCATTGAAGTTCACTGATACCGTATGATCTAGGCTATAAGGTAATAGCCACAAACAATAAACTGTAAGTGCTGACAATTACATTGCACAGTGTTAACACAGACCTGTAATTTATGTACATGATTATCACCTGTGTGTTTCATTGTAAATTTGTAATGACCTTTATGTATACAGCCAAACATTCAAAGCTTCGCGAAAAAAAGAAACGTGGACACTGGAAAAGTTCAGAGTTTATTTTGCATTACGTGTACTAGAATAGAGACAACGAGGCGGTGATCCGTTGATTATGCCGTGTTGTGTTGTTTCAGTCGGAGTTTGGTGGACCGCTGATCTGTCCCCGGGGATCTGGCTCCCAGAGGTTGGTTCACGGTAATATCCCGGGATAACCGTCACTATAACGTCACTCGGGCGGTGATACGAGCATACAACGATCCGTAAACCCATTACAAGTCATGTGTGTGCCCTGATGTTTATTCTCTCAATTTCCCGTGGTCAGAAACTGACCATGTTTATTGTATCAATATCACCCAGATATATTGAATATTGCAGTGACCGAAGCTTCCCGTCAAATGTGATCAAATGATCGTTATGTCATTCCTAAAGCACCATTCAGATTCATGCAAAATTCATGGAACGAATTTCTACGCTGGATGCGCAGCGTCATCTCTCCCTCGGCCGCGTGCCATTTAGTTCCCCGCCATGTCCGATCGAAACTCCGTGAATATGGCCAAAATCCTCGGTAATTTATTACGTAATAACTTGACATATTTGCCACCTACTCATAGAATGAAAGCTTCATTTCACAGTATGAATTCAAAATAACATGTGGCACTGATATCGATGTCAAAGATCTTTACACGGACGGCAGTGCCCCACACCCACTTCTGCCAGGTTATTGGATGAAAAGTGTAGCTTTGCAGCGATATTGTCGAGTGTTTTGTCATACAATAATGTCTGATTTTTTTTCAATCCACTTGTCTATAGTATCACATGACAGTAATTGGGATTTGACACGTCTATGTCATATAACAATTGTACATGTTTTTTTTCTTTCCATTTTACACCATCAACGGGGACGTTTCATCTAACATGACGTGTTTTCTAACATGCTTTTATCTCCGGGAGGCTGTGGTGTCTAGTGAAGTACAAAACTGATTATATCACATAATATATGGAATAAACTTTCAACAAAACATGTTTTGCTACTTCAGAAAGTAAAGTGAGACTACAAGATGGCCGTCAAGGTGACTCATGCATGGGCTTATATATGACGTCATGAGCGGGCTGAAAATGTGTAGTGTCTTTATTCAAATCATTTGGACATGTATGGACTTTTCCGTTCACATGCATGCGCATGTGATGACTCTTGCTATATATATCATATTAAAGGTAGCGTGTATGTATATACATGTATGTTTAGTGATAAGTTTTCAATAACAAAAATGCCTCCTAGATATCTCCATGTGTAAAGACACGTATAGACATGTATAATAAGACATGAATATAGTTTTACACTCGTATTAAATGCCAAAAATAACTTGTTTGTTCAGTTTTGTCCTCATCTCCCCGATAAGGCATACACTGTTTATCCTCATCTCATGGCATTGATATCGACTTATCTGACGGATATCGATAAATTTACATGTGTATAAACATATAGGTTACAATATATTTTACACCCTGTACCAACAGCACCTGAAGTAAAGTGCATGAACTGTTGGGTGTATGTGATATATTAACACATATACATACACGTAAATGTATATAGAGACGAAAATTCAGGTGAACACATAATCACACAAACACGTATTTGAAAGAAGAAGAAAAAAACATCTCCGTGGCGATGACCGTGATGTATCTTGTGTGCTAAAAGCTAAAGCTGCAACCTTTGTTTGTATATCGATTGATGTTTAATATTCACACTTTCCCATACAGATTACACAGAGCAGGAACCACAAAGACAAGGTGATACATTATGTACGAGATACGGTTCCGTCACCGTGTGTTTTAGACTGCCGCAGCAGTCAACTGTGTCAAGATACACGGATGAGTTAACTTTCAATTCATCAAGTCACTTCAATGGTACTAGAACCGAAATAAAACGTGCTCACCCATCGGATCTGTATACATGAAATGCAATTGATAACGTGTTCATAGATCATGGAACGTCCATTGTATAACAACTGGATAGGCAAACAAAATGAAATGACACATGTTTTTGACCCTAGTCTTCATTCATAATACAGTTTGTATTTGGTAACTGACCTGTGTCGGCTTGTGAGTCCACTGGTATCCAGATAAGAACCGCTAAGGTCACTAGAGTCAACAAGCGAGTATCCATTGCTGTTGTATCCATATTTGCCCCGTGGTGGGGTGTGACCGCGGTAAAGGTGTTCTAACTTTTGCGCCGGTGACTCAGTGAGTGATCGGGGAGACCGAGGAGAGTAGATTGTGTGAGAGCCGTGGCCGCCTAGACCGACTGACTGACTGCCGTGTGAGAGAGAGAGACGGGGAGAGTGAGCAGGCAGACTGAAGGCTGTTGCCAATGAGCCCCGCTGCCACTGCCACGACCACGACTGATGATCACCGCCCGTCCGTGCCCGCCTGCGACAGGAGATGCGCCTGTTACCGCGCACTTGCTGCAATTACTCAGCAGTCACCGGGGCCAGCGGCAGTTCCTTCCAGCTCGGGGGAACGACGAGTGACTCCCTCCGGTCTTATTCTGCAAGACTTGCCTTTTGGTAAGTTCGCTGGCTCAAGAGCACTTTTGCGCACGTCGAAGATAAGGTGCAAGGCTACTCGAGATTTTATGTCGCTCATAACACGCTATAGATAGTGGCGGTGTGCGGAGTTAGAATGCCACTTGTGCCTTGGAATATGCTGTAATGCAGCACTTGACGCCCAACTGCCTTGATAACTATTTTTTTTGTAACTGCCAGATTGTGTGGTGCGGTTTCAGTCGAGTACCTGTGTTGTTTGCGCTGGTTCTATACCTTCTCTGTTCGAGGTAGATAACACAAAGATATGGCCTCTTACGTCAAAAACACGGATGGTGTAACCAAGCCGCCAACAAAATGGTACGTACGATATCGGCCGATTTCCGCCCACGACCAGTGAATGGAGGCCGAAGATTATCCTTGAAGGCAAGCCGAGTGAGGGTCTTATCTTTTATCCCTGCAGCTCCGTGCAGCAACACACGCTAAAACTCAAGCTGTACTCTAAACACGCACAAAAGAAGATTTGAAAAACAAATATCAGCCGATTTCAGATATTTAGAGGAAGTCGCACTTTCCGAAGCATTGCACGTTGTGGTTTTTTCCCCGTATGCACCGACGACCGAACACGTGGGGGTATTAATGGCAGAGGGTCAGATAATCTCAAGCAACGAACAGACGGGCGGCATTGTTTGGCGGCTTCTGATGGTTCAGGTTATGAACGAGCAGTGGGGGACCCATCCCGAGGACAGTTGACAGCGGTTCACTGGGGGTCTCACTCCGTATCCCTGGCCCAGTAATGTTAACATTGATTACATCGGCACACGAGAGAATGTTACCTTTCGCCGTGTCCCGGGACATTGGTCGTACATCACCTTGATATATGTGGCTCCCTGTCGGCCTGTTACAGCCTGCGGCTCCGTGTTTCGTCAGTCACTCGAGTCGGGATCACTTGTTAAATGCCCTTTGCTCGCCCCCGACACGTGGTCTCGTGTCCGGGTAATTCTCGTGTTGCACCTTCAAAGAACCCATCTAATGGGAGCCTCTCTCTGTAGATAAGCGCCCGAGAAACCGAACCTCCGGCTCAGATGATGGAGATAAAGTCAAAAGTCAGCCGTGTTCAAAGAGATGCCCCGGCTAGATACGGTTGTTCTGAGGCAGATGAGCGCATTGGGTAATTAGCCGGAGTCCTGCTTGCTGACATGGACAAGTCAACAGCGAACAGGCCCATCCAGCGCTAAGTAAACACCCAGTGTCAGTCGATACTTTACACTTGGCATTTTCCTCCTCACTGAACCGAGTGTTGCATTCAATTACAGGACAAACACGAACATCACTACCCGGTGCCAGATTTGAAGGCCTCCTTCATTGTCCCATACAATTAATTGTTGAACTCCGCTGTTCGCTTCTTTGTTCCCAGCGCCGCACCAAAAACCGGGCCTGGCTCCGGGGCTTCTCTCCACTGAGCTGTAGCCACGGCAGCCCTTACATCGTGCGTTATCGGCCGGTTCACACCCTGAGGAGAGATATATCCAATTATTAAGGATATTAGTTTGGATATGAATGGGCGATAGAGCGCTGTGATTCCCGCCGGACACGTTATCGCTTTTCTCTGTGCGGAGTGGGGTCTCCTTCCCGTAGTGTGCGGCCTGGGGTCTCCTACAGGTAGTGTCGCCCGCGTGACCTTGTCTTCAGCACACAAACAACTCCTCTCGACCAGTCTAAGAACAGGAAAGACATGGAATCTTGGTTCTCGTGACGTCCAGATGTGACTGTTTATTCAAAGAAAGGTTCACTGATTATTATCAGTCGCATTCAATGATTTTCACGTTATTGTACACGAATAAAACTGCCAACTGTCAATAAGACATGCGAAATGAAGGAAATAATTGGAATGATGAGAAGAATTCGACAAGACACGAGACTCAGTGTGGGAGCGGACGTAGTGGGGAGCATCTGTGCGCCGCTTGCAGTGGGTCAGGTTTAGAAATGGCCATGTGTTGAAGCAGCTGTTAGCTGCACGTAAATGGTTTATTTTTTCAAGTGAGCCTCCCCGGCCTTTGGTTGATCAACACGCGTCAACAGATTATTCCAATAGAAGCCATGATAGGACGCGAGAGGCTCACCATCGGGATCAAGGTGTTCAGAGTACGGGATCACCCACCACACACATCCACACGTGGGCCCTTACACCGGCCACATGGGGTCAGGTCCGCCCCACTCGTGGAACACCATCACAAACAAAAACCACTTCCACAGGAAGAAAATTCATGGAATTGATGAAACTATCTTAAGGTAGTCCGCCCCAAACAGTGAGGGGAGGGGGTCAAAGGTTTTTTTAAAAATAAATACTTGTATCAACATAATTTAGGGCTTCAAAATGATATATTTTATAGAGTAACTGTTCAGCATCCTAAAACTGAAAAGAAAATAGGGGGTCACCGTATCCGTTCGCATGGAATACACGATGCAAGATGTGAATATGGACAAAAAAAATGTGCAAAAATGCCAGAATGTATGTCATTTTAGGTAAATATGTGTGATTTTGATTAATATATAGAAGAAACGAGCACGGTGACCCCCTACTTTCTTTTCAGTATTAGGATGCTGATCATTTACTCTATAAAATAGTGTCATTTTGAAGAGATAATATTCAAGAAATGACTATCCGTTACCTCAATGATTGTAGCGGACTACGTTAAATGACTTACGACTTAATGCAGATAAATATCCAGTACATATACCTGGAGTTATTCTGGGATATCAGTTTTGGTTACTTCGAAGACATCTAGCGCTGTTCCTTTTTCTGGGCCTTGTATTATGACCAATATCATGTTCAGTGTGTTATCAACATGTATGTATCTCTCATTCATATCGTGCAGAGTGAATCGTGTGGTATCTGAACCGATATGTTACAAATCACCAGAATGTGTTCATACCTTTATATAAAACCCCCAGCACGTTGAATTATTGTGGTGTTTGTCATGTAGGTGTTGGCTCTGACACCAAGGATCACACCTCAATTATTGACACTGTGATGTTTATTGTCCCGGGGTATTTTATACTTTGATGGCGGGATATTTGGGCAATTATTCTCCGTTACTCGGTATGTGTTACACGTCACAATGACTGATATCGATTTATCCGCTAGGTGAATGGATGTGTCAATATATTCTATCAAATATGAACGCGTATCATCGTTGATACGTCGAACATTCAAGGTCGTTTACTATTCAAGGTTCGTGCTTAACGCACAATGAACGAGTTGTCCGTGTAGGTAATCATCTAGAAATGTAAAGATGAGATGCAATTCAGATTGTGGAATTTTAGTGGACACTTCCTGTTCGCCGGGAAATTAACACCCAACGTGAAGATAAGGCTGAGATAATGACAGACATCCAGCAACTAACTAGTTATTATACAAAGCTGGCCATGCCGGCGAGGAAGTGTTCTGGGCAATACGTGTATGGAGCCTGGACCAGGGACAATGCCCCGGCCGGTGTGTCCTTGGATCAAACTCGCCATCCGGTCGACTGATGATCTTTATCACCAGCCATAACTTATCGCCCACTCCGGGTCATGGCCAATATACATATTTGCCCCATTGTAAATACATGAGATGACGATTTACAGCATATTGGCCATGTGTTGCGGTGGGGGCACACAACACATCACAAGTTGCCGTTCTACTGTGTGCAATTCCGCCTGTGCCATCGGCCAGTCATAAAGCAAGGGACAGGGAGGGTGGCGTGGAGAGGGAGGGAAGAGGAGTGTAGGGGAGAGAGTGTGGAGAGGGCCTGATGACGGGACAAGAAGGTCCGGACAAACACCTCTAGTCGCTAGTCCAGCACCCTCGACCTCTCAGTCGATACTAGCGCGGCTCCAGATACCATCGGCCTGATGGGATCGCCTGGCCCCTGTAGAAACACCACCAGCAAGCCATCACTATCAATTTCATCATATATTGACACACAATTATTTTCTTTTCGATCTCGGGTAACTTCTTTCTGAAAATGCCCGTTCACTTGAAACGCCAGAAATCACGGCGACTGATATCGTCCGTTGATCGATGTCGGGAGACGTTTCACCGAGAGCCCGGCTGTGGAGTGGGTTGAGAGGGGGGGGGGGGAACCGTCCGATAGCAATCGATAGGTGAGCTATCTACCCCCTCCTGCCTCCCGATAGACGGCCGCTCAGTCCGGGACTTGGCTTCCACACATCAGCAAAGCATTGCCATTTAGCGATTGATCGACCCCCGTGTCTGCCACTCGATACTTTCGTGTTGTTTCTTTCCTGTCGTCGGCTGGAGATGGTTGCAGGTTACCGAGGCCGTACTGTGTGATTTTGCTCTTTCAACAGATCTTTAACTGTCGCTGATGGCGATATGTTGTCTTGCTAGAAAGTGAAGGGCAGGAGTCTTTCTTGCCAGACTTCTGGGCCCTGTTGCTGCTTCAGTTGAATGGGAAACGACGCCGCGCCGACACCACGGCGCTCTGGCTTCTGATGCTCCACAAGACGGCGTGAATATCGGTTTGCAGTTCCATCCTCATGAATCATTTTCATTGAAACATTCATGATCGTAACACCTATACACAAAAAGCGAATAACTTCGTCAATGATCAATAGACTTACAGTAACACGTTGCTATTTCATGTGAACATCGTTAATATTGTTTAATAATGCACAGCGCCCTCAAAAAACCAAATCAGAGCAGGTTTTGTATTTGCCAAATCAAGGTCTCCGCAATGAGGCGTACTCGGTTCTCGATCTGTAAACGACTCCACACAATGAGGCAAGTGTCGTATATAGCACGTTAGCCCAGTATAGCCGTTAATCTACAATTTACGACCCAACTGTCATCGGGTGCACTGTCATCGATTTCTTAATGAGCAAAAAACTGCAGCAATATTACATATAACCAAAACTGCTTTCTTCTGCTCTTTGAAGAGCCTTGGACTTTTTCCACATATAACTTAACACGGCCGTGTGCCAGAACAAGTGTCCAATTCCTCCGGTTTCTGTAGAAATATAGTAGTGTGTCTGCATGAATGAAAAGCTAAATATTTTACATGGAAACCATAGTTAATAATTACAGCGTAAACACACATTCAGTTCAGATTGTGTGTCGTTGGTATAGACATAAAATACACACTGAAATATAAATACACATACAAAGGAAGCTATATTTATCAGAAGCTATATATTAGAAGCTATATTAAATAACTTACGACTACACCACAATAATGCTGTTTTCATATAGATGCACTAAGTCGATCATCATTGATAGGTTTATGAATATATCCCTACTATGGCTTTTTGTACAATCTGATTGGCAAATCTGATTGGCTCAATGGTGTCTCGCTGTAAGGCTGCACACCAGACGGCCGGATATCCCTAATGAGATTTGTTATAGTACTAATATTGTCAATTGTTTCCAGTAAAAACAATCCGCCATTTGCTCTTTGTATAAGTTGGACTCGGTTTTCTATTCGAGTATTTTGTCTCCTCGCAATAAGCCATTTCCAGAAGCAATGTTCTGACAAGATTCGGTTATCTGAGCGCAACAAACGATGTTTGGTTTGGAGCCAATACAGTTCTATTCGCGAGCTGCGAGAGCGGAAAATTCAATTGTAATGATTGCCTGCATTAATTGCTTGTTTATGGAAGCGTCCAGGCGATGATGAACCATTGATAGAATTAGCACGTGAGCTGACAGTATTATAGAATCGGATAATTCCTATTAAATGTCCAGAAAGCGTCAAGAGTCCTCGGAGAGTTTGCCAAGACGGAATATTTAGACTGCAAATCCATTAGGACTCCACTGTAGAAGACACTGTTTCAACAAATTGCTAGATTGTAGTCGCATAAGCTCGCGGGGCTCCCAAGCACTTGACTTCCAGTGCATAATATTTGATATCGCGCTGATGTTTCACTTTATAGTGTAGACTTGTGTGATACCTACGTGTATGAGAATATTCGATTCTTATTTGGATTGTAATGAGTATGTGAACATGTAAACTATATATTTTATGAAGAGGGTGTTCAACATATTTTGTTGGTCAAAAACAAAATCTGGTCATCAAATATCGATCAATTCTGTTCATGCGGAGCGCTACCATAGAAGACTACCATCTAAATGTCAATATAATCTGTTGCATTTTTTATAATTACTCGCCATATGGTCATTAAATTGTATGTCACTGTTCTTGATACCATATGTGTGCGTATTGGAAATGTGGTTGCAATTAAAAATGAATTAACCATAAAACTCTGGATATAAAGGTGCCGATATGTCGGATATATATTGCCCTGTCCTTTTCTGTTCAGGGGAGGCAATGGAGACAATATGTTCTTTGCTGCAGTATTTACCTCTTGTTCGATTGTCCTCTTTGACCTGATATACTGAAGTGAGAAATGCCGTCATTTTCGATATCTTCCATTACAAAAGCCCTGTTGTTTTCATTGTTTGTTTCCGTTCTACTGCCGATCTATTTCTCATTGAGAAAATAAAATTGAATCGCTTTTGTTGAAGATGATATTTGACAAAATGACTATGCTACATAGTTCCACAACTGATTGTATATTTTTGAAGAAATGGTCAATGTTTCTTTGTAAAATTTTCATTGAAATATTCATTGTCTCATTGAGTATCTTTTGTGTGTTATTTATTTACCCTGGCTGAACGGTGGAGCAGTATTTCAGCGGCGGAGAGGCGCAGCATGGGCATTTGGGTATTTGGGATTAATATACCATTTTAGCCACATCAAGAAATAACTGGATTTCGAGTATTATGCTACGTCTACGATTTCATGTAAGGAGCCGAACACTTGTTTAACGAGACAATCAGAGATTGCAGACCCTCGCCCTTCAGATTTAGTCACTAAAATTAAAGCTAATAACCTTTGTATTTTCAATGTGGGCGATAATCAGGGATTATGGTCATACAACAATTGGTCATATATCAAATGGTCGGTAATTAGCCATAGAAAAATCAATGGAGATTTAATTAGTTCCTGCGATTTCTCTATTTTGACCACATTCTCGACCACAGAATGAATTCTTGACACTAACTTTCCAAACTTTGCAGACTCACCCAGATTTATATTGCGTAAAATATTCTATTGAATATCTTCAGTGGTTTCTGAATTATTACTACTTGTAATATTATGAATCGGTAATTTCAGCTGATGACCCTTACATTCTCGACCTTGGGCGATAATGGGGAATTTTGATCGTACGACCATTGGTCATATAGCAAATGATGGAGAATTGATCACAGAAAAATACAAAAATATTAGGGAAAATTAATCATGTATATAAACGGAGTTATTGCAACTTTTCGATTTTGACCTCTTCTGGGACCTTGGCCTCATAGTTCAATATTAAACTGTAAAATTTCACCGTAATGTTTATATTATCAAGGCACATTTTATGAACGAAAACGGTTTAAATAGATTGATAACTGGCTTCACAATATGGTCTCGAATCTCAGAACACTCACAAGTCATAGAATCGTGACCCCAAATTTTCGACCTGAGGCGATAATTGAGAGTTTTTGTCTTAGGACCATCGGTTGTACGCCATACGATTGGGAATTGGCCAAAGAAAAATACAAAAATTTGAAATGGATTGAGCCACTATCATAGCACTCCAGCCCTATAAATATCAAATCGATCGGACCGTTTGCCTTTGAGTTATGAGCACAGAAATTTGCACTGAAACGTCGCTGGCCAAAAATAACCGAAATCGTGACCCCCAATTTTTCGACATTGGGCGATAATGGAGACTTTTCGTCGTACGACCATCGGTCGTACACCATAGGATCGGGAATTGGCCAGAGAAAACTACAAAATTAGTTTGAAATATTAATACTGATTAGAACTAGAGTTATAGCCAAATATGTGATTTTCACATTTTTCGTTGCCATGGCAACACTTTTTATTCGATTCTGACAAAAAATGAGGAGGACCGAGCCACGGTGATACTGCTTCATTCCTATGAATTTCAGGTAGATGGGACCATTTGTTTTCGAGTTATGCGCGCGGACAGACAGACAGACAAACAAACAAACAGACATACAAACGGACAGACCCAATTACATTACCCTCTGCCCCTATCGGGGCGAGGGTAATAAGTCAGTTTGGAGTATATTCTGCACCAACGTTGCTAATACCCATTTTTACAAATATTACCGCAGTTGGTCTATACAATTTGTTGTATGTAGGTTTCATCTGATTTGCATTGGTCAATGCCGTGCAGTGGCGGAGAGTTTAATAGAAGCATGGGCATTGCACAACAATACAGTTGGCATATTAAAAAAGATGACATTAAATCTCATGATCGAAATGCGAGGCAATGATACAATAAATTAAAAGCGCAAGCCCTCCGAGTCTGTGAATGCCTAGTGCTAATTTCGTCCATGCAGTGTTGAGAAACTCGCACAGTTCCCATTAAATGCGCACAATTCCGTCATCGATTCCTTCCCGTAGACAGGTGAATTTCCAAACATCATTTTACTGCCACGCACAGTGTACAGTAAATTGAAAATTACACGACATTTAAAATCCTTAAATCGAGTGATGGCATAGAACTTCGTCTGCACATGACATTACAACTCGTATTATTGCACTAGAAATGATTCTAACAATAGAAGAGAAGTGAGTTATTTTCACAATGAAACCGTTCTCTGCTGGATATGTATGGATCCCGGGACATGTACGGGACAGTACATAATCCAGTGATAAATAATAACTTGCCAAGATCAATAATAAAAATAATCAGTCGTATCTTTGAGAGAAATGGCGCCCACTTACATTCCTCATCCACGATGATTATCTGACTCTGGACAAAATTTAAGATAGTCCAAGGATAGTCCACTCACAATCTAACATCAAATACTGCTCCAATCCTTTACATGTGGTGCTTCTCTCACCACAATGCCGTTAGACCGGTGTACCGAAACCTGATTGCAAATCGTACGCGATTCCCAGTCTCAGATCTTGAATCAGTCATTGTCGAGCAATGAAGATTTTAATACATAATGCTCGATACTATCCAATAGAAAAGGCATCATTCATTATCCATGTGCATTTCACCACGCAAAAAAAAACTATTATTGGGGTAACACGAGAGTAATATCTAGAAATGTCGATTGTCGGAGGCTGCATAACATTAACATATTTTCATAAGGTTTCTGAAAACTCTCTAACTGGAGGCTTCAAAGAAAGCTCACTTAGACAAGCGACTTCATTTCGTGACTGCAGCCTATATTACCAGCTATCGCTTGTTTTATATAACTCCAGTTTCCTTCATATCACGACCTGCCCATACTGGAAATCTGTCTTGATGTTATTGCTTCGTTTTTATGACTAGTTTTCTAGTCATAGTCATAGTTCTAGTGATTGTGATGCATTCCCAGGCCAAGACGCCGTTGTGATTACGTATGACTCGTGTAAGGCTTTGTCGCTTGGGCCCCAGCGATCCAGTGAAGTCAGATTCAGTTTTCGAGCTAGAGGATTCTATTCCCGTCCTCTCTCGGAGTTGCAAGTTTTACTCCATGGAGGAACGAACTCGAAGCAAGTAGCAAAAAATATTCCACCTGTTATGGGTTACACAACTCGAAACACAGCTCCAAATATTTACCAGGAGGGCATTCGAAGAGCGCTCTTGACTGGTTCAACGATCCTGTTCGCAGTCTTGAAATGCTAGGCACGAGTGAACTATCTTGGTCTGGCCACACACTTTATTGATTGGTAATCATAATGTAGACAAAATTGTCTTCAAGTTTGTAAGCTACAGCCACCATTTTGTGATGAGATCTCAGTTTCTACCGTTCACCATTTGTTCTTCTGCATTTTTCACATCCGTCCAATTTGAGAAACCATAGGGCACTTTTAGTGACTTATTTATGGCACTTTACTCAAAATAGGGCAATAATTCATACTGATTTCACCACTCTTTGATTTAACGCACGGATGATCCATCATGACCATTGACATGACCAGGTTATTTGACAAAAATAGGGAACAAACACCAACTGCCTTAATTACTGACACTGAATTTATCTACATATTTCAGATGCAGTCTATGCAGCATTTACATATTTATCACCTGTAAAATCATGGGAAAGACAATACTAGAAAAATCACCCACCACCGACATGAAAAGAGGAGAGTGAATTATCGTCGATGAGAGGCGGCGAGCAAAGCCAAAGTGGAGGCTCAGAGATGATGCCTGCGACATCGAAAGCCATTGTAAATCGTGGATGACACATGGGTTTATAATCAATGGTATCATAATTAGTATACACATGATACAGTGAGATCCGGGCACAAATGTAGCACCCATAGCACTGTTATTAATGAGGGCTGGCTGGTGGGGGTCGGCAATGAACCATTCATCAGTCTGCGATAAAGTATGGGGGATTTGGGAGCTCCACGGGGTTCGAGGAGATCTGGGTGACATTGGGACAGGTCTGTAGCAATAGTAGGCTTATATAATTCCAAATAGAGTGATTACATGTGATACAACCGACATGACTGGCGACAGGAGCGAAAATCCTTACCAACCGTCCTGCTACTTAGATGTTTATCAAGTACAACGGGAACAATTTAATGTACCATATTGCTAGCGTCCTGAACATGTATGTGTACATGTCTCCAGAAACAAATGAGTTGGTGAAATATTTCTGTAGAGGTTGTATTAATAAATCCTGAATACACAAAATATTCAGACGCGATGTAGTAGGTCATACTGCTGTACATCCATCTGTATATGCACAAATGGTATTCCTCTAAAACGAAGTGCCATCTATTATAATAGTGGACCATTTCACAGGGACTATTTCTGAAGTCTGGAAACGTAAACATTTTTGGACCAATCAGAAGCGAGGGGCTTTGAATCAGTTTCAACCGTTTTGTGCGCAACTTCAAATGATAATTTTGCACATATATACACCACATTTACATCAAATAAGGCTATAACTCGACTCGTATGGCCTGAATAAATGATACAAACACAAACGTTTCTGTAAAATGTAACATTTTGTTGTACATGTCCATTTCTTCACTCTCGACGGTTTTTCAGCATATAACCATGTCGCATGACTGCTTGTGCGTGCACGCGGCCGAACACGCGCATGCAGCTAAAGATACTTCGGAATCTCGTGTGTGGTTTTACGCTGCCAAGGAAGCGCGTATTCTGCCCTCAGTAGACATTGGTTCGTTTTGAATTACGGAAATTACCGAGTAATGCCAGATATTCATGAGATCCGAGGGGGCCCTGTGAAATGGTCCATTATGCTGATGACTGATCCGGTCGAATTTGGGCCATTTGACCAGCCATACACCAAATTTTGCAATGTCAAAGACTATCGAGACCATTCGACTCGATTATTGTCTCACCAAAATCGGTGTACGGGTTTCAATATTATTCCGCAAAATTGGATGCCATTTTTCCATAATATTGACTGCTGATCACTGACTTGGTCGAATTTAGGGAAGGAAATCAGCTCCAGTAATGCGCGAGATTTGTTGATGTTGCTCAAGCGTGGGGTTTAAGTAATGCGCACGTATAACCAGATCCATGATATTTTTTGGGCTTAACATAGTCGAATACATACGTCATATGATACACAGTTGACTATCACGTTAATACGTACATAGATCGTAGACGTGATGTAATGAAGTGTAGGAAGATTAGTCACATTTACTCAATTTACTCATCAATGGTAACTCACTACGTTGGTTAATTTGTCTTCTAGTTCTGTTTTTTTTATACATGTTTCATGATGCTTGTGAACAGATATTCGGACATGAAATTCATTACCTACTCAGGATGAATAATATTTGCCATTTGACATTTTATCCCACACTTCCTTCTACGTTTTATATACATCAAAGTTATGTGCGAATAACTGCTACTTTGATAAAGCTTTTCGACCTTTTATAGTATTGAGCCAGTAAGTATATCTCCTCACTACATTTTT
The DNA here is from genome assembly GCA_949152475.1 of Terebella lapidaria. Classification (NCBI taxonomy): domain Eukaryota; kingdom Metazoa; phylum Annelida; class Polychaeta; order Terebellida; family Terebellidae; genus Terebella; species Terebella lapidaria. The sequence continues at coordinate 44,278,677 of OX424557.1, read as the reverse complement.
CGCAATGGACAGTAATTATAATGTCTTCTCAGTAGTTCATTTTGTAGTTCATTTTGGATAATGTTATATCAATTGAGAAAGTTTTGTTTCATTTGGTTAGATATCCATATAATTATGTGCGTTAGTCAGTGGATCACGTGATTGAGCTGTTGACTATGAGATTACAAGGATGCAAGTAGATCTATTCTCAGTGAAACTCACTATCATGGATGTTGTGCCAGAAAAGAGCACGAAACGTTTAGACCCCTGTATAATGAACTTGGGCCATCTGGTGTCAACAACTGTTAGACAACTTCAATCTTTGTCATTTCTTTCCAGTATAGTTTCTGTCAAATAACACATGACATCAATACATACAAGAACAACATATGCACTCAATATTATATACACCTTCACTGCATTTCGTCTCCTCGAATTGCAAGTTCAACGTTGTTGGTGGCATTAGTATCAACACTGATCCAAAAATATGTTTGAATCTATGTTTGACTGCCTCAGAATCAGACACCTATCCTACTTATCACATAACGAGTGTTATCCACTAGTTATCTTCCTAGGGGTTGAAGAACCACAAATATAAATTTCCAGGAAGTCATTACCAAGTAAAGTCTGCCTATTTTGTATCAGAATTCCGCGAGGACGCACTGACCTATTTGTACATAAATATCTCATGACATGGCACAATAACGGAAGTCCAAACGAAACTTCATCGTTCTGGTTATAAGCACTCCATGTCCTCAAGCTAATAAAGCCACTCCACGTGAAATGAAGATGTATGTCCATTGCTTTCTGTTTCTGGTCTTTCCCAGCACAAAAATGTGCAGACCAAACTGGCGTTGAATGATAAAGACTTGGTCTGGCGTTCTGAAGGCTTTACTGAACTGGTATGGCAATGTGCAGTAAAGGACTGCACCTTGACTCAAAGCCAAGTATGGCGTTTTATTGAGATATCAAAAATAAATCAAACAAAGGGACATAATCTAGCACTAATAGAACTGTGCTAGAATAATACAAATATATAGATGATAAGTGATTCATAGGATTATCTAATTGACAAAATCTTAAATTGGCAAAATAATATTGAATAGGATGCCAGGGATTCCTACAGTTAAAATTTCATGTTCCTGAACAAACGCTATCGTTAGTATTTATAGCGCAAATAGCTCGGCTCAACTTTTCATTTCTTCTTTTTGAAAATTCATTTTTGCCCAGTACTTGCTATTACATGTTAAAGTGGAATAATTGGTTTCTGAAATTCGTTATCAATCAATTGGCTAGCATACATTAGATGATAAAGCACCGTTACAACCGCCAAAATACGTCCACATCTGCGCTAACATAAACAAAGACACGTATTTCCCTATATTGTCGTTATTTGCAACATAAAAGAATCATACTGAATATTTGGGGTTCCATCACAATAACATACCATAAATATACGAGTTTCAAGTGATAGGGCTGTGTATTCTTCTATGTCAGCTATTTTTCTGGATTTTGCATCACTGCATGAGAACCGCTCCATGTGAAACTATTTTTAAAATCGATTTTTAATTTCAAATTTAGCCAAAATTCGTGTGCGCATTGGAAATTATGCACTGTACAGCTGCTCTAAGGACAGCTACTGATCAGTTTTAACCAGAAAAACAAAAGCCGATTATTCCACTTCAATGAAGGCGTCTGCACGTCAAAGCAGCACTTAGTGGTCCAGGCAATAGAGCACACCATACCATCAACTCAGTAGCCTATTGGCTTGTGATTAGGTACTTATGTACTTGTCATATATCTATTCCATGGGTTTTGTTTCAGATTTGTAAATTATTTTCATAGGTTGTTGGGCAGTTGTATACTAATTCCATCGGGTGTACAGTAAAAACAACTATTTACCACACTGTCTTGCCCTGATGACGCCAGTTGTCTTTTGATAAAGTATTTGGTCGGGCTTCGTTTCTGTTGCAAAATGTTGTATTTTACGTTTGTTTTTGGAATCATCAAAGTTTGGCTGTGTTGGTGTTAATTGATTGATACTTACATTCAACAATCTCACCATAAGGCGGTCAACAAATTGACATGCTAGTGTATCAAGCACTAAATAAGACCCCAAACTACCTACATCAGGGTAAATAACCGCAGTAGATTTGTAGTTGGTATTCTTCCACTGAAAATTGTTTTCAGTCTCTCTACACCCACATATGCCTCTCCTTTTAGATCTTTAATTATGTTGTATTAATGTCTGGTTCCATATTTAAATTATGCATGTCTATGGTCATTCTTTTATTGACATTAGAGCGTTGGGGGCGAAGCCCCCAACCCTCTACATGTCTATGTGCTGACTTTTTCATAGAGGTTTCATGCCAACCTATCGACGCCCGTTTTGGGATATAAACCTTTGTTCACCTACTTCAAATGAGGATTTTCTTCGTTCTTAACATAAAATCTCTCGATTTGATGGCAACCTTTGAATATTCCAGAGATATATAATGCATAAATCGATGTGTTAGGTTTGAGAAATTGACGCAAAACGGTCAGCTCGTCTGAAAAACGTCAAAATGGCGGAGCCGATAGAAATTCACGTTCCCAGAATGCAAAGCAAATTTTACCGCAATGACGCGTACTTTGGAACACACAATTTTCTGTGCAGCATTTTGTGTTTGCATACATGTACATGTAACTTTGCGGGTGGCCTTCTTTGGCGTTATGAAGTAAACACAACGATTCGTCTGCGATACCACGACTACATTTACCGTAATCTGACATATTTTATCACTTGAGACGTGTTCCATGCTGGGTTGCGAAACCTTTTTATTTTAAACTGTTCTTTTAATTTGCTCACTATGTATGTGTTATTTATATCATGATATCAGATGCAGATATTCATCATAGTATCTAATATTTTAAGGATATTCTATTGAGGTTCAATATCATTTTATCAGGCGTATCTGTTTCATTGAGTTCAAAATAAATGTTTACTCATTAGGAATATGATTGAAGTACGCCTATGTGTTTCATCATAATATAGGGAATGATTTGGAATCATATGGGGGCATGATGTGGTTCAATTTTCTTTCTTTTTTTATCAGAAGGGGGGGGGGGGGTAACGTTGTGTAAGATACATTCAGCTGTCGTTGTGCTGATGATGTGCTCGAGCTCTAATGTCGTCTCCTGCAGTTAGCTGCATTTTCTTGTTCTTGTATGCTTAGATATTGAACAATGTCTCAAATATGAAGTACACATTTTGAGTTCATCACCTCTAATTTCTGATTGTGCAAGTCAATATGTACCCACATACCACTTATGACACTGTTGAATATTGATCATCATGTTGTGTTCAATTATACAATATGTGTTACATTTCACATATGATGTGAGATAAAATGCTTATTCTTAAGATCTTACACGAATATGACGATTCTACCATAATTTCCCACAAAAACGGCATAAGAATTGGTTATTCAAATGTATGCGATTCTGACGATACATCTTCATCAAGTTATATTAAAAGAATATGTGACATGATCGTACTTAATTCGGATGTCTCCGAAATAGAGAAACCCCGAGTAACAGATGCAAGTATGGTTTAACGCGATGTATTTGAAAAGGGAAGTTGTAGCCACATACAACTTATGACACTGTTGAATATTTATCATCATTTTGTGTTCAATTATACAATATGTATTACATTTCACATATGGTGTGAGATAAAATGCTTATTATTAACATCTTACACAAATATGACGATTCTTCCTTAGTCTCCCACAAAAAACATCTCCCACAGTTAAATTATACAATAGGTGATATGATACTTATGATAAATATCTCCGAAATAGAGAAACCCCGAGGAACAAGTATGGTTTAATGTGATGTATTTGAAAAGGGAATCTTTAGTTTTCCTGTTGCAATCATAAGTCCAGACGAGCAAGTCTGAATGAGAGAAGAAATGTTCCTAGTATTTATACCCTAAACAATGTGAGACGAGCAAGTCTGACTGAGAGAAGAAATGTTCCTAGTATTGATATCATGAACAATGTGATTTTTTTACTAGTATTTAGTGATACTAGCTTACAGCCATTGAACTAATCAGACTATTAACTGTGTTCATTGAGTCAAACATTTTACCAAGATTGTGTGTATTATTGTATTTTCAGCGAATGGAATGGTACGACTCCTCTGATAGTTTTTCTAGAACCATGTCTCGGTTCATCATCCATGGGCACATCTCCGTTAATGTTTCGGAAAGAAGGGTTGCATTGTCTTGCTGATTTTGTTAGCTTCAAGTTTACATTAACAATGAATGTGAGAGGGGCTCACAACAAGGTTTGGTTTCTTACCTGCAGTCCATTCTCAATATCATTGGTCACGAGGTCAGTTTAAAATGATCAAAAAAGGTGATCAATGTTCAAAGCATTATAAAATACGAAACTTTCAGCCCATAATTCCTCCCTATATGGTCATTAAAATATTGTTCTTGATACATGTATCATGCGCGTGTGTCATTGGGGTATGGGTGCAATTATAAATGTATAAACCATGTAAAGGTGCAATATATCGCATATCTTTGTATGCTTATTCTGTTCTATGAAGGTTCATTTGTTCTAGTATTTATTGTTTGCTTCATTGGCCTATGAGTACAAATTAAAACCATAGGACTGGGCTATAGTAATAGTCTATAAACACCAAAGTGAAGACTAACATCAACCCAATATTTCTCATTACGAAGCCTGTTTTTATCTTATAGTCCTCTTCAACGGCAGAGTGGCAATCCAGGAAACAAAATTGAATCGCATTCGTTGAAGATGATATTCGACATGATTACGATGCTAATATAGCGTCGCAACTGAAAACAGACTTGGATTAGGTGTCAGTTGCATGGCGATTAATCTGCGAGCTCAAAGCTTCATTGAGTATCTTTTTCTGCATAGTTTGTTTTCCATGGCTGGTGGGAAAGAACGAAAGACACGACTTGTGCATTTGGTTATTTTGGGAATAGTACACTATTTGAACACATCGAAATATATCTTCATATCAAGTATTATGTTACGTCTTTGGTTTTGTGTACGAAATATAGTAATTGTTTAATGAATCATTTCAAATATACTCTAAACCCATGTTATCAACTAATTATTTTTGAAAATACTAGCCCGGACTGTGTAGACAACTAACCACTTTTGAAGTTTGTTCCATGGACGTTCGATCAAATGTAGCAGTTCATTAATCAATGTCGTGTAGTGGCTGAGAGGTGTTTTACTAGAAGCCCTTGGTTGTATAAAAATACGAATGGTATGATAAAAAAGATTACGTTAAATCTTGTGGTTGAAATGCGAGGCAATGTTACAATAAATCAGAAGCGGCGGCCATCCGAATCTGTGAATGTCATGTGACTCGTGTTAATTTGTTCCATTGTTGAGGATTCCATGCAGTTTCCATTGCGCGAACTTTTCCATCATCGATTCCTTCCTGTAGATAGGTGAATTCCAAGATATAAATTTACTGCAAGTAAAGTAATTGAATATTGCCCACCATTTAAAATCCTTCAAACGCGTGATTTCATTAAACTATATACTCATTTGACATTTCAACTCGTATTATTGCACTAGAAATGCTTCTAAACATAGCAGAGAAATGCGTTACGTTTACAATGAAACCGATCTCTGAACAACACATATGCATTTCTACCATAGAGTACAATACGTGCATTCCAATATCCATGATTAATTCCATTCATCAATGTCAATTCATTCACTCATAACTGCACTTCTCCATAAGTCAGGCATGTCGGGAATCGGGTGGGCGTGGGTCATACTGATTGTCTATGTCGACTGTGCATAGTCTGGTCGAAGATGTTGACCGGAATATCCCTCACCCTTTCTAAAAATTAAACATGAGCGACTGAAATATGAGTTATAATATCGGTTTGTTTGCTTTAGCAGACAGCTGCATAATTAAGATGGCTCTACATATCCAGAGATTGTGTTGCACTCACATACGTGCAGATACACATCTTTTGTCTTGTTTTTGTTTTGTAGGCATTTTTGACATACACTACTCAAAAAAAGTTAGGGATATTTCGATAAAATTGGCCAAAGTGAAGAATTTGTCTATGAAACCTGAAATATTGAATGGAACATTTTCCATTTTCAATATATTTACTGCTCAGTTTTCAGTGAGTCAAACTGAGCCCTTTTGAGCAAACAATTTGTTGAGTTTTTTCATCTGGCCAAATCTTGTCCATTTTTGTGTGGGTACATAAATTTAAGCTGGCACAAAATGTTTCAACCAAAGGCCGGCCCAAGTATCATACACTGCGCCTTAATACTACTCGCCCACTAAATGAATGCCATTTAATCCGTCTGTCACCTTTTTAATCCTTATTGAATATAAAGAAAGGCGCAATGTATGATACTTGGGCCCAAAGGCCTTATTATGGATTATTTTGCCAAGTATGTTGGTCAGTCATCTTGTTTGTATGTATGTTTGTCTGTCCATCAGTTCGCAAGATAGCGGCCGCAATCCTTGTCTAAATGACATAAAATTTTCACAAAAGACGCGCATAAGACTCCTGCATAAGCCTATTGATTTTGAAAAGATCATACCTCAAAAACTGTTGTTTTGGCGACCAAAAAACTTTACCACGCCTATATCTATGGAGGCTGGCAAAACCATACAGGAATTGTTACATGGGACACACCTCATCAAACTGCCAGCGACGTTAGTGCTGTGCATAGAGCTCACGACTTTAAATCCACAGACCCGGGTTCAAGTTCCTCTTTAAACTATTTTTCTAACGTACATGATCATGATCATGCGTTTCCTTCTAAACAATATAACAACACAATTTAATGAATTAACAACTTATTTAACCACAAATAAATAACTGAGAAAAACGATTACAATACTTATGACTCAAGCCGGCTTATGGACTTCTCTTTAAGTTCATTATCTTTATTTTGCCAAGTCCTAGCTCTTTGAGCGATTGCTTCATTTCCTATTTTTACCAACTTGTTTTGGTTAGTTTTAGCGTCCGACACCATATTCTACCCACTGACGCGACAAGTGCCGTCTGGATACTGCAGGATGACAGGTGTCTAAGCAAGAGGTGGCTAACAAACTTGGTTAACCAAAATGTTGAATCCAGATTATGAGTTAGATATCAGAAACGTGAGCATTAAGATGTCAGGCCACGCACAGGGTGATCCAATGGTACTCGCACCACAATAGGATCAGTATTTGGTGCAAACCCCTAATCGTCATTGTCTTGAAACTGCTATATCTCTTTTAAATTCTTTTCACACTGCCACCAGCGTTCGTGTATGTAACCAAACTTTGCATGAGCATCTTCATTCCGATGGCTTGGATGCATGACGACAAACGTTTGTATCCCCGGCTTCCCCACAGGCCCCACACGGCTTGTCCTCAGATCCCCCAGTATCGTGTCATTTGGAGCATCATCAATTGGGTCAATGTCCATTCTCAGATGAGTCCAGAATTCGTGTGTCCACCAATGACAGACATTTTAGGGTATGGAGATCACGTAAAGAAAATTTCAAGCTGTTCCAAATTGTGGCACATAACTGATTTGGTGGAGAATCCATAATGGTCTGCGCAGGAATAAGCGTTGATAATCGCACGGACCTTGTGGTGTTTCACAGAAGAGTAGTGACAGCCATATTTTACAGAGATGATATCATTCTGCATGTAGTTCAACCATATGTTGGAATAATTGGTTTCAATTTTATTTTCATAGACGATATTGCCCCAATTCATTGGACTCATATTGTTAGTGAGTGCCTCGAGCAGAAAATGGCAGAGAGTATGGTCTGTCCAGCATGTTCCCCTTACCTGATTCCTATGGAATATTCATAGGATCAACTTGGCAGACCTGTTCGTGGACGACCAAACCTTCTATTCAACAAGATAGGCCTTGTGGGGGCTCTACAGGAAGAACGGTGGGGTTTGGGCAACAGGCCATCAGCCATCTCATTGGGAGCATACGCAGATATTGTCTAGGTTGTATTCAAGCATGTGGGGGTCACACCAGTTATTGACTTTTGGATTTAGGTCCAATTTATTGTGTTTTCATTGCTTGAACAAAATCTGATAAATGCGATGTTTCGATGTTTTCCTCGGAGTTCGTATTTCTTCAAGTAAAATCACTATGACTGTGACTCTGAGTTTTGACATTACGTTGAAATGTTGAAAAAGATATGAAAATAATATTTCCCCAATGAAAATTGCAATTTTAATCACTTCCTGTCATGCAAGGGCATATACACTACAAAATCCCTAACTTTTTTGAGTAGTGTATGTTTGCTGACCTGATTGTTCTTCCTGTATGCCCTATAATAACATTTAGATACGCTAGAGATTTAGCATTATGTGTTCTTCGATTAAATCTTCGTGATGTTCGTGTTGTGACATCTGCTCATGCGTAATCAGAGAAAACGTGCAAGGTACACGTAAGTCTTAATCACCTTTAATTTACATTTTACACTTCATCCAAGCACAGAAGTACGACTAGAAACCTATTTATCTTTTGTATTTGGCTGACACACAATCTGCGCAGACCGCAAGCAAGAAAGCGACATTGATATTCCTTTTGTGTTGTTGCTGACAAATTGTGTTACTTGTATGCTGTATGATTTTCACACACAAAACTAGAACAATCCCATATACATGAAATGGTATGTATACGATATGATGTTATATGGTAATTGATTAAACAGTGTGCGATTCACGTATTGTTATTGGTGGATAAACCACAAAGACGCTCACAGATACACACGATATCACACAACAAGGAAGAAACGTATTATAATGATCAATAATAAGGCGCTAGTGTTATTAATAAATATTTTTCACTCGTGTATTTGAGAGACGACGCCCACTTACACTCCTCATCCACGAATATTTTTCGACTCTGAGCAAGATCCAAGGTTGTTGTGCAATGTCCACTCACAATTTAGAATCAAACACTGGTCCACTGTCGTCCTTCTCCAACCGCAATGCCATTAGACAGGCGTATTGAAACCTAATTGCAAATCAAATCCGACCCTGAAGATCCCCAGTCTCAGTGCCAGATCTTGCATCAGTCAATGTTGAGCGATGATGAATTATACAATGCTTGTCACTCTGCAATAGGGAAGGCATCTTTCACTATACATGTGCAATTCGCCACACAGAATGAAATAATATTGTTGGAATAACACGAGAGTAACATATAAAACTGTCGAATCTTGGAGGCTGCATAACATTAAGGGGTTGTTACCCTCGCCATATTTTAGTCAGTGATGCGCACTGAATATTTTTGAAAATGGTTTTTCTTGAAGAAATGAACACATAGTTCACATAAATGTTATATTATCATGTTAATAACTAATTTAAAGCATTTTACGCGCAGTTATTATGCATTTTATGTTAAAATTGGTGAAATTGACTACCAAAATTTCGGGACATCCGTTCTTGTGGAAAATGTCGATTACGAATGTTCCAAGTATTTTTCTGAGCATTACTACATATGCTAGTTTATGAGCCGAGAAATATTTCTGTGAAATTCAAATCCATTGCATCACAAATGATTTTTGAAGTTCAGACATTTATTGACAACTAAAAAATTTTCCCAAGGGGCCAGTACAGGCACTATTTTTTAACCCTTCAAGACACTGCCACAGTGAGAGGGAGACTTCAATATCATATGCTCCGCTGTGCACACTTCACACTGGCTTTTACATGTAGACTGCTACATGCTAGGGCTTCTGTGTGCATTGGGCCATGACACTACTCTATTCACCTGATCAATGCAAATAATAACCCGTATTTCCAAAGTGACAAGTTTAAAACTTCTGGGGAAGTAACATCTTCTTGCATTTGGCATAATTCATAACACTCTGTGTTCATCAAATAACTAACAGTACATTTATGTATTCGCTGACCCTGTTGTGCATAATGCTTGTGTATATGCATACAAAGAACACAAAACCCAAGCTAGATACAGGATACATCCTGATCCCAATAACATGTAAATGTAAATATCACCAGGCTTTTGATTCATTGTCATCATGATTACATGTGACATTAAAGTATCATTATTGCACATGGGTTGTGTCAACATAATTGATGTGAAATTCACACAGTGGTAGCATTTTATTAGTACAATCCATGAGTTATGAATTGAAGCACTTCATCTTTTGACATACATGGATCACAGGTATGATATCAAACATACCAGACAAGAAATGTCATGAATAAATAGTGTATTTGGTAGTATACTCCTTATCCATATGTTTATCTTACAAAGTTTGTACATGGAAGGTAAACAAGAACAAAATGAATCAAATATAATACCAATCAAAAAGATTATGAATTTATCATAATTGGCAAACAATATTGCACATGGCCACTTGATACACTGCCATTCAAATCTTCATTATGTATTTCTGACCTACACATGTGTATCAATAACAAATTTTTGATACATACAATGTGTTGGCCACTTTATCCATTAAAAAATAAAATATGAAAATATTATTAATTGGCCATTGAATCTCCAAATTGCTGTTGTATAAGATATCCAATTGTCTTATAGTGACATTACAATACCCAAACTGGTGGTGTTCAATTCTGTACAGGTGTTTCAGAATTACAGATCCAACATGCACTTAATTTGAATTTATATATATATTGTTTTAATATACATGTATATATTGGTGCAAACTTTAAAACACAAGTTGTTGTTATGCTTTGACATCCATATTGTTGGCCAACTGAATAATTGCTCCTGGGTGCCTGTCATTGGGGGATCAGTCAAGTGGTGTGGAGCTGCTATTGCCTGTCTTCTGATTGAGACTTGAACCAGGATTTATGGAGCTTCTGGTTGTGTTGTCTTCTGGCTGAGCTGTCAGGAAAGTGGTGTGGAGTTGTCAGCAACATCTGGAGTCAGAAAAATATGAGATGATGGATTTGTCAGATGGCACTCTATTCTGTTGCTGATACCAATCACATTGCCTTGAATTGATCATTGGAATATTACAATCAAGTAAACTTCTATATGTTGGTGATATGAATAACTCATATAGCTGCTTATTGATAATTACCTCATATACTTGTGCCAATCAGGGCACCTAATTTAAATTTCTTGACATACATATAGATATACATCTACATACAGTTTCATTTTGTTATCGAAATGTATTTAACCACGAACTTACGGAATAGGTACTCATAGATACTTGATTAGTGTTGATAGAGACGGGCTCCAATATACAGAATGCTTAAATTACGTGTACGTACCTGAACAAATATAATATTATATTACCTATTTGTGAAAATGAACTCCCAATGTGCAAGAAGGGTCGAAAGAGGGTTAATAATCCGCCCCAGGACATGTGCTCGACAATTTTCCGTGTGGTTCCATGCGATCACTGACCGAGACTGGACTTGAGCAGCTAGTGAGTATTGCTCTTCACATTGAACTCAAAACCCTGTGCACGGATTTCAACGGCTTTCTCACCGGAGCGAATACAAACTCACGTGGTGAGCGATATGTCAATTATCGTCTGGAAACATGGTTTTCAGTGTTTGTCATTCCCCGATCTACAACAATTCTTTGTCTATGAACTAATATGTCTTCGATTATGTACATATTTCTGGGATTACCTCCGTCATATGCCGATATACATGCATAACACATGGGACTGTTGGTGCCTCGCGGGAATACACTTTTGGAGACGAAGCTACCGAATCTCATAGTCGCAAAATATGGTCTTCACAACCGAAGGAAATATTCCGAGGATGACCGCTACCAATTGATATCACAAAGCACATGTAATGTGTCGTACTGCGAACATTTTCTGCCGTAGTCCCGTTCAGTATTCAGAAAGTGGATTATTTGGTGTGATCAATGGATTATACAGATTACCAGAATCGACATGACCAAAGATAAGTCTCGCGTAAGGATACATCAAACTTTGACCTGGGAAATATGTAAACACGATTTCGTGGCACCTGACGTTGAAAGTAGCCGATGTTCAGACTCAATTTTACGGGGGAAAACGCATTGTCACATGGCTGTGGATAGCTCGTTAGGGAGTCTACGATGTACCAATCCCAAGTAAGTCAGCTATTCTTTGAAAATCATCAAAATAATAGATGATATTTCAAGTCTGTGTGTTGTCCAAATCCACGTGATATTTTGAAAATGGAGCATTTCGTAAATGTGTCAAAGACAGTCGGGGATTTTGTGACAAATGTATTCGGTAAATTCAAAAAGTAATTCTCGGCTCATAGACACTGACTGCTCCACTATGTGAAAAGTCGATGTATTCGAAAGATTACGTAGTTGATATTGAGAACGGATGTACCAACTTTATCGTTATGATCCGGAATGATCCAGACGTTTCAGGTCGAAGATTGTATTTTTCTATAACAAGAAAATGACTCCTCTATTCACATCAACTGCAAAAAGTCACTTCGGACTACCAGAAGTTTTATGACAAATGCTCATATTTTGTATGCGGTACTAAAGTCGTGAAATTTACTGCCAACAATCGGCAGGGTTTCACCATCTTAATGTGTTTCTATAAAGTGTATGTGTGGAGGCTTCGAAGAGAGCTAGCTTAGACAAGCGACTTCCTGTCGTTGCTACAGCCGATTTTACCAATGATTGCCTTTTTCGTATGACTCGAATTACCTTCATACCACTACCTGCCCACATTGGAAATATGCATGCCTTGGTGTTGTTCAGCATCATTGTTTACGAGTTTACCTCAAAAGGAGTATTTCACAGATTTCAGAAGAGATCAATGTCATCCTTGGAAACCTTTTGATACGGAATGGAAAAAGGCAATTGTGTTTGTAAATATCAATCTGCCAAATTTTGATGATTCAAATACTGCCAAATTTTGATGATTCCCATGACAAACGTAAACTCGCATTTTTGTTGTTAGAGATCATTTCAAGTCACTATTCACGGTGGTATCCTTTTTATTCAAAGGTGAAGGTCTTTGTTGTTTCTAGTTATTTTAGTTAGTCTTGTTCATACAAATTTTACTGTATTATTTTTAAATTCATTACCACTATTATTTGTATCAGTACATTCACGAGTGACGCCTATGCATGCATGTACGGCGCGACCCTACCCAGATCAAGAACTCAATGAATTGCAGATCGATGCATTGGTTTCGCTAGTTTCATTGTGTCCCGAGTGATTGCGATGCATTCCCAGGCCGAACCCCAGTTGTGAATACGTATGATTTGTGTAAGGCCTTGTCGCTCGGGCCCCGGCAAGTCAGTCGAATCAGATTCGGATATCGAGCTAGAGGATTGTATTCCTGTCGTCTCTCGAAGTTGCAAGCTTCGCTACATAGAGTGAGGAACTCATACCAAGCATTCCACCTGTAGTGGGTAATATTTACATTACTCGAAACACAACTCCGAATATTTACCAGGGTAGGGCATGCGGAGAGCGCTCTCCACTGGATCGACAACCCTGTTCGCTTTCTTGCTGTGCACCAGTGAACTATCTTGGTCTGGCCACAGATTTTATTGATTGGTAATCATAATGTAGACAAAATTCAAGTTCGTAAGGTACGGGCCTTCACTTCGAGATGAAATCGGAAAGTTTCCCGTTCACCATTTGTTTTTGTTTTTTGCATTTTTCAAGTCCGTCCCAATTTGAGAAATTATAAGGCACGTTCAGTGACTTATTTATGATAATTGATTCGATATAGGACGAATGATTCATACGATCCAGCATGACCAATGACATGAACAGGTTATCTGACAAAACTAGGCCACAGACACCAGCTGCTACAATTACTGACACTGAATTTATCAACATACTTCAGATGCAGCTTATGCAGCATTTACATATTTATCACCTGTAAAATCAGGGAAAAGACAATAGGAGAAAAATCACCCACCACCGACCTGAAAAGAGGAGAGTGAAATATCATCGATGAGAGGCGGCGAGCAAAGCCCAAGTGGAGACTCAAAGATTGAAATCGAAACTCATTATAAATCGTGGATGACACCTGGGTTTATTATCAATGGTATCATAATTAGTATACACATGATAGAGTGGGATCCAGGCATAAATGCAGCACCCGTATCACTGTTATTAATGAGGGCTGACTGGTGGGGGTCGGCAATGAACCATTCATCAGTCTGCGATAAAGTATGGGGGATTTGGGAGCTCCACGGGGTTCGAGGCGATCTCGGTGACATTGGGACAGGTCTGTAGCAATGCTAGGCTTACATAATTCCAAATAGAGTGATTACATGTGATAGAACTGACATGATAGCCGAGAGGAGTGTAAATCCTGATCAACCGCTATGCTATCTAGGTGTTTATCAAATACAACAGGAACAATTTAATGTACCGTATTGCTAGCGTCCTGAGCATACATATATGTATGTATTCTATGAAGGGGAGATAACTTCCAGAAACAAATGAGGCCAACAAGTTAGTAAAATATATCTGTACAGGGTATATTAATAAGGCATGAATATACAATATATTCAGACGTGATGTAGTGAATCATACTGCTGTACATCCATATGTATATGCACACATGGTATTCCTCTAAAACGAAGTACCATCTATAATAATAATGCAAAATACAACATTGGTATAGTACAATAAAGTAACAAAGAGACATGAAAGAAATGTGAGAGAAAAACATAAACAATCGAACACAGTTCACAAACAATCGTGACAGCCAAATGAACTATTCAAAAAGTACAAAAAAGTAAACATTAGATACACCAAAAAAGTATTACGGTTCTGGTTATTAAGGTCCCGGAAAAGTGATGAGGCGGTGCAATTTTCTTTTTTCTTTTTTTTTATTCCGCAAAATTGGCTCCAAAAGTTAAGGATGTTCGAACCATTTCAAGGTTAAAAAGCGTGTCCGAATTATGAGCAAAAATGCAAAATGCATGTAACAACCATTTTGAGCATGAGTCTATAGCTCACCCAGTTTTGATTTAGCGACTGTCTCAAAGATGCCATGCAACAGATTTCGGAAACAATATGTTTGTGCTGGATTGTGCTGTTGATCAATCAAACAAAATATTGTTCATAATAATATATTTCAAAGCACTGCATATAGGCCAATACTGCTTGACAAATGAGCCAAAATACACGTACCCTATTACTTACATGTATACATATATAATATTCAAGAGCATAACATAAAGATGTCATTCAAGTTCAGTAATTGTTAGATGTATGTTATAACATGGCGACATATGGCAGTCTTGGAAACTGCAACAAATCCAGTAGGGTCCATACCTCAGTTTACTTTAGATTCTGTTGAGGTAGGTAGTCGCGAATGTTATCAAGGAGAGGTAACTCATAACTGTCAGGATATTTGTGGGTGAAATGTGACAAAGATATAGAGATCCTAGGTTTTATGGTCAAGACACACTGGCGGATTTAAGGCGGGGGGGGGGGAGGGGGTGCGCGCCGTGTCCCTATTGGGCCGTGAAAAAAAGAGAAAAGCAAGGAAAAAAAGAAAAAATAGATCAGCAAGAAGCCATAGGAAATGTGGGTATGCACCTACATCTAAACGAAATATGAGTGAAATTTTCGTTTGATATTTTTGACCGGGGAGAGGCGGGGGGGGGGGGGTAGAACCCCACAATATATTTTCAACAGACTTCTGTGATCCATTAGGTGCATTACAGTGATCCATTAGGTGCATTACAGGCCCAACATTCGTTGGTCAATAATTATGCAATTGAGTATCATTAATCATGAGTTCTTTAACCTTTTCAATACTGATTCGTGTACAAATTGATATAATTTCTAAACTTTTTATTATCTTTTTAAAAAAAAAAAATTTCAGAATAGTTATGTGTGAAAATAAAGTCGTATTCTAATGTGCTATTTCCATATATTATTCCTTCACCCTGTGTCATTGGTTACCGAGGAAAGGAATAATTTCCTGGCTACCAAAACATGGCTGGTTTTCTGGATACATTTTCAAGCATAAGTAATATTGAATATAATCAGTGCTCAGTTACATATGCATTTATTGGTTGTCAAAGTCATGGTTACGCAGCGTAACCATCAGTACAGCAGCAGGGGTGTGGTATGGTTACGCAGAGTAACCATGAGTAGTGAAAAGGTGAAGTTATATGACATCCAATATGTAAAGTGACAATGAGTAGTTTTGGGATAAATAAATTTAAACACCAGCAATATTTACATGCATGTGTGGAATGAAAAACACTCAATCAGAGCCAGAGCTCAGAACCAACCACAGAACATGAAAAAAGCTCTGGCTTCTGGGGCCCTTGAGCGGGCCCCAGACCCCACCTCGTGTATGCTACCACCTATCCACCTCACTTCGCTCGGTCGCTTGACTCCTCTAACCAGCTTGCCACTCCCCCGCCCCCCCCCCCCTTTCCATTAATAAATCTAGTCCGACACACTTGACTTCATACTGAAACTGTCATTGAATATACACAGGGGATAGTTTTAATTTACTTAACCCTGGATATAACTCTGGATGTCAGCATAACTTTGAAGATAATTATATCTCATCTTTATTATTAAACGATTGACCATCACCATGTCTGGTGCATAAGAACCTTAGAACATACTTAGAATGGTAGGACTATTAGACCTTCCTTTCTTCGAAAATCTATCCTTTATTTACAAAAGAACTAAGCAGACTTCTAAAGTAAAATTCTACTTTCACAAGGTACAGTTGTAAACTACACATTAGAAACGATCTCAGAGACACTAAATTCCAAAAAATTCTCGGGGGGGGGGGGGGGGTGTGACCGCATAAGACTTCGCTCGCTACGTTCGCTCCCACTATTTCAAGATTACGTACATTTAAGAACACCCCCGCGCCAATATCGTTCATTTTGTGACCAATGTATTTATTTGAGATGGCCCCTATTTCAACCCGCTATTCTATTGATTTGTCTCAATCCCACACAGCATCAAACTGGCGAGCTAGAATTCCCGTGTTAAAGCCCCATAAGGATATATATTTTCCTAGATATACCGATGAGAAACGCACATCAAGACGACAGAAAAACAGCCATCGTTTCATAATGGTCATAATGTCGTTTTCACTTTGTATAAATTTCAATTAATATAAGTCAGTAAGTTCCGAGATATGACGAAATATGTTCACGCCAATAAATTATGTGCCTTTTAGTTCTGTTTTAAATCATGATTCACGAACGATGTGCAAAAAAGAATAATCGCACATTTATAAGTATATGAATCTCACCACCTATCCAGGACGAACAACATGGTGTACACAACCATTAATTTTGTCCTATTAGCCCACACTTCCTTCCACGTTATAGATACATGTATATCAAAATTATGTGCCAATAAGGGCAACTTCGACAAAGCTTTCGGATCTTTTATAGTATTGAGCCAGTAAGTATAACATCTCCTCACTACATTTTCTCACAATGGACAGTAATTATAAATTCTTATTCCTCTTTAATCGTTTGTGTTGAATAATATTATATATAAAGTTTTCTTCCACTTTGTTAGATATCCGTATAACTTGTGCGTTAGTCGGTATATTACGCGATTGAGCTGTTGACTGTGGGATTACAAGAGTGCAAGTATTCTCAGTAAAACTCATTATGAATGTTGTGCCAGAAAACGACACAAGACTTTAAGATCCCTGTATTTGGGCCATCTCAGGTCAGCAACTGTTAGCCAACTTCAACCTTAAGTCATTTATATAGTTTCGGTCAAATAACACACGGCATCAATATATACGAGGACATCATATGCACTCAATATTATATACACCTTCACTGCATTTCGTCTCCACGAATTGTAAGTCCAACGTTGTTGGTGGCATTAGTATCAACACTGATCCAATAATATGTTTGAACCTGTTTGACTGCCTCAAAATCAGACATTGATCCACCTTTTCAAACAAAGAGTGGTGTCCACCAGTTATCTTCCTAGGGGTTGAAGAACCACTGACAGATATAATTTTCCAGGAAGTCATTGCCAAGTAATGTCCGCCTATTTTGTATGAATTCCGTGATGACTCACTGACCTATCTGTACATAAATATCTCATGACATGGCACAATAACGGAAGCCCAAACGAAACTTTATCATTCTAGTGATAAGCACATCATGTTCCCAAGCTAAAATACCACACCACGTGAAATGAAGATGTATGTTCATTGCTTTCTGATTCTGGTCTTTCCCAGCACAAAAATGTGTAGACCAAACTGGCGGGGAATGATAGAGACATGATCGGGCGTTCTGAAGACTTTTGCAGAGTTTGATGAACTGCAATGGCTGGCAAAGTGACCCGAGTAAATGATTGCACACTGACGCAGGGCAAAACACGTCGGGTATTGACGAGATACAGCTTTTGATTCCAGCCAAGTATCGCGTTTCATTGAAGTAGCAAACCACGTCAAACAAAGGAACATAATCTACACTAATTGAACTGTCCAAGAATAATAAAGTTATACAGATAATGAGTGATTCACAGGAAAATCTAATTGGCAAAATCTTGGGATAAAAAGGCTGGAATACGGTGCCAGGGATTCCTATACTGAAAACGTCATGTTCCTGAACAAAAGTTATCGTTAATTTTATTGCGCAAATACCACAACTTTCCATTTTGTTCTCGGAACATGTATTTTGTCAAGTACTTCATGCAGGCGTCTGCAATTGCATCATTCCCATTAATCGATACCGAGCAATAGAAGATATCGTATTCAGTATTGCCATGAGTTGACTAACCAATTGATATGTTACACACATTTTGAGTGCATCACTCCTAATGTTTGATTGTGCATGTTGTTATAGCCAAATGCAACTTATGACACTGGGAAACTGGTATCATCATTTTGTGTTCAATTGCGTTGTGTCAATATTCGTATTTTACATGATCACTGTCCGGAATCCGTTTCGGCAGAGGATATTGGGAAACGATATTTTTCGGTTGGGAAACGATATGTTCGATTGGGAAACGCCAAGCTGCAAGGGGGTATGTGTTGTTTTCCTCAATAAAGTATAAAAGATAGGTGTAATCGTTAATCAGAAGAGAGACAAACATGCGCTGATGTTGTATAAAGCCTCCAGTGTCGACCAAACCTGCTATACTTGATGTAATATCATTTTTGTGACATGAAATGCGATGAAAATCACTCCGTTTTGATCAAATGACTACTGATAATTAAATATGTGTCTGATGCATTTAACTGAATACATATGTATTCCTACCATCGAGTACAATACGTGCATTCCAATATCAATGTCCATTCATTCACTTACAACCGCTCTTCTCCGTGAGTGGGGCATGTCAAAAATAGGGGAAGTACAGACCATCTATGTCCACTGTGCACAGTCTGGACGAAGCTATTGACGACAATATCTCTCCTACTTTTCAACAACCAAACCAGCGAGTTGCTATCGAAACATGGGTTATAATATCGATTTATCTCTTTAGCAGTCAGCTGCATATTTAAGATGTCTCCGCATACTCTGAAAGTGTGTTGCACACTTCTATATGCGGATATAAACAAATAACACAGCTTGTTTCGCCATTTTTCTGTTTTGCAAGCACCTCTTGACATATTTTTGTCAACCAGGTTGTTCTTCACGTGTGCCTTATAACATATAGACAATCTAGATACTTTGTGTTTCTGTTTTTTCGATTGAAACTTAATGGTGGTTGATGTTGATAGCCTTGTTCGTGTTGTTGTGACATCTGTTTGCGCCTAATTGAAAGAATATTCTGAGTACAACACACTGTACACATATGTCATTAGTCTACATCTTACACCTCATGCAGTCACAGAATTACGTCTTCAGTTACATCTGATATGTATTTTGCTGATATACAACCCGTACAGGTCGCCAGAAAGAAAACCAACAAAGTGGTCCTTTGTGTTGTTGCTTGTAATTGCTAACCCATTGTATCACATGTATCACATGATTTTCACACACAAAACTGAAACAATCCCACTATAAACTTGGTATGGTATATGGTTATATCACTGTCCGGAATCCGTTTCGGCAGAGGATATTGGGAAACGATATTTTTCGGTTGGGAAACGATATGTTCGATTGGGAAACGCCAAGCTGCAAGGGGGTATGTGTTGTTTTCCTCAATAAAGTATAAAAAATAGGTGTAATCGTTAATCAGAAGAGAGACAAACATGCGCTGATGTTGTATAAAGCCTCCAGTGTCGACCAAACCTGCTATACTTGATGTAATATCATTTTTGTGACATGAAATGCGATGAAAATCACACCGTTTTGAACAAATGACTACTGATAATTAAATATGTGTCTGATGCACACAAAAAGTAAAACGAGTCAAGAGAAAGGTATATTACATGATCCCCAACAAAAATAAACATTTTACATCGTCTCATTAATAAATGTTTGCTGATTTTCTGAACCATTGATGTTTCGGTGGGTAAACGATACGTATAGAGAAGGCGCCGGTTGGTAAACCATGCTGTTTCGATTGGGAAACGCAAAGTTTTGTACATATGAAATACGAGATCAACTGTTATACACAAGCAATACTGTGTGGTCTTTAGTGAAAGGTTACCTCGAGTGAATTATTAATTATATGACTGTATGCACAACATTTTGGGTGTGAAATAAGGTGAATCATGTGCCCGGCTCGACATAATAGAAAAAGTTTCGAGATTTTTGTTTCAAAACATGCTAATTTGGGTCCTTGACAATGTGTATTAAGATGGAGTGCCTCGATAGGCCCAATATTTAGGCTCAAAAGGCCCAAAATTTTTAGCTGTGTTCTCAAAAACTGTCCGATCAGTTTTGAGATTTTTGTTTAAAAAGATTCCTCTTATGTACCTATCTGAAGTGTATAAGTTTTGTTGCCCTTGAATCGCCGGTCTGCATGTGGCGGCCATTTTGAATTTTCGACAGGTTGGTGAAAAAAAAAACTTTTTCGTCCCAAATCAAGTCACTATGTTATCCAACCAAAAAAATTTCCCCCTTTGAAAACTTTTTTGGATTTCACGCAATTTTTCCTTCACAATGGGAGCTATATGGAGTAAACTCCTAGAACACTTAAAGATGGAGCTTACATATTGGCACATTCAAATAGGAAATCATATATTGTGGTTTCGGTGGTGATCTTAAATTTGACCTTCAATGACCTCGAAAGGTCAAAGCGCCCTTTTTTGTCAGAAAATTGGTCAAATTTGGTCTTTGGCGGCCATTTTTTCAAAAACTGTTCAGACGGTTTCAGAATGTCGTTTGAAGAGATCACCCTTATGTACCTTTGCGACATGCCTGAGTTTCTTTGCCCTTGAATCGCTCAAAGTGGGCCATTTTGGCCCAAACTTGGCCCAAATGGGACTTTCCCATGTTAAATTCTCTTGTGCTTTATAATGGAACATATTATTGCTAATATCTCACTCGATATTGAGATTAGAGATTAGGAATCAATTGTGGACATAGAGGAAATGATATAAATGAATATTCTCATAACCTTGAATTTCACATTCGACCTAATTTTCAAGGTCACAGGACAAAATGGCTAATATCTCGCTCCTTATCGACTTTATAGCTTGGGAATCAATTGTGGACATACAGGAAATGATATACGTCAAATTTCTTGATGACCTTGAATTTGGCCTTGATCTCATTTTTCAACGTCAGAGCACAAAATGGCCAATATATCGCTTATTATCGACTTTACAGCTGAGGAATCAATTGTGGAGTTTTCGTGACCTTTGATCTTACCTCAAGGTCAGACAACAAAGTGGCTAATATCTCGGTTATTATCAACTTTACAGCTTAGGAATCAATTGTTGACATATAGGAAATGACATATGCCGAATATTCTCATAAGCTTGAAGTTGACCTTTGACATTTTTTTTTGTCCGAGCACGAAATGGCTAATATCTCGCTCATTATCGACTTTCCAACTTAAGAATCAATTGTAAGCATATAGAAAATAATGTCCCCTTTGGGCAGACATTGTTGAAAAATTACCATTGCAGACTTTGAGACCTTAACATTGTACAGTTCTCCGGTAATATTTCTAAGCTAATTTTTCCCTGTTTCCTTGTCCACAGCGGGTCTCAGTGTTGAAAAGGTTTTTTTCTTGGTGTTTGTCAAATGAGTGCTTCACAATGTGGTTAGAGTCCTCAAACTTGGAATGACAGTTATAACACCTGGCGTTTAGGCCACAAGACGCCATCTGTTGGAAGAAATAATAAGTATGAATGAATAATAGCCAAAAACGAGCCTTAACGGGCCATACATTTCCAATAAAATATCGTTTACTAATCGAAACATCTATATCAGAACTGTTGTCCAATCGGAACAGTATCGTTTACCCACCGAATCATCAATGGTTCAGAAAATCAGCAAACATTTATTAATGAGACGTTGTAAAATGTTTCTTTTCGGTGGGGATCATGTAATACACCTTTCTCTTGACTCGTTTTACTTTTTGTGTCCATCAGACACATATTTAATCATCAGTGTTCATTTGTTGATTTTCGGTGTGATTTTCATCACATTTCACGTCACAAAAACGATATTACTTCAAGTATAGCAGGTTTGGTCGACACTGAAGACTTTATACAACATCAGCGCATGTTTGTCTTTCTTCTGATCAACGATTATACCTATTTTTTCATACTTTATTGAGGAAAACAACACATACCCCCTTGCAGCTTGGCGTTTCCCAATCGAACATATCGTTTCCCAACCGAAAAATATCGTTTCCCAATATCCTCTGCCGAAACGGATTCCGGACAGTGTATATGATATTTGGTTCAACAGTGTGAGAGTCGCGTATTGTTCTTGTGAGGTTAACCACAAATACGCTCATGGATACGTATGATATCACACATCAAGAAAAATACATGTTATAGTGATCAATTAAAACGTGGTATTATCATAATTAATATTTTCAGTCGCATATTCCATCTATAACATTTAACCCTTCGACCGTTATGGTTTTCTGGATAAGACAATGATTTTCCAAGGCATAATCCATTCACAATTTATCATCGAGCAGTGATGCAGTTTCACTGTTCCAGTATCCTTCTCTCACCACAGTGCGACAAAATCAGTGTATTGAAACATATTTGCAAATCACTTCTGACCCTGAAGATTCCAGTCTCAGATCTTGAAACAGTCAATATCGAGCGATATTGAATTCTATACATGGCAGTTGAAACTCTACAGTAGGAAAAGCATAATTCATTATCCATGTGCATTTCACCACACATAATGGAATAATATTACTGCAGTAACATGTGAGTAACATCCAGAGTGTCGATTCTTGAAGGCTACAATACACTAACGTGTTTCCGTAATTTGTCTAAAAACTCTAACTGGAGGCTTCAAAGTGAGATCGCTTAGAAGCGACTTCATGTCGTGACTGTAGCCGACTTTGCCAATGATTGCCTGTTTTAAATGATTCCAAGTTCCTTCATTTCGCAACCTGCCCACGCTAGAAAATCTATATTGGTGTTATTCAGCAAAATTGTTCAAGCACTTTCCATGAATTACAAGATTGTTCAAGCATTTCCAATGAAAGCAGTATTTTCCAGATTTATGAAGGGATGTCGTATTAATGTTATCTTTCGGAACCTTTTGATCTAGCACGAAGAAAGACAATTTTATTACAAGCTGTATCAAAACGCAATAAGATCTCCCTTTGTCGCTGTTGAAAATCATTCCAATTCACTATTTTCAGTGTTATACCTTTCGGTCTGTCGGTTTTGAGTTATGTCATAGTTCAAAAGAAGTCAATGTATTTATTGTATCTAGTTACTTCAAGAGAAATGTTCATGGGTATACAAATCCTACTAATTGGGTTTTAAATTCACAAGGACTATTATTTGTCTGAGTTAATTTATGATTTTCCCCATGCAATATTATGCTGTGCGCCCAACCCGGGTAGAGGATTCGATGAATTGTGGATCGTTATAAGATTCTCGTTAGTTTCGTTGTGTCCCAAGCACCCCAATCACACATGCCGAGACGCCGTTGTGAATACGTAGCTGCGTAGATGTATGAGAGCTTGCCGGCAAGTCAGTGAAATCAGATCCAGTTATCGAGCTGGAGCATATCTATTCCCGTAGTCTCTCGAAGTCCATAGAGGAATCAACTCGAAGTAAGTAGCAAAAATCATTCCACCTGTTATGGGGAATATGTACACAACTCGAAACACAACTCCAAATATCCACTAGCAGGGCATCTGAAGGGCGCACTCGACTGGTTCAACAGTTCTGCATGCAAGCCTTAATTGGTAGGCACGAGTGCACTATCTTGGAATGGCAACATACTTTATTGATTGTAAATCATAATGTAAACAAAATCACCTTCATGTTTGTCAGCCCATTTGTTACGAGATCATAATATTCATAATTTGATTGCCATTTTTTTCAATCTCCATTTGTCACATCCGTTCCAATTAAAAAAAAAATCAGTCACTGAAACTCCACAACCATGACAATATTTCAGTGCCTTCATTATGGCACTTATGCAGAAAGGACAAATAGTTGATGCTCATTCAATGTCTGAGTGATCCCTCTTAGTCATTGCCACATGCAGGCTATTTGACAAAATTAGTGAGGAAGCACCATCTGCTTTAATCAGTATCATCAGATTTATCAAAAACATTCCTGACGCAGTTCATACAGCGTTCACATATTTGTTACATGCAAAGTCAAGTGAGAGACAATACGAGACGAGAAAAAGGGAGAGTGAACTTTCGTCAATGTGAGGGTGAGCAAAGCGGAAGTGGAGCTTCATAAATAATGTGTGTGGATTAGAAAGCCATCATATATTGTGGTGGTAGCGTCGTGAACATATATAAATATACACATACATATATATGCTATGTTAGGTCATTCGTGTGTAGTCATGTATGTATTATCAATTTAAGCCTTCATTATGTCATGGACATGCAAATATCCCTCCATGTTCTCATGTGCTCGTGATTTCTATGTAATCTCCAACAAATAAGAGGACCCCAATGGAAATAACTACCACTCAAGAGCTTTTTTGGGTAATCCTCGGCAACTTGGTATCCAATACGTCACTTCTATACTTCCTCCAAATGTCAGGTAAATAATTGTCTACCATCTGACATGATCTTTTTTTTTTTGCTATTTGTGTATTTACTTGTATAATCCTATCACAATACCTGTATCATGTTGTCAGTTGCCAAATAAATCAATTCAAATCAAATACACACATGCATTCTATAAAATGAAGATATGCTGTGGAGGACCGTAGACTCTATAGTAGTAATGTCTACATATATACTGCATATTCAGATGCTCCTTAGTAGGTCCCAATTCTGTAGATTCACCTGTATACACACACAAAAAACATTCTTTTGAAAAGTAGTTGACTCTTCTACTGTCGCCTGGATGCCTCCTACAGTCCGATGTCAGCAACTGTAAGCTAACTTCAAACGGTGTCATTTTTGTCCTAATATAGTTTTGGTCAATTATCACATGATCAATTATCACAATTATCACATCAATGTGACAAAAGTATACACATTCAATATTATATACGGCTTCACTGCATTTCATATGTTCCAAATCCACCTGTATTACATTTTGTTTGTGGAATAAGTATCGACATTTATTCCAGTAATTTATATTTTACTGCATCAGAATCAAACATTGATCCCATGTGCCACATAATGGATGTTATCCAGTAGTTATCGTCCCGGGGATCAAATAACCACAAAAATAAGTTAACAGGAAGTCATTACCAAGTGACCTCCGCCTATTTTGTATGAATTCCGGGAGGACGCACTGACCTATTTGTACATAAATGTCTCATGACATGACAGAATAACGGAAGTCCAAACAAGACTTTATCGTTTTGGTGATAAGCACATGTCTCCAAGCTAAAAAGCCACAACGCGTGAAATGAAGATGTATGGTCAATTCTCCTCGAAAAACGCAGATCGGACTGGTGGGGAGTGAAGAAGATTTGTCGTAGCATTTTGGAGAATTTGGAAAACTATAGTGGCTGGCAAAGTGACACGAGATCCTTTGCTGCTGAGATTAATGACAGCCGATTGACTGGAGGCAAAATAAGTTGGTTATTGACGAGATATCTCTTTTGATTTCAACTGAGCATGGCGTATTATTGATGTCACAAAGTCCCGTTAAACAGGACACGCGGAACGTTTAACAATGATCTACACTAATTGAACAGTTTTAGAATAATAAAAGTGTACAGATAATGAGTGATTCACAGGAAAATCTACTTAGCAAAATGTTATCGTTAATATTTATATTCCAAATAGCTCGACTCAACTTTCCATTGTGTTCAGCTGGAATTTGGTAGTGTCTCAAAGAACCCATACTACTGTTGTTTATAACTTTGATGTTTTATAATGTATAGTGATTTCATGTGAATATATTTACATATTCATGCTTATATATCCAAAAGCGTTATCGTTTCCATGGTTCAATTTTGAGCAATATCTAGGGATCCAGAAATTTATAGGACACTTGATGTTCAACAAGGGCTGTAATTGGGCGACCAACCAAATGACATGCTAGTGTATTAGGCACTCGCATAATCAGTGTACCATATCTAGTGAAGGTCATGGTTGTCATATGCGATTAATGCTTACTGTTGCACACAGCTATATAATACGCCGAGCCGTCACGACGTGCATCATCGTAAGACACGTTTGCAAGACTAAGAAGAGCCGATATTATCTAGACCAGTGTAAATAACTGAAGTAGATTCCATATTGATATTATTTCACTTGAAATTGCATGTCGTTACGAAATAAATTCAGATACACCACCCCATATCAATCTCAGGGAAAGAAATGCTTTTAACAAGTCTTCTACCGTATACCATCTAACACTAAATATACATTTATATCAATGAATTTAATAGTAATGGATTAAATTTTACATGACGGATCTGTAGCTACATTCTACAACACTGTACCTTGTGCCGGAAACAGACAGGTGAGTTGTTCTATAGATCTTGTGACTGAAAATACGTGGGCAAGGTTTTGTCACTCCAATGTATGTACATTCTGAAAAATAGAGTCATTATAGGTTCCCATTATATTTTATATAGATATTTCTACCAATGGACGTAATTCCGTCATTATGCCATTTGCTTTAGAACTGATCTTTTGCTTTGATTGCCATTTCTCAGCAAAAGTGAAAGTCATAACTAAGGTATTGTAATTGTGCATATTTATTGTTTTCTTCAATGCTGTTTGGGGATAACAGAACGACAATTACATCGCCCCTGTTGAAGACTATATTTCACGTAATTACGTGCTTTTGTGTCTCCTATGGACCTGAAGTCATGTGACTCGTCAACCATAGTCACCCAAGTCTTCATCATGGCATTGTACAGTCACAAAAGTACCCTCTCTGATTACTCTTGTTTATCTACAGAACACGGCCTTTTGTGTTGTTGCTTATTTGTGTCACATGTATTGTTATGATTTTCACACAAATAACTATCCTAGTGTTCTTGCTGGAATAACACCAAAGGCACTATCATAGACCTACTGATTATGTTGGTTCATAACATACGATATCCACGGATCCATGTAGGTTTTCTGACCCATCTTATATCATCATTCCCACTTTCAATGTTTGCATGTCTGGAATGAGACTTCAAAACACATGAAAGGAAAAACATTTGAAATAAATGATACCATGCTAGTGTCTTTGATAAGTATTTCTAAGTCGTGTTTTGTAGAGAGATGACACCCACTCAAAGCCTTGCCCACGGTGTTTCTCTGGCTCTGAGGAAAGATTGCTCGAGGCGTAGTCCAATCACAATTTAGCATCAAACAGTGGTCCAGTCCCTTACATGCCGTCCTTCTGTCACCACAATGCCACAAGACCAGTGTACAGAGACATAATCGCACCCGACCCTGTCGTTTCCTGCCTCACTGTCGTATCAGTCAATGTCAAGCGATGATGAATTCTATACACAATGCTCGATACCCTGCCGTAGGAAAGGCATGCTATATTATTATGTGTAGGAGAGTATTATAATATTGGCGTAATACGAAAACCTGTATTGTTTCAGAGCAGATGACTTTGAAATAAATTAGCTGATACGCAGCAAGCATATGTACTTTATGACAAGTGGACGCATGGTATGCCCTACATTATGTATATATATAGCAGGCCCCCAATTTCCTGCTCAGAAAGGGCGCCTGGCCTACCAAAATTTCAGATGTCCGGAAATCAACTTCAAAAGGTCCGAAAGTGCAATTTGGTCAGAGATTAATTACAGACCAGCATATCCTTTCAACCCCGCAAAGATGTAGTAATCACAAACTTCTATTCAGTGTAGGCTTTCTGACCCATCTGATATCACCGTTCCCACTTTCAATGTTTGCGTGTCTGAAATGATGGTCCGAAACATCACCGCTGTACATGAAGAACATAGGTGTAAGTAAGTAAGTAAGTAATTTAATGTTCAATGAGCCCGTTGATTTCTTGCGACAAGGTTGGTCAGGGAACATTTACGGAAGACCAGATAGAGCACTTGCACCAATGTTTATCTCCCCTCGGCGACCTGCTAAATCGCCTCAGCAAACTCCTACCTCGTCTCAGTCGACTGCTCATTTGCCTTGGCCAACTGTTAGCGCGCCTCAGCCACAAAGCTAACTCGCTTCAGCCAACTGCTGTCTAGCCCCAGCTAACTACCACGTTGCCATTTATGTAACACATCTATTTTGGAATGGCTGCAGCCACAGTTGGCCGAGGCGAGATACCAGCTGGTCGAGGCGCGTTAGCAATTGGCCAAGGCGAGATCCTATCTAGGCTTCAGTAAAACAACAGCGCTGATGTTGATACAACTCTTTCGTGCTTTTCCATCAGTGATTATCAGACGTGAGCAACATAGAATCATCGTGTTTAACCAAAAGAAGTGCACAGCAGGTACTTTGAATGATAATGTCAGCCACCCAATGGAATTGGAACTTGAGTGCCTTGTATATATTATAATAGATAACATATAGCAATACATCATGCATTCAATGTCCTTCAATTCCCTGCGTCAGCAAGAATCTCAACCTGTCAATATTATTAAACTAAATATCAAGAACGTAACATCTAGAAATGTCATTCTCGGAGGCTGCATAACATTAACGTGTTCTCATAGTGTCTGAGAACTCTCTAACTGGCGGCTTCAAAGATAGCTCGCTCAGACAAGCGACTCCATGCCGTGACTGCAGCCGATTTTACCTTTCTTTGATTGCTTGCTGCATGTGACTCCAATTTCAAGTGACTTGTTATTCAGCAACATTGTTTACCATAAAAGCAGTATTTTCCAGATTTGAAAAGGGAGGGAGTATTAATTTTATCCTTGGAAACCTTTTGATCTAACACGAAGAATGGCAACCATGTTTCAACCTGTATCAAATCACGATTTATCTTCCTCCATCGTTGTTAGAAATCAATTCAATACACTCCTTCCATATATTCTATTGGGCTCTCAGTTTTGAGTTTATTGTAATCCCGGAGAATTAAAGAATTTATTGAAATCTAAAGTCCTTTTATAATTAAAAGACGCCAACGTTAGGTGTAATATCTCCAGTTGTATGCACGTTACATTTTCCAGACAAAGTGAAAACGAAGCACTGACCAAACAGAATTAGTCGCATATCGATATTGTTCTCAATGATATGACAGTTAAATGATAAAATTCAACATTTTAAATGGGGTTTATATGGTAATTGTGAATTTAAGTGGTACGCGAAGGCGGAAAAGCCTGCCGTTTGAGACAGCAGGCAATAAAAAGGACAACGGCAATGCACGATGTGGCTGATCAAAACGACGCCGCTAAGAAATGACCACACGGAACCTACCACGCCCAAAACACATGTATTCACAAAAGTATAGTAGGTGGTATTTTTTAATTCACTCAATTATAAACAAGCGATAGTCCATAGAGCGACCAGAATTGTTATAATCGTGCTAATAATATGTCTAGTATTTAATGTGTGGCACAGTTCTTATCAACCAACAAATGTTTTGTGTTATCATCGTCCTCGCTTTAGTTGTGTATTTGGTAGAGTATTTATCTTGGAATGCATGCAGCAGTTATACATGGTTATTGGTTACAGTATCGGTGTGGGCTAGTAGCTTGATGACAAGGATTGTGCGCAATATATTTACTGCGCACAGTAAATATTAGTAGTACATGTATATACATTGATTAAATCTATATATGTGCAGAGCATTATATATGAAGTTTGTGTTTTATATGGGTCATCGACAGACATGAGGGGCTTAGTACAACATTTAAAATCATGAGGCTATAACAACTACCGGTATCCGTTGTTTGTTCATATTTCAAACAATAACACTATTTGTGATATGCCTTTGCCCACAATTGTACCAAACGTGTGTTCAACTAATTGAATGTTGCATTATTATTGCACGGGGAATAAAGGGGAAACCATATGATAGCAGTAAGCACCTTTCGTTTTTGTATCATTGGTGAGACGGTCCTTAGGCACCATACATGATCGGGCTGTTCCATTTCGAAAACCCAATCGACAGGGGAGGTCCCGACAAAGCCCATGGTGAATCGCCATTTAAAATCAAATATTTTTTTTATATTACAATGACCCATTGCTCTTCATAAGCAAAAACATCATTAAATCCTATTTGGCCAGTCGCTTGTTTTCACTCTGTTCTTAGTCTGGTAATATTAAAGTGCATACAATTGTAGATATTACACCAAACGTTGGCGTCTTTTAATTATGAAAGATTTTAGTTAGTTCATGAGAAATATTCTCGTTCATGAAAATTTTATTGTTTGTCTTTGGAATTCATGTCTACAATTATTTGTCTCAATCGTGGGGTATCTATGATTGTTCCCGATGCAGTATATGTGCTGTACACATAGCCCTTTTGAAGGAGTCGATGAAATGTGGGTTGATATACAATTCTTGCTAGTTTCATTGTATTTTAAGTGATTGCGATGCGTTCCCATCATAGATGTCGTTGCGAATGCATAGGATGTGTGAGGATTTGGCGGCAAGTCAGTGAAATCAGATCCAGATATCGAACTATTCCCGTAGTCTCTCGAAGTCCATAGAAGAACGAACTCAAAACTAGTAGCAGAAATCATTCCCCCTATTATACGGAATATTTACACAACTCGAAACACAACTCCAAAGATATTCACTAGGAGGGAACGTGAATGGAACCCTCGACTGGTTAGACAGTCCTGCTTGCCCTCTTGAATTGCTAGGCACGAATGAACTATCTTGGTAAGGCAACGGATTTATTGAAAATCATAATGTAAACGAAATAACCTCCAAGTTCACAATTTCCATAGTTTGTTTGCCATTTTTCCTACTTCATTTTTCCTACTTCAAATCAGTCACTACTGGCAGAAACATCACATCCATGATAATATTTCAGTAACTTCATTATGACATTTGCCGCAGAAATAACAAATAGTTCAGGCTTCTTTGATGTACATGCTATCGATCTTGTTCAACAACATATTCCGCTTATTTGACGAAACTAGCGATGTGTTTTAACTACTAACATCTTTCAGAAGCAAACAATACCAAAGCAGTTAAGAAGTGTTTACATATTTATCACCTAATGAATCAAGCGAGAGACATTTATCTTTTTTACCATCGACTTGAAATGATAACAGTGCACTATCAGCTATGTGAGGTGGAGTACAAAGCCAAAGTGGAGGCTCAAAGATGACACATGCGGATATTAAAGCCATTGCGAATCATGGATGACACAGGGCTGATAACCAGTGGTATCATAATCAGTATACATGTGATATGTGTGGTTCAGGCATAAATGTAGCACGCTTGTCGCTATTGTTTATGAGGGCTGTCTGATGGAGGTCGGCAATAGGCCATTAATCAGTGTACTATAAGGGACGGAGGATTTGGAAGATCCAGAGGTGGCGAGACGTACGTATCTAATTGAGGCATTGTTTGCCATATTTAGTTAAGGCATACGTTCGCTCACAGCTATAACATACGTTCGCTCACAGCTATAACATACGTTCGCTCACAGCTATAACATGCGATTTCAACACGCAGTGTATTTTCCTGTTGGAGCTTGGGTTCACACATCTGTGCAAATAACAAAAGTAGATTTAAAATTTATATTTTCCACTGAAAATGTTTGCACTCTTCAAGCCACATACATCGTTTTCAGCTTCATTTACATCAGTTACATCAATTCGTGATTCGTCATACTACTGTGTTGAATTTTGTTATATCAATATTTTACTGCATATTTGTATTTCACGAATTTTGCGTGACAAAGTTGATCCCTAGAATCTTCAACATCATGCATAATATGGCGATCACACACGTAAGAAGACCAGGATATCTGTGGCGAACTTCGGTGACGATGCATCTGCCTATTTTAGAATAAATGACAACTGGACATGATAATACATGGTTCAGATGACTGTCATCATGTATTTAAAAAGGCAACTAAGGTGCAAAGTTTGTTGCCAACGATTTGTTGCAGACCAGTGAATTAGTATTTCAAGTGCATTACTGTGTGAGTGCACTTGTCCGGCAGGCATCAATACAATATATCATTAAATAGACGAATTTACATCTCACTCCTACGTGTTGATTTATCACGAACATTTCATTAAGTTTTGTGGAATGCTCCATCGAATATTTGTACAATTTGTCACATAATACCAAAAATTATATCACACTTTGTTAAGAACAAGCTGTAGTGTTAAATTTATTTTACTCTTCTATTCAATGATCGATATGGCATTGTGCAATTATGTAACTCAAAAACACCTCGATAATTGTTGGCCACTTTCACTCAAATCAATTCTAAATAAAAACGGTGATACATGTTTTTTTCTGAAACTATACATGGTATTGGTCCACAGTGAATGTTTTTATCTCTATTTTAGTCTTATAGTTCCAATCAGCAATAACAAATATAATATTTTATTGCATTAAATTTCAATTGAATGCATGTATAAATAATGTTGTTGCATGTACAAGAAAAGAAAGTCCATACGAGCATCATTATCTGATATCGTGCTCTGGTGATTGCCCCATTTGTGCCAGCTTTCATTCGTGACAAGGGCTGAGTAGTTTGGATTATATGTTGTTAAATACGACAAGCACAATTTATCATTGTATGCACGATGTTGAATGAAACTCAACACTTGAATGGTCCGAAGCAGATGTGAGTGCCTCAGATGAGACAATGACGTGACAGAAGGACATTTGACGGATATGATACCAAATCAGTTATTATGAGTCTACATCAATCACCCCGGGGGTATAGAAGATGACGACATGAATCAGCACGCTTACTGGTCGTGTAATCAGCTGTAGATGAGGTACCAAAACTGGCGATTTTCATTTGTAAGAGCTCCAGATCGTGGAGTATTGGAAACTTCGATGAAATCACAATGCATACTTCATTTATCTCCATCAATGATTTCACTCATGAACAATTCGGGCTAATGGTATGATATTAGATTGTTTATATTCATTTACCATAATAACATGCTAAGGTGAATATACATGTACCTACACATTGCTTGTTTTGAAACACGTTCAGTTTAACACAGTAGGATACGAACTTTCAAATGTATAAGGCGACGTAATTAGAATTATCAGTATCTTGACGGCGATGGATAATATTTTTTCCACACAAGTATTACACTTTCCTGATGAATGATGCAGTCGCACCTCCCGTTGTGTTTTTGGGTAACAGCAGTAACAATGTTTTAATCTTAAAGGCAGACTGAAATCTTCGTCCTTTCGATGTCGTGCTTGACAAATGACAACATTTCCATTTTATCAGATTTCTGATAATCCGAGATTATCTTGTCAATGTTTGTGACTGTCAAATCCCCTCGATGTGAAAAACAATACATCATTCATAATAGGATCAAGAAGAAACACTAAACAGGATCAAGACAAAAGCAAGCATGCGAAAATGGAACTGAGAAATAAATACTGATATTATTATCAAGAATGATTCGGGATATTTAAGATGCAAGTAATTGGGATTAAGAAAAAGTTCATAGGTATCATAAGGCATTGTAGTTTATCATACTAGTTGGAAAGACTACATGATGAATAGAACCTGCCGCAAGTGCCGACATCAGTGGAGTAACAAAACACGTCTATGCACAACCTTTGTGTAGACTCGGTGGTATACGGCATGATTAACGTATAAAAATGATTCCCACAGAAATATAATCGTGGGTGGCATTTGGTGACATATTTCGCGTGCACTATATATGTCCTAGGACTTCGGTGTTTTCAGACGATGTAGCACCGCTCAACACAATCAGTCTTTCTGCAAACATGAACTGGTTCTTACATGAACGGTTCGGGAATGCGACTGCAATTGCCAGTGATGTTTGGAAATGAATTGCTTTGATCATGTTATGTTATTGTACAGAAGACTGATAGCCTTGAGTCCCATATGGTGCATAAAGGACAGTTACCTGGATTATGTACATACTATATTACCTTCTACCTATTACCTTCGTCGTCCGCATTTTTGTCTTCAAAGTTTACGGTAATTTTTTCCCCGGAAATATATATATTCCAAAAGGGAGGTATTTTGGTAAACTTATCAAACCCGCAAACTGCTCTCCTGAGAATTTTGAATTTCACCTTTAATTGTCTTTGGTGAATTGCTTTATTTACGAAAAAATTCAATTTCTTCAAAATTTACAGTCATATCTTTCTGAAATTTTGAACCAAAATACTGAAACACAATGCAAGAGAGGATTTTTAGTTTTGTCGGTTTCGCATTATTGTCAATATGCATTGCTAATTACTATTAGAGAAACTGATCCACAAGCAATAATATAATATGTGGGTGAGTAGATATGATGGATGGCCTGTGAATCAGTGAAGGTCAAACGGAAGGATGACATGAGTAAGTGGCTCAACATACTGATGGTGAGTTTTTTTTTTTGGAAGGAGCTTGATGTTCGCAATCCTGTCATTTGTCATCCAGTCATGTTTATGTAAATAGGATTTTCTAAAAATATGTATATTCATAATCATTTGTATATTTCAACCAATCTGTTAAGTAGTAGAATTATATTAACTTTCATTTATCAACCAACCGACCAAAATACACACTAATGTTTATTTTTTTCGTTTTGAGATCAGCCTATCCATTTATTCGAAAATGTAAACCAAACAGTCAAATAAATGTGGCCTATGCAGTATTATAAGACGGACTGTCTCATAAATATCTTACAATTGTTTATGCCGTTTGCAAATCAGAACGGATCGGGTTCAAAACGATTAGCTATCACTAAAAATTAGAACCAATATTTCGCACAAATGAATGATACAGTGTAGAGTCGACCGCATCATCATGACGGATGTATTTAGGTGATGGTTTCTTTTTTTGCTGGCAAGTAAAGTGTGAGCGCTGATTGATATGATTTTGCAGAGTAGGTGTTAGTCATTAGGAGCTAAGTATCATTCAATTGTGTTGTGTCTGGTGACAGGAGATGGGTGATCGACGTGGCGGTTTGCTCTGTATTTGTCTGTCACTGTCTCGGTAACCTATACGTCATTGATAACCACCGCGGAAGTCGACAAAGGTGTCATTACCATTGTGCCTAAATTGACATAAATTGCAGGTATTTAATATCTCGGATGATGGTGACTATGAACAAGATTGATTTCTTATTCATCCCTCGTGGTGCCGATATCCTAGGAGCCATTTTGCACCGTGATATCCGAAAATAGTCATCAACGCCTAAGTACCGTGCATCCATGTGCATTAAGGACCTTGACCTTTATAATTAATTATACTTATTAGCGGCACTAAACTATTGCATTCTGCAAATATATTGACAATATTGTGTCTTAGATTCGTATCTTACGGAGATAACAAATTACTTGACCTAGTTTTTTACCTAGTTTTTTTTTTATAAAATGACTTTTTGTTATATATGTAAATAAACGTCCCTGTGTATTTCGACCTAACATATTTTTTGGCGTTTCTTGGGAGGGAATTCGATGAGATCTACAGTGAAGCACTAGGTCAAATTAGCGTAATATTGACACACATCCATACAGTCTAGGTTTTCTGACGCATCTTATATCAACATTCCCACTTTCAATGCTTGCGTGTCTGAAATGATGATTCAAAACACCCCGCTCTGCATGAAGAGCACAGGTGTTCATTGAATCATGTTGATTTCTTGCGACAAGGTTGGTCAGGGAACATTTACGAAAGACCAGATAGGGCACTTGCCCCAATGTTTATCTCACCTCAGCTACCCGCTAACTCGCCTCGGCGACCCGCGAACAACAAACTCCTACCTCGCCACGGTCAACTGCTCAATCGCCTTGGCCAAATGTCAGCTCGCCTCAGCCAGCTGATAACTTGACCCAGTTAAATACCACGTTGCCATGTATGTAACACATCTATTTTTGAATGACTGCAGACACAGTCGGCTGAGGCGAGATAACAGCTGGTCGAAGCGCGTTAGCAGTTGGCCGAGGCGAGATACACTATTGAGACAAAAGTACTATCTAGGCTTCAGTAAAACATCAGCGTTGATGTTGATACAATTCTTTCTCTAAGCCCAGCTCAACAGACTGATGTACATAACGTGCTTTTCCATCCGTGATCAACAGATGTGACCACCATAGAAACAACGTGTTTTACTGAAACGAAGTGCATAGCAGGTGCTTTGAATCCTAATGTCAGCCACGCAAAGGCATTGGAACTTGAGTGTCTTGTATATATTATAATAGATAACTTATTGCGATACATCATGCATGCAATGTCCTTCAATTCCCTGGGCCAGCAAAAGTCTCAACTTGTCATTATTAGTAAACTAAATATGAAGAACGTAACATCAAGAAATGTCGATCCACCGAGGCTGCATAACATTACCGCGTTTCATAAAGTATCTGAGAACTTTCTAACTGGCGGCTTGAAAGAGAGCTAGCTCAGTCAAGCGACTTCCTGCCGTGACTCTAGCCGATTTTACCTGTGATTGCCTGCTTCATATGACTCCAATTTCAAGTGCTTACACTGGAAATATTTCTTGTTATTCAGCAATATTGTTTACGGGTTACCATGAAACCATTATTTTCCAGGTTTGAAAAGGGAGGGAGTATTAATTTTGACCTTTTAAGCCTTTTGATTTGGCACGAAGATTTCCAGCCATGTTTCAACACGTATCAAATTACGATTTTCTATGTTCTTCTTTAGGGCTGCCAGTTTTGAGTTTATCAGATCCGCAAAGAATTCGAGAATTTGTTGAGTCTAGTTAGTTCAGGAGAAATATTCTCGTTCAAGAAAATTTACTGTTTATGTTTTAAATTCCTGTCCACAATTATTTGTCTTAATCGTGGAGTATCTATGGTTGCCAAGGATTCGATGAAATGTGGATCGTTTCAAGAGCAATGCTGGTTTCATTGTATCCAAAGTGATTGCGATGCATTCGCAGGCCGAGACGCCGTTGTGAACATCTAGACTCGTTTGAAGGCTCGCCAGCAAATCAGTGAAATCATATCCAGATATCGAACTAGTCCTTAAAGGAACTAGCTCAAAACTAATAGCACAAATCATTTCACCTGTTTTAGCGAATATTTACTTGAAACTTGAAACACAACTTCAGATATTTACCAGGAGAGCATGTGAAGAGAGCACTCGACTGGTTAGACAGTCTTGCTTGCAGTCTTGAATTGCTAGGCACGAGTGAACTATCTGGAATGGCAAAGGGTTTTATTGCAAATCATAATGTAAACGAAATTACCTACCAAGTTTGCAATTTCCATTTTCCCTTTGACATTTTTCGCATCCGTTTCAATTTAAAGAAAAATGCAACAATTTGGTGCAGCCCAGTGAATTAGTTTTTCAAATGTATTTCTTTAATCTGTTGCCCGGTTAACTCAGTTCTTATGCGGGCTGACTTCTCATCGATGCAGTCGGTTTGGGCGCAGGTTCGATCCCCGGCCTCGGCAGTATGTGAGATGGTATGTGGTCGCCAAACCGGTCAAGTGAGTTTTCACCAGGTTCTCTGGTTTCCTCCGATGATAATGACCACCCTTATGCCAAGATCCGAGCCAACAGGAGATGTTAATATAAGCATGTGCTTGTCTAGCAATTTGTTGTAAAATATCTTTTTTAAATGTATTTCTTTATCAATGCACTTGTCCTGCATGCATCATTACAAAATGCAATGATATAGACGAAGTCGAATCTCACTTTAACACCCATGTGTTGGTTTATCACGAACATCTCATTAAGTTTTGTACACTTTGTCATGTAATACTAAAAATTATATCACACTTTGTTCACCTTGTTAAGAGCATGAGTAGTGTTGAGTTTATTTTTGTAGTTTTAAATAAATTTTATTTCTCATTTCAGACTTGTAATCATCGATTTGACATTGTCCATTTGAAAAACAAATATGTAACCTAAAGATACCTGGATCATGTATTGTCACTTTCACTCAAATCAATTCTTGATAAAAACGGTGAGGCATACTTTCTTCTGAAATTATGCACGGTATTGATCCAGAGCATATGTTGATATAGCATTTTTAGTTATACAGTTCCAAACAACAAGAACAGATATGATAAAAGAAAACTGGTATGATCACCACTGACTGATATCGTGCTCTGGTGATTGCCCCATTTATGCCAGCTTTCTTTCGTGACCAGGGCTGGGTGGTTTGGATTATATAGTGTTAAAGACGACGACAAGCACAATTAATCATTGTATGCATGCTGTTGAATGAAACTCAACACTTAAATGGTCCGCAGCAGATGTGAATGTCAGAGATGAGACAATGATGTGACCGAAGAAGGACATTTGACGGATGTGATACCAGATTACATGTAGTTATTATGAGTCTACATCAATCCCCCGAGGCTATACAGGATGACAACATAAATCAACACGCTTCTTGGTCTGTGTAATCAGCTGTTGGTACCGCGCGACTTTCATTGTAGGACAGTATTCCTGACTGAAGCATAATTAACATGTGTCATTCTTGGTTATTTGTGAAATACAAGGTGAATATATGTTTTGTGTGTGTGCTGAAACCCATTAATATATCCCTTCTGGCATGTTTGAGGATCGCTAAATAAAGGTTATTAAAAGAAAAAAGAGTTGTTGGACGTGGAAGATCGGAAACTCCAACGAAGTCGCATACCTTATTAGGAATAGTGATTTCATTCATGAACAGTTCGAGCTAGAGATATTGTGATATCAGAATATTTACATTCAGTAATAATGATTGTTTTCATACATTTGTCATAATCACTGGAATGATCAATATACTAGCAGTTTATACTAGCAGTTTCAATATATATAATGCGGCATAACTATAATTACCATTCTCATGAAAGCGATGAATAATAGTTTTAAACAAAAGTATTACATTT
This sequence comes from Terebella lapidaria, assembly GCA_949152475.1. Taxonomy (NCBI): domain Eukaryota; kingdom Metazoa; phylum Annelida; class Polychaeta; order Terebellida; family Terebellidae; genus Terebella; species Terebella lapidaria. The sequence goes on along the minus strand of OX424557.1, from coordinate 44,239,280 downwards.
CGTGACGAATGATGCAGTCACAGCTACCGTTGTGTTTTTGAGCAGCAGTAACAGTATCTTAATCTCGCAGGCAGACTGAAGTCTACGTACAAGCCATATCATGCTTGACAAATTTCCATTTTATCAGATTTCTGATAATCCGGGATTATCTTGTCAATGTTTGTGACTGTCAAATCTCCTGGATGTGAAAGACAATACATCATTTATAATAGGATCGAGAAGAAGCACCAAACATGATCAAGACAAAGGAACATATTGATATTAACCAGAATAAATCGGAATATTAGAAGTGGAACATATTGGGATGGACTCGACGGTCTTACGGTATCATACGGTATTGTAATTCAGCACAATCGTTCAGAAAACTACACAATGTTTAGCATCTACCGCAAGCATTGACTTCGGTGGAGTTGACTTAGAAGTGCATATAACACTTCTATGCTCTACCTCCGCGTTGACTCGGTGGTTTACGGTACGATTAACGTATAAGAATGATTCCCATAGAGATATAACGGTGTTTGGCATATGGTAACATATTTCGCCTGAACTCCTATATATATATATATGTCCTGGGACCTCGGTGTTTTCAGACGATGTATCACCGCTCAACATAATCAGTATTTCTACATTCCTATTCTTCAGAGAAAATTATTATTAAATCGTCAATGCTAATAATAATATGTTTACTCTGTGGCTGTGTCGATATGACTGATGGCCTGTGAATCAGTGAAAGTCAAACGGAAGGAGGGTACGAGTTCGTGGCTCGACATTCTGATGGTGAGGTTTTTTTTCTGGAAGGGGCTTGATGTTCGCAGTCCTGTCATTTGTTTTCCGGTCACGTTTATAAACTTATCAGATTTAAAAAAATATACTGTTATGATCATTTGTATATTTCAACCAATACATTATGTCAAAAGGTAAAACTACATTAACTTTTATCACCCCCAAATAATCAGTGAAACGGGACATTTCATACGATTTTTTTTACTGTGCAAGGCAGAACGACTCGGGCTCAGCACAATGAATGCATGATAAAAGACCTGAATCATGTGTATTTTTTCACATAAATGAATGGTACATTGGGATTTTCGTCATCATTAAAGAGGCATTTAGGTGATGTTATTTTTCTTTGCTGGAGACATAAAGTGTGAGCGCTGATGACTATGATTTGCAGAGTGAGTGCTAATCACTTGCAGCTGAGTGTCATTTGAATGTGTTGCGTCTAGTGATAGGAGATGGGTGATCGACGTGGCGGTTTGCTCTGTATTTGTCTGTCACTGCCTCGGAACCTATACGTCACTGATAACTGCCGTGTGGAAGTGGACAAAACGTGTAATCACCATTGTGCCTGAATTGACATAAATTGCAGGTATTTAATATCTCGGATGATGGTGACTATGAACAAGATTGCTTTCTTCTTCTTCCTTTGAGGTGCCGAGCTCCTAGGATCAATTTCGCACAGTGATATTCTATAATTGTCCTTCATGATCAAGTATCGTGCACCAATGTGCTATAACTAATGATAATTGTTACCGGCACATATATTAACAATATACTTTCTGGGATTTTTATCTTACGAAGATAGCAAATTATTTGACCTGATATAGTCGGTGTCACTGCTGGCGGACGTTAAATCTGTCCCCGAGGATACCATCAACTCAGTAGCCTTCTGGCTTGTGATTAGGTACTTATGTACTTGTCATGTATCTGTTCCATGGGGTCTGTTTCGGATTTCTAAATTATTTTCATAGGTTGTTGGGCAGTTGTATACTAATTCCATCAGGTGTACAGTAGAAACAACTATATTTCACACTGTCTGCCCCTGATGACGCCAGTGTGTCTTTGGATAAACTATTTGGTGGGGCTTTGTTTCTATTGCAAAATGTTGTGTTATACGTTTGTGATTGGCATCATCAAAATCTGACTGTATTGGTGGTAATAGATTGATACTTACATTCCTTATACGACTGACTTATATATTTGAGATATATTTAAATATACAGCATATCATTCCCTGAGTATTTCGAGCTATTGATTTGTTTGTTGTTTTCTTGAAGGGAATTCGATGTATAAGAATGTTATTTACTCTGCCTGACTGCAAGGAGAACTACAATGAAGCACTAAGGAACACATAGTACACATAGTTCGTTTCAGGTTGTTCCACTCTCATCCCAGTGTAAATGTTAAAACTGAAATAGAACGGTTTAGTCAGACGATGGTGGCGAGGCAGATTGTTCTCAATCCTGTCATCAATCCAACGTTGGTGGCCATTGTCCTGTTGTCACGAGACACCCGCAGCTCACAAGATGTATTGCCGGCGAAGAACTTTGGCTTCATTTGGGGACCTGATGTGATTGTTTCGGGAATGTAACCACAATCACTCGTGAAGTATGGAATTGAACCACTTTGTTGTATAACATCATGATTGATTGGTATTGTTGATAGTTATGAACTTGATGGGACCAGAATTGTGGGTGAACTGGCTTCGTACTGCCTGTACGACATGCATATACCATCATGCAAAATCGAACAAGGCATTATTTTGAAGGAAACATAGTTTACATGGCAACACTTGATGTGGGCAAGAGAAATATTCAATGAACAATTGTTTCTCTATTTTATGAAACCATCAAGTTGGTTTCAGTTGTTTGTACATATGTTAGCTATTTATGTTCGAAAGGCATTGGCATCATTAAAATACATATACAATTGCTTCAATGACATACATTCTACACTAAAGTCAAATGAGGGAAACATGAGAGGGAATATGGCCACAGTGTTCAGGCGTGTTTTGGGACACCAGCTTAGAACAAGCATAGCCCGGATCAAAGAAAAGCAACAGGTCATACGCTAATACACATAAATGTGCAATCTGATTGACAGATTTGGTTGAATCCATGGTGCCTTGTTGTGAACCTTTCGTCACCAGACGACTGGATAATTCCCTAATGAGATCCGTTTTAGAACTAATATCGACAAGTGTTTCCAGAGGAAACAATTCCACATTTGCTCTTTGAATGAGATGAATGCAGTTATCTGCTTGTCCTTGCAAAGAGCCGCTTCCAGAATAGTCAGGGGGCTTAGTCAAATAATTGTTCAAATTGGGCTACAAGCACCATTTTTGGATCAGAGGTAGATATAACCATCACCTTTTGAATTTTTGAGGGAGCCAAGCTGGGCTCCCCCCGTGTCGGCCATTTTGCATAAATCAAAGATGGCCGCCACCCGGAGATGATTTGCGGCCCATAACTGCACTAATATTCGTGATAGAGACATGATTTTTGGATCTAGACCATGGTTTTCTTGGGCGAGGAATCGAATGGCATCATCAAAATTCAGATCTGACCAGTACTTCATCGATAATGCAATATGGCCACCATTTAGAGACTTAGAAATCACTAGAAATTCCAATGTTGGCCGTAAATTTTTTGTGACTTTTGTGTGTATAATTGTGATAGCAGCATAGCTTCTGGTTTCAGACCTTTTACAAATGCTGTGTCATGGTAGAGCAAAAAATGAAATGCTGTCAATAGAATCCATATTGAAAAGAAAATTTACGAGAAAATTCAAGATGGCCACCAGGCGCAGGACTGAAATGGTTACAATCATCGAAGAAAACAACAGTCACCATCTTTGTAAGAACTTCAAACTGGCACTTGATATGTATATGTCGTACAAAAAACAGTGAGTTTACTATTATTCTATACAGCCGTGACATTTAGTCAACATAGAACACATTTTGTGATTTTGCATTAATCAGGCTAAAGTATCATAAGTAATAGATATACACTGAGCGCGAGGTGAATTAGAATATTATGGACCGAGCGGCGAATCCGCGTGGTTTCGTAATATTCTAATTCACCGATCGTAATAATCACCGAAGCGCGAAGTGTATATTTGACTTAGTTACGGTCCCTCCATCCCCCTTCTACCCTCTAGAGCGGAATATGAAAAATGAACTGGCCCGTCGCGCTCCAATTCAGCGCGGCTTGTACACGTGAGACATATATGGTCATTTTTGAATATACAAAATTCTCTACATCTGAGAACAAAACATAGCTTACATTATCCATAGTATTGACACCATTTATATGATCTTTATCCTGGCTATGATACGGGAATGATTTATTCTGTTTAACCATACAACGCCATAAACGTCAGGTTTGTGGTGGAGCGTTCAAACACACATAGCAAGTTGTATTGACCACATTTCAGCCTGATCGTAGGTCATTCTAGTCATAATCTGTCTTAAAATGATCATTGAAAACTATACTTAAGGTTGTTCGAAACACCCGGAAAGGTGTTTTTATTGAGTAAAAAGTTATATTTCTTGATAGCTAGATATGTGATGGTTACAAAAAGCAGAAAAAAATAGTAGGTCACCGTATGATATTTTTTGCTATGATGCATTTTGTTGACCTCCTATCAGTCTTGAAAGTACCTCAGCAATAGCCACAATCCATTACATCATGACATGCAATCTAACTGCATATTTTTGCCTAAAACTATATATTTATAGGATTTTTCAGTACAGAACTGTTGTATATGCAACGGTTCATTAAACTGATGAAACAAAATTCGCTAGCACTGAGTTTGATATGTTTCGTGGCAAGAGTAAGAACTTGTGTATATATTTCAGCACTGAAATTTTACAGAAAAAGAGTAACTTCTGATAATCCATACAACGTTGAGTATCACTGCTTGGTCAGTAATACAGTATTTTTTTCTAATTTTATTACACATATTTCTTCAATGATATTTTGGGTTTGTAAAAATAATGTAAAAAATATACCTATCCAGGTTACTTTTCGCGATATAAGCGTTAAAACATGAAAAGTGTCATTTTATGGAAACAAAAAATCAATAATTTCATGAATTTGGAGTGCATACTATGTCAAATTATTCAAGTTTTTGTGAGTATGAATTGAAAAAAAAATCATATATTTCATATATTGTATGTTCTGACTTGACTCAGAAATGTATAAAAGGCTGGCATGGTAGATGTGATCATTAGCATGAACGGTATGGCTGCTAGAATGAACCACTAGATGTTGACTGGTCAATTGGCTCAGATGAGATTCTCTCCGGTCGCCAACTCAGTAGGCCTAATAGTTGAAATATCCCCATCAAATTTGACAAGTCAGTAGAACTTTAGGAATAAATTTCACCCAATTAGCTTGAGCAAGATGACCGCCACATTTGGAACAGGATTTTGCGATAACTTGTAGGCCTATACATACGGACAACGTGAGGATATCTAGCTTATTATATATAAATGGCTGATAACGGATTTGACTGAGAGGGTAGCGCTGATCTGTGCGCGGTGAATTTTGGAGATTATTTCGTCTATAGGTCTATTTCATGCATCTCGATGAATTTTGGCAGAAAATCGCCTAACATAGTGTAAATTTCTGGGCAGATAAGCTGCGGAAACAAAAAAGTTAGCCCCATTCGGCTTACATAGCGGAACGGGTATGGTAGACGAAACGTGTCAAAAATGACAACTGTAACGAAAACGGAGCCCTGCGAAATCGAGCCTGGTGGGCTGTAAATGTTGCGGCCCAATGAAGCTGAGCTCTTCTTATGATGTATTCCTCTTAAAGAGTGAACATTTGGTATATTCAGGCTATATAATGGACAGGCTATAGAGGAATTGATGTATGTCAATGGAATGTTGCTTAGTGGAACTGGAAATGCATATGCGTGTTTGGACAAACTTAGGGGCGCATAGGACAAACTATTATAAAAGAGTGTGTGACGACCTCTGGATATTTTGTGGTGAACTTTGAAGTTCTAAGAGATTGGAATTGTGAAGAAAACACTCCACAGGGGCACAAAATGCAGGATTCGGCGGATGGGAGGATGTGGTAAGAAACGGATGAAACCCTCACACTTGTTTTATTGGTCTTACACAGATATCATATACAAAGTAATGAGCGCCACTCCCCCACCCCTCAAATTTGCTCTTGCATTCGTTGTATCTTTTGTCCTTGGTCCACTCAAGTCAAGTAGCAACAAATTCCATGTGTTATGCCATACTAGTACATTCATGCTTATTAGCCCTACGAGATCTGCAATACCATGAATAGCCTTTCAAAATATTATTATCGCTAAGCTTGAGTTGTATTGAAAATTATGCCATGATCCACAGAAGTGTTGTCAATTTATTTAACAGTGTTTTGATTAATTTTACGATCTGTTTGATTATGTTAATCAGAAGATTTGGAAATTGTTAGGTCTACTAGTTTTGTTGTGCAAACGTTTACTCATATACATATTAAAACTATGTAACGAATGGATGTTCTAGTAGTATTATCTTCTTAACCGAGGCTGGCCCACTGAAAGATACTAGACATATGCTGTGATGCTTCCAGTACTTTGTGTGTTCAAGTCGAGACTCCGCCGTACTGATTACAGACCGCCGGATTTTCCAGTACTCCCATTGCACGGCAACATTCATACCCCGCCGATCCCTATTTCACCCCGCCGTTACATTCGCTGTTTATGACACGTTTGGTCAACCATAGACGGGCCACATTGATGACGCGTTCGGTGTATCGAACAACCTTAAATATCCGTGTTCTCCCATTTACATTTTGCACTGCCACCTACAGGCAAATGCATATGGGTTCAGTAGGAACACCACAAACATGTTGTGACATGTAATATATATATAATTCTACCTCGGCCCACAGTATGTGACGTCAACCGAAATAAGTTTCGGCAATGATGAGCACTGACCCGAATGAACATTCGACTGACTCGAGTGTTATTTTGAGCATACACATTTTATACACTTGCAAGTGTTATTGGCGGGGTCCATGCCTGGAAGCACGATATCGCCTCGAGGGCCTTTTCGAGTGGATCGTCAAAGATCAGAGCGCCAGGTATATAATAAGTTGGTTATATACCCGCCAGCAGGTATATAAGTTAGATATCGACCACTGGAGAACAATAGGACCAGTAACTAACTACTGTTTCAGACCAAGTAAAAGAAGAGAATGTGGCACATGTCATCTTCTTGAACCTAATGGTCCCCATCTTTGTTTAGACACCCACCTTTGCACTTGCACAGCATTGTGCAATGAAGGCCTGTCCTGTAACACTTGCAGTTGCCCCCTGCATCCTTTTGTGCAACCACAGTGCAGTAGTAACGCGCAAGCCTTACTGGCGTCAGGAAGCGTGGTCCACAGAAGGAGCCATCCCTGGTTGTTTGCTCCCTGTTCCACCCCCACCGATGAAGGCAGGGACCTTCTTGTGACAGGCGGCTGACTGATTTCAGATGAAGCTGGATCTTTTGACATGTTGAAAGAGAGCTGCCTGGGTCGGAAAAATTTTATCAAGAGAGCGGCAGAGAATCGTCAAAATGTGGTTTGAGTCGTACTTCCTCCGTAACATCGGAAGTGAAAGGCCCCATACTCTCATCGTTGATGGACATGACTCCCACAATTTTGTTAAACTATTGGAACTGGTAGTACAGAATGAAATAACAATAATACAACTTCCAGCCAACACGTCACATTGGCTGCAACCATGTGATCACACAGCGTTCGGACCACTGATACATACTAAAACCAGAAAGCTCAAACTCTGATGACTGAGCACCCTGGGGTTATGATGTCCAAATCAAAGTTCACTGGACTGTTCGCCAAAGCATGGAGTGAGGCCATGACTGAAGCCAATATCAGAGCCGGGTTCAGAGCTTGTGGGATATTCTCACTCGACCCTGCAGCTCTCCCAGAGGAGGCATTTCACCTGACTATGCTGTATGACTCAACGACTTCAAGTGTCCAAGGACAACGCCAATCAAACGCCAACAGCAACATCGTTCATGTCAAGTTCCTGATATGTTATCATCACAAACACGGCCACTGTGCAGGACCAGTTACCACCTGGAATAACCTTGGTGGTCATCGAGTCATCACTGCCGCTGAGGTGAAGACATGTTTTGAATCATGTCATGCACTTGGCTTGCACCAAAGTAACTCATCTTACGCGACAGGTAAAAATACCAGTTGAACGACGCTGATGAAAGGTTCATGGCAATCGAATTGCCCTGTCTGACAGGGAACCCGGACTGACTTCTTGGGATCTTGTGCTGCAAGCTGTGGACCACTGCCTGCTAGGGATACCGTACTGCGGATGCTGCGCAACCAGTTGTTGATCCCAAGCCGACAAACACTTGGTCCACCACTGTGGATCTAGATGTTGCACCACCCGCTTCAAGCGGATCAAATATGAGGACCACTTCCTTGTCTGCTGATGTCGACAGTGACATTCTACCGCATCCCACTCACTCGAGAAATGTACGCAGCAAAAAACTGAAAGCCCAAAAGTATTTCCTGCTAACATCCAGTGAAGTGATGGAAATGCAAATGGTGAAACAAAGGGAGAAGGAAGAAAATGAACGACAGAAACAGAAAGTATGCGCCAAAGATTGCTCAAGAAGGAGCAGAATGTTCCATGAAATAGAAACCAATGAAGAAAAAGGAAGTAGCACCAAAAAAGGACAAAGGTATCCAGCATCCAGAGTCAGTCGGATGCAGAGGAAGAAGTTTTTTTGTATATATTGTAATGAGCAGTACATCCAACTACCATACGAAGACTGGACAGTGTTATTCGTGCCTCAAATGGTGCCTTGAGGCTTGCTCCATCAGCATCCCTGGAAATCACATCTGCGACATGTGTAGAAAGTGATATGCTCATGATGCCATTTGTAGAATACAATTGCTGTTGTAATAATTAAATGCAAACTGCTGTCAGTATTGGATGCTGATAATTTGCAATTTAAAGAATACAGAACTGTTCAACTATGACGCTATTAATACTGGTTTTTGACTGCTTTGAATGATGAATTAACTACAACTTTAAGTTTTAAATATACATACGCCCTGGAAATATGCGAAAATTGTTAAATATAATGACCCATGATCCTTCAATTGGCAAAACAACATTGAAATGGATGTTAGGAAATCACTGGCCGCATATAGGTGAAATTATATTTATACCTGGCCAGTATTTGGTAAAGTTGGCCGGAATATGGTGAACATGACACATATAATCAAACCTGTGGTTGGTGTGATAATGTTGACCAATCAGCTTCTTGTGGCCAGATTTGAGGCAACACCATAATGGACATAAACGTAACCATATGACATGCAAGTAAAACCATATTAAACCATGCGAACCATATTAAGATGAACCTTTACTTAATTCATAATCTTGAATATGGCACAAATAAAATGCTCCCGTCTGCAGTAATCAATCAGATGAATGTGACGAGTAACAATTTGGGCAGATGGTTTCCTTCAATATGGCATTAACATATTACTATGTCATTTAAGCATCAAAACAACATCGGCAATGGATTCCTCATAGAGAAAAACCCCAATAAAGTGGTGTCATACATTATTCTACCACCCTTGGTTCTCAAGCTATGGCAAATTATTATTCCGGAAGGCGGCCATCTTGGATTTACTCAAAATGGCCGACATAGAGGGAGCCCAGCTTGGCTCCCTCGAAAAACTGGCAGATGATGGTCATATCTAACTGTAGTCCAGAAATGGTGCTTGTAGCCCAATTTGAACAATTCGGGGGTTTGGGGAGACTAAGCCCCCTGACTAGAAGCCATGTTCTGACAAGGCCCGGTTATCCGAGAGCCACAAACCATGTTTATTTTGGAGTTGATACAGTTCTATGCACGAGATGTGAGCGTAAGAAATTGAATAGTAATGACTTGTATATAGAAGATTCCAGTCCATGACGAAACAAAGATACAGCGCCTGAGTCAACAGTATTATAGAATAACTAATTCCTATTAAAATTCAGAAATACCCACCATTTTTTTGTGTAGCACAGTAAATATTGCAGCATTGAATATTACTAAATTATTTTGATCAAACCCAATATGGGGAAAAAGGACTAGAAATAGCATTTGAGCAAGCAATATTATATTAAAGAAGAATTTTGAAGTATTTAATCAAATTTTAGGATGCCAAATGACAAAGTTAAATTACACAATTTTACGCGTCACCGTTCATATAGAAATATACATTAACAAATCTGCTAACTATTTTTCCAACAATTGCCACATACCCAAGTCTATGAGCCGAGCCTTACTTTTTTAGATTTCCCCCTCAAAACCATACAATGGATTTTTGAAGTTGACTCTGCTGTGAGAACTGAACAACAAATCCATCATGGCCACAGGTTCACTTCCAAGGGGACTACTTTTTTAACCCTTGTACACCTATGGAACGTTCATTCATTGTCTGGAAGGGGAAGATGTATGACAAATAAGTTGAATAAGTGAGAACAAGCAGATATACTTTGTTTACAGGAATCTTGTGTGCCACATGCTACAGGCACCTGCCTGGACTGTGTGTGCAGTCATGTGTAACACACCTGCAAGGTGCACACTGCTTTCCTCATGTTCATAGAAGCTCAAATACTAGTACATGATGTGCATGTCAAGAACAAGTCAGTATACTGCTCAAGCTGTCATATTAATCTGCAATACTGAGGTTAAATACTACTAATAAATAACTGAATACACAACATATTTTCAGAACATATATATTTTTCATTATTAATATTGTACATGTAAATGGTTCAATTCTGCCATGCCAACACATACAAGAACATGTACAAGTGGAATTTATAAAAGTGATTAATTAAAAAATTTTATTTACAAAATTCAGTAAATTAATATACCTAGTATTACCTACCAAGCATGAAACACAAGTATTAAAACCATCGTTAATTTAATTCTTGATTACAAGTTGTTTGACATTAGTTTCATTTATTGATTCACTTTTATCATAGGCACACACACTTATCCAATTGGTCAGTTCATTCTTTTCTCTATATTAGTTGCCAAGAAAGTGGCTCAGAATAACTGACATAAAAAATACCAGCATTTGTACATAACCATAATGACAATATGCTAGGTCATGATGCAATCAGGCTGTTTCTCAATAAATGTATTTACCATATATGTTCAATATTTCAATAGTTTCCTGTATAATAGAAAAACAGTACTCAAATGCTCATATGAAAATTGTATACTGGAAATTCAATAATGAGAGAGATAATAATCATCATGTCCTGTGACCTTGAAAATCAAATCAAATGTCAAATTAAAGGTCTACAGAATATTCAGCATTTATCATTTGCTGTATGTCAACAATTGATTCCTAAGCTGTAAAGTCGATAATAAGCGAGATATTAGCCATTTTGTCCTGTGACCTTGAAAATGAGGTCAAAGGTCAAATTCAAGGTCACGACAATATTCAGCATATATCATTTCCTATATGTCCACAATTGATTCCTAGTCTCTAATTTCAATATTAAGTGAGATATTAGGCTTAATGTGTCCCATTATAAAGCATAGGAGAATTTAACACGGGAAAGTCCCATTTGGGCCGAGTTTGGGCCCAAAATGGCCCACTTCGAGCGATTCAAGGGCAACGAAATTTATACATGTCACAGAGGTACATATGAAGAGTGTTATGCATGAATAAGAAAAAAAGTTACTGAACAGATTTTGAGAAAACGACAGCCAAAGTCCAAAATTGGCCATTTTTCGACGAAAACGGCCGCCATTTTGAAATAATTGCGAAAATAAAAAAACTAAAAAATACCTCCCTCTCGAAATATTTTTAGGCATTTTTGTGCAAAATTTCAGAAAGATTCGATCGTAAACTTTAAAGACAAAAATGTAGACGGACGATGACGGACGCCGACGGACGACGACGGACGACGGACGCAACGCCACGGCAATAGGTTATCGGACCAAAGGTCCGGTAACCTGAAAATGTGGACGGACGGCGCCGACGCTGACGACGACGCGGACCATAGGTCTGGTAACCTAAAAACATTGTCATTCAATTCAGCCTGTTTGCAAAAGTTCATGCAACTGCTGGAGGCATACATGTAGCATCCCAGGTCCAAACATGATATTGTCAGGCATTACATGGAAATACAAACTCTCCACATGATATCTAAACCAGATAATAATGTTCACATCTCGGTATGCAAGCCATATTATATCTATGTAAATTAGTACTCACAGTATATCTGCAGCACAGAGTAGGTCTTTTAGCACATACATGTATCGACTTGCCAATATGTCCAATTTGGGTAGATACACATGACACAGTTTTCTTCGTCGCTTCGGAGACGATGTTGCTAGTCAGACCCACAATTTCAATCTCTGTAGCAGCACACACTTATCCAGCTAGTGAGTATATCCAACTGGGGATCCACTTCATGTGGCACCAATCAAACAGCTAAATCACATCACAGTGATTAGCTGTTATCAACATCATCAATAATACGGGTAAAACACGTAGCAACACATCCATAATATCCATTCTGTCATCTGGTGACAGAATCTGTAATCTGGTGCTCTGGTGATTGCAAATGTTCACATGGCATGATGCAAGATGCAGGATTTAGAGACGTGGGTGGGGTTCATTGTCCTGGGGGGGGGGGGGCTGAACACCCCCCTTCCCCTAATTGTCATGTGGTAGAGGCATGCAAATAAAAAAAGTAAAGTGAACATGTAATTTGTGAAATATTCATAAGTAAATTTTGGGTGTACAGTATGCTAGACTGGGTACATGTAGGATTGAAACCTGCAACCTTTGGCATGCCAGTGGAATATTGACACACAATTTTGACACACAAAACTTGACACACAATTTAAGTAGTGGCGGAATGACTGAAGTAGGAACCAATTATTCGTGTCATGGGAATCAAACCGAACAGGTACTCGTCTGTGATATTAGATAATTAGTTAGAAAGTTTTGGCTGTTTTCTATGCTGGTACTATGTTGTAGGAACTAAGTATCGGAAATAACGAGAAGTACAGTTAATTTCAACAGCATTTTCCATGGAGTCGATGAAGCTGTTGTAGTTTAATGTCAATATTTCATGACACATTTCGGGCCAATTTTTTGTCCATAACGAATGTTCAAATAGTGAAATATGAACCGAATATTAGCAATTTTGGATGCATCAACGAATGATCCCTAAGTACTAGTTCTGGAAATAAATTTAAGACATACTAGTACCAGTAGATGGTCTACCCATATACTGTATGGTACTAATTCCGCAGCGTAACAGTCCTGTCTCAGAGATAGGACTAGTATGGTACCGGCAATTTAAATTATCAACAACATGTTCATTATTCAGTTCCTGTGCTTTTCTGTGTAAACAGACCGCCTGTCCTAATCAGTATCAATAATAAACAAACACTGTTTGTTGGTATAAAAAATAAACAAATACTAACCTGTTGCACTGGCTAAAATGTGTGCATGTCCCTGAGTTGACAGACCAAATTCTACAAATGGCTGGCATCGGACCTTCCCATGTGCCGGACATGGCAAATGATAGGGTTAACCACACACGTGACCCGCATATCAGTGTTGTTTACATGCTGGTCAGCTGTTGATGCACATGGGCTTGCATGTGATTTTTGTGACAAATGTTTACTTCCGATCGGTTCCGAGTCGGATTGAAGGGCAAAGCACATGTGTCCTGGAATGGGTTGCGTACGTGATATATTCACCTGCAGACGTTGACAGTTGTTGGATCGTTGTAACTGATTGGCGTATAACATTCCTGTATGTAAATCAGTCATTTTGGACTAGCTCAAGTGTTTTGATTGACGACAGTGCCTCAAAACTTTATTGTTGTTTGGGAAATTCCTGGAAACATTCAATGCGCCATCTGGCGAATAGAAGTCCTGAGTCATTCGTTGCCCAATTACGTGTGCGGCAGCAATGCAAATAGTCCCAGATTATTCGGTATTGTGGCATTGAATAAATGTTATTTATCTGTGTATTACTTGAATTTAGTTAGAGCATCTCCATTACAGCTCGAAAAGTCGATTATTATACTATTATTATTCCTGTTATAATGAGGCACCGATCAGCTGTTGGGATGTGTAATGATACAATGACGTATCATCTTGATCACGTGATTTAGGAATACAAACATGCCGTTTTGCCAAAACTGTTTTGAAATGTTATCATTTGGATTGTGTTTTTACAACAAAACAACTTAACAACTGTTGTAATGGATATGTACAGATGAAGAATACATCCCAAGGATTAATAGTAAGTGCCACAAACTATGCATTGTCGCCTATTTCAGTGCAGATTTGTTACAGCAATGTTGCCCCCAAAACGTGCTGAAAATGAAAAATGGCGGTTTTCTTGAAAATGCAGTGAGAACGATGACAATTTCTCACGTACCTATAGAGAAAGTCAAAAATGTAAGGCTCGGCTCGAATATTACACAGATATAACTTTCTAAACACTGAGGTCCCTAGGGACCTGTCTTCACTCAGTTTGAGAACCGCTACGCGTAAAATTGGGTTTTGATCCGGATGGATCCAGACCCACATGGGTTACCAACATATTTTTTAAATGTTGAGAACTGACTAATCTGCTACCACAACCTGATATTTTAGACCTAGTATTACTCAATAATTCATAACAAATGACTCCTTTTTGGTGCGGTTCTGCCCTGAGCAAAAAATGGCTTCCAAGATGGTGGGTCTCACTGCATCTTAAGGTGGATCGCGACATCTGAAAATTTCCATAGACTTCATTAATTTATGCTACTATAATCATCTTTGTATACATTAAGTTCTAAATAAGAGATGAAAATGATATGTCACCATGTTGGTTTTTCTGGTATAACAGTTTTGAAGAAGTGTGTATTACTAGATAGATACACGTGAAAACGCGTTATTCTTTCCTTCTGTGTTGCTCACAAAGTAATCGTAAAGGGAGCTTTTCGCAGAGAAAAATAATCCCCACACGAATTAACTGACAATTATTTCATTGGTCAAGAGTTAAATTTGGTTTTGGGTACAAAAAATATATATTTGTAAATGGATTAAAATAAATAAACAGCCTTTTGACAATAACTATACGCTTCCAAGTTTTAAAAATACCTGGATTTACCTCGGAAACATTCCACTAAATTGCACAAACATCCTCGCATTGTGAGGAATTTACCCATAAAGTCAGCAATTTTAACATCGTGAAGTGAAGGGAACATCCTCAGGATAATATAGAATAAGAAAAAAACATAGGTCACCATATCGGTTTTCAATGTACCGCGCGACGTGGCAGTGGACTAGATTGTCAAAATATGCTGATATTCAATGAATTGATCGACACAGATATCATAAATTATATTAACTGATATATTATCATTCCAGGTGTGAAATAAATTTGAAATCAATGGATGTAACTGATAACGATTAAAAAAATCTTACACAGAGTAGGCCCCAATTAATAATTTTGATGTATACCACCCCGGGGCGACTTCCCTGGCGACGCTTAACAACAGCACTTTCAATTTAATGATTACGAATAAACGAGTGATGGTATCATGATTGATACAGTGGCTATATCAGCAATCGTAATACCAGGGTAAGAAATGCAATCAATAAAATGGGTGATTACAATGGGAAACACTTTTTTGAACATAGATCTACAAAACTCTGAAAATTAGTTAAATTGCCAATAACGTTGCCCATATAAGCTGCGGTATCAAGTTCATTAGATCTTGATAGAACGCGGATGATACACATCTTAGGAGGCTTTAAAGTTAAAATTTTCTCAATATTTATATGCTCGGTAACTTTACGGTAGCTTTCAAAATATTTGTTGTTGCCATTCAAATCACATTCTGAGTTATTTGTGAGTGAAGAAGCACCGAAAATGTGTAGTAATCTAGATCTACGTCTGCATCTTTGTTCGTTTTTTTTTTAGATATGTCTATACGCACCGATACTTTAAGTTTGCAACCGGTAAAAATCGCATCGCACATTTGATATTATGTATAATGCCACAGATCTATGGGACAAAAATGTCCAGAATTATTATTGAACATTATTAATATATTTATTTGCACGATTTTGGATGAGCTTACATATGAAAACAACACAAGAGTAGTGAGTAGACGGATACGGACATGTTTATAAGACATAGTTCCCACATATCATTCAAACTAAAGTTGAATGTTTGTGAAGGAAAACATACTTTTCTGTCAAATCACTGAAACATATATATATATATATCTATTATTATAGACAAAATCAATATACAAATATTAGGTTTATAAATGTATTATACTTTCCGTTGGGACCCAGCCCCAAAACTTATCCCCAGTGCATACACCCATGCACATGTACGCGTCGCCTTCCACGCTTTAGATTGCCCACATTTTCAATGGATATTTCAAAATTTATAGAAAACTACCGTTTGGCTCTCTGGTGCAGTATGCCAACGTCCACGATGATATTTTTATCCGTATCTGAATCGCGGCCAAAAAGGATTTTATTCAGGGAATTTTTCTCTTTGTACTACGGTATGCATGGCCAGAACGAACATTAGTGTTCTTCAACAGTGCAGTCGTTTATATCGGGTGATCGCTCTCGGGGCTATGCACGAGTTGCGCTCAGCTGAAATTGCCTCATGCATATATTCGTCGCATTAGTAGAGTCTCATCATTGAAAATAGAGACAGAACGGTCACGACGAACGCCATTAGACCGTGACCGTCATTTTTACGCTGTCCCATTGGTTGATTATATATTCAGTCGTGAAATCACGCGTCCGTAACCGTATTAACGTAAGATCGCTATTTAGAGTAAAGATATGAGCAGAGTGATTTAGCTCAACGAATAGTATAGGCCTAGCCTCATAGGCCCTATTTCGATGGATAGAATGAGCCTGAAATGGCAAAACAGAGCGCCGTAAACGTTATAATGCTTTCTGTCTACAGGGTGTCGCGATCCACCTTAAAAATTTAATGCTTAAGGAGCATCAAGAGTCCTGTGTGGTTTTTTTTGCCAAGACGGGATATTTATACTGAAGAGCCTTTAGGACTCCATTGTGGAAAATATTCTTTCAGCGAATTTCTAGATGGGGAATCACATCAGTTTGCGGGGCTCCCAAGCACTTGACCTCTAGCGCATAGTAATTGATATCGCACTAATGTTTCACTTATTATAGTGTAGACGTCTTTGGAAATTATACAGACGTGTATGTACGTGATATTATCAACTTATGTAGGAATTAAATTGTCATACTTGAAGTTGGAACCACTTTTAAAATCAGCCAAATCTAGCGTTCGTGTTTGTCATGCAAACTTGAAAGTACATCTCGAGTTTATCAGGAATAAGTAGGAAATATGCACAGTTCGACGACAGCTAATCAGAAAATAGACGTTAACTGTGAAAGAAAACATCGAATAGAGAATGCTCGGCCTGCATTCATTGCCGGTTGCCACAGTATCTAAACTAATACGAATGACGTCATAAATTTGATTATTTTGCGAAAAAACTTACATTTTATCCACATCGGAGGATAACTGTTTATGGTTTTGTTGGACAATTGTGAAGATGTGATTGATATACCGATAATCCTGGTCATTGCATAGTAATATGATTGGTATAATTAAAAGATGATGTTATTATTTTTTTAATCGAAATGCGAGGCAATGATACGATAATTCACAAATGGAGGCTGTCCGAGTCTGTAAATGCCATGTGACTTCGAGAAATTCATCCAGCTTACATTGTGCGAACATTTTCATCATCGATTCCTTGCCGAATACAGATGAATTTCCAGATATAATTTTTCTGCACCTGAATTGCATTGAAAATTACACGACTTTCAAAAATCTGTGAAGCAGATAATTACATAGTCCTTTGTCCGCACTCGACATTTTAACTCCTAATATTGCACTAGAAATGTGTTCAAAAAATAGCATGGAAGCCAATTACTTTACAATACAACCGATATGTGATCGACACGTATCATGATGAACATATACGGTCACGTACTATTGAGTACAATATGTGCTTTCGAATATCCATGATATGTGGTGTACATTCATTCAAGTAAACCACATTTCTCCCTAGTTCGGGAATCTCAAGAATGGAAGGGGTGCCCTCTGTGTCTATGACCATTGTGCATATTCTGAAAGTAAATATTGATGGGAATATTCGTTTCCCTTTTCAACAACCAAACCTGAGCGAGCCGCCATCGAAATATGAGTTGTAATATTGGTTTATTTGCTTTAGCTGACAGCTGCATAATTAAGATGCTTTTACATATTCTGAGACTCTGTGCTGCACACTTCAGTATGCGGATAGACAGCTCGTTTGTCGTGATTTTTTTGCAGGCACTTTTACATACTTTTATCGTCTGGGTAGTTGCCTATGATCCAATAATCTAATTCAATATATTCTCGATGAAATAGCGCCCATAGCTCTTCTAGTCCACACCATGATGACCTTACATTTGATGACCTTACAAGTTTGAACATACGTTAAGATGCGTGGGAACTGTTTCCCACAAAACTATGCGAACACGTTGAATTAATTATGACAAATTTTGTAGTGTCCGTCTGTCTTGCAGGCAGCTACTAATCAGGTTCGCACGGTAAACCAAAACGAGATTATGCCACTTTAATATAAATGCAGCGTTTTCCGGATTTGAGAGAGGAAGGAGTTTCAATTTTATCCTTGACAACCTTCTGATGTGCTACGATGAATGGCAACTTTGTCCCAATCCGTATCAATTCAACATAGATCCCCCTTAGATTCACTACAATATTTTCCGCGTTTTTTCTTCCCAGTTTCCCAGTTTTGAGTTTGATTGTAGTTCCAGAGAATTCGAGATATTTGTTGTCTCTATTTGCTTTAGGCACGAGTGAAATATCTCGGAATGGCAATGGATTTTATTGATAGCGAATCATAATCTAAAAAAAATAACCTTCAAGTTCAAGCTAGGACGTCAAACTTGTGTTCCCATAGTTCTATTGACATGTTTCCTTCTGCATTATTAACATTATGTTCCACTCCAAGAATAATCAGTCATCGCAGCCCAAAATCTCACAACCATACATGTAATAATATTTCGGTGACTACGTTATGGCACTTGGCGCATAATATGGACGAATAATTTATGCTCATCTAATGTCCTGACGATCAATCTTTTCATTGACAAGTGCAGGGTATTTGACAATCCAGTGAGGGAGCACCAACTGCTTTAATTACTATCATTGGATATTAATCACCTTCAAAATCAAGCGAGAGACAATAGGAGAAAAACGATGTATTACCCACCACCGACAATAAATGATGAGAGCGAACTCTCATCGATATGAGGCGGCGAGCGAATCTCAAAGATGACGCTTGTAGATTCGGAAAGCCATTGCAATCACGGATCAGTCATGGGCTTATAATCAATGCCATCATAATTAGTATACACATGATATAGTGGGGTCTGGGCATATGTAGCGCCTTTGTCACTGTTATTAATGAGGGCTGGCGGGTGGAGGTCGGTACTAGACCATTCATCAGTCTACATTAAAGTATGGGGGATTTGGGAGATCTAGAGGGGTCGAGGCGATCTCGGTGACATGGGGACAGGTTTACAGCAACGCCAGGCTTAGACAATTCCAAACAGCGTTATTACATGTGATAGAAGCAACACGATGGGGCAAGTGGAGCGAAAATCCATACCAACCGTTCCGCTATCAGGGCGTTGATCAAATACACCGGGCATATTTTCATTTAGTAATAACGTCTTCAACAATATGTATTATATGAATTGAAGAAACCGACTTTAAGAAACAAATGAGACCAACAAGATGGTAGTATAGTGTTGGAGAGGATGTAACATAGCAATGCCTGAATATATCGCATGATTATTCAGACGCTACTTAGTAGGTGAAACTTCTGTAAACTCATCTGTAAAAACATAAAAGACATTCCTCTGAGAAGCCGTGCATTCTGATATAGTTTCGTGAATTCGGGTATTCTGTTGTAAGCAACTGTAAGCTAACCTTTTTTTAAACCTGAAATAGTTTCAGTTAATAACAATCAATGTGAATAGTATACGCACACAATATTATACACAATGTACGCATTCATTGCATTTCACCTGTTCCAAATCCACGTCCATTGCATTTTGTTGGTGGCATTAATATCAACATATATTCCAGGAATATATATTTCACTGCCTCAGAATCAGACACTGATCCCATGTGCCACAACATGAGTGATGTCCAGTAGTTACTTTCCTATGGATTAAAGAACTACAAATATTCATTTCCAGGAAGTCATTACCACGTAACGTCCTCCTATCTTGCATGAATCCCAGGAGACGTACTTACCCATTTGTACATGAATGTCTCATGATAAGAGACGATAACGGAAGTCCAAACGATACTTCATCATTCTAGTGATACGCACTTCATGCTCCCTTTCATATTTCAGTCCTTCGCGGCACAGACCGGATTGGTGGGGAACAAACAACAGTTTCTAGACGGTTTTGGAGACTTGCAGAGCTTGGTGAACAGAAATGGCTGGAGAGTGACACGCGGTCCTTTGCAACTAGGATAAATGACTGCACAATGACTCGGGGCATAGTATATCGGTTATTTAACAAGATACAGCGTTTGACTTCCTCCGAGCATGGCATGATATTGCCGTGCCAGAGACACGCGAAATAACGGCGCATGCAGAATCTTTCAAATTAATCTACGCAATTATGAGCAATACGAGAATAATAATTCACAGATAATTGGTTATTTATGGGAAAATATAATTGGCGAAATGCTGTATCAAAAACAACGCTCAGTCGGGTGCTAAGGATTCCTCAACTGGGTAGTTTATTTCTCTGGATATTTATGTCTCAGATAGTTCAGCTCAATATCTCGTTTTGTTCTCTTGGATATTTTTGTCGCCAGATAACTTGTCGGGTTGTCTTCTAGAATTGATACTGCTATTGTTCATAGTATAAGTAGATTTGTACCATACACAGTGTTTCATAATATTGAAGGCATCGAGCATCATTTTAGTGATGCGATACTGATTATTAAGCTAGCCGCTCAATTGATACTGATCATTGAGCTAGGGGCTCAAGATATCGCACAGGACCTACACTGGAGCAACCAAGCGAACGACAGGCTGGTGTATTAGACATTTGCCAGGCCAGTGCCCCGTATCTAATGAAGGTCATTGCTTGTCATCAGTAATAAGTGCATACAGTCTCAAACAGCATAACAGTTACTGTTACTGTACACAGCTAAGGCGGCACGCAGTGTATTCTTCATACCCATATGGACGTGTTTGCTCCTACACAATGTGAGATATTCACCAAACACCCACAACCACAGCTCCATGCCGATCATTGATTCTTTTACAGAAATATATCAAGATTTCACTGTGCTCATTAAGTCGTATTCTATGTTATCTTGTTGCACTCCCTGATTTTTGTTCATTGTGCACAATTATGTCGATAAATATAGTCGCACACAAACACACACGTCAGCAGGTATTCTGAAATAACCATTTGTGGCGATTCATCTGCATATTTCACAATACGGTAAACGACACCTAGACAATAGACGCTTGGTTCAGTTGTCTTCCATATTGTGTTTGGAAATGTAACCTTTTAATGTTCGTTACGAACACAAGTCTGGAAGAGCAAATCGGACTGAGAGCAAGAGATATGTCTCTAAAGTCTTCTGAGATATACTTTTCAAAACCTGCTGCGCAATATCATAATTCTAGGGTGAACAGTTTGTTTTAATTCATTTAATAGTAATGGTTTGAGCAAATTTCCATGACGGATCTGTGGTCAAAGCCCTTAAAATATTTGGTTCAATTATTGCTTAACGATGGAATCGCGCGTTGGGAGTATTCTACAATGTAAACTTTACGGGTTTGAACATGCGAGACGTAATGTAACTGTCGTGTCCACTGCATTCCATGACACATTCCGCCAAAATCAGAGAGGTGGATCGTTCTGTAGATCTTGTGAATGACATACGTGTTGGCAAGGCCTTGTTCGTAGCTCTCATGACACACTAGCATATGTAGGCCTGTTCTGGTTGTGCTTTCTTGTTGATGATGACTGGGATGAAAACCGATACAATACCAACACCGATACAAGTGATACACAATGCTGTGTTGATAGTATTGGGCATATTGACTAGATTTGATGTTTTCAATAGACTTGCATTTGTTTGTACAACAATGTGACCCGACATTTAAACTGATTGTTGACATTTTGAGATTTTTATTTGTCAGTTACATTTTTGTGTGCTGCAAGTGTAATGCTTCAGTTTTTTTTTATATTTTACTGACCCCCCCCCCCCCGGTCAATAGTATTGAATAACAACAACAACAACAAAAAGGTAGAAAATGTACGAGATGACTGGAACAGTAACCCTCGAGTAATTTTGATTACTGTGAGAATCAAGTATGATGTTTTGATGATTATTTTCACAGCGAAATATAACGTGTATGGTTTTGAGCAATAACTGAATAATTGTTCAACAATTCATTTCCAAAAAGCTCTGCAAAGCTATTATTAACTCACCACTCGTAATATTATAGAAAAACTCAGCACATACCATATTTTTCATACAGTTGTTAAAGCTGCTGCCTTCGAATGTATGCAAAATTTTTTCAAAACCAATTTTTAGGTAAACACATCTAATGCAATACAACGAAAGGTGTGCTCAATGATTTTGATGATTACAGTCCGTCCGAGTTGTCTTTTCATCCGTTTTAGTGCCCATTTTCTACCCGAATGTAAACAAATGCTTAAATCGCGTTTAAAAGTCCACATCGAGTACATTTTCTAGTTCGTATGTACATATATAGTGTAGTTGTGAGAAAATAATCAGTGATATACCATGATGTGCGTGGAATTGTCCGTCTATCTCGCCCTTCTATGCTTTGTTTACATCTGCGTGTGATGGATACAGTTCATGTATTTACGTTAGAACCGCCTGTTCAAATGAGCAAAATTTCCCTGAGGACAGGTATTTTCATTACATTTGATGTGAGTATGTTTCATTAAGCTAGTTTAGCATGTTTAATATGAAATACAGTTTTCAAAAAATATTGACTAGTTTCGAAGGCAGCTGCTTTAACATGAAGGTTTCAGCTAGTTTGAATTGATAAATGTCGTGCAGCGGCTGAGAGTCTGGTCGCTGCACAATAATATGATTGGTATAATAAAAATACAACGTTAAATCTCGTAATTGAAATGCGAGGCAATGGTATTATTATAAATTGAAAGCGGAGGCCGTCCGAGTCTGTGAATGTCAAGTGGTTCGTTTTAATTTCTTCCATTGTGCGAAGCGTTCCATCATCGATTCCGTCAAGTAGACAGGAGAATTTCCACATTACAATTTACTGCATGTAAAGTCAATTGAAAATTGCACGAAAATACGTTCATTCGAATATCCATGATCAAACGAACTGTCCAATGATTCACGTATAACCACTTTTTTAAATAAGTCGGAAATGTCAAAAACGGAAGGAAAGGGGCTGTATATACTATATATAGCCATTGTGCAGAGCCTGGACGGATTATTGACCAGAATGTCCACTTCCAATCAAACATGAGCGAGTAGCAATGAAATAAGAGTCATAATATTGGCTAACTTGCTTCAGCAGACAGCTACATAGATATATTATTATTTATTCTGAAACTATACTGCACACATCAATATCTGGAGAGACAGCTTGTGTTGTCATGGTCCTTTTTCGCGGGCATTTGACATACATTTCAGTCAACCAGGTTGTTCTTTCAGATTTGGCTT
The DNA here is from genome assembly GCA_949152475.1 of Terebella lapidaria. Classification (NCBI taxonomy): domain Eukaryota; kingdom Metazoa; phylum Annelida; class Polychaeta; order Terebellida; family Terebellidae; genus Terebella; species Terebella lapidaria. The sequence goes on along the minus strand of OX424557.1, from coordinate 44,215,623 downwards.
GGATAAGTAAGGTCCATCGTGACTCTAGCCTACATGTACATGTATTTCACCAGCGATTGGCTTTTTCATATGACTCAAATTTCTTTCACACCATAACTTGCCCACACTGGAAGTCATACCACGTTGATCATACGCTTACAAAAAGCAACATTTTCTCGATTCGAGAAAGAAGTGTTAGTTTCATCCTAAATATTCACCATATATATCTCCTTTCGCTGTCAAAATCAAATCTGTTCACTATCTTCGTTGGTTTTGTTTTTGTGTCTTTTTAGTCTCTTAGTTTTCCGTGCTATCCTAGTCCCAAAGAACGCAAAATATTCGTTGTTACTTCAAGAGGAATGGCCTGATTCATTAAAAATCTTCGGTTGTTATTTTGAATTCATGTTGACAATTATTTGTCTCAATCCATCCATCCATGATTGTCGCCTATGCACTATGCAACGCGACCTCAACCAAGTCAAAAACAAATTGTGGAGGGTTGTATCAGTATTTTCAGTTTCATTGTCTTCCAGTTGATTGTAATCCATTCCCAGTCCAGGACTCGGTTGTGGATACTCACGATTCGTGTGAGGACTCTCGGTCACCAGCAAGTAAGTGAAATCAGATTCACATATCGAGCTAGAGGATTCTATTCCCGTCGTCTCTCGAAGTCGCAAGGTTCACTTTGAGTACTACATAGAGTAACGAACTCGAAGCAAGTCGCAAAAATCTTCCCACCTGTTATTGGGAATATTTACACAACTCGAAACACAACTCCAAATATCTGCTAGGAGGGCATGTGAAGGGCGCTCTCGACTGGTTCAGCACACGGGAATCGCTAGGCACGAGTGAACTATCTCGGAATGGCCACGGACTTTATTGATTTTAAATCACAATGTGAACAAAACAACCTTCAAGTTTGCAAGCTACGGCTTCCACTTTGTGACGATATCACAATTTCCATCATATGATTGCCATTTTTCCTTCTGCATTTTTAACATCCATGTCAATTTGGAAAGTCACATTCACTGCAGGCCGAAATCTCACAACCATAAAATAGTTCATATTGTCAAAATAAAAAAATGATCCAACTGCTTCAATTCCTGAACCTACATTTTCAACATATTTCAGACACAACTTATTCTATAAATCGTCATGTTTATCACCCATAAACTCAAACGACATTCAATATGGACAAAATGATGTATCACTTACCACTGATATGAATGATGAGAATGAACTATCGTTGATGTGAGGCGGCGGGCAAACCAAGGTGTTGGCTCAAAGATGACGTCTGCAGATTTGAAAGCCATTGTAAATCATGGATGACACGCAGGATTAAAATCAATGGTATCATAATTAGTATACACATGATACATTGGTGTCCGGGCATAAATGTAGAACCTTCATTGTTTATTAATGAGAGCTGGCTAGTGAAGGTCGGCAATTCATCAGTCTACGATAAGGTATGGGGTTTTGGGAGACCCAGAGATTTTGAAACGATTTCAAAGACATGGAGACAGCTGTGTAGCAAAGTTAGGCTTACATAATTCCAAATAGAGCGATTACATGTGATAGAACCGACAGGATGGGCGAGAGGAGCGAAAATCCTTATCAAGAATTCCGCTATCGGGCCGCTGGTAAAGTACAGCGGGAACAATTCCATGTACGTAGTTATAGCGTCCTGTGGATTTGTCTGTATGCACTTCCTTGTGAAATACAATTTTCTATCGACATTTTGGATGTGGGTCGTTTGATGTGGAATAATCGGTTTTTGGTTTTCCGTGTGATAGTGATCAATTTAATAGTATGTCTCCAGAGCAGCTGTACAATGCAAAACTTAAAACTTTCAATGCATACTCGAATAAATTTGAAGTCTGATTTTCAGAAATAGTTTCGCACAGAATGGTTCCCATGCATTGATGCCAAATAACAAATATACAAAATACACAGTCCAATGACTTGAACTCGTATATGCATGGTATATTATAATATATGAAATATATGAAAACTTATGTCTTGGTTTATGTTACACCAGATGTAAGCATTTCGTTCACATCGTGCTTTTTCTCGGCATGTCCAAACTCCATGATCATGCGCATATATTTCAGAGGTTGTAACGGAGCTATATCATCGAATATATGCCAGTCAATTGATTTATGACAAGTTTCCGAAAACATCTTTAACTTCTCACGCACGCTACCTAGGGCGCAAACGCCCTGCTGTTCGGCACGGTCACGCCGAGCGCCGTAATTACTCAATTATAATCAGGTTGTAGTCCGCAAGACATGTTATCAGACTCGAAAGAGAGAGAGAGAGAGAGGTTTTATTTTTGAAACATAACTCAGACTCAGACCTGCTTCACTTTATGAAGCCTGGTGTGTCGAGTCTGATAACCATTGGAGCGGCATCCCGGAACACGAGCAACATGAGCGTGTTGCTGGCTGGCCTCGCCAACGGTCCACTCCGGGGATAGCCTGACAGTCCGCCAGAGCCTGTACGCACCATCCCAGGGCGAGAGACTAACAATCAAGGTGCGTGAGCCTGGATCAAAGTAGCCTCCTTCCTGGGCAACTCAATTGGAATTGTCCCCGGGGACCTAGGACCACAGGGAGGAACCGTTTGTCTGATTCTATGGGCAAAAAGTCTGATTCTATGTGCAAATTGTCTGATTCTATGGGCAAATAAGCAAGTAACTGGTGGGGCACCAGTAAAACATGCTGGATCAACGACAAATTTCTCAACACAATCTGATGGCATATGTTCTATTTACTCCATAAATCATTGCAGAATACGGATTATGTTCAGTTTCTTATGCAGTGTTCACCGTTGTTCATACATTTGTCGCACAAAAGTGGAACGGTCAGGTGGTGGAGCAGTTATCCACAATAAATTACCAACTGCAAAGCGTTCACACTAACCTACCTGGGTATCTGGACAACAATTATTCCAGGTGACATTCTGATTTTTCTTGGACGTGAACTCAGCTACCTAATCAAACAAAATTGATCATAGATTAAAAAATAACAGGAACAAACCTGATTCTATGGGTAGGTTTATTTGATAACCATGGAACTATGGGCTAAGATCTGTCATCCATGTTATTGACCTTCTCCTAGAAACAGGACATAAAATCAAGCTTCAACACTATATTTATTCAGGATCAGCATCGATGAGCTCTTAGTGCCATGACTATAACAACAACCTACCCATAGAATCAGGTTTGTTCACATAGAATCAGGTTTGTTTCTGTTATTTTTATTCGATGTCCAATTTTGTTAGATTACGTAGCTGACTTCAAGTCCAGGATCATTCAAAATGTTAACTGGAATAATTGTCGTGCAATTGTGGTCAAGATATCCTGGTAAGTAACTGGAAGCGCTTTGTCTTTGGTGATTTATGATGGCTAACTGCTCCACCGCCTAGCCGTTCCACTTTTGTGCGACAGATATATGAAGAGCGGTGAACACCACATAAGAAACTGAACATAAATCGTAGTCTGCAATGATTTAGGAAGTAAACAGAACATATGCCATCAGATTGTGTTGAGAAATTAGCCATCGATCCAGCATGTTTTACTGGTGCCCCGCAGCTTACTTGCTCATTTGCCCATAGAATCAGACAATTTGCTCATAGAATCAGACTTTTTGCCCATAGAATCAGACAAATGCACATAGAATCAGACAAACGGTTCCTCCCTGTGAGGACCGTCTAGCCAGAACAAAGGGAACGGGGCCACATGGCCGTGCCTCACAGTCGTCCTCTCGGTTCGGCAGCTCTGAGACAACTCAAAGAAAGCAAAACGGGCTGGCTGCATTTATAGCAGCCAGCGCACGTGATCCAGGGTGTGACGTCACTGCCAATGGAATAATGAAGCGGATCGATGAATGAAAAATGTCCATTACATGTCATTAATGGTGATATGAATAGCAACATTGTTGCATGAAATGTGTGTTTCATGCGTCGGAATCAGACATTGAAACCATGTGTCAACTAATGAGTAGGATCCAATGGTTATCTTCCTAGAAATTAAGGAACCACAAACATAAATTTTCAGGATGCCATTTAGGGAGTAACGTCCACCTATTTTGCATGAATTCCGCGAGGACGCACTGACCTATTTGTACATAAATGTCTCATGGCACGACACAGTAACGGAAGTCCAAATTATACTTTATCGTTCTGGTGATAAGCACTACATGTCCCCCAGATAAAAACCACACCACATGAAATGGAGATGTATGTTCATTGCTTTCCGATTTCAGTCCTTCTCCGCACAAAACAATACGCGGACTGAAAGACTTGCCCCAGCGTTTTGGAGACATTGCGGAGAATGATGAACTGGAATGGCTGGCAAAGTGACACGTGATCTTTTGCAGTTAGAGAAAATGACTACGCTCTGATTCAAGACATAATATGTAGTCGATTATTGACGAGATGCCACTTTGATTTCCACCTAGCATGGCGTTTTATTGACGTAGCAAAGTCACGTCATGGAACTGGGCATGCTGAACGTTTAAAATTAATCTACGCTAATTGAGCAATCAGAGAATAATAAAAGTACTCAGATAACGGGTGATTTAATGAAAAATCTGATTGGCAAAATGATCAAACAAGGAGCATGCTCAATATAATGCCAAGGGTTTTTATACTCAAAAACTTTATGGTCCTGGGGAAACGTTACCGTAAATATTACTGTATCTAATATCTCAGCTCAAATTTTGGTCCAGTATCTTATCGAATTGTCCCAGAGAATTGATACCACCATTGCGTATACCTTCGTTAAGTGTGTACGATGGATAGTAGTTTAATAATAATGCGACTAATTTTACATATTCACGCATGCGTCTACAATTAGCACAATTTCGATGATTCGATGCTAAACATTATCTAGTGGTTCAAGGAATTATAGGACACGTCATATTCGACAATATATATGTGATAGGACGAACTATTAAACGGTAGGCAAGTGTATTAGACACTTGCAAGTTCAGTGCCCCATATTTAATAAAGGTCCAGCGCACACTGTGATCCCTCGGGGTTCAATACTGACATGTTTGTTCAGACAAATGAAACCCCAAAATTAACAACATATGTGTGAATAACGAAATTACATTTTACCTGGTATTCGTCCACTGGTATTTCTTCGAGACTTACGCCTATATACGCCTCTTCAGTTCAATCTACAGTTATGCTACTTTAAGGAGCAAAATTACATGCAAAATTAAAAATAATAAGAAATTCTTGATATTTTCACCTTAGACGTATATAGGGATGATCTAACAGAAATTGAAACAAAAATGATATGTCACCATGTTAGGCCTAAAAAAATTAATGTTTTGTTTCTCGTCCTCCTATTTTTTCCAAACTGGGAAGGGAGGGACTTTTTATTTTTTATTCTTCTTTTTTTCATTTTGCGAAAAATACCGTCCTCAGCTCAAGAGAAAATTGGGTAGGGAGGCACTTTTTATTTTTTATTTTTGATGGGACGACATTTCACACATATGAAAATAAATTTGATTGATTAAAAAAACACTCGCGCACAGAGGCATTCAAGCCCAAATAAATCAAGCCTTTTGAATTGAAATTATGTGTAACACATGACTTTGATGATTTCATTTCTAGAGTTTTGATTTATTTGGGCTTGAAACCTCTTGGTCGGGCACATTGGCACTACTGGTGTGCCATCGTTATAGCAGACAGCACAGACAGGATGATTCTATGTACTAGTAATATTATTATAAAAAACCGTCAGTTGATAATATATTTCAATGATGAGTAATTGTTGAGAACCGTTCTATCAGTTAATATGTCCTTTGAAGTATAACATGAGTATAATTTTTGATCACAATTGTATGTGTATTATTACATACACGTAACCACATAGAATAACTGTTTTCGAAAACTGGTAGCGTCTTTGTCTCATTTGGCGGAGTGAAAACAAGGAGGTAAGTTAAAATATATGACTAAGTTGCATGCTGTGATTCGGTTACTCGATCATTCACTATCCTCAACATAGGGGCGGGAACATTTTTTATTTTTTATTTGAGAATCGCAAATACAAAAATCTGGGAGGCTGCTTTTGAACACAGGCGGGCGAGGACGAGAAACAGAAAATTATTTTTTTAGGCCTTAATAAAGAAATTATGGCATCTTTTCTGAGGTGTTTTTTTTTACGATTTCGTGGCCTATTATAACGGAGTTTCAATGCAATTGTGTGGTATGCATATTCTATTTTCTTTTCTGCTCTGCGTGGAAAATAATAACATATTGACAAATGTATCATAAATATTTTTGGAAAACGATTCTACAACGCAAATACACAAAAAAATATGATGTTATCATAGAAATATTTTGCTAAAAACTGAGAAAAGAATGAACAATTGCATGAAAAACAGTATTGGCTGAATTATGTTTTTCAGCAATCTACGGTGTTTTAAATTGACTAGAGTATGAAAAAATAATAACATATTGACAGATTCAGCATAGATTTGTTAGAAAATGATTGTACAACACAAATAACTCCCAAAAATATGAGGTCACCATGGAAATAATTGACCAAAAATGAAGAAAAAAATAAAATGAAAAATTGCATGAAAAACGGTATTGGATAAATCCGCTCTTAGCACTCTTATGTTGACATGAATGTGAAAAAAATTATAACATCTTGAAAAATGTAACATATATGCATTGGAAAATGATTCTACAACACAAATAGCTCCCAGAAGTATGAGGTTATCATGGAAATATTTGACTTAAGATGAGATTAACTGAGCAATTGCATATTAAACGATATTGGATATATTCACTATGTAATATTGTTTTATCATATTTAGGACTATGTAATATTGTTTTATCATATTTAGGACAAAATGTCTCCGCTGTTAACAGCTGGTTAGACTTGTTGGCCATGTAAAAACCACAAAGCACGTATCCGTTGAGATATCATGAGATTTCAACTGGTTGTAGTTAATTCATTCACCAGGTGGCGCTTCTTTTCCCCGTGAGCCTCGTTAATACGTGATATCAAGATTCGACTGTGCCACATCTACAAGTATGGTCAATTTATTGCATATCATATAGCAATTCTTCCCATACGCCCAGGGATTCGGCGATGTCTCCAGTACAGAACGCAATCTCACGAGTGTATCACCCCTATATTCTGACTGTGTATGGCATTATAGTCACATACAACCCATGACAAAGGGAACTATCCATGGCCATGTTGCTATGATAAATTATATTGTAGCAATATTCTTCTGCATATATGTTTTCACATATTATGGGTGACAAAGTCGATCATTACAAGCTGAATTTTTAAAATCGTACATCTTCATTTGATATTTAAAAGACAAATGGACAATAGATGACGTGATCGTAATTGGTTCAGATGACTCACAGCGTGTATTTGGAAAGGAAACTCATCATTTTCTGCTACAACCTGCTCTGGAAGTCTGTAAAAACGAACCTAAATGACAGGGAAAGAACTGTTTTCTAACTTTTGTAGGATATACTTTGTAACACTAGATATACTATATCATAATCGTAGGAATAATAGCTTTTATGGACAAACTGGATGGTACTGATTCAATGAATGGTACTTTTCACGATGAATCTGTAGTTATATACCTTGAAATGATTCACTAAAAGACTAAAAACATTGACTCGCAGGGTGATATGTGCGTATGTTCCGCACTGTTTTAACAGGTGCGTTATTCTGTAGATCTTGTGACTGATAAATGTGAGCAATGTTTTGTTTTCATCTCTTATGTCACACTAGTTTATATACAGTCTGATAGTAGCGACATGCTTTCAGCTTGCCGTGTGGACATTTGAAGAAGACAATGACAATAAATACATGTACGAGATGGTGTTGCGTTACCTTTCAGAACAAAATTAATTTTTCATGCATTTTTGCTTTAAGCGTCTAAATCCATATCGTCCTTTGTTGAAGCTTCTATAATAGCAACTGAAGTAGTGTGACAAATAATAACATCATACACAGTCTGGTAACAATATATATATACCCGGTATGTGACAATATAAAACCAGAGTTATACAAATATGGGAGAAAAAACCCAGTAATTGATTGCCACACATAGATATAATTACAGCTTCTTAAGCAGACCTTCGACATGAAGATATAAGTAATGAACAATTCTTTTTTGTATTAATAAATGGATGACAATCACATTGTACAATATATTTGGTCATGTTGCTGCCATGCGTCGATACCATTCTTTCACGGCTGAATTACAACAATACCTGGATCTGGTCAAGACCACACGTATCGAGAGTGAATACGGCTTGTATTGAGCTAGGACACGGTCCACACGTACAGTGTGTCCCCTGATGAAGACCAGGAGAGTCAGACTTGATGGCATTACTTACCAAGGATCTGCTCTCAAATTCAATTAGACTTCAACATGTGAGAGAAAGAGAATTGTCGGCTGGTCACGTGAGTCGCTCTGGACATGGTTGAAACTGGTAATTGTAAATTTGATCCTACAATAGCGTTATTGTTTGCTGTTTTCTTTATAGCATGCGATAGAGGCAACGTGTAGGTATCATACTACACGGGGGTATCATGTATCTAGAGCAGCCATGTATCTCACAAACTGACCAACACATTACCTGCGGATTGTACACATATCAGATTGTAAAAAATAACATGTAAAAACGAGACAATCAGAGATTGCAGACCCTCGCCCTTCAGATTTAGTAACTAAAATTAGGCGATAATTGAGAGTTTTGGTCTTAAGACCATCGGTTGTACGTCATACGATTGGGAATTGGCCAAAGAAAAATACAAAAATAAGTTGAAAATTTAATATTGATTAGAACCGGAGTAATAGCCAATGGTGTGATTTTCTTTTTTCCGTTGCCATGGCAACCGTTTTCACCCGATTTTGGCAAAATTTGAAAGGGACTGAGCCACTACCATAGCACTCCAGTCCTTTAAGTTTCAAATCGATCGGACCGTTTGCCTTTGAGTTATGAGCGCAGACATTTGCACGGAAACGTCGCTGGCCAAAAATAACCGAATTCGTGACCCCCAATTTTTCGACATCGGGCGATAATGGAGACTTTTCGTCGTACGACCATCAATCGTACACCAAACGATCGGGAATTGGCCAAAGAAAAACACAGAAAAAGATGGAAAAAATAATATCAAGTAGAACCGGAGTTAGAGCCAATTATGTGATTTTCTTTTTTCCGTTGCCATGGCAACCGTTTTCACCCGATTTTAGCAAAATTTGAAAGGGACTGAGCCACTACCATAGCACTCCAGCCCTATAAATTTCAATCGATCAGACCGTTTGCCTTTGAGTTATGAGCGCAGACATTTGCACTGAAACGTCGCTGGCCAAAAATAACCGAAATCGTGACCCCCAATTTTTCGACAGCGGGCGATAATGGAGAGTTTTGGTCGTTCGACCACGGGCTATATATCAGATGATCAGGAATTGGCGATAGAAAAATACAAAATTAGTTAGAAAAAATTATCTTGATTAGAACCGAAGTTATGGTCAATTATTGATTTTTACATTTTCCCTTGCCATGGCAACAGTTTTTGTCCGATTTTGACCAGATTCGAGGAGGATCGAGCCACTGAGATACCGCTTCATCTCTATAAGTTTCATGTTGATCGGACTATTCTCCTTTGAGATATGCGCGCGGACAGACAGACAAACAAACGGACAGACATCCAAACGGACAGACCCAATTACAATACCCTCTGCCCCTATCGGGGCGAGGGTAAATATACATGTCGTATTACAGACTCGATTTGCGTGATTGATTTATTCAGAGAGTTGTCGGTGTGAAGTGGGGGTAGAGATGGGAATAGGCGAAGACATGGGGTCATACCTGCTACTGAGGGATTAACACTGGTATGCAAATAAAACAATACATATGTTATAACTCCAAACGCACACATCTCAAGCGAGAAAAAAATCAGTTCACTAAATAAGTGACGAGTTATATATATAAAACCATGCGAGTGTGTTTTCCGCAAAAAGATATCGGTCGAGTTTGGTCTGGCGGATGAATTCAGGATGCACGAGTCCGAAGGACAAGTGTACTCTGTGCTCATCCGTCAGACCAAACGAGACCGATATCTTTTTGCGGAAAACACACGAGCGTGGTTTTTATTTTATCACACACAACTGTTCAGACATAATTCTAGATATTGTCGTAGATCATACGAAAATTGTGAATGATTATTCATATAATAATATTAAATGTATAATATTCATGAATATGCCTGTTGTGATGTCCAAAAATCTCAAGTCGGCTTGGTGACATTCGGTTGCTAAGACATCGTGATGGAAAGGTTTCGGAGCCAGGTGACGTGAAGCTGGGTCGGTATCGGGCAGTGTTCCCAGAGAGTGTGGAGAATGATCTGCGTGACCACATCCAACACATGGAGAAATGTCTTTATGGACTTACCACCAAAGATGTGCGTTGCTTGGCCTTTGATCTTGCAGAAAAACTGGGGCTCAAACATCCCTGGAAGGACTGTGCTGGAGTCGCATGGCTTCAGGGTTTTCTTCACAGGCACCGGGACATCAGCATTCGAAATCCACAGGGGACAAACTTATCGCGAGCCGTGGGGTTTAATCGACCGAAAGTGCAACAGTTCTTTGCCGTGTATCGGGAAATCTTAGATACAGGAAACTTCCCAGAATCCAGTTTCTGGAATATGGATGAAACTGGTATAACACAAGTTCAAAAGCCTTCAAAAATCTTGGCCACAAAGGGCAGTCGATTGGTGGCGAAAGTCACAAGTGGCGAGAAGGGGAACACTGTCACGGTTATCTGTGCATTTAGTGCATCTGGGGTGTACATCCCTCCGTTGCTGGTTTTTCCCAGGCAACGAATGGTCGATGCCCTGATGAAAGGTACACCCCCTCAGTCCATTGGGTGCGCAACAACATCTGGCTTGACAGACAGCATCATCTTTTTGAAATGGCTCCAGCACTTCACAGTTTTCACCAAAGCAAGTAAAGACGACCCACAGATCATTATATTAGACGGCCACCACAGCCACAAAACACTCGGTGCTATCGAATATTGCAGAGACCACGGTATCCACCTCATCACCTTACCACCTCACTCCACCCACAGGATGCAGCCTTTGGACAGGTCATATTTCAAGGCGCTGAAAACAGCTTACAACACAGAAGCAGATAGGTGGATGCTGCACCACCCTGGAAAAAGGATCACGTTCTATGAAATGGGCGAGATATTCGGCAGGGCCTACCTGAAGACTACGTGTCCAGATAAGGCCATCAATGGATTCCGTGCCTGTGGACTTGTACCCTTCAATGCAGACATATTTTGTGATGCCGATTTCCAAGCTTCCATGGTCACAGATGAAACTGCCCAGTCAGGTGCATATATTTCAGCGTGATCCATCATCGAATTAGATCCAATAAAACTAATAGCTATTTTCATCTGACAAATATTGTATCAGTTTATTACATTCTTAAGTTGTTGTTTATTTCAGCAACAGAACTGGCTCCTCAGGCGGCTGTGGTAGCGGCTCCTGTAGCAGGTGCAGTAGCTATTCCGACAGCAGCAGCTACTCCATCAGGTCATCGAGCAGATCCTCTGGTGGCTACTCTGGCAGCTCCTCCGGCGGCTACTCTGGTGGCTTCTCCGGCAGATCCTCTAGTGGCTACCCTGGCAGCTCCTCCAGTGACTACTGTGGCAGCTCCTTCGGTGGCTACTCTGGCAGCTCCTCCACCAGGTACATTGGCAGCTCCTCCGGTGGCTACTCTGGCAGCTCCTTCGGTGGCTACTCTGGCAGCTCCTCCACCAGGTACATTGGCAGCTCCTCCGGTGGCTACTCTGGCAGCTCCTCCAGTGAATACTCTGGCAGCTCCTTCGGTGGCTACTCTGGCAGCTCCTCCACCAGGTACATTGGCAGCTCCTCCGGTGGCTACTCTGGCAGCTCCTCCGGCAGCTACTCTGGTGGCTACTCTGGCAGCTCCTCCAGTGACTACTTTGACAGCTCCTTCGGCGGCTACTCTCACAGCTCCTCCAGCAGCTACTCTGGCAGCTCCTCCGGTGGCTACTCTGGCAGTTCCTCCAGCGGCTACTCTGGCAGCTCCTCCATCGGCTACTCTTGGAACTCCTCTTGCAGCTCCTCTGGCAGCTCCTCCGGTGGCTACTCTGACAGCTCCTCCAGCGGCTACTCCCTCAGCTCCTCCGGTGGCTACTCTGGCATCTCCTCCGGCAGCTGCTCCGGTGGCTACTCTGGCAGCTCTTCCGGCAGCTCCTACGGCAGCTACTCTGACAGCTTCTCCGGCGGCTACTCTTGGAACTCCTCCAGCGACTACCAGCGACTCTGGTAGCTTCTGCGGCAGCTGTGGAGGCCCATGTTCTAACCGATGAGGATGACCCTAAGCCTGGTCCTTCTGGATTGAATTCTGGTAAGTGCTGTATAAGTAGAATATAAACATGAGAACCACACAGTATGGGATAGTTTTTCCCACCCCTGGGGATACGGGGTGAGATGACCTGTTGATTGGATACAATTCTGGTGCATTCTGGCCTAGTCTCTGAAGATGTTTTGGCTGTCAATCTGTGGTTTGCTGGTTTGAACTCCACAACATATTGACTGGGCCTTTTCACTCGGATGTAGTAATGACTGAGTCTTTACATTATTCAGGGGGTGTCCGAGAGCTGATCAGAACTCTGACTCTGGAAGGCAGAGTCAGCAGAGGATCTGACATCTTCACCTTATAAACATATGCTGTAACAGAAGGCCAAGAAAACCAAGAACACTCAAGAAACTGAAACAAAGAAACAAAATAAGACGAGAAAGAAGAAACAAACAAAGACCACCAGGAAGCAACCAAAGAAGACAACGGCAAAGCAAACGAAGAAGACTGGTTCCAAGGCTTCACGAGGTCGGCAGTCTGACAGCAGCTGCAGTGATGATGACGAGTGGCCGTGCTTGGTTTGTGGTGAGCCTTTTGCCAACAGTGAGCCAGGCGAAACGTGGGTACAGTGTATGGTGTGCACAAAATGGGCACATGAAGAATGCTCCCCCGGATGCCCAAGATTCATCTGCCAGAACTGCACATCTGATATTTCAGATGAAGAAAATGGATGCGAAGAGTGAATTTTTTGTTCATGTTTCATGGTTATGTTTGATCATTATATACTGGATCATTTATGAATTGCATGTATTCTATTGACCAGTGGTTCGAGAGGTTTTCAATCGAGCGTGATTGAAACGCTGCTGTAAATTTTGATTTGTAACAGTTACACAACTTGTGGTTCGTCTCAACCTTTGGTGACTAAAAAAACCCCCAGTTATCCTAAGCTATAGGTCAATAAACTACTGTAATTCATGTATTTTATGTGATATGCTGATATACTTGTCAAAAAATAATCCTATATGTAACGTTTGACGTCCGCTACCTAGGGCGCAAGCGCCCCGCACGGTGACACGGTCACGGCGGGCGGCGTGATTACTTTTACTATAACCAGGTAACAGTCCGTCCGTACAAATTTGGCCATCATACATCACATCATAACACATAAACATACAAAATACTTTATACATCAGTTATGGTAATGTAGCCCGTGGTGTGGAGCATGAGACGCCATGGGAGCGGCCCCCCAGAACCCAAGCACGTGGGCGTGTTGCTGGCCGGACTCGCCAACGGTACTGCCGCGGGGATAGAACCGCGGACAGCCTGACGGTCTGCCAGAGCCTGTGTCGCACCATCCCAGGGCGAAGCAATAGATCATCTGAACACTCCCTCCCTCGGGTCAAATAGTTTTGTCTGTTACAAGGAGCACCGGTCAATATTTGTATAATAGTAGACTTTAATAACTGCAAATGTGGGGCAAAACGCCCATACCCAGGCGTTTTGCCTCATGTTGAATGGCGTTTTGCCCCACGCTTGGGCAAAACGCCCAGTTATGTTTGTTATTAAAACTAGCAATTTACCAATACATGTAGCATACATCAAAACCTCAAATGACCCCACAAAACACTGTGTTGTGAAGCGGTTATAATTGTCCACTGAGTTAATCCCAGCTGATAATTGTCGTCAAAATAATCGTAATTTCCCTTAGCTAGGGCGTTTTGCCCCACCCTACCCTACCAACACAACACAAAAATGCAACCAACACATTTGTTGAACATGTTCTAATATATGTTACAGTATATTCTAATGTGATGATGATATGTAACTCCTTTTTCTTGATTCAATATTTGGTTTTCGAATATTTTTTTTTTGCAGTATTTGGTTCCACATGCTATATTTCCAAGTGCCAGGACGGCTCAATAATTTGTGTTCTGTCCCGTCTGCTGGATTATGTGGATTGACTTTGATTGGCACTTCACTAGCTGGTAAGTTTGAATAATTTCTAAATGTCACACCTCATGTTGGGAAACGATAAGATTCTTAATCCGGAGACGTTCATTGGTTGTGTTTGAAAAAAATACGTGTCCCATGTGTCGGTCTTGTGTAAACTGTCAGATAAAACGTAAGGTCCGATCAAAATAATGCTTCAATAGATAGCAGTTTAATCTTAGCCCGGACTGTATTCAAATGGATCGGAATATTTCGTCATCGAGTTGTAAAGATGCAAACCATTTTGTATGCTGGATATGTGTGCATATTGGTGTACATGTAAATTTCTAATTGAACAGACGGACGAATGCGGCACGGACAGTATCAATGTTTTGTGCGTCGGTTATAGTATATCGTGTTGTGGTTAAACGATTTAGGCTATAGTCTTTTCAATGGGTGTCCCTGACAAGAGCTATGTAGTTTATATACATAGGATATAGCCTCTGACCAGCCTGTGGTCAGCCCATGCATTGTGATCAGATGTATTGGTCCCGAATTTAGCATATGTATTTACATGTTGAAGGTACTCTTTTTCTGTGGCCACTCTCCTTATTCACAAAGAGTCCAGTGATTCTGGCCCCATTTCCGATGAAACCATGCATTGTAGCCAATCTCACCAGCCAGTATCGACAGCTGATCAAATTTCGGGGTAGAACCAAGTTACATACATGTATAGGGATAAGCGCCTCTTGCCTTACAGGAACACACCGGCAATGACCTTAATACTGAAAATTATCCTGTACATAACCATGAAGCTGATTCAATTGCCAAATTGAAAACAAAAAAATCACTTTGCAATGCCTGTTATTTTCATCCTGCTACTAGATGTAATAAACATGGAACCAATACCCAAGTATAAACTATCCGTGCGAACAAAACCAAGTCCGTTTTCCAATCTCAAAGTCCGGCACATGGAACAAACAGCGTTCCATGCTTCAGTTGATCGATTTGTTTTAGATCCAGTACAATAAAGAAATAACATAGTCGCCATTTTTCAATTTATCACGCATCGTGTTGATTTCTCATTGTGTATTGCCATTTTCAGTGAAGATACAAGGGACAGAAAATGATTGCCACACACAGTTATAACGTTCCTATCATTTTGGCGTAGTAATCGAAATCATGAACTGGATCATCCACTCAGCGAGTCTCATGTTTTTTTAGATTAATTTAAAAGAAATTGTACGATTTTTAACTTCTTTGTACAATCGACGATCATTCAGCTATAGGAATGTTTTTGGAAAAAGGTATAGATATAAACCAAGTGGGACATGATATCAATCCATTCAAATTATAAGAAAACTACGCGATAGGTAATATAAACTTGAAGTGAAGGTGTTCCTGCAAAACTTTAAGCATGGTGTCCATATGGAACAAAAAATAAAATAGACGGCTTATAGAGTGGAGATGAAGTGAAAGATATTTATTACCAGTGCACTTCTGTTCTTACCAACCATGGTTTAGTATTTCACATGTATCCAGCATAGAGCAGTGAGGTAACAGCTGTGTCCCAGCAACAGACAGTGTTGTCAGAGTTGCCTCGACCAGGATGTTGTCGTTTAGTGGTATGAATGTCGATCGTGAGGTAAAGTAATCCCACTGGCTTCGTTTCGAGAATCGAGTTGACTAATAGTACTAATAAACACATGAAATTTTAGAGATCGAAGTTAAACGAAAAGGTCAATGTGACATACGACCAATGGTCGTAAAGCCAAAATCAAAACCAAAATCATTCAATTGATGGGTTATCAGATGAAATCACCAAACTATGATTTCAAAACATTGCCAAAATTCAAACGAATTTCCACTAAATGTATGCTGAAAATGTCTGAGAGAGCTTGTAAATTTTGAAGATCAGCATTAAGAATCAAGGCCGTTATCGAAAACGCGTGAACACAAACACATTCATTCTTGTCATTTATTTACCACCAATATCCGATTATGCTTGTTCGTATCACCAAAATTACCTGTTATCATCGAAGTTCGAAAATGTAAGATTCATCAGCTGAAACTACAACTGTAGTGGCTAATTTTGAAGGGCAATGCTTTGCAATCTCTGATTGTCTAGATGCTTTACGGTCACACTTTTGGAGCCATTATGCGGCCAGTCATCATTCATGGCAGACTATATGTATCTGAGACAGAAAGATTTGGAATCATCACAATAATTTGATATCATGAAAGCCTGCATTTGTATGCATGTGGCCACGCACGGTGAAGACAGTAAACAACGTTTTCAGCGGAGGCATATATCGAGTGATTGCTATGATTGGTATTTTGCACAGGAAGAGTAGTCCCTTGTAATTGTGTGCATCTGATTATGTTGTGATCGACATTGGAGTTTGCTCTGTATCTGTCTGTCACTGTCTCGAGAACTAATCCGTCACTGATAACTACCGTGGAAGTTGACAAAACGTGTCATCACCATTATGCCGATATTGACATAAATCACAGACATTTGCACTCAGATGTTGATTACGATTAACAAGATTGTTTTCATAATATTTCATAGAGATCTGAGTAGGGTGCAACAACATGAAACCTGTAAAGCGCAAACTTAACAGTAAACTAGCCAATACTGAACACATTATTCTGTGCGCATGCCATGTCAGCAAATCAGTAACTAAAATGGAAACACATTATTCGTCTTATCTGTGAGAAATTATTTTGAGGAAGAAGAAAATGAGATATTATTTTGATGAAGGAGAAAGTACTATAATGTGAACTGTTGCAAAAATTACCACCGCGAATCTCCATGCTGTAGACAAGTAGTTCATTCTGCTCCATTAAACCTCATCACCGTGTAAATGCACTCAGGGTGGTTGTCTGCCCAACCGTCACGTGGTGCTTCGTTCTGGACTAAAATAGACCAGTATAGACACACGATGGCAGCGAGGCAGATTGTTCCACACCATGCTATCAATACAATACCGGCGGCCATTGTGTTGATCTCACACGCTGCCGCCAGCTCACAAGATGTATTGCCGGCAAAGAACTTTATCTGGGGACCCGGTGTGATTGTTTTGGGAACCTATCCTTAATTGCGAGCGAAGTTTGAAAGTTAATCACTTTGTTGTAGAACATCATGATAGATCAGTTTGTTTCTTGTGATAATTTATGATTGCGACAAAACTCACTCACTGAACCTCTGTGAACCTTCGGTACAGCAATTAGTATGTATATAAAAAATTAATGAAATTACTTTCCCTTAAGAATTCGGAGTTGAATACAGGTTGTTTAGTTTGGGGGTGTTTGTGTTCTCGACTGATTATTTGGTTGGGGGAATTCTTGAACGATCTAGAGCCGAATATAAATATGGGTATCGGAAGTATTTGGGTTTTCCTGCCGGGGTACGGAAACATCCGAGGTAGGAAACGAGTAGAACCGATGCCCAAATATGGACATCGGAGGTGTTCGGGGGTTCCCGTCAGGATACGCCAATATCCGTGGTGAGAACGAGGCTAGATCCTCCTTTCGAGTTTTTCTCCAAAATTTAAAGCAAGAAAGCGATTTGTCCCACCTAACACAGGAAGACTTTTTTCAGGTTTGGGTGTTTCCCACACCTGGTTTTTGTCCAAGAAGCGTACAACATCATGAAGGTTTGTTTGTGATATCAATTCGATCTGTACACGGCTGTTTTCACCGGATTTTCCCGTTTTGTTTACTTCGGGTCCCCTGCCGAGGGTGATAATGCCAATCATGGCGACCACTCAGATTTAGCTAAAACCGAACTTTTCCTTCGTATTAAAACCGTGTAGACACTAATCGCCAATCAGGCTAGGATGGCCAATACGTGTACCCTCAGTATTCCCTGGGAATGATATAAGGGGGCCGTCTTGGTGAGGTATCCTCCGGTCAATTGGTCGTATGTCAGTTAATCACAAGTGTTTTTTTCAATTCATTATAGTTTTTAAAACGAACGTGTGTTTCAAAATACGAGGTCTTTGGCACTATCGGACCTCTCGATCAGAGAAAGATATTTCCCATTAAATTCACATGGAGAAACATGGGAGTGACGCTCAAATTTAGATGAGGATTATCACGCACAGCTAGTCGGAACCGTATACATTTCAGTTCCTGGACCGAGACAAGCGTCTTTCATGTCACACTTCCGAAATTATTTCTGATGCAATGATACTTGGGCAACATTTGGTCATTTATCATTTCACGAGTGAGAACCACGTTTTGCAAGAGCGCTGTCGCAGTCACAATACTACAGGAAGAATGTGACACAGACACACACCAAATCAGTTGAACTATATTTAGAGTTTTAATGGGGTAGATACAATATTGTCACAGTGACGACGACCAGCTTGAAATCTGGTAAGATTGTCAGATCTATATCTTTGAGACTAGTGCACCAGACTTGTTACAACATCTGTTTTTTGTTTATGTCAATACCCACTGAATACGAAATTGTAAGAGAGTACAAACACATATGTACAGCAACAGTCAATAAGTTACCATTGTCTTGGATATTGGGACATCCTCGAGTTACAATGCAATGCCCAAGAATCAAACGTCATGAATTCAATGAATAGAACATTTCCTTTGGGAGCGTCCGCATTGCTCCAGCGTTCAATTAGTGCAATTGAGATGTAACCACTACCCAAGTACAAAGTATCCCGAGTGAATAAAATAAAATCATGTAATATTATTCATGAAAGATGCAAAAGGCATAGGGTATCTATGTTTTTCTCTAATATTTGTACCCGAGGACTCTGGACTATGGATTATCAACCTGATGTAGTTTGTTTCTGAGTTATCCTTCACTTGACACGCTTTCACCAAAATCATGGATTGTAGATATTGAAAACATGATATTTACGTTAAAAAAGGTCAACAATTTATGACATTTATGTAACTTATTATTTCGGTTAAAAACTCTGATACTTCAGTTGGAAAACATGACAGAAAGGTAACCCAATCATATCATAGTATATGATCGACTAAGGTTGTAGTTCAACCATGAGAGGTTGTAAAATGCAAGTCACTGGTAACACAACTAGTTTAATAATCTAAAATTAATTTTGATCGACGTTGTTCCCTGTGACAGCAAATTAACTATTCTAAAGACACGCCAAACATGCAGCTGAGAATGACAGCATTGAAAAACTACAAATGCGGTATGAAATCCACCCATTTTGTGAATTATGTCACGCATATATGCTGGACGTCAGAAGTAGAAAATTGTTACTGTCATATTGAGCAGACACGTGGCTTTATTAGACGGAGCAAGGACATCAAGAAGTAATGATATCTGTGACATACTGGCTCATTCGTCACCCAGTGGTCGGTGGTGTGTTTGCATGACACGGTCATTGCCCATTGATAGAGGAAACATCTGACAATCAATTTAGTACGTCGATCTAATGCACAAGTCACTCGATAAAACTGTATCGCAAGTGAATGAAGCTATTTCCATCAACCACTGTATCAGATGACCATTGAGACCACTCTGATTAAAACACCCAAAACCGTTCTTGATGAGTACATTGGTCATCTTGGGAAAATGCTAATTTAAAGCTATAATCCTTTTAGAATTGACAAAATTTATTCATTCTGTGGTAGCTTTGTTTTTAATAATTTCTAAATGTCACACCTCATGTTGGGAAACGATAAGATTCTTAATCCGGAGACGTTCATTGGTTGTGTTTGAAAAAAAATACGTGTCCCATGTGTCGGTCTTGTGTAAACTGTTTATAATTAAAGCTGTCAGATAAAACGTAAGGTCCGATCAAAATAATGCTTCAATAGATAACAGTTTAATCTTAGCCCGGACTGTATTCAAATGGATCGGAATATTTCGTCATCGAGTTGTTAAGATGCAAACCATTTTGTATGCTGGATATGTGTGCACATTGGTGTACATGTAAATTTCTAATTGAACAGACGGACGAATGCGGCACGGACAGTATTAATGTCTTGTGCGTCGGTTATAGTGTATCGTGTTTTGGTTAAACGATTTAGGCTATAGTCTTTTTAATGGGTGTCCCTGACAAGAGCTATGTAGTTTATATACATAGGATATAGCCTCTGACCAGCCTGTGGTCAACCCATGCATTGTGATCAGATGTATTAGTCCCGAATTTAGCATATGTATTTACATGTTGAAGGTACTCTTTTTCTGTGGCCACTCCCCTTATTCACAAAGAGCCCAGTAATTCTGGCCCCATTTCCGATGAAACCATGCATTGTAGCCAATCTCACCAGCCAGTATCGACAGGTAACCAAATTTCGGGGTAGGACCAAGTTACATACATGTATAGGGATAAGCGCCTCTTGTCTTACAGGAACACACCGGCAATGACCTTAAATACTGAAATTATCCTGTACATAACCATGAAGCTGGTTCAATTGCCAAATTGAAAACAGAAAAAAATCACTTTGCAATGCCTGTTATTTTCATCATGCTACTAGATGTAATAAACATGGAACCAATACCCAAGTATAAACTATCCGTGCGAACAAAACCAAGTCCGTTTTCCAATCTCAAAGTCCGGCACATGGAACAAATAGCGTTCCATGCTTCAGTTGATCGATTTGTTTTAGATCCAGTACTATAAATAAATAACATAGTCGCCATTTTTCAATTTATCAGGCATCGTGTTGATTTCTTATTGTGTATTGCCATTGAATGTGTGTATGAATGTGTGAACTGAAGTGTATCTTCAGTGAAGATACAAGGGACAAAAAATGATTGTCACACATAGTTATAACGTTCCTATCATTTTGGCTTAGTAATCGAAATCATGAACTGGATCATCGACTCAGCGAATCTCATATTTTTTTAGATTAATTTAAAAGAGTTTGTACGATTTTTAACTTCTTTGTACAATCGACGATCATTCAGCTATAGGAATGTTTTTGGAAAAAGATATAGATATAAACCAAGTGGGACATGATATCAATCCATTCAAATTATAAGATAACTACGCGATAGGTGTTATAAACTTGAAGTGAAGGTGTTCCTGCAAAACTTTTAGCATGGTGTCCATATGGAACAGAAAATAAAATAGACGGCTTATAGAGTAGAGATTAAGTGAAAGATATTTATTACCAGTGCACTTCTGTTCTTACCAACCATGGTTTAGTATTTCACATGTATCCAGCATAGACCAGTAAGGTAACAGCTGTGTCCCAGCAGCAGACAGTGTTGTCAGAGTTGCCTCGACCAGGATGTTGTCGTTCAGTGACATGAATGTCGAGGTTCGATCGTTAATAATACGGTAGTGTTATTGACAACATGACATGTAGTAATCCCACTGGCTTCGTTTTGATAATCGAGTTGACTAATAGTACTAATAAACACATGAAATTTTAGAGATCGAAGTTAAACGAAAAGGTCAATGTGACATATGACCAATGGTCGTAAAGCCAAAATCAAAACCAAAATCATTCAATTTATGGGTCATCAGATGGAATCACCAAACTATGATTGCAAAACATTGCCAATATTCAAACGAATTTCCACTAAATGTATGCTGAAAATGTCTGAGAGAGCTTGTAAATTTTGAAGATCAGCATTAAGAATCAAGGCCGTTATCGAAAACGCGTGAACACAGAAACATTCATTCTTGTCATTTATTTACCACCAATATCCGATTATGCTTATTGTTCGTATCACCAAAATTACCTGTTATCATCAAAGTTCGAAAATGTAAGATTCATCAGCTGAAACTACAACTGTAGTGGCTAAATTTGAAGGGCAATGCTTTGCAATCTCTGATTGTCTAGATACTTTATGGTCACACTTTTGGAGCCGTTATGCGGCCAGTCATCATTCATGGCAGACTATATGTATCTGAAACAGAAAGTTTTGGAATCATCACAATAATTTGATATCATGAAAGCCTGAATGTGTCTGCATGTGGCCACGCACTGTGAAGACAGTAAACAACGTTTTCAGCGGAGGCATATTTCGAGTGATTGCTATGATTGGAATTTTGCACAGGAAGAGTAGTCCCTTGTAATTGTGTGCATTTGATTATGCTGTGATCGACATTGGAGTTTGCTCTGTATCTGTCTGTCACTGTCTCGGGAACTAATCCGTCACTGATAAATACCGTGGAAATTACCCGGTAGTTATCACCGTAGTTATCACGGTAGTTATCACAGTTACCGACAAAACGTGTCATCACCATTATTCCGCAATAAATCACAGGCATTTGCACTCAGATGTTGATTACGATTAACAAGATTGCTTTCATAATATTTCATAGAGGTCTGAGTAGGGTGCAACAACATGAAACCTGTAAAGCGCAAACTTAACAGTAAACTAACCAATACTGAACACATTATTCTGTGCGCATGCCATGTCAGCAAATCAGTAACTAAAATGGAAACACATTATTCGTCTTATCTGTGAGAAATTATTTTGAGGAAGAAGAAAATGAGATATCATTTTGATGAAGGAGAAAGTACTATAATGTGAACTGTTGCAAAAATTACCACTGCGAATCTCCATGCTGTAGACATGTAGTTCATTCTGCTCCATTAAACCTCAGCACCGTGTAAATGCACTCAGGGTGGTTGTCTGCCCGTGGTGCTTCGTTGTGGATTAAAATAGACCAGTATAGACACACGACAGCAGCGAGGCAGATTGTTCCGAAAACTGCCATCAATCCAATACCGGCGGCCATTGTGCTGTAGTCACAGGCTGCCGCCAGCTCACAAGATGTATTGCCGGCAAAGAACTTTGTCTTTATCTGGGGACCCGGCGTGATTGTTTTGGGAACCTATCCTTAATTGCGAGTGAAGTTTGAAAGTGAATCACTTTGTAGAATACCATAAATAGATCAGTTTGTTTTGATAATTTATGATTGCAATAAAACTCACTGAACCAGATTTTTGCTCGATGAACTTCGGTACAGCAAAATGCATGTATCAACTCCTATGCAATATTATGTGATTAAGTAGAGGCAAGGGGATGTTTGTAGGCCTACATGAAAAGGGTTCAATGAACTATGACTTATCAAGTGTTTGATTTATAAATATGAATTTATAATTTTTTTCACAGCTTTTCATACCGGAATTGAAAATGATCAATCGAAAATATCAGATTGTATTTCTTGCAATCGGTCATATGTCAATTAATCGCAAGTGTTTTTTTTTCGAATCAAATTGCGTACACCTCTCGCCCAGGGAAAAATATTATCGATTGGGAGTGAAGCACAAATTTAGATGAGGATTATCACGCACAGCTAGTCGGAACCGTATACATTTCAGTTCCTGGACCGTGACAAGCGTCTTTCATGTCAAACTTCCGAAATTATTTCAGATGCAATGATACTTGGGCGACATTTGGTCATTTATCATCTCACAAGTGAGGACCACCTTCTGCGAGAGTGCTGTCGCAGTCACAATACTACAGGAAGAATGTGACACAGACACACACTAAATCAATTGAACTATATTTAGAGTTATAATGGGTAGATACAATATTGTCACAGTGACGACGACCAGCTTGAAATCTGGTAAGATTGTCAGATCTATATCTTTGATACTAGTACACCAGACTTGTTACAACATCTGGGACTGTCGAGTTGTTTTATGTCAATACCCACTGAATACGAAATTGTAAGAGGGTACAAGCAATTATGTACAACAACAGTCAATTAGTTACCATTGTCTTGGATATTGGAACATGCATGAGTTGAAATGCAATGATGCCCAAGAATCAAACGTCATGATTTCAATGAAAAGAACATTTCCTTTGGGAGCGTCCGCATTGCTCCAGCGTTCAATGAGTGCAATTGAGATGTAACCACTACCCAAGTACACAGTATTCCACTACCCACTAACCAAGTACAAAGTGAATAAATCAAAACCATGTAATATTATTCATGAAAGATGCAAAAGGCATTGGGTATTTATGTGTTTCTCTAATATTTGTAGCCGAGGAGACTGGACTTTGGATTATCAACCTGATGCGGTTTGTATCTGAGTTACCCTTTATTTGACACGCTTTTACCAAAATATCAGGATTGTAGATATTGAAAACATGATTATTACCTTGGAAAGTTTAAGAAATAATTCCAAGTATGTGAATTATTAATACGGTTGAAAACTCCGATAAATCAGCTGGAAACCATGATAGAAAAGTAACCCAATCAAATCATAGTGACAATTTTTGTTCCTAGTATAATGATCGACTAAGGTTGTAGTTCAACTATGAAAGGTTGTAAAATGCAAGTCACTGGGTACACAACTAGATTATTAATCTAAAATTAATTCTGATCGACGTTCTCCCCTGTGACAGCAAATAACTAACTATTCTAAAGACACGCCAAACATGCAGCTGAGAATGACAGCTATGAAAAACTACAAATGCGGTATGAAATCCACCCATTTTGTGAATTATGTCACGCATATACTCTGGACGTCAGAAGTAGAAAATTGTTGCTGTCATATTGAGCAGACACGTGGCTTTATTGAGACCGAGCGACGACATCAAGAAGTAATGATATCTGTGACATACTCGCTCATTCGTCACCCAGTGGTCGGTGGTGTGTTTGCATGACACGGTCATTGCTCAATGATAGAGGAAACATCTGACAATTAATTCAGTATGTCGTTCTAATGCACATGTCACTCGATAAAACTGTATTGCAAGTGAGTGAAGCTATTTTCATCAATCAGTGTATCAGATGACCATTGAGACCACTCTGATTAAAACACCCAAAACCGTTCTTGATGAGTACATTGTTCATCTTGGGAAAATGCTAATTTAAAGCTATAATCCTTTTAGAATTGACAAAATTTATTCATTCTGTGGTAGCTTTGTTTTGTCTATAGAATGAGAAATCGTACAAATTTGGGTCTGAAAATGTGCATTACGTGCCTAATTTGAGTTGCCAAATCAAGATTCAAACTCGGGCCAGTCAATCTTGCATCAATTTTTCACTCAAAGCGGCCCGCCTTCGGGCGAGTTCTACACACAGTCTCATGACGTCATTGGTATTTGTCTAGATACTGTGGCAACTGGCATTGTAGGCGGGCCGATCATTCTCTATCCACTGTTTTCATGCACGATTAACGGCACATTTCTAAGAATCTATTGTCGAACTGTGCATATTTCCTATAGATTCCCGACTATCTCGAGATGTACTTTCAAGTTTGCGTGACAAACAAGAATGCTAAATTTGGCTGATTTTAAAATTGATTCCAACTTTAATACCTCTTGTACCATTCAATACACGATATATATGCACTTCGGCGAAGAGGCCAACGAGACAATGACATGATGGCTCTCAAGGATAGTGCATATCGCAGTCGTTACAATTATAAAATTCGTAACATCCGAAGTACAGTGCACCTGTGTGCTTGCGCCTGATGTTTTCTTTTTACCGCCACTGTTTGCTTAAAATCGTCTTGTAAGAAACATACTACTTACGCGTAAGTCGACTGCTTGTACACGCGTAGGTACTAATATATATACCATTTTATTTCATTCATATAGATAAAATGTACCAACTGCTTCCCCCATTATGAGTAATTTGAAACATTTAATGAAAATGTATTCAAGGAATGCAAATTATAAATGCTTATAAAACGTTTCTGAGTATTGTCAGCCTGGCAAGACCGCGAAGCTTCACAATGATGCTCCTTTTGAACTACTTAGGTAGAGATGCGCAATAATGTGTCATAGACCTGAACCGTAAATGACATGTAAACGTGGCCATGCTTTTTGAAATAGCCCATAATTTGCTTGCATTTAAGCTATGGGTAGTATCTGGCTGACTAGACTGTGAGATATCATTCTTCCAGACTAATCTCACTGAATATTTTGTGTGACACCCAAACGACTGTACTGCCATGTGACACCCTAACGTCTGTAGCTACATGCATTTGTTTTCCAGTTCTTTTAATGGCCTATAGATAGCAACAACAATACACAATTTCACGTTAAATAATAATACATGTACTCGAGTGAATGCCAAAGTCGAAGCTTACAAAATCGGAGTCACTTTCAAGCAGTCTTTATTTTTTCCGATGCAGCTACCTAGTCAATATCAGATTGTTTGTCCGAATGTCCACAGGGTTCAAATAATGTGACCAATTCCTTGTGCCATTTTTAAGACACTTACTGCCACAGTCGAACCTGTTTTCACCCTCCACGATCTGGAGTTTGTTCCGTACTCTAGAAGGTATGGTTCTAGCTTTATAATCATTCACCTGACTCTGACGTCGTGTCAAACATGTCCTTGCTAAGTCGTCATTGATGTGATACTGAATTCACATTGAACTTGTAAGATGACCCATATATCTACTGGAACCAACATCACGAGGTATACGGTAATACATGTAGAAGCAGACTCTCTACAGGAAACACGCAGTGGGCACAATAAAACTACCTACCCTGAATCAGGTTAACATCATGGTAATATGAGCATGGCATTCACGTCATGCCACTGATTGCCGAGAATATTTCTACAAGACTGTAGTATCGTCCTTTGATAACCCTGCACTATTCACTGAACAGATATCATCAGTCAACGTGTGCCAGAAATACCAGTAAGTCTCAACAAAACTTAATTCGTGAATTTTAACAATGTCATTTTTAACTTCATGACATTTTAGGAAAAGAAAAAATTGCATTTATGTTGCATTCCATAATATGCAATCACACGTCTGCTTAATCGCGTGTTACGCTATTACATTGAATTCCTAACTACAAGGTCTGCTTCACGAAAGTGACACAAATCTTCTTATTTCATTAGTATATGTCTGATCAAACCAGAAGATATTACAGGAGAAGCAGACCTATTGTGCTTTACATCTTTCGGTGGAGACGGTAGAGACAGTTTTATGGCATAATAGTGATGAATGACCAGGGTGCTTTTGTAGAATGGACAACAGTCCTATGGTAGTCTTAATGATTCATTGCTACCAAGTATGTGACCTGAATTCAACACATCATTCGGTTGCTCGGTATATTTTTACGAAAACCCAGCTTATCAAAAATGTCTGTTTGAACGATGCGTTTCACAGAATGCCCCTCCCTCAACCCGGGTCAAGGATGCTATGACACACAAACACTATTGTTATTGTCTATCCAATAATTGTGATGCATTCCCAGCCCAAAATGTCCTTGTGAATATGTATGAGTTGTGTGAGGACTTCTGTCCAATATGTAAGTTATTTAAACCCTCTAAGGCCAAAAAAAAGTATTATGGTTCTGGTTATTGGGGTCCCCGAAAAAGTGATGCGACGACGCGATTTTTTTCCCCCTGTTTTTTTGTTGCTAAAATTGGCGGCCGACGACTGATCCGGTCAAATATGGCCCATTTGGCCAACCATTTTCGCCTAAAATTGGCTGTTCATTAGCGACCCGGTTGAATTTGCCCTGTTTGGCCAGCTATACACCAAGTTTTGCAATGTCAAACACACTCGGGACTATTTTACTCGATCATCATCTCCCGAGAATCGGTGTATGGGTGTCAATTTACTAAAAAAAAAAAGATATTCACCTCTCAAAAAGTGATGCGCGCGATTTTTTTTGGGGGGTTTTGAAAAAAAAACGAGTGATGCGCGGGGTTAAAACTGACGCGCGCGCCTAACCAGAACCATAATACTTTTTTTTTGGCCTAATCAGTCCAGTGAAGTCAGATCCGAGTATCGAGTTAGAGAAATCTAATCCAGTCCGTCTCTTAATATCGTAAGGTTCGCCCAATCAGTATGCTGAGCTCTTATACTACTCGTCCACGCAATGAATGCCGTTTTATCGGTCAGTCACCTTTTTAATCCTGATTGAAAATGGAAGAATTCGTACTATACCCTAGTTGGGCCGCATTGTTTATTCCATAAGGGAACGAACCTATGCAAGCATCCAAAATCATTCCACCTTGTATGGGTTATATTGGGTTATACTGGTATGGGTTTTACTAGGAGGACGTGCACAGGGCGCATTCCACTTTCGACACTTCTGCTTGAGGACTCGAATTGATATGCACCGGCGAACTATCTTGGAATGGCAATGGACTTCATTGATTATGTGAACAAAATGAACTTCCAGTTTGTGACCAGATGTCAATTTCCATTGTTCGACACTAGATTCTTAACATCCATTGGAATATATATATAAAAAATATTATTCACTGCATGCTAGAGTCTCAAAACCATGATGAATATTCCAGTCAATCATTTTTTTCACTTGACGCAGAACAGGGCGAATAATTCATGCTTGTTTATATCCGGATGATCTATCTTGCTCATTGACATGTGCAGGTTTTCTGAGAAAACTAGCCAGGAAGCACCAACTGCTTTAATCAATTTATTCAGACGCAATTCATACAACTTAATATCATATAAAAATGCAAGCTGGAGACAGTACGAGGTAAATGATGTATCACTTACCACCGAAATAAAATGATTAAAGCTATAATCACTTTTAGAATTGTCAAAATTATTTATTCTTTTGTACCTTTGTTTTGTCTATAGAATGAGAAATCGTACAAATTTGTGTCTGAAAATGTGTATTACGTAAATTGAGTTGCCAATTCAAGATTCAAACTCGGGCCAATCAATCTCGCATCAAATTTTTCCTCAAAGCGGCCCGCGTTGCGAGCGAGTTCTACACGCAGTCTAATGACGTCATTGGTATTTGTCTAGATACTGTGGCAACCGACAATGTAGGCAGGTCGATCATTCTCTATCCACTGTTTTCATGCACGAGTAACGGCAATTTTCTAAGTATCTGTTGTCGAATTGTGCATATTTCCTATATATTCCCGACTATTTCGAGATGTACTTTCAAGTTTGCGTGACAAACAAGAATGTTAAATTTGCTGCTTTTACAATTGATTCCAACTTTAATCACTTCTGTCTTTGTGAGACGGCAAGCAAACTAACGTGGAACACAAATATGACACCTGCAGGTTCGAACGCTGTTGTAAACAGGGATGTACATGGGCTCACTCAATGGAACCATATGGATGCACTAGTATACACATGATACATTGGACCCGAGCATGATCAAAAGGACTTTCTGGTGAGGTCGGCGATCGACCATTCAATAGTCTATGATAAGGTATATAGAGATATTTATACAATTGTATGAGCGCCCTAGTACACAAAAGACCAGGTCCGAAACAATATTAGGCTTACCTTATTCCAAATAGGGCAAATGGAAGTGATAAGCAGAAATATGGGCAAGAGGAGCGAAATCCTCAACGATATCTGATATCGAGGCATTGATCAAATACATATTTGTACAGCGGTAATAATTTCATGTATTTCTGGCGTCGTCAACATATATACATGTACATTATGAAACGAGATGTCTCAACAAAATAAAGCGATATGGTGACGTGTTTCGCCATGTGACAACAATGCCAGAATATCCAAGTGCTCCTCACTAGAGAATTCCACTGAAAATTCGTCTGTATATACAGATGTCATTCGTATAATAAAGTAATGATATCGGTGATGGTCAGTAACTTCAGGCTGATTCTGCACTTTCTATGCAAATATAATTCCGCTTAGATAAAAGACCACATCAACATAATATGTAAAAAGAATATATACACTAGAACTGCATTGTTGTTGTTTTTTATTCGGGTGTGTTTCCATCACATTGTGTTAATAGTGTTATTATTATAGTGAATATTTTAAAGCAGCTGCCTTCTTAACCAGTCATAATTTTTGGAAAACTTTATTTTATACTAAACATGCTAAACTAACTGAATGAAACATACTCACAGCAAATATAATGAAAATAACCAGTCCTCAGGGAAATTTTGCTCATTTGAACAGGCGGTTCTCGCGTAAATACAGGAACTGGGATTATCGTCACTAAATAATCCCAAGTTTGGTGATTATTTGGATGTCATATATCCTAAGGAACTTGAAATTAAGGATACTACAGACTCCGCTAATTTTTCCAACTATCTAGACCTGAGGTTGGAGATTGATAATGATTCTAACCTGTCAACTAGATTATATGACAAACGTGATGATTTCAATTTTTCCATAGTAAATTATCCTTTTCTAAGCAGCAACATTCCTATGTCACCGGCATATGTTGTGTTTGTTTCTCAGCTTATACGCTATTCCAGAGCTAGTTGCAAATATGAGGACTTTGTCTATCGAAGTGCCTAGCTAGTCTCTAAACTGCTGCGACAAGGATATGTTATACCAAGACTTATAGCTGCGTTCAAGAAATTCTATGGACGTCATCATGATCTGGTTGATACATACACCAAATCCATGTCTGCCATGCAACTGGATCTATTTTCATGTTAATTTTGGGGAATTCATGACGGGTGCCACTAGTGGGGCAGGAAATGCTCACTCTTTCCAGAACACATGATTTCGCCTCCTAATGGCCATTTTTGGGGGGTTCATGAGTTTCCCTGTCATTTTTGTTTTCTCTCACTTCGTATGCCTGATATGACTTTCTGTCCCCGGACTATGAGATTGGATAACGGACCCTGTTTTGTTTGCTCGGAATACTTAATACTGGGTATTGATTCCACGTCTATCCATCACACGCAGATGTAAACAAAGCATAGAAGTGCGAGATAGACTGACAATTCCACGCACATCATGGTATATCACTGATTATTTTCTCATAACTACACTATATATGTACATACGAACCGGAAAATGTACTCGATGTGGACTTTTAAGCGCGATTTGGGCATTTGTTTACATTCGGGTTTGATGGATACACTTCGTTTGTTTATTTACAAAACCGGTACAAAATGGGCACTAAAACGGACGAAAAGACAACTCGGACTGACTGTAATCGTTGAAATCATTCAGCACACCTTTTGTTATATTGCATTAGATGTGTTTAGCAAAAAAAATGGTTTTGAAAAAGAAATTGCATACATTCGAAGGCAGCAGCTTTAATCATTATGTGTTCCACTGCCTTAGAGTCAAACATTGATTCCACATAATGAGTGGCATCCACTTTGTATCTTCCTCTGAATTAAAGAATCACAAACATAATCTCTGAGGAAGCCATTACCAAGTAATGTCCGCCTACTTTGTATGAATTGCGCGAGGACACACCGACATATTCGTACATAAATGTCTCATGACATGACACAATAACGGAAGTCCAAACGAGACTTTATCGTTCTGGTGATAAGCACTACATGTCTCCGAGCTAAAAGCCCCACGACCTGAAATGAAGATATACGTTTATTGCTTTTCGATTCAGTCCTTCCCAGCACAAAAAACAGGCTGGACTGGCGGGGAATACCCAATACTTGCTCCAGCATTTTGGCGAGTTTGTTGAGATTGATGAATTCGAATGGCTGACAAATTATATACCAGATCGTCGCAGCTCGGGTAAATGACTGAGCATTGATTTGGGGTATAGTAGGTTGGTTATTGACGAGTTGTGGCTTTGATTTCAATAGCGCAAGGCATTTTATTGGCGTGGTAAAGTCACGTCAAATAGCGTTACTCGGGGACCGTTTAAAAGTAATATACGCTATTTGAATTGTCGGAGAATAAAAGTACACAGATAACTGGTGATTTATGGAAAAATCTAATTGTCAAAATGTTGTTACAAACAGAAGGAGCAAAATATGGCAAGGAGTCATGTGCTCAATTCTCAATGGTCCTGGAAAAACGTTATCGGTAATGCATTTTCTATGTCTCGAATAACTAGGCTCAAATTTCCATTTCGTTTTCTTGAAAAGCTTCTTTTGTGCAGTACCTTATTTAGGTCGCTCAGAGAATTGATGCTACTATTATTGTGTATGACTTAATTCATAATAATTTATGATAAAAAAGGAATGATAAAAAGTGTTTTATGTTAAATGTGGATATCGTTAGTCATTTATGAAGGGAGTCGACGATTAGCGTTATTTCATGATTCCAAATTGAATACCAATTAAAGGACCAGAAAATAGCTCACATCATCTTCGAAGAAACCTGTGATGGGGCATATCAACCAAACGATTAGACACCTGTATGATCAGTGCCCCGTATTCACTTAGGTTATTGCTTGTCATGTGTGAATAATGCAAATGGTCGCACAAACATATTGCACACAGTTTCAGCATGTGGTATGTACATGTATTCCTTATGTCCATATGAACATATTCACTCATTTCAAGTCAACCGAAAATCTTCCACTTCTGTTTCATTGACGAAAGTAGAATTTCATATCTTCAACAAACATCCACATCCACCGCTAAGATATTTTCACATATTTTATGAAAGTAATACTTGATGCAAGCATTGTGTCAGGTGCATTCTATGGCATTGTACAGAGGTTGGGAACAGAGGGTGTGTCGATATGTATGTCCTGTAAATGGAATATGGGTGGACAAGGCTTGATGTCAATATAGTCCATGGTCTGACAAGAAATGGTTGAATGTATTGCATGTCTTAGGTGTCATCAGATTACCGTGCAAGCCTCCTACACAAGGTAATGGACCTGATGTGGTGTTGCATTACCTTACCAAATAAAATTACCTGCTTTCATCATACATTTATAGCGCGTTGTAACTCCATTTCATCTTTTCTTGTCGCATGTTTAAATGCAGCCAGATTGAATTAAGTTCGTGATGTATTATACATATTCTGATTCATCACGTTCTGAGATATTTACACAGTTATGGAATAAACCACACAAATTGGTAGTAAAACACTCTTTGTTTTGAGCTTGAACATGCACGCACTGGGTATCCGAGATGTCTACCAGACAAGTCAGACATATCCCAAGGGTCGGCTCTTAAAATTCAATCAGCCTACATCAAGTGCTAGAGGACAGTGTCTGCTGATCGTGTGAGTCGCTCTGGATATTGTTGCAATTAGTAATTGTAAATTTGATCCTACAACAGCGCCATTGTCTGTTGCTGCCTTTATAACACTTGGTAGAGTCAATGTGGAGGCATCACACCAGACGTCTGTATTATGTATCTATATCATCCATGTCTCTGAAACATGACCAACACATGTGTCACAGATCGAATTTCCGAAATCATCCACATTTTATCTCGCTGGATCAAATATAATAGACTAATATCAATTACGAAGACTGAGACATGTATATGTGACAACTATTCGGTGCGGCTTGTGGTACACATTTTCTTAAGGACACCGTGCTTCAAGTGTGCTCGCGACCTCCTTGTGAACAGGAATACACTCTGGCGACTGGCGTCATATTACACTTCTGAGGATTTTGTAGTGTGCTCAGGATGTAATATTCTCTAATTGACCTTGGTGTATTCCGGGAATTGTCGGTTAGAGACGAGTATATACATGGGAGTATATCTTTGCTGATTAGGGATTAGCATTGTACAAAACAAGATGGTTTGTTTAAGATGGTCGTCGCCAATTGCATTTTCGTCAATGTGAATGACGCTGAAAGTAAGAAGCAGCCTATTACCAACAACCCAACGAGATTTTGAGGATGACAACAACGAACCTAAAATACAACATTTTGGAATGAAGACAGAAAAGCCCGACCACACAAATACAGCCAAAGTCATATTGGCGGAATTAAGGGTAGACATTGTGTGAAATGCTATTTTCTTATAGTCAAGCCAATGTAGCACTGTGTCTGCAATAAACCAAATCTGGTTTGATATTCGAGACTGAATAAGAAATTTGTTTAAATCATAATGTGTATACATACAGCACCAGTACGAATTGCTCGCTTAACTAGGCGGAAATACAAGGACGACTGGGTGGGTTCAGTCCTATAGCACCATCAATCTTTTGTTCATCTAATATAATTTCGAAGAATACTGATCGAAATTTTCTTGAAACTTTTGTGATACCTAAAGACGAGGATTCTTCCTTATCTGTTACACTAGTAATCACAATGTTTTTGATGAGCAGGGAATATGTCATGATCTGACAAGCAGACTGGAATCTCTGTCCAAGCGATGTCGTGCTTGATAAACGACACAAGTTACATTTCATCAGATGTCTGATAATGCGCAATGTTTGTGTAAATGTTTGTGAAATCTGCTGGATGTGAGAAACAATACATCATTCATAATATGAGGACTAAAAAAAATAATTTTCTGTTTCTCGTCCCCGCCCGGCTGTGTTCAAAAGCAGCCTCCTGGATTTTTTTATTTGCGATTCTCAAATAAAAAATAAAAAGTGTTCCCGCCCCTATTTTGAGAATAGTGAATGATCGAGACACCGAATCACAGCATGCAACATTGACATATATTCAACTTACCACTCTCCGCCACATGAGACAAAGACACTACCAGTTTTCAAAAACAGTTATTCCACATGTGGGAACATGTTAGATAACTCATATGAAATTGTGATCACGAACTTATTTACTATATTTCCTCATGTATACTTCAATGGACATATTAACTGATAGAATGGTTCTCCACAATTACTCATCATTGCAATATATTATCAACTGACGGTTCTCCATCATAACACTACTAGTACACATAATCATCCTGTCTGTGCTGACTGCTAGGATGATGGCACACCAGTAGTGCCAAGGTGCCAGGCCACGAGCTTTCAAACCCAAATACATCAAGCCTCTAGAAATGAAATCATTAAAGTCATATGTTACACATGATTTCAATTCTGAAGGATTGATTTATTTGTGCTTGAATGTGTCTGTGCGCAAGTGTTTTTTTTAAATCAATCATTAAATCAAATTTAATTTCATTTCATACGTGTGATTTGTCGTCCCACCAAAAATAAAAAATAAAAAGTGCCTCCCTACCCAATTTTCTATTCAGCTGAGGACGGTATTTTTTGCGAAACAAAAAATGAAAAATAAAAAATAAAAAGTCCCTCCCTACCCAGTTTTGAAAAAATAGGAGGACGAGAAACAGATAATTAATTTTTTTAGGCCTGATCGAGGAGAAACATCATATAGTGTCGAGAACAATGTTTACATGGCGATGACTTCAAAATTCAGCATAATAATTAGAAAAGATTACATAAAGGAAATAAATCACCACCAGAATATACATATATATATATTGAACACTCATAACAACTGTATAAGTTTCTCTATGTGTAGTAATCTTGGCAGGAAACAGTATTACAAAGTTACATGATTAATACGACATACATATATACATGTACGACGCCACGACGTATTTGCACAAATCCCCATTCGGGATTTCAATGTAGTATTACAGCTCGTCATAGTCTTTCAGCAGACATGAACTGATTGTTCGGGGAAGCGACCATAACCGCCAATAATGTTTGCAATTGAACTGCTCCGATCCCGTTGTGTTCTTGCATGGAAGATTGATAGTCAGCGGCGGGGTTGCTCGAACGGGTAATAAAGGGCAGTCACCTGGAGTATCTATTACAATAGAGTCTGAGGTAAACGGCCGTATGCCGAACTGAAAGTTCCATCTGTCTTATCGGTTTGCTTCGGGTTTTTTTGTAATCGAGGAACTTACCTGTAGTTTTTGTCAACGTGTTGCGCTACGAAATGCCACCAAAAGCACAGCTAGCAGCAACCACAGATGAGACAAGCATCACTTGAATCACATGAGCATCATTTGCATCCATTGTGTCAACCGTATTTGTTATCTGTCTGGAAGGACAAAGTGAAATGACATTTAGTACTTTGCATTAAATGATCAGCAATTCAATTCGCATACACGCACATGCAGTGCAACAGTCGCTGTGTAAATATAGATAACGATAATCAACATTTGCCGCTTGCATCACTTGTATTCATTGTATTTTGGAATATCCCAGCAATAAAATGTCGACAAAAAATGTGTCATAATTCTGTGACCATTGTTGACACCAGAATGATGTTTATTACATTCGCATATATGGCGTCGTGTGTATTAGACAATTACTAGGCGTCAAGGTTTAGCAAAACCTGTTCGGTCCTGTCTGTTTGGTTAGGTGGATTAGCTCTGATTGCTGGCAGTCCACAGCCTGCTAACTGCTAAGTATGGTTGTACTTCAAATATCACACCTCATGTTTGAAACGATAAGAATTCAAATCCCAAGACATACATTGGTCGTGACAATTCGTTTGAAAAGTCATGTGCCCTTGTAACAGGCCTGTGTAAACTGCAGATAACGCTCTTGAGTGAAACTGAACCAAAAAAAAGTACCTAGGATCAACTGATCTTTCGATAGATAACAGTTGATACTTAGCTCTGACACGGTACACAAAGTGAACGGGCAATGAGCTGTCGTGAATTTGTCAAGTTATTCCATATCTGTTGAGTTTGCTGGATTTACCTTTCGGGATAAATGCACATTTCAAATGCAGCAGATCTAAAGGAAATATGTGTCTTCGAAATTTCAGAATAGTGTCCACACCCAACAGCATCGTGGGTGTGAAAGAAAAATAATATGCACTATCAGAAATTTACTTCTGTTTACACATGTTACAGGAGGCAAGGCCGAGTGTTTCACATCTCCCATAGCAATGAGGCACCACTTTTGAGCAATATGTCCGTTTTGTGACATGATGTAGCGCTCCTAGCAGCTCTTACAGCTTTGTCAGAATTGTCTTGAATAGGAACTCGTTGTTTGATGAAAATGACGTGGAAACGGTAGTGGGTTATATTACCAGACACGAGGCAAAACGTTGAATAAACATGGAACCAATCTATAGAGTTTTATCTGCCAAAGAATCCGAGTCCGTTATCCAACCTCAAATTCCAGTGTCAGACAAAAACCGAGAATATTGTATGGAACTTACTGGCACAAATTATATGGTCGGAATTCTATTATGTGTGGTTAAACTTGAATGAAGTATTTGTGTTGGAGAACCATCTCAAGATATAATAAATATATAATGTTTTATTTCAGGTATAAACACCCATATAAAAAGGACAGTACATAATAAAAACGCATAACATGAATACAGAAATACATAACGAGAGACTCTCGTTATGTATTTCTGATGAATAGTATAGAGATGTCAGATACAGAAGAGATTGCCAATGACTAATAAGTAATTGTTGCTGCACCAATTATTGTCATTGGTTGTTTGAATCAATGTGTTTGGACTACGTTGAAGTCTCCTAAAAAAGGAATAGTGCGACTATTTTCTTATTTGAATACATCTAAATATATTCCAAAACTAGATTGTCTTCGTGGATATCGACAAAACCCAAACACAATCCTCACACTCGGTCATTTATGTCATTGTTGTGCCAGGAATCTTTTTCAATAGCACACTATTAATCTCAACCGGAGACAGGTGGTGACTTAGGTTGTTGACACCTTTCTAGTAGTTTAGATATATTTTCAAACATGATGAAGCTCGAAAATGGGAACAAGAACTACTCGTGGTTTTGGTGCTCTTTTTTCAGAATAAAATAGGCCAGCTTAGACACACGACTGCCGTGTAGCAGATTGTTCCACACCCTACCATCTATCCAATACCTCCGGCCATTGTGCTCTTGGCACGGGCACCTGCAACCACTATTGCCGTCAAAGAACTTTGGCTTTATTTAGGAACCACGTGTGATTGTTCTGGAGTGTTTAATTGAAACACTTTGAAACACACCGTGATAGATCAGTGAGACAAACCTCACGGAGTCGGATTTTGCGTAGGCTAACTGGCTTTGTCGTTTTGTGTAGCAACATGCATATACGAAAAAATAGTATGTTGTATTGCACAAGACATTGATTTCGTAGGAAACCTACCATTACGGCACTGTTGCTCTGATTGTAAGTCGTGAGGTGTGCTAATGTTCTTCGCCTATGTGGTCATTGAAACGTACACGAAAGTGTACTAAAATACTTAAAAGTATTCAATGTGGATTGACCAACACAGCACGGCGTGAAGTATAATGACATGGATTAAATTACTGTTAAGCAACGATATACAATCATAGTCCAATATCGATGAGAGTTATGACGCACCACGAGTTGTTACTGTGGACATTTCAGTTCTAGGACTGTGGCAAACTTCTTTCATGTCAAACTTCCAAAATGATTTTTGATACAATGGTATTCGGGCAAAAATTGCATTCGTGCAGTCGCATACACGGAGATAGAGCAAGATGGCATAGAAAAAAAATTGAACTAAGAATGTACTTGTGTAGCCACTGATGGACATACCCAATATTGCAAGGATAAAGGAGGCATACAGTTCCATGTCCCATACCTTGATCATCTCCAGTTCAGACTAATCGTAAAATCTAAATCATTATTATTTAGATAATGCATTAGAGAAGTGAGAAGTGAGAACAACTGCGAATATTGCATTGTTTTCTGTCCACATGTATGTGGCATTCTAAATGGGTACGAACACATCCCGATAGAGAATGTCCGTTGATATCATCGTCTCAGATGCTGAAACAAGAATTGAGTGGCAAGACAATGCTCGGGAACAGAGCAATATTATATTGGATGCATCGCAACTACTCCAAATGTCAATTAGTGCACTTTACTAGGTGCATCCCAACTGCTACAGAGATCATTTAGTTTAATGTTATTTATTGCCGATATTGGGGATATGAAGGGCTTTAGGCAATATGTGTGCTTCTGTCATATTTCTACCCAAGCACGCGGTCGTTTTGTGGTGTGTACTCATGCTATCCTTTACTTCGATACATCATAGTTTCAGTCACGTATATAGACTGAAAGAAAGAGTATCATTTGTCTTGGTGGATTATGTTCACACGAGCTTATTTAGTTGTGTTACAAAATATTAATACTTCGTCATATTCGGTTATTTTGTCTTGTGGTTTGACCCAAAATATGTATATATTCAAGTAAATGTGGAACGAACTGGGGGGTATTCATGTACAAACAGAGTCTAAATGGACGTAGTTCCAAGTGACAGTAAATTGGCAAAATGAATGGTGAACAACTGTGGAGACACGTCGAAAGTTGCAGTGGAGAATGGCAGTGTAAAAGAACTTCAAATGGGCCAGAAAAATGCATTCAGCCGGATGAAAGATGTCGCGCACATCTACTGAAGATATCAAAAGTAGGAAAGTTGTTTACTGTCATGTTAGGCAGACACATGGCTTTGTGAGGTGTCCTCGAAATGAAATGATAGTGGGAACACACTCGCACATTTATCACCCGAAATCTGGTCGTTACATTTACATGACACGGTCACTGGCTAAAGGATACAGGAAACGACTGACAAACAATACATCTTGGCATGTGGCATGTCTGCTAATGCATATCTCACTCAAAGGAAATTTATTGCATGCGAATGATGTGGTTCCTATCAGTCATTCAATCAGATGCTCGTTGATAAAATTCTGACACAAATACGCAAGAGCTTTCGTGAGGAGTATACTGTCCATATTGAATACGAATACGTAATACTTCTTGATGTGTATATTCAATTAGTATTCGACGACATTTTGGCCATGTCATTTCGCCATGTGAAACTTTCGTTTCAACACGGTACAGAATCGATTATCATGATAGAAAAGAAAGTAGGGAAAGAGTCGGTGAGACAAAGGCAGGATGGTCTCTGATGATAATGCGTCTGTCACTGTCTCGAGAACTAATCCGTCACTGATAACTACCATGGAAGTTGACAAAACGTGTCATCACCATTATGCCGATATTGACATAAATCACAGGCATTTGCACTCAGATGTTGATTACGATTAACAAGATTGCTTTCATAATATTTCATAGAGGTCTGAGTAGGGTGCAACAACATGAAACCTGTAAAGCGCAGACTTAACAGTAAACTAACCAATACTGAACACATTATTCTGTGTGCATGCCATGTCAGCAAATCAATAACTAAAATGGAAACACATTATTCGTCTTATCTGTGAGAAATTATTTTGAGGAAGAAGTAAATGAGATATTATTTTGATGAAGGAGAAAGTACTATAATGTGACCTGTTGCAAAAATTACCACCGCGAATCTCCATGCTGTAGACAAGTAGTTCATTCTGCTCCATTAAACCTCATCACCGTGTAAATGCACTCAGGGTGGTTGTCTGCCCAACCGTCACGTGGTGCTTCGTTCTGGACTAAAATAGACCAGTACAGACACACGATGGCAGCGAGGCAGATTGTTCCACACCATGCTATCAATACAATACCGGCGGCCATTGTGTTGATCTCACACACTGCCGCCAGCTCACAAGATGTATTGCCGGCAAAGAACTTTGGCTTTATCTGGGGACCTGGCGTGATTGTTTTGGGAACCTATCCTTAATTGCGAGCGAAGTTTGAAAGTTAATCACTTTGTTGTAGAACATCATGATAGATCAGTTTGTTTCTTGTGATAATTTATGATTGCGACAAAACTCACTGAACCTCTGTAAACCTTCGGTACAGCAATTAGTATGTATATAAAAAAATAATGAAATTATTTTCCCTTAAGAATTCGGAGTTGAATACAGGTTGTTTAGTTTCGGGGTGTTTAAGTTCTCGACTGATTATTTGGTTGGAGGAATTCTTGAACGATCTAGAGCCGAATACAAATATGGGTATCGGAAGTATTTGGGTTTTCCTGCCGGGGTACGGAAACATCCGAGGTAGGAAACGTGTAGAACCGATGCCCAAATATGGACATCGGAGGTGTTCGGGGGTTCCCATCAGGGTACGCCAATATCCGTGGTGAGAACGAGGCTAGATCCTCCTTTCGAGTTTTTCTCCAAAATTGAAAGCAAGAAAGCGATTTTTCCCACCTAAAACAGAAATACTTTTTTCAGGTTTGGGTGTTTTCCCACACCTGGTTTTTGTCCAAGAAGCGTACAACATCATGAAGGTTTGTTTGTGATATCAATTCGATCTGTACACGGCTGTTTTCACCGGATTTTCCCGTTTTGTTTACATCGGGTCCCCTGCCGAGGGTGATAATGCCAATCATGGCGACCACCCAGATTTAGCTAAAACCGAACTTTTCCTTCGTATTAAAATCGTGTAGACACTAATCGCCAATCAGGCTAGGATGGCCAATAACTTGGGCAGTTTTATTACCATACTTAAAATCCGGGATGGCAATTGGTTATGACAGATAATAATAGATGCTCATTTCATCTGCATTTATGTGCATTTGTGTGTGGCTCATTGCTTATTTTTGTACTTTATGTTCTCCCATACCCCTGTAAGGGGTCGCCATTTTGAGAAATAAAGATTTACTATCATTTTGTGCCACTGATTCACTCATCATTGTCACTTATTATCATAGAGAAAACTGTTTGCCCACTAAATAGTACATATGCTCCCCCAATCTTCCCACTGTTCTTATCCAGGACACATTTTGCGGATCCTCTATCGTGGGACAACGGGTAGATCTAGTGCTGGTCACAAAATCTGGTCACGGACATAGATTTAATATTCCTTTCTCTGTCCCACAGTGGAAAGTAGTGATTGCGGGTCATTCATCCATTTTCCGCTTGAAGTATAAGATCGACCAGGGCGATCTCCCGGCAAATTTCAACCTTTGGGACTTCCAAGTCCACCTGCACCCACGTTCAGGTGCACATATCTACCATATGGATGCATCTTTCCATGACTTGGTGAAGTCCAATCCAGACTTTTTGCTCCTCCAGATAGGGGGGAATGACTTCGATGACCATCAGGACCCGAAGCACATAAATGTGGCTCATCGCATCATCCGGCTAGCTCGCCGCCTGCTGGAACACCCATCCGTCCAGTGTGTCATCTTCGGAAAGCTATTCTACCGGAGCCTCAACTCCAGATTCTTGCTCATCTGGGCCCAAGTCCAGACTTACAATGACAAAGTTGATAACATCAACACTTTGTTAGATTCCGCATCGGCGACTTTCAAGGCACAACAAGTTCCCATCCTGGTGCGGAACCACAAAGGCCGCGCCCAGTTGCGGGACGACATCCTAGTTAGGCATGGGACCCACCTCAACCAGCGAGGAGAACACAAGTTCTTCCGGTCTCTCAGAGGAGCGCTGCTGGAATGTGAAAAAGTCTCAGGTCTGCTTCATAGTATCATAACCTTTGTAGCAATTATTGATTATTGGATAGTTATTCTTATGTTAAATCTGTTTTTTTCGGGTTCTAGCTACTTGATTTCAGTTTAGCTACAGGAGTGAATTACCTCTGGTCAATATACCCTCACATTATTTCCGGGAGTGGGATTACCTCCCTGGCAGCGTTTACCTGCAGTTGGTTGTTGGGAGTGATACTACCTCCTTCTGCAGTGGTCTACCTGCACTGGTTTTTATTATATACTGCTAAGAATCGCGACGTTGTCATTGGTTAAAAGCTGGTCATGTGTCTATGCATAAAAGTACATATTCACCAGCCGGTGAAGTTTTTTTTGATATTCACCGATCGGTCCATATCACATATATGTACCTCTCGCCAAAGAGCATCTCAAATGCTTTGTCATGGTTGTTTTTTCTGTTACTAGTATCGCGTATCCAGTGATATAGTGAATTGAATGAGCTTGCTTCAGAAATCATTCCTCGTTTGTTTATAGTGTTCCTGAAATATTGACATCAAACTGAAATTTAAATGCCTGACTGCTGGACTGGCGCGCAGTACTTATTCGAATCAACACATTGTAGTTTTAGATGTATTATGTTTATATCATATCCACGTCATACATAAACATTGCTTCAGTATTTGCATGAACTTTTCACATGTATTATATAATAAAACAAATATTAACTTTTGGTTTCGGTGAATACGTGAAAATATGCACCTCTCGCCAAAGACATAAAGGTACATATTTTCACGTATTCACCTCACCAAAAGTCAATATTTGTATAATATCTGGGAGTGATATCACCTCCTTTCTGCAGTGGTCTACCTGCAATGGCTGAGAATTGGGAGTGATATTACCTCCTCTCTGCACTAGTTTGCAGTGGTCTACCGGCAATGCTTAGAAGTGGGAGTGTTATTACCTCCTTCCGCAGGGGTTACCTGCAGTTTTCTTCAATCCAGAGTAACGTTACCTCTGTGCAGTGAATACGGACAGGAGTGATAGTACCTCATGCAGAGTTTACTTCAATTGCTTATAATCTTGCATGAGCTACCTTACCTCAGGGCAGTAGTCAAAAGTTCCTTTGGTTTCTTGTTGGGAACTATTACCTCCCTCTCCGTTGTTTCATGGGGAGCACATTATCCCTGGCCGTGTTCCCTCAGTATTCCCTGGGAATAATATAAGGGGGCCGTCTCGGTGAGGTATCCTCCGGTCAATTGGTCGTATGTCAATTAATCACAAGTGTTTTTTTCAATTCATTATAGTTTTTAAAACGAACGTGTGTTTCAAAATACGAGGTCTTTGGCACTATCGGACCTCTCGATCAGGGAAAGATATTTCCCATTAAATTCACATGGAGAAACATGGGAGTGACGCTCAAATTTAGATGAGGATTATCACGCACAGTTAGTCGGAACCGTATACATTTCAGTTCCTGGACCGTGACAAGCGTCTTTCATGTCACACTTCCGAAATTATTTCTGATGCAATGATACTTGGGCAACATTTGGTCATTTATCATTTCACGAGTGAGAACCACCTTTTGCAAGAGCGCTGTCGCAGTCACAATACTACAGGAAGAATGTGACACAGACACACACCATATCAGTTGAACTATATTTAGAGTTTTAATGGGGTAGATACAATATTGTCACAGTGACGACGACCAGCTTGAAATCTGGTAAGATTGTCAGATCTATATCTTTGAGACTAGTGCACCAGACTTGTTACAACATCTGTTTTTTTTGTTTATGTCAATACCCACTGAATACGAAATTGTAAGAGAGTACAAACACATATTTACAGCAACAGTCAATAAGTTACCATTGTCTTGGATATTGGAACATGCATGAGTTACAATGCAATGCCCAAGAATCAAACGTCATGAATTCAATGAATAGAACATTTCCTTTGGGAGCGTCCGCATTGCTCCAGCGTTCAATTAGTGCAATTGAGATGTAACCACTACCCAAGTACAAAGTATTCCGAGTGAATAAAATCGAATCATGCAATATTATTCATGAAAGATGCAAAAGGCATAGGGTATCTA
Organism: Terebella lapidaria; assembly: GCA_949152475.1. Classification (NCBI taxonomy): domain Eukaryota; kingdom Metazoa; phylum Annelida; class Polychaeta; order Terebellida; family Terebellidae; genus Terebella; species Terebella lapidaria. The sequence goes on along the minus strand of OX424557.1, from coordinate 44,171,372 downwards.
TGTTTTCCTCTAATATTTGTACCCGAGGACTCTGGACTATCAACCTGATGTGGTTTGTTTCTGAGTTATTCTTTCCTTGACACGCTTTCACCAAAATCATGGATTGTAGATATTGAAAACATGATATTTACCTTAAAAAGGTCAACAATTAATGACATATATGTAACTTATTATTTCGGTTAAAAACTCTGATACTTCAGTTGGAAAACATGACAGAAAGGTAACCCAATTATATCATAGTATATGATCGACTATTGAAGGTTGTAGTTCAGCCATGAAAGGTTGTAAAATGCAAGTCACTGGTAACACAACTAGTTTATTAAACTAAAATTAATTTTGATCGACGTTATTCCCTGTGACAGCAAATTAACTATTCTAAAGACACGCCAAACATGCAGCTATCATTCATATAGATAAAACTATTCTAAAGACACGCCAAACATGCAGCTATCATTCATATAGATAAAATGTACCAACTGTTCCCCCCAATTATGAGTAATTTGAAACATTTATTGAAAATGTATTCAAAGAATGCAAATAAAATGCTTATAAAACGTTTCTGAGTATTGTCAGCCTAGCAAGACCCAGAAGAACGCGTAGCTTCACAATGATGCTCCTTTTGAACTACTTGGGTAGAGATGCGCAATAACGTGTCGTAGACCTGAACCGTAAATGACATGTAAACTTGGCCATGTTTTCGAAATAGCCCATAATTTGCTTGCATTTAAGCTATGGGTACCATCTGGTTGACTAGACTGTGAGATATCATTCTTCCAGACTAATCTCACTGAATATTTTTGTGTGACACCCAAACGACTGTACAGCCATGTGACACCCTAACGTCTCTAGCTACATGCATTTGTTTTCCAGTTCTTTCAATGGTCTATGGATAGCAGCAACAAAACACAATTTAACGCTAAAGCGGCGCTTTCACTTCCTTCCACTTCCCAGAATATTTTTTGGGCCTATGCATATTTTGAGTCCTATAAACTGATAGACATGTCAGTTGCAAAATAGTGACAATAGAACAACACACACGGGTCTTGTGAGCTAAAATATTGAGGGATTTCCTCGGTTCACTCGATGGCCTAGTATGCGGCCATGCGTGATATTTGCATATTCATGAGCTTGATGAGTGTTGATGTCTCACATACGGTGCCCAATCGTTTCGCGTTGTTGCTAGATTAAAAAACGAATTCCGCGCATTTTCAGCAATGTCATGGAAAAATCAATATTCCGAGAAACTGGTGTTGTACACCAATATTCTATGTATGAATTATCACACTTTACTAGGACCATGTTGGAACGTAGGCGCATCAAGTGCGTTTATAATGACAAGGACCCGAACCATACTAAAATTGATATCTTACCAGCAACAATGCGGAAAGACTGGCCACCGTGGTTGAATGTGTGACGTGTCAGGGATTCCTCTCTCAAAGACCTGATTCCAATGTAAACATAAACATAAACTTGCGCGCCTGTCATTCTTGATGTAAATACCACTTTCAGCCTTCTGTTTCAGGTGAAATAGCGCATAAATAGCCATGTGTATGCGATTTTGGGGATAATGCTTAATTGTTTTGATATAATTTTGTCGACTGAGATGTTGTTTCAATTCGAACAAATATTAGTAACTAAGTGCAAATGCCGCTTTAATTCATAATACTTGTGAGTGAATGCCAAAATCGACGCTTACAAAATCGGACATATTCAATGACGCTTTCAAGCACGTATCCTCAATCATATGTCTTTCATAATTCTCACATCATAATATACATTTTCATTTTTTGTGAGTCTTTATTTTTTCTTATGCAGCTACGTAGTGGTCAATGTCATATTGTTTGTCCGAATGTCCACAGGGTTCAAATAATGTGACCAATTCCTTGTGCCATTTTTTAGACACTTTACTGCTACAGTCGAACAGTGTTTGCACCCTCCGCGATCTGGAGTTTGTTTCGTACTCTGGAAGTTATGGTTCTAGCGTGATTATCATTCACCTGACTCTGGCGACGTGTCAAACATGTCCTTGCTAGATCGTCATTGATGTGATACTGAATTCACATTGAACTTGTAAGATGACCCATATATCTACTGGAACCAACATCACGAGGTATACGGTAATACATGTAGAAGCAGACTCTCTACAGGAAACACGCGGTGGGCACAATAAAACTACCTACCCTGAATCAGGTTAACATCATGGTAATATGAGCATGGCATATGAGCATGGCACACTGATTGCCGAGAATATTTCTACAAGACTGCAGTATCGTCCTTTGATAATCCTGCACTATTCACTGAATAGATAACATCAGTCAACGTGTGCCAGAAATACCAGTAAGTCTCAACAAAACTTAAATACTAGTCATATTCGTGAATTTTAACAATGTCATTTTTAACTTCATGACATTTTAGGAAAAGAAAAAATTGCATTTATGTTGCATTCCATAATATGCAATCACACGTCTGCTTAATCGCGTGTTACGCTATTACAATGAATTCCTAAATACAAGGTCTGCTTCACGAAAGTGACACAAATCTTCTTATTTTATTAGTATATGGCTGATCAAACCAGAAGATATTACAGGAGAAGCAGACCTATTGTGCTTTACATCTTTCGGTAGAGACAGTTTTATGGCATAATAGTGATGAATGACCAGGGTGCTTTTGTAGAATGGACAACAGTCCTATGGTAGTCTTAATGATTCATTGCTACCAAGTATGTGATCTGAATTCAATATATCATTCGGTTGCTCGGTATTTTTTTTTACGAAGACCCAGCTTATCAAAAATGTCTGTTTGAACGATGCGTTTCACAGAATGCCCCTCCCCCAACCCGGGTCAAGGATGCAATGACACAAACACTATTGTTATTGTCTATCCAATAATTGTGATGCATTCCCAGGCCAAAATGTCCTTGTGAATATGTATGAGATGTGTGAGGACTTCTGTCCAATATGTAAGTTATTTAAACCCTCTAATCAGTCCAGTGAAGTCAGATCAGAGTATCGAGTTAGAGAAATCTAATCCAGTCTGTCTCTCAATATCGTAAGGTTCGCCCAATTAGTATGCTGAGCTCTTATACTACTCGTCCACTCAATGAATAACGTTTTATCCGTCAGTCACCTTTTAAATCCTGATTGAAAATGGAAGAAATCGTACTATAATTTAGTTGGGCCGCATTGTTTATTCCATAAGGGAACGAACCTATGCAGGCATCCAAAATCATTCCACCTGGTATGGGTTATATTGGGTTTTACTGGTATGTGTTATACTAGGAGGACGTGCACAGGGCGCATTCCACTTGTTTGACACTTCTGCTTGAGGAATCGAATTGATATGCACCGGCGAACTGTCTTGGAATGGCAATGGACTTCATTGATTATGTGAACAAAATGAACTTCCACTTTGTGACCAAATGTCAATTTCCATTGTTCGACACTAGATTCTTAACATCCATTGGAATATATATATATATAAATATTATTCACTGCATGCTAGAGTCTCACAACCATGATGAATATTCCAGTCAATCATTTTTTTCACTTGACGTAGAACAGGGCGAATAATTCATGCTTGTTTAATGTCCGGATGATATATCTTGCTCATTGACATGTGCAGGTTATTTGAGAAAACTAGCCAGAAAGCACCAACTGCTTTAATCACTACACTGAATTTATTTCAGACGCAATTCATACAACCTAATATCATATACAAATGCAAGCTGGAGACAGTACGAGGAAAATGATGTATCACTTACCACCAAAATAAAATGATTAAAGCTATAATCATTCTTAGAATTGGCAAAATTTATTTATTCTGTTGTAGCTTTGTTTTGTCTATAGAATGAGAGATTGTACAAAAATGTGTATTACGTAAATTGAGTTGCCAATTCAAGATTCAAACTCGGGCCAATCAATCTCGCATCAAATTTTTCCTCAAAGCGGCCCGCGTTGCGAGCGAGTTCTACACGCAGTCTCATGACGTTATTGATATGTGTCTAGATACTGTGGCAACCGACAATGTAGGTAGGTCGATCATTCTCTATCCACTGTTTTCATGCACGAGTAACGGACTACGAAACAAACTCGTGAAGGGTACAAACAGGTTCGACTGTAGCAGTAAAGTATCTGTTGTCGAATTGTGCATATTTCCTATATATTCCCGACTATTTCGAGATGTACTTTCAAGTTTGCGTGACAAGCAAGAATGTTAAATTTGCTGCTTTTAAAATTGATTCCAACTTTGAGGTGAACTATCGTCCTTGTGAGACGGCAAGCAAACTAACGTGGAACACAAATATGACACCTGCAGGTTCGAACGCTGTTGTAAATCAGGGATGTACATGGGCTCACTCAATGGAACCATATGGATGCATTAGTATACACATGATACATCGGACCCGAGCATGATCATCAAGACTTTCTGGTGAGGTCGGCGATCGACCATTCAACCATAGTCTATGATAAGGTATGGGGTATTAGATATATTTGTACAATTGTATGGGCGCCCTAGAACACAAAAGACCAGGTCCGAAACAATATTAGGCTTACCTGATAAGTGATAAGCAGAAATAAGGGCAAGAGGAGCGAAATCCTCAACGATATCTGATATCGAGGCATTTATCAAATACATATTTGTACAGCGGTAATATTTTCATGTATTTCTGGCGTCGTCAACATATATACATGTACGTTATTAAACGAGATGTCTGCAACAAAATAAAGCGATATGGTGACGTGTTTCGCCATGTGACAGCAATGCCAGAATATCCAAGTGCTCCTCACAAGAGAATTCCACTGAAGATCCGTTTGTATATACATATGTCATTCGTGTAATAAAATGATGTTATCGGTTATAGACCCCTGAATCAAGTGTAATAAAGTAATGTTATCGGTGATGGACCCCTATATCAAGTGTCAGTAACTTCAGGCTGATTCTGCACTTTTTATGCACATATTATTCCGCTTGAATAACACACCACATCAACATAATATGTAGAAAGAATATATACACTAGAACTGCATTGTTGTATGTGTTCTCATCACATGTTAATAGTGGTGTTATTATTATAGTGATTATTCCAATCATTATGTGTTTCACTGCCTTATAATCAAATACTGATTCCACATAATGAGTGGTATCCACTTTGTATCTTCCTCTGAATTAAAGAATCACAAACATAATCTCTGAGGAAGCCATTACCAAGTAATGTCCGCCTATTTTGTATGACTTCCGCGAGGACGCACTGACCTATTTGTACATAAATGTCTCATGACATGACACAATAACGGAAGTCCAAACGAGACTTTATCGTTCTGGTGATAAGCACTACATGTCTCCGAGCTAAAAGCCCCACGACCTGAAATGAAGATATAGGTTTATTGCTTTTCGATTCAGTCCTTCCCAGCACAAAAAAACAGGCTGGACTGGCGGGGAATACCGAATACTTGCTCCAGCATTTTGGCGATTTTGTTGAGATTGATGAACTGGAATGGCTGACAAATTATATATCAGATCGTCGCAGCTCGGGTAAATGACTGAGCATTGATTTGGGGTATAGTAGGTTGGTTATTGACGAGTTGTGGCTTTGATTTCAATAGCGCAAGGCATTTTATTGGCGTGGTAAAGTCACGTCAAATAGCGTTACACGGGGACCGTTTAAAAGTAATATATGCTATTTGAATTGTCGGAGAATAAAAGTACACAGATAACTGGTGATTTATGGAAAAATCTAATTGTCAAAATGTTGTTACAAACAGAAGGAGCAAAATATGGCAAGAAGTCATGTGCTCAATTCTTAATGGTCCTGGAAAAACGTTATCGGTAATGCATTTTCTATGTCTCGAATAACTAGGCTCAAATTTCCATTTCGTTTTCTTGAAAAGCTTCTTTTGTGCAGTACCTTATTTAGGTCGCTCAGAGAATTGATACTACTATTATTGTGTATGACTTAATTCATAATAATTTATGATAAAAAAGGAATGATAAAAAGTGTTTTATGTTAAATGTGGATATCGTTAGTCATTTATGAAGGGAGTCGACGATTAGCGTTATTTCATGATTCCAAATTGAATACCAATTAAAGGACCAGAAAATAGCTCACATCATCTTCGAAGAAACCTGTGATGGGGCATATCAACCAAACGATTAGACACCTGTATGATCAGTGCCCCGTATTCACTTAGGTCATTGCTTGTCATGTGTGAATAATGCATATGGTCGCACAAACATATTGCACACAGTTTCAGCATGTGGTATGTACATGTATTCCTTATGTCCATATGAACATATTCACTCATTTCAAGTCAACCGAAAATCTTCCACTTCTGTTTCATTGACGAAAGTAGAATTTCATATCTTCAACAAACAACCACATCCACCGCTAAGATATTTTCACATATTTTATGAAAGTAATACTTGATGCAAGCATTGTGTCAGGTGCATTCTATGGCATTGTACAGAGGTTGGGAACAGAGGGTGTGTCGATTTGTATGTCCTGTAACTGGAATATGGGTGGACAAGGCTTCATGTCAATATAGTCCATCGTCTGACAAGAAATGGTTGAATGTATTGCATGTCTGAGGTGTCATCAGATTACCGTGCAAGCCTCCTACACAAGGTAATGGAGCTGATGTGGTGTTGCATTACCTTACCAAATAAAATTACCTGCTTTCATCATACATTTATAGCGCGTTGTAACTCCGTTTCATCTTTTCTTGTCGCATGTTTAAATGCAGCCAGATTGAATTAAGTTCGTGATATATTATACATATTCTGATTCATCACGTTCTGAGATATTTACACAGTTATGGAATAAACCACACATACTGCCTCGATCACCGCACATTATCATTCAACTACAAATTGTCAGAGCAGTACATGATGAAAAATAATGACACGCACACGTTGAATAGTAAAATGTGATGTTGATGCCATGCCAAAATAATTCATAACCCACGTCACCTACCACCTCCTATCTACTCCGCCGCGGAGGCGGTATTGGCGAAATACAAATTGGTAGTAAAACACTCTTTGTTTTGAGCTTGAACATGCACGCACTGGGTGTCCGAGATGTCTACCAGACAAGTCAGACATATCCCAAGGGTCGGCTCTTAAAATTCAATCAGCCTACATCAAGTGCTAGAGGACAGTGTCTGCTGATCGTGTGAGTCGCTCTGGATATTGTTGCAATTAGTAATTGTAAATTTGATCCTACAACAGCGCCATTGTCTGTTGCTGCCTTTATAACACTTGGTAGAGTCAATGTGGAGGCATCAAACCAGACGTCTGTATTATGTATCTATATCATCCATGTCTCTGAAACATGACCAACACATGTGTCACAGATCGTATTTCCGAAATCATCCACATTTTATCTCGCTGGATCAAATATAATAGACTAATATCAATTACGAAGACTGAGACATGTATATGTGACAACTATTCGGTGCGGCTTGTGGTACACATTTTCTTAAGGACACCGTTTTTCAAGTGTGCTCGTGACCTCCTTGTGAACAGGAATACACTCTGGCGACTGGCGTCATATCACACTTCTGAGGATTTTGTAGTGTGCTCAGGATGTAATATTCTCTAATTGACCTTGGTGTATTCCGGGAATAGTCGGTTAGAGACGAGTACATGGGAGTATATTTCTGCTGGTTAGGGATTAGCATTGTGCAAAACAAGATGGTTTGTTTAAGATGGTCGTCGCCAATTGCATTTTCGTCAATGTGAATGACCCTGAAAGTAAGAAGCAGCCTATTACCAACAACCCAACGAGATTTTGAGGATGACAACAACGAACCTAAAATACAACATTTTGGAATGAAGACAGAAAAGCCCGACCACACAAATACAGCCAAGGTCATATTGGCGGAATTAAGGGTAGACATTGTGTGAAATGCTATTTTCTTATAGTCAAGCCAATGTAGCACTGTGTCTGCAATAAACTAAATCTGGTTTGATATTCGAGACTGAATAAGAACTTTGTTTAAATCATAATTTGTATACATACAGCGCCAGTACGAATTGCTCGCTTAACTAGGCGGAAATACAACGACGACTGGGTGGGTTCAGTCCTATAGCACCATCAATCTTTTGTTCGTCTAATATAATTTTGAAGAATACTGATCGAAATTTTCTTGAAACTTTTGTGATACCTAAAGACGAGGATTCTTCCTTATTTGTTACACTAGTAATCACAATGTTTATGATGAGCAGGGAATATGTCTTGATCTGACAAGCAGACTGGAATCTCTGTCCAAGCGATGTCGTGCTTGACAAACGACACAACTTACATTTCATCAGATGTCTGATAATGCGGAATGTTTGTGTAAATGTTTGTGAAATCTGCTAGATGTGAGAAACAATACATCATTCATAATATGATCGATAAGAAACATCATATAGTGTCGAGAACAATGTTTACACGACGATGACTTCAAAATTCAGCATAATAATTAGAAAAGATTACACAAAGGGAATACATCACCACCAGAATATACATATAACATAATTACAATCGTAATTAAATTTATGAAAGTGGAGGTATTGGGTGAGATTAGACTTCATCTCCATTTTTATCATAATCGCCTACAGGCAGTGATCATCTTGCGTAACCAAGGGTTACCCCTATCTTCAACAAACAGTTCAGCGCATTGAAAATGGTCGTTTGATTTTGCTTCATTTCGGCGATTTGTCTTCGTTTTCAAAGTGATACAGGGACGCGTTTGTGGAGGATTGTGTTCATTAGGCAAAATGTGACACTGTGGACAAATTTCAACCAGTTTTCAAGCACGATCGGCATATCTCCTCGAGCCTAAAAAATTCAAGTCTGGCCACGCTGAATTCCACAGTCCGCCATGAAGGTATAACAAACCTCAACATCCCCCATTCGAATATCACACATGTCAATCAGTTTTCATCTCAAGGATGGATCGTCATCATTCCAACTTTCTTGTCATTGGACATAGTTACATTCGCCACCTTCAAAATTTTAGGCCATCTTTTGGTTTGGACAATTGTCAATTGAGTTCATCCATTTCAGTGGGGCGAAAGTGTCAAGATTCACTCGTGAAATACATTTAATATCTAGTAAGAATGTCCATGGCATATTCCTTCAAATTGGAGGGAATGATTTCGGTGGCGAACGAGCCGATGACCATTTACACATCCCTACTCAGATATGTCAATTGGCCCATCAGTTGTCCACATCCAACCAACATGTCCAGCCACGAGTATTCATCGGCCAGCTTTATTTTCGACGAACTAGCAAATACCTTCCAACCTCTGCTCATGTTGACCGGTACAATGAAAAAGTCAAGTGGTCCAACCAAGAGTTGAAAAAACTAACACTTTCACTTCCTAATGTCAAATTTTGGCAACACCAAGGTATTATTGATCTGTCTGATATGATCATTTCTGAGGATGGAACTCATTTGAATGAGAGAGGAAACTTAAAATTATGTCGATCCATAGGAGGGGCTATCATTTCTGTCCTTCCTCCGCTCAATGGTGGGTATAATTCCCTATTGTTACTATGACACATCAATTCTACAATTATTCCAGATCCTAATCACACTTCACCATCACGTATAAATTTTAACCAACAATGATACTCTGCTTTAGGGATGATGATATCCCGTTATATTATGTAGGCTGATGATAGCCTGTTTTAGGGATGATGATATATCCCGTTTTATTATGTAGGCTGATGATAGCCTGTTTTAGGGATGATGATATCCCGTTTTATTATGTAGGCTGATGATAGCCTGTTTTAGGGATGATGATATCCCGTTATATTATGTAGGCTGATGATAGCCTGTTTTAGGGATGATGATATCCTGTTATATTATGTAGGCTGATGATAGCCTGTTTTACGGATGATGATATCCCGTTATCTTATATAGGCTGATGATAGCCTGTTTTAGGGATTATGATATCCCGTTATGGTAGGCTGATGATAGCCTGTTTTAGGGATGATGATATCTCGTTATGGTAGGCTGATGATAGCCTGTTTTAGGGATGATGATATCCCGTTATGGTAGGCTGATGATAGTCTGTTTTAAGGATGATGATATCCCGTTATGGTAGGCTGATGATAGCCTGTTTTAGGGATGATGATATCCCGTTATGGTAGGCTGATGATAGCCTGTTTTAGGGATGATGATATCCCGTTATGGTAGGCTGATGATAGCCTGTTTTAGGGATGATGATATCCCGATATCTTATAAAGGCTGATGATAGCCTGTTTTAGGGATGATGATATCCCGTTATCTCACATAACCCAAAAATTATCCTACAATCTATATGGTTCACAAATAATAATATTTTCATTATTTCATTTCCTTTATCACGAATATTATCGTTGATAAATCTACCATGATATCTAATTACAGATTACAAATATTTATTCTCTACTTTACACAGCCCCCAAACCGAAAGGGAAGGGGAAAAAAAGATCACACTCCACCCCCACCCAAGAAACGACAGAGTCGGGTAAGCCGGGTCACAGTTCAGGACACTCCTGAAGCAAGGTCCAAATCCCCGCCTCACTCACATTCCAACGCAGATATCAGTCCGGTGATCGGGTAGGCACTGACAGTCTGGCAAGAACTGAAATCTTGCTCTAGAGAGTCCGAATATGTATAGTCATGTTCATTCACACTAACGGTATTTCAATTTCACGATTATTTTTCTATCACCAAACAGACAAATCCCAGACACCCCTTTCCCTCAGCCCTCTACCTCAGCCCTGGGTTCGTCAAGGCCAAGCATGAACGCCTTCACAGTTACCGTGCCAACCGAAGGAAGTACCCCTTTGATACCATCCACAGTTTTCCCAATACAAAATCCAGTTACAACCCCTCCTCCTCCACCTATTCAACAGCCATTCAGCCAAGCCCAGACGGGTCTGGTTATCAACTCTCCGCCCCTGTTCCAGGTTACTCCAGTCAACCAAGGGCAAACTGGTCATCTCAATTCTCCGTCAGTTCTTCCCCACCAACCAGTCAACCAAGGACAGTCTGGTTTGGTCACTAACCCACCTGTATATCACCCAATCACACCTCAATATCCAGTCAACCAAGGGCAGACTGGTCTCCCTCTCCTTCCTGTCCAATCCAACAATATCCCCGTTCCCCATCTCACTCAAACTCTCGGCCCACCTCCCAACGCCCAAGGTAGCACTGTTCTGGCTCATCCACCACCAATCGCCAACGTGGGCATCAATCCTGCTGGAACATCCCTTCAAACAACAACCCCCACGGAACCTCCGTTGCCGTCTCCACAACAACACATCAACCTGCATATGGGTAATTATCTCATTCAATCAGCGCCATTGGATGCTCTCATTGAACAAAAGACAAGAACATTAATTATCACAAATCAGTATGTTGATTTCATGACTCTTCTCAAAGTTTCAACTCTGGAAGATGCTATCACCATAGAGTCCAACTCATTACAGGGAGACGATCAATCTCAGACTATGGTGATCAGGTCCAACAAATCCAAATTTTCAACGGGTGGTTAAAATCCTTCTTAGCATTCGCTACCGTCTATGTTCAACAATATCCGTCTGAATTTCTCAATCTCCTAAAATACGCTGACAATATCCGTGACCTCAACGAGAACGGTTATCAGTGGAGTTTCTATGACGAGAACTTTCGTAAAATGAGAGCTACCACTAATTGGCCTTGGCAGATTCAACAGGCAGAATTATGGCACAAAGCCGTGGCTGGTACTAACAAACACAGCAACAATTAGTCCTTTCGTTCCGGTCTCCCATCCCGGGAGCTCACAAAAAGCCAAGTCTCAGGTTCGGGACAATCACGCCCAAGCGGTTTCTGCTGGCGCTACCACGAAAACATGTCATGCTCGGCCAACTGCCGATTTGATCACACCTGCTTTGTCTGCCGTCAAGAACGACACCGGGCATGTTTCTGTTCCCGAGCTAAAGACAACACCGCCAATAAAAATCCCTGGACAAAACACTCTTCCAACACCAATAAACGTTGAATCACTTAGTCTCGAACTCGAGAACTACAACCCCTTGGAATCAGAGTCTCTTATCCGAGGGTTTACTCATGGTTTTACGATACCGTTTTGGGGAAAACACCCCCCATTTAAAATATACAATCTCCCCTCTATCTATGAACACCCGGATATCGTGTCATCTATGATAAATTCAGAAATCACCCTCAACAGAGTCTCTGGACCATTCCAGCAACCTCCTTTCGTAGATATGATTCTTTCTCCCATTGGTTTAGTCCCTAAGAAAACCCCGGGAAAATATCGACTAATATATCATCTTTCATATCCCCATGGCCAATCCGTTAATGATGGCATCGACCCTATATACACCCACGTTAAATATGACACCGTTGACAGAGTAATCAGCATTATACAGACGTTAGGTACAGGTTGCTTCTTGGCCAAAACGGACATTCCCGTCCATCCTAAGGACTATAAGTTATTGGGGTTTTCCTTCCAAAATAAATATTACTTCGATAAAATGCTCCCTATGGGTTTAAGCACAAGTTGTCAAGTTTTTGAACGGTTCAGCACGGCAATACAATGGTCTGCACAGAAAAACTATTCTATAAAATACATGCTCCATATCCTTGATGACTTCTTGATAATAGCCCAAACACAAACTCAAACCCAGATCCAACTCAATAAATTCACTCACATGTGTCAAAGTATTGGCGTACCTTTGCCCCCCGAGAAAACGTTGGGTCCGGATAGCGTCCTTCCGTTTGCGGGTATTGAACTTGATACCATAAAATTGGAAGCGCGTCTTCCGGATGACAAAGTGGTCAAATACAGGAAATTAGTCTCCGACAATATGTCTAAAAAGAAAATAACACTCAGGGAACTGCAGTCACTATATGGTTCACTTAATCATTGTTGTTACATCATTCCTGGTGGCAGGGTCTTTCTTAGAAGACTATATCAACTGACCTGCGGCCCATTTCTCCCACATCACCACATACGCCTTAACAAAGAATCACGTGCAGATTTGCGCACGTGGCACTTCTACCTAGACCGATTCAATGGCAAGGCCTTCATGTCAGACTTGCATTGGACAAACAGTGACAAGTTAGAACTACATACCGATTCTTCACAAAGTATTGGCTTTGGCGCCATATTCGGCACACACTGGCTCCACGGGACATGGCCCAGGGAATGGCAAAAATTTCCCATCACTGTTCTCGAACTGTACCCCATTTATGCAGCGTTACAAACGTGGGGAGATCAATGGGGAAACAAACGAATCATCTTATACACCGACAACGAACCCATCATGTATGTCCTAAACAATCTAACATCTAAAGAGAAGTTGGTAATGTCACTGTTACGCCCCTTTGTTCTCAAGGCCATGTCACTTAACATCACTTTCCGCAGTCAGCATATTCCGGGAAAACAAAACAATGCCAGTGACAATGAGTGACATGTTGTCTCGCACTCGGTTTCAGGCATTTCGACAGGAATACCCTCAGGCAGACCATTCCCCAACACCAGTCCCTGTCGCTCACCTACCCGAGAACTTCAAACCCATCTGAAAACTTTACTAGACTCGTCTATGGTATCGTCAACACAGCAAGTATATTCCAGGGCGTGGAAATACTTCATCGATTTCACCTCCCAATATCGCCTCATTGCATTCCTTGCTTCTATCGATACGATAGCTCTGTTTGTAGCTCATCTCTCTGAAAAGTACTCGTATAACACAGTCAACACGTTCGTGTCAGCCATCTCCTACTATCACAAGATTAACAACTTCAATGATCCTGCTCAGTCGTTCTTGGTCCAGAAAGCTCTGGCTTAAGAGAACCAAACCTCAGACTACACCAACTAGCCCTATCACTCCCGATATCCTTGTGGATATAATTACATCTGTCTCTTCCCAAAATCTCTCGCACTATCACAAATCATTGTATCATTCCTTATTCCTCACTGCCTTTTTTGGCCTCTGTCGAGTGAGTGAAATTGCAGAGACTTCCTCACACCATACCCTTCAATACAATCATGTCGTTCTTATGGACCAACCACCAAGATATAACATTCCTTTCCACTCTTACAAACATTCAAACCATTCCTCCCTAATCACATTACATGAACAACTTCCTCACATTTTGTGCCCAGTCCGCGCACTTACACATTTCTTGGCATTGCGCGGCTCTAGGCCTGGCCCTCTTTTCACATTCCCTGATCATTTTCGTTTGATTTCCCTCCTTCCTTCCCCATCAACCATCCTTCCTCCCCCAAACTCAAGTTTGTGTTGACACGGGTAATTCATGTTTCATAGTGTTTTCTGTTTTCCACACTTTGGTGATATAACATAAAATTGTATATCACATTTTTGATATCTGTAATTCAACCAAAACCTCATTTATTTCGAGTGTATTGTATCAGGACTGGTATACGTGTGTATTATCTTAGTTGTTTAGTCATGTCTTTGTTTCCTGCTATATCACACATCTGGTATTGTTCGTTAATGTATCCCATTTATTCTGTTATTACTTGTCAGTCATCACGTCTAATCATTCCCATCTAAACGTATATTGTACAACTATATCCATGTATCCCACGTACGCTTTGATTTCACTCATGAAACTATCATTTCTGTTTTTAGCTTCTTTAAGCTAAGATAATTTTTGGTGCAGTACGTTGTATCGCCTAATATAAAACTTTTCAACCTTCTTCGTTTCTTATTATCCTACCTGTGTGGTATATCATTATATCAGGCGTACACGTACTGCATATATGTAATCAACATCAAATAAATGTTATATCACCAAACGGAGTTCGGACTCTCTTATCCCAATATCTCAGTACAATTTAACCAGCTTTCATAAATATATATATTGAACACTCGTAACATCTATATAAGTTTCTCTATGTGTAGTAATCTTGGCAGGAAACAGTATTACAAAGTTACATGATTATTACCACATACATATATACATGTACGACGCCACGAGGTATTTGCACAAATCCCCATTCGGGAATTCAATGTAGTCAGAAGATGTATTACAGCTCATCATAGTCTTTCAGCAGACATGAACTGATTGTTCGGGGAAGCGACTATAATTGCCAATAATGTTTGCAATTGAACTGCTCCGATCCCGTTGTGTTCTTGCATGGAAGATTGATAGTCAGTGGCGGGGCTGCCCAAACGGGTAATAAAGGGCAGTCACCTGGAGTATCTATTACAATAGAGACTGAGGTAAACGGCCGTATGCCGAACTGAAAGTTCCATCTGTCTTATCGGTTTGCTTCGGGTTTTTTGTAATCGAGGATCTTGCCTGTAGTTTTTGTCAATGTGTTGGGCTAAGAAATGCCACCAAAAGCACAGCTAGCAGCAACCACATTTGCGACAAGCATCACTTGCATCACATGAGCATCACTTGCATCCATTGTGTCAACAGTATTTGTTATCTGTCTGGAAGGACAAAGTGAAATGACATTTAGTAATTTGCATAAATGATCAGCAATTCAATTCGCATACACGCACATGCAGTGCAACTGTCGCTGTGTAAATATAGATAACGATAATCAACATTTGCCGCTTGCATCACTTGTAGTCATTGTATTTTGGAATATCCCATCAATTAAATGTCTGCTCGACAAAACATGTGTTGTAATTGTGTGACCATTGTTGACACCAGAATGATGTTTATTACAGCCACATATATGGTGTCGTGTGTATTAGACAATTACTAGGCGTCATGATTTAGCAATACCTGTTCGGTCCTGTCTGTTTGGTTAGGTGGATCACCTCTGATTGCTGGCAGTTCACAGCCTGCTAACTGCTAAGTATGATTGTACTTCAAATATCACACCTAATGTTTAAAAACGATAAGAATTCTAATCCCAAGACATACATTGATCGTGACAATTCGTTTGAAAGTCATGTGCCTTTGTAACAGGCCTGTGTAAACTGCAGATAACGCTCTTGAGTGAAACTGAACCCCCAAAAAAGTACTTAGGATCAACTGTTCTTTCGATAGATAACAGTTGATACTTAGCTCTGACACGGTACACAAAGTTAACGGGCAATGAGCTGTCGTGGATTTGTCAAGTTATTCCATATCTGTCAAGTTTGCTGGATTTACCTTTCGGGATAAATGCACATTTCAAATGCAGCAGATTTAAAGGAAATATGTGTTTTCAAAATTTCAGAATAGTGTCCACACCCAACAGCATCGTGGGTGTGAAAGGAAAATAATATGTACTATCAGAAATTAACTTCTATTCACACATGTTACTTCTATTCACACATGATACAGGAGGCAAGGCCGAGTGTTTCACTTCTCACATAGCAGTGAGGCACCACTATTGAGCAATATGTCCGTTTTGTGACATGATGTAGCGCTCCTAGCAGCTTTGTCAGAATTGTCGTGAATATGAACTCGTTGTTTGATAAATGACGTGAAAACGGTGGTGGGATATATTACCAGACACGAGGTAAAACATTGAATAAACATGGAACCAATCTACAGAGTATTATCTGCCAAAGAATCCGAGTCCGTTATCCAACTTCAAATTCCAGTGTCAGACAGAAAACCGAGAATATTGTATGGAACTTACTGGCACAAATTATATGGTCGGAATTCTATTATGTGTGGTTAAACTAGAATGAAGTATTTGTGTTGGAGAACCATCTCAAGATATAATGAATATAATAATTTTTATTTCAGGTATAAACACCCATATAAAAAGGACAGTACATAATAAAAACGCATAACATGAATCGTATAGAGATGTCAGATACAGAAGAGATTGCCAATGACTAAATAAATAATTGTTGCTGCACCAATTATTGTCATTGGGTGTTTGAATCAGTGTGTTTGGACTACGTTGAAGTCTCCTAATAAAAGAATAGTACGACTATTCTCTTATTTGAAAACATCTAAATATATTCCAAAATTAGTCTTCGTGGATATGCGACAAAAAAAACACAATCATCACACTCGGTCATTTATGTCATTGTTGTGCCAGTAATCTTTTTCAATAGCACACTATTAATCTCAACCGGAGACAGGTTGTGACTTAGGTTGTTGACACCTCTGTAGTAGTTTAGATATATTTTCAAACAACAACAACGAAAATGGGGACAAGAACTACTCGTGGTTTTGGTGCTCTTTTTTCAGAATAAAATAGGCCAGCTTAGACACACGACTGCGGTGTAGCAGATTGTTCCACACCCTACCATCAATCCAATACCGCCGGCCATTGTGCTCTTGCCATGGGCAGCCGCAACCTATATTGCCGTCAAAGAACTTTGGCTTTATTTGGGAACCAGATGTGATTGTTCTGGAGTGTTTAATTGAAACACTTTGAAACACACCGTGATAGATGAGTGAGACAAACCTCACGGAGTCGGATTCTGCGTAGGCTAACTGGCTTTGTCGTTTTGTGTAGCAACATGCATATACGAAGAAATAGTACGTTGTATTGCACAAGACATTGATTTCGTAGGAAACCTACCATTACGGCACTGTTGCTCTGTTTGTAAGTCGTGAGGTGTGCTAATGTTCTTCGCCTATGTGGTCATTGAAACGTACAGGAAAGTGTACTAAAATACTTAAAAGTATTCAATGGGAATGACCAACACGGCATGACATGGATTAAATTACTGTTAAGCAACGATATACAATCATAGTTCAATATCGATGAGAATTATCACGCACCACGAGTTGTTACTATACTCAAGTTCAACACAAAACCTCATATGATTTTTGGCGATAACTTCCTTTAGGCTGGTCGGATCAATTTGAAATTTTATTTGTTTCCATTTGGCATAAAACCGTATTTTTTCACCAAATTTCAGACTTCTATCTTGAAAATTGAAAAAGATGGCAATCTACTCCAATGTTAAATTTCACATCAAACGTGAAATTGGCAAATTTGAACAGAATTTGGCATGTTGTTCGATGTTCACACTGCACAGTAGTTTATAAGAATGATATTCTATTCGAATAACCCTGTATGATTCTTCTAACTCAAAAACTTTCCTCATATTGCATTTCTTAGCGGAATGAAGATCATGAAATCCCCAAATTTGCTTGAATTCCTGTGATCCGATTAATGCCCAACATTTAACATTGGGGTAGATTGCCAACTTTTTCAGTTTTCAAGATAGAAGTCTGAAATTTGGTGAAAAAATATGGTTTTGTGCCAAATGGAATATAAAATTTCAAATTGATCCGACCATCCTAAACGAAGTTATCGCCAAAAATCATATGAGGTTTTGTCTTGAACTTGAGTTTATGGACATTTCAGTTCCAGGACTGTGGCAAACTTCTTTCATGTCAAACTTCCAAAATGATTTTTGATACAATGGAATCCGGGCAAAAATGGTATTCGTGCAGTCGCATACACGATGATGGAGCAAGATGGCATAGAAATAAAAAGTAAATTGAACTAAGATTGTACTTGTGTAGCCACTGATGGACAAGGGTAAAGAAGGCGTACAGTTCCATGTTCCATACCTTGACCATCTCCAGTTCAGACCCATCGCCCAATCTGAATCATTTGTATTTTCGATAATGCATTAGAGAAGTGTGGACAACTGCGAATATTGCATTGTTGTCTGTCCACATGTATGGGTCATTCTAAATGGGTACGAACACATCCCAATAGAAAATGTTCGTTGATATCATTGTCTCAGATGCTGAAACAAGAATTGAGTGGCAAGACAATGCTCGGGAACAGAGCAATATTATATTGGATGCATCGCAACTACTCCAAATGTCAATTAGTGCACTTTACTAGGTGCATCCCAACTGCTGCAGAGGTTATTTAGTTTAATGTTATTTATTGCCTATATTTATGGATATGAAGGGCTTTAGGGAATATGTGTGCTTCTATCATATTTCTACCCAAGCACGCGGTCGTTTTGTGGTTTGTACTCATGTTATCCTTTACTTCGATACATCATAGTTTCAGTCATGTACATGTATATAGGGTGGAAGGAGTATCATCTGTGGATTATGTTCACACGAGCTTATTTAGTTGTGCTACAAAATAATAGTACTTGTCATGTTCGGGAATTTTGTGTTGTGGTTTGACACAAAATATCTATATATTAAAGTAAATGTGGAACGAAACGGGGAAAATTAATGTACAAATATAATCTAAATGGACGTAGTTCCGTGTGACAATAAGTTTGCCGCTTGAATGGTGAACAACTGTGGAGAAACGCCGAAACTTGTGGTGGAGAATGGCAGTGTAAAAGATCTTCAAATGTGCCAGAAATAAGTATTCAGGCGGATGAAAGATGTCACGCACATCTACTCAAGATATCAAAAGTGGGAAAGTTGTTTACTGTCATGTTGAGCAGACACGTGGCTTTGTGAGGTGTCCTCGAAATGAAATGATAGTGGGAACACACTCGCTCATTTATCACCCGAAATCTGGTCGTTACATTTACATGACACGGTCACTGGCTAAAGGATACAGGAAACGAATGACAAACAATACATCTTGGCACGTGGCATGTCTGCTAATGCATATCTCACTCAAAGGAAATTTATCGCGTGCGAATGATGTGGTTCCTGTCAGTCATTCAATCAGATGCTCGTTGATAAAATTCTGACACAAATACGCAAGAGCTTTCGCGAGCAGTATACTGTCCATATTGAATACGAATATGCGATACTTCTTGATGTGTATATTCAATTAGTATTCGATGACATTTTGGCCATGTCATTTCGCCATGTGAAACTTTCGTTTCAACACGGTACAGAATCGATTATCATGATAGAAAAGAAAGTAGGGAAAGAGTCGGTGAGACAAAGGCAGGATGGTCTCTGATGATAATGCGTAGCATTATAGGAATCCTCACAACAGCCTTCTAATAGACTAATGATGTCCATTCCTGATCGTCTCTTTTCACTGTATTCAGGTGTACCTGGGAGCATCAACTTAAAAACTGCAGTAGCATACTCATTCCCTAATTACAACTCTTTGCAACACAGCATTGTTTCTCATGAGGCATATTTACGGCACCCTCCCCCGTTCAGTATGAATTGGACTTTCTTATCTGAATATAGCATGGTCATTTTATATTACCTGACAGCTGTATGTCGATGTAGCTGCCAGAAAACCGTCGGACACCTGCGATCACACGAATCACGGAAACTTCACTGACAACCAGTACAGGGGCCTAAACAACACCCATTTATGTCTTCATTCCCAATTGCAACGTTTTCACAGACCATAGGAAAAAGTATAAAGATATAACGATAAAATATAATAAGAAATATATCAAACTTTCAACAACTGGAGCATAATCCGCCAGAGCCTCGGTATCCATCTGACTGCTGTTGTTCGCCGTGGCAATAACTATAACGATAAGGATTATATTTGTCATTTCAATCATATGCACGGTTCTTGTAGCAAGTCTGAATACATAAAGATAAGAAAGTCATTTGAAGTCTGGTATAGCACATACGACAGTCGATAGTTGCAAATGCTAAAGAAAAAATAACGATTCAACAATGCCAACTTCATAAAATAATATATTGGCAATTTGTGAGTCTCGTTTCATTATTCCTGCTTCGGAAGAGATAAGTAACAAAGTCATGTTCATGAATACCCATACTCATTGCATGCACGTCTCCTTGAATTCTCTTACAATACCAGTGAGGCATATGTGAAGAGGAATTTGAACCTTATGTTGTTTGAAACTAAACGTGGGTATATATACTTTGTTATGCATATATAAAAGTAATGGAAATTAACATGAGACTGAACAATATGAATTATTCAAAGTATAATTTTAAATTGATATTCTAAGTAGCCTATAATTTGTTTGAATTAAAGCTGTGGGTGTCATTAAGTTGACCTGTCCCTATTATATCACGTCCAATCTAACCTCACGGAATCTTCTGTGTGACACTTTAGCGGTTTGTTAGATAACGTCTCCGGCTATTCGTTTTCTAGCTATTTTAGTGGCCTAAAGATTGTGAAAACTGAACCACTTACGATGTGTGTTGTAAGGGGGCTTCGGTACATTTGTGTGAAAATGAACAATGGTGTGCACACCTCTAATTAGGCAATGAGTAGACTGCTTTGATCCACGCTGGCTCAAGGCTGATGTTCCCCATCACACCTGAACACACTGACATATATGCTCACTAATGGACATTATCAGCCTGTAGGAGGGCATATTTTTGTGATGATCTATATGCTAGGGATTGTCCCCGGAAACCATCATGTCGCTGTCTGGATGTATTATTATGTTACTTTTTTGTCACAGTAATTGATCAAATATCCCAAGGAACAGTGTTTGATATGAAACAAATAAATAAGTAACAGAATTGAAATATAATTCAATATATTGCATAAGACATCAATAGTGATTACATTCATATCCTAAATATGAACAGAACACAATACTTTGCAAAACAGATTTTGGGAGTTTTTTGACAGAATGTTCTCAACGATAATTTTGGGAGTTTTTGACAGGATGGTTTCAACGATTAACGATCAGCGATCAGTTTCCCACTGCTAAAGCGACAAAGAATACTACATGTTTACCTAATGCATGCAATGCATTTTATTGCGTGATACCTGCATTAAAACTAGATAAAAAAAGCCCCGTCATGGACATATCAATGTTTGCTTCTGTGTGATAAATGAGCGAGTCTGCTCCTGATATCATTACATCTCGATGTCACCTCCCCGCTCTCCAGAAGCCGCGTGTCTGCTCGAACTGTCAAAAGACAACATTCTACTTTTGATGCTATGGGTAGATCTGCGTGACATGTTTCACCCGACTGAATGCATTCCCAGCCAAAGTTGCGGTTAAGCTGTCAAGTTCAGCAATATGTTTTGGCGTGTCTCTGAAAAAGACAATTTATTCTTATAGCTGTCAATTTACTGTCGATAAGCACAATCAGTTCAGATTGCGTTTATACTTTTCATGGCTTGATCGCTCGTTACTCGAAGTATACAAATACACCTGAATTACAACAAATAGTAACGTATTATGATAAAACCATTCCAGTTGTGACATGTTCTCCAGTTGATGTATGTTAATGATTTAATTTGTATGACATTATGCAAAATCATAATTTTTATTTATTATTTTAGTCACTGTAAGTGAGAATAACTCGGATACAAAAGGACGATAGTCAAAAAGCCAAGCTTATGGTAGAAATATGAGCGAACCACACAGATGCCTTGGCTTGTGGATCTCCAGTGAATAATGTCTAATGTCAAAGCTTGTCACCTTCGTCATGGCGATGAAAATGAAATTATGTATTATACATAATAACGTAGAACAATTGATTTCATCGTGTCTCTGCCAGCTTCTTCTTGTAGCATTTTGGATGTAATGTTGTACCAGTATCATTGAATCAAAAATCATTTTTATATAGTAGACGCTTGTCACAGTCAAGAAACTGAAATATCCACAGTTCTTATTGGTTGTGCACTCTGATGTTCCAAAATTGACATCAGATAATATTTGTGTTTGGGGCAAGGAGTATATGCACCTTCGTGATGACAATGACCTGGGATTATTGTATGGGATACCAGTTCACCGTATGCCCAACTTAGACGGAAGAGTTGTTGTAAGTGAATGAATGGATATTCGAGTGCATAATATTGGGCTTAATATATACATGTATGCGTTCATCAGAGATTGATTGCATTGTAAAGTAATCGCTCCCCTGCTATTGTTACAACATTTGCAGTACAATGAAATGTCAAGTACAGACACAGTTGTATGCCATCACTTGTTTAAATAATTCTAAAACGTCCTGTTATTTTCAGTTTCCAACTCTACATAAATTGAAATATGGAAATTCACCTGTCTACGGGAAGGAATCGATGATGAAAATGTCTGTACAATGGGAACTGCACAATCTTTTTTCTCTTGACAATCGAAAAAAATAGCACGGATCACATGACATTCACAAACTCGGACGGCCACCGCTTTCAGTTCGTAGTATTAATGCCTTGCATTTCAATTGCGTGAGTCAACGTCGTCTCCATTAATACCAATCATATTAGACCAGGCTTCTATCAACACCTCTCAATTAGTGGAAATATTGAGTGATTCATATTGGATGCACGCTAGATGCACGTAAATGTGTGAACAATCCGGGGTAGTGGTTTAAAAGTGGTCAATTAATAAGGTATGTAGATCATATCAAAACTGAATTGATTAACAATTCTTACACAAAACCATACACGTAGCATAATACTACACGTATCACTAAACCATACTCGGAGCATAATACTATCATATTATATTTCGATGCGGGTAAAATAAACTTATTATACCAACAATTATCCAATACACATGTTGTGCCTTCCCTTCCGTTCAAAACCGTTTTCTCTTCATTTTATACAGTTGTGATGCAATGTTATATTGAGGTAATGTGAAAGAGATGCGGATGTATAATACACATAGGCAAACAATATTGTATCCAACAAATGCGTTTTTAATTCTCGAAACTAATTGGATCTCCATTCCGCAGTGAATGATGAACAGAGGGGCATTGGATTCAAGAGATTTGAAATTATATCGGTTTCATTCCAGTGCGCATAGACAATTATGGCTAGGCCATGTTGTGTTTTTCCCTTGTTTCCCGTCAACGTTTTTTTTTCTTTCAGAAGGTACCAGTCAGCCAGGAAAAAAAGCCATACAGAAAAAAACAGGCATTTTTCATCACAATACCATTTTTATTCACAAAGTTACTCATGCCAACAATGCAAAATGAATGATATCTGACGATTTGTTGAAATATTATACACTTTATTCATACATAACAAAGAGGAAAACCACAAAATGGAAACCATGCAATATGTTTCTCAATGATGGGGATAAACACATCGGTTGATCAGGTAATAACGCCCATACATTTGTCTTACTTTCTCAAAATAATTGCTAGGTGCAAACTAGGTGCAAACAAAGCTTTGCCAATCCATTTTGGTCACAAGATCCACATCACGACCTGCCTGTCTGTTTCTGGCACAACGTATAATGTTATAAAATGTAGCGGACACAGCATTTGCATCACGTGCTACATGTATAGATACATCTATAATATCACGTTCTACATGTATGGAGAACACATTGTAGACTATCACCCAACGAGTAAATTTCATGGCTTTAACATTAGTTGAACCAAACATTCTAAGGGATTCAACTAGATATTTACCATGTAAAGTTTCATATAGTAGCCCAGCACAATTAAATTATTGATTTATGTTTCCCCATGCAAAATGTGATAAAGCATATTTAGTGCTGAGGAGTATACTAGTATCCTAGGAGTCTTGGGGGAAACACTTCTTTCCCCTTCAGTTAGATTTGCACTTCCAAGACTTGTGGTTGTAGGAGAGAATGATAGATTGCCTTTTCAAATACATGATGGGAAACATCTGAGCCAAGTACCATCACCTCGTCTATTGTCCATTTGTCATTTAATATACAACATGAAGATGTATCACCACGATAGCTTACATTAGAATGAGCAACTTCTAGTGCTCATTGTCATCAGTTGTATGTAGTTGAAGTAGAATCAGAAAACAGAAGAGATACACTCAAAATTCATTTGTAGGAGCAAATATATACCGATTAAGACCCCCACAAGAATATAGTGCGAGCTGGAACCCCGTGCTATAGCCATGTGCGACCGTATGCAATAATTACACATATAAACATCAATGACCTCAATCAGATACGGGACACTGCTCATGCCAGTATCGAATACACGAGCCTGCCATTTGTTCGCCAAATGGCAGGTCTCGTCAAATATGACATGTCCTATTGCCTGGATCCCTAAGTGCTTCTCAGTGTCATATCAAGGAAATGATGCTAATTGTAGACGGTTCCATGAATATGTAAACGTAAAATGAGCCCATCCTGTATTGTACAAATCTATTCAAGTTATGAACAATAGTGGTATCAACTATTCAAAACATTAATCAAAACAAGGTATTTGGCAAATGAAACTTTAAAATATAAGAAAAATGGAAACTTGAGCGGATCTATATGAGATATACATATTCCGTGACACTCTCACTCATTATGTGGCACGTAGGATCAAGATCTGATCCAGAGGCAGTCAAACACACTGTGCTAGAAGTGATGTTGCCACTAAAATGTAGCAGAAGACATTCAGCGGAAAACACAATTCAGTGTCAATGAAATGGTTTTGCAGTAGAATATTGATGTTGTGTCTTATTTTACTGATAATGTATAAGAATAAGAATGAAACAGTTTCAAATCCACTCGATATAGTTATTGACACTGCAATTCATGTTGTGTATTTGTTGATGAATATTACCACTGATCCCACTGTATTTTATCAACTCCTCGATGGCGGAATGTTTGATAAGGATTTCCGATCTTTTTCGCCAATACTTACGCAGTTCTATGGCATGTGTAATCTTAACATTGAAACATACCTGTCTCCATATCGCCGAAATTGTCTTATTTACTAATAAACCCTCAAGATTATACCCCCCCCCCCCATACTTTATACGTGACTGATGAATGGTCCTACCCCACCAGGCGGCACTCATTAATTACAGCGATGGGAGTGACTCATCATGCCCCGGACTCCAATGTATTTTATGTAAACTAATTATGATACCATTCATTATGAGCCCAAGTGTCATCCATGATTTACAATGGCTTTCAAATCTACAGGCATCAACTTTGAGCCTGTGTTGGCTTTGCTCCTCGCCCCACACCCACCACAGTTCACTTTCATCAATTTATGCCGGTGGTGTATGTGATACATCATTTTCCTCGTATTGTTTCCACTTGATTGTATAGGTGATAAATATGTAAACACTGTATAAACGGCGTTTGAGTTATGTTTATGAATTCGGTGTTGGTAGGCCTAATTACAGTAGGTGGTTCTTCCTGGTCAGTTTTGTCAAATAACGTGCACACCTGTATGAGAGAGATAAATGGTCAGGACATTTGATGAGCATGGATTCCCTTCTGTGCGATATGCCATCATAAAATCACTGAAATAGGTATCATTATGGTTGATACAACGCTCCACCATGTATCAAATCCTTGAAGTGGCGGACTGGCGGGGGTTTCGCGGCGTGCATTTTGCAATTCATGCAATCGTAGATGGACTAAGACAAAATTTCATACATATTTTAATGTTTCAACTCAAAATTCAATGTCAACATTTAAAGAATGTTGACAATGAATTTTGAGTTGAAACATTAAAATATGTATGAAATTTGTACAACTGAGAACATTTCTAACAAACTAACCGGAATCAACAGATTACCTCACATGCAATAAAGTGATGTGTGGAAATGCATCTTAACTTTGGACGGAATCGATGATCGGAATGTTCCCACGATAGAAACTGCACGACTGCACGAAATATTGAAGAAATTAACATGTGTCACTTGACATTCACAAACTCTGAAGGCGTCAACTTTTGATTTATAGTGTTATTGCCTCCCGTTTCAATTACGAATGTCAACGTCGTCTTTTTCATCATACTGATCAAATTATAATACGACGACCAGGCTTCTATCAAACTCCTCTCTGTCGGCGTTAACTGATTCAAATTGGATGAAATAGAAAGGGGTAGTATTCTCAAAGGTAGTTTTCAACGTAATACTTGATATCGAGTTACCTTTCGATGAGGATAAAATTAATATATTGTTCGTATAATAATCAAATGTACACATTGCGCTTCTCCTTCATTTCAATACCGTTCCACCATGAACACTTACAAAATAATCCACAATTTAGAACTGAACTCGCAGCATAATCGCCACGCAACCGACACCGAAACTTTTCTCATGTTATAATTTATTGGTGTAATGTAAAAACAGATATATGACGAATGGTTTATAAACATACTATGGCTTATATTTACATCTTCTACTTTAGAATATTTGATGACCTGATTGTTGTTTTTGACCAACATATTTCGTGTACACCTACATTAAAAGTTTAAGTATGATTCGCATATTCAATACAATCCAAATAAACATTAAAATATTCGCAGATGCCTTCCATTTACGAATATATCGTTTTCCCACATAACTCACTATAAATCCAATATTAGTGCGATATCATATAGTATGCACTTTATATCTAACAATTTGTTGGATATATTATTTTCCACAGCTTAGTCTTAAAGCATCTCTAGTCTGAATATTCTGTCTTTGGCAAACTTTCAGAGGACTCTTGACGCTTTCTCGTCATTTAATAGGAACTCTGCAATTCTCTACTACTGTCAGCAGCTCAGGTGCTAACAATTTAATCTAGTCAATCATAACAATTGTATTTTCTATGCTGGCAGTCCGCAAATAAAACTGTATTGGCTCAAAAACAACAAACAATCCAGTCATGATATTGCTCCTAGTAATGACTCATTTCAGGGTAGACAAAATATTCGAGTACCGTTAGAAAATTGAACCCAACTGTGTCCAGCAGGGAGCAAATGACAGACTGTGCTCACCTAGATATTTCTCTAGTTATATCGACTAAACTTGCATGGACGTTATACATTTTGTCATCAAATATTCTGGGATCATGCGCCAGTGGTCACATGTTTTGACAAGTTAATCTAGATTCGTCGGTAACAGATTTATAAACGAACTCACGTTATCAGATGAATGCAACATGTCTGTCTGGACAGGGTCATTAGGAAAGCCGACTACAAGCCAGACATAAATATCTGAAGCTTCATCAATGAGTGCATGCAAACAGCAACACCAAGCACGTACCTGTCTAAGTACTCTGTTTGGGTAATTTTAATACAATGTTAGGTTTCGTGTCATTGGTGACATATGAACAAAAAAACCTAATAACAGTGTGTCATTTGAAGTGTTGGATATTTTATACTGTTAAATGACAAACTTTTTAGTGAAATTACGTTATATCAGCATAGCAAGGTGTATTCAGACTTTTTCAAGAATTGAGAGTATGATCGAAACGACAAATATTATCATTATCCTCACCCATAGTTTCATGGATACAGAGAATTTGGAATTATGTTGAGTTAATGGAAAATCAGTAGAATTATCTATGAACAAGACATATTTGGCGTAGAGGCGAGATTGTGTATATATTATGACCACCTGTACCTGTTCGAGTGTCTTCTCGTTGCTCCGTGTGACCATGAGTTGGTGACAACCGACGATCTTCAGGCAGGCAGCTACAACTCTAACTGACAGCTGTTGGGTCATTCTATCACTAGTAATGGTATATTATTTGGATACGATGGTCGATTCGGACGGAAGAGAAGTTTCCATTCTGATGGATAATGACCGATGATGTTACATTTCATATGAATGGTATTTATTCAATATATCAATGAGTGTATTGCTTTTCTCTGAGTGATGGTTTGCTGGCTCAAGGTTGATGTTCTTCTGTTGAGCCCTAAACACTGCTGACAGAGACGATCATGAATGGATATTGTCAGCCTAATAGGATGCTTTTGTTCTTATAACCCACACGCTGTCATCATTGGCCATTGCCAGCCTACTAGGACGCTCTCGTTGTAATGACTCTACGCTACATATTATCCTTGTTAACCACCGTGTGATTGTCTCTCTTTCCTCTTGCACTACCTTTCCTCTCTGGTATTATTTTTCTTTCATTGGGGGCAGCATTGTAATTGGGGTCAGTTTTGGCTCACTAACAGATTCATTCTATGAGTTATGACGACGTAAAGTATGACGGTAACATACATTCATGTTGGCAACGCCATAAAAAAGGTGCCATGTGCACCCCCAAAGCAATGCTGGCAATTGCAAGTATTCCTGAACAGACCCCCCCCCCCGCATTGATTAGTACCATGTTAAAAAAAACCTGGTGCAGTGAAGTTGTTTTTACTAATAAAATTATTCAAAAGCCAAATGTTACTTAGGTATCAATGCACCAAAAATAATTTTAAAAGTTGGACAAAACTTTTTCACTGTCCAAGAAATGATAGGTCCATGGTTCCGACTGGCTTCTTGTGGTCATTTTCAACCATACATAACGTCATTTCAAGTTTTGGATATTTTATACGTGTTTTATACCCGGATATGTTTTAAACATATGGGCCGATAAGCTATTGTCGTGGTTTTTCGTCCATCGTTTTCTTTTTTTCGGGCTGATGAAATTGCCCACAAATTTGTGTGAATATGTGTTGGGTCAATACCCCCAGACGTTTTTTTCATTTTTTTATTGAATCGTTTATGCAGTTTTGGCGGCCATTTTTATGCCGAAAATGGCTGTTTTCAACTTCAAAAATTATTTTCTCAAAAACTGATCCGTTTTGAGATTTTAGTTTCAAAATGTTCCCCTCATATATCAGTATAATGTGTATAAGTTTCGATGCTCTTTAATTGCCGGTCTGCGTGTGGCGGCCATTTTGATGTTTTCTACGGAGCCCAAATGGGACTTCCCATGTTAAGTTCTCTTATGCTTTATAATGGGTCACAATATTCTTGATATCTCACTTAATGTTGAGATTAGTGAATTGGGATCAATTGTGGACATATAGGAAATGATATATGCTGAATATTCTCGTGACCTTGAATTTGACCTTTAACCTCATTTTCAAGGTCAGAGCACAGAATGGCCAATATCTCGTTTATTATTGACTTTACAGCTTAGGAATCAATTGTGGACATATAGGAAGTGATATATGCTGAATATTGTCGTGATCTTGAAATTGACCTTATTTTCAAGGTCAAAGCACAAAATGGCTAATATCCCAGTTATTATCGACTTTACAGCTTAGAAATCAATTGTGAACATACAGGAAACGATGTATGCCGAATATTCTGATGACTTTGAATTTGACCTTTTGTCCTCATTTTCAAGGTCAGAGCACAAAATGGCTAATATCTCGCTTATTATTTACTTTACAGCTTGGGAATCAATTGTGGACATATAAGAAATGATATATGCTGAATATTCTCGTGACCTTGAATATGACATTTGGCCTTATTTTCAAGGTCAAAGCACAAAATGGCTAATATCTCGCTTATTATCAACTTTACAGCTTAGGAATCAATTGTGGACATATAGGAAATGATATATGCTGAATATTCTGATGACCTTGAGTTTGACCTTTGACCTTATTTTCAAAGTCAAAGCACAAAATGGCTAATATCTCGCTTATTATCAAATTTACTGCTTAGAAATCAATTGTGAACATATATGAAATGATATATGCAGAATATTCTGATGAACTTGAATTGGACATTTGACCTCATTTTCAAGGTCAGAGCACAAAATGGCTAATATCTCGCTTATTAGTTACTTTATAGCTTGGGAATCAATTGTGGACATATCAGAAATGATATATACTGAATTTTCTCGTGATCTTGAATATGACCTTTGATCTCATTTTCAAGGTCAGAGCACGAAATGGCGCATATGACTTGTTGTCAACTGCACAGCTTAAGAATCAATTGTGATATTGTAGTTACCGGAAGATCGGTCCGATCACCTATTGTCTAGCCGGTAAGCTACAGGTCCCTTGGGCCTATGCTTATGAGATTATGGTTATATCAGCATAACAAGGTTTGCATCCAATTGTCATTTTTAACCATATCATAACGTCATTTCAAGTTTTGGATATTTTATACGTGTTCAATGTCAAGATCGTTTTTAGGTTACCGGACCTATGGTCCGATAACCTATTGGCATGGCGTTGCGTCCGTCGTCGTCCATCGTCGTCCACATTTTTATCTTTTTTGTTTACGGGCGAATTCTTCTGAAATTTTGCACAAAAATACTTATAAATAATTCAAGAAGGAGGTATTTTTTAGTTTTTTGATTTTCGCATTTTTTTTCAAAATGGCGGCCGTTTTCGACGAAAAATGCCTGATTTTGGACTTTGGTGGCCATTTTCTCAAAATCTGTTCAGTAACTTTTTTTCTTTTTGATACATAACATTCCTCATATGTACTCCTATGATGTCTATAAATTTCGTTGCGCTTGCATCGCTCGAAGTGGGCCATTTTGGCCCAAACTCGGCCCAAATGGGACTTTCCCATGTTAAATTCTCCTATGCTTTATAATGGGACACATTATGCCTAATATCTCACTTAATTAGAGACTAGGAATCAATTGTGGACATATATGCTGAATATTCTCGTGACCTTGAATTTGACCTCTGACCTCAATTTCAAGGTCAGAGCACAAAATGGCTAATATCTCGCTTATTATCGACTCTACAGCTTAGGAATCAATTGTGGACATATAGGAAATGATATATGCTGAATATTCTGATGACCTTGAATTTGACCTTTGACCCCATTTTCAAGGTCATAGGACAAAATGGCTAATATCTCGCTTGTTATCGACTTTACAGCTTAGGAATCAGTTATGAACATATAGGAAATGATATATGCAGATTTTTGTCATGACCTTGAATTTGACCTTTGACCTCATTTTCAAGATCACAGGACAAAATGGCTAATATCCCACTTATTATCGATTTTACAGCTTAGGAATCAATTGTGGACATGTAGGAAATGATATATGCTGAATATTCTCGGACCTTGAATTTGACCCTTGACCTCATTTTCAAGGTCCAAGGACAAACTGGCTCATATCTTGCTCCTCTATTGACTGTATGGCTTGGGAATCAATTGTGGACATGATATAGAAAATGATATACACTGAATATTTTGATGACCCTGAATTTGACCTTTGCCCCCTTAATTTTCAAGGCCACAGCACCAAATTGCTAATATCTCGCTGATTATTGAATTTACAGCTTAGCAATCAACTGTGGACATGATATATATATGCTGAATATTCTCTTGACCTTGAATTCAACCAGTGACGTGGCTAATATCTAAAATATTAAACAGTGTCCGGTAACCTATCTTTGGCCCTTGGCCTAATTTTTTTTTATGAAATTAGGGTTATATCAGCATAACAAATTTTGCAGCCAATTGCCAGTCCTATTTTTTGCCCCATAATCATG
Organism: Terebella lapidaria; assembly: GCA_949152475.1. NCBI lineage: Eukaryota > Metazoa > Annelida > Polychaeta > Terebellida > Terebellidae > Terebella > Terebella lapidaria. Next base: position 44,139,423 of record OX424557.1, on the reverse strand, counting down.
TTGATTATCACGTGGCTGTGAACGGATATTGTTTGTTATCAGGATATTGTTAGTTATATTTTTTGTAGCTGGGTTGTGGTCAAACATCCTATTATTATTTTCAGAACTTGACATCTTAGCATTGGATGGCTATTTTTCAATTCCACCTTTGTAACTTCTGAAGATACCATGCAATTATAGCATGTACAACTGTGAGCTATATGACACAACCAATGAAATTCGTATCGTTATGTATTCAGACTTCTTCAAGAATTGTGAGTACGATCGAAACGACAAAAAAAACATTATTCTCACAGATAGCTTCATGGATACAGAGAATTTCGAATTATGTTAAGTTGATGAAAAATCAATAGAATTATCAATGAACAATTCATATTTGGCGTAGAGGCGAGATTGTGTATATTTTATGACCACCTGTACCTTTCATCGCTGGTAATGCTATATTATTTGGGTATGATGATCGATTTGCACTGAAGAGATGTTTCCATTCATGTAGATAATGACCGATGACGTTACATTCCATATGAGTGGTAATTAATTAATATGTAAATGAGTGTACTGTTTTTCTCTGATCGATGGTATGCTGGCTCAAGGTTGATGTTCTACTATGACGCTCTTGTTGTAATAACTCACACGCTGTCATCATTGGGCATTGTCAGCCTACTAGGACGATCTTGTTGTATTGGTGGTAATAGATGGATACTTTCTTTCATACCACTGAGCCGGTGTCACTGCTGGTGGACATTAAATCTGTCCCCGAGGATACTATCAACTCAGTAGCCTTTTGGCTTGTGATTAGGTACTTATGTATATGTCATATATCTATTCCATGGTGTTTGTTTCGGATTTCTGAATTATTTTCATAGGTTGTTGGGCAGTTGTATACTGATTGTATACTGATTAGTTGTTTCTAGGTGTACAGTAGAAACAACTACATTCAACACACTGTCTGCCCCTGATGGCTCCCGTGTGTCTTTTGATAACTGTTTGGTCGGGCTTTGTTTCTATTGCAAAATGTATTAAACGTTTGTTATTGGAATCACCACCAATTTGGCTGTATTGGTGGTAATAGATGGATACTCACATTCACACGCCGTCATCATTGGGCATTGTCAGCCTACCAGGACGCTCTTGTCGTAATGACTCTACGCTACACATTATCCATGTTAACCACCGTGTGATTGTCACTCTGCCCTTGTCCGCTACCTTTCCTCTCTGGTATTAATTGGGCATGCTCATATACTCTTTCATTGGGGGCAGCATTGTAATTGGGGTCAGTTTTCATTCACAAACGGATGCATTCTGTGAGTACACTATAAAGTATGACTGTAACATACATTCATGTTGGCAACGCCAGAAATAAAAGATGCCATGTGCACCTCAAAACAGTGCTGGCAATTGCAAATATTCCTAAACAGACCAACCTCCCCCATTGATTAGTACCATGTTAAAAAAACTGGTGTAGTGAGGTTGTTTTTACTTATAAAATTATTCAAACGACCAAATGCTGCTTAGGTATCGATGCAATAAAAATGATTTTAAAAGTTTAACAAAAAAGGCGTTTTTCACTGTCCGAGAACTGGGAGGTCCATGGTTCCGACTGGCTGTGCTTGGTCATTTTCATCGTAATTATTGCGATCACCTGAGCCGTAAAATTTCGAAACACACATTTCCTGTTTATCCTCAGCATTGGGATGCAGCTGCCCATCGAGGAATCAGTTTCAGACGGACCTCATACCCAAGGCTTCACGATTTTATAGAGGCTGAAATATAATTATTGTTGTACAGAAGTACAGAGCCAGTGCGGCGATGATTTTCATCATAAAAACGCCGATCCTTCACAGTCCTTTACATCGGGTTCAGATTCCTTCCCAAAAGTTCCCAAAATAATCACATCGGGTCCCCGGATAACGCTTTTTTGCAAGCAATACATTTTTGGAGGTGGCAGCGGCCCGTGACAACGGCACGACGTCTTGGATTGATAGCAGTTCGTGGAGCAATCTGCCTGGCTGCTATCTTGTGTGCACGTCGGTTTATTTCAGTTTGGGAAGAAACCCCATGTGACTGTCGCACAGACTACCAGACGGTTAATCATCCCCGTCTCGTGATTTGGCAAATGCATGTGATTTATGTCAATTTTTCCACAATGGTAACGACACATCTCGTCCTCATCTCGTCGTCTTCCACAACAGTTGTCATCAGTGACAGATAGGATCCGGCGACAGTGATACTGAGCAAACTACCACGTCTATTATCATCAGACACAACACACTCAGATGACACTCATCTGTAAGTGACTAGCACCTTCTCTGCGAAATCGTAATCACCAGAAATCACACTCGACATTCCTACGGCAAAAGAAACATAACTGATAAATGTATCTTCCATGATGATGCCGTCTGCTCTTTAAAGTGCGTGGATGTGCGTATTTCTATTGTGTGTATACATGCGCATAGATTCAGGTTTTTTCAAGGTAATACATTACAGTATCGCGCTGATCCAGATTTTGTACCTGTTTTGTACTCGGTTTGCCGTATGTGCTGACCACGTAGTACTTTCAAAAGACAGACCGTAAAGTAATCATGTTATATAACTCTATGATCCATCCTACTATAGACGTTATATACCTCTATGATCCATGTTACTATAGACGTTATAACTCCATGATCCATGCTACTAAAGACGTGTCATCGACTTTAAAAACGAAGACGATGGGATTTCTATGTCTCCGGTTGAGCGTGTTACTGTGTTATCGATAACGATGGCTAACATCACCTTCAATATATATATTGCCATACTTGATATAGGCGCTAGTTATGTCATTCATATGGTCGCGAGAGTACAATATCCCGCCACGTAATTTACGTCGAAAGGATTATGTTCCTGGTCGCGACAGTCCTGGCGATGCTGTTAGGGTTGCTGTGAGCAAGTGTCATATTTTGTTTCCTGTTGGCCACAGCTGCTGCCATGTTGTTTTATGCTGGGGCCATGTGAAACACTAGACCCTGCCTCGTAAACACAGAAGTGCACAGCTAATATTGCATTCCATTTCTTTCCTTAAAACACCTCCCCCCCCTCCCTCCTCCAGATGTGCCCTTCTGGCGTATTCTAACCCAATTTTTGCAAAGATACTTCAAGATCGATTTTCGTCAGTGGGGCTAATTTTTTTGCAACTCTGGTGGCGTTTGGATATGATTCCAGGCAGTTTCTGTTTTTATCTCAAAACGTTAAAAAATACCGGCTACTTCACTCGAATCCAGAAAAAAATAAAATGTTCAGTTTGGCATATGACTACAGTGGCTAATAAGTGACATTGTGAAAAAAGTTATTTATTTCTCGAAGTAATCCTGACTGATATATAATCAACATAATCTACGCGTAAATAATGTTATTTCCACGTAAATAAAGTTATTTACGCGTAAATAAAGTTATTTATGCGTAAGTAACGTTTTTTCCGCATAAATAAAGTTTTTTACGCGGAAATAACGTTATTTACGCGGAAAAAAACATCATTCACTTCTGCCGTGTATGATATACTAACCAAATACTGCCTACACGTGCTTTTATCTTTCTCTTGGTCGATGGGGTGAATAATGTTATTTTATGCTGAAATAACGTTATTTACGCGGAAAAAAACATTATTTACTTCTGCCGTGTGTGATATACTCAGCAAATACTGTCTGCACGTGCATTTATCTTTCCTTTGGTCGATGGGGTAAATAACGTTATTTCCGCGTAATAAACTTTATTTACACGGAAAAAACGTTACTTATGCGTAAATAACTTTATTCATGCGGAAGTAACATTATTTTCGCGTAAATAACATTATTTACGCGGAAATTATGTCAACTATGAACAGGTCAAGATTACTCCGAAAAAAAGAGTATTTTTTCGCAGTGTCACTTATCAGCCACTGTATATGACCGTTCACCTCAGCATCCATTGCGATAGATAACCCAGGTGACTGCTCTTCATGCCTCGTCTGGGCTGCCATATTATCGACTATCAATCTTCCGTGCAAAAACACAACGGGGTCCGACAAATTCATTTCCAAACATCACTAGCAATTACAGTCGCATTATTCCCGAACAGTTAATGTCGCAATCGGTTCATGTCTGTACAATGAATGATTGTGTTGAGCTGTGATACAATACATCGTCTAAATAGTGAAGTTCAGGACATATATGCGTCCAGGCTAAATGTGTGCTCATGTCACCAAATACAATCTACCATAATGATTATATTTTTTGGGGTATTATTTTTTATACTTCGATCGTAATGCATACCACCTAGTCTACAAGATTGCATAAAAGATCCCCACGCGATAATAATTTCACTTGAGTCAACGCTTGTCACAGATTTGATTTATCATGTACACAAGTACTAAGTGTCATGAATTACATAGTCATCAGAGTATGAACATTTTCTCAGTCCATTGAGTTCCAATTCCAGTTATATTTTGGTTAATAGCCTACTAGTATTCATTCCAATACTTATTTGCTTGCTTTTGTTGCTTTTTGTTGCTTCTTCTGGATCCTATTAGTATTGGTGTACTGTTATTTTTACGAAGATTTGAATACACAAACATCGACAAGATTACCAGAGATCTGGTAAAATGGAAATGCTGTCGTTTGTCAAGCACGACATCGCTGGGACATAGATTCCAGTCTGCCTGTGAGGTTAAGAATTTGTTTTTGCTGGCCAAATGTGGGTTGTGGCTACATCCATTCATCACGAAACTATTATAACAATTGTATGCTAACCAATTATTATTCCTGGTCTCTATGATACATAATTATAGCTGCGTTGCCTTGCTGAAACTCGTTATGTCTTAGATATATGTTAGCTCAAAACACGCAATATGTTGGCATACTGACCATATCATGTGATTATTACAAATGCATGACATATTTATTAGTCAGCCGTTTTAACTCAGAAACCAATGATCTACAGCTGATTACATGCTTGGTTAGCGTGTTGAGAAGCTTAGAAATCTTGGACGAATGGTGAGATAGCGCAGGCGATTCTAATATGTGATATGTTGTTCTAGCATACATGACAACAAACGTAATGTATGCATGTACCGAAAGTAAACCGAAAGCAATATGCTCGTACAGTTAATTTTACGAATTTCAAAACAAATGCATTGTTTAGATAAATAGCCACTAAACGTAGAAATATTGCTTCAGGGAAACAATAGAATTAAATTGGAATGATAGAAAAACTAAAACACATTGAACTAGTGGAATGAAAATGTTTATCTTGATATGACAATCAGGTCGCTGGAGACGTAAACTATGACATATGCATGAGGAGACCTCCGTAAAGTGTCCTTGAGTGTAATAGTAATTTTCATCAATATCGATAGTTCAGCGTGATTATATTATTGTTGTCATCTAAAGGACTGTAAAAATCATGAAAAACAAATACCCAGAGGCCTGACCTATCAAGTCGCTAGGGTTTTACACAGAAGATGCAGTGAGATTAGTCTAGGAAAATGATATATCACAAGTTGATCAGCAAGATGTTACCCCCAGCTTTAATTCAAGCAAATTATAGGCTAGTTCAAAAGCAGGGCCGTGTTTACATGTCATGTCCTGTTCAAGGCTGGTGTGATACATTATTGCTCATCTGTTCCTAATTATGTTCAATAACAGCAGCTTCGCGGTGAGGTCTCGCTTTGTTCTGGTCTTGATATAGTTACCAACATGGCGAATACCCTTAAAGTGATGTTGGCAGGAAAACTATTTTTTCCAAATCAATTACATATATGCCTGAGGTCTCAGAATAATAGGTTACAAAACAAACTTTGCTTGATCAAATGGATAAATCAAGCATATGACAGTACTAGCAGCCGCTTTTGTTTGTTTTGTGCGCCACTCAGAGTTACCTCTGACTTAAAGCTGGACTAATAGCTTAAAAGGAGAAAAAAATAGATTAAAAAAATATATTTCGGCACATGTACCGCATGTGTTCATACGGTACTGTGCCCGTTACATTTCCGAAAATGCCCGACCGCAGTCGGCTGCCTTCGGTTGTTCTCGGCGTTTGCTCCTAACGCTCCAGCACTTGAGGGGTTTCTGCCGGTATATAAGGCCCCAGTACCGTTCAATGAAGCGTGTCATTTGTGAGTACATGTCAACACGGAAACATTTGGGCTGTTACCGCTAAGGCATATATCGATATACCTGAATGGGAACGCTAAAAAAGGTGGATTTTGGTGGTATTACTGTACTATGACATAATTTTATATATCTACTCCTTTCCGTTTCAACGCACATTACCAGCTTGTGGGAAAAGCTGTATCAATCGTCCATACATACCACTTATTCGTTGAACTACCGTTCATACTGCATGTTGTATTTCGGAATGCTAACAGTAGCACCCCCGCCTCAAATGCTACTACTGCGCGAACTATGTTTAGGCTGTGTATCTTCTATACAGTGCGATAGCATATTACAAATAATACTCACTGTCAATGATGTTTGTTAGAAAGTAGACTATGACTATAACCAATTTTGAATACAATACATTTTGTACACTAAACACTGATTGGCAATGAAATGTATACATAAATGTCTCATCGCAAATCTTAGTTGATGAGGTTCTCTGCAAAGCGAAGCCTAAAACCTAACAAATATTGCCCAACAATAGTAATCCCGTTGGATTACAACTCAACCCTGTTGAGTTGTATTCCGACGGGAGAACATGTGGCAATTTCTCAATTGTGATGTACATTCTGTTATGAATCTGTATACTTTATGTAAACAGGTCAATTGACATGACGAAATATATCGTGTTTATTTATTTTCATTTTGCAGATAGAGTTAGGCAATATGATGGTTTATGCATAATTTTATAATAATATAAAATTTCTGCTGTTGACAAGCAGTATGGGGGATATGCATTCACCGGGAGTGCAGCGTGGTGTTGCAGCCCAGAGTATCGTGAGTTGAACTGGACTAAACCACATGACGACAGGCGAGTTTTATATCGACCGGCGGCACTGTGTGAGCAGAGCTCTTTGGAGCAAACGCCGAGGGCAGCCGAAGCTAGCCGATGGTACTTCGGAAATGTTCGGTAATGTCACGGGTGCAGTACCGCCTGGACACATGCGGTACATGTGCCGACATATATTTTTTTTAATCTCTTGTCTCCTTAAATACCATTAGTCCAGCTTTAACCTAGTTCACGCTCGATTGGCTCGAACATACACGAGTAAGCTGGAATCGCACTGCGTCACGGTATACAAAGCACCGAGAATGGTTGAAGGTGCGGTATGAGCCCATTAGTGAGCTATATTATATTTGAGTTGGTGCTAGGGGCCTATCTAGCCAATGAGGGGGGTTAGATCACCATGGTGAAAGTCAAATACCGCACCTTACTCCGAGAATGGCGGTAATGTAAACAAACTCAAAATATCTCCACCAGAAACTCGCAACGAAATCTATTAGAAAGGGGCGTCTGTTTGGGCATACAAGTGCAGATATATAACTGTTATGTTTTCTTCGTTCGATCAGAAAGATATGGAAAAATCCATAACTTACTGCCAATATAACTTTAAAGGTGGTGTAATTTGCATTCCGTGAAACTATTATTACTTGCCGGAATGTGAAGATTTCGGTAATTATGTTGATCGGTTTGTGGATGTGTTTGTTTGTGGATGTGTTTGTTCGCACTCTAGCGTCCACAGTTCTTGATTAGAAGCTTTCAATTTCGTGTGCACAATCTGTAGAATACCGGCCAGAAAACGTCTTATTTTGGTGTGTCTAGGTCAAAGGTCAAGGTCACGCAAAACGTCGAAAACACGTAAGTGCCCATAACTCCGGTTCTAATCATCATAGAGACTTCAAATCAAGTGCATATTGTAGATATACTCGAGTTCTTTTGTGACCTTTGACCTTGATTTTGAGAAGTTCGCCTGAGGTCGAATATTTGACCTTGGAGGTCTCCTCTGATTTTCGATCTGATGCTTGGAAACGACGTGTGGCTGGTCCCTCATGCTCAATGTCAATTTTTAGCCCAATCGGTCAATTCATTATGACGTCATTGACGTTTCTATGGCAACGAAATCGGTCCCATTAAGCGAAATTGCATGTTTCAAGCTGTCCATGCGGATAAAATCGTCAACTATGGGCGTATTTTATTTGTACGGATCAGAAACCTGATCCCGGATCAGAAAACTGATCCCTACGAAAAGTGTACGGATCATGATTCTGATCAAACAATTTTGGGATCAAAAAGATCAGAACTGGTTAAAAATGGTTGCTTGATATCAAAACCTGATGGTGAAGTTTTACTTGATTGACCTAGTCCATGCCTTAGTGTCAGTGTAGTATAGATATATCTAACAGACAAACCACCTTAAAAATACAATAAAATGGGTGAATTCGAAGTTGGAACATGATGTGTCTTACTGGGTACATTATGATTTCAGCTGTGATATAACATGATTACCAAACGAACGAACTGTACGCTATGTACTAATGTAGGCCTACGTATGGAATCAGATTTGTCATCTTTGTATTATCGCTCACGTCATGAGAAATATTGTTGCCAATGGTGCAAGACTGCACGTGACAACAGAACAACAAATAAAAAATCGGCCATAGGCCAACACTTGACGAAAATCTACACATTTGTTTACATTCAAAACATTTACTCATTATTTACACATTTATGGCATCCCCTGACAACATATAGCATTGGAAACTGAACCATTTGAAACATCTAGTTTGCGTATGTATCAACATAATATATTACCTCTAACCATGCTAACGGCACAAAATTTTGATGATGCCACTACTAAAAAACCTAAAATATATCAAAATTACAAAAATCCAAAAACAAATATCGATAGCCTAAAAATGAGCGAATAACAAACACCAAATATTCCCGCACAAATATGAAATTACATTGACAACAAGTAAATAAAACAAATAGAGAGGCTTAGACATGTGGCGATTGCACAGCCCTAAAATATGACCTAATAATTGCTTGTCTTCTTTTTATCAATGTTTTTATATTAACAAACAGTTGTAATTAGGTCATATTTTAAGGCTATGAAGAATGGAGTTAACACAAACGCGTTATGACAAAAACATGCATTGTTCAATCATAATGAAACCAATGAGACCCTGTAAAATGACACGATACAGTGTTTAATCTGGACTTACCAGACCCCCAATCCCACATGCATCATATGAAGCAGACATATCATCTGGTACACGCCTTTTGTCATGCATTTGTTAGCAGCTAATACCACAGATAATTCACAGTTGTGGCCGTAATGCTGAATTTAAAGCGGCTTGTAACTTCAAATATAAAGAACAAACTAGATTTTGATGATACCACTGGAAAGCTCGATAAAATAGTTCGTCGCTATTCGTGGAACAGTGTTTTTTCCTTCAAAGGTGATCATTATAATTAGAAACAATAGAATTACATAAAGTATGGCAGGTTTGGGATGCTTACAAGACCACTCAGAAACAGAAAAAGTCATTTGGAATTGAATTTTAGAAGAAAAAAAATCGTCAACAGTGAGAATCGAACCACTGACCCCTCGCACAAACACGTAACGCCTCTACTGACTGCGCCATTCTGTTCATTGAAACTCAAAACGTGTAAAGTATAGTGCGTAGGAGAGACTTCGCTCAGGATAAACACTGAATTTTGTCATGGCTGTACATTGGACTGGCAGCGTGCAGAATTCGATCGGGAAAACTCGTGACCTTGAGTTCTACAACTTCACAATCTTATTCTGCGTGATCAGGCACAACTCCTGAGTAAAATCCGGCAATATATATTGGAACCTGGCTCTATAATGTGGTTTTGAATATTGTGAGACAGGAAAAACCTAAATTCATGACCCCCAAATTTTCGACCTGGACCGAAAATCCAGAGTTTTGGTCATACGACCATCGGACATGTATCATATGATGCGGATTTGACCATAGAGAAATACAAAAATAATCAGAAAAAATAATCATGATTACAAGCGGAGTTATCACGATTTTTCAATTTTGACCTTTACTATGACCTTAACTGTAATTCTTGACCTTGAGCCTTATAACTTCACAGTCATGTTCTGCGTGAGGAGGCACAACTCTTGAGTAAAAATCAAAAACATATATTGGATCCTGGCTCTACAATAGGGTTTTGAAAATTGAGACAAGCAAGACCTAAGTTCATGACCCCCAAATTTTCGACCTGGACCGAAAATCGAGAGTTTAGGTCATACGACCATCAGACATGCATCATGTGATGCGGAATTGACCATAGAAAAATATAAAAATACACAGAAAAAATAATCTTGATTAGAAGCGGAGTTATCACGATTTTTCGATTTTGACCTTTACTATGACCTTAACTCTAATCCTTGACCCTGAGCTCTGAAACTTCAGGATCTTGTTCTGCGTGATAAGGCACAACTCCTGAGTAAAAATTAGAAACATATATTGGATCCTGGCTCTACAATAGGGTTTTGAAAATTGAGACAAGCAAGACCTAAGTTCATGACCCCCAAATTTTCGAGCTGGACCGAAAATCGAGAGTTTAGATCATACGACCATCAGACATGCATCATGTGATGCGGAATTGACCATAGAAAAATATAAAAATACACAGAAAAAATAATCTTGATTAGAAGCGGAGTTATCACGATTTTTCGATTTTGACCTTTACTATGACCTTAACTCTAATCCTTGACCCTGAGCTCTGAAACTTCAGGATCTTGTTCTGCGTGATAAGGCACAACTCCTGAGTGAAAATCAGCAACATATATTGGAACCTGGCTCTATAATATGGTTTTGAATATTGTGAGACAGGAAAAACCTAAATTCTTGACCCCCAAATTTTCGACCTGGACCGGAAATCGGGAGTTTTGGTCGTACGACCATCGGGCATGCATCATGTGATGCAGAATTGACCATAGAAAAATATAAAAATAATTAGAAAAAATAATCTTAATTACAAGCGAAGTTATCGCAATTTTTCGATTTTGACCTTTTGCTTGACCTTGACCTCAGTTTTTGACCTTGACCTCCGAAAAGTTTACCACTTGGTCCGAAATTGATTGTCCACCTTCTGGTGAAGTTTCATGACGATACGACCAAAATTGTGACCTGTAGAGTGCACACATACAAACAAACAAACAAACAAACAGACAAACAGACAAACAGACAAACTCAACTGACCAACATACTTGACGAAATTTAATTTCGTCAAGTAACAAATCATAAAATACCGCACCACATTCACCAAGATGTCGGAGCAAGATAGTTTCCGTGATATTCCTGTGGTAACACAAGAGGAGTTGGAAGAATATTTGGAGAGAAGTGAGTTCCAAATGCATGTAAACAAGTTGTTGAATGTCAAGGTCAACGCCATATAGCTCACCGAACACGGTGAAAAGTTATCATAACGTGCTCAATTTGAATGTACTTCTATCAGGGAAAACTCAGAATGCGCTTCATCAGCTCATAAAAAATGAAATGCGCTTTATCAGCTGATGAATCCTCTGTATTACACGTATTTTTGTGCAAAAGAAAAGTATTGAGATTCATAGAAAAGTAGTATATAAACTGTATGGCCTACAATTTTAAAGCTTCAACCCATAGTCATATCCTGGTACATGTGCATGATGAACGCCCGTTGTGTGTAATGGGAGTGACTTGCTTATTTGCCGATGTGTTGCATTAAAATATATGTATAACTCATATCTGTTTTTTATAATGGTTTCACAATGCCAGTAATGAATATTACGCATGCATATGAATGAAGTGATAAAAATAAATACATACACACAGATCCAGAGCTCAATATAATGGTGGAATCGCTTGAGGAGACAGACGCTGGACCAAGTGATGGTATCGATAAATATATAGGCCTATGCATCAAACAATAAATGATTTTTTTCAATACAATCTGGCGATTATTACTTAACATACACAATACACTACCATTCTAGAGATAAACTAAAGTATGTGGTTTACGATCAACCAGATCCGAGGTTTGCAACTGATTCCCAGGAAGAATCACCCCAAGAGAGAACCACTTTCAGGTGGACAGATGCCTCTACTGAACTGCTCATATCCACTTACATGGATAATGAGTACTTGTTCAGGGGTTCCAGTACAAAAATAAACCGAGCCTGGAGAGACATAGCAGGAAAAATGAAAGAGATGGGAGTTGACGTCACAGGTTCAGGATGTTACACCAAATGGCGCAACCTAAAAAGACGCTACAAGGTTGTTTTTCATAAACATGAAGATTTAAAAATTGATTCAATACTTTCAACGTATGGAAATGTGTGATGTATTAATTTCGCGATTTTCATTTTTATCTGGTATGCTTACATATAAGTACGAATTTTCATAATGAAAGGAGGTAGTCGATCACAACAACAAATCCGGTGGTTCTAAGAAGAGTTGGGCATACTTAGAAAAATTTGACGACATATATGGTGAAAGACCCTCTGCTCGCCCAGTCTCTGTCAAATCCACTCTCCGGTAACTTTGGAAATGAACAATGAAATCACCTCTGACTAATTTATGTCTTCTACTAATAACTATCCCGCTACATTTACTTCTTATGCTAGATATATTCTTGCATTGTCTCCACTTTTTGTCTTTTTTACACTCTATCTCAATTTCTCTTACTCTCACGTCCTATGTTTATTTCCTTCTGTTCCTCTTTCACATGTAATCTGGTGTGACTTTTGGTTTGAAGCAGCGACATACAGAAATCATTTGATGCTCCTGGTGCCACCGGTAATAAAAGAAGACTACCGGCAGTCAAGCAGCCGCAGCGATCTGGGTACAATAACATGTATACATACACTTTATAGGGAATGATTTAAGCTTTATGTCAATGATCACTCGGTATACTAGAATTCATTAATAATTAATACATTCTTCAGCACTCCTGGAAATGAACAATAAAATCACCTCTGACTAATTTAAGTCTTCTACTAATAACTCTCTCGCTACATTTACTTATGCTAGATATATTCTTGCACTGTCTCCACTCTTTGTCTTTTTTACACTCTATCCCAATTTCTCTTACTCTCACATCCTATGTTTATTTCCTTCTTTTCCTCTTTCACATGTAATCTGGTGTGACTTTCGGTTTGAAGCAATGACAAACAGAAATCAATTGATGCTCCTGGTGCCACCGGTAATAAAAGAAAAATACCGGCAGTCAAGCAGCCGCAGCGATCTGGGTACAATGAACATGTAGAAATACACTTTATAGGGAATGATTCAAGTTTTATCTTAATAATCACTCGATATACTAGAATTCATTACTAATTAATACATTCTTCAGCACTCCTGAAAATGATGACACAAGCAACGTTTCCGCATCGGCGAGATCAGACACAAACAGGTTTTAGGAACTTGCTTTTTCAACAAACATTTAAAAGTTCAATTAATATATTATAAGTTGTTATATTTTACTGCATTACGGGATTTGAAGAGGATTCTTCAATGAAATCAAGTTACAAAAGCTGTGCTGTTTTAAAATATTGTATATATCTGATTTCAAAGTGATGATTCCGATGAAGAAGTTCCGGAAAATGGAGTTCCCGCCAAAGTGCCGAGATGGCAAAGAGAAGGTTCCAGAAAGGAAAAAAGGCGAACATCTAACATCATCATAGATTTTTTAAAAAAGCAAGAAGAACAGAGACAGGCCAGAGAAAGTAGTAGGATGGTAGCACTGCAAAAAATGCATGAGGACCGAATGTCCATGATGGGAAAATTGTTGGAAACATTCCAACACATTGCTCGAAAATGAATTTTTACCAAATTCATTCAATAACTCCACAGCTAGTTTAGTAGGCAGCATTCACACATTTTCCATTGTTTGACGTTTATATGGTGGGAACAATATTCATTATTTTACTTACCATTGTTATTAGCAGTTTGATTAATATAGGCCGTATGAATCGCATGTGTAGATAGTAGAGTTTTTATACAAAATAAATATATAGTGATTTGTGGTTGAATATATTTTATTCATATACATTTAATTCAAATTTTTAGTAAAACTTATTCAGTATACACGTGCATATAAAAATATGTAAGCATGGTCGGTGAGCTACTGTAAATTTGGCGTTTTCATGAAAAGCCTAACAACACATTGTGCATGCAAATGCAATCAAGCGTGTACACTGATTTTTCTAACTTGCTTACAACGGTATGTGTTCGATGTTAAATGGTATCGATCTATAACATGGCATAATTCATCTGGGAGTCTAACGGCAATTTGCTAAAGATTTTTCAGGCTTCTGCCGCAAAAATTAAAAAATTAATATAACCCAATGCTAAATTTCAGCCAAAAACCTTTTTAGCATATTAAAAGATTTAGTCATGTTTACATCTCCCAGGATTATGAATATTATACTAAGATGCTCAAAATCACGTGCAGACCAAGAAATCAACTTAATGGCTAAATTTAACATTGCTGTATATTGCAACTTGTTCCATTTTCGCTACATAAGTCTGAAATTCTTTACAAAGAGCACTGAACCAGTGTAAATCGGGAATATTTCCGTCATCATTAAATGATTTAGCTCACCAATATAATTGCCATAGGCAAATTTATCAACATTGTTTATATTTACCAACTAATAAAGAAATTTCAACAAATCATATTTGACAGCAGATTGTTAACATACGTATAAGATTACATATATCTGCCACATTAGACTAATCGAAATAGAATATCCACTTGTAAACTACTCAAAATGCATATCAAACAAACATTGACATGTCATTTAGTTGTAATAATAAAAATATTGCAAAAATTCTTTACTATGAAGAAACAAAAAAAAAGTAATGTACACATACAAAAAACTGTACATGTGATGAAGTTTAGCCGTCAGGTTCACCGTCAACCTCGATGCACATGTTGTGGAGTGTGAAGCAAGCTTCAATGACCTCTGGGATCCTTTCTATGTCCCTCATGTCAATGTCATTGAGGCGATGAAATTTGTTTTTGCATACCCCGAATGCCCGTTCCACAACTACGCGCGATGAGGAATGTGCCCTACAGGAATTAACGTAATACCAATAAAATATTGGTAACATTATATAATAATGATAGACGTAACGAAAAGGTCGTAAGAACACAAATTAAAATATAAAATAATAATAATAATAATAATGATAATAATAATAATAATGATGATGATGCGGATGATGATGATGATGAAAATAATATGCACCTGTTGAAATTTTTTTGTTCAACAGACAGGTGCCCATTGTCCCTGTGAGGTGTGACACAGTAATCGGTGTTCGGGTAGGCATTATCCCCAAGCAGGAAGTTTTCACGGGACAAGTAGGTGTCAGCTTGCTATGGGAAATATAAGTATAAAATAATTTATACTTGTACTTTAATCGCATTAGACAAGAGCGGATCCTTGTTATTCTACAACCATGACAACTGAAAATACAATCTGATCAGTCACAAATTTCTGCATTTATTTTTGTAGTCTGTAATTAGCTCTAGATGAATTACTTATTTGCCTTTCCATTGTAAGATCACGAGCATGGCTGAAAATCAGGTAATATCGTCTAAAATTCTCCGGATTTGTATCTTATTAAATTTAGTGAACTTCAAGTTGACATTTTGATTGCAAATAATAATATTATGACATGCATACTTCAAACAGAGGAGAATTTCTGAAGACACGGGCATCGTGAGTGGAACCTGGCCAACCAATGAACAGGTCAGTGAACTGCAAAGATGGCACAGCTACAGCTTGCACTACTATGGAATGGAACTTTTTCCGGTTGAAATAGTCTTCTTGGCTGTCTTTTGGAGCATGAATTTTGATATGTGTTCCATCAATTGCACCAATGATGCCCTGAATCCCGCTGATACTTTCGAAATCTCTCATTATTTTACTTTTCCTTTCCCCAGTTGGCCACCTGACGTACTCTGGTGACAATGAGTCGTTTATGAAGTTGACTACTGCTTTTACACAGTTGAAAGCAGTGCTTTCTGCAACACCGAATCGGTCTGCTACATCCCGGAAAGGCACCTGATTCCCCAAAAACCACAGGGTCATCAAAACCTGAGATTCCTGCGATATCCGAGGTCTGCCGTGGTGTACTTCGCTCTGCACGTTGACCTGTCCAAATCTTTTGTGTATCATTTCAACGCATTGTCGTGACATTCTATAGTGAGCCTGGAAAATGTCAGGCTGGTACAACGGCACTACTCCCTGTACATAATTTTCGATTTTTGAATGTTCTCTTGGCAAAAGAGCAACTGCCAAATCATTGTTGTCTTCATTCTCAATAGTACATGCTTCTTCTTCAAATGTGTCATGTAGTAAAGTGTCCAGAATAAAGATACCAGCCTGTAAAGTTACTATTGTTTCCGTTGATGCTGCCATTTTTGTTTGTGTTCAAATATGTTTAGGTTACCTAGCAACTATTATTGATCAGGAATCGGGATCAGACATTTTTCCGTACGGATCAGAAGTCTGATCTTGAATCAAGATAACATGTTTTTTTTTGTACGGATCAGAAACCTGATCCCGATCCGGGATCAGGTTTCTGATCCGTACAAATAAAATACGCCCAATGTGCGTAAAAATCTAATGATACACCCGTTCATAGTCAAGGATGAGTTCTTTTGTTCCAAAAAAAATCCAGGTCAAAGGTCGAAAGTCAAGGTCAATGTTGACCTGCGAGTGAAAACCATGTAGGTCACCATATCTCAGGAACTAAGAGAGATAGAAACGCGGAAGTAAATCCAAAGTATTGCACTTATGCGGAAGTAAATCCAAAGTATTGCACTCACTTAGCCTAACAACTTTTGCATTTACACATAAGGCCTATGATCGATAGCGTTTGCAAGCGCCTGAGGTCGAAGTTGACCTCAAAAATTACCTTGACCTTTCGCTAAAATATCGAGTAGTAGCTCTTTTGAAAGGTCTTCTAGAGTACTTTCCAAAACTGTTGTCATTTTCGGAATCGGACGTCAATTGACGTCATAATGACGTCAAACGTAATTTCAGACTGACATTCAGGCCTTTCGAGTGTCAGATGTGCAAACTTATAATATTTACTGCAGATCTAACACCTGCAGACGATGTGGATTCTTCCTGTGATGCTCTATGTCAATGTTTAGGTCAATCAATATATCCGTTTTGACGTAATTGACGTTTTTGTGCAATTTCAAAGGAAACTTATAATCTGAAGATATTATGATCTTGTCCGGTGATAATATAACATATACAAAAACTCCATTCACATTAAGTTTGCAGTATAGAATTGATGACAAATGACATCATAATTACCTAATAGTTCCGGCAAGTGTGTTGCCTATGGCCTCTTGTCGTTTTATGTTGAGTTTCAAATTGAGAATTACTCATAAATGGGGTAATTACATGTTCATGTATCGAGAGGGGGAAAATGAAATATACGTTAGTACGGACACATGTACTGAAAAAAAAAAACAGTTGCCATTCGACATGTTCAGTTCTTTGCAACCCAACGTTAGGTATACACGCAAGAAGCTTGACTATTATTTCTAAAATAGAAGACATATGTAGTATTCCCGTTGTCCCAAATGTAAATTTCGAGTACCAGGATGATAAGATCATACTGTATATTTCTGTCGGGTTGCACTTCAATACATTTTTCACTTACCACTCTCGCATTCCTCTCGCCGTGCAAGAATGGCGAATATGATAGAAAAGACAAAGACACACAAATGCAAAACCTTCGCCTGATATGTGTGATCAAAAGTAGGTGATAACAGGCGGTTCACACACAGCTTAACAATCATCCACTGAGATCTATCAGATTATTATATTAGATATAGTGGTATGTTAAATAGTCGGGGGGTGAGTGACCGGTCCGTACTGAGCAGGTGGTGGGTGTTTAGTAATGGTAAGGGGGCTGTGTTGTATGCCAGTAGTAATTGAGAATGAGTGGGCTGTTTTCCTCTTATTCACGCTACACTATTGAAGAGATATTGAAGGCTGATGTTGCCCAATACACCCGAGCAAAGTGGATAGAGTTAGTCACACTGATGGACATTATCAGGATGGCATGGATTTTATTATCGTAATGAGTACTAGACCATGCAGTATCCTCGGGAACCATCATGTCTATGTCTCGCCGTCCTCTTTTGCCACTCGTCTTTACCAGGATAATCAAGTACCACGTTGAACCGAGTATTTCACAACTGAATAATCATTGCTGGATTGAAATTGTGTACGCGCCATATATTGAATGATACAAAAGTTATAAAATTAGCATTTTGCTTATGATGAACACTATTCATTATGAAATGTTTTGGCTGTTTGGTAAGTGTACTCTCAAAGGGCACCTGACACACTGATTGACAAGAATGGCTTCACGTGCTTGCAAACCATTTCTGTTGAGAGATAGGTGCATTTGTATCGCACACTCCACTTCCTAATTTATGAACTGATTGTCAATTGTTTCCGGTGTCCTTGGGCCACTGACCGTGTCATGCAAACAGACTGCCTGTCTTTGGGTGATAAATGAGCGAATGTTACCGATATCCTTGCATCTCCATGTCGCATCCTGATGCACATAAAGCCACGTGTTTGCTCGACATGGCAGAAACAACTTGCCACTTTTTACGTTCAAAGTAAATGTGCGTGACACATTTCACCCAACTGAGTGGATTTCCTCCCACATGCATATTTTTTCCTATGCTGTCATTTTCGGCTGTACGTGTGACATGTCTCTGAATAGTTGGCCATCTGGTGTCCCAGGGAACAACGTCCATTTAGATTGTCTTTGATCTATTTCTGGTTGGATTCCCAGTTACTTAGAAAAAAATGTTATTATGGTTTGATTTGGTTCCAGTTCTGTCATTTTACTGATGTATCAGAATGTTGAGCCAAATTAATTGAGTTACATACGTATAATTAGGTGCTAAACATTCCAATGTGAATAGCGCGTATTTAGAATCTACACTCTTGATATATCTTTATTCTTCATTCTCGGCAAGTAGTGAGAGCATGTCAAGTAAGGAAAACACAGAAACTAACTACGGCAGGGTGTTAATTCCAAACCAGAATCTCCTGCTTCTTGATTGAGATGCACTGATTGACCGCTGGGGCAGTGAGGAAGCACCAAGTGTAAAAGATGCGCTCACTTGCGTTCACGATTTGATTCATGGGCATTGAATTTGACCCATTCTAGTTACAATATCCAAGACAATAGTAGCGATTCACAGTTGTTGTGTGTATTTGTTTGTACCCATTTTGTTCGTATGACGTACCCGGTTGATGTCGAAATACAACAGTGTATCATTCCCAGATGCTCTCACTTTCCGGGGGCAACACAAAAGTCACACAAAGGATTTCGATTTGACAAAAGTCAGCACTTTAAACGATCAAGCTATTAGATGTGGAACTTACCGTATTTCACGACTGTCGTCTATGTGAATATTAGAGTGTCTACCCATTATACATAAGTAATTCAATTGCTTTGTTGTGTCTTTATCACCTTTTTCCTGTAGAATCGTGACTGTGAATGCAGTGGTGCAGTCATGTGGCTTTCACTGGTAAAATGATGAATGACCAAATGTTGCCCGAGTATCATTACATCAAAAATGATTTAGGAAGTTTGACATGATAGACGCTTGTCATGATCCGGGAACTGTGATGTCCACGGTTCCGACAATTTGTGCGTGATAATTCTCATCTGGATTCAGGGATCCACTTGCATGTTTTTTATGTGAATTTACTGAATAATATCTTTCTTGGGAAAGGAGTATACACCACTTAATGGTGCCACAAAACCTCGTAATCCGGAACACACGTTCATTATAAAATTGTAATGGTTTGAAACGCGCATATGAATTGTCATACAACCAGTTGTTAGAAATCGGTACAAACAGTACACCTATAGAAGAACAGTTTCAGACTGAATTATGATGTGTCAATAAATTTTGGTATGAAATGCTCTGATACACCCAATAAGGTTCATTTAACCCTTTACATGTACTAGTAGTGCCTTGCCTACGTAAAACGCACTCAGCAAATTTACGAACTTAATGATCATATAAAATAAAGTTGAATAAGCATTTGTACATGCGTATTGCTATACCGAAGGTACAAAGCCAGTTCACTGACCCTAAATCTGATTCAATGAGGTTTGTTGAGATCAGAAATAGTTATCTATCAAGATGTTATATAAAAACGTGAATAAATTTCGAACTTCGCCAGTAAATAAGGTTAGGTTCCCATAATAATCATATCGGTTCCCCCAAATCATGCAAATAAAGCCAAAGTTCTTTGCCGGCAATACATCTTGTGAGCCGGTGGCAGCCTGTGACAACAGCACAATGGCCGCCGGTATTGGGTTGATGGCAGCTTCGGAACGATCTTCTCCACCGTTATCGTGGTCTATTTTAGTTTTTAAAAAGAAGCACCACATGACTGCTTACAGACTACCAAACTAAGTGCATCTACACCGTGATGAGGGTTAATGGAGCAGCATGTATTACTTGGCTACAGAATTGAGCTTCGCGGTAGTAATTCTTGTAATAGCTCACAGTAAAGTACTGTCTCCATTATCTGATTTTCAACAGCTCAAATAATGCTTTTGTTCGACAAAAACGAGTTTCCAATGACGTTTGTCGACTTCACGGTGGTTATCAGTGACGGATATGTGATGGATAGAACCTAAACTACCAAGTGAACCCAGTTTTCAGATAATCTATCTTTAAATTCCTCATGGAAAGTGTCTCTAGTTCTATGATCAGATCAGTCATTTTGAATTTATTGATAAAAACTGTTTTTCCTCAGATGCAAATTCTACCTCAGATGCAAATTCGGTATGAAAAAGTATATTTCAGGAAACAATAATCTTGGAGATTTGTCAGTCACACTTGTGGTAATAGCAGAAAATGATGGATTGCCTTTTTAAATACATGATGTGAGACATCTGAAGCAAGCATTATCACGTCATCTATTGTCCAGTTGTCATTTAGTCTAAACTATGAAGATGTATCACCACAAAAGGCTCTGAGGTGTATTTGTGTGATTTTTGTACAATCGCTATAATGTGTGAATTGTGTTGCGAATCCAGTTGTTAATGATTGACTTTAAATCAACAATTGCGATAAATATGAATATCTCCATTGTAATGCTTTTTGTATGTAAAATATTTCGTTGCTAGGATCAGTTTTAAACATCGCTGAGCATATTTCCATGAGCATATGGGGATAATTATCATGGAGTATACACTTGAAGTTGACACAACTGGCTATCGAAATAGGATATTAACTGCAGTTTAAAATGGATCGGTGTGTGTGTGTGTGTGGCGGGGGGCGGCGTATTTCGTGAAAAGTGAAGAAATCTCAGTGGAAGTATGTCAGGTTTGAATCAACTTCCCTTATGTACCGGTACACAGATATACATTGTAGATAATGTGTCAGTTTCATTTCATCCGAGTAAATACATCAGTATGGATCCTCAGGATAATACACTGCGTGCTGAAACTGCGTGCCTAGATGTGTGTGCGACAGTATGCATTAATTACATTATGACAAGCGATGACCTTAATTAGATACGAGACACTGATCACGCAAATAACTAGCACACTAGCTAGTCGTTTGGTTGGCCGCCCCATTAGATGTCTTGTCGAATATGACGTGACATATTCCCAGTCCTCTAAAAGCTGCACATCGACTCACGGAAATGATCCTAATTGTAGACGCTTCCATGAATATGTAAATTTAGTCACAATAATTTGAAACTCTTTGCATTGAGCAAACTTATTGAGTTATGAACATTAGTATTATCAATAATACGATACAAGTCGTCAAGAAATGGGTTGAAGAAATTTGTCAAGAGAACAAAATGAAAAGTTTAGTCGAGCTATTTGAGACGAAAATAGTAAACGTTAATAATTTTCCAAGATCATAAATTATTTCGTATAGGAGTCCTTGGCATTTCGATGGGCGTCTTTTTGCTCAAGTTTGCCAAATACACTTTTCCGTGAATCATTAACACATGGATATGTGTACTCCTATTATTCTTTGACAATTCAGTGACAGTTCTTTGACAGTTATGTGTACTCCTATTATTCTTTGACTGTTAATTATTTGGTCGGGCTTTGTTTCTATTGCAAAATGTTGTATATTATGTTTGTTATTGACATCATCAAAATCTACTGTATTGGTGGTAATAGATTGATACTTACATTCAATTATTGTAAATTATTTTTAAATGTTCTACGTTTCCTTTCACTTGACGTGACTTTGCAACGTCAATAAAATGCCATGCTCGGTTGCTACCAAAAGCAATATCTCGTCAATAACCGACGTCTTTTTGAAGGACTGAAATCGGAAGGCAATGAACGTATCCTAATTTCACATGGTGTGGCTTTTTAGCTCACAGACATGTATTGTTTATCACCAGAACGATAAAATAAGATATATTAAGATACAAGTAACAAAGTGTGCTTACAGTTGCTGACATCATATTACCCAAATTCAGCAATCTATAAGCGATGGTACTTCTTTTCAGGGGAAATACTGTTATGTGTATACATATCAGCTGGTCTCATTTATTGTTAAATCTGATAAAATACACTCATATACATGTATATATAATAAGATTGCTACCACTACATGAAAGGGATCCATATGTATTTGATCAATGCCTTGATAGCTGAACGGTTGGTAAGGATTTTCGCTCCTCTCGCCCATCTTGTTGGAATTAGGTAAGCCTATCGTTGCTGCAGACCAGTCCTCATCTCAGCGAGATAGACTCAAATCCTCTGGAACTCCTATATCCCCCTGACTCATGGTAGACTGATGAATGGTCCATTGCCGATCCCCGCCAGCCAGTGATAGGGCTGGTACATACGCCTGAACACCACTGAGCCATTGTATACTAATTATATCATTGATTATAATCACATATGTCATCCATGAATCACATTGGTTTTTTAATCTACATACACCAACATCTCCACTTTGGCGTTGCTCGCCGCCTCGCATCGATGATAGTTCACAATCTATAATTTTTCTCGGATTTTCTCACTCGATTTTATAGAAGATAAATATGTAAACACTGTATAAAGAGTGAATCTGAAATATGTTGATAAGTTCAGTGTTGGTATTTGAAGCAGTTGGTGCTTCAAGTGCCACATTGAAGACAC
Organism: Terebella lapidaria; assembly: GCA_949152475.1. NCBI lineage: Eukaryota > Metazoa > Annelida > Polychaeta > Terebellida > Terebellidae > Terebella > Terebella lapidaria. The sequence continues at coordinate 44,116,255 of OX424557.1, read as the reverse complement.
TGAAATATTACCATGATTGTGGGGCTTTATCCTGCCGTGACCGATATTTCTTTACATTGGAGAGCATGTGAGAAATACAGAAGCAAAATGGCAAACGAACTACCAAAATTGTTATCTCGTCACAAGCCGTAGATTACCAACTAGAAGGTTATTTGCTTACATTATGATTTACTGTACATGTAGTAAATGGATATCTCACAATAACATGTCTATGGGTAAGAATCGATGATGGAAATGTTCTCTTAAAGGACCCTGCACGAGTTTCTCAACAATGGAAGAAATTAACACGAAGCCACTAGACACTGACAGACAGTATTAATGCCTCGCATTTCAATTACGAGATTTAACATTGTCTTTTTTATCACACCAAACATATTATCATGCAACGACCAGGCTTTTATTAAAGGCCTCTCATCCACTAAACAACGTTGATTAATTCAAATTAGATGAAACTTACATGCCACCAATTGTTTGAACAACCAGGTTTAGTATTTTAAGAAGTGGTTAGTTAATAACATGGGTGAAAATAATATATTAATATAAACATACACAAAAAAGTGCTCAATAAAGCAATGAACTCGCATTTGTCTACTAGCAGGTTCGCTATGTTGGCTATGTTGGCATCGATATCATGCACATATATTCTTCAACAGATGCGATTCAATTTTATTTTGTCAAAAAATAACTCGATTGCCACTCGGCTGTTGTAAAAGAACAATTAGGACAGAAGATAAAAACTTGTACTCAAACAGGTCAATCGAAGCAAATGGCAAATACTGGAACATATGACATGATGTCTCCATCGCTTTCATTAAACAGAATATGCGGACCTATATTCGATAGATCTACACCTAGAGTTTATGTTTTGACGTTGTGTTTTGATATGGGCAGCATACTTATAAGGACACCTTCAAGATCGCAATTTGGTGTTTATCTATATAATAGATAGACACCATATTATAAATAAACACATATCATTATACATAAACAAGCCAAACAGAGAGGTCTATGGTAGTTCTCTCAAACGTTCATAGCAAGTATTTCCTTCCCCTTCCAGGTGTGACCCAGGGAAAGAACTGAATATCAAGAGTTTTGACAAATTAGAGGCTTATACTTTGTTCATTTCAAAGTAAACGTGATATCACAAATAGCACATCAGATGAAATAATGAATTGCTGTTCTCGTAACAAACCTTGACGGCATGACATGTTAGAATGTACTGTCAATTATGTTGTTTTCAGTCTTGATGCATTGTACTTGGACTTAGAAAATATATCGTACAAAATAAATCTTGTCAAGCGTGGCAGTTATCAATGACAGGTTCGAGCGACAGTTATCACACATCCCGTATCGCCAGACACAATGACACTCCACAACTGACTAGCACCCTCTCTACAATCTTAGTCACCAGCAAGCACAATCGATATCCCTCAGCTACAAGAAAAAGAAAAATCACCTAAATGCCCCATTGGTGCTGATGTCATCTGCTCTCCAGTGTGTCATGTGCATCTTTCATATGGGTGGACACCTGAACATAGACTCAGGATTTTTGATGATATCAATCATGTTACTTTATCAGTGTAAGTATCAATCTATTACCACCAATACAATCAGATTTTGATGATGACAATCAGGTGTCATCAACTCGTTTCTCAAAACGAAAACGTTGGAATTTTATGTCTCCAGTTGACAGTAATAATGTCTTATAGATGACGATGGTTAGCAGCACCTACAATATTGGCAACTCGTTCCAGACTATTACGCTGATTAGTTAGATATATGCCCTAGCTTCATCAGTAACATGTGAATGTTTTTTTTGTTCACAGACAGATTGACATTCAAGTTGACACAGTGGATTCTAATGTCCTAAGTGAGGCTCATCTGCTGGCGGTTGGATGTGCTCTTGGTGGCATTTATGGTTTTTATCTAGACACGGTGACAAAAAAAGTACAGAGTCGATTTCATAAAACAGGAAAAATAAACAAACATTCAAGTTGACACAGTGGAGTTTGATATCCTCATTTATGGTTTTTATCTCGACACACTGACAAAAAAGACTAAAAAGAGTCGATTTCATAAAAAGAAAGAATAAATGGAACGTTCAATTCAACATATGACCGATCACCTCATCCTCTGTTGTAAATGGATAATCCTGGTCACTGCCCTTTATGCTCCATATTGAGAGGCTTGCTACCGACTATCAATCTTCCGTGCAAGAACGCAACAGGGTCAGAACAATTCGATTCCAAACATCGCTAGCAATTACAGTCCCATTCCTGAACAAACTGTTCATGCCTGCAGAAAGACTGATTGTGTAGAGCAATACATCGTCTGAAAGTCCTGGTTCATATTGACATGTGAGCCAGGTTGACAGTACCTCTCCAATTATATAGTATATATTACATACCTCGTGAGCAGCTGTTTCTGGTGGGATTCGAGGTATTTCAGAGCCAAGCGTTTTAACCGATATACTGTATCAGTTATACGAGTCACTCATACAAATCATAACACAATCATATATGGCTGATATACAATATACAATCATATATATACAACCATATATGGCTGTATAAGTGTTGACTATATATGGTCATTTTTTGAATTATTGACCCCGCGACAGGTATAATTTTGTTTTGCATTTCTTCTTCTAATCAATATGTCGAATGAAACAACAGGTTGATATTTTCTCGATAAGTTCCATTTTTTGATATCGCAATTTATTCTGGTTCATGTCAGTATTTTTGGTGTTTTATTTTTTGCTTGCTTTTGATTTTGGTGATTCTTTTTTTTATCATACTATGAATAATGTAATGTACTTCACATCGAGTGGATTTTACAAACAATGACAAGATAATCTTGGGTTATCCGAAATATGATAAAATTATAATGGTGTCGTTTCAGAAGCACGAAATCGCTGGGACAAAGATTCCAGTTTTTCTGTGAGATTAGCACAATCTTCACCACGCCCGAAAACATAACGACAGCTGCATCCATTTATCACGAAAAAATAATACTTGTGTGACAAGCAATTAATATTAATCGTCTTCAGGAGAAATAATACAGTTGTGTCGCTTGTGAAACTAAACTCACATTATGCAAAGTGAGGATATTAATGTTATTATGTTAGCATTCTGTAAATGCACGCAGTTTACCGCACTGACCAGACAGTTTTACGCTAATATTTCACCTGCTTGTATATCATTATGGTATTGGCGCGATTGTTTTCATCAATGAAATAATCGCTGCTGAAGTAAACGTCTCCAATACTCCATGCCCTAGAGCTATTATCAGTGATGATCTATAGTCGTATGTCAAATTTTATCCATTACAATTTCGTCAGTTACAATTCCACGATGAGCTTGCATTCCATTCAAAGTCCCAGGTTATTGGCACCACCGATGTGTGTATTTTCTTTGTATCAGTGGCGGATAGTCGCCATCAAAGTCACCCTGCAGGGCATGAAAGTGATACATCAATTCAGATGAGAGTTACCACGTACAGCCAGTCGGAACAATAGACGTCCCAGTTCCTGTAATGTGACAAACATCTTTCATGTCAAACACTCAAAATGACTTTTCGATGCAATGATACTCAGCTTATATTGGATCATTTAGCATTTTTCCATTGAAAACCACATAACTGCACCATTACAAACACAGTAAAAATGGTACAGGATGGTGACACCGACACAAAGAAATCAATTGAACTACTAATGTATAATGGACATACGCCATATTGTCACAATGCAGATGACAGGCTTTACCATGCCTTGAAGTTTGTGAAGTCTCGTATCAAATACCTCGGTCATCTACATTTCAAACGCAATGTCGGATAAAAATCCTTTGTACTTTAGGTGCTATATGAACGAATTGAAGACAACTGGGAATATTGCGTTGTCTTCTGTCCACATCCACTGAGTACAAGATAGCCAGTGACTGCAAACAAATACCGACAACAACTTTTGATTGTGATCATTGTCTTAGAGATCGAAACATGAATTAATCACAATGAAACGTTCGTAACACAATATTTCATTCAGTGCACTTGCTCCAGATGTCAATTAGTGCATTATTATTCATCAAATATGAAGGGTTTAGACGCCTGTGTAGTTCCGTCAAGACACTTGCTTTTGGATTATCGTCATCTCGAGGCTTGTATTATCCTTTACTTGACATGCGTTCAATTGTTGTAATGAATAAACTATAGGCATATCATGATATCCTGAATAAACGTGGATTATGGGTATGTTTGAAATACAACCAATCCAGGTGAAGGATTTGATGAATAGTGGAGTTATAACAAATATATACAGTATATAATTGTTATCTATATATTCGCTGTCTCCACAATGTTTGTAGAGCTCAAGACGCATGGTGAATACGCATGACTCGCTTTAGGGCTTGTCCTAAGACACGTAAGTGAAATCAGATCCAGATATCGAGCTTGAGCATTTCATTTTCCTCAATGTCTCAAACATTACTCTATAGAGGAATGAACTCGAAACAGGTATCAAAGTCTATTCCACCTCTTATAGGAAGATATACACAGTTCAAAACACAATTCCGAATGTTTGCATAACTCGAAACATTAATGCAAATATTAACTAGCAGGGCATGCAGAGAGTGCAATCGACTGATTTAGCAAATCTGCTCGATATGCTAGGCACAAGTGAACTCTTGGATATAGAGTGAATGCCTCCACATGCCGGTAGCTATTCTACCATTATCTATTTTTCTCATCAGTACAGATGAAGAATTTATTCATTACTGTGAACAATAACCTCATAGCCTCAATATTATTTCAGTTACCTAATTATATTACATGATGCAAATCATGCTCAGTTCACGTCCAGAATATTCATCTTGCTCATCGACATGCGCAAGTTATTGATGAAACTAGCGAGGAATCACTGACTGCTCACCAACAATGAATTTATCAACGTATCTCAGACATTGCTTAAAACAATATTCATCCCTCACAATATCAGGCGAGGGACATGATAGAAATGATGTATCACCTACCACCAGCATAAAACGATTCAAGAGAATTATTCTCAATATGAGGCAGTGAGCTAACCCAAAGTGGAGGCGCAAAGATGACGCTTACAGATTTGAAAGCCACTGTATGGTGTAATAATTATTATACATGCGATAGATTGGACTCTCGTGAAATGTCAGTATTACCATGTGGAGGGTATATCCAATGTTTGACATATTCAGACTTTCCTTGATATGGCATACAACCGTAGATTCATCTGTATACGCACGATTGTCGTCTGATCACAATATCACATGGAATCTTCAATATGGCAATATTACATTCACTCGCTCTGTATTTTGCCACGTTCGAATGCATGGCCAATACATTTTTGTTATCGGTGGCAGTAATAACAACATTACTTCAAGCAATGTGTTTTTTATTGTCACAGGATCAGAAACTGATCCCATGTGCTACATAAGGAGTGGTATCAACTGATTACCTTCCCAGGGATTAATTAACCACATATATTAATTCTGAAGTAAATGTGTGATGGCATGACATAATAAGAGTAGTTCAAATGAGACTTTAACCTTCTGGTGATAAGCACTACAGCAAAAAGCCACACCGCATGAAATGGAGATGTATGTTTTTTGCTTTCCATTTCCATCCCTTCCAAGCCAAAAAAGCGCACACCAGGATTGTTCCTGCGTTTTGGAGATTTGCGGAGTTGAACTGGAAGGACTGGCAAAATGAGAGAAGATCCAATACAACTAGGGGAAATGTGCACTGGTTCAGGGCATAAACTATTGGTTATTGGCGAGATATCATATTTGATGCGAGTAGAGCATGGCGTTTTATCACGTCAAATTACGGAACATGCAGGATGTTAAAATTTAATCTAAGCTAATTGAACAATAACAAATAACAAAAATACACAGATAACCAGTGATTTACGAGAAAATTTAATTGGCAAAATGCTGGAAAAAAACCCGGCTCAATGTGGAGGAAAGGATTCCTCTACTTGTATTTTATTTTCCTTCAGATACAATATTATTAATATCTTAGATAGCCGAGCTCAACATTTCATTTGTTCTCTTAAAAAGGGATCTTTTCGTTCAGTGTCTCAATAAATTGAAGCATGTTTTAACAACGTTCTCAGATTCATATAGATCCACATTATCTGAAAAAAAGTTACATATTCATATAGACATTTACAGTGATCATCATATCCGATCATGATAATTAATTGATCAGTATCTAGGGTTCCATCGTATAGGACACTACTTTGGAAAGGGCCGAGCAATCAACCAGACGTCAAACTAAAGAGTCATATGATCAGTGTCCTGTACCTATTTGAAGTCATCGCTTGTCACACGTAATTAATACATGCAGCCACACACAAATATATAGCAGATATATAGCAGATATATACCGATTCTGCACGCTGTGTATCCCTAAGACTCTAAGAGGTTACTGATATTGCCATGGGAATACAATTACCGCGAAACTTGTTCACATCAATTGCAGAGATTCATTTTTGATAGACCTATGTCCACCGTCCTGCCTATACAATGAGTTGACGTATGATATCCTGTGTCATATCAATGTGCTGAAAGGTGCCTTACTGATGTTTTCTATATAGTTTTTCTTCGCATATTGTCCATGCCAAAGCAGGTTGTCGGAATCTGACTTAATAATATGCACAATAATATGCACACATTATGTAAATTTTACAATAATCACGCACGGACACAGACGTCAGAAGGGTTGGTTATTCTAATGTAGGCGTTTCTGGCGATACATCTTCATATTGTTGAATAAACGACAACTTGAGAATAGATGAGGTGATACTACTTGCTTCAGATGTCTGCCAGCATGTGTTTGAAAAGGCGATCTATCATTCTCTGCTACAACTATTAGACTGGAACAACAAGCCTGGTTGATAAGATATCCTCCTACCGCCAAATGTACATGTACATTACCCTATTTTTAAGGAGGACAGTTTGTATCAACGATTTTCATGATACTGATCTAATGAAGGAGAGTTGATATGGTGGGTTTCTAGTTGAATGACTTGTTTGGTCCAAATGTTTGGTCGAAATAACACACATTGCGTCTCATTGTTTTCATGAATTCTACAATACATATTGAGTTAAATATGATATATTGAAACAATGAGTCAAGTGCTCTGACAGTAAAGCATACGTGTATATTCCATAATACTGGATGTGATGCTGGAAACAGAAGGAGACGTCAAACTTTCAATTTTAAAAATATGATAGAACCGTTGGTTTCATCTCTCGTACGTCATGGCATATGGTGGCCAAGTTGGGTGTGTGGATGTCGCTAATACGCAAATTCGTTGTTACCAGCTGGTCGAAATCTGTCCAAATCCCAAATCATTTTGTTACGAATTCGCTTGAGCTTTCAAACAGGACCTTTCCTAAGTATAATATCATACAGAATGAATCACCCAATTTCTGCCATATAACACATCTACAATCTTCTTCCTATCGGATTTGACAGCGTGTAGTGGAGACAAATAACACGCTGGTGTCATCATTTCTCGTTAGCTTCATGATGTCAGAACTCAAGCAGAGATTACCGCTCAGATTTGTTGTAAGTGTTTTGACGTCAGGTGACTATATATATTTCACTCTCCCCTGGGAACAGCCAGATGTGAGAATTAGCTGTTGTTGACGTCGTATTACTATTGCAAGTGACTCGATTTGACATGAAAATTATTACTAATCAGATTCTTCGATTATCATACGTTATTTTGAATCAATGTAAGTATGAGCGTTATGTTAAAATCCTTCTATGTGGCCACTCGCCTACCACAAGTCAGTCAGTTATTATATTTTGCTCAGGAAATCAATGTCTATACAATATAACATTTCATATCGCTGCACAGAAACTACGAAGCTGATCTGGATCGCGAAAATCTGGTTCAATGAGGTTTGTCCTGAAGAAAATACAGATCTATTATTACTGTGTCATACAACAAAGTGATTCAATTCCAAATTTATTGAGTAATTATGGTTGCGTTCCCAAAACAATCACATAGGGGCCCAAGATAAAGCCAAAGTTCTTTGTCGGCAATACATCTTGTGAGCTGGCGGCAGCCTGTGACAACAGCACAATGACCGCCGGTATTGGATTGATGGTAGCTTTTGGAACAATCTGCCTCGCCGCTATCGTGTTTCTAAGCTGGTCTGTTAAGTTAAGAAAAGACGCCACGTAACAGTTGGAAAGACTTCCGCACTAGGTGCATTTACTCCATGATGAGAGTTAGTAGAGCAATATGGAACAAACTACGCGTGTTGCTTATATCCCACTTGAAGCTTCAGGTATTTCTCCTTACAGTACACTGCAATGTACTCTCTTTGTCATCTTAGTCACTCCCAGGAAATGTAATCAGTTCCAGGAACTTCGGAATGATTGGGGATTCATATTTTATTTTTTTGTCCAGAACACATGATAACATAGATTATTAACCCAATGAGTTGCTATTTTTGGAAGACATGTTAGAAACATGACATTGTTGATATGCATGGAAAATTGTTCACTATTTGTACGTTCACGAGAAAATGTTGTATAAAACCAAACACAGCTAATATCGTGTTTTGTGCCAATTCAAGCACAATAGTGATGACACGTTTTGTCGACTTCCACGGCCGTTATCAGTGACGTATAGGTTCCCGAGACAGTGACAGACAGATACAGAGTAAACCACCACGTTGATCACTCATCTCTTATCACCAGACACAACACATTGAAATGAATCTCAGCTGCAAGTGACTGGCACCAACTCAGTCATATCCAAATCCTAACACAGCCCACTCGATATTCGTCCCCTAAAGAAAAACACAAATGCCTCCTTAATGATGATGCAATATTTTCTCCAATGTGCCCTGTGCGTCTTTCATTTATGTGGACAGGTGCAACTAGACAGGTGCAACTAGATTCACACCCTCAATGATCTCGAATCGTTATGCTGATCTGGTTTCATTCTGTTTCGTACATGTTTACTGTACATGGTGACTGAAGGTGACATGGGTCCAAAAGTGGGACCATGGAGCAATCATGTTTTTTTTTTTGTATAAACTTTATTCAATGATTCCCAAACAAGCAATAGCTTATGTGAATGGGTCTCAACACAAATAAATCAATATTTACACACAACATAAATGGCGGTATCAATGAAATACATATATCTATTCAGTACAGTACAAGTGTCTTGACACATACCGAGATCGATCATCAGACAGATCATTACTGGAATTATATATATTGATTCGAGGGTAGGTCCCTTAAAAAACATCAGTCAGTGGAAGAGCTACGTCCACCTGGCAAGTAGAAACGGCCGGACCTTTCAATAAACTTGAGAGCTGAGTCTATTATGAATGAATTAGTTTCTAGGGAATTTCGTGCATCCCCGCACATCAATATACTCGTATCAACTCGTAAGCCTTCAAGTGCATCAAACAAAATTGTTCTGGGAGCATTATATAAAGGGCAATGCAAGAAGAAGTGTTCGGGATCTTCCTGAAAATGGCCACAACGACATCTCGAGCTGTCAATCACATGTAAGTTATGATGGAGATGGTGGTTCAATGCACTACAGCCCATTCTAAGTCGAGTCAAAATAACGTTCAATCTACGTTCACCCCGATATAACAATTTATTGCGTGGAGTATCATTACGAGAAAGTGCTCGTTTAAATGATGAGATGCTAGTCATGTTTCTATCCGTCATGGGTAGTAAATTCCATTCGTTAATAGTTGAATGGAAAAATGACAATTGCAAACGATTTATTCGTGATAGACTACTGCTGAAATTGTGAGACGACCTCAACGAATACGACACCCGATCACCTACCAAACCCGGCAACTTCTCTATCAAATACGGCGGGCTAAGCCCGTTCACAATCTTATAGAACAATGTTAGTTTATGTCGTCTTCGGCGTTCAGAGAGTGAATTCCAGTTAACTTCTCCCATCATTGCCGCGGTACTGCAGCGAGCAGTTGCACCTGTTACGATTCGTGCAGCTTCGATTTGAACTCTATCAAGCTTGGAAAGATCCCTCTGAGTAGCCCCTGACCACACAACATCTGCATATTCAATAGTAGGACGAATTTTTGAGATATAAAATTGTTCCAAAGACTTCCGATCGAGTTTGAATTTGAATAGCTGAAGACGATTCAATAACTTCTGAGCGTTGTTTGCAAGATTGGAAATATGACTTGACCATGACAGATCCCTGGAGAGGGTTACACCCACATGTTTGTGTTGAGACACTTCCGTGATATGAACCCCATCTAAGATGAGAGGCGGGTGCATATTCAAGCCGGACTTATTGGATACAATTAAACCTTCCGTTTTTGTCGCATTGAAAGATATCAACCACTGCTTCGACCACGCACTAATAGATTCAAGATCACGGTTTAACAAGGTTGCAGCATCGTTTCTGTTATCAACTTCTATAAATAAAGTTGTATCGTCGGCGAAAAGACGAATACTACAATGTTCTATAACAAATGTGATGTCGTTTATGAAAATTAAAAATAACAAAGGCCCCAGAACAGATCCCTGAGGAACACCAGCGGATATATTTGACCAATTCGAGGACTGGCCGTTCACGACTACACGTTGTTGTCGACAAAATAAGTAATCTGACAACCATTCCAATAGCGCACCCCCTATCCCTAGTTTTTCGAGTTTGAATATAAGGCCTTTATGCCACACGCGATCGAAAGCTTTGGTTATGTCTAAAAATACTACCCTTACTTCTTTTCCCCTATTCATTGATTGGCAAAACGAGTCATACATTTCAACTATGTGTGTAACGGTTGAACTGCCGGGGATGAAACCGGATTGAAACGTAGATAAAAGACAGTTACCTTGAATGTGAGCAAACATGACATTGAATACTAGCCGCTCCATTGTTTTACCAACAACACTAATTAAAGAAACTGGTCGGTAATTTCTCACATCAGAACGATCGCCTTTTTTGAATAGCGGTATAACGTTTGCCATTTTCCATCTTTTCGGAAATTTTCGACATATCAAAGAAGCATTGAACAGTCTGCATAAACTTGAACGAATTTTAGGCCCTGCCTCTTTTAATAACCTTGGGCTAATACCGTCAGGCCCCAGTGCTTTATTAGGGTTGAGAGCAGAGATCACTCTATCTATATCAGACTCATCGATCCTCACCAGGTTCAAAAACGAATCAAATCAGGCCAGTAATTACACGTATCTGGCAGCGTAACAGAACTGTCGTCAATAAAAGACGCATTTAAAAAGTGATCATTGAAACAATCAGCCTTGTCAATATCGCTTTCAAGAACAATATCATTGAAATACAAGTTAGGTATAGACTGTTTGTTTTTGCCAAGCAGTCTGTTAGTCAAACTCCACCATTTCTTTGGGTTTGATCCAGAGCAATGAGTAATGTTATTAAGCATCCTTTGCTCATAATCGAGTTTGCACTGTTTCACTTGACAAAAATATTGATTTCTCACAGTGCGAAAATTTTGCCATGCAGATTCTGTATCATCCAGTTTGGCTAGTCTATGTGCTCGATCTTTAGCCCTTTTGAGTCTTCTCAGATGACCGTTGAAAAAAGGGTCATCCCATGGCCGTATTGTTACCACTTTATTGGGTATAAACTCGCGAGCCACCGACAGCAGACAGTTTGACCACATTTGCTCAATTATATCTATGTCGTCGCTGATGAAACACTCATTCCAGTCAATACTCGTAAGTCGGTCTCTGAGACCATCGAAATCAGCACGATCATAATCCCAAACTAAACGCGAATACGCTCGCTGAGCTTTGACAGAAAACTTCACAGAAGTCGAAATTGGATGATGATCGGTATATGACACAGGAGGTAAAACTTCGGCTCTATCGACATATTCTGGACAGTTGGATATTATCTGGTCAAGTTCTGATGGATTTTGCGAAAAACGGGTAGGTTCATTAATATGTTTTGTCAGGTTGTATGAATGAACGAAATCTTCCAATTTATTTCCTGCAGGTGTGCGGGGATCAGCATTCAAGTCACCAATAATGATACAATTTTTTGCATACATAGATACGGCTTTAGAATAGCTGTCTCCCAAACAATCCCAGAACGTTGATTGTGCTTCCGTTCTATACGCTACACACAGCAACAATTTGTTGTTACGGGATCGTATTTCAAGCCACATTTGCTCAACATTTTCTAATTCCAGGTCGGTTCGGCGTTTAACGTATAGACTGCAAGACACCCAAGCAAGGACACCCCCTCCCCTACGATCGACACGAGACAAATCATTTGTGTCTAACCACGTTTCACTCAGTGTTATTATGTCATGATTTGGAGCGAGTTCAGCCCTTATATGGTCCAATTTATCGAAACAATGTTGTATACTCCTAATGTTTACGTGACAAATTGTTAGGTCTTTGTGGTGTTCAGATTTCGACTTTGGTGGACCAGGGTTCAACTCAATGTTCCCAATTGAACTCAGAAGTAAAACTCGTACCAACAACACAAACAAAATCACAGTGGGTTGGACGAGCGACCCAAACGAACTGGCAAAACCAGCCTTGACCTTGCACCCACCACGGGTACATGTAAACAAAACAAAATCAGAATTGAACAATCCAATTACAGCTCTATACTGATCAAGTGATATGCCCATTTCCAGATGTATTTGGCTATAACCCAATAGACAAGAATATTTGTCAAATGACCAATCTCTGCGGAATGTGTCAAAACACTGTCTTTTCTTTAGTTCAAGATGAGAAACAGACCAAAGGAAAATTAACCTTTGACCTTGAACAGATTCAGTTTGGAATGACAGCTGCTTGGCTTGGTATGCACAATATACACATTTACACAATGAAACTACCACCAATGCAACAGCAAGTGATAATTAAACATGAACATATACATAATTTCAAGAACAGTCAGACTACACTTCCCAAGTTGTATTATACAGTCTTCCAATATGAATACATGCACCACCAGTAACAATCTCAAACACTGGCCTATAAACAAATCAGTGACAACCATGTAGACATATGTTCATATTCTAGGATGTGAACACATATGATCATACCATTACAATTAATAAAAAAAATGTCATTCAGCACTATCATGATTGTGTTCATCACTACAATATCCAGTATTGAACATGCTAAAATTAATGATATGATATGCACATAACAGCTATTATAACATATATTCAAATAAGGATTAATAGATAAACTGCACATACTACATTGATATGCTATGATAAGTGGAACACAAAAATGAAACTTCATCACAATACACATAGTGTCATTGTTGAGCACATCTGATTAAGGCATATTTGAATGTTGTATCTATGACACCTCAGTGATACACATAAGTATCAGTGATAGAGAATGAATGAAGGATCACTAAATAATGCAATGATATGCCTTGACCCATGTGAGGAAAACACACTTGATACATTCTTCAGAATGATCTGGGCTCAGAGATTGGTACAGGTGATAATCACATGAAAATTCAGACATATGCAAGCATATATCCAGACAAGTGATAATCTCATGAACATTCAGACATATGCAAGCAATATTCAGAAATGGGTTAGAATTTATGTACAAACAATTTTCATGAACTCCTGAGAATGATGTATTGCCTGGATAACCTACACATGCACTGATTTAACAAGACACCAGAGAGAACACACCATCTTGATTATGTTAGCCTGATGCCAGATGTAATGTGATGGTCACTCCAGATAATCAACAAACACATGTGCATGACAGTAATTGTTCTTATATGTTCACCTTCAATGAAAAGCAACTTAAATCAAACCCTAATGTGATTTGGTACATATATTCTAAGAAATGTCATTTCATTATAGTGCTTCCACTTGCTAGTGATAATCACACACAAGAAAAGTATGGTTCAGACAACAATCTTAGGAAGATCATTCATGACCACAACTTTATCTGAATCATTTTCATGACTCAAAATAAAATTCATGTACAGATATGATTCATACCACACACTGGATCTTCTGATTAGGGTTGATACTAATTGAACTGTCAACATGTCCTCAGTTCATCTCTCACTTCTGAAAGCAGCTCACCCATTTTGTTCTTCCCTAACCAGGAGTCAGCACTCAGTATCCTACTATCAGTAAGCCTCAGACCTACTCCCCAATGTTTGTCATGAGGACTAGCCTCCACCAGAGTTTTGTCACCTGTGGAAAGCAGGGTGGACAACAACTGAGGATTTTGTTGAAACTTGAAACTCAGTGCCTTCCTCACAATGCCAGGTGCATTCTCAGTCCATAGTTTGAAACCCTTTGATGTTTCTGCCAAGAGACTTTGCTTGAGCTGCACTTGGGGATTTCATCACCTCATCAGCCACCTTTCTGTCATTGAAGAGCAAGGCCTTGTTGAACATGATATACTGCTCGGCGGAAGAGAATTGTCTACCATCAGCGGAAAAGGGTGAACTATGATGATTGCAGAAGGGAGAGTGTTTTGTCCAGAAGAAGACATGAGTGTCAGTCTCTCGAGTGGCCATGCCTTTCGGAGTCAGATAGTCAGGGATTTGTTCAATGTTGTCAACACCATATTTAGTACCATTTACGATGAGTTTGTCGTCTTTGAACTTGACTGTGAACGTGGACTTGGAGTCACTAGGAAGAGCGTCACGATACTGGAAAGCTGCACTTACATAAGGATACAGTCGAGATCGATTTTTTTCCACCTCAGGGGCATACACTCTGGAAAGACGCTTACCAGAACCCGTCAAGTTATTCCGATGCTCGTATACCCTCTCTAGATCCGGATAGTAATGAAACCTTGCACGAATGGTACGTGGTCTATCATGAGTTTTGTGGCCCAGTCGGTGAATGCGAGTGAATAATATCCCTCGTGGGATATCATGTTTCATAAATCAGCTGTCATAGTGGTGTCATCAACTCGGCTAGAACTGCCTACAACATACTAGTTTAAGCCTGCCACTTTAAATGTATAGAGTTTCATCAGTACATTGGTTACTGAATTTATATCAGTAATAGACAAAAATGCAGTTATATCCCGACATAGGACATATCCAGATATATCCATTTATATTCATTGTTCGTATTTGTGTATTATATTCAGTTACCGTTTTTAGAGTGTTCTGATTTCAAATATTGGAAATGTTGGTATTGCTATAATTTGAATGCATATGAAAGTAATCAAAAACAAGAATACTTTCATGTATAAATTATGTATACCAAATCACACTCACACTCAGTCATTTGTGTCATTGTCAACAAAGCTAGTTGTCATTGTCAGCATACAACTTCACGTTGAAGGATAGAGATCATGAACGTGTGTCCCTGGTGCTGTAAATTTTGCGATTGATTTGATTTGAAATAAAGCAATTATGTGGCTCAAGTTAAGAGTTTACATGTAGTTTTAACTGCAATATATATTCATTTTGCATGTGATCGTATTCATATCCCTAACGAGCTACAAGTTAGTAGGAATTGAAAGCGTAAGAATATGTCCGGAAAACATTTCCTTTAACATGCCGCATGACGAACATTCTGAATATACTGTTTAAAACCACATGGCAATTATTGAACTCATTGCTTTAATATGGTTTGTAATATTACATTACTTGTAATTATATGTATTGAGTCAGATATTGTTTGGCAGAAATAAGGTGGCTACCACAGAGCACATCATGTGTGCAACGGCTCAAATGCCGACAATGCATCCATCCAAATCGCACCCTTGATTATCTGTCCATCGATACCCAAATTTTCTGTACAGCTGCATTTTCAATTTGTCTTCCCTTTTTATTATTAGCCTTACATTATATTCACTGTAACTGCGTTACAAATATTCACTGGCCTGGGCAGATCAACGGACCGACCACATTGCGACCCCCGCTGTATCACACAGATACAGCTTAATTTGTCATCCAATACAGGATCCATTTCGGCCCAAGTATCATATCCTGCGCCGTCCTCTATTTTCTGGCCTAATAAATTGTTTTATTGGAGATAAATTTGAAATTGTATTTTCTTGGCCTAGTCGTGTATCTTAGGGTTGTTTACTACAAAATCATTGTATACCAGTTTGTTTTTCTCCTGTGGAGCTCATATCCTATTCATGTTTCTCCACTTTGTTTAGCTCATTTTCATGTATAGCTCATTGTACGCACTCCTCGAGAGTTTCTATATTGGCGGGCGGATCGGTTAGCCCTTTGTTGGTCAGTCGCGTGGCCGCAGTCGTCCAGCAAACAACAAAAATTCCCCATTTGGGGTCGCAAAAGCTAAGTGAATTTTGCATCACTTTTTACTTTTAAATTTTCTTTTACCTATGAATAGATTACTGCCGTTTTTATTCATTTGAATCCGGAGGTGTCGCGGAGATGACGGACGATACAGACGGTACGGCAGGCGACGGCGAAGTATTCAAAGGCTGGTTGAAGTCACATGGACTCAATGCCGACACTTGTGTTTTGCTGGAGAACCAGGGCTTCGTCGACAACGATACATTGAGTGTGCTACAGGTTAGCGACATTCCGTCACTGAAAATCAAACTGTTAGCACAAAGACGCTTACTAGAGCGCTTGCTCACCAGAATTGCCGCGGGACCGCAATCTACACCGAGACGAAGGGACGACGCACGTGACGACACAACCGCTCCACCGCCCACGCCGCCCGGGACGTCCAGGGACAACGCCACGACGCACACTTCCAGCCTTGCCGATACACGCTTGGATCAAGCGATGGCCGTGGGGCTTCCTACACAAGCTGCAGCTGAACACCATGCACTAGGTATACGACCTCCCGATCTGTCAGGGGTGCCAAATGCAAGTCTTCTCACCAGTCTAAATGTCCAGCCTACTGATAAGTTGTGTGGTACGGAAATGTATAGTCGAGGAGATTTGAATCCTTTGATATATCTGTCAGATCATAGGAAAAGTGATTATTTCGACATTGTGGATTTTGTTCCACAAACTATGTGTGACCACTCGGAACAAATTGTGTCCTCAGATAATGGTTCTGAAATTGTTATCAGGTCAGGCCCCAAAAAACTCAGAATAGAACATGTAACACCCATGCAGTGGACAGCGGCTAGTTCGCGTATATTGGCTAAACTTCTTGTGGAGGGTAAACTAGCAACAAATCAGACGGCTCATTATCTATCTTACACCGTAAAAATTGCTAACCTCGCACAAAGGTATATGTGGCAATCGGTTATTTTGTATGATCGAGAGTACAGACAGATGCAGGCTGTGTATAAGTTTCCATGGGGTAGTGACGTCCCTCACTTGATTTCAGTCCACTTAACCCCAAGAAACGGTGCCAAATACGGGGGTCAAAAACGTGAGAATCGTGGTGAAGCTAAGGCACGGGACAGTCCAACCAGTGCATGTAAATTGTACAACCACTCTAAGTGTATGTATGGTGATAAGTGTAGGTACAACCATAAGTGCCTGGTGTGCGGGGGTAACCACCCTCAAACTCAACATAAATATGAATAGGTAACCTCCCCTCCCGTGCCTGAAAAAACTGCCACAGAGATTGAAAACAAAGTTCGCTGTGTAGTGGATAGTGTGAACTGCGGCAAAATTTCGGATTTGGTGTGTGATGTGTGGGAAAAGGAGCTGGTAAATGATCCAGATAAAATATTTCTTATGGACGGTATTCGTAATGGTTTCATGATTGTTGATTCTGTAGAAGCCAACTCGGCCCATGCTAGAAATCATCCTTCTGCATCAGATAAAAAGCATAGTTCTAAGGTTGAAGACCAGATTCGCTCAGAAATCGATTTTGGTAGATATGTACGAACAGATTTTGCTCCCACTATTGTTAGCCCACTGGCTGCCATAGAAAAGTCTGATGGTTCTGTCCGGCTTATTCATGATGCGAGTAGACCATCTGGTTTAGGGTTGAACAGTTATGTACATGATCAGGATCAGTTTAAATACAAGAGCATAAAGGATGCTATAAATTTTATTGCCCCTGGATATTATTGTTGCAAGGTTGATTTGAAATCTGCGTATAGGTCTGTTGGTATCCATCCCTCGCAGTATCATATGTGTGGTTTGTCGTGGAAATTTCAAGGGGATAAGTGTAAATCATTCGTTGTCGATACAAGATTGATGATGGGAGCGAGTAAAGCCCCAGGTATTTTCCATCGATTATCACAGGCAGTAACACGGTTCATGCACAAGAAAGGGTTCGACGTGGTTGGTTACTTAGATGATTTCTTGTTGGTTGCACCAGATTTTGATACTTGCCGTAAGGGTCTGAATACTTTGGTCACGTTGCTTAGAAGTCTAGGGTTCAGTATCGCGTGGAATAAAGTGTATGGTCCAACTCATAGAATCACATTTTTGGGTGTTGATATTGACACGCTTCAGATGACTCTCGAACTTCCTAAGGAGAAAACTAGTGAACTCAAGTCATTACTGCTCGAGTTTTTATCGAGAAAGCGCGCATCCCTAAAACAGTTACAAGCATTGGCTGGAAAGCTTAATTGGGCGTCCCAGGTTGTTAAGCCAGGTAGATGTTATCTGCGCGAAATTTTCAACTTAATGACCCCACTGCGCATGCCGTTCCATAAGGCTCGACTAACGTCGGAATTCAAAGCAGCTGTAAATTGGTGGTTATCTGCATTACATACCTTTCCTGGAAAACGAATTTTATGTCATTCAAAAGTCCATTTTGTTTATCTCGATGCATGTAACTCTGGTTCGGGTTTTGTGTATGGAACTGACTGGGGATATGTAAATTGGCAATTGGACTATCCAAGTATGAACAGATGGCACATCAACGACAAAGAAGCCATATCTTCCGTTTTTGCCGCCAGAAAGTGGGCCCATTGCTGGGCAGATTCAAAAGTCGTATTTATTACGGACAATGTTACGGCTCGTGCAATTATTTCAAAAGGCTCGTGTAGAAGTAGGTGGCTCATGCCATGGCTTATGGAGCTCCATTTGTATTCTGTCATGTATAATTTCGACATTTCGGCTAGTTGGATACCTGGTAGGGATAATGTTATGGCTGATTTCATTTCTCGTTTGTCACACCAAAATCATAAACGTGCTTTCTTCCTAGACTGGGGTGTCAACAGTGGATTATATATGTTTCAAATTGTTCCCTTGCTACACTCTCATATGTCGTCTAAAACTTTGTGTCATTTTCTCTCGTAGGTTCTCGGGATGCATTCTGTGCTCATCTGGATAGCAAAATCAAGTATTATAGACAAATGGCATTGGCTGAATCAACTAAACGGTCGTACGCATCCTACCTCAAATCGTACATATCATTTTGTGATCGCATATCTATCCCTCCTGTTCCGGTTCAGCAAGAAAATTTGTTGCGCTATACGGCTCACTTGGCTGATAAAGTGTCTGCACAGTCTATTGGCGCTTACCTGAATATTGTGAAGCTGCTCCATCTAGAATCATGTCTACCTAATCCTCTTGAGGACAATTATATTCTGACAAGTTTGTTGAAAGGAATAAAACGCTGTAAAGGCATATCAGTGAAACAGGCACTACCTGTGACCCCACACATTTTGCTTAGGATATATCATCATATTGACAGACAATCTCCGTATTGGTCGGTTTTCTGGTCGGCATGTCTCACGGCGTTTTTCACTTTCCTTCGCAAGAGTAATCTTTTTAAGCATTCTCAGTCAAACCATTACCTTACTAGACAAGATGTGGTGATCAATCCTCAGGGTCAGGTTCATCTTACAATCACGTCTACAAAAACTATTCAGTTCAAAGAACGTCGTCTTGTTCTTCCTCTACCATCATTGCCGGGCCACCCTCTTTGCCCCGTTACTTCATTAAAACACATGTTCCAATTTTCACCAGTCATGCCCTCAGAAACTCCATTGTTTGGGTATTCGTCCCCAGCTGGTTTTCAATTCGTCAGCTACAACCGCTTTGTTCGTGATCTCCGATCAGTTTTGTCAAGTATTGGTTATGATTCCGCTCACTACTCCGGACACAGTTTTAGGCGGGGAGGGGCCTCGTTCGCCTTGCAAATCGGCATCCCAGTCGAAATAATTAAACATCTCGGGGATTGGAAGTCTGATTCGTATCAGAGGTACCTTGATACCACAGTTGCAACACGGTCACAAGCTATGGATAAGTTCGCCAATATCTTATCTACAAACTACAAAATTCCCTAAATCACTATGGGATATGGGGTGTATTGGTTTTTTATCTACATATATACATGTGTACACTATAAATGTCATGTACTGTAAACAGTTGTTAAATCAAATAAATCGAGTTGTCTCCAAATACATTTTTATTCAGTCTTTGTCAAATATCTACTTCTAGTTTGTCAATTATACAAATTTATGGCCTAATAAATTGTTTTATTGGAGATAAATTTGAAATTGTATTTTCTTGGCCTAGTCGTGTATCTTAGGGTTGTTTACTACAAAATCATTGTATACCAGTTTGTTTTTCTCCTGTGGAGCTCATATCCTATTCATGTTTCTCCACTTTGTTTAGCTCATTTTCATGTATAGCTCATTGTACGCACTCCTCGAGAGTTTCTATATTGGCGGGCGGATCGGTTAGCCCTTTGTTGGTCAGTCGCGTGGCCGCAGTCGTCCAGCAAACAACAAAAATTCCCCATTTCCCTCCCACCCTCCCAAATTGTGTTTTTTAAAATATTGTGTGTAGTAGTAGTTTTAGTTTGTAGAAAACTGCTCGATTTATTGTGGGTGTATTGGTTTTTTATCTACATATATACATGTGTACACTATAAATGTCATGTACTGTAAACAGTTGTTAAATCAAATAAATCGAGTTGTCTCCAAATACATTTTTATTCAGTCTTTGTCAAATATCTACTTCTAGTTTGTCAATTATACAAATTTAAATAAGGATTAAAAAGGTGTGAGACGGATTAAATGGTATGCTTTCAGTGAACGAGTAGTATTAAGGAGCAGTGTACGGTACTTGGGCCTAAATTTCTTAGGTTTAATCAAGAGCGTTATGTATAGGATAATCGGTGGAGTGGAGCGACTCTGCAAAATAATCAACGAGCCGAAGGTGAGTCTATTACTTTCCAGAGACGCGACACTGAACCGATTATCCGACTTAGTTCTCGGTTCCCCCTCAACTCAACTGAATCTCCGCCGGCATATGCACCTGCGAGTAGTAAACTGCGTGTACAACTATACCGTCACACTTCAACAGTGTTAGGAAATGGAGGGCGACACTGTCTGAATTTGTTATGAACAATACAAAGGGCGACACTGTCTGAATTTGTTATGAACGTCACAATTATATTATCATGAGAATAGAAGCACATGTCCACTTGCTGTTCTCGTAAATTTAAACGATATACAACACGGTATTTACCCAACTTTTCTAACTGATGTCTGCATCTAATGAATGGTTTGCATGATAATGATGAATATATATCCCGGATATGGATGAATCATGAATACCAATGGGGATTTAGATTCACGACCATGCCCACTGCTTGTGCTACTACCTTTCAGTGTCTTGGTCAATTTAGAATCGGGACTCAATAGTAACACCACATTTATTGTTCACCTTCTCATCTACATTATATTGGCCTCGACCAAGGTTCCATGGCATCAAACGAATTAGGATTGGGTAATGATGAAAACATTTCGCTAGTACGCAAACAAACGCCTCTTGTTTGAGCAGATGCAGTTGTACACTGGCGGTTGTTGTTTTTACACGCAGTCGATTATATTGCAGTAGATTATTGGAAAGAATAATCTACTGCAATACTCTACTTGGAACCGTCTCCCAATAGATTCTGAAACATAATCTACTGCAAAGAACAATAGAACCGTGGACTAACTACAGTTTATTTAAATAGGACTGTCACATTTGGGGACATGAATTTATAAGCCAATTTACACGACCAATGCATGTCTTAGGACCAGGAATATTATCGTTTTCAATCACGAGTTATCATATTTGGTCAGGAGTGTAATCAAATTTATCAGCTAGCGGGCTGTGAATGGATAGCAATTAGAGCTAATCCACATTGTCTGACAAACGAGACAGAACCCACACTGCTGACCCCTGTTCATTATATGGTTCAATACACTTGACAAGTAATGTTATACATTTTGTTTGTTTTACCAAATTTTTCAAGATACAATGGGATCCAATGGTTGGTTCAATCATTTTCTATGTGTACACAGTGGTGGCTGTTCTGTATGCATGTGTATGTGAATTAAACTGCTGATCATTCATGTACATTGTTGAATGTCATTTTTTCCCTTCCAGACAGAGTGACAGACAGCTGAAACAGTAGATGTTAGTGATCCTCGATGGGGTTTATCAGCAGCAACTCTGCCGGTGTTATTTTGTGCTAGTGGTGGCAGTTACTGGTTTTATCCCAACACATTGACAAGAACCAACATCAACATTCAACTACAAAAGACGAAATTGAACGAAACATTCAGTTTGGCATTTGGCCGTTCACCTCAACCTACATTGCAGTTGATAATTCAGGTGACTGCCCTTTTTGCTCCGTGTGGGCTGCCTTGCTATCGACTATTAATCTTCCGTGCAAAGCAAAACAGGTTCCAGAAATCGATTCCAAATATCACTAGCAATTACAGTCCCATATCCCAACAGTCAATATATATCTGCAGGAAGACGGATTGTGTTCAGAGATAATACGTCGTCTGGGCACATGGGGATATGTGCTCCTGTCGCCTGTACTTTGTACCCCTATATATAGGCGCGGAATACTTATACAAGTTAATCATGCGATACATTACCGAAATTTCAATGCACAACAAAAGCCTATATGGCTGTTATAAGAATACCGACTATATCCGCAGCACACTACAAGTATTACTGATGTAGCTAAAGCTGGAACCACTTTCAAAATTAACTGATTGATTCTGCAGTATCTTTAATCTGTCTATATAATGACAATTCGCACAGAAATTGGTTTGATGATTTTTGATACATATATGTGCCCACAATAATTTACCACAACTAAGATAAAAATTGGACAGATCAACCTCTCACCCGTTTTTTCCCTCTCAAAACTGCCCAGATAGGCAATCCAATCAATCTCTATCAATTGTCTCATTATATGATTAAAAACCTAGTAGCATGTCGATAAAAGTGCTTTCCATTTAGTTTATTATGAATAGTTTTCAATAAATTCGAACGAATTTTACAAATACAATCAATGGGTTTCGAGATATTGAACCAAATAGACACTCCTTCCGTAAATTGCCGAAGATTTTGATCCTGCTTTTAGTGTGGATCACGTTGTTGGTGACGTCAGTTGAGGCAGACCTGAAAGTACATGTAGCCAGCAAGGTAAACTGGAAGTCGCATATTCATTCCCCTGATGTATGTTTGACAATTCAAGTGAACGGGTGAGATAGTCGGGGAATACGGCATTTCTTGTCTTGATATTTAGAATGAGTACTATTTATTCACCCAGTACGGAGGTTTGTTGAACTGCAAGATGTTCGGTATTTGCTGGTTTTTGCCTGTTTTCTGTTGAATTGCATGCATTTTGGAGTGATTGTCCGTCTTTGAGCTGACCACCAAAATACGTATTTTACGTTTTCGGCGAGCCATCAAAGCACATTCTGCCTCAACTGACGTCACAATTCATAGTTCCGACAACATAGCAACAGGCCACGCCCCCTTGGTACTCGCGGAAAAGGTCCCACAAAATACAACAGTTCAGTCCCATGGGCCGGTTTGTTTGTGGGACTTGATACGCATCACTGCGTTTTGGAGCAATATTTGACACTCTTTGATTGGCTACCAAATGTGGAAGTGTGAATATTCATGTATCATCGGAACTATGAATTACGGAATTTGCCGAGGCTATTTCTTTCATCCGCTGGAGAAGGCGGTTGTGATACAGGCTCAATATACTCCATTACATGTCACTGGTATTAGTTACCAATTACCGCGAACACCTTTTTTTATCACCAAATGTCCACAATGTCTTTATCTGAGGAGGAATAAAACGATATAATGGTACCTTGCTACTATGACTTTAACTATGAATCGTTTTAGCAATTGTCCTCGAATTGTGCATATATGCAGAATCAAGTTCAGTAGACCAGTAATTTTTAATTTATTGACAAACAGTTAATCTTTTGGTTTTGGTATTGCAGGTTCAGTGCGAAAACTATATTTCAGGAAACTATCCCTTGGAGATTTGTCAGACAGACTTCCTGTGTCAGACTTGTGGTTATAGTAGAAAATGATAGATGGCCTTTTCAAATATGATGTGAGACACCTGAACCAAGTGTTATCACGTTATATATTGTCCAGTTGTCATTTAATCTAAAATATGAAGATGTATCACTACAAAAGCTTACATTAGAATAACCAGCTCTTCTGACGTGTGTGTGTTTTGTGTGATTATCCACAATTGTCATAGTGTGTGTATGGTGTTGAAAATTCAGCTTCTAACATTTGATTTTGTCTCACAAAAAGTTGAAATAAAAATATTGGATAAAATATTGATATAAAATTCATCACTGACAGCACAACGATGATACTATGAATATTATTTACTGAGTAGCAATGTTATTAAATAAAAGTACATATTTCAAAGGGGATAGAATATTCCCCACAAAATAAAAATGAAACGATAAGCCGAGTTGTTCGAGGCATAGCTGGTAACGTTAAATTTCTCTGAGATTATAAGGTATTAAGTATAGGAATACTTGGCATTTCAATGAGCGTTCTTTTCGTTCAAGTTTGCGAATTACACTTTTATATCAATCGTCAAAATATATGTGTTTTCGTATTATTATACTTGGAATGTTCAATTGGTTAGATTATTTACTGTACTGCCGAAACACGAAGGATCTCGTGTCACATTAGCAACCATTCCAGTTCATCAAATTCTGCAAAAGTCTCTGCAAACCGCTGAGGCAAGTCATCATAATTCCCTGCCAGTCCAGTATGCGCTTTTTTGTGCTTTGAAGGACCGAAATCGGAAGGCAATGAACATTCATCTTCATTTCACCTGGTGTTGCTTTTAGCTCGCAGACATGCAGTACTTATCACCAGAACGATAAAGTCTCGTTTGGACTTCCTTTATTGTATCATGTCATGAGACATTTATGTACAAATAGGTCAGTGCAGCCTCGCGGAATTCATACAAAACAGGCGGATGTTAGTTGGTAATGACTTCCTGGACATTCATATTTGTGGTTCTCCAACCCGTAAGAAGATAACCAGTGGAAACCACTCATTATTCGCCACGTAGGATCAGTATCTGGTTTCAAGGTATTGCTTGAAACAATGTTGCTACTAATGCCAGAAACAAAATGTAATGGTCATGCAAATCTTGGAAATGAAATGCTGTGAAGGTGTCTATATTCTTCTCATATTTAATGATACTATTCGACCGAAACTATAATACAAATGACAAATTTTGGAGTTGGCTCACAGTTGCTGACAGTACCTGATCTCAGGAGTCTATAAGAGATTGCACTTCTTTTCAGAGGAATTACCTTTATATGTATACATATCAGCTGTTCTCATTTGGTTTTGAATCTGATAGAATACACACCCTCCCCCCACACACATATATAAAACCTTGGAATTTTATGTCTCCAGTTGACTTTAATAATGTATCACAGATGACAATGGCTAGCAGCACCTACAATATTGGCAAAATAGTTCCAGACTATTCCGCTGATTAGTTAGATATATGCCCTAGCTTTATCAGTTACATGTGAAGGTTTCTTTGTTCTCAGACAGATTGATATTCAAGTTGACACAGTGGATTTTGATATCCTGAGTGGGGCTCATCTGCTGGCGGTTGGATGTGCTTTTGGTGGCATTTATGGTTTTTATCTCGATACACTGACAAAAAAGAATACAGAGTTAATTATGCTACGGCTTGCTACCGACTATCAATCTTCCGTGTAAAAACGCAACAGGATCAGAGCAATTCGATTCCAAACATCGCTAGCAATTACAGTCGCATTCCTGAACAATCAGTTCATGTCTGCAGAAAGTCTGAAAGTCCTGTTCATATTGACATGTGAGCCAGGTTTACAGTACCTCTCCAATTATATAGTATATAATACATGCCTCGTGAGCGGCTGTTTCGGATGGATTTGAGGAATTTCAGAGGCAAGAGTTTTAATTGATATATTAATTATAGGAGTCAATCATACAATTCATAACACAAGCATATATGGCTGATATATAGGTGTTGAGTGACCCGGTGAGAGGTTTAATTTTGTTGTGTATTTTTCCTTCTAATTAGTGTGTTGAATGAATGAGTCAACACCAGTCAACACATTTTCTCGATGAATTCCATTTTTCAATATCCCAATTTACATGGTTAATGTCTATTTATTTTGGCGGTTTTTTTTTTGCTTTTTTGGATCTTGGTGATCACACTATGAATGATGTATTGTGCTTCGAATCGAGTGGATTTTACAATCACAAACAATGACAAGATAATTTTGCATTATCAGAAATATGATAAAATGATGATGGTGTCGAATTAAAGCGCGGATTCGCTGGGACAAGTGTCCAAGTCTGTCTGTGAGATTAGCACAATCTTCACCACGCCTGAAAACATAACGGGAACTGCGACTGCATCCATTTATCACGAAACAGTAATACTTGTGCGACAAGCAATTAATATAGATCGTCTTCATGAGACATAATACAGTTGTGTCGCTTGTGAAACTAGACTCGCATTATGCAATGTGTGGATACTAATGTTATCATGTTAGCATTATATAAGTGCGCGCAGTTTACCGCACTGGCCAGACTGTTTTACGCTAATAATTTCACCTGGTTATATATCAATATGGTATTGGCGCGATTGTTTTCATCATTGAAATTATCGCTGCTGAAATAAAGGTCTCCATGCCCAAGAGCTATTGTCAATGATGAGCTATAGTCGTAGGACGCCAAGAACAGCTAATTCTCAAATCTGGATCTTCCCAGAGGACATTGAAATATATATATTGTCGTTATTACGTTATGACATTTACAACAAATTTGAGCGGTAATCTCTGCTTGAGCTCTTACACCATACAGCTAACGAGAAATGATGACACCAGCGTGTTATTTGTCTCCACTACACGCTGTCAATTGCGATAGGAATGAGACTGTAGATTATATAGCAGAAATGAGGTGATTCATTTTGTATGCTATTACAGTCTAGGAAACGTCCGGTTTGAAAGCTCAAACGAATCGTAACAAAATGGTTCGGAATTTGGACATATTTCAACCAGTTGGCAATAACGAATTTGGGTATTAGCGACACTGTCACAATCAACTGATCCGTCAGTAGCATGTTCACGGCGGGGGGGGGGGGGGGTTATTGGGGCGCTACATTTGAGAACGGTATGAAGTTCGCACAGGAATTAGAAATAGGACTGGTGGCTCTTGTAGTGGTGACACTCACAGTGTGGGGTGTCTGGGGTTCACGCCCTGGGCCGGCACTTAGTAAGTGGAGCATGTCATCCTGCTTGATTATGGTTAAGGTATTCCCTACTGAATGGTGCTTTCCAAGTTTTGTCACTCTACGTGAAGCTGTAAATTACAAGCCTCTGGCTTCCCACAAGACACGCACGTGTTGGTTGCCCACATTTTCAAAGTAAATTCGAAAAATAAAATATTATATTGTTTTTTATATTATTATGATACCATTATTATTTTAAAACCTTGGCGTGAGTTAACAATCGACCCGACCCAGTCACATGCCTTGTTTTGCGAATGTCGCACACACTTGGAATGAGTGTTTCATGACATGCTCTGAAGATCTTTGTCAAACATTCACATGGCATTCCTATTTGACATTTTCAGGTCGCTAAACCCCATAGTTAAATCTCAAATATTGTGCTTGTCTAATAATATTGTCTCAAATATTGTCAAAATCAAGTCGGAAGTCTCGAGACATGGAGGCCCATGACTAACGTAAAAACATTTCAATATTTTGAAGACATGCTCGTGAAAGCTAATCGCAGTTCGTCGCATAGAGTGGGCGTATGGTGTCCGAGAATACACGGGACCCTAATGAAGTTACTTGCTGCTACGTGTTTCAAGAACAAAAAAGATAATTGTCCACTTTAAAGACTACACTACGTTGATGAATAGCCTGAAAGTATCAGTATGAGGCAGAAAATATGCACCCATCTCTACCCCGTATGTACCCGCACTTCACCCCAAATATCTCCAGAACAAATCAAGGTTAGTCGTCGATTATTACACCATGGGCACACCACAAAGTCCTCAGATGTTAAAGTGTGATATGACACCGATCGCCAGAGTGTATTCCTGTTCACAAGAAGGTCTAGAGAACACGCTTCTCCTGAAGATGATGTTGGGGGCCACAGCAGCGAATGTTATTAATTGTCTCACATTTGTACTGATTTTTCACGAGTTTAATAACAGTGTAGTATATCTAATCAAAAAAACCACGTGAACCATTCCCGTAACGAGAAACGTAATACATCTGATTGTATTACAATCCACAGGCATAGTCTTGGTCAGCTTGTCAGATACGACATAGGCCTACAGTGCAAGTATGGATACATGATAACCTCGTTTAGTTTGATGCCCCCATCTTGACTTACAATGTGTTATACTCTAAACAAAAGCATACAATGGCGCTAATGTAGGATCGAATTTACAATTACCAATTTCAACAATATCCAGAGCGACTTACACGATCGGCAGACAGTGTCCTCTATCTAAGGGAAAGAATTCGGGCCAACCAATTAAAAGTTGAGAGCAGACCATTAATAGATTATCCCGCCAGGTTTGGCCTGTCTGTTAGCCTTCACAAGCCAACTTTGTGGCGCGAGTCCTGCAACTGGTAAGTTGCTTTTTGTTTTGCAGTTCAGGATTTATCACATTATCTTGTCAAAGTTCACATACAAGAGTCCAGTGCTATGTAGTCCAACAGGTATTGTCGCAAGTCAGCCCCAGAATATGGAGTACGAGAGATGAAACCAATGCCTTTATCCAGTTTCAAATTTGAAAGATCTTAAGTTTGGTGTATCATTCTGTTTCCAGCACAACATCCAGAATTATGGAATATACCTTTACCGTCAGAGCATTTGACTCATTGTTTCAGTATATCATAATTCACAACAAAATGCAATGTTTGTTATTTCGACCAAACATTTCAAGTCATTCAACTACAAATCCCCATATCAACTCTCCTCCATTAGATCAGTATTATGGAAATCGTTGATACAAACTGTCCTCCTTAAAAATAGGGTAATGTATATGTACATTTAGCGCTGGGAGGTATATCCCCCCAAAAAATGGTCTTTTCCTATCAACCAGGCTTGGATGTTCCAGTCTAATAGTTGTAGCAGAGAATGATGGATTGCCTTTTCAAATACATGCTGGCAGGCATCTGAAGCGAGTGTTATCACCTCATCTATTCTCAAGTTGTCATTTTTCAACAATATGAAGATGTATGGCCAAAACAAGCCTACATTAGAATAACCAACCCTTTCGATGTTTGTGTCCGTGTGTGATTATTGTACAATTTACATAATGTGTGCATAGAATTGGAAAGCCAGCTTCTGAGGACCTGTTTGTCATGGACAAAATGTGAAGCAAAACTATACAGAAATCATCCATATGGCACCATTCAACACATGGATATCACACATGATATCATACATCAACTCAGTGTATATACAGAATGGTGGACCTAGGTTTATATTATAATAGGAATCTCTGCCATTGGTGTGAATAAGTTTCGTGGTGATTGTAATACCCATGTCTATATCAGAAACCTCTTGGAATATTAGAGATACACAGCGTGCAGTATCGGCTATAATATGTTAGAGCTGCACGTATTAATTACAGTTGACCTGCGGCGACTTAAGTTGAAGACGACGTAAACACATGCTTCAATTCAATGAGACACTGAACGAATAAATATTTTCTAAGAGAACAAATGAAATGCTGAGCTCGGCTATCCAAGATATTAATAATATTGTATCGGAAGGACCATAAAATACCAAGTAGAGGAATCCTTTGCTTTCCATTGAGCCTTTTTTGTTCCAGCATTTTGCCAATTAAATTTTCCTGTAAATCACTGGTTATCTGTGTATTTTCATTATTTGTGATTGTTCAATTAGCTTAGATTAATTCTGAAAATTCTGCATGTTCCGTAATTTGACGTGATAAAACGCCATGCTCTACTCGCATCAAATATGATATCAGGCAAATAACTGATATTTTATGCCTTGAGCCAGTGCACATTTACCGTAGTAGTATTGGATCTCCTCTCGTTTTGCCAGTCATTCCAATTTAACTCCACAAATCTCCAAAACGCGAGACAAGCCTGGTGTGTGCTTTTTTGGCTTGGAAGGACTGGAAATGGAAAGCAATAAACATACATCTCCATTTCACGCGGTATGGCTTTTTGTTGTAGTGCTTATCACCAGAAGGATAAAGTGTCATTTGGACTTCCGTTATTGTGTCATGCCATGACACACTTACTTCGGAATTAATATATGTTATTTGCTAATCCCTAGGAAGGTAACCAGTTTATACCACTCATTGTGCGGTACATGGGATCAATGTCTGAGTCTGTGGCAATCAAAAACTTATTTGCTTGAAGTAATGTTGTTAATAATGCCAGCGATATCAAAATGTAATGGTCATGCATTCGAAGATGGCAAAATACAGAACGCGTGTATATAATATTCTCATATTTTGTAGATTTCATGTGATACGGAATGACAATTGTGCATATAGAGATGAATCTACGGTTGTATGCCATATTAAGGAATGTCTGAATATGTCATACATCGAATATACCCTCCATATGGTAATACTGACAAGTCCCGGGTATTCATTCGATCGTATGTATACTAATTATTACACCATACAATGGTTTCCAAATGTGAAAGCATCATCTTTGACCTCCACTTTATTCGCTGCCTCATATCGAGGAAAGTTCCCATCAATAATTCTAGGTTGGTGGTAAGTGATACATCATTTTTATCATTTTGTCTCTCGCCTGATGTTGTAGGGGATAAATATATAATACGTGTTTTAAACTATGTCTTAAGATATGTTAATAAATTCAGTGTTGGTGATTAAAGCTTCCTCGTTAGTTTTGTCAAATAATTTGCGCACGTCGATGAGCAAGATGGATTTCCGGACATTAAATGAGCATTATGTGACATAATTGGGTAACTGAATTAAAATTGAGGTCATGAGGTATGGTTTGCAGTCGTGAATAAAATTTTTATCTGTACCGATGAGAGAATAAGAGAAATAAAGAATAGCTACTGACATGTGGAGGCATTCGCTCTATATCCAAGAGTTCACTTGTGCCTAGCATAGCGAGCTCAGAAGCAGATTTGCTAAACCAGTCGAGTGCACGCTCCGCATGCCCTGCTAGTTAATATTTGCAGTTATGATTCCAGTTGTGTAAATATTCGGAATTATGTTTAGAATTGTATATATATTGCTATAACAAGTGAAATGGTCTTTGATACTTGCTTCGAGTTCATTCTTTATAGAGTAATCCTTGCGACACTGAGATGGACGGAAATAAAATGCTCAAGCTCTATATCTGGATCAGATTTCACTGACGTGTCCGGGGACAAACCCTCAAGCGAGTCATGCATATTTTTAGTACCACGGGGTCTTGAGCTGTACAAGCATTGAGGAGACAACAGATATATATAGGCAACAAATATAATTTTGTTATAGCTGCGCAATTTTATCAAGTCCTTGACCTATACGACCTATCCTTGTGTTGCATGTCAACCACACTAACATCATCCACGTTTATTCAGGATATCATTATATGCGTATAGTATATTCAATGCAACAAGTGAATGTGTGCCAAGTAAATGATAATACAAGCCTCGAGACCAGGACAATCCAAAAGCACGTGTCCTTGGGGGGAAGTATGAGAGAATCATACAGATAGCCAATCCCTTCACATCCCTGATGAATAATGCACTAACTGACACGTGGAGCAGTGTGGATGCACGGAGTGGAATGCTTTGTTCAGGGGCACTGTATTGTAACTCGTTCATGTTTCTATCACTAAGACAATGATCGCAATCGACAGTTGATGTCCGTATTTACTTACACCCACTGGCTATCCTGTACTCAGTGGATGTTGACAGAAGACAACGCAAAATTCCCAGTTGCCTTCACTTCATTCCCGAAGTACAAAAAGTACAAAGGTTTTCGATCTGACAATGCGTTTGAAATGTAGTTGATCGAGGTATACGATACAGGACTTTACAAACTTCAAGGCATGGTAAAGGCTGTCGTCTGCATTGTGACAATATGGCTTCTGTCATTAGTAGTTCGATTGATTTCTTTGTGTCGGTGTTACCTTTTTACTGTATGATTTTAAATGTGACTATAATGGTGCGGTTAGGTGGCTTTCAGTGGAAAATAATTAATGACCCGGCCAATATAACCCGAGTATCATTGCATTAAAAAAACATTTTGAAAGTTTGACATGAAAGGCGTTTGTCACATTCCAGGAACTGGAAGGGCCATGGCCCTGACTGGCTGTGCGTGGTAATTTTCACCTGAACTAATACATCCACTTTCATTGTCCGCCAGGTGATTTGATGGCGACTATCCGCCGTTAATGCAAGGAAAAATCACGCATAGGTGGTGCCAATGACCTGGGACTTTTAAATGGAATGCGAGTTCATCGTGGAATTGTAATTGACGAAATCGTAATGGGTGAACATTGGCATAACTCGATTTGACATTCAAAATACTGATCAGATTCTTCGATTATCTTACGTTATTTTGAATCAATGTATGTATGAAGGGTATGTTAAACTCGGTAAATTTTTTTTGGTTAAGTAATCAATTTCTATACAAGATAATATTGGGTACAGTTCATATTTTCATATCCCTGCACAGAAACTACGAAGCCGATACCCACGCGAAAATCTGGTTCAGTGAAGTTTGTCCTGAAAAAATACAGATCTATCACTGTGTCATACAACAAAGTGATTCAATTCTAAATTTCATGAGTAATTACGGTTGCGTTCCCAAAACAATCACAGAGTGGCCCAAGATAAAGCCAAAGTTCTTTGCCGGCAATACATCTTGTGAGCTGGCGGCAGCCTTTGACAACAGCACAATGGCCACCGGTATTGGATTGATGGTTTTCGGAACAATCTGCCTCGCCGCTATCGTGTTTCTAAGCTGGTCTGTTTAGGCTGAGAAAAAACGCCACGTAACTTTTGGAAATACTACCACCATGGGTGCATTATCTCCATGATGAGAGTTAGTAGAGCAATATGGAACAAAAGCGTATCGCTTGTCTCCCAGATGAAGCTTCAGGCATTTCTTCTTTACGGTGGCCTTATGCTGCCAAGTAGTTTATGAACCAATCCGCCAAGTTTGAATTCCAGAAAGAGTTACCGCCGAGTTTATAAACCAATGCGCCCAGTTTGAATTCAAAACAATAGTTTTCAGCGAGTTTGTTAACCATTCCACCAAGTTTGAATTGCAGAAAGAGTTACCGCCGAGTTTGTAAACCAATGCGCCCAGTTTGTAAACCAATCCGCCAAGTTTTAATTCAAAACATTAGTTTTCAGTGAGTTTGTTAACCATTACGCCAAGTTTTTAGCATGGGCGGAAACGTTTTTAGCGTGGCAGAAACCTTCTCAGCATGGCACGAACCTTTCTCACATAGAATAAACATTTCTAGCACGGCACAAACCTTTTTAGAAATGCAAAAATCTTTCTAGCACTGAATTAACCTTTCTAGCATGGCAGGAACGTTTATAGCATGGCGGGAACCTTCTTAGCATGGCGAAAACCTTCTTAGTGTGGCGGAAAGTTTTTAGCGCGGCATAAACCTTTTTTGCATGACACAAACCTTTCTAGCATGGAATTAACCTTTCTAGTAGGGCGGGAACGTTTATAGCATGACAGAAACCTTCTTAGCATGGCGAAAACCTTCTTAGCATGGCAGAAACTTTTTAGCGTGACATAAACCTTTTTAGCAAGGCAAATACCTTTCTAGCACGGCACAAACCTTTCTAGCATGAAATTAAACTTTCTAGCATGGTGGGAACGTTTATAGCATGGCAGAAACCTTCTTAGCATTACTGTACATGGTGACTGACAGTGAAATGGGTACAAAAGTGGGACCATGGAGCAATCATGTTTCATAAATCAGCTGTCATAGAGGTGTCATCAACTCGGCTAGAACCGCCTACAACATGGCAATACTAGTTTAAGCCTGCCACTTTAAATGTATGGAGTTTCATCAGTACATTGGATACTGATTACATCAGTAAGAGACAAACATGCAGTTTTATCCCGACATAGGACATATCAAAATGTATCCATTCATATCCATTCTTCGTATTTGTGTATTATATTTGTGGCGATTTTGCCCTAAGCACGCGGCAGGTGATTGTAAACATAAATGCCATTTATGTGGCCTTTTTGTACTTGGCCTTGTTTTGACATGCTCCGTTCGAGCGTGCGTTGCCACGGCGACGTATTGTAATTTACGCTCCAGTAAACTATAACAATGGATCGATTAAACCTCGCGTGCGCCCTACAGTTTCTGGTGTATTATATATACACGGGAAGCGACTCGATCGAGGAGATTGTCCAAGATCGAGAGACAGGACGCACACGAGGCTCGCCATGAGCTTTGTGTTCCCTGTTAGCGAGTAGTGGGCTCCTAGAGCCCTGGGGACGATTTCCGTGGGGAGGCCCGGGCTGGGAGAGACAAGTTGCTGACCCGGGGGCCTTCGGCCCTGTGGATCGCCAGCTCTCTCCCTTCCCGGGACGTGTGACAGAGGCTCTGGCCAGCATGTCGGGCTGTACGGGGTTCCGTCCCCGAGGCAGACCGCGGCTCGCCAGGCCCCGCCAGTTAACACCGTAGGGATGAACCAGTTTCTGAACGGTGTCCGTAGGCCTGGGAGTGTCGGGTGGGCTGTTACCTGGTTACCGTTAATGCTGAAGTAGTTACCGTGTCCGCCGCGACCTCCGGTGAGCGGCCCTGCCGCAAGGATCCGGAATAGCGGATGCGCGTCCGCAAGGACTCGGATGAGAGAGGACTATCCTCGAGGATCCCGAAGAGCGGACGGTAGTCAATAACTTTACATTGGTGCCGTGACCAGGATCAGTCCGACAGTGTTCCATCGCAGCCTACCGTCACAGCGTTATAGCCTCCTTCGTCCCTGGGGATCGCCCGCTCCTCAAGAACAACTCAAGTATGACGAAAGAAAGAGACAAGGCCAAAGATAAGGCCAATGAACCCAAGGGGAGGGATAAGGGTGGAAATGTCGCGGACCACACCCGGTCGCGCGACAGCCACCGTGAGACATCTCCGGACGACTCCGGTGGCCGGAAGGAACGCGCGGAAACCTCCGTGGACAAGACCCCGTCCGCGGAGACGACTCCGGCGTCCCTGGCTCCGTCTCCGGACGTAGAGTCGCGCCCTGAGGGGCAGCAACAGAGATTGCTATCAGGGCCTAGCCCTGATCCGGTAGGCGCGGTAGGTGGAGCTGGCAACGGCGCTACCCCGCGCCCGCCTAAGTCCGGACGGCCGTCGTGGCAGGCGACGCTCTTTCAGGGGACATCTCCGGATGTCCGGGATCGAGTGGTAGCCGGCCCGAGTACCTCCGGGCAAGCGGATCAGCAGTACTGGATGCCACATCCAGCCGGAAGAGCTCCTGCAAGGGCTCCCGGCCGTGAATCCAGGCAGTCCGCGTCAGGCGGGATGGACCAGCTCACCCACACTCTGAGTGAGCTGGCTCCTCTAGGGCGCCATGACCGCGCCCGGTCGCCCCATCAGGGACGATCAGACCGGCGGAACCGTTCCCCCTCTCCGCTGTCACAAGGCAACTCGGGGCCTTTGACGGAGAGGGAGAGGTGGCTGATATCCGAGGCGCTTGTACTGTTCAAGCGGAATCAGCCGCCTTCGAGCGTTGACCCGTCGGCCATCTCAAGTCCGGGGATGTCTGGGCCAGTAGCCCCTCCCCAAGTCCTGCCGAGTCCGCAGGCGCCAGTGGCCCCCGCAATGGGACCCGCGCCTGCCCCGCGGCTCGGAGGCACCACGTTGGCGACCGCGTCGACCGTTCCGACGGTTGGAGCGCAAGCCGCGTGGCCGACTTACCCTGGCACGTACAGTGTGTCGGACGGGCAGTGGCAACAGGCGGCTTCGGCCCCAAGCTTTGCCGCCCCTTCTGGAGCCTACCCAGTAGGTTCGATGGGAGCCCCGCCCGCACCTAGCCAGAGTGGGTTTTTAGCGGGAATGACCCCGGCGGCAAACGTGAGCTTCCCTGCTCCTCCGTCCGCGGCGTCGATGTTTGCTCCGGCAGACTCCGCCGCAGGCGCAGGAAGCGCACGGAACTTGCCGTTGTACACGGACGACCCCGGAGCCGGGACCGCACGTCGGGCGCGTAGCAAACGCGATGACGGGCCCGACCACTCTTCGTGGCGGAAACGGTTCAACGGGGATAACGCCGACTTGGAGGACTACTTGCTCCAGGTATGGCGTACCGCCGTGTACGAAGGATGGTCCCAGCATGAAGCTGGACACGTCCTCGCGGGGAGCTTGGAAGGAAAAGCTCTCCGCGTGATGCCGTGTCTGCCGGTGGGAACAGTGACGTTCGGCGAGGTTGCTCGTCAACATCGCCTGCTGTTCACGCCGACGACCAATCGGCGGCAGTCTGAACGAGAGTTCAAGGCGCGTATCCGCCAGCCGACTGAGTCCGTGACAGACTATGCGTTCAACCTACGCATACTCGGCCGGAGAGCTTTTCCGGACATGGACTTCAGACGGTTTGAGACGATGCTGATCGATCAGTTCATCGATGGCCAGCCTTACCACCTAGCGTACGGGCTGGCCACCCATGAAAAGCGATCGATGGAGGAGGCAATAGACTCCGCGCTTGCGCTTGAGGTGGCTGTCCGCCCTAGACAGTTGCCTCCAGCCCCGGCTCCGGCCTCGGCTGTACCCGCGCAGGCGGCGACTCCTCCTCCGGTTAAAGCATCGCAGGTAACCCCGTGGCAGGACCCGGTCGTCCGGGAACCCGCCAGGGAACCTACCCCGCAGCGGGTTAGTGCGCCGGCACCCTCTACAGGGGCGCCCGCACATGCGGCACCAGTCGCCGCGCCGTGCTTGCCTTCGGACGAGTACGACAAGGAGGAATACGACCTCGGCGCCGCGCAGATGATTGCGCACTGCGCCGGGATCGAAGCTCCGGGACCCGCAGAATGTTGCGCGTTCACCTCCGGACCGGCCCAGAACCGTCCCTGCTACTTCTGCGGAAAGCAGGGACACTTTTGGCTGAAGTGTCCGGAGTTGTTGGAACGCCTGCGGTCGCGCGGATACCAGGGAAACCTTCCTGGCCCGCAACGGAGGAATTCCTTCCGGTCTGGTCCTCCGGGACAACAGAACCGGAACCCGCGACAGGGAAACTAGATCCGGACGTGGTGGCGACCAACACTACGTCCGGGGATAGTTGTTCGGTGGCCAACGATGCCGCCCCACCCGCTGATGAGCAGGACGAACCCCAAGTAGATATGACTTCTCCGGAAGTAGTCCTTGGAGATCAGTCCAGCTCCTCCGCGGCTGAGGCGGATGGCGAGGACTCCGTAGATGAGCCCAGCGCGTGCGAAAGGTATCGCCCTACCTGCGCGCTGGTGAGGGACTCTTGCTGGTACCTGCCCCTGTCCTTCGGACGGGAGCCGGTCCGGTTCCTCGTAGACTCAGGCTCGGAGGTGACCATCGTGGCCGCCGGGACGTTTAGGAAGGAGCCCGCGCTCCGCAACCTCGAGTTGCGGGATCCCGGACCGTATAAGCTCTACGGAGCGGGAGACAACCGCATCCGTGTCCATGGCATCATCGATCTGCCTATTACCCTTGGGGACAAGGTGTATCTGACAGAGACGATCGTGGCGGATATCGGAGCGGCCGGGATAATTGGGATGAATTTTCTACGGGCCCACCGGGTGATTGCCAACTTTAGTGCTGGCGAGTTCCGGATGGGAGGGGACACACACTTCCTCTTCCGCTCGGGCCCGATGCATTCATTCCAGATGCGGACATCGCGCACTGTAGTAGTGCCACCGATGAGTGAGATGATCATCGAGACGAGGCCGCGTCGTCCCCGCATGCCCCTCGATGGTCGACCGTGTATAGTGCAACCCGTGAGCAGTTTCGCCGCAGGAACTGGGCTCGTGCTGGGTGGGGCCCTGGTCATGTCCAACCCCCGCGCAATGCCCATCCTCGTGGTGAATCCTACGGATGCTCCGATTGTACTGAAGCGCGGATGCATAGCAGCTACTGCTATTCCCGCATCTTCGAGTCGTGTCCTCCCCGACGATCCTGTCTGCCGCGCTGCGTGCGCGGCGGCGGCCACCGGGGATGACCCGTTCACCCTGCCGGACCATTTGGAATCTCTGGTTTCGAAGGACCGGTTGGATGAAGAGCAGCGCCAAACGCTCCGCAAACTGCTGCGGCAGTATGCGGATGTGTTCATGGGTCCTGATGGTGCGGTTGGCAAGACTGACGTCGCCAAACACCGCATCGACCTCGTGGACGAGCGTCCTCTCAAGCAGCGTCTTCGTCGGGCAGCAATAGTGCACCAAGAGGTCATAGACCAGGAGGTGCAAAAGATGCTCGACTTGGACATCATCGAACCCAGTGACAGCCCTTGGGCCAGTCCGGTGGTTATGGTGAAGAAGAAGGACGGCTCGTGGAGGTTCTGCGTGGACTATCGGAAACTCAACAATGCCACGCGGAAGGACTCATATCCTCTCCCGCACATTGAAGATACCTTCGATGCCCTGGCCGGGTCGCACTATTTCTGTGCTCTGGATCTGGCCTCCGGGTATTGGCAGGTGGAGATGGAGGAGAGTGATCGGGCGAAGACTGCCTTCGTTACCAAGAACGGGCTCTACCAATTCAAGGTAATGCCGTTCGGGCTCTGTAACGCACCAGCGACGTTCGAGCGCCTCATGGAGATGGTACTTAAAGGGTTCCTCTGGAAGCGATGTATGGTCTACATCGACGATGTCGTCGTGTATGGCCGGTCGTTCGAGGAAACCCTCACCAACCTCCAGATGGTGCTCCATCGCATCCGCGGAGCAGGGCTTAAATTGAAGCCAAGTAAGTGCGAACTATTCGCGCAGGAAATCCTGTACTTGGGCTTCATGGTAACGGGCACCGGAGTGAGACCAGACCCCGCAAAGGTGGCGGCCGTACAGAAATGGCCTCCGCCCTGCAACGTGGCGGACGTGAGGTCCTTTTTGGGCTTCGCGAGCTACCACCGCAGGTTTATTCGCGGCTTTGCGGAGATCGCGCGTCCCCTTACTATCCTCACAGAAAAGGGCGCCGATTTTGTTTGGTCCGCCGAGCAGGCTGACGCCTTCTCGGGACTCCGGCAGGCCTTGGTAGTGGCCCC
This sequence comes from Terebella lapidaria, assembly GCA_949152475.1. Taxonomy (NCBI): domain Eukaryota; kingdom Metazoa; phylum Annelida; class Polychaeta; order Terebellida; family Terebellidae; genus Terebella; species Terebella lapidaria. Next base: position 44,076,826 of record OX424557.1, on the reverse strand, counting down.
GGTGCTGCGTCACCCTCGTCCGGACTGTGAGTTCATCCTGGACACTGACGCGAGTAACTTTGCACTCGGCGGTGTCCTCTCGCAGATCGTGGACGGGCAAGAGCGGGTAGTAGCTTATGCGAGTGTGGCCTTGAGCCGCTCTCAAATGAACTACTGTACCACTCATCGCGAGTTGCTTGCGGTGGTTACGATGACCAAGCGCTTCCGGCACTATTTGTTGGGACGCCATTTCCGCTTGCGGACTGATCATAGTTCGCTGAGATGGCTCCTCAACTATAGTGAGGCCGATGGCTTGGTGGCGCGGTGGCTCGTCAAACTCCAGGAGTATGACATGCAGATAGAGCATCGCGCTGGTAAGTTGCACGGCAACGCGGACGGCCTGTCCCGTTGTCATAAGTGCAAGAATCCGGGTTGTGCAGGGATGGCGCCATTCCAGCAAGCCGCGGATTCGTCCTCAGACTCGGAATTGGACGTTCCGGGGAGACCGCAGGCCGCCGCCCCCTCTAACAACACGGCGGCCGGAGCGTTTAGGGCTAATCTCCGCGCGCGGACCCGCCGTTATCGGCGAGGGCGTCCCGCATACGAAGCGGAGGTGCGGCTCAGCTCCAGCGAGTCCTCCTCGAGTCCGGCGGTGTACTCCTCGTGGGTACCCTCGTCCTCTGGAGAGTCTGAGTATGAGCGGTCCTTGCCCCCTGTGGTGATGGAGCCTAATTACTTGGGTGGCTACTCTCCGGCGCAGATAGCTGCGACGCAAAGAGCTGACAGAGCTCTGGCACCGGTAATTACAGCCCTTGAGGCCGGCCAGAAGCCCTCGAAGGATGAGCGAAAGACCTACAGGGAGGAGACCTTGTCTCTAGTATCTCAGTGGGAACGACTCTCCTTGAGGAATGGCCTCTTATACCGGCGCTATGAGCCACCGACCCCACTGCCTCCAATATGGCAGTTGGTGCTTTCGGCGGAGCTGCGGAAAGAAGTACTCCACCAGTTGCATGACCTCCGGGTGACCGGTCACTTGGGAATCCGGAGGACCGTCCATAGGCTACAACAGCGCTTTCATTGGCCTGGTAGCAGCTTGGACGTGCAACGGTGGTGCGCAGCCTGCCCTCGGTGTCAAGCTCGCAAAGGAGTTCCGACTCCTGGCCGCCACCCCTTAACCACGGTTAAGGCGGGCGCGCCGTTTGATCGGATAGCTTTGGATATACTGGATACCCACCGGGTCACCCCGCGCGGTTTCCGGTACATCCTGGTGATATCCGACTATTTTACCAAGTATACCGACGCCTACCCACTGCGCCGCCAGACTGAGGACGAGGTAGCTCGGTTATTGGTGAATAGATGGGTGGTGTACCATGGGGTACCTAAACAGGTACATTCGGATCAGGGCACGCAATTTGAGAGCAACCTGTTCCGAAACCTAGCACAGATGCTAGGCAGTACCAAGGTACGGACCACCCCCTACAGGCCCCAGTCTGATGGCCAGGTCGAACGCTTTAATCGATCGGTCCTCAATATGCTGGCGGCCTTTGTGAACGATCGTGCGAATGATTGGGATGACCACCTCCCGTATGTCTTAATGGCGTACAGGTCGTCGGTCCACTCTTCGACCGGAGTTACTCCGCACGCGATGTTGTACGGCCGGGAGCTAAATTTGCCCGTGGATATTATGTATCCAACTGCGGCAGAGACCGGCGCAGTACCCCAGTACGGTCCGGAATACGTGGAGTGGATTCGCCGCGCCCTGGCGAACGCCCATGATTTCGCGCGCGCGCGCCTGGACAAGTCTGCCATCCGGCAGAAGCGAGGCTATGACGCCCATGCTAAGGGTAGGCCAGCTTTTGCGGAGGGCAACAAGGTGCGCTACTATTATCCGCCGCTTAAGCAAGGCAATAAATTTGCTAAGCCGTGGATAGGCCCGTTTACGGTACTGAAACAGGTGACAGATGTGGACTACCGGATCCGGAGGGATTCCGATCCGGACAGGGTTCTGGTTGTCCATATCGATAATCTGAAGAAGTACGAGGGCCCGCTTGTCATGGATCCGCTCGTTCAAGATGCGGAACCGGATGATGCTCCCGTGTGGGATCCGTCTGGTCAGCATCCGCGGACTCCGGACGAGCGTGTGCGCCGTATGGTGGGCCTCCCGGACCTCTCTGACCCGTCAGATGATGGACTGGGTGGCTATCAGCCAGATGACGGCGATCCGCAGGTACCCCCACTACCTCCAGTACCTGCGGATGACGGGCGGCCACGCCGGAAACCACGTGCGCCAGCCCGGTATGGGTGGGAATAACCTTCCGCCCATGCGGATGCGTCTGCGGTACCCGTCTATCATACTACGGATGGGTTTTAGGTCGTTCCGTGAGAGTCCGCACGACTTACCTCCGCGGGTGGCTACCTTGTGGCTATCTTCGGAGTTGAGGTCTGCGGAGACTTTCATGTCGTAACGCCGCCGCTCCGCATCCGCCCTCCTGTAGTTTCCAGCGCCAGGGACGTGCGGATGGCCTGTTCGCACATTGTGAACGGCTGTTCGGCGTAATCCGCACAACGGTTACGCTGGCCGGACGAATTTACTGATCCGGCCGGACGCCCCTGGTCCCGGGACAACCTCTTATATGGCCAGACTGAGGTTGGGATTTACGTCCGCTACGGGAGAAGCGCCTTCCCACGGATTTGGGGAGCTGGCTCTGGACGCAGGGATAGTGTCCGCAGATGAGGACTGATGTCCGCGGTTCGTCCGCGTGACTCGTCCGGCGTCCGCGGCGCTTTAAGATGACGCACTTCGGTGTAGTTATCCCCCGTGAGCCATTACTATAATTGCGGTTATAGTAAATTAAGGTTTCTTACGGCAGGAAACCAACTATCCATTATGATAATGGAGCGGTTGTTAAGTCCGCGCGTGCGGACCAGCCGCGGCAGCGGGTGACGCTCGTTCTCGTCCGGATCGTACCTTACAATATGCGGTCCGGCCGGAATGACCGGAACCCCGGCCTCCTTCTAAGAAGGGGGTCGTATATTACATGCGCAACACTTGTGGTGGCTTCTAATTCCAATTTCATCTTCATTGGATAAGGACAATACGCCGTACAATGGTAGGCGTCCGGCCTGGACTCCGTCCGCGGGCAGCTCCGGACGTCCGCCGGCTATTGCTTTCACCATCTTTGGGCGCCTCTAGATTGGGCACCGGTATGAAGGGTTCGCCCCCTAACCATTGAGGTTATGGACCATGCCGGCTCCGCGTCTAATCTATTGGCTCCGCGCTCCGGTAGTCGTTTGAGGAGGCTCTGGGCTGGACCGGGCACCGCTCCGCGGCCGGGCAGTACGTCGGGGATGCTAGTGGGCGCTTTGCAAACGCCCATAGGGCGCCCGATTGTCTGTCCGGACGTCATGGGTATGTCCGATCGCCCTGTAAGCGTGCCAGCGGCTATGGGGAGTGCTTTTGTTTATTTTCCATCTCATTTATTATTTATGGGAGGATTATAAGCCACAAGTGTGTGCGTGTTTCCCGTGGAAATGCTATTCTTACTCATTTATCCCATATATGAGAAAGTTTAGTGATATATCTCTTGTCCTTGGTGCAATAGAGAGTAAGAAATCGGGAGATTTCTGCTTTCGCAAGAGGGGTGTAGGAGATTGTGTACATTGTATCGAAGGCTGTATGCCGTGATCTATGAAAAGCATGCAAGCGGTGGTGGATTTATTTTCATTGCTGCTTGAGCGGTGTTAAATTTTTATTTATCGCTGCTGATAGGGTGACATAATCGTAACACCCACAAGTAGTTTGGCTTTTTGATACATTGTATACAATCTTCAACCTGCGAGGGTGATTAACTTCACGTCATTGATCGCCAGTGCGAAAGCTATTGCTAATGACTGCTGTTAATTACTGTAGTATTTTAGCGGGTTCCCCCGGGATGGCTTGTGTACACAAGCCACCCGTATACATGGCACGATAGGAGTCACCGGGGGGAGATGCGTGTATGGGAATGCGGGAGTGTAAAACGTCCTTTTGTCTGTCGATCGGGTAGATGCAGTGAATAGACGTTTCCACGGGAACGCGTCATGCGATGCGTGTGCAGTATAACTGCCAACACTTGATGCCTATAATCGATGTAACTCGACACCTTCTGGTCATTCAAGCGCTCGGCACTGGTGGAGACAGATCTGCGGATCTGACTCCCAGTGTTTACGGCGTTTAGAGCGCTTGATATGTCCGAGAGCAGTGATGGTTGGGAAGGTGATGTAGGGAGGGAAGAGGGGTCTCTTGAGCGCGGTAATTCGTACTCGAGACCCCAGTCTAGGCCCGAGGAGGATGACCGCGAGGACATCCCTCGGGGAGCCTATGTGGGTTCTACGGAATCCAGCTCCGGCTCTGGTTCTTACACAGGAACCGAGTCCGAGAGCGAGGTCGCGGAGGACCGCCCCGCAGAGAGTGACTCGGCCACGCCAGGCGCCGAGCAGCTCTTAAATCCGTCGCCTTTTCCTCGTATGGAAGAGGTGATGGACTACGGTGGTGCGGGACTCGTGGATGTGGACATTGAGTTGCATCCGCACCCGGAGATGCTTGCGTCTTTGGGTCCGGATGAGAGTACTCGTGCGGAAACCCGTCCGGATGGCCGTAGCCGTCCGGACACCGGTTCTGCCGAGAACTCCTCGGTGTCCGCACCTGCGGAGTCTGGTCCGCACGACCAGAAGGCCCCTGGGACTTGGGCGGAGCAGGTTGACGCGGCTGAGGAAGCCGCATCCCAAGCGCCGCCTCAGGAACAGGAGTCTGGCTCGAAGGAGACCGAGAACCGAGATGACGGGTTTACATCGCCCGTCTCTAGGCGTACTCGCCGTCGAGCCCGGGAGATTGCCCAGAAGCAGTGGAGAGCCCAGCAAGAGCTGGAAGCCTCTGAGCGCGGGCAATCTGAGGCCGGATCCGACCCGGACCCGGCCTCCTCGCCTCCGAAGAAGAAGAAGAAGAAGAAGCGGCCGCACCGGAAAAAGAAGTCCGGCGGCCCCTCGCCTCAAACCGGATCGAAGTCCGGAGGACCTCAGCCACTGGCGCCTAAGCCGGGCGGCCAGAAAGGGTCCTCCGCCAAACCCGGAGTCGCCAAGACGCCTAATCCCTCGGGATCTGGTGCGGGCGGCGCCTCCGCGGGATCCGGCCCAGGCGCGGGAGGTTCCAGTAAGCGGGTGCCTATCCAGGCACCGAAAGGAACCTCCTCTTCTTCTCCCTCCGGTACCAAGAAACCTACCGGAGCTGCGGAGGTGGGGTCGAGTCCAGTGGACCGAGGGCGTCCCGTGCCGAAGGAGGGAGATCTTCGTTTAGAACTCCTCCGGAAGCGCGCGGAGCAAGACGGGGTCCACCTGTCTGACGCCGCACTGGAAGCGGGACGGCGGTCCTTCGTTGCGCAGCAACAGAGGGCCGCGCCCCCGCGCGGGAAGAGTGTGCCCCGACAAACCAGGTCGGAGAAGCGTTCGGGGGCGGCCAAAAAGAAGAAACGGTCGTCCTCGGAGCAGCCCTCTATCCAGAGGCTGCGGGCCGAAATGGGCCCCGAACTCCCTGGAGTCCGTCAGGGACACATGTTCCTCCCGCGGTATGGCAGGGATCCGCAAGGGCACCGCACAGCGGCGGCCGGCGCGGCGGCCGACACGCCTTTCACACGGCCTTGTCCACTCACGGACGAGGAGCGTGTCGGGTTGCCGCCCGAGACAGAGGAGGGTGTAATATGCCAACTCTGTCCGCAATCCCTGGACGGGTATGAGGACCCGCACCGTGCGCTCAACCGGGATCGTAGGTATCCTACCTACGACCACTTGAGTCGACATATTGCGGGGTACCACTACCCCTGGATGCAAATGTTCGTTTGCAAGAGGTGCTACTCCAGCAGACCTCAGCATCGATATTTCGCCAGTTTGGAGGCCCTGAATGATCACCGCTCGGGTGCACACCGCGGTGAGGGACTTCATACCGTTGGTAATGAAGTGGGGCCTGTATTCAATTTTGGATACATACCACCGAGGGTGGCGTCGTTCATGACTACGTCAGGAACGGCGAATCACCGATTCTTTCACTGGGGTCCATGGCGCTTTGCACAGCGCATCATGCACGATGCCTGGAAGGAGTCTGGCGTTGTGTCCGCGGGCTCGAGCTACACCGCTCGCCTGACGGCGTCAATGGGCCAGACCCCGGCGGAGTTCCAGGCGGCGGAAGCCGCCCGGACAGCAGCAGAGGCTGTCCGTGAACCGCCGGTGATCCAGGCAGGTGAAGAACGGCACCGGGTGACCATGATCGTGTCGGAGATGCCGCAGATCGCGGCCAAGACACGAGTGGCTTCTCCTAAGCCGCGCCCCCAGCCGAAGACTCAGGGGAAGAGCTCGTCCGCCGGAAAGGCTCCGGCCGGGACGACGCCCCTGCAGTCTCCGGGTGCGCTGACTCAGGAGGATTACCCGGGCTTGCTCGAGGTGACGGTACCCGCGGGTCCGTCTGAGGGACGGGTGGTGGCAGACACCTCCGCCTCCTCGAGTACCGCGTCGGTGGTCCCGCCAAGGACCCCACGCGTGACTCCCTCGGTTGCGAGCAGTAGCGGACGTGCGGTACCTCTCTCGAGGTCGACGTCCGCGTCCTCGTTGGTAGTTGAGGGGACGTCCGCAGGGTGGCAAAGCACCGCCTCCCTGGACTTGGACCCCCTCGACGCCACGGCGGACGTACGCCGGAGGCTCGGTCCCACGACCGCCAGCGTCTACGAGACTTTCCGCGAGTCTGTAGGCCAGGCGGTCGGCCATCGTCGCGATGGTATGGACCGGATCCCCGGTGACCCGGCGTTGGTGAACCTGCCGGTGCCCCGAGCCATTCGTGACTTGGGGTCCGCAGGTGTAGCCGCGTTGGTCCGCGCTCGGGAGAAGCACCCCTGGGATCACCCCCAGCGTGGTCGACTCACCCGAGCGGCGGAATACCTTGTGGCGGAGATGGACAGCTCTCTGGATCGGTTCAGCCGGTGCCGCGCCGAGGCCTCCCGTGTCGCATGCGATCTCGCATACGACCAGGGCCTCATGGAAGGCACCCGGCGGAGCCTAGAGAGCTACCGGACTTTGTCGGCCGTCATTGAGCGGCGCGCGTTCGACCAGGGTCGGACCGCCGCTCTTGCCGAGCAGTCCGGGGCGTCCGCCCCCGCCCCAGAGGTAGCCGCACGGATGGAGCACCTGGAGGCTGAGAATGAGCAGCTACGGCGTCGTCTTGACGAAGCCGAGGCCGCTCGGACTCGCCTACTCCAGGGCGTTGATGACCCCGAGTCGTCCGCCCTGAACCAGGCGGCTCTCCGGCGCGCGGATGCCGCTTTGGAGCTGGCCATCTACCCATACCTAGTCCAGGTGTGGGGAGAACGGACGGCCGGTCCACAGCGCACCCGCGATACGGTGGAGATGTTCCGCGCCATTGCCGATCTCGGCGCGACCTCTCTACCGGCCTCCGTCGTGATGGCTCCGTCAGGACCCGGATTGCAGGGCTCACCGCAAAAGCCCATGCAAGCTCCACCGGGCCTGCCTCATCCGCCCGTGCAGCCGGCTTTCACTCTGCCGGCTCCGCTGCTTCCGCGGCGTAGGGACTCGTCACCGCCGCCAGACCCCAAGACAGGCGGCACAGATGAGGAGCCCATGACGATGGGGGAAGGCTAGGGTGCTAGCCTCGTCGCTGCACTTGTGCGGCGGCATGCCGGAGTCGCTTCCGCGGCTCCGCCCTGCCTCAGACCCGTTCTGCGGATCTGAGGAGCCGGCCGGCAGGGCGGTCGGCAACATTTTTAGAGGTACTATCACTTTTGATCACTCGGTGTGTCGTTTTACAAAATTTCTAAATTTAAAGTCTAACCTTAAAAATATTCCAAAGACTCGGCACACCGTCCTTTTATAATGGATGACCTTCCAAGGTCATCACACGGTTTTGGACCACCTCGGTCAAAATTTTAGCTTGTTTATGAGGGTTTATTCAAAATTGCAAAGCGCGTTATAGTTTACTCCGTAAGTCCGGGGGTAGTTCCCCATTCTTCCAAAAGGGACTCTTAAAGTCCTAGTCTTGCGCCGTGACTTCCGGGTGTTGCCATCTTGCCTTCTTCCGGACCCCGCCATGCGAAGCCTTCGTCGGGTTTTGGCTGTTTTGGGCGCGGGCGGAACATGTTGGGGACCAACATTGTAAGAAGGGGGTAATGTGGCGATTTTGCCCTAAGCACGCGGCAGGTGATTGTAAACATAAATGCCATTTATGTGGCCTTTTTGTACTTGGCCTTGTTTTGACATGCTCCGTTCGAGCGTGCGTTGCCACGGCGATGTATTGTAATTTACGCTCCAGTAAACTATAACAATGGATCGATTAAACCTCGCGTGCGCCCTACAGTTTCTGGTGTATTATATATACACGGGAAGCGACTCGATCGAGGAGATTGTCCAAGATCGAGAGACAGGACGCACACGAGGCTCGCCATGAGCTTTGTGTTCCCTGTTAGCGAGTAGTGGGCTCCTAGAGCCCTGGGGACGATTTCCGTGGGGAGGCCCGGGCTGGGAGAGACAAGTTGCTGACTCGGGGGCCTTCGGCCCTGTGGATCGCCAGCTCTCTCCCTTCCCGGGACGTGTGACAGAGGCTCTGGCCAGCATGTCGGGCTGTACGGGGTTCCGTCCCTGAGGCAGACCGCGGCTCGCCAGGCCCCGCCAGTTAACACCGTAGGGATGAACCAGTTTCTGAACGGTGTCCGTAGGCCTGGGAGTGTCGGGTGGGCTGTTACCTGGTTACCGTTAATGCTGAAGTAGTTACCGTGTCCGCCGCGACCTCCGGTGAGCGGCCCTGCCGCAAGGATCCGGAATAGCGGATGCGCGTCCGCAAGGACTCGGATGAGAGAGGAATATCCTCGAGGATCCCGAAGAGCGGACGGTAGTCAATAACTTTACATATTCAATTACCGTTTTTAGAGTATTCTCACTTCAAATATTGGAAATATTGGTTTTGCTATTTGAATGCATATAAAAGTAATCCAAAACAGGATTATATTCAGGAATAAATTATGTATACTAAATCAGACTCAATCAGTCATTTGTGTTATTGTCAATAAAGCTAGTTGTCATTGTCAGCATACAAATTCACATTGAAGGACGTGTGTTCCTGGTGTCGTACATTTTGCGATTGGTTTGATTTGAAATAAAGCAACTATGTGGCTCGTAATAAGTTTTCATGTAGTTTTAACTGTGAGTATTATTGGAAGTATTCAAGTAATATACATTCATTTTGCAAGTGATCGTATACATATCCGTAATCAATTCAAAGTAAATGAATATATCACACCACCGGCACCACGCCATTTACGCCAGTTGCTAGCAGAGGGAGGCAGTTCCGACAACGATGTGTCTGCGGGAGCAAATGTCCTATTGGTCACAGCAAACTGTGAAATTCTAAACATTACCTCTTAAATACAGAAATAACCTGCTAATATTGCATATTTTTTTATTTTCCTTTATACCCGATTGACATTTGCCGTTTTACGTATACACTATCCCACGAGTTATTCAGGTATATATTCCTTTCAATAATGCTGCATTTCAAATGTGCATCCAGCAAACGAAACGGATTTGGTGCAGCTTAAAGCTAATGCCTTCGAAATTATTGCAAATTTTTTTCAAAATTAAATTTTTGTGCAACACATCTAATGCAAGACAACAAAAGGTCTTCTCAGTGATTTTGACGATTACAATTGTCCAAGTTGTCTTTTAATCCGTTTTAACACACATTTTGTGCCGGTTTTGTATATAAACAATCAAAGTGTATCCATCAAACCCGAATGTTAACAAATGCCCAAATCGCACTCAAAAGTCCACATCGAGTACATTTCCAGTTTGTATGTGCATATATAGTGTAATTATGAGAATATAATCAATGATATACCATGAACTACGTGGAATTATCAGTCCATCTTGCACTTCCATGCTTTATTTACATCTGCGTGTGATGGGTACAGTTCCTGTATTTACGTGAGAACCGCCTGTTAAAATGAGCACCATTTCCCAGAGGACTGGTTACAGTCATTACTTTTGATATGAGTATGTCTCATTCAGTAAATTTAGCATGTTTAATATGAAATATAGTTTTAAAAAAATATTGACTGGTTTCAAAGGCAGTTGCTTTAATTATTCTTCCAATACATGATCAACTGCTTAGGTTTAATTGCTCAGTTTCAATCGAGAGCGCTATCTAGAGTTTATTTATACAGGACCGTCACATATGGGCACATGATTTTTTGAGCCAATTGACACGACCAGTGCATGTCTTTGGACCAAGAATCTTATCGTTTTCAATCATGAGGTGTTATATTTGGTCAGGAGTGTAATCAAATTTATCAACAAGCGGGCTGTGAATGGGTAGCTATCAGAGCTAATCCACATCATCTGGCAAGCGAGACAGAACCCACACTGCCGCCCCTGTTGATTACATGGTTTAATGCATATGACAAGTAATGTAATACATTTTGTGTGTTTCACCAAATTTTTCAAGATACAACGGGATATTTCAAAGTACAATGAATACGAGTGATTATAGCTGCAATATTTGGTTGAATCATTATCTATATCACAGCGGCTGTGTATGTGAATTGAACTGCTGACCATTCATGCACATTGTTGAATGTCATTCCTTTTTCACCCTTCCAGACAGAGTGACAGACAGCTGACACAGTAGATGTTTGGGATCTTCAGTGGGGCATATCTGCTGCAACTCTGCCGGTGTTATTGTGTACTAGTGGTGGCAGTTACTGTTCTTATTTCAACACATCGACGAGAACCACATGCAACATCACTCAATTACAAAAGACGAAATTGAATGGAACATTCAGTTTGGCATTTGGCCGTTCACCTCAACCTCCATTGTAGTTGATAATCCAGGTGACTGCCCTTTTTGCTCCGTGTGGGCTGCCTTGCTATCCACTATCAAACTTCCGTGCAAAGCAAAACAGGTTCCAGAAATCCATTCCAAACATCACTAGCAATTACAGTCCCATATCCGAACAGTCAATCCATATCTGCAGGAAGACTGATTGTGCTCAGAGATAGTACGTCGTCTGGACACATGGGTATATGGGCTCCTGTCGCCGATACTTTGTACCCTTATACATATGCGCGGAATAATTATACGAGTTAATCGTGCAATACATCACCGAAATGTCAATGCACAGCAAAAGCCTATATGGCTGTTATAAGAATACCGACTATATCCGCAGTACACTACATGTATTACTGATGTAGCTAAAGGTGGAACCACTTTCAGAATTAACTGATTCATTCTGCAGTATCTTTAATCTGTCTATATAATGACTATTCGCACAGAAATTGGTTTGATGATTTTTGTTAACAGATGTGCTCACAATAATTTACCACAACTAAGATTAAAACTCGCACCAATCAATTTCTCACCAGTTTTTTTCCTCAAAACGGCCCAGATATCTGGCAAGTTCTACACACAATTTTATGACGTCATTGATATTTGTATGACTACTTTGGCAATCTGCAATCCAATCAGTTGTTTCAGTTGTTTCAATACATGATCAACCATGATTCTTTTTAGTAATTGTCATCGAATTATGCATATATGCAGAATCAAATTCAGTAGACCAGTTATTTTGAATTTATTGATAAGCAGTTCATCCTTGGATTCTGGTGATGGAAATTCAGTGTGAAAACTATATTTCAGGAAACTATCCCTTGGAGATTTGTCAGTCACACTTGTTGTTTTAGCAGAGAATGATGGATTGCCTATTCAGATACTTGATGTGAGACATCTGAATCAAGTATTATCACGTCATCTATTGTCCAGTTGTCATTTATTCTAAAATATGAAGATGTATCACCACAAAAGCTTACATTAGAATAACCAACTTTTGTGACGCGTGTGTCTGTTTTGTGTGATCATCCACAATTGCCATAATGTGTGTATGGTGTTGAAAATTGAGCTTCTAATGATTGTTCTGATATGTGAAATAAAAATATGGGATGGAATATATTGATGTAACATTCAAAATTCATCACAGCACAATCACGATAGATATGAATATCCGCATTGTAATGATTTCTATATAAAATATTTTTTTTTATATGTATGAATACTTCTTTAGTGGAATATATCGAGTTCGAATCAACTTTCCCTTTTCACACAGATATACATGTATGTAATTTTCAGCTTTAATATGTTCGAGCAATCATATCATTGTGGAGCATCATGAGAATACACTGCTTGCTGAAACTGTTTGCCTAGATGTGTGTTCGTGTGTGGCAGTATACATTAATTACATCATGACAAGCAATGACCTTAATTATATACAAGATATTGATCATGCGATCAACTAACACACTGGCCAGTCGTTTGGTTGGCCGCCCCATAGACGTCTTGTCGAATATGACGTGACATATTCCCTGACTTTAAAAGCTGCTCAGCATCGAATCATGAAAACGATCCTAATTGTAGACGCTTCCATGAATATATAAATTTAGTCACAATAATATGAAACCACTTTAAAAATGTACAAACTTATTGAGCTATGAACATTAGTAATTAAAATCAATAAAAGGTACAATTCGTATCATACAAGAATATAGGTAAAGAAAGTGTCCCAGAGAACAAAAAGAAAAGTTGAGTCAAGCTATTTTAGACATATATAGTAATGATAATAATTTTTCAATATCATAAATTATTTAGTACAGGAATCTTAGACATTTTTTTTGTTATAGTTTGCCAGTTACAATGTTCCATGAATCAATAACAAAGCTACATGTGTTCTTCTATTTAGTACAGGAATCTTTGGCATTTCTCTGATTGTTCTTTCGTTCTTTCTTTTCTTATATTAATGTTGCTACTAATCCCATAAACAAAATGTAATGCACAATATATTGAGATAAATGAAATGCAGTTGAGGTGTCTACTATTCTTATTATTGAATGAAACCACATTAAGATACAACTAACAAAGTTTGCTTACAGTTGCTGACATCATATTACCCAAATTCAGGAATCTATAAGCAATGGCACCTTTTTCAGAGGAACTACTAATACACTTATCATCATATATACATGTATATATGATAAGGGTTTTACCACTACATGAACGTATTCGATGTATTTGATCAATGCCTCGATTGCTGAAGGGTTGGTTAGAAATGTTGCTCCTCTCGCCCATCTTGTTGGAATTATGTAAGCCTAACGTTGCTACAGGCCAGTCCCCTTGTCACCAAGATCGACTCAAATCCTCTGGATCTCCGATATCCCCATGACTTATGGTAGACTGATTAATGGTCCATTGCCGATCGCCACCAGCCAGTGATAGGGCTGGTGCGTATGCCCGAACACCACTCTGTATACTAATTACATTATTGATCATAATCACATATGTCATCCATGAATCATAATGGTTTTTTAATCTACATGCACCAACTCTGCCACTTTGCCCTTGCTCGCCGCCCCGTATCGATGATAGTTCACACCCAATCATTTTTCTCGCATTTTCTCTCACTTGATTTTATAGGTGATAAATATGTAAACACTGTATAAACTGCGTCTGGAATATGTTGATAAATTCAGTGTTATTATTTAAAGCAGTTGGTGTTTCAAGTGCCACATTGACGACACTAAAATATTACCATGAATGTGGGGTTTTATCCTGCCGTGACCGATATTTCTTACATTGGAGAGGATGTGAGATTACAGAAGGAAAATGGAAAGCAAACTACGAAAATTGGTATCTCGTCACAAGCCGTAGGTTACCAACTAGAAGATTATTTGCTTACAATATGATTTACTTTACATGCAGTAAATTGATATCTCACAATCACCTGTCTATGGGTAAGAATCGATGATGGAAATGTCCTCTCAAAGGATCCTGCACGAGTTTTTCAACAATGGAAGAAATTAGCACGAAGCCACTTGACATTTACAGAGAGTATTATTGCCTCGCATTTCAATTACGAGATTTAACGTTGTCTTTTTTATCACACCAAACAAATTATCATGCAACGACCAGGCTTTTATTAAATGCCTCTCATCCATTACACAACGTTGATTAATTCAATTAGATGGAACTTACATGCCACCAATTGTTTGAACAACCAGGGTTAGTATTTTAAGAAGTGGTTACTTAATAACATGGGTGAAAATAATATAATAATATAAACATACACACAAAAGTACTCAATGAAGCGATGAACCCGCAAATATCTACAAGCAGGTACGATGCTATGTTGACATCGTTATCATGCACATATCTACTTTAACAGATGCGATTCAATTTTATTTTGTTAAAAAATAACTGGATTGCCACTTGGCTGTTGAAAAAGAGCAAATAGGAGCAGAAGATAAAAATTTGTACTCAAACAGGTCAATCAAAGCAATTGGCAAATACTGGAACATATGACATGATGTATCCATCGCTTTTATTGAACAGAATAGGCAGACCTATATTCGATAGATCTGCACTTTGAGTTTATAGTTTGACGTTGTGTTTCGTTATGGGCAGTATACTTGTCAGGACATCTTCAAGGACACAATACGGTGTTTATCTATGATACATCAATATAATAGATAAACACTATATTATCAATAAAGACATAATATTATACATCAAAAAACCAAACAGTGAGTTCTATGATAACTCTTCTCTTAAACGTCCATAGAAAGTATTTCCTTCCGTGTCGAGGTGTGACCCAGGGAACGAACTGAATATCAAGAGTTTTGATAAATTAAAGGCTTATACTTTGTTCATTTCAAAGAAAACATGATATCGCATTCTCGTAACAAACATTACCGGTATGACATATTAGAATGTACTGCCAATTATGTTGTTTTCAGCATTGATGCACTGTACTTGGTCTTAGAAAAAATATTGTACAAAAACATCATGTCGAGCGTGGCAGTTATCAATGACAGGTTCTAGCGACAGCATCACACGTCCCAATCACCAGACGCAATGACACTCTGAAAGTGACTAGCACCTTCTCTACAATCATAGACACCAGCAATCGATATCCCTCTGCTAAAAGCAAAAGAAACATCAGCCACATGCCCCCTCAGTGCTGATGCAATCTGCTCTCCAAAAGTCTCCTGCACACAGACTTAGGTTTTTGTTGATATCAATCATGTTACTTTATTAAGTGCCATCAACTCGTTTCTCTAAACGAAAACGTTGGAATTTTATGTCTCCGGTTGACAGAAATAATGTCTTATGGATAACGATGGCTAGCAGCACCTACAATATTGGCAAAATGGTTCCAGAATATTACGCTGATTTTCTCAGACAGACTGACATTCAAGTTGACACAGTGGATTTTGATATCCTTTGCGGGGCTCATTTGCTGGCGGTTGGATATGCTTTTGGTGGCGTTTACGGTTTCTATCTCGACACACTGACAAAAAAGTCGATCATGCTCCATGTTAGGAGGCTTGCTACCGATTATCAATCTTCAGAGCAATTCGATTCCAAACATCGCTAGCAATTACAGTCGCATTCCTGAACAATCAGTTTCATGTCTGCAGAGACTGATTGTGTAGAGCGGTAATACATCGTCTGAAAGTCCTGGTTCATATTGACATGTGAGTCAGGTTGGCAGTACCTCTCCAAGTATATAGTATATAATACATGCCTCGTGAGCGGCTGTTTCGGAGGGAATTGAGGGATTTCAGAGCCAAGAGTTTTAATTGAGTCAATCATACAATTCATAACACAAGCATATATGGCTGATATATAAGTTTTGACTATATATGCTCATTTGTTGAATTAGTGACCCGGTAAGAGGTTTAATTTTGTTATGTATTTTTTCTTCTAATTAGTATGTTGAATGAATGAGTCCACACAGGTTGACAATTTCTCAATGAATTCCATTTTTCAATATCGCAATTTATATGGTTAATGTCAGTATTTATTGTGGCGGTTTCTTTGCTTTTTTTAAACTTTGTGATCACACTATGAATGATGTATTGTACTTGACATCGAGTGGATTTTACAATCACAAACAATGACAAGATAATCCTGGATTATCAGAAATATGATAAAATGATGATGGTGTCGAATTAAAGTGCGGAATCGATGGGACAAAGATTCCAGTCTGTCTGTGAGATTAGCATAATGTTCACCACGCCTGAAAACATAACGGGAACTGCGACTGCATTCATATATATATATATATTTCAATGTCCCCTGGGAAGATCCAGATTTGAGAATTAGCTGTTTTGGCGTCCTACATCTATAGCTCATCATTGATAATAGCTCTTGGGCATGGAGTATTGGAGACATTTATTTCAGCAGCAATTATTTCATTGATGGAAACGATCGCGCCAATACCATATTGATATATAAGCAGGTGAAAATATTAGCGTAAAACTGTCTGGCCAGTGCGGTAAACTGCGTGCATTTATACAATGCCAACATGATAACATTGATATCCTAACATTGCATAATATGAGTCTAGTTTCACAAACGACATCACTGTATTATGTCTCCTGAAGACGACTTATATTAATTGCTTGTCACACAAGTATTACTGTTCCGTGATAAATATATTGTCACTTGACGTTATGACATTTACAACAAATTTGAGAGGTAATCTCTGCTTGAGCTCTTACATCATACAGCTAGCGAGAAATGATGACATCAGCGTGTTATTTGTCTCCACTAAACGTTGTCAATTTCGATAGGAAGGAGACTGTAGATTATATAGCAGAAATGACTGGTGGCTCTTGAAGTGGTGACACTTACAGTATGGGGTGTCTGGGGTTCACGCCCTGGGCCGGCACTTAGTAAGTGGGGAATGTCATCCTGCTCGATTATGGTTAAGGTATTCCCTACTGAATGGTGCTTTCCAAGTTCAAAATTTTATCAACGTACGTGAAGCTGTAAATTACAAGACTCTGGCTTCCCACAATACACGTACGTGGTGGTTGCCCACATTTTAATAATAAATTCGAAAAATAAAATATAGTATTTTTCTATTATTATGATACCATTATTATTTTAAAACCTTGGCGTGAGTTAACAATCGACTCGACCCAGTCACACGCCTTGTATTGCGAATAGCTCTTTGCTCTGAAGCTCTTTGTCAGACTTGTTCATTTTTCGCAGGACATTCACATGACATTCTTATTCTATTCGAAATTTTCAGATCGCTAACCCTCCTAGTTAAATGTCTCCATGTCGAGACATGTCCTCCATGTCACGGAAGTCTCGAGACATAATGGCCCATGACTAACGTGAAAACATTTCAATAATTTGAAGACATGCTCGTGAAAGCCAATCGCATTTCGTCGCATAGAGTGGGAGTATGGTGTCCGAGAATACACGGGACCCTAATGAAGTTACTTGCTGCTACGTGTTTCAAGAACAAAAAAGACTAACCTAGGTTGATGAATAGCCTGAAAGTATCAGTATGAGGCAGAAAATATGCACCCATCTCTACCCGTATGTACCCGCACTTCACCCCAAATATCTCCAGAACAAATCAAGGTTAGTCGTCGATTATTACACCATGGGCACACCACAAAGTCCTCAGATGTTAAAGTGTTGTATGACACCGATCGCCAAAGTGTATTCCTGTTCACAAGAAGGTCTAGAGAACACGCTTCTCCTTAAGATGATGTTGGGGGCCACAGCAGCGAATGTTATTAATTGTCTCACATTTGTACTGATTTTTCACGAGTTTAATAACAGTCACTGTGGTGAGACTGGATGCACTAACGATCGTTAGTGCATCCCGCAATGGCGAACCCACTCGCGGTTCGTTTGAATTTTCTTCATTTTCCCGATAATTACGATTGTGATCGATACATACATACATCTGCTGATTCTTATGCGCACGAAGCAATCGTTCGTTGCAAATACATGGCGATTTATGTTGGTTTGAGCATGAGAAACTCGTCTGAAAAAAAGCCGAAAGATTCCCTAACGATTGTTTTTTGTAAAATTGAAGATTCCCTAACGAACATGTGAAGATTCCCTAACGATCGTTTCTTTATTATTTCAAATCTACGTTATTTAAATGTTGAACGTGAAATAAAGTACCAATTGACATGTCTTGATGTGTACAGATGAACTTCTAGTACAGATTTCCTATTTTTAATGTGACATTCGCTTATTTATGTCGCATAAATCAACGAATTCACAATGGTGTATGATATGGACCTATTACAATATACACGTATCAGGCCTATATCGTTAGGGAATCTCACTTTTGTCGTTGGTGAATCTTATCGCTAATTCTTTTCCTCAACATATCTAAACAAAAAAGCGTGATCTGCTTGAAATAACTACACATGTCTTTCACCAAAATACTAAGCTACCTTCAGAGTATCCATTTTTCACAAATGGACCTGTCATTTCATAAAACACGGTCAAAAACCAAACTGACCGTGTTTACTGTCCGATATTGCGGGATGCACTAACGATCGTTAGTGCATCCAGTATCACCACAGTGAACAGTGTAGTATATCTAATAAAAAAAACCACGTGAACCATTCCCGTAACGAGAAACGTAATACATCTGATTGTATTACAATCCACAGGCATAGTCTTGGTCAGCTTGTCAGATACGTCATAGGCCTACAGTGCAAGTATGGATACATGATAACCTCGTTTAGTTTGATGCCCCCATCTTGACTTACAATGTGTTATACTCTAGACAAAAGCATACAATGGCGCTAATGTAGGATCGAATTTACAATTACCAATTTCAACAATATCCAGAGCGACTTACACGATCGGCAGACAGTGTCCTCTATCTAAGGGAAAGAATTCGGGCCAACCAATTAAAAGTTGAGAGCAGACCATTAGTAGATTATCCCGCCAGGTTTGGCCTGTCTGTTAGCCTTCACAAGCCAACTTTGTGGCGCAAGTCCTTTTTGTTTTGCAGTTCAGAATTTATCACATTATCTTGTCAAAGCTCACATACAAGAGTCCAGTGCTATGTAGTCCAACAGGTATTGTCCCAAGTCAGCCCCAGAATATGGAGTACGAGAGATGAAACCAATGCCTTTCTCCAGTTTTAAATTTGAAAGATCTTAAGTTTGGCGTCTCATTCTGTTTCCAGCACAACATCCAGAATTATGGAATATACCTTTACCGTCAGAGCATTTGACTCATTGTTTCAGTATATCATAATTCACAACAAAATGCAATGTTTGTTATTTCGACCAAACATTTCAAGTCATTCAACTACAAATCCCCATATCAACTCTCCTCCATTAGATCAGTATTATGGAAATCGTTGATACAAACTGTCCTCTTTAAAAATAGGGTAATGTATATGTACATTTAGCGCTGGGAGGTATATCCCAAAAAACTTGTCTTTTCCTATCAACCAGGCTTGGATGTTCCAGTCTAATAGTTGTAGCAGAGAATGATAGATTGCCTTTTCAAATACATGCTGGCAGGCATCTGAAGCGAGTGTTATCACCTCATCTATTCTCAAGTTGTCATTTATTCAACAATATGAAGATGTATGGCCAAAACAAGCCTACATTGGAATAACCAACCCTTTTGATGTTTGTGTCCGTGTGTGATTATTGTACAATTTACATAATGTGTGCATAGAATTGGAAAGCCAGCTTCTGAGGACCTGTTTGTCATGGACAAAATGTGAAGCAAAACTATACAGAAATCATCCATATGGCACCATTCAACACATGGATATCACACATGATATCATACATCAACTCAGTGTATATACAGAATGGTGGACCTAGGTTTATATTATAATAGGAATCTCTGCCATTGGTGTGAATAAGTTTCGTAGTGATTGTAATACCCATGTCTATATCAGAAACCTCTTGGAATCTTAGAGATACACAGCGTGCAGTATCGGCTATAATATGTTAGAGCTGCACGTATTAATTACAGTTGACCTGCGGCGACTTCTGTAGGTACAGGACACTGATCATATGCCTGTCTAATTTGTCGTCCGGTTGATTGACCAGTCCTTTCCAAAAAAGTGTCCTATTCCCTGGAACCCTAGATACTGCTCAATTTCTTATCACGGACCTATTACTCACTGTAGATGCCTTAATGAATATGTATCTTTTCTCTGGATCATGTGGGAATCATATAAGGTGAAGACGACGTAAACACATGCTTCAATTCAATGAGACACTGAATGAATACATTTTTTTTCTAAGAGTACAAATGAAATGCTGAGCTCGGCTATCCAAGATATTAATAATATTGTATCGGAAGGACCATAAAATACCAAGTAGAGGAATCCTTTGCTTTCCATTGAGCCTTTTTTGTTCCAGCATTTTGCCAATTAAATTTTCCCGTAAATCACTGGTTATCTGTGTATTTTCATTATTTGTGATTGTTCAATTAGCTTAGATTAATTCTGAAAATTCTGCATGTTCCGTAATTTGATGTGATAAAACGCCATGCTCTGCTGGCATCAAATATGATATCTGGCAAATAACTGATATTTTATGCCTTGAGCCAGTGCACATTTACTGTAGTAGTATATGAATCTTCTCTCGTTTTGCAATTCATTCCAATTTAACTCCACAAATCTCCAAAACGCAGGGACAAGCCTGGTGTGTGCTTTTTTGGCTTGGAAGGACTGGAAATGGAAAGCAATAAACATACATCTCCATTTCACGCGGTATGGCTTTTTGTTGTAGTGCTTATCACCAGAAGGATAAAGTGTCATTTGGACTTCCGTTATTGTGTCATGCCATGACACACTTACTTCGGAATTAATATATGTTATTTGCTAATCCCTAGGAAGATAACCAGTTGATATCACTCATTATGTGGCACATCGGATCAGTTTCTGATTCTGTGGCAATCAAAAACTTATTGATTGAAGTAATGTTGTTAATAATAATGCCAGCAATATCAAAATGTAATGGCCATGCATTCGAAGATAACAAAATACAGAGCGAGTGTATATAACATTCTCATATTTTGTGGATCCCATGTGATACGAAATGACAATTGTGCGTATAGAGATGAATCTACGGTTGTATGCCATATTAAGGAATGTCTGAATATGTCATACATCGAATATACCCTCCACATGGTAATACTGACATGTCCCGGGAATTCATTCGATCGTATGTATACTAATTATTACACCATACAATGGTTTCCAAACCTGAAAGCATCATCTTTGACCTCCACATTATTCGCTACCTCATATCGAGAACAGTTCTCTTCAATAATTCTAGGTTGGTGGTAAGTGATACATCGTTTCTATCATACTGTCTCTCGCCTGATGTTGTAGGTGATAAATATGTAATACGTGTTTTAAACTATGTCTAAGACATGTTAATGAGTTCAGTGTTGGTGAGTAAAGCTTCCTCGTTAGTTTTGTCGAATAACTTGCGCATGTTGATGAGCAAGATGGATTTTCCGGACATTAAATGAGCATTATGTGAAATAATTGGGTAACTGAATTAAAATTGAGGTCATGAGGTATGGTTTGCAGTAGTGAATTAAATCTTTATCTGTACCGATGAGAGAATAAGAGAATGGAAGAATAGCTGCCGACATGTGGAGACATTCGCTCTATATCCAAGTGTCCACTTGTGCCTAGCATATCGAGCTTGCAAGCAGATTTGCTAAACCAGTCGAGTGCACTCTCCGAATGCCATGCTAGTTAATATTTGCAGTTATGATTCGAGTTGTGTAAATATTCGGAATTATGTTTAGAATTGTGTATATATTGCTATAACAAGTCAAATGGTCTTTGATACTTGCTTCGAGTTCATTCCTCTATAGGGTAATCCTTGCGACATTGAGATGGACGGAAATAAAATGCTCAAGCTCGATATCTGGATCTGATTTCACTGACGTGTCCGGGGACAAACCCTCAAGCGAGTCATGCATATTTACCACGCGGTCTTGAGCTGTACAAGCATTGAGAAGACAACATATATAATAAATATATTTGTTATAACTCCGCAATTTCATCAAATCCTTGACCTATCCGACCTATCCTTGTGTCGCATGTCAACCATACTAACATCATCCACGTTTATTTGGGATATCATTATATCCCTATAGTATATTCAATGCAACAAGCGAATGTGTGTCAAGTAAATGATAATCCGAGACCAGGAAAATCCAAAAGCACGTGTCATTGGGGGAAAAGTATGAGAGAATCATACGGATAGCCAATCCCTTCACATCCCTTGATGAATAATGTACTAACTGACACGTGGAGCAGTGGGGATGCACGGAGTGGAATGGTTTGTTCAGGAGCACTGTATTGTAACTCATTCATGTTTCGATCACTAAGACAATGATCACAATCGACAGTTGATGTCCGTACTTACTCGCACCCACTGGATATCCTGTACGCAGTGGATGTGGAAAAAAAACAACGCAATATTCTCAGCTATCTTCAATTCGTTCCCTAAGTACAAAAAGTACAATGGATTTCGACCTGACAATGCGTTTGAAATGTAGTTGATCGATGTATACGATAGAGGGCTTTACAAACTTCAAGGCATGGTGAAGCCTGTCATCTGTATTGTGACAATATGGCTTCTGTCATCAGTAGTTCGAATGATTTCTTTGTGTCGGTGTCACCTTTTTCCTGCATGATTTTGAATGTGACTGCAATGGTGCGGTTAGGTGGTTTTCAGTGGAAAATGATAAATGACCCGGCCAATATAACCCGAGTATCATTGCATCAAAAGTCATTTTGAGAATTTGACATGAAAGACAATTGTCAAACTCCAGGAACTGGAATGGCCATGGTTCCGACTGGCTGTGTGTGGTAATTTTCACCTGAATTAATACATTCACTTTCATGCTCCGCCAGGTGACTTTGATGGCGACTATCCGCCGTTAATACAAGGAAAATACACATCTAGGTGGTGTCAATGACCTGGGACTTTGAATGGAATGCGAGCTCATCGTGGAATTGCAATTGACTAAATCGTAATGGGTAAACATTGACATTTGACATTCAAAATACTGATCAGATTCTTCGATTATTTTACGTTGTTTTGAATCAATGTAAGTATGAAGGGTATGTTAAACTCTTTCTATGTGGCCACTTGCCTTTCACGAGTCAGTCAGTAAATATTTTTTGGTTAAGTAATCAATGTCTATACAATATAACATAACATCATACAATATATGACTTTCTGTTCCCGGACTATGAGACTGGATAACGGACCCTGTTTTGTTTGCTCGGAATACTTAATACTGGTTATTGATTCCACGTCTGTTTCAATGAGTTCCTGTCGTACAGTCGTTTGCATTTATATAAATCATTGAGTGTATCATTACAAAAAATATCTATTGTCTTTAATAATGCCACCTATTATATTCTTAGTGTTGAGTACATTACGTACACATATTCGAGATAAAGCATGGGCCAAGAAAGGGACGGTTCCCGGGGGGGAGGGGGGTGGGGCCGCTTAACCCTTCACGAAAAAAAAAAAAAAAAATTCAAAAAAAAAATTGGACGAAAAATCCAGATCTCGCAACATTTCATTTATGATATTTAGTATTGATGTAAATCTCTATCCACTAGCTAGTGATCTGTAAGTGTCCCTCCAGAAAAAAAGGTACCTATAAGTCTAACATATATACACTCTCCACATATAGTGGGATACACCGCATAATGGTGGAATATAGTACATACATTTATAATGGCCACTAAGCGTTTATGAGTAGAATGTGTTATAATATTATTTAATAAATTAATGACTGATACATAACCCTATCCATTCTTTCACTTTGGATGTTGACATGATGCATATGGGGTCAGCTTTTCCATTAAGAGTTCCAGGCATTAAAGGAGAATAAATTTTTCGTTCTATGAGCAGATACTTGAGTATATCTATTATATCATGTTCTGTGATATATCGGAAGTTTTATTAGGCTGGGCTTTCCCGTGTTTCGAGCCATCATGACTGAATTGGTAATAATCACACCACCTCCTACTCACGAACATATTTTAGACACAGCATCCACACAGAAAACTCACTGTTTTAACTCTCAATATTATGGTATAATCTGATTACAGTGATCTATGCCATTTATAGCTGTCCAGATTCCTTTACATATTCCTATATTATACGCATAACTGTAGTCACTCATTTCGTCTTATCAACCTATAACGTATTTCATGCAATGTATATCTGTAACACTTTCTATGGACGTCATCATGATCTGGTTGATAAATACACCAAATCCATTTCTGCCATGCAACTAGATCTATTTTCATGTTAATTTTGGGGAATTCATGACGGGTGCCACTAGTGGGGCAGGAAATGCTCACTCTTTCCGGAACACCTGATTTCACCTCCTAATGGCCATTTACGGGGGTTCATGAGTTTCCCTGTCATTTTTGTTTTCTCTCACTTCGTATGCCTGATATGACTTTCTGTCCCCGGACTATGAGATTGGATAACGGACCCTGTTTTGTTTGTTCGGAATACTTAATACTGGGTATTGATTCCACGTCTATTGGGAACAGTTCATATTTTCATATCACTGCACAGAAACTACGAAACCGGTACCTACTCGAAAATCTGGTTCAGTGAGGGTTGTCCTGAAGAAATACAAATCTATCACTGTGTCATACAACAAAGTGATTCAATTACAAACTTCATGAGTAATTACGGTTGCGTTCCCAGAACGATCACAAAGGGGCCCAAGATAAAGCCAATGTTCTTTGCCGGCAATACATCTTGTGAGCTGGCGGCAGCCTGTGACAACAGCATAATGGCCGCCGGTACTGGATGGCAGTTTTCGGAACAATCTGCCTCGCCGCTATCGTGTTTCTAAGCTGGTCTGTTTAAGCTGAGAAAAAACGCCACGTAACTGTTGGAAATACTACCGCCATGGGTGCATTATCTCCATGATGAGAGTTAATAAAGAGTTAATAGAACAAACTACGCGTGTCGCTTGTCTCCCACATGAAGCTTCAGGCATTTCCTCTTACAGTACACTGCAATGTACTCTCTATGTCATCTTTGTCACTGACAGGAAATATATTGAGTTCCATGAGATTAAAAATAATTGGGGACTCATATTTTATTTATTTCCCCAGAAAACATGATAACATATAGTTATCATGTTTGAGTTAAACTCAATGATTCATTAGTTTTGGAAGACATTCCTCGAAAATCGCGCATAAAGAATTCTTCATAATTTGTATGACCTCGAGAATATATTGTATAAAACTGAACCTGTTCACTATCACCATCATCAAAGAAGATAATATGTGATTTATGCCAACTCAGGCATTGTCAGACGAATATAGAATAACTCCTCACGTAAATCACCCATCTCTAATCACCAGACAACACAGTCACATGACACTCAGCTGTGAACACCTCCTCTGCCATATCATAGTCACGCAGCAACAATACTTCTCGATATGCATTATGTCCAGACATTAGGTATTTATATTCAGTTATATTCGTACTTGATTGAACTTCTTGGCCACAGCTTGTACCACATCACTATAATAGCTAAGGGCATGTGATATTTTAGACTTTGCCTCGTAAATATAGGAGTCAAAAAGCATGACACGCGTGTTTGGAGCCCCTGACAATATCCTTATATAACGGTCATTAGGCTCTTTTTATGCATTGGAATTTCGGTCATGTTTCGCACGATTAACTCATATTTTTAATAAGCGCACATAAGGGTACGAGGTATTGGCGACATGAGCAAATATCCCAGTCTGTTTTATATACAGGGACCTCCATGTATTCGGACGATGTGTCACTGCTAAAGACAATCAGTCTGTATGTTATATATACAGGGACCTTCATGTATTCGGACGATGTATCACTGCTAAACACAATCAGTCTTTCTGCTGACATGAACTGATTGCTACATGAACGGATTGTTCGGAAATGCGACTATAATTTCTAGCGATGTTAGAGAATTGAATTGCTCTGACCCTGATGTGTTTATGCATGGAAGATTGATAGGAGATAACAAGGCAACCCACACGAGGCATAATGGACAGTAACATGGATTATCTACTACAATGAACCGTGCGGCCATATGCCAAACTGAACGTTCCGTTTATTTTCGTCTTTTCTAATCGAGTGGCCTTGCCTGTGGTTCTTGTCAATGTGTTGAGATACGAAAGTAACTTCCACCACTAGCACACAATAACAGCAGCAGAGTGACTACAAATGACCCCCCCCCCCCCTGAGGATCACAAACATCAACTGTCTCAACTTGACTGTCAGTTTGTCTGAAAGGAAAGAAGTAATGACATTCCATAATATGCTCAAATGATCAGCAGTTCAATGCACTTCATACACATACACATTCATACAGAGCAGCCACCGCTGTACAAATATAGATAACGATACAATCAGCAATTCCAGCTTTAATCACTTGTAGTCATTGTATCTTGAGAAAATCCCATTCTATCTTGAAAATTGGTGAAAATACACAAAATATGGAGAACTGATTGATAACACCAGAATGATATTGTCTACATTTCAACATATTACAGTATATATATATATGAAACCATATGTATGAAATCATTCCTAGGCATCAGCGAGATTTAGCAGCGTGTCCAGCCTGCTGGATGATGTGGATTAGCTCTGATTGCTATCAATTCACAGCAAACTAGGTGGTAGAGTTGATTACACTCCTGACCAAATACAGCACCTAGTGTTTGAAAACGATAAGATTGTCAGTCTGGAGACTTGCATTGGCCATGTCATTTGGCTTCAAAAGTCATGTGTCCTTGTGATGGGCCTGTGTAAACTGGAGATAGTACTCTTAATGACTGAACGATTAAACTTAAAATCCGAGCAACTAATCCTTTAATTGATATATGTTTAATAATAAAGCCCCAGTCCCACCTACCCGGACTGTGTCCCGGACTAGTCACGGACGAAACATCCCGGATCACCCCGGATAAAAGTAATAAAATGTGCCAAAAATGTAAGTTGTTTTTATGGTCCCATATACCCGGAATACACACGGACGAGCCACGAACAAAAGCCACGGACAGTCCCCTGAAGAACTGATGGAGAGGAGCTGATTTTAAGTCCCTTTTATACCTTTTTGGACCCTTTGATCCCGGATGAGACACGGATCACCCCGGAGTACCACGGATCAGACATGGTAGACTCCCGGTATACTTGCGGAGTACCAGGACATGATAAGGATAACTCACGGACTATCCCGGAACACCCCGGACCGTCCAGGAGTAGCTACGGACTGACTATACACCCCGGTGCAGTCACGGACGAGCCACAGACTACCACGGTACACCCCCGGACAAGACCCGGACTGGCCCGGATCAGCACGGATTTGCCTTACCTCCCGGACTGTCCCGGATAGCCCCGGCAGTTTTAAACATTTTAAAACTGCCGAGGAGCTCCCCGGACTATCCGCGGACTGTTCCGGTTCCAGCTTTTTTTTCCAAAATCCGCCAAACTAGCAACGGACCGTCCCGGGCCACTCACGGACCATCCCGGACCACTCACAGACTGCCCTGGATTGTAACGGATAAGACCCGGATCAGTCCGTGGCTAGTCCGGGGTCGCCGTCCGGGTAGGTGGGACTGGGGCTTAACGGTAACATCGTAAAGAATTGAAAAGGTATTTTTGTCATCAATTTATTAAGCTGAATCATATCCCTTATGTTAGCTGGCTGTTCTAATGTGGATAAATACAACATTTCAAATGCAGCAGTTTTAAAGGGAATGGATACCTGCAGTAGTTGTCATCGAATTGTACAATACCTGCACGTTCCTGACACAACCCCCGAGATATACTATAAGTATCCGTGACAAACAAAAAATTAAAGTGATTTTAAGACTAGTTCTAATTTAAACTGGTGGCATATTCCGCTTCGTTATGTATTTATTTGGAATTCAGAGTCAATTCACCGTGTGGACATTTCCTGATTACTTCCACTTTTAAAATTCCAATTTATTGTGGTTGATACCGGTATTATTTCAGTTCTTTTTTCTGGTTTGCCCTTAAAGCTGGTTGGTGCCTCTTCTTGATCCTATTATGAATGATGTATTGTTTTTCACATCGAAAGGATTTGACAGTCACAAACATCGACAAGATAATCCCGGATTATCGGAAATCTGATAAAATGGAAATGCTCTCGTTTGTCAAGTACGACATTGCTAACACGAAGAATTCAGTCTGCCTGCGAGAATAAGACATTGTTCATGCCATCCAGAAACATGACGGGGGTTGTGATTGCATACATTTATCACAAATGTGTAATACTTGTGTAAAAAACAATCAATATTCCTTTCATTCAGGAGACATACTTATTACAGTTTTGTCGAGTTGGAGCCATCCTCACAACATACATGTATATTATGAGATTAATATTGACCGTAATATGTGAATATACACAGTTTGCGACATAAAGCTAGATATTCTTACCCAGACACTTGTATATGTTTACATGTATATGCATGTATATCGTTAACCACTGGTAGAGGTTTATAAGAAAATTATCAACCTGCTGGTTGGGTCGGGGTTGATAATATTATTACATGTATTCGTCGCTCGGTATATAACTTTGACATGTACCTCACAATCAGTATATAATTATTATTATTTAAAGTACAAGTGTTGGAATTTTGTCACTCTCCAATACTCCAAGCTCCAAGGCTTTACAACTACTCATCTTCAGTTGTGGCGCCTAATCGCCAGCTGATCACATGATGGGTTATCTTGCTGAATCATGTTGTCATCGTGTAAAACCGGGTGATTGATGTAAACTCATGCAAACTGATCCAGTATAATTTCCATCTTCTGTCACTCACTTTTGCATCTCTGACATGCACATCTGCTCTTGTTCAATGACTTGTCCAAGTTCTACGTTGTGCATACATTGATTAGTTGAGATTGTCGTACGTACATGTATCACAGTGTAATGTATAATCAGCACACATATATATGGAATGATATCTCGGATTTTACAGTGCACGAGCAATAACATATTCGGCAGGTATAATTGAAATACATCATCGCTGGTCCAGGGGGAAAACGGAAAAAAACATTTCATAACTTCAGACACCTGAAAGCTTCTCGCTCCAGATGATGAAGACGTTTATATATTAACTCATGATGTATCGTACAATATACTAAATGTACTCACTCTCAATTCGTTATCAGGACATTTTATACCTCTCAATGCAAATTGGTCTTTTCAACAGGGTAGTTATTTGATTATCATGAGAGAAACCAAAGTAGTGAAAAAATACAATGAGACCAGGCAAAGTGGTTTCCGCGGATAATGTGTAACTTAGGAGTCATTAGAACCAGAGCGTCGTTATAGCCGGATAATGGCCATTAGTGATCATCTCTGTCCGTTGTTTCCCTGAATCAGCCTCGCGTGGATCGGAAGAAAGCAACCCACTCATTTCCTGATTACCGGTCGCAGGCGACATTCATAATGAGTAATAAGCGTTTTTCATAATGCATTATTGCATATACATAGGCCCCCTCAGTACAAATCGGCTGTCATTACTTGAATATGACACTACAATTGATATATATTGTATTGTAAAGCATTAAAACAGTCAGTGCATCTGAGCGATCGTTTGTCACTAACATATTATTATACCAATCAGGGAACAGTCATTCATACAGGTTATGATCGTGTGGTGCTAATGTATTCTAATGTTTTCAGTCTATCAGTTGCTCGTTGAAAGCATTTCAACCCAAGCATCAAAAAGCTTTTTCAATATGTATAGTGCCTATATTGAACGAGATGCACATTTGATGTACTATGCAATAACCTAATTCACTCAAATTCAAATCTTTATGAGTACATTATACTTCTCAGTGCAAATTATTCTTTTCAACCCGGTACTAAATTGATCATCACAAGAGTAACCAAAGCAGTGAAAGAGGACAATGAGACGAGGCACACTGGTTTCCGTGGATATTGTGTAGCGTAGGAGTCATTAGAAGAAGAGCGTCGTTACAGCCGGATATTGTCCATTAGTGATCATCTCTGTCCGATGTGCTCAGGTGTGACAGGACACACTGAGCCTTGAATCAGTGTCGCACGGGATAAGAAAAAAAACCTCAACCCAATCATTTCCTAATTACCGTCGTTTTTTTCATTATGCATAATTGTATATATATACATGTAGGAAGCCCGTCAGTACAGATTACTTGGATATGTAGCATTTTAATTGATATATTGCCTTATAACCGATATAATGCCTTATAACCATCAGTCGATGGCAGTGTAGCTGCTTGCAAACCGTCGGTTTTTGTCACTTACATGTGATCAAACGAATCAAGGAAAAGTCAACTACCAGCTATAGGGAATAACATATTATTTTATCCAATATTGCTCTCACTTCATCGCATGCAATACTACCATTACCCAAAACAATAATGTCATTTGGATATAATTATATTATATTCTTTTAAAAACACCGAGTATAATTTCATTCATGATTGATGACAATTTTTTTTCATGATTCAAAACATACCACACTCACACTAGAGTTTCAACATCCATCTTACTGCTGTTGGTTTCTTCTTTTTTTGTTTCGGTGTTTTAACATAGTTTTGTCATTTAGATCATATTCGCAATCATTGCATACACTCTGAATACATAAGATAAGACATTCGTTAACTATTGAATGTAGCTTATCCCAAGCACACAATACATAGCCAAGTAACAATACAATTCCAACTTCATTCCAACATAAAAATTTGATTAATATCCGCTATTCTTAAGTCCTACTATGAATTAGTTACAAGTACTTGAGATAACACAATGGAAAATACCATTGTCTCTGTAAGTAAAGAGTAAAGAACGTTTCTAACAACATTTCCCACTAATATATGCGCGAATATATATTTACATATGAATTTATCAAATCAAGTGTGCTGTAGTTCCAAATACAAAAATCCTCCCAAACCACACAAAAGCTGTCCTATTATTCTTTTCTATTTCGTCAATAACACAATTAGCAACAATGGGTGAGGTTGTACAAATTCATCATACAACACAATACTATTGTTTGATATTCATTGATAAAGATATAGATAAATAAGTCTGGTTGGTGACCAGCTTTAATGATCTGTCCAGACAGCCGTGTAGCGTTCGTCTGAGATTAATTTTTAAAATCAGTTTTTTAACTAAACTACATGTAGAATAACTTGTGATCAGTGGCACATTCGATGTCGAAAACAACAGAGCACAAACCGCGAACATATCAGTATTGGATGGTCGAATTCATACCATCCATGCAAGCAAGGTCGATAACACTGATCGTGTCATTATAAACACAAAGCACATTCGCTGTGCCACAAAACAAAATGTCACATTACGATAGGCACTTGTTCATATTCGTAAAAGTTAGAAAAAGCTGAATACATGTGTGCATATGAAAATGTCTAGATCATAACCACTTCTTGTTCATGACACTATAGTGAATGTTATATACTTTCACTGCGAGAGAGCTCGCTAATGTATTGAAAACAAATTAACCCAAGGGCTAGAAAATGTTATCGGAAAAATGAACGTTATTAGACGAAAAGCTTTTTTGTCAATTAACTTGCCATTTTGGCCCATCAACATCACTGAATAACATACTGAAGGTCACCAAAAGTACCACAGGATGTAACTGCCAAATATGTTAATAAAACAAAATTAAGCTCTATCTACAAGCATGCACCGGCCAATTTGCACCTTTCTCCTCAAATGTGACCTTGATAATTACCATTCAAGGTGGTCCTAGGTCAAGTACAAGGTCACGAATTTACATTACATATTTCAGATCAGATGTGACCTTCTGATTTACTAGTACATGTACCATTCGGAATCATTCGAAGTCAACTACCAGGACGCCAAACGATCCACCATATTTGAGTTTCAATATGCTCATAATATATACATGAGCTTTACCTACAGCCATTCGTATGCAGAGTCCAATTTACACATTTCAGATCGTAACAACCCTCCGATTCATGACTCAGAATGACTTTAGGTCAACTTCAAGACCATCAAAAGATATGCCATATATGACTTCTAATACATATATAAACCTTTATGTAGTCGTTTCATACACTGAGGTCAATCCACGCTTTTCAGTCTCGACGTGAACTTGAGATTTACCACTCAAGGTCATCTCAATTCAAGTTCAAGGTCACAAAATATCTGCCATATATGTTTCTCTTTATGCTTATAATACATGTACCAATCTGAGCTCAATCTACAGCCGCGATGTATGCGGAGTCCAATTTCCACAGTTCAGGCCAGTTTTTACCTTCTGATTCACCACTCAATGTCTTCTGACGTCAATTTCAAGGTAGCTAAAATATCCACCATATTTAATTTCTATATGCTCATGATACGCATATACATATACATTGTACATGTAAGCTCCTAAATGATTAGTTGCTCGGACGTTGAGTTCAGTTTATATCAGGAGTGCTATCTCCACTTTACACACAGAACCATCACATGGACACACGCCTTTTGAAGCCAACTGACACGACCAATGCACGTCTCCAGACTTGGAATCTTATCGGTTTCAAACATGAGGTATTGTATTTGTTCAGGATTGTAATCAAAATTATCAGCTAGCGGGTTCTGAACTTCTAGCAATCGAAGTCAATCCACATAATCTAGCAGACAAGACACTGCAAAACCTTGCTGACACACAGGAGTATATACGCAAATAGTCTAATTCTAGTGTTTTCAATCAATTGTCATTAAGTGTTTTCGTGATACGACGGGATGTTTCAAGATACACTGAATACAAGTGATTAAAGCTGT
Source organism: Terebella lapidaria (assembly GCA_949152475.1). Lineage (NCBI taxonomy): Eukaryota > Metazoa > Annelida > Polychaeta > Terebellida > Terebellidae > Terebella > Terebella lapidaria. The sequence continues at coordinate 44,044,080 of OX424557.1, read as the reverse complement.
AATAATTGATTATATTGTTATCTATATTTACACAGCGGTGGCTGCACTGCATGGATGTGTATGCTCATTGAACTGCTGATCATTTCTGTACATTATTGAATGTCATTTCTTTGTTTTTCCTTTCAGAAAGACTCATTTGTAGTAACCCTGCTACTGTTATTGTGTGCTAGTGGTGGCAGTTACTGTTCTTAACACATCTTAACACATTCGCAACAAGCACAGGCAATTTCACTCGAATACAAAAGACGAAGTTGGATGGATCATTCAGTTTGGCATATGACCGTTCAACTCAACGTCCATTGTGATAGATAATCCAGGTGATTGCCCTTTACACCCCGTCTAGGGTGCCTTGCTATAGACTATCAAAAATACAGGGTCTGAGAAATTTAATTCCAAACATCATTTAGCAATTACAGTCGCATATTCGAACAGTCAGTCCTAGTCTGACTGATTGTGTTCAACGATAAGACATCGTATGAACACTAGTAAATGGAAGTCCCACTATATAGAGCAGGATCGGGATATGTGGTCGTGTCGCCAATAATTCTTACCCTTACACATAGACGCGGAATAATTACACGAGTTGATCGTGCGATACATTAACGAATTTTCAATGCATAACAGAAGCCTATGTGGTTGATATAAGTGTTTATATAAGTGTTTTCATATTTTCTTAGTAACTCATCGAATTGTACATACTGCCTACGCATTCCTGACATACCTCCTGGGATATACTTTCAGTATCCGTGACAAACAAAAATCATGAAGTTTGAGACGATGTTAAAACCGGTTCCAATGTTTACAAGTGGCAAATTCTGTTTCGTTATGTATTCATATTTAAATTTGTACGTCAATTGATTTGTACATAGTCAATTGACTGTGTGATCATTCCCCGATTAGTTCTACTTTTAAAATTCTAATTTTTTGTGGTTGATATGTGTATTAATTTCAGTTCTTTTTACTGGCTTGCTCTTGAAAATCTTAAGTGCTTCTTGTTGATCCTATTATGAATGATGTATTGTTTTTCACATCGGGGGGATTTGACAGTCACAAACATTGACAAGATAATCCCGGATTATCAGACATCTGTTAGAATGGAAATGCTGTCGTTTGTCAAGCACGACATCGGCGGGACGAAGATTTCAGTCTGCCTGGGAGTATAAGAGATTATTCATGCTGTCCAGAAACATAACAGGGGCTGTGATTGCAAATATTTGCCATAAACGTGCAATACTTTGTGATAAACAATAATATTCCTCGTATTCAGGGGATATAACAGTTACAGTTATGTCGCCTATGAAGCTAGCCTCACAATATATAACGTGAAACAAATACATGTATTCAGCGTATCATGTGATTATGATATGAATGAACACAGTTTGCGGTATTTTGCCAGACATTCTTACCCAGCCATATGTTTATATGTATATAAACACTGGTTGATAATATTATTTTCGACCGCTGCGGTAATCACTCGGTGCCTAATTTTGAAATGCACATCACAATCAGTAGATTGGCGTTGAGAACTTGTCAGTGTCCAAGACTCCAAGCTCCAGGGTCTTACAAATGACGATCTCAACTTGTGACGCCTCATCGTCAGCTGATCACATGATGGGTTATTCTTTCTGAATCATGCTGTCATTGTGCACAGGTCAGGTGATTGATGTAGACTCATACCAACTGATCCAGTATCATCTCCGTGTTCTGTCACATCATTGACATGCACATCTGCCCTGGGCCAATAACGTGTTTTCTCGTACATTGTGCATGCGCTGATTAATAAAGCTTGTCGTACCATAGAAATATACCCACAGGGAAAGCCGACTCATCGTTTTGGTCGCTTGGTGCGCCACAGGTGTCGTATATGCACTAGCGCCACCAGCGGTTATGAGAGAAAAAATGACACTTCGGAATTGACATTTTGAATGCTGACACTTTTGTCGTCACTGACCATGGGAAAAGGAAAACCCGGCAGTGTGAATTGTTGCATTCCGGGATGTACCAATTATTACGAAAAAAACAAAACTCATATCACCCCCTGTCAGTTATCTGGGGTTTCCTAAGGCCGGCGTGAGCGAGGAACAGAACGAGTGGAGGCGGCGACTGATTCACAGCGTGCGGCGGGCGGATAACAAGTTCTGCGCGGACACCCATCGCATCTGTTCCATCCATTTCGAGAAGAGATGTTTGATTTTTCACGGTAAGATGATAACAAATGCACTTACTTATTCAAACGAACTGAGCATGAAATCAGGATTATGAACCTCTATAAAGCACATGAATATCTGATACAAGTAATGTTGGTAGTAGTGTTAGTGTCACACCGGCGTATTATGCCGTATAGGCCTAGATCTAGTGACCCGGCCGCACACGCGACTCGGCCGCCTGTTGCCTCTCGTATATCATAGCGCTCGCAGCATCAGTATCATATTCAATGATAAAATTTTCTCTATTCATCGTATTTGAGTAATTTGACATGATAGAACTCCAGGCTCAGCCATCGGTGCTCAGGCTTTTGAGATCATTTCATGACAGCCAGAAGCGGGAGAGATATAATTCTTCCAACCAAGCTGTCGTCCTTCGTTCACATGTTATTCCGAGTCCTGATCACATTGCTGCTGCATGCGTTATGATTTGCATACTGGAGAAAACGGGCGGCCGGGTCGCGTGTAGACCAGAGGATTACAGATGTATACACACATGAACTGACAAGTGATTTTGAGGCAGGAGCTTTGTGCACATTTGCCCGGGGACATTTGTTAAACCCCAAAAAACATCAACAATGTGAACACCTAAGAGTCAATATTCTTTGTTGTGAAGTTGTTGTTTTTTCATTGCCAGATACTAGTACATGTAGTTGATAAATGATGCTGAGCTGTGTAATCCTCAATAACTTATCTCAGACAAGTGGTACTGACACCTGAATTGTTTGACAAGCCATGAAAACGGCAAAAAACAGAAGTTCTGATGATTACGGAAAAATAATCAAGATTCGGTGTTGTTTCACCATACTATGGTGTTGGGAGTGGAAGTGTTCTGATCAAAGTAGGATGTATATTGATAAACGCACAACATGTAGATGCATGATTCTTCCACCAATATAATACCGGTATGTCTAATAGACAAAACTGTAAATTGTGAACAAATACAGGGAAGGGATTCAAATTGGTTAAGGGTTCCTTACCAACTTTGAATATGCCCATCGAAGTCCCTTGCAAGACTTCACGCAAGGCCCCAGTAAGTCTAGAGTTAAGACGGTTACGTTATGATCATGAATTGACATGTTACATACATGTACCTGTTATATTTGTTGAACATTTCATTTCATGCTTTTTTTTTTGTTGTGTCTCGATCTAAATTCCTTAATTTTTGCTACTATTTGTTGGATGTTGATGTTTGTTTATCATGTTTTTCTTGTTCATCATGCCATGAGTGTTAGGGGAACAGGCTCTGTGCTGCTGACACAGACAGTGCACATAAACTGGTAGTGCATGTAAAACTTTTACTAGTATTGGTTCAAATGATGATGAGCAAGTCTGTTTCATATGTACTGATCTCAGTAGAAGTGTCTTGTGCCTAATTGCATGCCTATTTATACAGGTTGCTCGGGAATCTCCAGCCCCAGTGCAAAAGGTTGCCTACTACAGTGTTGGGGAAATTGTGAAGGATGTTCGCAGACGTTCTCCTCCATGGGCGATCCTGAGGGAACAGACTGACTACTTGGCCATTGGTTTGACTGATGAGGAAGCTGAAGTAGTGGTGAAAGTGTGCTTCTCAGGCAGCTTTCTCCCAAAGATTGTGCGGCAGGGTATGTACATATGAATCTGAGGATGTGTCTACATTGATCTATGTCACAGGCAGCTTGAGGTCAAAGGACTATGCATGATTAGTTCATGCTCCTTCTATTGATATTCCATTAATCCATTAATCTTAACTGCATCAATTGTGCACCTGTTTAAGTTTGTGATTTTGGAATATTTGTCTTTTTTTGTTATCCAACCACAAATAATAAAGGACATGAAAATTCAAGGGGTGTAAAATACACATGATGTTGATGGCCGGCAATTAATTTATTTAGTTGGAGCGTTATGGTTTCGTCAGAATTCTTTTTTTTTCACTTTTTGGTTTCCGGATAACTCAAGAACGCCTGGATGTATCTCCGAGAAATTTTCACCAGTTATCAATCATATTACGTAGATGAATGTTATTGTTTTGGAGACGGATCCGAGGTTCCTGTTAGTCCATGAGGATGAATTTTCTGTCAGATGGTTTCTTGACGAAAAGCACTTGTGCTACACTTCTGAAACTTGACACAAAAGTTGGTATTGTATTAGAAAGGAACGCTATATTGATTATGGGGTCAATCAGTTAGATGACCTCTGACCCAGAGCTCAAAAGAAATTTTGAGTCATCCTTGAGGCCGACTGCATATCTCGGAAATGATGCGTCGTAGAGTGAAACGGATGTTATTTTTGGACTCGTCACCCTTGACAGACAACATGTTTATGGGGTATTAGGGATGAACTTTGACCTTGACCTTAAATTTTTGCTGAGTCGGCATTTTTCATTTTCTACCATATCTCAAAATGGTGCATCGTAGAGCGAAATGGATGTTATTTTCGGGCTCGTGGCACTAGACAAACATGTCTTAGGGGTATGTTGGGTGAACTTGGCCCTGGGCCAATTTTTGTCTGCTGATTTGGCATTTATCTCGGAAAAAGTGCATCGAAGAGTGAAATGGTCATTTGTTTCGGACTCGTCAACCTAGACAAATATGTCTAAGTGGTATGTTGGGTGAACTTGGCCTTGGACCAAATTTTTTTTGCCGAGTCGGCATTTTTTTCCTTTTCAGCCATTTTGGAGTTGTTGGGAATTGTCAGTAATTAACAGTTCACCTGTAGTTGTATTGCGTATTGAAATGCCCCAAGGCCTCTAGGTCTTTACGTATAGTTTATAAACATCTTTACTGAACGTATGAATTTATATATTTTTTTCCGAAGGAATTCCAGTGCAATTTAAGCAGTCTCTGAATGTTGAAGAGCAAGGTGTGAAACCTCTCCTGTTGGCCCTCGAAACTACAGCATGGTGTCGAGGATCAGTGCCAAGGGCAAAGAACTGTTCAGTTGCTGTAGACGCACCAGGTAATACAAAAGTGTGAAAATATTCATCCAGGTTGGTGGCCGTTAGATGTATAAAATGAGTCTTGAGTATTTCATTTAAAACCATTGTTTTTCCCCTGATATTGTTGAAGGAATGTGCCAGTTCTGTGATGCTGAGAGACTGATCCAGGAGGACAAAAAGACTCGTCCTGTTTCCACGACAACTCCTCTGTCATCAGTATCTGTTCCAATGTTGGTTCAAGAACTCAAGAACACTCGTTGTAAGCTGAAGGATCGAGATGCGCAACTCGCTGCAATACATCGTCGTTTGGAACGCGAATCTGTCTCCCTAGAGAATGATGTTGAGGTACATGTATACCATTCTGATAACTGACAATATTGTTCATGTATTATAATCCAATGTCACATATGTATCGATTCAAGAAACTGACCAATGCATGTTCATGTATGTTTTGTTTCATTCGAGCCAACCCAAGATAACTCACTAATTTTTGGTCTCATTCCACTTGCAGGACGGGCTGGAAAGAGTAATGGAGGCTAATGAAATCCAAGATCCATTCCTCAGACTATTCTGGCAAGAACAAAAAAAGGCTGCTTCAAGGAACTCCCATGGCATGAGATGGCACCCAACTATGATCAGGTATATACTAAAACCTATTTCCCCTTATGAACTGTCTGAACTATACTTTTCAGTGGCATAATTTCAATCGTGTAGTGGTCATGTATTGTTCTAGTCGAGATTAGTTGTAAAATGAAGGAGAAATACGAGTATCCGAAAAGCAGTCAGATATTTAGGTTCTGTCACAGGATGATATTTTTTTGGAATATAGGTAAAATTACACTGCAAAAAAAACTCGAGTATTTCCAGATTTAAAGTAGCTATTCAAATGAAAAAAAAAACAAACACTATTTTGCAGGTTCGCTATCTACCTGCACTATCAAAGCCCACGGGCGTACGAGGCTCTCAGAAGTACTGGTGTGCTGCTCCTCCCCAACAAATCCACCCTGCGTGACTATTCCAACTTCTTCTCGGCCCATGAAGGCTTTCATCCCCACGTCTTTGATGTATGTTCAATGATAATTCAAAAGCGACAGTTTCTAATCTGTGTAAAAACATCATCGTGTCCCCATGGTCCAATACATATATGTGATTTTGTTTAATTTAGGAACTACAGAGAGCAGCAGTGTCTCTGCCGGCAGAGAAACAATACATGGCTATCATGCTTGACGAGATGTGCATCCGAGAGGACCTTGTGTATGACAGGAGAGGGGGAGCAGTAGTGGGCTTCATCAACCCCCAGACTTGGAATTTTAAAGGCGTAAATCTATTTCACAATTTTTTTTACTAGTAAGTTTGTATCGTTACTGTGGCGATTTTGCCCTAAGCACGCGGCAGGTGATTGTAAACATACATGCCATTTATGTGGCCTTTTCGGTCTTGGCCTTGTTTTGACACGCTCCGTTCGAGCGGGCGTTGCTACGGCAACGCATTGTAATTTACGCTCCAGTAAACTATAACAATGGTTTGATTATGCTTCGCGTGCAGCCTCTAGTTTCTGGTGTATTATATATACACTGGAAGCGGCTCGGTCGAGGAGATTGTCCAAGATCGAGTGACAGGATGCACTCGGAGCTCCCCATGAGCTTTGAGTTCCCTGTTCGGGAGTAGTGGGCTCCTAGAGCCCTGGGGACGATTTCCATGGGGAGGCCCGGGCTGGGAGAGACAAGTTGCTGACTCGGGGGGCGCAAGCCCTGTGGATCGCCAGTTCTCTCCCTTCCCGGGACGTGTGACATAGGCTCTGGCCAGCATGTCGGACTGTACGGGGTTCCTTCCCCGAGGCAGACCTCGGCTCGCCAGGCCCCTCCAGCTAACACCGTGGTGATGAACCAGTTTCTGAACGGTGTCCGTAGGCCTGGGAGTGTCGGGTGGGCTGTTACCTGGTTACCGTTAATGCTAGAGTGGTTACCGTGTCCGTAGTGAACTCCGGTGAGCGGCGCCGCCGCAAGGATCCGGAATAGCGGATGCGCGTCCGCAAGGACTCGCGGTGAGAGGACTATCCTCGAGGATCCCGAAGAGCGGACGATAGTCAATAACTTTACAGTTACCAAACATATTTTGATCACTAGGGTATATTTCGGAAATACTTGGTACATATTGGATGTGAATCATTTTATAAACATTGTTTTATCATTTGTTTCAGGATCGAGGAAGGATTGTGGCCTCTCATGTTCTAGTGTTTATGACTGTAGGCATAAATAACAACCTGAAGACCTCTCTCGGGCACTTTGCCACTCGCAACCTGACTTCAGATGCCCTTTTCCCTCTGCTGTGGGAAGCAGTGGCCTATGTGGAGCAGCAAGGTCTGAAGGTAATTATGGATCCCTATATCATGTATGACGGGCATATACATAGAGACAGAAGCAGCTATCATGGCTTTCCTACAGCATGTACATGTATATGTGACATTGGCTTGTCACAGTGTATGTCCTTGAAAAAGGTATAGTCATGTGTAGAACCCACCGAGTGGTCTTTACATATGATTTTAAGAGTGTTGATTTGCTGACAATATTATTGGGTGTCAACATATAATTATCTGCTATACATGAATTTTTTTGCAGGTAGTTTCTGTGACATGTGATAAGGCTGCGGCCAACCAGAGACTCTTCCGACTACATGGCCAAGGAAAGGTGGTACATCAGACGCCGAACCTTCACGCGAAGGAGCATCGAATGCTGTATTTCATCTCTGATCCACCGCACCTTATTAAAACTGTGCGCAATAACTTGGAACACTCCAAATCTGGTGGAACCAGATGTTTGTGGGTATGTTAAAGTACTCCAACTACTATTGATGAAATATGTTGGAACAAACACTCATTAAGCTGGTATTTGGATTTATGTGGCATTCTCTACTGCTGAATGTGACAACCGAGTGAAACATCTCTAGATTTAGAATACTCCATGCCACTGAAACTAAAATGCTTTCATGGTTGTATGATTCTGATGGAAATGTATCTGTTCTGGGGAAGGCACGCAGGTTTTTTGCCTAATTTATATGTTTATTATTTGCTCTTTTCACTGGTACAGATCAATGACAAACACATGTGGTGGAGCCACATATTCCAAGTGTTCATCGATGATGCGACTGGAACACTGAAGCGGACAAAACTAAGGGAAGAGCATGTGCACCTAACTCCATCGTCCCGGATGTCTGTGAGACTGGCAGCTCAGGTAAGTTATTCAATGTACCTGGTATGGTTTGTTTTCTTCGTATTTGAGAAGCTGAAGGGGAAATATATATATGTATCAACTACATTTACATGATAATATATTTACAGGTTCTCAGTCGCACAGTGGGTTTGGTGCTCAAGGAGTACCACGGCCAAGATGTCCAGGAGACAGCGGATTTCATCTTGAGATGTGATCGGTTCTTTGACTGTCTTAACGTGCGGTCATTTTCAGAACATGTGACGAAGCGAAAGACGGACCTGGCTCCTTACAGAGCTGTGAATGATCCGAGATTCCAGGTCCGAATAGTTTCCATAATGATTGGAAATATTTGCACGATGAAAGAACATTACTGTATGTGAAGTTCGGTACTTGTTGCATTAAAAATTTTGAATATTCATTGGTTCTGACAGTTCCTTCAAGACTTTGAGGCCTACCTTTCTAACTGGAAGGCCAGTGTTGAAAACAGAGAAGGATTCTCAAAGGCTGAGAAAGAAAAAATGTTCCTGTCTCTGCCCACGTACGAAGGAATTCTCACGACAGGTTTGAAAATATTGTTGAAACCAATTTCATGATGCCAATTAAAATGTGAATGGTGAATTGGTAAATACTAAAATCTTATTTCTTATTGAACCTTCAACCCCTTGATTCAATTCAGATATACATGTATATGCATGCAAAGAAGTGGCCTAAAATACAGTTAACTCATAGAATGATTTATTTCTTCATTCTACAGTCCGTGGCTTCATCGCATGCACCAGATATTTGCTCAACAGTGGTGTGCCCTACATTCTGAGCAACACATTCTGCCAAGACCCGATAGAGGAGCACTTTGGCCGGCATCGAGGCCTGGGGCAACGGTCAAAAAACCCGTCTGTGTTTGAGTTTGGGTTAGTGTTACTTGATATTCTTTCTCCCTGGTTTTCATATTTATTTCACCTAAGCGAATGGGAATACATGTATGTAGGATGTTTATCTGTCCTAGGTGAATGCATGCCAGCTTCTTGACATGCACACATATTCAAAATTCAGGTGAATCTACCTGGTTTATTTTCAATCTACTATGCTTCCAGGCACCAGGAGAACAAACTCCATCTTCAGCGGTCACTGGCCTTCCAATTCCGCCCCAAAGGGAACACTTCTGGACGCCGCAGCCAGGCTGAGGCCATAGAAGTCAGTGATGAGCCCTTGCCAAAGATCAAGAGGCACTGATTGAAGCACTTATCAAAGTCTTTGTAATACTTATGGTTGGCGAAATGCTGGTGTTTATTAATTTGACACATATCTAATCTCTTTAATGATCCTGAATATCATGCTTTTTTAACTGCATAATTGTTTGGATATGCATTTTAGCATACAATTCATTGTTACAAGTAAGAATATGGGGTGGTTCACCATCCATGTCCAATTTATTCAAGATACTGGTGAAATGTCACGAAGGTCGAACATATACAAATACCTTTATACTAATCTGAAACCAGTAATATTACTACATGTAACTGAATGCATCAGAAACTTGGTTCCGAGGAAAAATTACAATGCATCTCGGAGTGCTTTTGCCTGTCTTGTTCCTTTAGTTAGGCGTATGTGCTGGTCAACCATTTTTCGACATTTATGATGAGCCCTAACAAGGAAAAATAAGTTGCTAAAATCTTCGAAATAGCTTTCCTTGTCCTCCACTGATGAATCAGACTGTGTGAGCGCATCAAAAAATGAGGCTGAAGTGTTGTCACTACATATGGTCTGGATAAATTTTCCTCTGTCAACAGACTCCAAGCCACGGAATGCCTTCTCCATCTCGAGCACTACCTGAACTATATCTTGAGATGGTACAGTTAAACCACCACGATTCTTTAACTTGATCAAACCAGAGGCTTCCTTATCTGACTTTAGGAACTTGGTTTCGGGCCGTGACTGTAACTTCATGAGTATATACCCTGTGATATACTCGATGATCTCCTCATCACGGTCCGTCACGTCTGGGGGCTGTTGTTGTGGTGCCTCACTTCCATAATTATCAGAAATTAATTGCTTCATTACTTGCAGTGACACAAAAGATGATGCCTGTTTGTCGCCACTGACAGAAGTAATTTCATCCAGGTTTTGTGCAAGTGTGGAGTGAAAACTTTCCCACACCCTGTCCCTGCATGACTGTAGATCCAGTCGCCTGTCCACTAAGCAGTCATTGATCCATGTCAGCTTACTGTGCAAGTCTGATGCTGTGAAATAATTATGCAAGGCACATTTTCAATTTCTCGCCATCAGTTACTCTAGTATCATGTCATTGTCTGTTTGTAATTCAAATGCAATGTTCTTCAATATCTCGTATGCACTATGGATAGCTCATCTATGCTCATTTGTCAATAATCTACCTGCGCATTGTCTAATGGATGTCTTTGTGTCTAGTCCCAGCATGGGGTTGTCAGAAGATGACTGTAGGGCACCTTGGACTATCTCCAGTGACAGCATAATTTTGGGCTGAAATTTGTATCATATATTTTTCCTTACTGCGAAAATCCATGGTTTGGACACTTCAGATCAATATATTCAATTATTGTCAATGCTCTATTGAATTTCATGTAAAGTTGATGTGTATCAAGAAAATATGTTCAGAAGTCATAGCAAACACATTTTGGAAAACCTCGATTGTCTAACTAGGTATTTATCATGAATATGTACTGTACATATATATATACTGGTGGATCTATGTGATGATGAATTTTTGAATAAATGTATTTCTGGAAAAAAAAATTGGATTATCATTTCAAATATGGCTCTGAATATTTATTCAATTTTTAACCTTATATTATATCTATTTAGGATATTTGTTAAGAGCACCTTGGACTTGGCACGTGGAGCATATTTCCTCATCCCCTTGAGCTCCTCAGCTGACACATCTGTTCCTAACTCCTGCATAAATATATATGATAGTAGATTCTAAGTCAGAAATGATTCAAATACAAGATCCCAACTGTTTACCATATAGGGTTCATGAATAACCAAATAAATAAATAGAAAATTAGGAGCTACTTAGCATCATCAACATAATAGAATTAAAATTCATAGATCTTCATCTGGAAAAAAATCAATAATTTGGTTCAATTATGTCCAATAGAACTATGTGTAGCTATATCTATTACGCCAGCAAAGTTTAGGCTTTTAAATGTACGGTTGGATAAAGTTATATTCGTGCCTTGTCCCTATCCTGTCATTCAGTGATGGGCTATCGTTAATGAATCTAACTCACAGAAAGCACAGCCGACAGGTCAGCAGTGGCCATGGTGATGGAAAGGTAGAATCCAGCAAACAAGTTGCTCTGCAATTTGTCAGTAACGAAGGCTAACTGAACAAATCAACTAGGTAGATAATATATTTCATGGATGGGAATCCAAATACTTGTAAAACATGCAATGTTTACACAATTGCCGGCAGTTACAATGAAAAAAAGCAACAGTCAATACTGCACTCGTGATCACATGATCACATGACTCAAGAGCTCTCATAATTGGTGGTGGCGCCACTGTCGAGACAACATATTTGGGCGATAATAGGGGATTGTAGCGCAGTCGGCTTTCCCTGTGGGTATATTTCTATGGTCGTACGTAGTACAGCATCATGTAAAATCACTACACATTTCATGAAATGACATCTCGGATTTTTTAATGCAGGAACAATAAGGAGTTCGGCAGTTATAAATAAAAGACACCGTATCTGGTTCAAAGAAAGGGAAAAAAATGAAAACGAATTCATAACTTAGCACGTGAAATGTATGGTGTTAATGCATTCTATTGTAAACGTATTTCACGCAAATGAATTTCTTCAGTCTATCAGTTGCTCGATGAAAGCATTTCCACGCAAGCATCCGAAAACTACGGAGCCTCTGAGAGGACATGGAAGAAATATTTTTAGCACATTGTTATTGCGTTCCCTCTCAATATTATTGCGTTCCCTCGCAATATTATTGCGTTCCCTCGCATTCCGGATAGCGTTCCCTCGCGATCTTATTGCGTTCACTTGCAATCCGGATCGCGTTCCCTCGCGATATTATCGCGTTCCCTCGCGATCTTATTGCGTTCCCTCGCATTCCGGATCCCTCGCATTCTTGTAGGATAACCTTCTCAGAAGTCATTGGCGTCAGCACAATGCGAGGGAACGCAATCCAGAATACGAGGGAACACAATAAGATCACGAGGGAACGCGATCCGGATTGCGAGGGAACGCGATCCGGAATGCGAGGGAACGCAATAAGGTCACGAGGGAACGTGATCTGGATTGCGAGGGAACGCAATAATCATATGTCAAAAAATATTTCTTCCATGTCTTTTCAGCGGCTCTGTAGAAAGCTTTTCCGATATGTATTGTGCCTATAATGAACAAAATGCACATTTATTAACGCATGATGTATCATGCAATAACCTAATTTACTCATATTCAGATCTTTATTATATTTCTCCATGTAAATTAGTCTTTTCAACATTGCACTAAATTGATCATCACAAGAGAAACCAAAGCAGTAAAGAGGACAATGAGACGAGGCACACTGGTTTCCGTGGATAATGTGTAGTGTAGGAGTCATTAGAACATGAGCGTCGTTACAGCCGGATAATGTCCATTAGTGATCACCACTGTCCGATGTGCTCAGGTGTGGCAGAACAAACTCAGACCTGAACCAGTATCGCGTGGATCGAAAATAAAACGGCCCACAAATTTCCTAATTACTGGTCACATGCGACATTACTTTCTTCATAATGCGTAATTGCATATATATAGGAAACCCCTTTAGTACAAATCGTCTATTATTACCCGAATACATAGCATTACCATTGATATATTATAAAGACTTTTACCCATCAGTCGGTGGTAGTGTAGATCTGCCTGCACACGGTCGGTTGTCACTCACATGTGATCACACGAATCAGGGAAAGGTTTGTTGTTTTTCTTGTGTTATTTCTTTTTCGCTGTTTTAACATATGTTTGGCATTTAGATCATATTCGCAATCATTGCAGACACACTGAATACATATGATAAGAAACAGCAAAGCAACATTACAACTCCAACTTCATTCCAACATATTATATTTGGATGTCATATATCATAAGGAACTTGAAATTAAAGATACTACAGACTCCGCTAATTTTTCCAACTATCTAGACCTGAGGTTGGAGATTGATAATGATTCTAACCTGTCAACTAGATTATATGACAAACGTGATGATTTCAATTATTCCATAGTAAATTTTCCTTTTCTAAGCAGCAACATTCCTATGTCACCGGCATATGGTGTGTTTGTTTCTCAACGTATACGCTATTCCAGAGCTAGTTGCAAATATGAGGACTTTGTCTATCGAAGTGCCCAACTAGTCTCTAAACTGCTGCGACAAGGATATGTTTTACCAAGACTTATAGCTGCGTTTAAGAAATTCTTAAACCATTTTTGGGGTTCATGAGTTTCCCTGTCATTTTTGTTTTCTCTCACTTCGTATGCCTGATATGACTTTCTGTCCCCGGACTATGAGGTTGGATAACGGACCCTGTTTTGTTTGCTCGGAATACTTAATACTGGGTATTGATTCCACGTTTATAGAAATCCGATATGCATTTTCTTATTCAATACCCTTAAGTCCTACTATGAATGAATACCGAGTACTTGAGATAGCACAATGTAAACAATACCCAGCAATTGTGATGACATTCTCTGTAGGTAAAACCTAAAAGACATTTCTAACAACATTGATGTTTGCCCAATAATGAATGTGTGAAAGTAAATTTACATATTGTATTTATCAAATCAATTGTGCTGTAGTTCCGAATAAAAAAAATCCTCTCACATGCACTACACAAAAACTGTCCTGTTTAGATTTCCTTTTTGTCAATAGCACAATTAGCAACAATGTGATGAGTTTGTACAAATCCATCGTACAATAAAAGAAAGTGTTGTTTGATATTCATTGATAAAGAAATGGATGACTGAGTCATGATCGGCTTTAATGACCTGTCCAGACAGACATGTTACGTTCGTCTGAGTTGTATTTTTAAAGCCAGTTTTCTAACAAATCTAGATTAACTTGTCAAAGCTTGTAATCAGTGTCGCATTTGATGTAGAAAAAACAATAGAGTACCAGAACATATCAGTATTGGATAATCGAATTCATAGCATCCATGCAAGCTCGGTATAAAACTATTCATGTTATTATAATGATATATATATAACAAAAGCAGTGTCACAAAACAAAATGTCACACGACGACAGGGATATACATAATCTAATCTTCAATGGAAACCAAGTTAGAAAACGGTCTATATATTTACGCATAGTAGTAACAAAATGGCTAGATCATAACCACTTCTTGTTTACGATAATAGAGGATTTTATATATACTTTTACCGCTGTGTGTGGTCGTAAGTGTATTGAAAACAAAATGACCCAAGGACTGGAAAAGTTTACCAGAAGAAATGTACCGTGTTAGAAAGAACGCTTTTCCAGTGAAGTTGCTGCTTTGACCGATCGAAATCACTGCAGATCTAATTCAAGGTCACCAAAAATACCACCTGATGGGACTGCCAAATATGTTCATAATACAAAATGAAGCTCTATCTACAGCCGCTTCGTATGCAGAGTCAATTTTACCCATTTAGATCGGAAATCACCTTCGGGTTCATGTGTCCAGCAACTCAGTAGCCTTTTGGCTTGTGATTAGGTACTTATGTACTTGTCATATATCTATTCCATGGGGTCTGTTTCGGATTTCTAAGTTATTTTCACAGGTTGTTGGGCAGTTGTATACTAATTCCATCAGGTGTACAGTAGAAACAACTACATTTTCCACACTGTCTGCCACTGACGACGCCAGTGTGTCTTTTGTTAAAGTATTTGGTCGGGCTTTGTTTCTTTTGCAAAATGTTGTATTTTATGTTTGTTATTTGTATCATCAAAATTCGGCTATATTGGTGGTAATAGATTGATTCTTACATACAAAGTATAGATACATGTGCTAATATGTAACTCATATTCGTGTCATTGCCATGCTTGAGATTAGACCAATTATTTGTTCCATCATGGGTATGGAAAAATCGTGAAACAAAAGTGAAATAACATCACATGCAAATGTTCAACAGTTGAAATGATCATGTGTCTGACAAAATCATGACTATACCATAGCAAGCCCAAAAGCAACATCAAAAGAATGCTGCCACTGGTGAACGTAATTATGTTCAGATGAGCAATAATGCATCATAGTGGTCTTGAACCGTAAATGACACATAAACATAGCCAAGTTTTTGAAGCAGCCTGTAATTTGCTTGAATTAAAGCTGTGGGACCATCTGGCTGACTAGCCTGTGATATATCATGTCCCCAGACTAATCTCACCTAATTTTCTGTGTGACTACGCAGCTCTTTCATAGGTCAGCTTCCTGGCTATTTATTTCCTAGCTATTTTATACAATATCACGTGAATAACGAATCATTCCCTTATGAGGGAAAGCCAAAAACAATAATGCTAATAAGATGGCAGATGGAATGCTATACATTTACAGCGATTCAATTGTCACACTAAATATACATTGTCATAAATCCATTCCAGTTCAATATGTTCACAGTTTAATTTAATTATACTTTTTCAGGGGGCAAAATCAAAACGTTTCGTTTGGTTGGAAGTTCAATTATTGCGTTATTAATTTCTATTTACTGGACCTTTGTTTTCTATTATTAAATACATGTATTGTCCACGGCAGCAAACAACATCCATCTGGCGGTGTTGATGAATGTCCACAGGGTGCAAACAAACATCAATACTGAGACATCGGATGACACTTTATTGAACAGATAGAGACACAAATGAATACCAATAAGTAAAACTGATTAGCATTGATCGACGAGCACGCAGAATAAAACAACAGCTTGTGAACCCGTGACAGGGTCAGTCAGTACACATAGACTACTGTCTATGCTTGTTTTTGATAAAGGTACAACTCCGTGTGACGTGTAGGCCTACCAACATCATGTGAAAAGTACAATTAGCTTAGGGATACAATCAGAACGTTCGAATGGTGTACTTCGTATTTCTTGGGAAAGTGTAAGGTGACTCATATCGACAAAATGGTCAACATTACCAAGAAATGAATACAATGCTAGCAGAGTCGCTGAATGAATATGGAAACACGGACATGAGCACAATCATGAAAACTATCCACAGGGCCTCGGAGTAACATCAAGATCCGTCTGAATAATCTGAGAAGTGTCTTGAAGTCATGCAACTGATTACTATAAATACTTCTCAGAAGACTGCAGTATCGTCCTTTGGAAATCCTGCACTATGCACTAAACAAAGAACATTATGTATTAGACGTCTGTCAGAAATAGAAGCTATTTTCAACAATTATGGTAACCTGTAGTTCATATCGGTACATTTTACTGAGCATTATTAATAACGTTGTATGGTACTTATGAATTTCATGTTTTTGTTAACACACACCCACACACTTCGCAAAGGCATTTACTTAGGGATCGAAAGAAGCGTTATTTATCGCGGTCCATATTATATGATTCTGTGCCTGCCAAGTCGTGTGTGAGGCTATTGCAAAGAATCACCAACTGTAAGGTCCGCTTTACAAACAGTGATTAATTTATACCAGACCGTGAAAGACGAATAGTAGGAGGCGACTTTTGTTGGCCAAGCATCAGCAAATCTTCTCACATTTACGAGTCTATGGCTGATTAAACCAAAAGATAATATTGAAGCAGCAGACCTATTGTGCTTTAAATCTTACGGTAGAGACATTTTTATGCTATAATAGTAATAAACGATCCTGGTCCTTTTGTAGAGCGGATACCAGCCTCGAGGTAGTCTTGTGGAATTCATTGCTACCGAAGATGTGACCTGAATTCAACACATCACTTGTTCTTTTGATTCTTATATCCAACAGCCTGATTAGCAAATACCGGTAGGTCTGTATGAAGTCTCAAGGCTATGATTACAATGTTATTATAGGACATCCAGGCAAGATCCACTTCTCAACTCAGTTCTACAGCTATGATTATTATAGATATTTGAAATATCCTGCTTCAATATAAAATGAAATTGTCTCAATTCTCAATTTTAAGGACAGGGCATATACTATTGATTGTTTTTATCATGGGTGAAAAAAATATGAAAGAGTTGAAAGACACCGAACAAAAGTTCCAGTAAAAGACTTCATAAGGAACACAACATTTATTGATAATTGTGACGTACGAACCAGACTTTATTTGAACTTGAGCAATTACGTGTAGGATCCTGCCAGCAGGAAATAAATGAGTTAGTCATATTTGTCCACAGTTACACTAACGCTGTGACATGTGCAGGTCATTTCTTTCTCTTAGCTGCCTTTGGTTGGCCTTTACCAGCTGGCACTGAGCTTGGTTTACTGCCGATGGGTAGAGCAGCTTCCATTGTTTTCTGTGAGGTATGCAGAAATGAATGCAGTTGTTGGGCGTTAATCTCACTGGCCAATATATCAGTCAGTTTTTCCACACTCAAGGCGACGAGTTCAGTGAAATCCTCTACCGTGTTCAGTATCCGGAAAACGTTTTTGGAATTCACTCCAGGCATCTTCAGTAGCATTTCCTGAAAATAAATCTAGACGTTATCACATATCTACCACAGCGGTCGGTGCCAAAAACGATTGAGCATTATGATATGGTATGCAATCATAACGCGCCAAACATACCCTTGGTCCGTGGCTGTACTTTCCCGCCGCCACATCCATCTCGGTATCTGTGGTGATCGCCATGGCAGCCGAGGCCTCGGGCTGATCGCGCCCTTGCTACACACAAAGGATCAAAATAGTGAATGTCAGAAATTAGTCAGGTTTTATATAACATTATAATCCTCAATATACATATAGAACAAGGACCAGATACTTTTGTAACTACTGTTATACAGAGAACTGATTGAAAGTTTACCTGTATTGTAATACAAGTAGTACAGTAACACGATAAGGTACATTGTACCAGATGTAGACTAAGAGCTCTCCTGACATCAAAGTTCGTCACAATTTGTGAACTCGTCCAGGTACAAGTGAACAATACCTTGATCTCCTCAAACAGCTCGGCGGTGGCGTACGGACTCTGACACCAGAGAATACGCAGTCGTGGAAACGTCAGAGTTAATAGCGTTAACTTGGACATGGTGTCCTGACTGTTAATGTCCGCAGACATGTTGCCTTTACCCTGTAAACATGTAGCAGTCAACTTATACTACACATCTGTCACAGACAGTTCACACTGTGACTCGTCAACACGACACAGACCTGCCAAGTTATGTCGCGTGTAAGTGGTAATAACATGCTCAGATATTAAACAGAAGCTATTAGCCACAGCGCATGAGAGTAATAATAACAAATATCCTTTCATGTCAATGTATACTTGTCTCTGTCCAGTCGCAGAATAACAAATGAGAAACTACTCTTGTACTTCGCATTTACTATACAATTCTTAGTAATTTCACAAAGTACATGCCAAACAAAATGTTCCATGGTTCTGTACGAGACCAACTGACCTGGAGAGAGAATGGCTTGTTGGGGTCAAACTCTATCAGGAGGATGGGTCGCTTGTAGTACCGACACATTGCGACACTCTGGTTGTACAAACGGCCGCTGTTCAGGGAACCAATCAGATCACTGACGCTCTTCCGCTCCACACAGATGTCGGGCGTCAGGATGTAATCGCCTACCTTCAGGGATAGGAGGTTTTTTCCGTATTTGGTAGCAATCATAATGCAAAATCTGTTTACCTTATTGATTTGAATGACACAAATATTCATAATTTCTAATCTATTGTTACAATTTTGATGATAACTAATCATATGACCAAATGAATGCTAAACTAATCATATGACCAAATGAATGCTAAATATCACATCAATTTTTTTGATATGTTAGAACTTTAGAACACTTTCTGAGCTTCGAAGCTCCAGTGGAGGATGACCAGGTACTGACCTCTATAGTGACTGGCTCAATGTCGATACCCCTTCTGTGTATCAGAGATGGCAGCTCACTGCGAAACTCTCGCATGTCAACAATCACCTGGGGAAGCAAAGTATTAGTTTCAATCTATAGTTATTGTAACATGATTTTAATATATATTTCATGTAATTGTGCAATTGTACACACCTTGTGTTGTACGACTGCCGAACTCTGTCCCCCCGCCGCCCGGGTGTTCACGGTAGCGTTTGCTGGAGTCTGACCCCGCTCCAGGTTCGGGTCATCATCAAATTTGCCCTCCCTCTCTTCAGGCACCACCATTGTCTGAAGGAGGATATAAACAACAATAAAATATTACACTTTTTTTATTAGTTCCGTTAGGAAAGTGATGGTTATTCCACAATGTGTCATTGGCCTGCTGAACTGCATTTTCAAATATCTTATCATCATTACAATTTGTATGCTGTTGAACATAATGTTTAGCCTATACACCGATCCAATCTACTTGCATCCTCATCCTCCACCTAACAGAACTGAACATACCGCCTTCTCCCTGATGAGGTACTCAAAGGCCTCCTTCTCCTTGCGGAGTACTGTCAGGTACCGCTGCTCCTCCGTGGAGCCGGTGTACATCAGGAAGTACACTCGCAGCGGTGCGCCGGGGTGACTGGCCTTGTACACCTGGGGGGTGGGGGAGGGGGGGGCAGAGGGTAGGTGATGTGTGTATACAACACTTAGGCACAAGTCATGACTGTTTTCGTTTTTAGTATAACAATGTAAACACTCTATTATTTTATTTTCTACAGTTTAACTTTGGTGCTACAATGGCATTTACATGGTGACAATGGATCTAGTTCGTGTTCATGGATGCCAAATATTTATAAGCATGGGTCATATCATAATAGTACCATAACGTTCTGAAGAAAGCTACAAATTATCAGAAGCCTATAATAATGTATTTCCTGCATCTGTGCAATGCAGCGTTGTACCTCTAGTTGTCTGACAAATGTCATGTGAGCATCATACAAGATGACATATCTCGGCTGGACCTCCTCCAGTGTTCTGGCCAGACTGAATGGGTCGCTGGAACCAAACAGCGGGTGTAGAATGGTTAACGGGTTCTTCAATACACCGTAGTACGCATCAGCACTACTGCCACCGCGCTTCTCACTACTGCCACCTGCCGTGTCTGTGCCACGCTCGGGTGACTGCACAAAAACATATATCATAATGACCACAAATACTTCAGAAGGGGTTGTGAACATAGCTGAAACTGAACATCATGACACTTATGTCATGATGCAACGTTATGACATAGCTACTTGCAGTATCATTGTTATATGCCATTATGATCAGCAATATGCATGATGATATTCTGGAATCTCTGCCTCACCTTTTGTTTGGTTTCATTTTCATTTCGTGAAACCATTTGTGTGAGAGTCAGACCCGGAGCGGAGTTCTTCCCTCGGCCCTTGCCTTTCCCTGGGTACTTGGTGTCCTGATAGGGAGATTTTATTTCTATATTGAAATTGACTAATTTACCTGGATGCTAGAAAACACTCGAGTATATTTATATACCATTGCTCACTATTTGAGTGGTGATATGCACATGCATGTCTTACCAGAACTTGTATGCTAAACACCAATTTTGAACATAATACACATGCCATTAGAATTCTGACCTGTTCCCGGGAAGCTGCACCTTTGAGAGCTAGCGTCTTGTCAAACATCCGCCGCAACATCTTCTGTCCTCCGTCACACAGGTACTGGGAACATAGAGGTTACCATGGTGATCCATATGCCTGAGGATTGGTTACCATAGTAATACATAACTGGCTGGATTTGTTCCATGATGTTTGTACCTCTCTGAGCTAGTTACTATGATGACACAAACCTCTGAGCTGATTGCCTGGCTGACAGATGCCTCTCTGAGCTGGTTACCATGGTGATAACCCTACCTGAGTTGAATACTATGGTGAATACTCTGAGTATGTTTCCATGATGAAACAGACCTCGGCAAGAAGGTTACCATAGTGACATACCACTCTGAGCTGGTCACCATGATGACATACATCTCTCAGCTGGCTACCATGGTGACACAGGCCTTACCCAGCTGGTAACTATGGTTACGATGGTGACACAGACCTTTCTCAGCTGGTTACCATGGTGACACATACCTCTCTGAGCTGGTTACGATGATGACAAAGACCTCTCTGAGCTGGTTACCATGGTATCATGATTCACTGAGCTAGATACCATGGTGATGTGCCTCTCTGATCTGGTTACCATGGTGACACAGACCTCTCTGAGCTGGTCACCATGGTGACACAGACCACTCTGAGCTGGTTACCAAGGTGACACAGACCTCGCTGAGCTGGTTACCATGGTAACATGATTCACTGAGCTGGATACCATGGTGATGGGCCTCTCTGATCTGGTTACCATGGTGACACAGACCACTCTGAGCTGGTTACCATGGTGACACAGACCTTTCTGGGAGGTAACTATGGTGACACAGACCTCTCTGAGCTGGGTACCATGGAAACATGATTCACTGAGCTGGGTACCATGGTGATATGCCTCTCCAAGCTCGTTACCATGGTGACATACCTCTCTGAGCTGGTTACAAGTACGGTCGTCGGAGGCAGCGATCAGTACGCGGCCGGGCTCCTCCATGCCGGGAGTACCTTTCCGCTCGTCCTCTTCGATCTCTGCTAGAACCTCTCGCAATGCCGCCCACTTGGGACACTCTTCCAGCACAGGCCCTGTGTATTTTTATCAGAATATCCCAATGTAGCAACTTTGAGGGATCAAAGGAAGCATTTACAATCTTAGTGTTTGTTTTGCAAGAAGACCAAAATGAAATGGGCCCAGGAAAATGTATTACCTCTATTTTTAACTGCTGATCCACTGTCTGTTTTCTGCTTTTTGTTTTTCTCAGTTATTCCATATACTCTGTCCTTTGAGTTCTGTGTGATAAAGAAATAGATATACAGAATCGAAGCTTCTAAAATCGGAAACAATGGTGTAATATGTCTTGGAACACATCATTTTTAGCACAGTGCAAGATAGTAAGATGTTGAACCAACTTATTCTTTTCCCATTTTGGTAAGGATGTTATATAAATGCAACCTACCATGAACAGACTGTCAGCTGCATCCAGGAACAACCAGCCAGAATTAGTTCCAAAAGTCTTCTCATTGGTTCTGAGTGATAACACAAAATTAACCCATATCAGTGCCAAACACTACACAAATAGGTAATTTTCAAGCAGTAAAAGAATTTACACAGATCATTATGGTGCACAGTGCTCTGTCCTATAGTCACACTTTACAATTTAACCATGTTAACCTGGACTTGGATCGGTGCTATGTAGTCTATTCACTCATACTTTACTCCTGACACTGCAAGCTCTATACATTAATCTATGGCCCCGAAGTCACAATCTCTGACACAAGTACAACTGGCACCCATTATCTGACTTGTGCCAATTTGAATCATGAACAGAGTCCGACTTGGAGTCATTCAGCCCCAGTATCAAGAATCAAACCCCATTCTACAGCGAGCAACCTCAAAGCCTCACTAGTAACTAATAACAAATCGATTTAATGTAGCTGGGCAGTTTTATTTGTCATTTTAGTCAATCACATGCTCAAATAACACTCCAAAACTATCATTTACCTTATAGAGTTGACTAGGTTGTAGAAATTGACACTATCATACTGAGTTAAATATCTGAAACAGAGTCATGTATATGATGTATTCATAAATTCATGCATAGCATACAACTTGATTCTCGGTATTTTGTACATTAAATGAGAAACTAGAACCTGTGAGCGCAAAATTCTGAAACTTTAAATGAAAAGTAGGAGCTTGCAATGATTTTAGCAGTTTTCACAGTATGTCTGTATAAAGCAATTCTGTTTAGAGGAAGACCAGACACACTAGAGAGAAATAAAGTGCTGTATGCTCAGGTAACACATGTATGGCTTACTTACTCCAGTATGAGCCTGAGTGTTTTGATGTCTGTGACAAGCTGCCTGGTTTTCGCTCCCAGCTGGTGCCAGACTGGGTCCAGCTGACTCTTGATCAGTTTGTCAAAGTCGAAGCCAATTGCATTCTCCACCGTCAGCTCATCTGTGTCCATCTGTAGAAATAAAACATGCCAGTCAGAGAGGTGTGTCGTAATGACATCCTCAAACCGTGATATAAGCAAAGGAATAAACTGGAATGTAATTCTATATGTGTATTATCTTGATTATACAATTTGAAAGTTTGTATTATATTATTGACATTTCATGGTCATTCAATATAGCTCTATGTAATATATTAGACTCATGAAGCAGGCAGGTGTAATTCAAAACATATATGTAATCAGCAGAGGACGAAGCTATGATTTAGAGCAACTGACCGAGGGGTTGGCGCGTTTTAGCTCCTTCAGACAGGCGTCGATGAGATCGAGAAGTGCAGTCTGACAGGCAACCATGGACGGAGTCAGCGTTAGGTGCAGCTCCACCACGTCCACCTTGTGCTTATTGAAACACGAGACCACGTCCGCTTGGAAGCGCGGCCACAGGAACAGGTGTCTGACGAACAGGCTCTTCATCACTCGCTCCACGTGACAGAACCCCGCCGTAAACGCTTGCGGACTCGCCGAGAACGCCTTGATAAATCCTTTCTGAAATTTAATAATTAGAAAATTAACGAGCGGTGAAAGTGTTACATGACTGATAAGACCTTTGCAGAAATACAGGTACCAAGTAATGACAATGAAATCACCCTCATCAAAGACCCATACAACCACAATATTATAAAAAGCCCAGATCATACTTTATTTTTTTGACGAAACAACCGCAGTATGAATGCCTCTTGACAAGACTCGATAATTCTGAAAAACAAAATGCCTAGTTAGAAATACATTGCGCTGGTAAAGATTTATGGAAATATACCATGCCTTACTGAAAGCCCATAAGACCTACATGTAGTACATATACTATCCTGCTTACTAGCACTCTGGATACCATGTCCATTGGCACCTACAGGGCTGGTAAATCACGGAAAGATAGGATGTGATTCCGTGACAAACAACAACGAGTAGAACTCATTTAGAACACAAATAACTTGACACAGAAAGTGATCTTACCAGCCCTATTCTTTTTTTCACAGTTTGTGCACACAAAATGTCCATTGTTGCCTGTACCTGTGTGCCTTGTAGACCAGGATTCCAGTTACCAGATCCACAGGGATTTTGTCCGTCAGTAAATCCATCACCAGTATGCGAGATGTGATGAACTGAACTCCACCCTCCATGTAGATTTTGAACCTGATAAAAAAAAAAATTGGCATGTAGAATCTTTTTTCTTCTTTCTCATCAGCTGACCCAAAAATTTTCAGAAAACAAGCAGAACATTATTTCAACTACATGTATTTTTGAGAAACTTAACTTGAATACTTTCACACTGGCTTGTTTTTGTGTTTTACTTGTCTTGCATCAGTTCTCATGATATCAATCTTGAAAAACTTCAGAACTCTGACATTTTTTAGATGATGGCAATAATTGTTGTGCAGGACAAATACTACACCAAGTCTATTACAGAGCCTCAGATACAAATACAAATCTATAAACAATTGTGAATAAAAGTCAACTGAGAAAACTGAAGTGAGAAAACTGAATATTTTGGATAGAGGAGGGGCAAAAACATTTTCATACTGACCTATCATTGGCACTGTAGTCTGAGGTAATGACTTTTGGTAAGGGCTTGCTACCCATCTGTTGTAACATCTCGATGAAGTATTCCTTCATATTCATATACAAGAAAACATTAAAAAAGTAGTCATATACATCTGAATCAGAAGGAAACTGAAATGTGGTGAAAAAAATCACCTATTCCATGGTAATATACAGAGTATTATTCCGCATACAAAACAGACAGGTATACCGGTATGAAGGCTCTATTATTTGATATAACTCAATCTAAAGATTTGTAACCGCACAGACCTCTTCATGCTGTGATGTGTTGAGAATGAGGACAAGATTCTCCGCTTCACTGTACAACTTCAGGAAATTCACAAATATCCGTTCTAAACCCAGACCCCTGTGAAATTATATCGGAACAATACAATAGAACAATAAATTAAGTATTTTGACATATTACATAAATGACAAAGTTGTGTCTTCACTGACCAATATATTAGTCTTCCTAAATGTTGTTTGCTAGACTACTTACTTTGCAGTGATCATAAGGCCGTCATCATGGAAAGCATCCAGGAACATCTGATTTTCATATTCCATCAACGACATCTTGGCTTTCCAGCAAAGTCACTGGTTTCCAAATTTGATGACAGTTCACAGGGTAGGTCAGTGCTCCATTGCTAGGCTTTTACAGACTGGAATCTGGTGATAAACACAAGAACCAATATGCATATAATCATGATAACTAGCTAAGACCTACATTTTGGTCACAACATTTTGTACCACAGAACATTTAAACATTCAGAGATATTTTGGAAGTAGCTGACTTTACCTGACCTAGGAAATTAGAGCTTCTTAAACAGGCCCATAAAAACTGAGCCACCGAAACAAACTATGTTCCTGTGAAATATAATTATAGATAGTTGACTGGATACCGTGTTCGTGTTGGGGTCGTAGCCCGCACCAGCTTGCGAGTGTGTCAGCGACCCAGACACAAAGAGTGAGAGACTACATGTACAGTTTGTACACCCCTTGCAATATATAGTAAATATGACATTCTCCAGCTATAATCTGCCCCCTAAAAGCATGGAATTTCATGGACATTTCCATGTTCTACACAAAACAACAAGCATAACTAGACGCTTCCGGTCGCCTACGACCGCTTGGGTGTATCCCCCGTAGCCCTATCATCTCTGTTGCCCCAAATATATCACTGTCAAGTGTGAAAAACTAGAGCAAGGGCTAAAAAAAGTTACCAGAGAAATGTTAAATCTCAAGTCACAACTGTTTTCTTTTCCCCACCAAAATTGCTGCACTGATTTTCCGAGGTTATTGAAGGTCGAATTCAAAATCACCACTGAAATCTCTTTATATGAATTTCCATTCGACATGTTTGATAAAATAACGAAAATACAGATAGATCAATCTTTTCACCTATTTATATTTCAACTCAGAATATTTTACAAACTTGGTTCCAAGTTGAAATTCAAAGTAAAATTTGACCAAAAATGCATTTCAAGATGACAAAATTGGAGCTAGATTGAACTTCTCACCATAAGTTATATTTCGATCCATAATATATGTATGTGCCAAACATGGTTTCAAGTTGAAATTCGAAGTAAAAGGTAATCAAAACTGCATTTCAAGATGACAAAATTGGAGCCAGATCAAACTTTTCGTCATGAGTTATATTTTAACTCATAATACCTGCCCAACTTGATTTCAAGTTGAAATTCAAACTAAAAGTTGACCAAAACTGCATTTTAAGATGACGAAATTGGACCCAGATCAAACTTTTCGCCATGAGTTATATTTCAACTCATAATATGTGCCAAACTTGGTATTAAGTTGAAATTCAATGTAAAAGTTGACCAAAACTGCATTTCAAGATGACGAAATTGGAGCCAGATAGAACTTTTTGTCATAAGTTATATTTTAACTCATAATATGTGCCAAACTTGCTTTCAAGTTGAAATTCAAGCTAAAAGTTTACCAAAACTGCATTTCAAGATGAAGAAATTGGAGCCAGATCGAACTTTTCATCATAAGTTATATTTTAACTCATAATATGTGCCAAACTTGGTTTCAAGTTGAAATTCAAACTAAAAATTGACCAAAACTGCATTTCAAGATGACGAAAATGGAGCCAGATCGAACTTTTCACCATAAGTTATATTTCGACTCATAATATGTGCCAAACATGCTTTCAAGTTGAAATTCAAAGTAAAAGTTGACCAAAACTGCATTTCAAGATGACAAAATTGGAGCCAGATCGAATTTTTCACCATAAGTTATATTTTAACTCATAATTTGAGCCAAACATGGTCTCAAGTTGAAATTCAAAGTAAAAGTTGATCACTGTTTTCATAAAAAGCTATTGTGATCAATAATAGACTTAACTAGCAAAAAAATAATGTTGACTTATTTGGTCACAGCCATAAAATCTCTACTGGACAAAGCCTTCACCTTGTTGAGCCCAATAATAAATATTTCTTGTCTTAACTATTTTCATTGTGGTCAATAATAGACTTAACATGTAAAAATAAAGTTAACTTATTCGGTTACACCCAGAAATTTCTACCGGACAAAACCTTAACCTTGTTGAGCTCAATAATAATTGTTTCTCATCTTAACTATTTTATTGAGGTCAATAATAGACTAATAGACTTAACTAGCAAAAAAAATGTTAACTTATTTGGTTACAGACATAAAATGTCTACTGGACAGAATCTTTACCTTGTTGAGCCCAATAATAAATATTTCTTGTCTTAACTATTTTTATTGTGGTCAATAATAGACTAAACTAGTAAAAATAATGTTAACTTATTCAGTACACCCATGAAATCTGTACTGGACATACTTTCACCTTGTTGAGCTTAATAATAAATATTTCTCATCTTAACTATTTTTGTGGCCAATAATAGACTTAACTATTTTTATTGTGGTCAATAATAGACTTAACTAGTGAAAATAATGTTAACTTATTCGGTTACACCAATGAAATTTGTACTGGACAAAACATTTACCTTGTTGAGGTTAATAATAAATATTTCTTGTCTTAACTATTTTTATTGTGGTCAATAATAGACTTAACTATTAAAAATAATGTTAACTTATTCAGTTACAACCATGAAATTTGTACTGGAAAAAACCTTTACCTTGTTGAGCTTAATAATAAACGTTTCTCGTCTTAACTATTTTTATTGTGGACAGTTGCCACGGCAACCAAAATCGATTGGTGTCGGGATCTTACCATTATATATGTGCCTGCAAAAAATAATGGTGATCGGATGAGAATTGCGGCCTGTAGCGCGTTCACAAGAAAATCTCTGCGGACGCGGACACGGACGCGGACGACGAAGCCAAATCCATAGTATCCGACGAACTTTGTTCGGGGGATACAATTAATACAGTTCATCCATAATACCCCTTAGACATGTTTGTCTGGGGCGACGAGTCCGAAAATAACGTCCGTTTCGCTCTACGACACACCGTT
Organism: Terebella lapidaria; assembly: GCA_949152475.1. Taxonomy (NCBI): domain Eukaryota; kingdom Metazoa; phylum Annelida; class Polychaeta; order Terebellida; family Terebellidae; genus Terebella; species Terebella lapidaria. The sequence continues at coordinate 44,015,582 of OX424557.1, read as the reverse complement.
CCCGAGATATCGACGAAAACGAAAAATGCCGACTCGGCAAAAAAATTTCGGGTCAAGGTCAAAGTTCATCCATAATACCCCTTAGACATGTTTGTCTAGGGCGACGAGTCAGAAAATAATGTCCGTTTCGCTCTACGACACACCGTTTCCGAGATATCGACGAAAACGAAAAATGCCAACTCGGCAAAAAAATTTCGTGTCAAGGTGAAAGTTCATCCATAATACCCTTAAGACATGTTTGTCTAGGGCGACGAGTCCGAAAATAACGTCCGTTTCGCTCTACAACACACCGTTCCCGAGATATCGACGAAAACGAAAAATGCCGACTCGGCAAGGGCGACGAGTCCGAAAATAACGTCCGTTTCGCTCTACGACACACCGTTCGCGAGATATCGACGAAAACGAAAAATGCCGACTCGGCAAAAAAATTTGGGGTCAAGGTCAAAGTTCATCCATAATACCCCTTAGACATGATTCTCTAGGGCGACGAGTCCGAAAATAACGTCCGTTTCGCTCTACGAAGCACCGTTTCCGAGATATCGACGAAAACGAAAAATGCTGACTCAGCAAAAAAATTTCGTGTCAAGGTGAAAGTTCATCCATAATACCCTTAAGACATGTTTGTCTAGAGCGACGAGTCCGAAAATAACGTCCGTTACGCTCTACGAAGCACCGTTTCCGAGATATCGACGAAAACGAAAAATGCCGACTCAGCAAAAAAATTTCGGGTCAAGGTCAAAGTTCATCAATAATACCCCTTAGACATGTTTGTCTGGGACGACGAGTCCGAAAATAACGTCTGTTTCGCTCTACGACGCACCGTTTCCGAGATATCGACGAAAACGAAAAATGCCAACTCGGCAAAAAAATTTCGGGTCAAGGTCAAAGTTCATCCATAATACCCCGTTGACATGTTTGTCTGGGGCGACGAGTCCGAAAATAACGTCCGTTTCGCTCTACGAAGCACCGTTTCCGAGATATCGACGAAAACGAAAAATGCCGACTCGGCAAAAAAAATTCGGGTCAAGGTCAAAGTTCATCAATAATACCCCTTAGACATGTTTGTCTAGAGCGACGAGTCCGAAAATAACGTCCGTTTCGCTCTACGACACACCGTTCCCGAGATATCGACGAAAACGAAAAATGCCGACTTGGCAAAAAAATTTGGGGTCAAGGTCAAAGTTCATCCATAATACCCCTTAGACATGTTTGTCTGGGGCGACGAGTCCGAAAATAACGTCCGTTTCGCTCTACGACGCACCGTTTCCGAGATATGCATGATGCCTCAAGGATGACTCAGCAAAAAATTATTTCGACCTCTAGGTCAAAGGTCGTTTGACGTATCGATCCCAAAATCAATGGGGATCCTTCCCTTTGATATATAAACCTCCGTGCAAAATTCTGCAACTATTGCCTGAATATTTTTCGAGTTATCATCCGGAAACCAAGTTTCAAGATCAGCCTCGATTTCATCCTCAAGGACCTCACGGACCTCGGAGCCGGATCAAAAAAAATAATACACCCTAGAGATGTTTGTCTAGGGCGACGAGTCCGAAAATAACGTCCGTTTCGCTCCACGATGTACGGTTTCTGAGATATGCAGGAAGCCTCAAGGATGAATCAGCAAAAAATTATTTCGACCTCTAGCTCTAGGTAAAAGGTCGTTTGACGGATCGATCCCAAAATCAATAGGGTTCTTCCCTGGTGGCATATGAACCTCCATGCAGAGTCCTGCAACTATTGCGTAAATATTTTTCCAGTTATCGTCCGGAAACCAAGTCTCAAAATTAGCCTTGATTCCATCCTCACGGACCTCACGGACCTCGGATCCGGCTCAAAAAGAATAGGGTTCTTCCACATATCATTTCTGACTTGTGGTGAAAATTTGACGAGGATCTGTCAAGGCAATCTAAAGTTATCGTCCGGAAACCAAAAGTGGCGGAAGAAGCAAAAAAAAAAAAAAAAAAAAAAATTCTGCTAAAACCATAAAGGCATTGCCGAAATGCCTTAATTAACCACAATGCTACTGGAATACATGTCAAACTTCGTAACTTCGTAAGGGCAAATATTTACTGCATGATTCAACTTATGGTCCGGATTACGGTCTTACGTCTTAGGATCCGGATCCCATGGCATGATAGCTACATGTACTCAGATTATGATTTATATACTAGGCCTAGTCCCCCCTGTAAGCGGCGCAGCGGTGCAGTGGTTTTGTCTGGGCATGTGGTGGGTATTGCTCGGGCAGGTCTAGGGTTTTGCTCAGGCAACACTGCTGAAGCTGGGTTTTGCTCGGTCACACGGACGGTACATGTACAACACGCATTGTTTTGGGGCACATGCTACTCATTCACAAGTTCAGCTATCGCCTCCAAATAATCCGGAATATCATAAGCTTTGATAATCAAGTACCTGCGAACTGTTCTAACTGTTCTAGTGATTACGCATTCATATCATATGATTACGCATATGATATATCGGCTTCCTTCTCGTCACCAAAATTATGAGACGCATATCTTGTTATATTATTCAACTGACCACCAAAAATGATGCTGCAACAGAATAACGAAAGAGTAATTGATCTTCACCCAGCGTCAGCAGTGTTGCCCGAGAAAAACCCATGACCTGCCCAAGCAAAACCCACTGCATGCCCGGACAAAACCACTTCACCGATGCACCGTTTACAGGGGGTGCTAGTAGCCTAGTTCATACTTCGAAGGTGGGATAATACCCCCCCTCCCCCCTAGTAGCCCTGAAATTTGCTGAATACACAACAAACGGACATCTCCTAACTGCCCTGTCTCACTGTCCACAAGAACGGTGAGGTGGGGGTGGGAGGGCTATTATTAGTAAGGCTTCAACGAGTACACAATTTCGTGACCGGTTACTCGTTAGCTCGTAACCGAACCGTAACCGGTTACTCGTTCAAAAATATAGAGCTAAATATTGTCCAAAGTAACACCAATTTTTTTCGCAGTTCGCATTTTATCAAATCTCCGTGTCAATAACGGGTCAAAACAGAGAGTGTAGAACAGAGAGGTTTACTCCACCGGCACCATTTTGTATTTTGAACTGGTGGCACTCCTGGCGGATGGATGTGCTTTATGAATGAATTTGTTTACTACTATTACTACGACATGAATTTATGAATGAAAGAATATGTTAATAGAACGAAATGACGTAATTCACAATCGTCCCTGAGGACGACGAACTACAACACCACATCCAGCCGCCAGGATTACAGAGCTCCATGAGACAAAATGGTACGAGCCATCCGTCCTAAATTCGCCGCATTCCCAAATTCGCCAACGTGGATTTCAGGCCTTGTAATGTAAATAAAACTAACAAGTTCGATAGTCAATCGAGACTCTGATATTCAATCTTTGTTCCAGTAATTTATTTTCCACAAAACGAGCTTCTAAGTTCTGATAATATCGAGTTGGCGAATTTTGGGATGCGGCGAATTTAGGACGGATGGCTCGTAGACAATAGAAATTTGCAGAGTGAAACCTCTCTGTTCCACACTCTCTGGTCAAAAGCCTGCCTAAAGCTCGACATTAGACGTCATTTTCACGTGAAAATATGCAATATTATGATGAATAAACATTCTATTTGGATTGGAGAGTGATAATTCAATTCAATTCAGCGCGTTTGGGCGGAAATTGAACTGATGTGAAGTGCTTTAGTCTGAATTACGAGGGTGCAAAATACGTTCACGATTAACCGGTTAACCGAGTACTCGTTGAAGCCCTAATTTGTCTGCAAGCCCTATTATCGCCCACAGATTAGTCGTTTCGACTTCCAGACCACAGTCCACAAACCGTTACCATCGCTATTATTGCTGAGGAACTCATGTAATGGAATGCCTGGTATGTCAGTTAATTGTCTCAACCGAGTTATATTTCCTAACTTCACCAAATAAAAATGACTTGTGAGAATAAACACACACGGTGCATTTTTGGTGAGCTGTGGAATTCACTTTATTCGCCAGATGGCAGCCGTGAATCCAATGCGATCATATTCCAATCACCAGGTGGCAGCATCCTCGATTACAAGGCAGATGCCAGCCAAAGCGTTTGGCTGGGCATGATACAAGATTTCCAAAAGATAATTTTATCAGGCCAGGAGGAATGAAATATCAATTCTGGCTGATATATACATGTACGCAAATGTGTCTGCAAACAATGAAACAACAACAGAAGAGTGTGCAATGAAGTTCAAGTTTCGACGATAACAAACAATTGTACACACCAGCGAAACCGACTAGCGGAACGCGCGTTCCCTCGATCAAAGATGGCGAGCTGTAGCTTATGCTTCGATTTGTTTTGCCGAAGATTAGAACATGGAATATTTCACGTTATTTGTATGGTTCGGTTGTATGTAGATGAAGCACATATTACTCCGGACAGCAGACATTATAAACAGGTTGTATGCCACTTAAAACGCACAAACAATGAATATTTCTTATCGCTGAAAACCTGCACTGATTAACGGAACGCAATACAATGATTTACGGAAAGCGCCAGACAATTTATGTCCCGATGAACATGATGAACGGAACGCGCAAAACCATGTTGCATGAAATAAATGAATAAACCAACATGTGACTCAACAAATAGGTGAAAATAACTGTTATGCACACGTGTGTCTCTTTCATAACGTCGAAGAGGATTCCTCACTATAAAATTAGGAATATTATGGTGTTTTACTAGCATTTCTCAATTTAGGAAATGTATCGTGTTCGAAGAACATTTCAACACGAATGCCAATTTTCTCTCTGAAATATAAATATTGCAGGCCTAAAATTCCCAATAAAATTGGCCAGATTACTAGTATGTAATATACCAGTATCAATAGTACCAAGTAGGCCCTACCAAAAATTTTGTGGCTGTTATATATTTTGTGTTTTTTCTTGTTCTTTTTTGTTTTTGACGTTTTACTGGTCATTTTTATGCCGAAAAATTTCCACCTTTGGAATTTATTTTCTCGATCACTAGTATCCCTATATGCTATATGTTTCGAAATGGTATATGGTTTGTATCACTCTTTAAATATAGACCGAAAAGAGCATAAAATAACCAGAATGGTTTCCAGATCAGTACTGTAATGGTTGAAATTAGTATTATGAACATATGAACAGTCATTGTGGAATTTATGATCGATGTATTTGTTTCAGCTTCGAATTACATGTACATGTATAAGCTTTGACCTTGAATCATAAACACGAAGAATGATCTGCACTGAAAATTGCCAAATGCTACGGCGGCTCATATCTGCCATGCAAAAAAAAATCAACCGATAATTTCGAACACTTACAAAGTACATTTTGCGAAATACCTTCAGAACTTTATGAACGCGTTCAAAACATTAAAACATTATGAATGTTTTGAACGCGTTCGTAATGTTTTGAACGCATTCGTAATGTTATGAACGCGTTCATAATGTTTTGAACGCGTTCGTAATGTTTTGAACGCGTTCGTAATGTTATGAACGCGTTCATAATGTTTTGAACGCGTTCGTAAAGTTCTGAACGTATTTCGCAAAATGTACTTTGTAAGTGTTCGAAATTATTGGTTGATTTTTTTTACATGGCAGATATGAGCCGCCGTACCATGCACAGAGAAGTTATACCGATACAAAAACGTTTTATGGTTATCCATGATCTATTTAACATTTCATGACATTGTAATAGTGATATGAAAATGTGTGTACTTGCAGAAAAACCAGCATGAGATATTAATGTCCACCAAGTACTGGTCGGTACGAATCAGTCAGCACCCTATCCCGCTACTATGTTGAAAAACATGAGAACTGTAAATTTTCCTTACGACGATACCATGGAAAACTTTTGTACGTTCCTGTAAAATGCATTTTAGTCAGTTAAAATTGAAGGCCCATAGGCTATGCCTACCTAACATACTACACTCATCACAAAATCTTACTGATATTAGAATATAAATAATATGGTTGAAATCAAGCACTTCGCGTGGTTGAAATCAAGCACTTCCATTTAATAGTAATTGTCTCATTCCATTCCTCAGTTTTCATCAAAGCACACTCTGGACATAATATTCTGAATGTACATATCTGTTTGTAAGTCCAGTTAAGATATTGTGAAGTGTGTGGTACGGTATCAAATAAACATAAATAACATACATGTAACATGATGTATAGCATGATTGCTTACAGTGCGGCTCACCATCTGAATTCTCAAGCTATAGACAATAACTCATTCAAGCTCATGTCAGTGATGTTTGCATAGGACTACATGGGCCTGCATTAGTCACGCACGGAACACCTCATTATTATATTTTTTTGTTAAATTTGACCTACATCTAATATAGGCCTACCTGGTGCATAACACTGTCAACAGCTGCCATGTCTGAAATATATGAATAAACCTCCAACACTACAGTGAATAAATATGGATACATTTCGGAAAATAAATTCTTAGCTGGAAATTTTATGTTCATGACTTCGCGTTCCGTAGGTCGATTCTTTGCGTTCCGTTAAGGATTTATTGCATGTGATCGTCATGAACCTGGCAGTGACCAGCTGTCCATTCACTTATAATGTAAATATAAAGGTAACAAATTCATGAATTTACACACTTCCAACCAACGTCAAACTTTGCCTTTCTGATTGTTAGCCATCAAAGATTACTAACCGAGACTCTGTTTCTTACTAAGCAATGTTAAATTTGTTAAATTCATCGTTTCCATATGTCATTTTCCGACCTATTTCTCAGTCTACAAAATACACTCACAACAATGCGAGCAGAAGGATTATGCTGTGCAGCAAATAGCTAGTGAGGCCAGTAAAACTCACAGGTGATATGCACTCGGGTGCACCGAGGTGTTTGGGATTATGAATGTTCAGCTCATTTTATTCATCTCACAGAAAGTATAGCCCTAGATATTCTCAATATTTTGACGACAACAAGGAATAAATATATGCAACAGCCAGTGCTTGTCAAGCAGAACACTCGATTCTTCGTTTTGGTGAAACGTATAAAATGATTTATCTAGTCATCAAATTGCACAGCTTTCGTGATATCATTTATGAAACCATTTCTCGGTTCATCATCCATGCGTATTTGTGTGTGTGCTAGCCAAGTTTTAGGTCAGGGGATTGTATTGTTTTGGTGATTTTGTTACCTTTACTTTCACATTATAAGTCAATGGAAAAGTGCCTCAGTGCAGTCACCGGTAAGTTACGTGCAATCACACCTTAATCGTCTGCAAAGTTGATATTCGCGTTCCGCTGATCTTCGTGTTTTCTTATCAGCTCATTTTCGACGCGATACACCCATATTACTATCTAATGCAGGTGCTTTACCTTACTAACCAATCTATAATTTTGCTTTATGTATAGATCACATGCACATATCGCCCTAATTCGCTGCATCGGCCGGAACATTTCTCGAAGCAAAACCTACAGCTTGCCATCTTTGATCGAGGGAATGCGTGTTCCGTTAGTCGGTTTCGATGGTGTGATTGTAGGCATATTCCCAACATAACACAATATATCGAGTTAATATCTCAAAATTTTGAGTTACTATCTCGAAATTTTGAGTTACTATCTAGAAATTTTGAGTTACTATCTCGAAATTTTGAAATGGAAAGTTGGACTCACTATCTCAAAATTTCGAGTTAATATCTTGAAATTTTGACTTAATATCTAAAAAAATTCGAGATAATAAGTCAAATTTGGAGATATTATCTCGAAATTTTGAGATATTAACTCGAAATTTTGAGTTATTAACTCAAAATTTTGAAATAAAAAATTTCAGGCCTGGCAGCAATACGCTTCCGTAGTTCACAAGCAAAATGCAACGAAATAAAGCAAGCGTTTGCTTAATCAAAATGGCTGTCGTGTCCTAGTTCCGGACACTTTGCGGTAAACCGTTCACCCAATCAGCCAGCGTTCAACTCACCTAGGCAATTTAATGGGAAACTGTTGTGAAACATCACCTCGTATTTTTTATGCCAGATTTCTGGCTGAGGAATATTCATCTGAAAGAATACACTGTTGGGAAATAATGACCCGGTTTTCAATGCAGTATCTTGTTAGCGTTCTTCTCGGGAGCTGGGGAAATAAAGGGGTTTGGCATGGCCATCAGTACCAACGATTTCTGGTATTTTCACTCCGGGTCCATTCAAGGCAGAATAGTGAAGCAATCCCATGTGTCGTGAAATATATTCATGCTTATCACGCGATGTCCAATACGTCAATTGATAAAACTAGCATTAGGTTGGGATTTAGTTTAGAAAGCTGTTAGGGCACCAAAGTAAGACCATTTAACATTAATTTAAATTGCTAATTCAATTACTATAATATGCCCTTCCCGGGCCTTTAAAAGTATGGGCCGCCAATACGTTCAATAATTCAATGATAATGTGTTTTGATGATTACCCCTACCCGTACCCCGAAAAACAGAAGTACTGAAGAGCACACATGCGTAAATTTTGTAAATAAACAAAAACACGTGGCTTCCGCATGGTCACGGTGAGGATGCGCTTCGCCAATATCAGTGAGTAATGTATAGTATATGTGTGAATGGACGATGTAAAAGTGAAATGTAAGTGATATATTCGTACTGCACTTGGAAAAACGTCCTGTGAGAACTGGCACACGAGGTAGTGGTTGACCAGTATATTGGGTAATTTCCAACAAACTGTAGCCAAAAACTGAATCTGTCGATCCATAATGAAATGAACATTTTTTGTTAGGCACATTGGTGGGGGCATTTGTGGGATTTTATCGCTAAGCTCCAAGTATCGCAGGAAATGCTGTACATTGTTCATCGCAAGGTAGGTTTAACATGGGGAGTGAATGTAACTCGAAATGGTGTCTTATGCCCTCAATGCAGAAATTTATTTTCCCCATTTTCAACATAAAAATGATTTAGTTTTCAAGGTACAGTAGTTATTTGATGTCTAAGATGAATAATAAATCATTTTACCGTGATCAGGGTGCTAACTTGGGAATATGATTAAACATATATGAAGAGAGCTATAATTAGCGATGGAATATGTCATTAGGCAATATAGTGTGGGGTTTGCCATCTAAAATATATCAGAATTACCTCATGGATTCATTTTTTTATAGTTTCATTCAAAATATCACCAAAACCAATCAGAATTTCTCCTTTATTGGATGGAAGCTGCAGTGGGAAGGCGCTGATTTTTTCACACCTTGTTTGAGTATTGGTTGGTGTATTGCAAATAACGACCCTTGATCCTGTCAGTATCCAATCGTCATTGACATTATTTTGTTTCACATTTCTTCATAGATATCAAATTAGCCAAAAATTACGTTTTTGTTGAAATTCAAATAAGTTTTGTGAGGGTTTTCATACATGATCAGACTGTAATTGAATATGCGTTTTTCAATTATTAATCAATCTTACCTTATAATTAATCATACTAAGGTCACTGATCACTGATATATCACTAAATTTAGATGGAATATAATTCAAAAAGGAATTTATAGTCATGTTTACCACCGATCTGTAAATTAGAACTCCTAAATATATCCATTGTGGGTGCTTGTGCAGTTCACATGTGCATTTAGTGCATGTGGGAGGGTCAATTTCAAAGTTGTACTGAGAGTTCAGGATAGCTCTGAGAGAGTTACAACTTCACATACAAAGTATCATATACATGTAGTTTGATGATAAGCAGTTGCATTAGAAGAATTTTTAAAGTTGTCCTATTGAAGACCACACATGCGTAAATGGGTCACATCCGGTAACACGATTTTGTAAATAAACAAAAACACGTGGCTTCCGCATGGTCACGGTGAGGATACGCTTCGCCAATATCAGTGAGTAATGTATAGTATATGTGTGAATGGACGATGTGAAAGTGAAATGTAAGTGATATATTCGTACTGCACTTGGAAAAACGTCCTGTGAGAACTGGCACACGAGGTAGTGGTTGACCAATATACTAGGTAATTTCCAACAAACGGTAGCCAAAAACTGAATCTGTCGATCCATAATGAAATGTACATTTTTTGTTAGGCACATTGGTGGGGCATTTATGGGATTTTATCGCTAAGCCCCAAGTATCGCAGGGAATGCTGTACATTGTTCATCGTAAGGTAGGTTTAACATGGGGAGTGAATGTAACTCAAAATGGTGTCTTATGCCCTGAGGGTTACGATCCGGTATTGATTTTCCTTATATGGTCAAAACGGTGCATGAAGGTACCATTTTATTTTAAAAATCAGTTTCTGCTCAGAATACACAGGTGATGGTGTAGGAAAGCTCTTTTTTTTAGTTTGTATGTTTGTAGGACAACCATTTTCCTTTGTACATGTGAGTTTCCAATATGATATAAGGTTTCACTGGGCGGAAGCACAACTGAGTAAATCGGCCTTTTATTTTGTCGTTTGTTTCTCGAGGTATTCGCCAGGTGTCAGTCAAGTGATCATAGTTACATGTACTGCTTACTGTTAATGCTTTTGTCCTGTATACGTCCCGGTATATACCTCAAATCACGAACGAACGTTGCATTTTGAGATATGAACTTCAGTGTTTATGAATAAATCAAATTCTCCATGAATTTCGCCATTATCAATTGTTTTCGGCATAAAATCGGCCTTTCTCACAATGAATTTAACGAATATCAGACGAATCTGTTCGTCCTCGTATTCCCCCACCCACTTGACTTCCATTTCCAATATAAGCATGTCATTGATCGGTATGGCTTCATTCAAATACTCGAGCCAATGACAGGTGCATTTCTCGTTCAAAGTAACACGATAAAATCGATAGAATATTTCAGCTGCAGTGTTTGAAAGGTATATTTTCTTATTTTGAAAATTATTCATTACCAAAACTGATGATAATATAAGACACGCATGAAATATTTCAAAAAATATAAAGTAGGTTTAATATACTTTACTAATGTTGGTAATGGGTATACCACAGCTAGTACAACCATAGATTTAGGTAGCTCCCAATGAAATCTTTATGATGTTGGTAGTCAATCTGGAGTGGTTTGTACTCATAAGAAGAATTTTCAAGAGTCCAGGTGGCAAGTGAATAATTCAAGGGCACGTGTCAAACACACGTGACAATTTTTAATACAGTTGTAAATATATTACTTGCATTTTCTGCAGTCCATGCCTCTCTAGGGGAGAACTGATTATGATTGTAAAATCAATCAAACTCATGCATATCATGGTGATATTATTTCTCACACTTCATCTGGATAAGATATAATGAAATTTTAGGAAAAAAAAAATAATAATCAGATTGGATGTATGACACCAAATATAGAATTAACATCCAACAAAGAACGTTTTCAGCGTTATATTTACCCAGCTTTACGTAACGAATTGTAAAGTCACGTGACGCATGGTTCTGACTGGACACAAAATGGCGGCTCAGTTGTGTTGTTTGCAGGAGGCCTATGTTATTTGTTTGTGTTGTTTGACGGAGGCCTATGTTATTTGTTTGTGTTGTTTGCCGGAGGTCTGTGTTATTTGTTTGTTTTATTTGCCGGAGGCCTATGTTAATGAACTAGTATCGTTATCGTTCGTCGACAAAACTGGTCCAACTTCTCAAAAAAAAAAAGAATATAGAACCTTGCATCTTCAAAGTTAATTCGCTAAATTATCTCCCTACTCAAATTCCAATCCGGTCAAGTGATTCAAGCCAAACTGGATGTTAGGTGGAAAATTTCTTGAGACCAGTACCTCCGAGTGCTGTTCTTTTACGTCCTTATTCGACCCAATAATGCTCACGTCAGTATGCGCAATGAGTTGGTGCTGAGCTGCTGACCTGTCAAATGTGTCAGCGCAGGGAGATGGATTTTTTCTGATTAACTTGTCACGACGACAAAGAACACAGCTGTTTGAAGTTCATAATCTGAAGACGATCACAGTTTTATCGGTGGTATCACCATGACATCGCATGATGTTACTGGTATACAGAAAGTTGTAATCCCGTGACGAATAAGATACACATGCAACCATTGGATTGTACGGTGGCTGATTCATGCCATAATGCGTTTTTCCTGAGCAGTTTTTGTCGCGAATTTAATTGTGACGACTGAAACTATTTAAATCGCGACCGAAATCATTAAATCCACGACCAAAATGTTTTTGCTGCAGCGAAAACATTCTCGCCGCGAATTAAATACTTTTAGCTGCGACAAAAACATTCTCGTCGTGACCAAATTCATTTTCGCTGCAGCAAAATTGTTTTCGCCGCGATTTAAATACTTATAGCCGCGACCAAAACATTCTCGCTGCAGCGAAAATGATTATCGCCGCGGCGAGAATGGCCATACTTGTTAGAACGCTTTTCTTTCATCACCTCAAAGAGAACAAATTATTTATTATCCCAATTATCGCCGCGGCGAATATTCACAGTTAGATGCAATTATCGCCGCGGCGGTAAGTATTCTCGCTGCAGCAGAAATGTCGCGGCAGCAACGATTTTCGCTGCAGCGAGAATGTTTTTGTCGCGGCAACAATGGTTTTCGCTGCGACCAAAATGTTTTAGTTGCGACAACATCTATTTTCGCTGCGACGAGAATGTTGTTATCGCGGCGAAAACATTTCGGCTGCAGCGAAAACGTTTCGGTCGCGATTTTAATCATTTCCGTCGTCAGAATTATATTCGCGACGAAAACTCTTCAGGACAAACACATTATGGCATGAATCAGCCACTGTAGGATTGTATGTTACGCCGTTAATCATATCAGAGCCAACACACGCGAAAAATTTGGGACACTAGTGTCATCCAATTAAAATGAAACAAGAAAGGCTTACCATGTTTTGTATATGAAATGGGAGTTGAGTGAAGCAATTAATTGAAAATGAAAACACACATAGTTAGGTAAGTGTCGCAATGAAGGGAACTGCGAAAAATATTTCTTACCGAGTTTGAGTTTGTTGACAATTCCGCCATTCTCGGTGCTTGGTAAGTATGGAAGCTTACTCGTACATGGGTTCGAACTAAACTAGGTCAGGTCAGAGGCAACCCTGAATAGCACACAAAAGAAAAGAAAAACAACTGCTAGTACAGTATTATGTTTGATTTATCCATCTGATCAAGCATATAGTTTGCTTTGGAACCTATTTTTCTGAGACCACAGACAGGCATATTTGTGGTTGATTTGGAATGAATAGTTTTTCTCCCAAGAACACTTTAAGCTAATTAAGGAGAATTAGCATGAAAGGCTTTGGGTGGATGCTCTAACACTTCTAATATCTAGCAAGTGTATCAGTAACCAGGATAATATCGAACTGCATAATCAAGGAAATAATGTTCTTAGACAACCAGACGTAGGCCTAGATGAATATTATCATTTCAATGTCAACATTACAACATGTATGGAGGTGTCAACCTCAAACATCAAACTGCATAATCACAATCAAATCAACGACTCACAATGAAACGTTCTCTTGAATCGCGTTTACTTGGTTGCGCATGCGCAGTCAAGTTTTACAAGCGTTGCAACTGATTTGAACCGTACCAACGAATGTGTGTTTCCTCATTTGTGTGACCTGCGCACGCGCAGTCAAGTTGCATCTGCGTGCACGAGACACAAGTTTGTTTGCGCAATTAACATGCGCATCGGACCTACGGAAACAGGATAAAATATAATTTATGCGCAGTAAATCTAGGCCGCAGTAAATCTAGGCAAAAACACACACGTAGATGTTTGAATCGTGGAAATCCGTCAGATATAACTGGAGTTATAACCTCGAAAGGAGTTTTCAAGATGGCTGGACATCCCTATAGAAGCTGTTCAGCTTAGTTTGCATTGATGTTAATTACTTGCCGGAATCTAAAGATTTCGGCAAGTATGTTGATCGGTTTGTGGATGTGTTTATGTGTTTGTGTGTTTGTTCGCACTCTAGCGTCCACAGTTCTTAATTGAAAGCTTTCAAAATTTGTATGCACAATCTGTAGGATACCGGCCAGAAAACGTCCTATTTTGGTGTGTCTAGGTCAAAGGTCAAGGTCAAGGTCAAGCAAAACGTCGAAAACACATAAGTGGCCATAACTTCGGTTCTAATGGTGCTAGAGACTTCAAATCAAGTTCATATTGTAGATAAACTCGAGTTCTATCTTTCGTGACCTTGACCTTGACATTTGACCTTGACCTTGAGAAGTTCGCCTGAGGTCGAATATTTGACCTTGGAGATCACCTCCTCCGATTTTCGATCTGATGCTTGGAAACGATATGGGGCCGGTCTCTTATGGTCAATATAAATTTTTAGCGCGATCGGTCAATCCATTATGACGTAATTGACGTTTCTATGGCAACGAAATCGGTCCCATTATAAGCGAAATTGCATGTTTCAAGCTGTCCATGCTGAGAAAAGCATCAATAATGTGCGTAAAAATCTAATAATACACCCGTTTATAGTCAAGGATAAGTTCTTTTGTTCCAGAAAATTTCAAGGTCAAAGGTCGAAAGTCAATGTCAATATTGACCTGCAAGTGAAAACCATGTAGGTCCCTATATCTCAGGAACTAAGAAAGATAGAAACGCGGAAGTAAATCCAAAGTATTGCACTCACCTAGCCTAACAACTTTTGCATTTACAACTAAGGCCTATGACCGATAGCCTTTGCAAGCGCCTGAGGTCGAAGTTGACCTCAAAAATGACCTTGACCTTGACCTTTCGTGAATATATCGTGTAATAGCTCGTTTGAAAGGTCTTTGAGAGTAGTTTCCATATATATTCTTATTTTTGAAATCTGACGTCACATGACGTCATAATGACGTTTGACGTGATTTTATTAGACTTCAATTCATTGTTTACATGAGATGCATAAACCATTCATAATTATTGTTCATCCGGTGCTCTGGGAAGTATTGGGGATACCTACTGAAGCTATTTGACAAATATCAGTTCAATAATTGCAGTGGTAATAGCCTAATTGACGTTTTTATGACGAAAAATTGGAGAAAATTTCATTACTTGCCGGAATCTAAAGATTTCGGCAAGTATGTTGATCGGTTGGTGGATGTGTTTGTGGATGTGTTTGATTGTTTGTTTGTCTGTTCGCACTCTAGCGTCCACAATTCTTACCCGATTTTTTCCAAATTTCGTGTGCTTATTCTCTAGAATACCGCGCAGAAAACGTCCTATTTTGGTGAAGCTAGGTCAAAGGTCAAGGTCAAGGTCAAGCAAAAAGTCGAAAACACATAAGTGGCCATAACTTCGGTTCTAATGGTCCTAGAGACTTCAAATCAAGTTCATATTGTAGATAAACTCGAGTTCTATCTTTCGTGACCTTGACCTTGACATTTGACCTTGACCTTGAGAAGTTCGCCTCAGGTCGAATATTTGACCTTGGAGGTCACCCCCTCCAATTTTCGACCTGATGCTTGGAAACGATGTGGGACCGTTCCCTCATGCTCAATGTCAATTTTTAGCTCGATCGGCCAATTCGTTATGACGTAATTGACGTTTCTATGGCAACGAAATTGGTCCCATTATAAGCGAAATTGCATGTTTCAATCTGTCAATGCTGATAAAAGCGTCAATAATGTGCGCAAAAATCTAATAATACACCAGTTTATAGTCAAGGATAAGTTCTTTCGTTCCGGAAAATTTCAAGGTCAAAGGTCGAAAGTCAAGGTCAATATTGACCTGCAAGTGAAAACCATGTGGGTCACTATATCTCAGGAAGTAAGCAAGATAGAGACACGAAAGTAAATCCACAGTATTGCACTCATTTAGCCTAACAACTTTTGCATTTACACCTAAGGCGTATGACCGATAGCCTTTGCAAGCGCCTGAGGTCGAAGTTGACCTCAAAAATGACCTTGACCTTCACCTTTTGCAAAAATATCGAGTAGTAGCTCGTTTGAAAGGTCTTGGAGAGTACTTTCCAAATATGTTGTCATTTTCGGAATCGGACGTCAATTGACGTCATAATGACGTCAAACGTGATTTCAGACTGATATTTAGGCCTTTTGAGTGTCAGATGTGCCAAGTTATAACACTTACTGCATATTTAGCATATGCAAACGATGTGGAGTCGTCCTGTGATGGTCTCTGTCAATTTTTAGCACAATTGATATATCCGTTCTGACGTAATTGATGTTTTTGTGGCAACAAATCGGTAAAATTTCAAAGGAAACTCATCATTTGAAGATATTATGATCTTGTCTGGTTATATTATAACATAAATAAACACGATTATATCATGTGTATTTAAAAACTCCATTCACAGTAAGTTAGCAGTATAGAATTGACGACAAATGACGTCATAATTGCGTACTTAGTCCGGCAAGTGTGTGGCCTATGTTTGTTACTTGCCGGAATCTAAAGATTTCGGCAAGTATGTTGGTCTGTTTGTGGATTTGTGGATGTGTTTGTTACTTGGCCAAATGAAATTTGGTCAAGTATGTTGGTCGGTTGCGTTTGTTACTTGGCCAAATGAAATTTGGTCAAGTATGTTGGTCGGTTGCGTTTGTTTGTTTGTTTGTTTGTTTGTCAGTACGCACTCTAGCGTCCACAATTCCTGTTCTATCGTTCCCAAACTTGGTCGGAATATTCTGTAGGACAATGGCTTGGACGAGTTCGATGATGGGCATTCAAGGTCAAATATTGAGGTCAAGGTCATGCAAAATGTCGAAAACACATAAATGGCCATAACACCGGTTCTAATCATCCTAGAAACTTCAAACTAAATTCATATTGTAGACAAACTCGAGTTCTATCTTCCGTGACCTTGACCTTGACATTTGACCTTGACCTTGAGAAGCTCGCCTGAGGTCGAAGTCAAGGTCAAGTACGAAGGTCGGCACAGCATATCGAGTAGTATATCGTTGGAAATGTCTTGAGCCCCTGATTCCAGTGATATCTTATTTTTGGCGCTGCGACGTAAACTGACATCACAATGACGTCATAAACGTCGAAAATACGAAATTTCAAAGGGTCATAACATCGTCAATAGTGTATGGAATCCCTTGGAATTTGATATGCATTTTGACAGCATTGACCTCTACGAATGGAACTACAAAGGTCAAAGGTCAAGGTCAAGGTTACCGAAATCCCAGAAAAACACGTTTTCGGTTATAACATCTGCTTGAATCGCAGCAGACTCCTGAAATTTGATCCATATGATTCAGAAGAGATATGGCAATCAGACGTGTATGACAATTTCATGATTGGTTTTGAACTTGGTCGGCAAAATGAGGTCACATGAGCAAAACTTGAAGGTCAAATTTTCAAACTTACTGAAACCTATCAAATAGTACATCAAATGGAAGGTATCGATTGCCTGATACAAACTGTTCAATGCTTTTTCAGATGTGACGTTTACTGACGTCACAGTGACGTCATAAACGTCAATTTTTCATAATTTCAAAAGGCCATAGTGTCCGTAATTCTTTTTTGATTCTGATTAAATTATTCAAGTATAATCTGTATGTCCATACACAAGCAGTGCACAACTTTCGTGACCCAAAGTCACAGGTCAAAGCCAAGGTCAAGGAATAGGTCAAAATCACATAAATGGCCATAACTTCGGTTCTATATGTCACAAAGACTTCAAACCAAATGCATACTGTAAATAAACTCAAAGTCTATCTTCAGGGACCTTGACCGTGACCTTTGACTATGACCTTGACCCAACCGCTCAAGGTCAAACTTTCATGAGAAAACAATATCATCTCCGACTCTCAATTTGATGCTTGAATACAATGTATTGTTGGTCCCTTATGTTCCACGTCAATTTTGAGTCTGATCGGATAAGCCATTGTGACGAAATTGACGTTCTTATGGCAACAAAGTCGGTCCCATTATAAGCAAAATCGCATATCCCGAGCTATCTATACTGATAACTGCCTGAATAATGATTGTGAGAATCTGTCAGTAGACTGTCTTATAAGTGAGGTCAAGTTCTTCCAGTTCAAAAACTTTCAAGGTCAATTGTCAAAGCCCGAGGTCAATATTGACCTTCAATGGAAAATCGTGTAGGTCACTATATCTCAACTGTTAATGAAAATAGGAACGCAAAAGTAGAGTCAGAATGTTGTCTTCACCTAGCCTAGAAACCTCTGTATTTACACCTAAGGTCTACGACCCATAGCATTTCCAAGTGCCTTGGTCCAATTTGATCTTAAAATTGACCTTGACCTTCACTTTTTAAAAACAAATTCAGTAGTAACTCGTTTGAAAGGTCTTCAAGAGTACTTTCCGAATCTGTTACCATTTTAAAAATCGGACGATATTTTACGTCACTGTGACGTCAAACGTGATTTTAATTTGAATTAGAACCTGTCAGTTCCCATAGTCATGTTGGATTGTGCAGGTTGCATGCACCGCAAGCGCCCAACACTACTCCGTCATTGTGAATATTTACGAGGAAACAATGTGTTCAATAACAGTATTATTCCTAGTTCATGATGCACTTTTCATATTTGCAATACATTGAAAACTCACCGAGATATCTTTATGGAAAGAGCAGTGGGGGTAAATCTGATCCTCAACCTGTTTATACACCAATAAGTTGTGGAAACGATTACCCCCTGTGCACGAGTCCCATTCTAACTATAATGATTCGGTCGTGTAGTAATACAATATACCTCGATTATTCTAAATATTTATTTCAAAACAAAATTGCTGTTGTTTTCTAACTTCTAGTGATGTCCAGATGACACAAAGCCTAATAGCCATGATGTATTCACTACAATTTGAGGCACGAAACACTCCTTATTATTCAAACTATTGGCGATGACGAACCGGGTTCGAACCGGGTTCGAGAGCACTGTGATAATTTATATCTTGTATATATGCATAGGATATTGTTACTTGACGAAATCAAGCATTTTGTCAAGTACGTTGATCAGTTCTGTTTGTTACTTGGCCAAATGAAATTTGGTCAAGTATGTTGGTCGGTTGCGTTTGTTTGTTTGTTTGTTTGTTTGTCAGTACGCACTCTAGCATCCACAATTCCAGTTCTATCGTTCCCAAACTTGGTCGGAATATTCTGTAGGACAATGGCTTGGACGAGTTCGATGATGGGCATTCAAGGTCAGATTTTTATGAAAGCATATATCAAGTCTCATAATATGAGACCTTGACCTTGACCTTTGACCTTGACCTTGATTTAGTATTTAAAGTTGAAATGTTCAAAAATATGCGAATGCGTTTTCACAATTTTTTGGCTAAAATTCATAACGAAATGTTTGCAGAATGTACCAGAATATCCAGTAAGTAGACATGGTTAACAGAAAATTTGGGTCAACGTTTTAATGTCAAGGTCACAAATTAGATTATGAACACATAAAATTGCCATAACTTCGGTTCTAACACACATATGGACTTCAAATTAGGTTCATATTGTACCAAGCGCCAATGCAGATCTTAGAATAGATTTTAAGATAGAATATAATTTATTCGAACTATGAGGATATATAAATACAGAAGGGAATTACATCGCACATTGAAAACTATACATGTCCCATAGCTCAGCTGTGCCACTAAGTCCGAGGATTGTAACTCCCACAACCATACAACATATATACAACTTTTTTATATACATCGAGAGAGCGACATAGCGAAATTAGATACGCATTATATATAATGGTGAATAATATACAATGATAAAATCACACCGAGTCCGTGTAGGTCCTCAGTAAATGTGAAAAGTTCGGATACTTGAATTGGTAATGTGCGTTGTATAAACGAATACATATACTTGGTTACTTGGAGTTCATAGATGTCCATTAGCTTTGAGATTTTTGAAGACGCAAAGATAGGGGGAGTGTGTATCATAACGTGCCCCTGCTATGGTTATAACTTTTTTCTTTTGCTGAATAATGAGTTTTGATCAATATTTATTGGCGGCAGATCCCCAGAAAGTGATATCGTAAAGCAGGAAAGGATAAACCATAGAACAATAAAGTGTGATGAGATGCTCTTTGTTCATGACATTTTTGCTTTATTTAGTGCAAAATGGGATTTACTTATTTTGTTCCTAACATGCTTTATGTGTTCACTCCAGTTTAAGGATTTATCTGTATGAATTCCAAGGAACTTGAATGTTTTTCAGTCTCTGTAAATTTGGTGTCTGATAGAACAAGATCATATTTCTGGTTGTTATCAAATATTTTATTGGTGAATATCATATAGTTTGTTTTGGATATGTTTAGTGACAATTTATTAGCCTTAAACCAATCTGATAGTCTGGATAGTTCTTTGGTCATTGTTTGATAGATTACTTTTATGTCGTTATTTGATAAGTATATAGTTGTATCATCAGCAAACAGTATGGACTTAGGAGGCTTTTGGGGAGATCGTTTGTATAAATTATAAATAACAGAGGGCCCAATACCGATCCCTGGGGTACACCACATTTAATATAATTGATTTCAGAGTGCTTTCCGGCATACGATACAAACTGCTTACGATTGAAAAGATAACTTCTGAACCAGTCTAGAGGTTTACCGCGGATTCCATAAAATTCCAGTTTATTAATTAGTATGTTTAGGTCAGTCGTATCGAAGGCTTTTGAGAAGTCTAGAAATATAGAGATACTGGTATTACTTTTATCGAGTTCAGTTGTGATATCGGCGGCAAATTTTGTTATTGCATCAATCGTGCTGTGCCCTTTCCTAAAGCCATTGTTATATAAGGAGTTATTAGTGGCAAGAAAATTATAGAGTCGTTTATGCACCACCTTTTCTAGTATTTTTGATATTGTAGGTAAGAGGGATATTGGTCTATAATTTGCAAATGAATCCTTTTCCTTGCTTTTATAAATTGGAATAACCTTCGATAGCTTCATGTCATCCGGAACGGTACCTGTTTCTATGGATTTATTTACTATTGTTGCGATGGGAGAAGCAATATACGCTTCAACTTGTTTTAAGAATTTTGATGTGATATTATCGTGACCGGAACTGTTTTTGGGCTTCAGAGTTTTAATAATTGCTAAAATTTCCTGAGGGTCCATTGGGCTCATATAGAATGAACTTTTTACCTTGCGTTCCAAATTCATATACTGTTCAGAGTTAGTGTTGGGTTTCGGGATTTTCGAGGCCAATCGTGGGCCAATATTCGTAAAATATGTACAGAATTCGTTGGCTATTTTCTTAGCATCAGACTCATTAGTGTCATTGATTTTGAAAGATTGGGGTAAAATGGACTTGTCGTTCGTTTTACCGATGATTGTATTGATTACTTTCCATGTTCGTCGTATATCATGTTTGTATTCATTGAATATACTGCTGTAGTAGATTTCGTTCGCATGTTTTTTTAAGTTTTCTTTAGGTGTTTCTGTACAGAATGTATTTCTTATATGCTGATTCCGCACGTGACTCACCAACGGTACTTTTGTACAACTTATTCATTTTCGAGGAAGATTTGAGGACTCCTTTCGTCATCCAGGGTGATCGTATTATATTTTTTTTGCCTATACTTTTTTCAGTGGCGCATACATATCAATTATTAAATTTAGCTTGGTGATAAGTGATTCATAAGCTTGATTGATATCCATGTGTTCGAGATAGCTCCAGTCAGTATTTTGGAGACTTGTTTTTATTTGTGCAATGCTTTGTTCCATGAATTTCCGATGTTCAAATATGAGTCTTCTGTGATCTTTGCCTTCGACCTTTGACCTTGATCTTTAAAAGGTCAGCCAAGGTCAACTTTTTGCATAAAATCAAATATCATGCAACCCTATAGAGTATTATATCAAATCAGAGGACTTGAAGACACAAATTTTGTCCGTAAGACGTTATTAGTGACGTCATGAATGACCTAAAAACACATTTTGTCATATCTTCAGTTCAAATTACTGGAGAAACCTCGAATTAGATTCATATGAAAGAATTCGTAATATGTGACCTTCACATTACCTTCTGACCTTGACGTTGATTTGGTACTGGCTTTATTTCCATTTGGCCAAGTGTCGCGCTATGCGCGACAGGCCTCGGGCTCTCGTTTGTTTGTTTGTTTGTTTGTTTGTCAGTACGCACTCTAGCGTCCACAATTCCAGTTCTATCGTTCCCAAACTTGGTCGGAATATTCTGTAGGACAATGGCTTGGACGAGTTCGATGATGGGCATTCAAGGTCAAATATTGAGATCAAGGTCATGCAAAATGTCGAAAACACATAAATGGCCATAACACCGGTTCTAATCATCCTAGAAACTTCAAACTAAGTTCATATTGTAGACAAACTCGAGTTCTATCTTCCGTGACCTTGACCTTGACATTTGACCTTGACCTTGAGAAGCTCGCCTGAGGTCGAAGTCAAGGTCAAGTACGAAGGTCGGCACAGCATATCGAGTAGTATATCGTTGGAAAGGTCTTGAGCCCCTGATTCCAGTGATATCTTATTTTTGGCGCTGCGACGTAAACTGACATCCCAATGACGTCATAAACGTCGAAAATACGGAATTTCAAAGGGTCATAACATCGTCAATAGTGTATGGAATCCCTTGGAATTTGATATGCATTTTGACAGCATTGACCTCTACGAATTGAAGTACAAAGGTCAAAGGTCAAGGTCAAGGTTACCGAAATCCCAGAAAAACACGTTTTCGGTTATAACATCTGCTTGAATCGCAGCAGACTCCTGAAATTTGATCCATATGATTCAGAAGAGATATGGCAATCAGACGTGTATGACAATTTCATGATTGGTTTTGAACTTGGTCGGCAAAATGAGGTCACATGAGCAAAACTTGAAGGTCAAATTTTCAAACTTACTGAAACCTATCAAATAGTACATCAAATGGAAGATATCGATCGCCTGATACATACTGTTCAATGCTTTTTCAGATGTGACGTTTACTGACGTCACAGTGACGTCATAAACGTCAATTTCTCATAATTTCAAAAAGCCATAGTGTCCGTAATTCTTTTTTGATTCTGATTAAATTATTCAAGTATAATCTGTATGTCCATACACAAGCAGTGCACAACCTTCGTGACCCAAAGTCACAGGTCAAAGCCAAGGTCAAGGAATAGGTCAAAATCACATAAATGGCCATAACTTCGGTTTTATATGTCACAAAGACTTCAAACCAAATGCATACTGTAAATAAACTCAAAGTCTATCTTCAGGGACCTTGACCGTGACCTTTGACTATGACCTTGACCCAACCGCTCAAGGTCAAACTTTCATGAGAAAACAATATCATCTCCGACTCTCAATTTGATGCTTGAATACAATGTATTGTTGGTCCCTTATGTTCCACGTCAATTTTGAATCTGATCGGATAAGCCATTGTGACGAAATTGACGTTCTTATGGCAACAAAGTCGGTCCCATTATAAGCAAAATCGCATATCCCGAGCTATCTATACTGATAACTGCCTGAATAATGATTGTGAGAATCTGTCAGTAGACTGTCTTATAAGTGAGGTCAAGTTCTTCCAGTTCAAAAACTTTCAAGGTCAATTGTCAAAGCCCGAGGTCAATATTGACCTTCAATGGAAAATCGTGTAGGTCACTATATCTCAACTGTTAATGAAAATAGGAACGCAAAAATAGAGCCAGAATGTTGTCTTCACCTAGCCTAGAAACATCTGTATTTACACCTAAGGCCTACGACCCATAGCCTTTCCAAGTGCCTTGGTCCAATTTGATCTTAAAAATGACCTTGACCTTCACTTTTTAAAAACAAATTCAGTAGTAACTCGTTTGAAAGGTCTTCAAGAGTACTTTCCGAATCTGTTACCATTTTAAAAATCGGACGATATTTTACGTCACTGTGACGACAAACCTGATTTTAATTTGAATTAGAACCTGTCAGTTCCCATAGTCATGTTGGATTGTGCAGGTTGCATGCACCGCAAGCGCCCACCACTACTCCGTCATTGTGAATATTTACGAGGAAACAATGTGTTCAATAACAGTATTATTCCTAGTTCATGATGCACTTTTCATATTTGCAATACATTGAAAACTCACCGAGATATCTTTATGGAAAGAGCAGTGGGGGTAAATCTGATCCTCAACCTGTTTATACACCAATAAGTTGTGGAAACGATTACCCCCTGTGCACGAGTCCCATTCTAACTATAATGATTCGGTCGTGTAGTAACACAATATACCTCGATTAATCTAAATATTTACTTCAAAACAAAATTGCTGTTGTTTTCTAACTTCTAGTGATGTCCAGATGACACAAAGCCTAATAGCCATGATGTATTCACTACAATTTGAGGCACGAAACACTCCTTATTATTCAAACTATTGGCGATGACGAACCGGGTTCGAACCGGGTTTTTATAAATATCTTGTATATATGCATAGGATATTGTTACTTGACGAAATCAAGCGTTTTGTCAAGTACGTTGATCAGTTCTGTTTGTTACTTGGCCAAATGAAATTTGGTCAAGTATGTTGGTCGATTGCGTTTGTTACTTGGCCAAATGAAATTTGGTCAAGTATGTTGGTCGGTTGCGTTTGTTACTTGGCCAAATGAAATTTGGTCAAGTATGTTGGTCGGTTGCGTTTGTTTGTTTGTTTGTTTGTTTGTCAGTACGCACTCTAGCGTCCACAATTCCAGTTCTATTGTTCCCAAACTTGGTCGGAATATTCTGTAGGACAATGGCTCGGACGAGTTCGAAGATGGGCATACAAGGTCAGATTTTTATGAAAGCATATATCAATGTAAGTATCAATCTATTACCACCAATACATCCAGATTTTGATTATGTTAATAACAAACGTAAAGTACAACATTTTGCAATAGAAACAAAGCCTGACCAAATATTTTATCCAAAGACACACTGGCGTCATCAGGGGCAGACAATGTGTTAAATGTGGTTGTTCCTACTGTACACCTGATAGAATTAGTATACAACTGCCCAACAACCTATGAAAAAAAATATATAAATCCAATACGAACCCCATGCAATAGATATATGACAAGTACATAAGTACCTAATCACAAGCCAAAAGGCTACTGAGTTGATGGTATCCTCGGGGACAAATTCAACGTCCGCCAGCAGTGAAACCGACTCAGGGGTATCGATGTAAGTATCAATCTATTATCACCTATACATCCAGATTTTGATGATGGTAATAACAAACGTAAAGTACAACATTTTGCAATAGAAACAAAGCCCGACCAAATAGTTTATCCAAAGACACACTGGCCTCATCAGGGGCAGACAGTGTGTTAAATGTAGTTGTTTCTACTGTACACCTGATGGAATTAGTATACAACTGCCCAACAACCTATGAAAAACATCAATATATAAATCCAATACAAACCCCAAGCCAAAAGGCTACTGAATTGATGGTATCCTCGGGGACAGATTTTACATCCGCCAGCAGTGACACCTACTCAGTGGTATGAATGTGAGTATCGATCTATTCCTACCAATACATCCAGATTTTGATGATGTTAATAACAAACGTAAAGTACAACATTTTGCAATAGGAACAAAGCCCGACCAAATATGTGACCTTGACCGTTGACCTTAATTTAGTATTTAAAGGTCAAATGTTCGAAAATATGCGAATGCGTTTTCACAATTTTTCTGGCTAAAATTCATAACGAAATGTTTGCAGAATGTACCAGAGTATCCAGTAAGTAGACATGGTTAACAGATCAGAAAATTTGGGTCAACGTTTTAATGTCGAGGTCACAAATTAGATTATGAACACATAACTTGCCATAACTTCGGTTCTAACACACATATGGACTTCAAATTAGGTTCACATTGTACCAAGCGCCAATGCAGATCTTCTGTGATCTTTGCCTCCGACCTTTGACCTTGACCTTTGAAAGGTCAGCCAAGATCAACTTTTTGCATAAAATCACATTTCATGCAAATCTATAGAGCATCATATCAAATCAGAGGACTTGAAGACACAAATTGTCCATAAGACGTTATTGGACGTCATAGTGACGTCATGAATGACCTGAAAACACATTTCGTCATATCTTCAGTTCAAATTAATGGAGAGACCTCGAATTAGATTCATATGAATGAACTCGTAATATGTGACCTAATATGTGATCTTTTGACCTTGACGGTGATCTGGTACTGGCTTTATTTCCATTTGGCCAAGTGTCGCGCTATGCGCGACAGGCCTCGGGCTCTCGTTTGTTACTTGACGAAATTAAATTTCGTCAAGTATGTTGGTCAGTTGAGTTTATCCGTTTGTTTGTTTGTGTGTTTGTTTGTTTTCACTCTACAGGTCACAATTTTGATCGTATCGTCATGAAACTTCACCAGAAGGTGGACAATCAATTTCGTACCAAGTGGTAAACTTTTAGGAGGTCAAGGTCAAAAATTGAGGTCAAGGTCATAGAAAAGGTCAAAATCGAAAAATCGCGATAACTTCGCTTCTAACTGAGATTATTTTTTCTGGGTATTTTTATATTTTTCTATGGTCAATTCTGCATCATCTGATGCATGTCCGATGGTCGTACGACCCAAATTCCCGATTTTCGGTCCAGGTCGAAAATTTGGGGGTCAAGATTTAGGTTTTTCCTCTCTCACAATATTCAAAATCATATTATAGAGCCAGGTTCCGATATATGTTGCTGATTTTTACTCAGGAGTTGTGCCGTATCACGCAGAACAAGATCCTGAAGTTTCAGAACTCAGGGTCAAGGATAAGAGTTAAGGTCATAGTAAAGGTCAAAATCGAAAAATCGTGATAACTCCGCTTCTACTCAAGATTATTTTTTCTGTGTATTTTTCTATTTTTCTATGGTCAATTCCGCATCACATGATGCATGTCTGTTGGTCGTATGACCTAAAATCTCGATTTTCGGTCCACGTAGAAAATTTGGGGGTCATGAACTTAGGTCTTGCTTGTCTCAATTTTCAAAACCCTATTGTAGAGCCAGGATCCAATATATGTTTCTGATTTTTACTCAGGAGTTGTGCCTTCTCACGCAGAACATGACTGTGAAGTTATAGGGCTCAAGGTCAAGAATTACAGTTAAGGTCATAGTAAAGGTCAAAATTGAAAAATTGTGATAACTCCGCTTGTAATCATGATTATTTTTTCTGATTATTTTTGTATTTTTCTATGGTCAAATCCGCATCATATGATACATGTCCGATGGTCGTATGACCAAAACTCTGGATTTTCGGTCCAGGTCGAAAATTTGGGGGTCATGAATTTAGGTTTTTCCTGTCTCACAATATTCAAAACCACATTATAGAGCCAGGTTCCAATATATATTGCCGGATTTTACTCAGGAGTTGTGCCTGATCACGCAGAATAAGATTGTGAAGTTGTAGAACTCAAGGTCACGAGTTTTCCCGATCGAATTCTGCACGCTGCCAGTCCAATGTACAGCCATGGCACAATTCAGTGTTTATCCTGAGCGAAGTCTCTCCTACGCACTATACTTTACACTTTTGAGTTTCAATGAACAGAATGGCGCAGTCAGTAGAGGCGTTAGGTATGTGTGCGAGGGGTCAGTGGTTCGATTCTCACTATTGACTGATTTTTTTTTCTTCTAAAATTCAATTCCAAATGACTTTTTCTGTTTCTGGGTGGTCTTGTAAGCATCCCAAACCTGCCATGCTTTATGTAATTCTATTGTTTCGAATTATAATGATCACCTTTGAAGGAAAAAACACTGTTCCACGAATAGCGACAAACTATTTTATCGGGCTTTCTAGTGGTATCATCAAAATCTAGTTTGTTCTTTATATTTAAAGTTACAAGCCGCTTTAAATTCAGCATTACGGCCACAACTGTGAATGATCTGTGGTATTAGCTGCTAACAAATGCATGACAAAAGGCGTGTACCAGATGATTTGTCTGCTTCATATGATGCATGTGGGATTGGGGGTCTGGTAAGTTGCATGGCGAATGGCCCAGATTAAACACTGTATCGTGTCATTTTACAGGGTGTCATTGGTTTCATTATGATCGAGCGATGCATGTTTTTGTCATAACGCGTTTGTGTTAACTCCATTCTTCATAGCCTTAAAATATGACCTAATTACAACTGTTTGTTAATACAAAAAACATTGATAAAAAGAAGACAAGCAATTATTAGGTCATATTTTAGGGCTGTGCAATCGCCACATGTCTAAGCCTCTCTATTTGTTTTGTTTACTTGTTGACAATGTAATTTCATATTTGTGCGGGAATATTTGCTGTTTGTTATTCGCTCATTTTTAGGCTATCGATATTTGTTTTTGGATTTTTGTAATTTTGATATATTTTAGGTTTTTTAGTAGTGGCATCATCAAAATTTTGTGCCGTTAGCATGGTTAGAGGTAATATATTATGTTGATACATACGCAAACTAGATGTTTCAAATGGTTCAGTTTCCAATGCTATATGTTGTCAGGGGATGCCATCAATGTGTAAATAATGAGTAAATGTTTTGAATGTAAACAAATGTGTAGATTTTCGTCAAGTGTTGGCCTATGGCCGATTTTTTGTTTGTTTGTTTGTTTGTTTACAGCCTAGCGTCCACAATTCTTGCCCGATTTTCTCCAAATTTCGTGAGCTTATTCTCTAGAATACCGCGCAGAAAACGTCCTATTTTGGTGAAGCTAGGTCAAAGGTCAAGGTCAAGGTCAAGCAAAAAGTCGAAAACACATAAGTGGCCATAACTTCGGTTCTAGTGGTCCTAGAGACTTCAAATTAAGTTCATATTGTAGATAAACTCGAGTTCTATCTTCTGAGACCTTGACCTTTGACCTTGACCTTGAGAAGTTCGCCTGAGGTCGAATATTTGACCTTGGAGGTCACCTCCTCCGATTTTCGATCTGATGCTTGGAAACGATGTGGGACCGATCCCTCATGCTCAATGTCAATTTTTAGCCCGATCGGCCAATTCGTTATGACGTAATTGACGTTTCTATGGCAACGAAATCGGCCCCATTATAAGAGAAATTGCATGTTTCAAGCTGTCGATGCTGATAAAAGCGTCAATAATGTGCGTAAAAATCTGATAATACACCAGTTTATAGTCAAGGATAAGTTCTTTTGTTCCAGAAAATTTCAAGGTCAAATGTCGAAAGTCAAGGTCAATATTGACCTGCAAGTGAAAACCATGTGGGTCACTATATCTCAGGAAGTAAGCAAGATAGAGACACGAAAGTAAATCCAGAGTATTGCACTCACTTAGCCTAACAACTTTTGCATTTACACCTAAGGCGTATGACCGATAGCCTTTGCAAGCGCCTGAGGTCGAAGTTGACCTAAAAAATGACCTTGACCTTGACCTTTTGCAAAAATATCGAGTAGTAGCTCGTTTGAAAGGTCTTGGAGAGTACTTTCCAAATATGTTGTCATTTTCAGAATCGGACGTCAATTGACGTCATAATGACGTCACACGTGATTTCAGACTGACATTTTGGCCTTTTGAGTGTCAGATGTGCAAAGTTATAACATTAACTACATATTTAGCATATGCAAACGATGTGGAGTCGTCCTGTGAAGGTCTCTGTCAATTTTTAGCACATTTGACATATCCGTTTTGACGTAATTGACGTTTTTGTGGCAACAAATCGGTAAAATTTCAAAGGAAACTCATCATTTGAAGATATTATGATCTTGTCTGGTTATAATATAACATATATAAACACGATTATATCATGCATATTTAAAAACTCCATTCACAGTAAGTTAGCAGTATAGAATTGACGACAAATGACGTCATAATTGCGTACTTAGTCCGGCAAGTGTGTGGCCTATGGCCTCTCGTTTGTTTGTCGATTCTTTCATACTCATAGCGTCCACATATCTTGCTCAACTCCCTCCAAATTTGGTGTAGATCTTCTGTAGGATAATGGCTCTTGACAAGATGATTTTGGGGAAAATCGCTCCATCGATGACGTCACAAAAAATTCTTGAAAATCTGAGTTGAATGGAGGATTTGACAGCCATTTGAATTTTAACACTGGAAACTCCATTCAACACATACCTTTAGCTATATTTCAGCCTATAATGCCTATTTCACACTGATTTTCTGCAAATAGTTTCCAATCAATATTGTCTATAGTCTCACAAAATTTTATCCGAATCCTATCAGGACTTTGGATTTTTCAAATACATTTTATGTTTCAATGGTTCCAATTTTCAAGAATTTACTGAATTTTAAATTTTGAAGCTTTTCATGCAATCAGTAGCAGTGTTATTTCTGCTTTATGGTCCAATTTTCACATTTGGAATAAATTGAAAACTCGCCCAAGATATCAAAGTAGAAAGAGCAGTGGTGAATCTGACTCTCAATCCTTTCACACGCCAATAAGCTGTAGAAACAATAACCGCATGTGGACATGTCCCCTTCTAAATATACACACTCGGTCGCATAGTAATACCGTATATCATATATGTATCCAAATGCAGATCTCAAGCAACGTTTTTTTTTTGTTTTCAGACTCACAGGTGTCCAACTGATATAATAAAGCCTAAAACTCATGTCTAAATACAGTACGAGGCGAAAGGCCACTTTATATCAGAATTTTTGCGGTGACGAACCGGCATAGAAACCGGCCCCATTCCCGGTTTTTTGCAGTAATTTTTCTCAGGACCAAAGATCCTGTGCATGCACCAGATATGCGTGGCAATAAAATCGCTCCCATCATAGGCAAAATTGCATGTTTCAATCTTCCCATGCAGATATTAGCGTGAAAAATGAATGTAAAAAGGAAAAATCAGTAAAATTCTATTTAAGCAACGTCAAGCCCTTCTGGTTCACATAATGTTAGGTAATTAACCTATCGCCAAACCAGTTTGTCCGAGTCTTTTTACGTCATTTTCGACACATTCTGCAAAACGTTATTATTGGCCAAAGAGAAGTTTGCCGACGTAATATGTGAAACTCGGACAACTTTTCGACGTTTTGCCGATAGGTCAATTGTCAAGGGTCAAGGTCAATATTGACCTTTATGTGAAAATCAAATTGGTCTTTATATCTCAATAACTAAGAAGGATAGAAACATGTAGGTAAAGCCATAATACAATACTCACAATATCCTAGCAAATACTGTATCGGACCTAAGGTCTATGACCTATATCCTTTTCAAGCGCCAAGGACGAAGTTGACCTCGAAAACGACATTGACCTTTATCTTTTTTTAAAATATCGAGTAGTAGCTCGTTTGAAAGGTCTTTGGAAGTACTTTCCTAATATATTCTTTATTTCGAAATTTGACGTCATTTGACGTCATAATGACGTCAAACGTGATTTTTACTTGATATTTAGACCAGTCGAGTGTCACATGTGCAAAGTTATATAAATTATTGCAGGTCCGATATGCGGATACAATGTGAAACCCGCCTCTGATACTGCCAGTAAATTTTCAACTCAATCAGATAATCTGTTGTGACGTAATTGACGTTTATATGGCAACAAAGTTGGTACCATTATAAGCGAAATTGCATGTTTTAAGATTTCCATGCTGATAACAGCGTGAAAATAAGTGCATTTTGAGTCTTGATCCCTTGATATATACTATACATTAGTTTTCAGATGTGACGTCAT
Source organism: Terebella lapidaria (assembly GCA_949152475.1). NCBI lineage: Eukaryota > Metazoa > Annelida > Polychaeta > Terebellida > Terebellidae > Terebella > Terebella lapidaria. The sequence continues at coordinate 43,984,155 of OX424557.1, read as the reverse complement.
AGGCGTCAATTTTTCAAAATTTCAAAAGACCATAGTGTCCACAATTATTCATCGATTCTGATTAAATTATTCAAGTATAATCACATAAATGGCCATAACTAGGACCATATTGCAGCATAAACTTATAGCATAATAAGTTTTTCTTTTTTGACTTTGACCTGTGACATTGCTCTTGATACTTTCTGATCAGCTCAATCTCGAGGTCAAGTACGAAGCTCAGCTCACCATATCGAGTAGTATATCGTTAGAAAGTTCTTGGTCTCCTGAGTCCAGTGATGTCTTAATTTTGGCGCTGTGACGTTCAATGAGGTAACAATGACAATATGAGTAGTTTGTGAATAAAGTGAAGTAAAATGAAGTAAAGTGAGTAAGTAAAGGTAGTAAGTAGGGAAGAAAGTTTCGTCAACTTGTTAAAATCCATATGTCATTGGCATATGACATATATTTTGGTTCCGGCAAGTGTGTGGCCTATGGCCTCTCGTTTGAAAGTCCGCCATAAAGTGTTAATATGACATGCGACCCAAGCACTCAGGGTTTATGTTGATATTGATAATTTTTAGGATGATGCTAAACGTAGCAGGATCTGCCAGCCGTGCTCCTTGCAAACCAAAAATAATGTGTTCGTACGTACTAGCAAGCTGAGCAAGCCGTTCATTGACTTGTGTTCAGACCATGACTCTTCTTGTTTTGAAATCATCAAACCGCCTTGGCTCTTGCAAGATTGTTGTAATGCATTCAGCATGAACACACCTTGTGCGATGTGATAGTGTAAGTTATAGTATAAACCAAAGGCAGTGATCTCGGAAGAGACTGGCCAATGTCTCAACAATTCACTGATGTTCAAGGGTGGATTGAGCTTGGACGAAATATCATCATTACAAATATGTGGTGAAGTTGTAATATGGATATTGCAAAGTTCAACTAGGTGTACATAATCCTAGAATGGAAAGATGGAGGTAAATTGCGCAAAATCGTACTACATCAAACATTATATTCAAATATGGAGACTGTGTATTAGACCTTGTAGATAGATATAAGTATCTCGGTGTATATTTGGACGAACATCTTGATTTTGAATATTGTGCACAAGTATTATCTGAATCAGCTGGTAGGGCACTTGGTGGAATAATCTATAGGTATAGTCACCTAAAAGATGTAGGATTTGATACATTTCAAAAACTGTATATTAATATTGTTACTTCTATTAGTGATTATGCTGCAGAAATTTGGGGTTATAAAAATTTTAGTTTTTGTAATAATGTACAAAACAGAGCAATGCGACATTATCTAGGGGTACACAAATTTGCACCAGCCTCAGGCATGCAAGGTGAACTGGGCTGGCTATCTAGTAACTTCAGACGATATATATGTATGTTCAGATTCTGGAATAGATTGATCAATATGAGTGACAATAGATTAACCAAATTTGTATTCATGTATGACTATCATAAATGTCGGAACAACTGGTCTAACAATATTAAGCGTATATTTTCAATTTTAGAACTAGAGAGCATATTTCAAGACAAAATTGTTTGTGACATGAAAAGTGTATCGGATCAATTGAATGAGTTAAATGTTGAAAGGTGGTCCGAATCTATATACAGTAAACCAAAATTACGTACCTATGTTACCTTTAAAGAGGATTTTTGTATTGAAAATTATATTAAATATTATATGCCTAAAGCACAACGCACTTTATTTGCTCAACTCAGACTTGGTATTTTACCTCTGCATATTGAAACTGGGAGATATTCAAATACACCTGTAGAAAAAAGATTATGTAATGTATGTGCACTTGGAGAAATTGAAGATGAGTTCCATTTTATCATGTCATGCCCATTATATTCAAATTTACGAGATAATCTTTTTTATAAGGCCGAATCATGTATTCCAAACATTACAGAAATTACCAATGAAAATTTGTTCATACTCCTTTTACAAAAGTGTCAAAGATATGTTGCCAAATTTACTGCTGATGCATATGAAATCAGAAGCAATAACTTATATTGTTGATTTTATGTTATTATCTATGTGATTCTGTGCTTGTGATATATTTTGTGTGTTTTTGTCTGATGAGATATGTTGCCATCTGTATGTATCATTGTTTGATTTATAGTGACCTGTAAGCCCTGTGAGGCTGGAAGCATTATGTTTCTCATGTGTTACATTTCTGTATATATATATGCTTATGTCACTTTAATAAACAAACTGAACTGAACTGAACTGCAGCCTGTACACAAAGAGTACAGACAAAAAGTATAAGACTATCCTATGCTCTTTGGTACACATAAAACAGATCTATCAATAAATCGTAATTACAGTTAGATACGGAAAGCTCAATGCGGACTAATACCAGGATCAAGACTGATATATAATGTAGGCCTACACATTCAATAACCAATGTAATGAATGTGGCTCATTTTCTGATACGTGCACTAGCGTTCACTAAAACTGGTTTCATGTCGAATGTGGCCTCCGCTGCTTTGGCGAGGATTCTGTCGAGGAGTTCCGGCCAGTGCTCGTAGTTGGCCCGGTGGAGGACGAGGAAGTTTGTAGAGTGGAGTTTGGACAGATCACACGGTGTCTTTAGCACCAAGTAGAAGGACTGTCTGAGACTGAACAGGTCAACTCCTTGGTATAGCGCGACTAGACCCGTGAAATAAGGTTCATCCTTCTTGATGAAAGGGACCATTGGTACCCCTGCCAGCAAGCTGGAGATGCTCACATTGGTCAGTAGGTATGCCGAACCACTGCAGAAGCTAGGGAACCGGGCAGATGGATATTCCTTCTTGGTTAGGTGGGTGGCAGTATATCGCTTGACCTTCGGAGTTTTCCAAACAAGACCTGCAATGTAATTATCCTTCCCGGTCGATTCGATATCCTTGATGACATGAATCCAACCAGGCAAGTTCAAAAATATGTCGTCGTCTGTTTTCAATACATACTTCACGTGGGAGGCTTTCTGGTTTATCCAGTCCATTGCCACTAGACCTTTGTACGTCAGGTTATTGTAATCGTCTTGGAAGTTACCCACCAACATATCCCGGCACACTTGCACCTCGAGGTCCAGCAGGGCTTGGTTGTATTGTGTCCCGTTCTCCCGTGACGACTGTCCGAGGACGAAAATCACCTTGATTTGAACGGAGAACTGTCCGTAGCGACTGTTGTCGCCCCAGGTGCTACGGATGAGATGGCGCTTGTGGAAATGCTCGGGGTGACTATGAACGAACACCAAGAGACTGGCGGCAGACAAACCTCTGACGTCAGGTTCACTGATCAGCTTGGCTTGGAACATATCCGTGGGTTTGTGGTTAAACACGAGTGAGTACTGTCTTGTTATGCTATTGCGACTATTCTTCCTGAAAGTGTTATTCCATAGTCGCATGTAGTTGTTAGTGTGGTACAAATTTCCTGTGATGAGAGGTTCTTTTTTACCGATATACAGGTGAATATACAAGCACAGACATCCGATAATAAATCCCAGCATAACTCTAGTGTAGAAGGTAACACCTATGCGTACCATGCTTTCTGCAACATGGATATAAATAGTATCACTAATATATGTGGTTTTCTATCGCACGATTTGACGATTACACTATCTGTTCTTTTCACCACTTACCTCAAACTTATACGTAGCTGCTGTGGCGTTCAACACTGAATGAAAACGGAAGGTTTTGAAGAGGTACTCTCGATTTATTATTACTCCGTAAGATGAAGGTTGCACAGACAAAATTTTAAAGACCACACACACCAATGTACATGCAGATGAGCCCAGAAGATACTGTGATTATGTGTTCGATTGTTGGCCATAGGTTTTATTTGCCACTTTGTCTCGACAACTATTGATTAGCTGGGCATGGGCATCTGAAAACTGTGCTGATTGGACGGAAATGACGTTAGTCCAAATTCTAGCAATTATTTCCAGTGTCCTACATACGTCTGTAGTCTGTTCATTAATTATAGCCTTCGAAACATTATTACAAAAAAATTTGACAGATCAAAAATGTCTTGTCGTTATTGGGAACAGACAGACAAAAACTTGAACTAGACTAGACTTTATGGCCTGTGTTTCGCAATGGCCGTTTGGTGTAAAAGTATAAATCACAAGAAATACTGCCGGACACTTTGAGTTGAACATTCAGGCCTGGTCTTGTTCAAGATCACTCAAAACTACAGCACGTTTGACTTCTATTTGTTCGTAACACAAAATACTCTTATCTTTACCTATATCTCAGTGTTTGAAGTGTTTACACATCATGATACACAATAACTTAAAGTTTGAGCACGGTAAGCTGAAAGTGTTCGTTTTAACTGTTCAGTGTCATACAAGTTTAAATTCAAGGTCACCACTGAGGAACTTAGGCACCATTCCGATAGTAGATGAACAAGTCGACAACATTTTTCTACTCATCGAGCCCTCTGAGTCACCATGGAGTTCCCAGGTCATCTCAGTATGCAAGAAGAATGGTCAATTTCGTTTCTGTTTTGAACATCGTCTGTTGAATGATGTTATGTACAAGGACTCTGATCCGCTGCCGAACATTCAGGATATGCATGATGGGCTGGCTGGAGCCTCGTACTTCTCAGCCTTAGAACTGGCCTCAGGATATTGGCAAGTCGAGTTCGACCCCGTCAACAGATCAAAGACTGCCTTTGCTACCCGCGAAAGACTGTAACAGTTCAAGGTTATGCCATTCGGAAAAAGTAACGTGCATGTAACCTTTGAACAATTGATGAAGACTAACCACGGCGGATATCTCAATGATGTGATAGCTTACGGATGAACATTTGACCAGACGCTCACCAATCTGGAAGCAGTCCTGGATATGATACATACTGCAGGCATGCACCTACAGCCGAAGAAATATGAACTATTTCAGTGTGAAATTATCTGCCTTGGCTTGATAGTCAGTGGACTAGGTATACGAGTCGATCCTAACAATGTGAAAGGGATCAGAAACTGACCAAGGTTCACCTCGGAGAGAGGTTCGGCTTTCAATGTGAAAGGGATCAGAACCTGACCAAGGTTCACCTCGGAGAGAGGTTCGGCTTTCCTCGGATTCACCAAATACAAAAGAAGGTTCATCAAGAACTACACTAAAATTGCCGAAACTCTAGTTGCGCTGACCTGCGGTGAATGCCAATTCACCTGGGGAACTCCTCAACACTGTGCCTTCCAGCAACTGCGATGCCCTCATATAGTCGCCCATCCTTTGCAGAATGAGGATGATTATTTCATCCTCGAAATAGATGCCAGTAGTTTCCCGTCAGGGGCACTCACTTCCAACGCATCAACAGAAAAGAAATCCCGATCGGTTTCACGATTGCAATCGAACTATTGCACTATGTACTATTGCATGAGAGTTCCTCACTGTGGTGGAAATGATTCAGCATGATAGCCACTATCTGTGGGAAAAAAAGGTTTCTACTGCGCACAGACCATAGTTCGCTCGATGGTTGAACTACCATGATGCGGACAGAATGCTGACCCAATGGCTTGCAAAATTGCAACAATAATACTTCTGGATTGAGAATCACACCACAATACTCCAGGGACCGCTCTAGATTGTCACGCTGCCAGAGTTGCAAACACCAAGACTGCCCCAGTTGCCTTCTCGTGCCTCCCATGGATCCAGAAACCAGTTCTGCAGAATTTCCAATCAGGAGAATTTCAGTTGTTCCTGCTGCTGTCAAAGAAGAACACTTGGACAGTGATACTATAATATCATCAGTCTTGCCTGAGATGATCTCGGCACGTCAGTTTGCACGGGTTTTGGATCTTGCCTTTGAAGGTAGAAAATGACCGTCAGGCTATACAGCAGCCGACATTGTCGCCGCTCAACAAGACGACCCCAGCATCAGGAGGGTGCGCCAGTGGATCGTCGACGGAAGCAAACCCACTTCCTAGGAGGTTGCACGCCAGGGTGAGGAGACCATAACCCTCGTCTCCAGATAGAATCTCCCAGCGCTGCAAGAGAGCATACTCACCCAGAACACCAAACCGGACCCCACAGAATGCACCGTCATACAGATCGTCCTGCTTACTGCTCTCTGAACTGTGGTTCCGCACAACTATATGACATCAGGGTCATAGGACACTTATACAGTGAACAATAGAAAAAGTCTGGCTCCACTTCTACTGGCCAGGCTTCGAAATGGGTGTTGCCCATGGCCCACAATGCATGTCGCGCAAAGTCAAGCCATCATCACTGACTCCGACCGGTGCACCATTCAATCGGATAGCAATGGATATCTTAGACACACACAAGGTAACCAGGAGAGGCCAGCGCTACATCCACGTCATCTCGGACTACTTCTCCAAGTATACTGTTACATTCCCACTTTGCCGCCAAATGTGTCGCGATGTCCTCGTCAACTGATGGATAGTCTATCATAGAATGCCAAAAGCCATCTATTGCGATTCAGGCATTCTGAGCGATCTCTCATTAGAGAAAAGAAGATCCAAACATCTCCCTACAGACCGCAAAGTGATGGTCAATAGAATGTTTCAACCATACTCTACTAAACATGTTGAGTACGTTTGTCTGTAATCGTGCCAATGACTGGGACCTCCATCTCCCGTTCGTGATCATGGCTGCAACTAGTGATCAATGGACATGAATGCAGTCTACCAGTCGATCTAGTGTTCCCGACAAACGACCCGGAACTGCTATCACCAGGTGGATCGGAATATGTGGAGTAATTGCACGAGGCTATCAGATCAGCTCTCGGTTTCTCGCAAGATCATCCGGAGCATGCCGCCACGCGTCAGAAAATGGGATATGATGCCCATGCCACGTCGCGCCCCAGTTCCAACCAGGAGAACTGGCCCGATACTATTACCTGCCGCTCACACACAATAATAAGTTTGTGCGCTCCTGGACAGGTCCTTAGAGAGTACTGGAACGTGTTTAAGACTGAAGTTGAATACAGAGTCACCTTGTAGTGAAACCTCAACAGACTTCAACCCTCGCCGCACCTCAGTCTCAATCATCGGACAGTTAGGAATCAGAAAGTGAACACCCCCAAGATCCCCTGGGAGATTGTAATGCAAGGACGCCCCCACCAAGTCAGATCAGACCACTGATACAGATTCCTTGCCAACAACCAATAGTCGACAGACCTGCTCGAAATCATTGTCTAGTTCACGTCACCCTCGACAAAGCAGGAAGAGACAGCGTAAAATGGACGGGTGTGTGTGAACCTCTCCCTTCCCCCGTTAAATCTGACCAGCACAATAAGGCAGAGAGTGATGTACAGCATCTCCTAGGCGACGGTCTGTCTACAGCGTAAAACAGTGTAGACAATGCTATACCAGGTGAAAAGACGTTTATCTAACGATAGAGCGCACCCCCGCTGTTGATACAGGGAAAGAGGACCCCTCCCTTCCCCCGTTAAATCTGATCAGCACAATAAGGCAGAGAATGATGTACAGCGTCTCCTAGGCGACGGTCTGTCTACAGTGTTAAACAGTGTAGACGACGCTATGCCATGTGGAAAGGCATTTATCTAACAATAGAGCACACCCCAGCTGGTGACACAGGGAGAGAGGATGAAGTTAGCATTGCAGATGTACGGATTGTATGAAAATAGCGACAAGTGGGACACTCAGCCTGCAGAGATTGCCGCGTAAGCAGCAGGTAATTTGTGCTGACTGTCAGTGAATACAAAAGTAACTGTGAAGGCGGATTCACAAACTATTTCTAGGTGGAATTTGTTGTCTTGGTGTAAGGATCAGACTAAAGATTGGAGTGAACGAAAATTTTATTTGTTGCATGATTGAAAACAAGTGTTTTGTAATCCTCAGATACTGAGAATCAATGCCGTATCACCGTAGACGCAGAAACACCCCCACGTTCAAGTAATTGAAGCAGAAGACGATCTGGAGCACCTGATCAACGTGCCCTCCCCAAGCGAGGAGGAAACACAAGCCTCAGAGGTCACACCTGAGCCTGGGGTCGCACACAAAGTGGATGTGGCGACTTTCATCCACATCATGCGCTGCCTGTTACTTCGAGGCCCTCGCATGATGACGAGTGCGATTTTGAATCTCCACACCTTGAGCGGCTGTCAGACGGATCTAAAATCAACAAAATCAAGATGCTGCGGCTCCCGCTCCTTCCTGAACTCCCGGTTCCAGACCCGTACCAGAATGAGATCGCTGCATCTGAATCACCGGTGCGACCTGACGTCCTGGCTGCGCTGCTTACGTCACAACATAAATCCTTGCCTGCCTCCTCAGTGTCGTCACAGTCAAAAGAAGAATTACCTGAAGAAAGAAGAATTGCAAGGATCTTCCTAGGTCCATGAAGAACTTATAATCGTGTCCTATATATACGGAAACTCTGCATGTTTAAAATCTTGTACCTTTCATTTCAGGGAAATGACTTCAAGTGATTGTCCTTTCCGCTGGGGAATGTCAAGGATTTTTAAAAGCTTAACTTCCATGTCTGTGATATTTCTTGTATATATTGTGTCATGTGTTATAGGTATTCAGTCATCTTAGCTGACAGCTAATGGAGGACGCAGTTTGAGGAAGGGTCGTGATGTAGCATATTTTAACAGTAATTCCACCAAAACGCCACCGTATACACATTCTATTCACATGACACCACAGTAACAAGTGTAACGTCCGGACGCCCAGTACAGGGCGCCGGGTGATACCCTACAGGCATCACGACCAGGTAACAGTCTATCCGGAGCGAGTCCGGCCGTCATACATCACCTCATAACACATCACCTTATCTACAACATGCATATTACACGGTTATGGCAATGTAGCCGTGTGTAGAGCCCGAGATGCCATGGGAGCGGCACCACGGAACCCATACACGTGGGCATGTTGCTGGCCGGCCTCGCCGACGGCACTGACGCAGAGATAGAACTCTGGATCAGCCCGACAGTCTGCCAGAGCCTGTGTCGCACCATCCCGGGTGGGAAGAGACTGGCGATCCACAGGGCTTGCGCCCCCGAGTCAGCAACTGTCTCTCCCCAGCCCGGGCCCCCTATGGAAGTCGTCCCTGAGGCCTGACTGGCCTTTACGTGAACAGAGACAAGGAGCACATGGCTGCGCTCACCTGTCGTGCTCAGTCTCTCACACACAACTCCGGCCACACAGAATGTGACCTCGGTATTTATGCTAAAGACGAGAGCACGAGAGATGACATCAGCAGCCAGCGTTCGGTACAGTGGGTCAGAGGATTTGAGGGCGTTGCCGGGGCAACGCGCGCTTCGAGCTGAAGCAATCAAAACAAAGGCCGTGAAACTAGAATGTTTAAGAAAGACACCTGCCGCGATCGTTGGGCAAGATCGCCACACAAGTAATCCGCATACACGTGCACACATTACGTCATTTCTAACCAATCACAACACGCCATCTGTATCACGAGACAGGTGATTTATCCACAGATGAGTAGAAAGGCCCGCCATCTTAGAGAGTTGGAAAATAGTGTTCGAAGTGAGTGGCCGTGAATGTGTAGTGGCTACAAAACCATACACTGTAGGTTCTAGACAGAATGATACGGATTAATATTATGATCACATCGCCAATGACTGGCAGTTTCTGGACTATGTATAGTTAATATAATTCAGTGTGAAGGAGCTCATCGAACTTCGTCAGTGCGTACTAATAAACAGTTGTGATTTATGCCAGAAATGTTTTCTAGCCACAGGGTCGTGTCCTATATATACGGAAACTCTGCATGTTTAAAATCTTGTACCTTTCATTTCATTATCATTGGTGAGACGTCCGCAATTCCATACCATTTCTTTGGTTAGAGAAAAGTGCTGAAGACATATTGATTCAAAGACACGGGTTTTATTACCAATACGACGATAATCACTCACAAACTATATGCAATATTTCCAGATTAAACAGTGACCAGGTGTGGACTAAGTCACAGGGGTTTGTATTATTCAAAGGTTACACCGGGTCCAAGTTTAGACTAAGACCCTGCTTTAACGTGAAGCTTCAAATCTAGCGTCAGTCTCTTCCTAGTCCATGCGGAGGTAAAGGTTCCCTGGTTCCGCAACTCTTTCGTCTCCGAAGGTGCATATTTGCAGAGTCACCCTTGCCGTCCTTCAGAGACTTCCTTCACAAGTCCGCAGATGCGGAGGTACGTCTACTGCGGAGACGGGGTGTCTCCGCACATCAGGGGACGTCCCTCACTGGTCCGCGGGCTGCGGAGGTGCATCAGAGTCTTCCCTCACGCTTGCACTGCTGTGCAAGAAGAGAACGCCGCCTTGCCGTCAGCTGTAAGTCAAGAGGGCCGGGGTTTATAACTTGGAGGGCCGTTAGACTGGATTCATTGGATTGTCATCATCTGACCCTCACCCTTCCCCGTTAAGTTTCCCTTACATCGAGTCTCAGTCTCTGGGGCTCCGCACTGCGGAGGTCAAATCGTGCGGAGGTGCAGAAAGTCAAAGTCCTTCCCTCGCCTGTCCCAGGAGGACAGAACCGTCTCAGGGAGATGTGTTTTCCGTGGTATCTTGCCCCAACTGAGCTCTCAAAGAGCTGTGGCTGCCCCCCTTTTATTGTCCACTCAGCCGGAAGCTGTTCTGCGCATGTACATGTCCGGTCTTCCGCATGCACGTGACCGAACCTCCGCATGCACGTGGTCGAACCTCCGCAAGAACGTGGTCAATCCTCCGCGGGTGGTTATGCGGAGGAGACCGGTGGTTTTAGGAGTTTGCTATACGAGTTATAGGTTGAATAGGACCTGACAAAAACTATTCCACATAAGAGATAATGACAATCAAGATAAATGAGGTGTACTTGAGGTGTTATCTGGTTTTGTGAATTTGGTTCTCCATTATCAATCGTCAGCAAACGGTCAACGTCGATCTTTCTCACAATGAATTAAACCAAGCATCAGATGACTCTTTGTATTCATCCAATTGTATGTCGCGTCCAATTCAAGCACGTCATAAATCAATATGGCTTCATTCAAATACGCGAGGCAATGACGGGTGCATTATATCGTGAACAGTGACAGGATGGATGCGATGAAAAAAATTCAGCTTGAGTTTAGGAAATGTATTTTTTTTAATTATTCATTCATGAAACCCTGATTATGATATAAGAATGGTATGAAATACAATTAAATGAACAGGACAGTTTTGTCAATAATAAGTAACATATTTACAGCTATTGACTTGTTCAGTTGATGCGACTCAAGATGTAGGTATTTCGAAATAAAATCTCTATTATACACTCCTGAGAAGAAATTTCAAGTGCTATGGTGGCTAGTTATAAGATTCATTATAAATATATATCCAGTCGTAAATTACTTGCTTTTTTGTTGTCCACGTGGAAAAACTGATGGTAGTTTTAAGATCAATCCAACTAAAAAAACTTTGTGATATATCGGTAGCATTGTCGATATTAATCTGCACACTTCATCTCGATTAGATTGATAGGATAAAAAAAGAAAACGTATCATTAAAGAAATAACTTTTTCAACACATAACCATAAATTATTAGTTTTATGTAGCGAATCGTGGATAACATAAATCTATGCAATGGCATATGAAATCATATAGGTCTACCCATAAATTATTATTATTAAAAAAAAGTCGGCCCATCTTGTGAAGTAAATTCATCTGCCCGCCTAAAGACTACAGTAGTCGGTGGCTCAGTCAACCAGGCTCAGTCAACCGCTCTTGTCTCGTCTTCACTTTGGTGGGCTAGTCTTAGCTACATTTGCATTGGTCACCTTTAATTGTTATATGTTTTGAATTGTTTGCCAGAGGGTATGTTAATAATTTAGTAAAATCATAATCGTTCTTTGACAAACCTTGTTCAGCTTCCGTCGAAAATATATGACCCCCTTGGGCCCATGTAGCGCAGCTTACTATTTCTTCTAAATTCAATGAAGAATAAAAATATGCCAGAAGGATTAAATATGGTATACATTCAGTGTGAGAGTAGTATTAACAGAGTAAGGTGCGCTACTTGGGCCGAACCTTGCCTTCTCACTCCTCATATCCCAATTGAACTTGAGTCAAGTTCAATTAGATGTTAAGTGGATATGACCCTTGACACCAGCACCACCGAGTGCTGTTCTTCTACATCCTTATTCAGCCCCACAATGCTCACTCCAGTATGCGCCATGAGTCGATGCTGACCAGTTAGTCGATCGCGTCAACAAATGGATATGGCCTTTCTGATCGACTTGTCACGAACACAGTTGTCTGAAGTTCATAATCTGAAGCCGATCACAATTATATCCGTGATATCACCATGACAAGTTGACGTGTGATTTTTCTGGTATACAGGAAATTGTAATCCCGTGACGAATAAGATACACAAACCATTGGCTTGTTTGTTACGCCGTTAATCATATCAGAACCGACACACGTGAAAGTTAGGGAAATTAGTGTCATCCAATTAAAATTAAGCAGGAAAGAGATACCAGGTTTTGTATATGAAACGGGAGTTAAGTGGAGCAATTAACTGAAAATAAAAACACACAGAGGTAGGTAAGTGTCGTAATGAAGGGAATTGGGAAACATTTTGAATTCAAAGAAATCTGTTTGATAAAGTGATATTGGGAGAAAATTATGGATTTTGTCATACATTTCTTACCGAGTTTGAGCTTGTTGACATTTCCGCCATTCTCGCTGCTTGGTATCCCTTGATACAATGCTTGTGTGTGTTCGAACTAAACTAGGTCAGGTCTGAGGTCAGGTAACCCTGAGGTAACTCTGAATGGCGCACAAAACAAGAGAAAATCAGTTTCTAGTCAGTCTTATGCTTGATTTACCCACCTGACCAAGCATATACTTTGCTTTGGAACCTACTTTTCTAGACCACAGGCATATTTGTGTTGATTTGGAACGAATATTTTTTTCCCCAATAACACTTTAAGCTAATTAAGGAGAATTAGAATGAAAGGCTTTGGGTGGGTGCTCTAACACTTCTAATATCAAGTAAATGTATCAGTAAAGACGATAATATCGAACTGCATAATCAAGGATATAATGTTTTTAGACAGCAAGACGTACAGCTAGGTCTATATGAAATGATTAATAATCAATTCAATGTCAACATTACAACAAGTATGGAGGTGTCGAGCTCAAACATCAAACTGCATAATCACAATCAAATCAACGACTCTGAAAGACCGGGACGGGCCCAGGTGGTTGAGCCAAAACCACACTCATATAGCTGAACAACAGAACAAACGAAGTGTATCCGTCAAACAATGTAAACAAATGCCCAAATCGCACTTGAAAGCCCACATCGAGTACATTTTCCAGATTGTATCTGCATGAATAGTGTAGTTTGCCACCAATACAGTCAAATTTTGATGATGTCAATAACAAAAGTAAAATGCAACATTTTGCAATAGAAACGAGACAATCAGAGATTGCAGACCCTCGCCCTTCAGATCTAGTCACTAAAATTAAAGCTGATAAACCTTTGCATTTCCAACGTGGGCGATAATCGGGGATCTTGGTCATACGACAATTGGTCATATATCAAATGGTCAGGAATTGGCGATAGAAAAAATACAAATATTTTCGGAGGATTAAACGTTCATAAAAGTAGACTTCCTGCGATTTCTCCATTTTTACCATATTCTCGACCACGGCCTGAATTCTTGACACTGACCTTCCAAAATTTGCAGGCTCACCCAGATTTATACTGCGTAAAACATCCTATTGAATATCTTCAGTGGTTTCTGAATTATTACTACTTGGAATATTACGAATCGGTAATTTCAGCTGATGACCCGTACATTCTCGACCTTGGGCGATAATGAGGAATTTATGTACATATGTTACTGTTACTCTTACTCAACTGACTTACATATAAAAGACCAACTGTTGACAGCATTGGCGGCTATACAGTTTGGATCAGCACGTAATGGGTGAAATGCCGTTAACATGTATGTTTTGTTATTTATATTGCGTGTACACCTCTGTATGCAATGTATTCTTCACTTTTTGTTTTTATCCATTTATTGCATTTTTTCCATTGTACTTGTTTCTAAGGTCACCAGCCCGATGAACTAACAGTTCTTCTGGTGTCCTGCACTTTGTGATATACAGTTATTTCGGTGTTGTCAAAAAATTGTTGTGCGAATAATTTGCTTACTTACTAAAAAATACAAAGTTATGGGAGAAATAATCATTAATCAAAGTAGAGTTCTTTTTTTGTATCTTCAACATATTCTCGACCTGTCGACCACGTTCTGAATTCTTGATATTGACAACCCAAACTTCGCCAGCTAACACAACTTTATACTGCATACTTAAATTCAACATTCTATTGAATATCGTCAGTGGTTTCGGAATTACCAAACCTCGGAATACTACGAATCAGTGATTTTGGCTGATGACCATTACACTTTCTACCTTGGGCGATAGTGGGGGACCTGAATTCTTGATACTGACAACCCAAATTTCGCCAGCTATCACAACTTTATACTGCATACTTAAATTCAACATTCTATTGAATATCGTCAGTGGTTTCGGAATTACCAAACCTCCGACCGAATATTACGAATCAGTGATTTCGGCTGATGACCCTTACACTTTCTACCTTGGGCGATAATGGGGGATTTTGATCATACGATCATCGGTCATACAGCAAATGATGGGAATTGAGCACTTGATCTTGTCGTTCAATATTGGGCTGTAAAATTTCGGAGTATTGTTTCTATCACCCAGGCACATCTCCTGAACGAAAATGGGTTGAAACAAATGAAAACTAGCTTCACAATATATGGCCTCAGAACACTCAAAAGTCGTCCAATTGTGGCCCCTAATTTTTCGACATCGGGCGATAATGGAGGGTTTTCCTCGTATGACCATCGGTTGTACACCATACGGTCCGGAATTGGCCAAAGAAAAATACAAAAATAGTTGGAAATTAAAATTAAAATCAAGTAGAACCGGAGTTATAGCCAATTATGAGATTTTTACTTTTTCCGTTGCCATGGCAACCGTTTGTATTTGATTATGACAAAATTTGACGGAGACCGAGCCATTACCATAGCGCTTCAGTCCTATAAATTTTAGAACGATAGAACCGTTTGTCATTGTGTTATAAGCGCAGACAATTGCCCTGAAAAGTCGCTGGCAAAAAAAACAACCAAAATCGTGAACCCCCAACTTTTCGACACCGGGCGATAATGGAGAATTTTAGTCGTACGATCATCGGCCGTACACCATACGATCGGGAATTGGCCAAAGAAAAATACAAAAATAGTTGGGATAATTAATATCGGGTAGAATTGGAGTTATAGCCATTTATGTGATTTTTACGTTTTCCGTTGCCATGGCAACAGTTTTTAACAGATATATGACAAGTAAATAAGTGGATATACCTAATCACAACAAGCCAGAAAGCTACTGAGTTGAGTCAGAGGCTGCCAAGGGAGCTAGGATAGGGGTCGTATGCAAGCTGATACATCAGGACACAAGAACCAGGACGAAACGAGTTTCATTGGAGAGACAGCTATATACTTTTGCCAGGTTTGAGTTTTGTATATAAGAATTGGGTAGTCTGAGGGGATGGGATGGTGAAATATATGCACGATGATTTTTTTTCTCAATACAAATAGAGATGTTTCATCGGAGTCATTAGAAGATCTTGAATGGACCGCCTCCGTACGCGAGTGTGAGCAGAAATGCCTGTGGTGCACGCTGTGATTTCCTTTCTACTGCCACAAAGTGAAGACATGAGACGGGGAGTTACCAAGGGACCAGGAGCGGCCAAGAGGTATAACAATGAGTCGTTTCTGATCAGTCGCTTACGTGTTGCAGAATAAAAAATAAAATAAAATGGCAAATAAAAATTGCGAGCACCACGATGATGAGTAGGCTACTCTAAATTTCTAAGGACGATGACCGAGGATGAGTGTAATGAGGTGTGAACATGCAGGTTCAGTATCCTACTCGGCATTGTCCTGCAGTCCCATGCCCCAAGGCGCTAAAAGTTCATGCAATGTTCGGGATCGAGATGTGGTGCCAAGGTTGTCAGCTCCGAATATTTAGAAGCTTAAACTCCATCGGAATATCCACGTGCAAAGACACAGCTAGGCAGCTGGTGGACAAGCTGTTAGAACACCATGACCTTGAGATCATGTCAATCAAAGAGAATATTACGGAAGACCGTTGGTGCCCGGTGTGAAAATATATTTAAGTGGCGGCCGCCACTGAATTATCTGGCGGACGCCACATAATTATCTGGCGGCCGTCACTTAATTATCTGGTGGCCGCCACATAATTATTTGGCGGCCGCCACTCATTTAGTGCTTTAACACAGCATTTTGGTCTATCCATAGAAATTCATTTTAAAATAAAATATAATTTACATTTCATTTGAGATACATTATCGATTTACTAAGTAGATATTATCAAGTACTAACCCGGGATTTAAAAAAAAATCTTCTGCCTCCCCCCCCCCCCCCACCCCCGAAAACCAGCATCCCATAGGAGTGGTGCGCGTTAGTCACATGCAAAGTGACTCTGATCGGTCAATGCCGATTTATATTGTAACATATATGGTCCAAGAATGCCTCAATAAATTTAACGAATAGTTGTTTGGGGGGGGGGGGGATGAAATGTACATATTTTCATGTCATTGATTGGTATTATCGACCATAGGGCAACTTTCAATACATAATCCATAGGAGAAAAACAAAGAAAAAAAGGAACACACAATATTAATCAAATCATTCGACGAATATTTGTCACCACCATCGAATATGCACTGTTTTTATTTGTTCACATATCCCATTAACTATATCGATGGTAACAACCATAATTGCAGAGGGCCCAGTTGCCATGGCCACAACAAATAACATGAATTCATTGATGATCCCTATATAATGCTAAGTGTGAAAGTTAAGTTTTGTTGAATAATTTGCATATCAACAACCCCCCCCCCCCCCACAGTACCCCATATAACATTGTCTCATTAAAAACAGTATTGTCATCAATACAGTATGTCACGACTTTTATTTGGATACTAGGGCCTAATTAGCTATAAGTATTGCCGCCAGATAATTAAGTGGCGGCCGCCAGATAATTAACATGTACTTAAATACGTTAAACAGTTAGGCACAAGAAATGGCGAGAGCTAACATCTTAATCATTCATTATCTGTCACATAGGTAATATTCCACTGATATAAAATAAACTTTGATCAACAGAGAAGCAGCCCCCAGAACCAGGTGGTACCCAGACGAAGACTAAACTTCATCAATGCTGAAGCGATCCTATGTAGAAGTAGCCTTCTTCTGAAGTCACGATAAAACAGCAAATTATTTTACGTGCAACCAAGCGCTGCCTATTAATACATTATGTCGTCTTTATGGTTTTTATGACCAACATTGTGAACCATGGATCTTCAATATTTACACCCGGACACACCAGGTTGGTAGTATAAAAAAATGACATTTTCTCATGCCATAAAATATATACATACATAATATTGAATTTTGCGCTCTATTTACTTGATGCGCTGTCACAGTTCTTTTATTCTTGGAAGGGACAATGTGCAATAAGAACTACATTGTAGACATGTCAACATGGACAAGGGAAATCGCTTCCTCCTGATGGCTCTAAATTACGCTTCACTACATAGGACAGCTTCTCTTCATCTCACACGAGAACACACTGGCATGCGATATCCCTGCAAAGGCACTGATAGCAACAAAGGAGGTTTGTTAGTTGATGGAGAAGCGTGCTGTGACTATTGTGGAACGTACACTGACAGCATCAGTTTCAAAATATCAGTAACACTTAACAGTAGCATGAATATTGATCTTGCATTTGAGGCGTATTTCGACACATTATCTACTTTCAGAAATGTTCCTCATCTTGCCCATCTCGACAAACATGTCACCAAACATGTGCTTCATGCCTACTCTGAATCCGTGTGCAAGGAGTCGAAGGTTCTTGACCTCGGGACAATAACAGCTGACCCAGCTACTACTGCTGGAACCATTGACATCAACACATACTAAGTACGTTCAGAAGGATGGCAGTCTTCTGACAATCCTCTGTAATGGTGATCAGTTTGAAAGATAAACATCTGCTAAACGAGCTCAGTCAGGGGAGCCGACTGAACGCCAGCGGCAAGTGGGCCTTCAAGAGGTCCCTCAGGAATTACACAAAGAGGGCATAATGATGCAGATATAATCAGTAGTGTGAAACAGAAACTCAATACATGTGGTGTGTACGAAAACTTAAGTCAATAAATTACAGTCAAATGCATTATGTATCAATGTGTATCCCCTTATACCAAATATCCCCGAATATGTTCTCATGTCCCCTTTCTGGCTAGAGGGCCAAATAACTCACAGGGACTTCTGATTTGAGGAATGGGAAGTTGTGGGTGCTAGCGTCCGCTGGGCATGATGGTGATTGCACTGACCGAACCATTATTCCCTGAGCTGGTGCATACATGCTCTGGCAGTTCTAGCAGTTCGTCTGACAATCGAGGGTTCTATCCACGTGGTGGACCCTCGACCTGGGTACAATGAGTGATTTTCACATGGCTTTGACTTTGACATTTTAGTATCTCTCGGATTTGACTACTCACACTTATCTTGTAAAATTCGTCCATGGATTCGGTCTTGGAATATGAATTTGTCTGTCGGTATCCATTTCTACTTTTTTCAGCTCAAAAGTTATTTCAAGCACGGGTTATTATCTTTGAAAACACATTGTCTTATTGGAACAATAACCCCGAGTCGAGAATGATAAAAAAAATCATTAAAATAGTTTAATGAGTTAACCATATTTCATCAAATATAGTAATGATTATCATATTCAGCTCCATGAGGTCGTCAAAGGTCATGGACAACTTCCAACACGTCTGGGATTTTTTGGAGGTACAATGTACATCCACATTGTTTCAATATTTGATTCCACTTAATGGTCGACCCCATTTATCGGGTTTCAGGATATTGAAATATATGACGAATAATAATGTATGTTTTCCGTGTGGTAAATGAATAGTTTGGCTATTCATAGTGTGAAATGTCATAGTCTTTAAGGAAAAACAAGTCTTGTCTTTAAATCATCATATAGGTCATAGGTATCAATTTATGAAAATAAAGGGTTATTCTTTGGTTGCACCTGCGAAAGTCAGGAGTGCAATTATGACAGTGACATATAAGTGTTCTTTACAAATCGTCATTACCACGTTCTCCCACTGCAAAATTAAGTAACACTCATTTTTTAAAAAAGCGAATTAGTACAGAAATGATTATATGTGATATGTGTACGATACATTGGATGTTGTTAACTTCTCGGAGTTTACATCTGCCATCAAAGAACAATATGGTAAATTTATTTCCATGTCATATGTAGGATGATACGGTAATCATCATATGATAATCATTCCTAACGATAACGCTACAATAATACATGTGACTGTGCTTCTCATGAAAACATAAACATACATGTTCTTTCTTTACTCTTTACAATGACAGGTATCATCGTGTTCCAAGAGGATGTCATCCGATTCTGTGTGATCACTTGTGCTACCACCAGCGAGAAACCTACTGCACGTGTCCTCCTTGGAACTTTCAGGAATTTTTTCACCTGTCAAGTTTAGATGACTCAAGACACGATACCTGACGCAGTGCCCGTCACAAGCTTTGATCATAGCCATGAACTCTGGGGAAACTCGACTGGGGTGTAGGCAATAAGGAGGAAGGTACATGAAAGCTTCACTTGGACGACCATCGCGACCACATCTTCCTATATCCTGCCAATAATCCAGTATGGAATTGGGGGCACCCCAGTGTACGACAAACTGAACGTCGGGAATCTGGATCCCCATACCCATAGCAATTGTCGAAACAAGGCACAGATCACTGGAATTGGAAGAGGCAGATGAAGTGGGAAGATCGACCTCGGTATCCTCTGCCACCTTCGTGTGGAACATTTGGACAATGTCCGCGTTGCCGACCCCAGCAGACTCAATTGAAGAAACAATGTGCTCGTACACCTCAGTCACGGCTTCTACATGGATATATAAAAAAAATCCCCAGGGTGTATTCGTGCACTGATGAAGCATATCACTTTATATTCGATGATCCAACTAAGTTTTCTATTCCAAATTAGCTACGAAGTTTCAAACTACCTGCAATATATTATAATCTTGGGGATTTTACTGGGCTCTTCGCATAAGCATACGACTCCAGTCCAGGTCATGCACAGCGGCAGGCTTGCGCATGATATGTAGCTCAATGTTCGGTCTAAATTGAGAAACGGTTCAATCACTGTATTATATATAATTCAAAATCGGATATCGGAAGTGTCGAGCATCAGTCTACACATTAACCTGTCTGGAAGTACTGCCACTAGCTCAAAATGTGCAACCCCAAGATGGCAACGGTTCTCCCCAACTATCCTTGAGTCAGCTGTGGCTGTCAGGGCAAGGTTGGGAACTTTCCCAATGATGGCCCTCAATTCTTTCACTCGCAAGTACTTCTTGCGGAAATTCTTGCCCCTTCGAAAACAACAACAATGCTATGTTTTAATTTGACGGCAACTTCACCATAGTAGTATATTGAGTTCAAATTTACTGTCATATTTCCACACACCCGGTAACCATACAATGTGCTTCATCAAAAGCAGGGAGACACACGCGCCCCATTATATCTCTTGCACGATTTATAATGGTCGATAAACAACCATTCATCCAGGCATATTACGATAAATTAATCCTAAGCAAATATCAAGGGTTCATGTACCAGACACATCGGCTGTGATCATTTCTACTGACTGCAGAATGATCTTAGGCTTCAGCTGTTTCCAAGAGTATCGCCTGATCACGCATCAGAGATCTTAGGGGACTGATTACCAACACAATATTCCTTCCGCCATACATCTGTTGTACGAGTTCAAATAAAAAAACATAATGAACTGTATGTTTTAGTTCAGTACATGTGTAAATGTATGCTATCGATCAATATTGTTGGGTCCCTCAATCACATATATACGTAATTGCTTAAGCCAGGACATATCAGTACCTTGTTTTCCAACATTGGCGTCAGCATGAAAGTGTCAGTCTTGCCATAGCCTGTTGGCAGCACACACATGCAATCACGCTGCCTTTCGACAACTGTCCTCAGCACCTCGATTTGCTCTGCCTTGAGGTTGTATGGCAGCCCCACCTCCATTTTAATATTCGCCAGATAATTATCCATGTGTTTGAATGGACAAAATCATTAAACTTGTTCAATGTCAAGTAATAACATCTTTATTGCATTATATACAAAATAAAAGTACATGTAGATTGTTGATATAGTAGATAGACGGACGTCAAACCCTAGTGCGAAGGCCCAATGCGTATTCATAAAAAAATGATATTCGGGTAACACACAGTTGAAACCTATTTTCTGTGTACGAAACACTACTTTCTATGTTGGTTCTTGAGTTCAGGTCATGATCAAATGATTATTCTTTCATCAACAACAGATGTACAGCACGTGAACTATTCATGGGCCTTGAATTATTTTTATACTTAAGAATCAATCTATTGCATCTTTACATCAATTCACATAACGTACAAGTGAAAAATAATTTGTAACTTTATCAAAGCTAATTTGTATGTTCCTCTGAAATTGTTAATTTTGGCAATGGACCGCTAGGTCATATCGATTACTGCAAGTTTCACAGCCTTTAGGCTTTGTTTCATACCAAAAATAGCAATGACCACTGAAGTGAATATCCTTTTCTTCTTTTCTGTTCATTCTGTTCAATGTTTTTCATGCCAGTTCTATTCAGATTATAGTTAGGATATTTGTGATGATTGCATTTTGTCAAATAAATTCGATTGGTTGATTGACAATGTACGAAACAACAAGCCAGCATGAAATACGGGGAAGTATGGTCCGGCGCAGGCGCACAATGCACGATAAGGTAACCAGATGACAACAAAATCTCGGTAGAAATGTGTGTGGAATTAAACTGATATTTGAATCTAATATTTCGTTGCAACCGCACAAATTATACTGCAGCGATTTCGCTGCAAGGTAACTGAGAAGGACTGCGCATTTTTCAAATACACGTATGTTCCAAATATTTAGATCACTTTCCCCGGCTAGCCGCAGACAGTCGAGCCCGCACAGCGTTGTATAGTCAATACAGCGCTGTACACAGTAACTGTCCAACGTGCAATGGAACTTTGTATAGGGATCCTCATGGACGAGGAATAATAATAGACTACGTATAACAGCTTGGAGTTTATATGGACATGATTGACAGCTAGAACCAGGCATTACAAATTAGCATACTGGTCATACGTTTATTTCCATCAGTGATCATCAGTGATCAAGTTGGAGAGGAAACAGGCAGGCAAGGTGTACTTTAGTTCTTCAACCTTTGCCAGCCCGACAAGAGAAGTGTCTGGGACAGCCATGGACAAAACATGGCCTTTCCACCCAGGATTGCAAAATAGTGTTGGGTCGGTCCGAATGACGAGTGAATTGTACAGTACTTGTTTGGTGACCAGGATATTGATAGACAATCGCAGATCATCATGGACTATCATGAACTCATCGTGGAGCCAATACAGATCTGACTCAAGACCAGTCCAGGATGGCAGAATTCACCAATTCTTCACTTCTCATAAATGATATATGGAATCCTATTTGCCCGAGTTGGCCCTGGGGCCTTTTTTCGGAACTTTGATGATTATGGTATTTGAATGGTTGTATATAGATTTTCATTGTTTTCACAGAGATTTCATTGCACAAAAAAGTCAATGAATGAACCAGATGACGTTTGACCCAGGTCTCGACTGTTTAAGGAAATTCTGGAGTGAAAAGCAAAATGCCGGTATTCTGGGGTATGTGATCCTGGGTATAGATGTCTTGGCAAATAATAATTGAAATCAGTTGTAAATGACATTCATTCAGACTGGGGGAAAGGACATGGTGAACCCGTGAAGACCACGATCCCGTAAAATCCACTGATCTTACATGTATAACAACATAAATTCACAAAAGCATAAAAATAGTTAAGTATCATGTGTGTTATGATGCTACTGGCTCCTCATTGTTTTCATAAAAATTGTGTATCATAGCCTTGTATTATACATGAGGATTGGGCAGGGGGAAGGGGTCACAATTCCGGATCTTGGCGAGAGGTTCATATATTTTGAAAAAAACTAATTTCTCGAAAAATCTGCCGTGGTCAATCATGTGGTCAATACGTCAGGCCGAGGTCTGCCGGGGATTTGCCTCTGCCGTGTTGGTACATGTACTGTGTTACTGCCGTGTGACTAATGTGTTGAGACATGGGCGTGCCGGCGTCTGCCGAGCGCGACAGCAACACGCTACATCCTGGTGAATTTCGGTAGAGACAATTGTATTCCGTAGCAGCACCACGATTGACCACGGCAGATCCGGTGTGTACTGCGATGCTGCCGTGTTAACGAAGTCACATGTTGCCAAAACTTCTGGCCAACTCGTCAAAATAGCGACTAATATCGGACAAGCTCCTCCAAGGTCATGGTGAGCCATAGACAAATACTGTGAAAGTGTATAATGAGTTATTGAAATACGATATCACGAATTCGAGTTATATTTCCTTTTATTGTTATCATTGCCCAACAATGAGCTTGGTATCATTGTGTGTGTTGCTTCCAAATCCTTATCGTCTAAACTTTTTTTATTGATTTATGTATATTCGTCATTTATGTATATACGAGCATACAATTTGGGTCATTTAACACCAGTCACATTGACCGCAGTTTTTGTGTTCACTCATACTCGAGTATTGGTTCTAATTTAATTCGTTACGTTGACCACAATATTAATCCTGCTGTTATGATACTTGTTCATTTTATGGTACGCGCACTAGGGTTCACTAAAGTTGGTTTCATGTCGAATGTAGCCTCCGCCGCCTCGCTGAGAATTATGTCAAGAAGTTTCGGCCAATATTCGTAGTTGGCCCGGTGGAGGACGAGGAAGTTTGCAAAGTGGAGTTTGGACAGATCACACGGTGTCTCTAGCACCAGGTAGAAGGATTGTTTGAGATTGAACAGGTCTACTCCCTGGTATAGCGCGACTAGACCCGTGAAATATGGGTCATCCTTCTTGATGAACGGAACTTTTGGTACCCCTGCCAACAGGTTGGAGATGCTCACATTGGTGAGCAGGTATCCCGAGCCACTACAGAAGCTAGGGAAATGGGCGGACGGATATTCCTCCAAGGTTAGGTGGGTGGCAGTATATCGTTTGACCTTCGGAGTTTTCCAGACAAGACCTGCAATGTAATTATCCTTCCCGGTCGATTCGATATCTTTGATTACATGAATCCAACCAGGCAAGTTCAAAAATATGTCATCGTCTGTTTTCAATACATACTTAACGTGTGAGGCTTTCTGGTTTATCCAGTCCATTGTCACTAGACCTTTGTACGTCAGGTTATTGTAAACGTCTTGGAAGTTACCCACCAACATATCCCGGCACACTCGCACCTCGAGGTCCAGTAGGGATTTGTTGTATTGTGTCTTTCCCTCCCACGAGGACTGTCCAAGGACGAAAATCACCTTGATTTGGATGGAGAACTGTTCGTAGCGACTGTTGTCGCCCCAGGTGCTGCGGATAAGATGGCGCTTGTGGAAATGCTCGGGGTGACTCTGAACAAACACCAGGAGACTGGCGGCAGACAGACCTCTGACGTCAGGTTCACTGATCAGCTCGGCTTGGAATGTCTCCGCAGGTTTGTGGTTAAACACGAGTGAGTACTCTCTTGTGGTGCTAGTGCGACTATTCTCTTTGAAGGTGTTATTCCATAGTCGCATGTAGTTGTCAGCGTGGTTTACACTTCGCGTGATTAAGACGTCCCTTTTCACGGTATACATATGATTATACAAGCACAGACACCCGGCAATAATTCCCAGTATAATAACTCCAGTGTAGAATTTAATACCTGTGCGGACCATTATTCCTGAATCAGGGATAAAAACATTATCAGTATATTTGTAGTCCTCTATGATACAACTGCTTTAAATTGAACGAACTAAAATACCCGGAGTGTTTTTACATCACCTACCTCAAATTTACACGTAGATGCTGCGGTGTCGGTATTCTCAAAGCTTTACAAAAGCGTAAGATTTTGATAGATTACATTCGATAGATTACACATCCATGAACATAACGATTTTAAAGACAGCGACTTCGCACACATCATTGTACCTGAGTTTGGTCTCAGAAGATGCTGCAAGTTTAGTCTTCGATTGCTGGCCCATCGGTTTTACTTGCCATTTTATCTCAACAACTTCCATTGATTAGCCGTACCTCAAGTACGAATTGTCAATACTAGAAACTGAACAGCTGTGCTAATTGGACGGAAAGGCCAATAGAGGCATTTGTCAGAATTATAGTAAATATCGCATCTTAAATACGTCCATAGTTTGTTCATTAATTATCGTCTTCAAAATATTTATATAAAAATGCTGACAACACCTCATTTTTCCAATGTTATTGAGTAAGAATATACAATACGAACATACTGTATGCAGTACATACAGTATGTACTCCAGACATAGTATTTAACTGTTGTTATATCAGTACAAAGCGAGTGACTAACATGACAATTATCTGATAACATAATCAATGTAGTAATATAATTCATATGTTAGTATGTGATTTTGAAATCTATGGTTAACAAGATGGTACACGGGATTATCGGCGATACGTGAGTTTGTGATGTGTATATAGTGATATGCTTCCGACAGAAAAAAAAATATCGCAGTTCAGAATAGTTACGCATTAGAAGATATGCATGAAAACTGTTTGGCAACCTTCGTAATCACCATGGAATGGACGACAGGTCGTGGAAAACATGTGGTTAAGTGGAAGATCAATTATCTCTTCCATATCGTGCAGTGATGATTGCCTTCACGTGTAGCAAAGTGGTCACTAGGTATAGGAAAATACACAAGGATGAGGGTCTCCGAGAAAGTTTGTGTGATTATTAAATTACTGGCCATATAGGCCTATCCTAAAACCCAAAATAATACTGCGGATACATATCGTGTCCGATATTTCAGAGGTGGTTCAGCGTAGCGGAGACATCCATACCATCTTCAAACTTGAGCCATTACGTGACCCCCTCCCCCAGTAGCGTGCTTTTAGGTCATTATTATTATTCTTATTGAATTTTTCTCAGATTGACAGTGTACAATAGAATACATATTGAGGAGACAAGACCGCAATGGGTTCGGCCGCTCGTGAAAATCAACCCCTTTATTATTCAAATACTGGATCAACCTCTGCCAACTCGACGGATTTCCAACGTGGTTATATCATCAGCGAACGAGGCTTTTCTTGTCCACTTGCTTCAGCCGCATGTTTGCTAAAGCTTAGACCCACCACTTAATGCAGACACGCATAGATGACATTATTCTGGGGAAAACAATCAAAATGGCCGCCATGCATGCACAGACGATGATTCAAGAGAATCGAGAAACATGCGATCGTGAACTTCGAAGATGTTGACGCACAGACAGATAACGGATGCAACACGATGCCAAGAGATTATGGATTGTTCGAGGTTGGATCACTTCAAGATAAGTCCAGAGGATTGATAGACATTCTTCCACTTTCGCTGTGACGTACTCCACCGTTACTTTGAAAATCACCGAAAAAAACGAAGCCAGTTTACAGCTCGCTATTGTCCTCTGTATCCGACTTCGGCAGACATTCCGTGTTTATCCCATGCTTATTGCCGTGTACGCTCCAGGCAATGTCCAGTCACTCGTTCTCGTTTCCAGTCGTTGTTTCCTGGTCCATGAGCTGCATTGAATGGCCGGGTTCTACACTCGCTTTGGGAACCGCTTAGTTTAGATTATTAAGAATGGGTCTATATTTGTACCAAACCCGAGCGTTTTTTTTTGTGTCCAATTGAAAGCTTAAAAGGACGAACTGCATGTAAAATCCCGAATCTGGAACGCGCCTGTTCTCCACTACTGATAATGTAAATATAAAGGTAACAAAATCATGAACTTGCAAACATCCATTTGGCACCAGAATTTACTGTGGCGACCTATAGCCATCAGGGCTCACCAACCGAGACTTGGTTCTTGACTAAATATGATTAATTGTCTGATAATTGTCATTTTCAAATGTCATTTTGTGACTTATTTCTCAAAAGACAAGCTACACTCAAAACATGGCCAACGGCAGGATTATTTTTTACTGCGGACAACTAGTAATGCTAGTGTTGTAAAACACTGATGTATATATGTGGACAATTACCTTGCTCAGGCAAGTGTCGCAGATGAGACGAATCCTCGACTGCGAGTATAATCAGGCTGCGGTGTTCGAGCGTTCTTCGTGCTTTCAGTCCAAGGGTTCACATTCGTCTGACTTGCGTTTCCCGAGCCTTTCCCCGGCTTTCCCCGATTACGTCATACCCGCTGTGGTGATGCTGATTGGCTTGTTGGATTGGGACTCGCTAATTTACGGATGCAGTTTCACAACATCCTCCCCCGTTTTGAAGGATTCCGGACTATCCTGTTGAAAGCTAGAGGAAATACTTGTGGGCGTTCTGAAGAAGGACGAATACACGGACTAATGTGTGACCATTAAAACTCCTAAAACTGTAGTGATGACATTCGTGAACTAAACAGGCAACCTAGCCTAACTTCTGTGCACTCCTCAGAATCAGGGGGAATATCCCACCAACCCAAAGGGGGTAGAGTTACAATAATGAACAGCGGCAATACTGAATGGTAACAATATATACATGAACTCAACTTGTTACAACTCGTAACTCTGAATAATACTGGATAACATGATGAAACAATTCAGCCTGTTACAACTCGTAACCCTGGCTACGTGGAACCTTAAAACCATAAAAACTACCACCATGACAAACTTCCTGGTTACTACTCGTAACTGGACAACGGGAATATGAATACACACCGCAGGCATACTAATTGCATTTACACATCAGGCACAAAACACACGAGCTATGCCATGGCCACACTTGTAACTGAAAATCCACTTGATTTTACATACACCATCTGTAGCGACCTTCCCTCCATCCCAGGCAGAGGCAAAATGCCGCCATCCCAGGACAGCTTCCAGCCACTACAGTAACAAATTTAAAATGAATTTCAGGCACACAATACATATATATCACAATCGACTATTTCTGAGACTCTCCCTACCCCCAGAAGAACCGGAGGGCGTTCTGACGGGCCTGGAGGGCGATCAGTGTCGGCGGGAAGTTCCGGACTCGCGCGATCCGCTGTATGATGGGCCGTAAGGCGAATGGTGTCGGGCTTTGGTACCCCGCGTCGCTCTCCAGCAGCAAACGATGACCCTCCATGGCCTTAAGCATCTGGGTGGTAGGCTCTCCCGCGCGGAGAAGTGTCTTCCCTATGCCGAACCTGACGTTTGGGAAGGCTGAGGTCCACCGTTTGGCTGCGTTCACTGTTCCCGAAAAACAATGAAGATAGACGGGGTGCTGTCGTGGCAGGACATCCTGGAGGATCCGTAGACCGTCCGAGGTCGCTTGATCGGACCCAAATGCATCCCGGATGTGCAGCACCACTGGAAGCCGTTGCTCCAAGGCAATTTCCAGTACAGCTCGGAAATACTCCCGTTGGCGATTGTGCTCTTCCTCCTTTGTCTGCTGGAAGTAGTCGAGACCGATCTCTCCAATCCCAACACAGTCAGGCCGCGCCACGGCAAACCGCAGTTCTGCCCAGTGGACATCCGTCACCTCGTCCCGAGAGCGACCAACCACCGTCGGATGGTAGCCCAGTGTGAAACTCACACCAGACAACCAGACAACTCCACACCAGACAACTCCAGACGGGGCAGGAAGCGGGGCAGGTTGACGTGACCATCTCCTCCAAGGAACTTCTCGAGGTGAGCGTGAGCATCGATGGTGATAAGCTGCAGCCCGGGGATGACTGGCTGTATCGGCTGGATAATATCCGGCAAGCGGACCTGGCGTTCATCCAACGTGACAATCAGCTTGATCACGATTGACCAATGAGTCAGACAGGCGACAGAGCTCGGCGGGATCAGAGCAAACACCTCCATACGGTCCGGCCTCCCGTTCAGCATCTGAAAGCTGTGGAAGAGCTGCTGGTAGGACGGGGGAATGTTCTGCGACTGGTCGTCATTGTAGAGGCGCTGTTCGATCACCAGCTGGAGTAGGTCCGGCAGGGTAGAACAACAAAATTCCTGCTGGAGGAAGGTAAGCAAACCGTTCATTTGGCCTACCCATTGTGTCAGCCGTCGGTCGGTGAAGAAGTCCTCCTCTAAGTGGTCAGGTTTGGACTCGTGACAGGCAATCAAGAAGGCTCGGCTGAGTTCAGATTTCTGACACCGGAAGCAACAGTGGTCGGGCCGCACATACCAGGGCAGATGGCAGTCTATCAGATGACGCTTCATGGCCGCTTGAGTAGGCTCCTTGCAGATGGTGCACACCTTCAACTGTTTGACTTTGCCGTCGGCAGTGCGCTTCATGGAGGGTGGCCGGTCAGATGGCCCACGCAGACTGTCGGCACTAGCTGTTACCAGCCGAGTCTCCGAGGTTCCGGACAGGGCCGTTGACACCGACTCCTTGAGAAGAGTCTCGTCATAGTCGGGGATGAGTTCTGATTCATCAACGATCTCCATCTCTGCAAGTTCAAAACAGACAGTTAGGGAACCAGAGAGAAATTCTCACCAGTTCCAAAAACAAATAAAACATTGGAATACAAGTTAGGAAATCAGAAAGAAATTCTCACCGATTTCTGCGGAAATTTAGAATACACAATTTAGACGTTATCCGGAGTGACCAAATTCAGGGTTAGTTATTAAGTAACTTATCTAGAATTGTGTGATCCTACTGCTCGTAGTCCGCCAGGTATGCAGGTGGCCTGACCCTTCTTCCCGCTCTCGATTGGGTTGGCTCTTCAAATAGGCGAGTCAGGCCCCAGTCACCTTGGATCTCTGGTGTCTCTTGATCCCTTTGCCGGCCCCGACCTTGATTTCGGGGTCCATCTGGAACTTGTTCGAGTTCTAGATCTGGATCTGGTTGTTCGCATTCCGGATCTGGATCTTGGTCCAATGTTACCGAAGTTCCCCTGTCTCTTTCTTCACTCAGAAGCTGTTGACGCCTCCGCCGGACCCATAAAGGAACATCCCGGTCTTCGCAAATGCGTAACTGATCGTGATGGAGTATGGACTTCCTCTTTCGAGATTCCACCTCATAGAAGATAGGCGACACTACACGGGTCACCAGGAAGGGACCCACAAACACCGGCTGCAATTTCGCGCTCTGGCCCGGCTTGGTGGCACTGTCCAACTTGTAGACGAGGTCTCCGACCTCGAAGAGTCGTTCCCGCACACAAACGTCATACTGTTCCTTTTGGCGAACCAGTGACTTTTTAAGGACTTGTCGGGCAGATTCCTGAGCATCCTGCAGACGCTCGAGTAATTGCTTGACATAATCTGGTGGATCTTGTGTAGCTCGGTCTTGGATGCCGAAGATCTGAGATGCCAGGGAGATCTCTCGCCCCAGCATAAGCATATTTGGGGTGAACCCGGTGGTGCGGTTGACGGTTCCCCGGATAGCCATTCCAATGAGCGAGAGATGTTTGTCCCAATCCTTTTGGGTGCCTTTCAGATAACATCGTATTGTTTGCAGGATCGTCCGGTTGTAACGCTCCACCTGTCCATTTGCTGACGGACGATATGGCGTAGTTCGGGTCTTGGTAATCTCGAGGACTCGACACAGCTCAGCAAACAGCACCGACTGGAAATTACGACCCTGGTCACTATGGATGAAATGGGAATGCCGAATCTACAGATGAAATTGTCGATCAGTGCCTGACAAGTGATTTCAGCAGTTCGTTGTGGAACAGGGTAGAGCTCGACCCATTTTGTGTACTGATCGACGAGTACCAGGATGTAGCGATTACTGCAGTTGGACTCCACAAAAGGACCCATGAAGTCGAGGTGGACCACCATGAAAGGTGGTCAATGCAGCCTTCGCTTTCCTAGACGAACGCTTGTTGGTGTTGCATGTCTTGCAGGTCCGCACATACAGTTCAGAGTCACGCTGCATGAGATACCAGTAACAGGACGCTTGTAATCGAAGCAAGGTCTTGTGTTGCCCAAAATGTCCTGAAGATTTTACGTCATGGGCCAGGCGTAATGCCTCGCTTTCAACCCTTCAGGCACCACAAGCTTTCTGGTCACTCGATTAGCTTCTTCCCAGGAGTAGTACAGTGCACCGTCTACCAGAGACAGCTGGCGTCTCAAGTTCCACAAGTACTTTGTACCTCGCCCATACAGGGTCAGCTCGGCTTGATCAGACTCACGGAGCCAACTCATGATGGGCTCTAGTACGGGATCTTTTGATTGTAGTCCCTCTAGCTCTGTTGTCGTGTAGGCGGAGATGAGGGCAATCGGCTCCTGGCCCTCTGAGACACTGACCTCTCGAATCGCAAGGGGAACGACATCATCTACATCCTCGTGAAATCTCTTCCATTGGCTATGGACTTTGGAGCAATATTGACAACCCCCACAGGGCAGATGCTGCAGCTCAGCACCAGCCCGATAACAGTCACACTCCTTGTCTAGTGTTGGATAGCGGCTGAGGACATCAGCGTTGACGTGTAGACGACCACTCCTATGGGCGATGGTCATATCATATTGGCTCAACTCCTCGAGCCAACTAGCCAGTTGACCCTCCGGCCGCTTAAACCTCATTAGCCAGATCAAACTGTGATGATCCGTTCTGATGATGAAGGCACGTCCAAGCAAGTTATGGCGAAACTGCCTCGTGAATTTCACCACGGCTAACAGTTCTTTGCGTGTCGTGCAATACTTGCGTTGAGCTGGGTCGAGAGAATTAGCCGCATAGGCGATGGTTCGCTCCTTGCCATCTTGGACTTGGGAAAGTTCAGCGCCTATGGCATAGTCGGAGGCATCCGTATCCAGGATGAACTGTTCTTCAGAGTTGGGAAACGCCAACACAGGTGCCGTCAAAGCCAGGTGTTTGAGACGGTCAAAGGCCTCCTGGTGAGCCGCACTCCAGATGAACGAAACTTTCTTGGAAGTGAGCTGGTACAGCAGATCAGTCAGCTGGGAGTAGCGTGGTATGATAGTTCATAAATCCAAGAAAGGATTCGAGGTCCATCTAGGTCTTGGGCGCTTCCCAATTCCGTATGGCTTCCAGCTTCTGATCAGATATCCGCATACCTTCCCCACTGACGTGTCGGCCCAAAAAGTCAACAGATGTTTGAAAAAGTTCACATTTCCGGGGTTTCAGCTTTAGTTGGAACTGCTGCATCCATTGGAAAACCATTTCCAGGTTCTGGATGTTGTCCTCGGAGGAGCTTCCCAGGACGATAATATCATCCAAATAGGCTAACACCTGCTTCCATTCCAACCCTCGTAAAACCAGTGTCATGACCCTCATGAAAGTTGCTGGGGCATTGCACAGGCCGAAGACCATTCTCACATGTTCGAACAGCCCGTCGCGAGTGATGAAGGCAGTTTTGGCCTGGTCTTCTGGACGAATCTGGATCTGCCAGTACCCTGACGCCAGGTCGAGAGTACTAAAGTATTTGGCCCCGTAGAGCGTGTCCATGCACTGGTCGATTCTCGGCAATGGAAAGGAGTCTTTGATGGTCTTAGTGTTGAGGCCCCGGTAGTCTATACAATAGCGTACCGAGCCGTCTTTTTTCCGGATTAGCACTGGAGCTGACGCCCACTCTGAGTTGCAGGGTTGAATGACGCCGAATTCCAACATTTTCTTCAATTGGCCTTGTTCCTCATTTCGAACCCAAGTGGCGTTCTCCGCATTCTTTCTCTGACTGGAGGCGTTCCATCGGTGACAATGCTATGTTCCACAGCCGTGAAATTGCCCAGGTCAAAATCGTCTCATGCAAATGCACTGGCATATGTATTCAGCAGTTGACGTGCCTGCTCTTTCTGGGTTGACGTCAGGAGTGTGGTACTCTTTTCATAGAGACCACGAAGGTGCTCAGGTAGCTCTCCAGTTGAATCTTGGGAGACCTGTTGGATTTCTGCCGAAAACTCGGTCTTGTCCTCAATCCGAGGGTCTTCCAAGTCGAAAGCTGTGCCAATCAGTTGCTTGTGACGCAGTGTGATGTAGCGATCTGTTACATTCATCACACAAACTGGCACATCCCTGTTGTTATCTACGACCAGTTTCGGAATTAATAGTCCATCTGTGACCATGACAGTTTCTATGATCAGCCCGTCCTGCTGGACTGTAGGACCTGACACAAAACAGTTTACTCTCCGGACGCTGTTAGGTGCAATCACAGTTCGTTTTTTCATCAATACTTGTCGAACCAGGTGTTTGTTTTGATGACGGTCAAACTGTGACATCGCTGGGATAACCTCCACAGGAATGACCATGACATTACTGTTGAAGTCAATGATACATTCATGACGATGTAGAAAATCATGTCCTAGCAGCATGTCGTCCTCTATGTTGGCGCCAATGAGATCAGTGCGGATAACCTTGGTTCCCAGCTGTATCGGCACATTCCGGAACACGATCCCTCCTTCCTTCTTTCCAGAGGCTCCCGTTAATCGGATGTGTTCACCACTCTGCCTTAGTTTAAGCTTGTCTGCGACCGCCGGTTTGATGAGAGTTACCTCTGCAGCCGTGTCAACGATCGCTTCCAGCTGGGATCCTTCAATGACCACTGGCACCAACATATTCCAGGGCTTGCTTTTTGTGTTCCCGGGTTCCCTTCCATTACTTTCCTTGTTTTCCATCAGAGCTCCAGTTTCATCCTGTCGATGTACATCCTGATCCACGAACAAAGCAGAAGGAGAATCCCGCCACTCCGAACATGGATCCTGGTGCTTCGGATTAACTCTTTCTCTGACTTGTCCTGGGTGATCCACAATTGGCACAGAGGGAAAATCCCACTGTTCCGCACATGGATCCTGCTGTTCTGAACTTGGTGAGTCGTCACCTGCCCGGCTGGGTACGGGACCAGTTTGAACCCCAGGATCAGTTGACAAAACAGAGGGAGCATCCCACCGCATCGACAACTGACCCAGACATTCAGAATCGGCCAGCTCTTCTGTCGCTGGGATTGGGCCCTGCTGAGAGTAGGTTGACGATCGCCATACTTCGTCAACCCGTTGGAGTTTGACGCCTGGTTTGAGTGAGTAGGCGAGGCACCTGCACGGTATCGGTTGGGACAGTCTCGGTTAAGATGAGGGCCTCCACAGACATAACAACCTCTGTCATTGTTCTGAGCAGAAGATGACGCTGAAGCTGGACTTCTAAGCCTCCTGGGTGAAAATTGTTTATCACAATCCCGTGCAAAGTGATTTCCACCACATCGGAAACATCCTGTTCCGGCCCGAGATGTGGGTGGTGGTGACCTAGTAGGTCGGTTAGGTGACAGAGCCTGCTGGTATCGCTGTGGTGATGACGAGCGATCTTGTAGAGATCTTGATCTGGGATCCTTGCTTGGGCAATTTGATGCGAAATGCCCAGGGTTTCCACACCTGAAACAAACATCCTTGGTGGCTGACGAGTCGGTGTGGACTCTCGGGTGCTGTTTTCACGCCGATCTATTAGTAGATCACAGAGACGCTCCACAAGCGTGTTGAGATCAGATTGTTGAGATCGCTGAGGCGAGACAGCCCGAATGGTTCTGGATTCTGGTGAGTAACCTGGGTCTTCAAAGGTTACTTGACGAGCAGGGTGATGCTTGCCATGATTGAAGGTCTTCTGATTTTGCAGAAAGCTCTTCACATGTTTCAGTGCCTTACTGATGTTCCGAGGATTCTTCTCGGCGGCTCTGAAGGCTGCGGCCTTTTCCTTGCACCCTCTGAGGAAGCATTCTACGGCCAAGGGGTTTATCATGTTGTTGGGAGCATTCGGATACCCATCAACAACAAGTCGGTAGACTCGATCCGCAAATTCATCAAGATCCTCCCCTTCTTCTTGCAACGTTGAAGTCAGCTGCTTCCTGACCAGTGAGGCTGGGTCTTTCTGGCCATATCTTTTCTTCAGGGCCTTGATCAACTCACCGTATGGCTTCCTACCCAGAGATGACCTTGACTGTAGGAACTCGATTGCTTTGTCCCGCAGACAGAGAAGCAATTTCTCCTTCTTAGTTTTGTTCCCCCAGCGGTACATCTTTGCCATACGTTTAAATTGGAAGTAGAAGCTACTCCAATTCTTGGATTCGCCATGGAATGTAGCGAGTTTTGGTGTAGGGTCTTTGCTGCCTCTACGCTGCTGCGGCTCCCCCTCGCTATCATCATCACTGGTTTCGTCCGAATCCAAATAATCATCTTCACTCTCACTGCTGTCTGACTCAGAGCTGGATCTCAGCTTTCTCCGTTTGAGCTTGGGAGAGAGTGGCTCCTGCCCGTGGTCAGCACGCGGCTGTCTTTCCTTTGGGAGATCTTGCCACTCCAAGTGTCTTGGATTGACTGGCTTGGTCGATGTTTTCCCCAAACCCTGTGTTTCCTGTTGAAGACCAGCCGTCTTCCGTTGCTTGGTGACAGACTTTACCTTCTCGGCCCTTGGTTTTGCACCAGCATACACTCCATCTTCTGGGAATCCTAGACGGCTCACGTAGCGCTCATGATCCGACAATGGCTTAATGTCACGACTAATCTCTCGCTCTAGCATGGATTCCATCTTCCATTGCTTCCCAGGAGCAGAATCCGGCTGGATGTTCGAGAAGTTGTGTTCATCTGCCTCATACTCTCCAAATTTAGCTGGTTGTTGCTGCCTCTTATGTGATGTAGGCAGAGACCAGTTTGGCTGCGACTGAGGCACCGGAAATGGTGGTTGTTGAGTGACTTGTGGTGGCGGCTGGAAACGGAGAGATTTAATCAGGTCGGTCATGTCGGTCCTGAGCTGTTTCATTTCATTCGACAGCTTATCGAATCCTTTTGTCGTCTCATCCCTCAGCTGATGTAGTTCCGCCTTTGTAGCATACTGCTGGTCCATTTCAGATGCTATACCTGTAGTCATTCCTGATGATTCATCACTAGCAGACGTACCTTCTGGAATAGGTCGGAGGACACCAGATGCCATCAACTCGGTGAAGTGTCGACTGGGCAAATTGGTTACAGTAACCAATTGCAACAGATCAATTTCCTTGTCGGGAGACTGGCTTTTAGCTATCTCTCTAGCTTTTTGTTTCCCAATCTGAGGCAACTTCTGAAGTTCCTCCACTGAAGCCTTATTTATATCCATGCTCACAATGTCCCCTACCACAGCTACAATAATTGTAATTATCAACCTGTTTGATCTTTATCTACGAGGTTACAATAGGAATTCACCTATACCGATTTTATAATTATTATACACTAGTTACTGTATATTTATATCCAAATTACCTATTGTAAATTACAATAATTCTTTTAGTGACTGTAACAATTACATACAATAGATATATAATGAATAGTCTGGTTTAACTGTTTACACCAATATCAATATTGAAACACACGAATATGGATTCACTTATAAATACCAATAACTTTAATAACATACACGTGATGTAAGCTCGAGTACGTGTCAAAATACAGTGACCGTTTACATTAACATACAATCGATAAATACATGCAAATACTGAATATAATCAATACATATACAATACAATCAATACACAAAATTCTTGAGTTTATAACTCGATAAATATCACAAGCAAGCAATAAATAATACAATACACAAATAAATATCACATCACATGCGAGACAATTATTACATAACCACAATTTGATATTACAATGACAACGTAGTATAATACTAATCTTGTTTAGTATTAGTACCACTTAAGTAAGCGATTTGGTCACTGTTGATGATTCAACAATTGTTTGTTTTCACTTGAGGTGTGCGGGATACCAATGTCAGCGAATAATTATGATGGGTTCAAAGAATTACACATATAAATTATATGACGACAATTTCACAACAGATCCACTTAATTTGTCACTAATTGTGGCAAGCAATAATTTTGAACTGTATGTTATCACCACTTACTGGTCACGAAATCAATGTAAGTATCAGAGTGCATCTCACACCACACCTAAATTAACAAGTGACCCGAAATTGTTTATTTGGAAAGTAGCAAAGTCCACAAAATACAATTACCAATGAATCTGTTGGGAAAAGTACACAAATAATATTTGACCAGTATATTGCAGAATGAATATGATGTAAATCTAGTTATGAGCTAAATGTATAGGTACTTGTGTCAATCAATCTATGATTACCGCGAAAATAATCAGAAATTTAGCAAAGTAATAACTATTTACTGACGTATTGTAATATGTATGGTTACAACATTTTCACAACAGACACATTTCGGTATTTATCACGAATCGTGACAATATAGAATGATTTGCAATAAATTATCAGTCACTTGGTTGAATTAATACTAGAGTGTAAGTCACACCAACTTTAAATCAGTAAATGACCAAACACAATTCTATAAGCCGTGAAAATTTATACGGATTTATCAATGAGTCTGTTGGAATAATACACGCACAAGTTGTTAACTGTATGTCCAAACTTGGTGATTGTAATCTAATCAAAACTGTCAACTAATTCCTATTACTGTGATTGTAATGTTATTGAATAGGAAGGACAACTTACAAAGTCAAATTTGTAAACAGTATTGAATACACACGATATTGGATTTGAAATGGATATGGTAAAGTCTACACGGTACTGTGAAAAATTTCAATACATGCGCTCACACTGGTGACCTAGTTTTAATCCGCATGTGGAAATCACACCTGCGGTCAATCATGCGTGAAGCAAAAAATGTCTGTCCGGAATTTTTACGAATTTTCAATCCGATGACAATCTGGTTTTCCAGGCGAAATATACACTTTTATTCTGACACCAATGTTGTAAAACACTGATGTATATATGTGGACAATTACCTTGCTCAGGCAAGTGTCGCAGATGAGACGAATCCTCGGCTGCGAGTAGAATCAGGCTGTGGTGTGCGAGCGTTCTTCGTGCTTTCAGTACGAAGTTCCTCTATGTTTTGTAATAAACATAATAACGCTGTAATTACAGCGTAATAACGCTCTAATACAGCGTAATAACGCTGTAATTAGAGCGTAATTACGCTGTAAATTAGAGCGTAATTACGCTATAAATTAGAGCGTTATAACGCTGTAATAGAGCGTTATAACGCTGTAATAGAGCGTAATAATGCTCTAATTTACAGCGTAATTACGCTCTAATTTACAGCGTTAATACGCTGTATTAGAGCGTTATCACGCTGTATCAGAGCGTAATTTCGCTGATGCTGATTGGCTTGTTGGATTGGGACTCGCTAATTTACGGATGCAGTTTCACAACACTAGTAAAGCTCACTGGTGAGTTGCGCCCGGGTGCACCAAATCCGCCTATTATATTCCTCTCGCAGAAATTCAAGTCGTATATGCATCTATTATTGGATGGTCACACAGCAAAGTACGGAAGCTCATATTCGCCACATAGAGGAACATAAATTTTTTCAGAGCGTAATAACGCTCTAATTACAGTGTAATAACGCTGTAATACAGCGTTATAACACTCTAATTTACAGCCTTATAACGCTCTAATTTAGAGCCTTATTACGCTCTAAATTAAACCGTTCATCTTCCTATCATATTCCCATTGTCGTGATTTGTAATAAACATATCTAGATCAGAGTAATTTTAGATTTCCCTAAATATGCTTGAGCTGATGAACCAGCAGGTCCGATGATGTCTCTTGCAGTGTAAATTAGAGCGTTATTACGCTGTAATTTAGAGCGTTTTTACGCTGTAATTTAGAGCGTTATTACACTGTATTAGAGCGTTATAACGCTGTAAATTAGAGCGTAATTACGCTGGAAATTACAGCATAATAACGCTCTGATACAGCGTAATAACGCTGTAATTAGAGCGTAATTACGCTGTAAATTAGAGCGTAATTACGCTATAAATTAGAGCGTTATAACGCTGTAATAGAGCGTTAAAACGCTGTAATAGAGCGTAATAATGCTCTAATTTACAGCGTAATTACGCTCTAATTCACAGCGTTAATACGCTGTATCAGAGCGTAATTTCGCTGTAAATTACAGCGTTATTACGCTGTAAATTAGAGCGCTATTATGCTGTAAATTAGAGCGTTATTACTTTGTATTACAGCGTTATAACGCTGTATTACAGCGCTGTAAAGAAAAAAGTGCATTCCTCCATCTGGCGAATATGAGCCAGCGTAGTAAAGCGTACATACCAACAACAACTTGTTTGTAACGCTGAAGATACTACGCGTTGTTTGCTGGCGCGTGTAAAAGTGATATCTATAATCATCAATTTGTACAATCGCTGTGATACTGTTTTTAGAACCATGTCTCGGTTCATCATCCATGGATATACACATCTCTGTTAATGAAGTTTCAGGAAGAAGGGTTGGGTAGTCTTGCTGATTTTGTTACCTTTATGTTTACATTATAAATGAATGGGAGAGCGGCTCACTACAGTGTTTGGTTTGTTACCCGCATTCAATCCTCAATCGACTATAATTTTTGGCGGACCAAAAGAAGGGCAGCGAGATAATTTGATCCATGTTTGTGTATTTCAGTGCATATTTGAAACACTTTTGACCTTTTATACGTTGAATAAATCCCATCAGATTAACATCATACTCGTACGGTGAACGAATTTCATGAGAAAATAATTCTCATATGTTGGGATATTATCTCACGAAAACAACGTTTCGTGCAAACAGCAAACAGCAATCTTCGCACATATCTCTACAATATTTGAACCTACTTTCGATTGTCTTATCAAAATTTTATTTGGATGTATACTATTTTTATGTTTATATTGTTGATGATAATGGATTCTAAGTGCAACCGACAGCATATCATGTCTCAAGTCTCTCAAGGTCACGAGGTTGTCTGTGTTCCTTGGTACATGTAGTCCTCAGGAAGCAGCGAGTTATTGCTTCTTTCATTGTCAGTGACAGTATAACGACTTTGGAGGAATATGTCAGGCAAATGTAAGAAAAAAGGATACTGTTGCACGTTGACCAAGCTTAACAACGACATCAAAGCCCCTCATTAAATCCTCGCTCTCGCTTCTTGGCAGTGACGACTTTTATGTGTTGGTATTCACGTATTCCCTCCATGAAACGCTCATTGAAAAGTTCATACTTTTTTCTTCGTTCTTCCTTCATTGTTTTCAGCAACCTTTGTCTGATGGTATGCTCATGGTATAGAAGAAGTGAATATCACATGCAGTTACTGAGCACTAGCGATTTGTATTATAATGCATGTCATCAGTTGGTTTCATCATTCGGTTGAAATAATAGACACTGCTGGTACAAAAAGGATTGTTTTTTTACGACAACCATTGGATCATAATGCTTGACCATTACAAATGCAATATACCGTCAACATGCACCTGAAAATATCAAAATATTCTCGTGTCACAATCAGTTACATTGCGCCTGCTCTGTTTCATTTGTCGACCAATTAAACTAATAGGTGACTGAATCAACAAAATGTTTACATCACTATCAACCACTACCAACACATTGTCTATGTCAACAATCAAAGAGCAGTATTAACTAACAATTAATATTTATTAACCATAGCATTATCGAACCTTGAAGGATTCAAAGTATGCCCATAGACTATAGATGTAAATAATATAAGAACTACATGGACAATCTCAGAAAATATTAAATGTACCCCTTAGATGACTTATTCTAAATTCAATCAAGTAATAATGGAAAATGTACAGTGACTCTTGGGAAAATTATAAAAAAATACCATATACCGAATTTGTTAAAATGTTGAAACATCTAAACACAACTAATCAAATTTTTCTAGGACCGATCAACCAGAGCATAAATATGTCAGAAATATGGGACTTTTGCATATACACTATTCTTCAAAATGTTTATATATTTACACATTGTATTTCATACACTTTTGCATATTCATTTGCGTGTGCAACTGCAAAGAATCCATTCGATGCACGGTTAGTTCATTCGTTCAGTTCATTCATTCATTTATTCATTCACTCATTCATAAAAAGACATCCGCACTGGGGTCGCGAGGGGCAAAGACTGTGCAATATCTAGATGGAGCAGACATAATATTGCTAAACAGCTGATAAAAACCTTTTTAGAAATCTAGAGCAAACCATGTAAAGTACGTGTATAATGAATGAGTTCTCAGTTACAGGCCAGAGGGCTACTACAATATTATGTACTGCAATGTTGCTATATCATAGACGTATTCCTGTGAAGGCGAGTCATTGTCTAGGGTTCTTGATTTATCCCTTCAACACGACTCCTGATTAGTTTCTTCAATTTTCGCTTCCATGTTATTTGGGGAAATCACCACAGAAAATTGAAGCCAAGTACACCTTGCTATTGTCCTGGGCGTCATACATCGGTAGATATTCCAATTTCGCCCTAGACAAGTTGTCTTGTCCGCCACGTGCAATGTCCAGCAGCCCATCCCTCTCTCCAGTCGTTGTTCTTTGGTCTGCTAGTTGCATTGAATGACCTGAGTGACAAAGAAAGCGAAAATGAATGAAAGTACTACACTCACCTTGGGAACTGCTTAATTTGGATTACCAAACAATGGGCATTCGTGCTGCCAGGCAAAGAAAGTCACACAAATCCCGAGCAGTCCTTTGTGTCCAATTCAAAGCTTATTTGCTCAAATAAGCTTTGGCTGACTATGTGATGAACACCAAGATACCTTGATGTTTATTCTGCATATTTTATTTCACATTTTTCCCACTTCTTTCTTTGTGAGTGTATGATTCTCATGCTCCATCTAAGTGGAAACTGAATTTCATGTGATTTTTCGAATGGAGAACGGTAATCTCATACATGACTGTAAGGCGAACAAAATTACGGAAAAACAATCATCTGGTGCGTGTATGGTAAACGGAGGACACATTTCATTGACATTTGGATATCTTGCAAATCAGTGACTAGTGTTTATAATATGGCATATGTGATGCCGTTCTGCAGAGCTTCCAGCGTATAAAGTGGAGGAGAATAGATTTCGAATGTAACACGCAATATGATATGAAATAAGTCTTTCAAGGTCGTGAGGTAACCATGAGCTTGCACAAGCTAGCATGTTGTTATTCGATTGGCTTTCACAGTATAAACGGCTTATCTATGAAAGGTGAAGCAATCTTGAAAGCAAAGTGTTGTCATACACGTGTCACGTATGAATTCAAATAGCAGTTTCTCTCATACATATGTGGTGAATAAACTCCAGAAGCATATTTATCTCATACATGCATACCGGGCGAATTTGACTAGCAAAGATTTTGGAAAACAAATTGTGGCGTCATCTTGCCAATATGTTCAAGCTACTTTTGATTGCCTTATCTAAACGTCCACAATATGTCGATTTCATTTCTCCAAGTGTACATGGTGAACGATAATGGATTCTAAATGCAACAGGTATCATATCATGCATCAAGTCTCTCAAGGCCAAGAGGTTTTCTTCGTACATGCAATCCTGAGGAAGCAGCGAGATATTGTTTCTTTCATTGTCAGTATAAGCGACTCCTGATGAAAATTTCAGATAAATGTAAAAATGGGATATGTTGCACATTCACAAAGCATAATAAGGACATGAAAGGCCCTCATTAAATCCTTGCTCCATAGCTGAGGCAACTTTTATGTGCGAGTATTCACGTATTGCCTCAGTCCATGCAATGCTCATTGAAAAGTTCAGACTTTTTTCCGTCCCTTTTGTTCATTGTTTTCTGCACTCTTTGTCTGTTTGCATTCTCTTGATGTGAAAGAAGTGTGAATCACAATGCAATTACTGAGTATTGGTAAGTTGTACTATAAAGAAAGCTACTTCAGAGGTATTGTAAGGTAACTGTGTTGAGTATGGACTGTAATGTTACTGAAAGCAGGAGACAGGTACTGTAGAAGGCAGTGCACATTATTTCTGTCAACGCAGGCTTCTAAACTTCAATTTCCACTTCACTTTAACTGAGAAAATCAGAAAACGAAGCCAAGTACTACTCGCTTTTTTCCTTGTGTCGTACATCGGCGGAGTTCCCCTGTTTGTCCCAGGAATGTGACAGTTCTCTGTGCAATGTATAGCCGCTCGTCCTTGTGTCCAGTCGTAGTTCTCCGGTCCAGGAGTTGCATTGAATGGCAAAGTCCTTGGGAACAGCTTAATTTGGATGACCAAACAAGGGGATCTATTGTGTTGCCGGACAAAGGAAGAAACACGAATCCCGAACAGTCCTTTATGTTCAATTTGAAAGACTATTCACCGTTATTTTTGGCGGACCATGAGAAGGGAAACAATATATGTTGGTGCATGTGTTGCTATTTCACTGCGCATTTAATCTACGATGAGTTTGTTGATTGGATGAATCTCTCAACCCATCTGAAATAAATCGAATTTCGCTTCACA
Organism: Terebella lapidaria; assembly: GCA_949152475.1. Taxonomy (NCBI): domain Eukaryota; kingdom Metazoa; phylum Annelida; class Polychaeta; order Terebellida; family Terebellidae; genus Terebella; species Terebella lapidaria. The sequence goes on along the minus strand of OX424557.1, from coordinate 43,940,741 downwards.
ATGTCATGTTATTGTTTGTCGAATGCGTGTGCTATACAGCATGTCATACCTGTACATTGGAAATATTTCACGGACAAAATTCATCATGAATAAATTCCACGAGAACATTCATGTCATGGTGAATACGTGTCATGAGCAAATTCATCTACCTCTTGTAACGTGATACAAATCTATGTTAGACATGTATGTTGATCATGTACGTTCCTTTAAACCAAGTATGGCGAACTTTTGTTTTTCACAGAATAAGTACATTCTACACATTTTACGTGTAAATTGTTCAAATAACCTTAGGAGCAAGTTCATCTCATAAATATATGGGAAACTCATTTCTCCAGCAGATGTAATTTCACGAGCAGATGTAATTATTGTTGAACGAATTTCACGCACCAAATTATCCCACGTACACGTGTTTGAGCGAATTTCATGAGCAGGTCATCTCAAACAGGTTTGATGACCGATTTCAAGAGAAAAGGTATTTCATGCATGCATGATGACATATTTTAATGAGCACATTCAAATCTTGTAAAAGCATCAAAAGTATACTTAGTATTATTTTATATGTCACATCTGTCGATATCATTTAGGAGCGCATCCAATGTACTCAACCACAAGTCAAACATAACGACTACGGCTATCAGCCACACGCAAAGATGCTATATTCGTGCATTAGGCAGGTAATGTTATATGTCTTCAACGTAACTCGGTATGATTGGTACCTTCAACTTTCGTTATAATGCATCTCGCCCTTACTGAGAAAATATCCAGAAAAGAACAAAGCCAAGTAAATAGCTATTCTTACCTCGGCTGATATCCCAAGGCCCTAGGCATTTTGTTGTGTCCGCTCTGGGTGCTGGCCAGCCTCACGTCATCGTCTCTATTCACCGTTCTCCGGTCCACAAGCTAAGGTGAATGACCAAGTTCTACTTCCACCTTGTAAACTGCTCAATTTAGATCATTAAAGAACGGGATCTCTTGTGCTGCCAGTCAAAGGAAGAAACACGAATCTCGTCCAAACCTTTGTGTCCAATTGTGTCCAAAATGACACGAGAAACACATGAAGATAATTTGACGCTTGTGTTGCTTATTTAATTGCGTACTTACCCATCGCCCCCCAGGGCTGATATTGAAATTCGCTTCATACTGTGTTAATGGTGATTATACAGTATGGTCCATGAATTTTACGAAGTTTTTTTTTTCTCGCGTGCTTAAATAATTCCACAATATATTGATATGTCGCAAAACATCAAGCTCAAGTTTTCTCAATATTTTAACCTGCTATTGAAAATATAAATTTTTATTGCATGAAATACTGTGCTACAGTGAAATAAAGCTATTAACGAAAATTGTGCAATCAATACTTAAATGTATCAATATAACTTTTTGGCCATTGTTTGTTATATTGCATGACGTTGCATACGCTTTGAAGAAGTAAGAACGCATGCCTATCAAACCCCTCAATCATTTGAGCGCCCACTGTATGTGATAAGTACAATCAAACAATCCTTGTCAATTGATCTGTAAACTTGTAAACGGAATTCCTTTTCGAGTCGCCGAGGCTCATCGAGCAGGAAGTTCCATAGGCTCGTTCAAAAATCTAATATCAAACCACACTTCATTTACAATCCTTGGTGCATATAACATTTACATATGCTCATGTTAATTCGGAAAGCATCGAGCCTTCAACACAGGAGGAATGGATTGCTAGTGCAACTTGCATAATATGACAATAATGTATTATAGTTGTCGACATTTCTCGTTAATCATATGCACGCACCTACTTGTTGTCTTTTCGTTGTCAGTGAAAGTATAAACGACTTTTTGCCCATTCACGAAGCTTAACAAGAACATAGAAGTCCCTCATTAAATCCTCGGCAACGCCGTGTACGTGGCTCTATCCAAGTGTTCTTTCCAATGGTCACTCGCTGGAAGTTCAAAGACTTGTTTCTTCCCCTTCGTGCTTTGTTTCTGCAATGTAGGTGCGTTGGTATTCTCTCATTGCAAAAGGACCGTCAACCACTTTGCAATCACCACGCATTAGTGAGTTGTATTAAATAGCATAATATGGGATAGTTGATTTAACCATTCAATTGAAAGGATAGACACAATGATATTATTATACAGGCATGGTTTTTTCATCAATTTATTGCGGAAATGAGGCTTGACATATATAAAGTGAATTTTTTTTACAATGAGATGTGAGAGCTACTTATCTAGGGATATTTTAGGAAAAATTATGGGATCCTAATGTGTTACAGGAATATCAGCCATGCAATATACCGTCAACATATAATCGTAAGACAAAACCTATTTGTGTGTTACTTAATACAATCTATAAAGCCACCAAGTCCAAGCGTTATTTTGCACAGGTCTCCTTGTTACATAACTGGAATCAGTTATAGACTAATTAAACTAGACGACGATTAAATCAAATAAATTCTAGCATCAGCATCAACCATTATCGGTACACATAATGTACGTGGCAGTTCTGACACCATTAAACTCTGATACAATGCTTGTAATACTGTAATATGATTCATCTATTTTCTATGGACGAAATGTATTTACTCTCTCAGTCAAAATGTGAAAAATCTGAAATTTTAAAATTTTAAATATGAAATTATGGTAATTTTTTTTTACCAGAAAATACCTGCAAAATCAGTTTTGGTCATTCTTACTCAACTAAACTGAGTGTGCACATCTCATAATCGTTGACGAGTCTTTATTGTCCCCAGTATTGGGTTGACTAAGTTAAATTGATTGATATATCAACACTTGGATATATCGTGCAAGCTCCATGTATTATCACCATAGCTTTCATATTGTTTACGTGTGTTACATGTTGTTCACTTGCAGATGTTTTTTCTGCACTCGTCTGATTTGCAACGTCTTTCTCACGCACGATTTCAATCACGCGAGTGACTGCAATTGACCTTGAGGCGATTTCACAAAGACCAATCTACGGCGGCCCAATGCTGCCATTATTCATGCCTGAGTTAAAAGTAGTTTTGAAATCAGTTTCATAGTTAGTAAACATTTATTTTCAGTTATGAAACTAGTTTCTAGCAAGGCACAAACCCTTTACACCCGGCACAAAGGTTTTTAGCAGCGTGCAAACCTTTCTAGCATGGCGCAAACCTTTCTAGCACGGCACAAACCTTTATAACAGGGCGTAAACCTTTATAACACGGCACAAACCTTTTTAACTTGGCGCAAACCTTTTTAGCATGGCACAAACCTTTTTGGCATGGCACAAACCTTTATAACACGGCACAAACCTTTATAGCAGGGCGCAAACCTTTTTAACATGGCGCAAACCTTTATAACAGGGCACAAACCTTTTTGACACGGCACAAACCTTTATAGCAGGGCACAAACCTTTTTAACACGGCACAAACCTTTGTAACACGGCACAAACATTTATAGCAAGGCACAAACCTTTATAACACGGCACAAACCTTTATAGCAGGGCACAAACCATTATAGCAGGGCATAAACCTTTTTAGCAGGGTGCAAACCTTTCTAGCATGGCGCAAACCTTTCCAGCACGGCACAAACCTCTATAACAGGGCATAAACCTTTATAGCACCGCACAAACCTTTTTAACTTGACGCAAACCTTTTTAGCACGGCACAAACCTTTTTGGCATGGCACAAACCTTTATAACACGGCACAAACCTTTATAGCACGGCGCAAACCTTTATAACATGGCACAAACCTTTATAGCAGGGCATAAACCTTTTTAGCAGGGCGCGAACCTTTATAGCACGGCACAAACCTTTACAGCGGGGCATAAACCTTTGTAGCATGGCACAAACCCCATGTTGTAAAGGTTTGTGCTGTGATAGATAGGTTTGTGTCATGCTAGAAACTAGTTTCATAACTGAAAAAAACTGTTTACTAACTAGGAAACTAATTTCAAACCTCTTCTGTTATAAAGGTTTGGGCCCTGCTATATAGGTTTGCGCCGTGCTAAAAAGGTTTGTGCCCCGTTATAAAGATTTAGGCCCTGTTATAAAGGTTTGTGCTGTGTTTAAAAGGTTTGTGCCTCGTTTTAAAGGTTTATGCCCTGCTATAAAGGTTTGTGCCGTGTTAAAAAGGTTTGTGTCCTGCTATAAAAGTTTGTGCCGTGTTGAAAAGGTTTGTGCCTTGTTAAAAAGGTTTGTGCCGTGTTAAAAAGGTTTGTGCCCTGTTATAAAGGTTTGTGCCGTGTTAAAAAGGTTTGTGCCCTATTATAAAGGTTTGCGCCATGTTAAAAACGTTTGTGCCCTGTTATAAAGGTTTGAGCCGTATTTAAAAACGTTTGTGCCCTGTTATAAAGGTTTGTGCCCTGCTATAAAGGTTTGTGCCGTGTTGAAAAGGTTTGTGCCTTGTTAAAAAGGTTTGTGCCGTGTTAAAAAGGTTTGTGCCCTGTTATAAAGGTTTGTGCCGTGTTAAAAAGGTTTGTGCCCTGTTATAAAGGTTTGCGCCATGTTAAAAAGGTTTGCGCCCTGCTATAAAGGTTTGTGCCGTGTTATAAAGGTTTGTGCCATGCTAAAAAGGTTTGTGCCGTGCTAAAAAGGTTTGCGCCAAGTTAAAAAGGTTTGTGCCGTGTTATAAAGGTTTATGACCTGTTATAAAGGTTTGTGCCGTGTTAAAAAGGTTTGTGCCCTGCTATAAAGGTTTGTGCCATGTTAATAAGGTTTGCGCCCTGTTATAAAGGTTTGTGCCGTGTTATAAAGGTCTGTGCCATGCTAAAAAGGTTTGTGCCGTGCTCAAAAGGTTTGCGCCAAGTTAAAAAGGTTTGTGCCGTGTTATAAAGGTTTGTGCCGTGCTAAAAAAGGTTTGCGCCAAGTTAAAAAGGTTTGCGCCAAGTTAAAAAGGTTTATACCCTGCTATAAAGGTTTGTGCCGTGTTAAAAAGGTTTGTGCCCTGTTATAAAGGTTTGCGCCATGTTAAAAAGGTTTGCGCCCTGCTATAAAGGTTTGTGCCGTGCTAAAAAGGTTTACGCCAAGTTAAAAAGGTTTGTACCGTGTTATAAAGGTTTATGCCCTGTTATAAAGGTTTGTGCCGTGCTAGAAAGGTTTGCGCCATGCTAGAAAGGTTTGCACCCTGCTAAAAACGTTTGTGCCGGGTGTAAAGGGTTTGTGCCTTGCTAGAAACTAGTTTCATAACTGAAAATAACTGTTTACTAACTATGAAACTGATTTCAAAACTACTCTTAGCTCAGGTATGAATAATGGCAGCATTGGGCCGCCGTACCAATCTGACAATTCTAGGTTGTTTGGCAAAAATTCTCTCGACTCGAGTATTATCCTAACCCTGCTTACAAGACAAGAAGACGAGTCACGCATAAAATGACTTGTATCAATCCTTCACGAATCTTTCAGTTTTTTTCATATCGTTTAGACGTCATCGGGGTTTGCAGCACAAATAAATGAACAAATGAAGCTAAATTTAATCTAATCAGCAAATTTGACCAACGATTGCGCATACAAATCCAGCCGGATGGAAACATAAACTCCATGCGATGACATACAGTTGTACGACATGACGGTGATATTAAATGGCTTGAAAGACTACATGGGTAGAGAATATCAATCTACACTAACACGACTAGTGTATATGTGTGCCTTAGAATTTGGTACAATATACCTCAAAATAAAAATGTGAAAATTTACGAACATGCGTACTCGATCTGGAATATATACTATGTATTTATGGAAACTCACAATAAGTGACATATTGTGACATATAACAACTCATATAAATAGAAGGAATTGTATGGATATTCAACTTGGATGACTTGAGGTACAAACATACAGATTGGACACACGTGCTTTACACATGTATTTGAAGCATAAAACAACATGTTTTCAATTGTGGTAAAGTGTAAAACATCCTCACGATATTTTCAGTTTGGGAAATTTCACGTAGGTTTTATTGTTGAATAACAAGGATTTTGCTATTTCCTCATATCTATAATGATGACATCGATGAGACAGTGATGAAGGGAACATGAACAAACTCTCGTCACAAAGAAAATATAACCCAGCAATGTCCGCAATGGCGTGGGCAACCTGGGACGACCATTCTGGAGGTCAATTATTGAGCGAGATTGGAGATATTCTGGAGATATTGATCATGATTTTTCCACAGAATCAACCAAGACGACACACGTCTGGACAGGAGCGAGGCGTAGGGTTTTAAGGTTTCCAGTCCCATTATGGATGGTTACTCCGTCCTATTAAGCCTGTCATCTTTCCTCTGATTCATACTTTGGTTACAAGCGGGATTAGGCTTATAAATATTACCATAATGGCATGGAGTGTGGCCCTATCTCTGGATGTGTTCGTGCCAGTTACATATAGATTATATTCGCATCCAAATATATTTTAGACATAATGCGACTTGGATCCCCCCCCCCTGTAGTGGAACCAAAACCAAGGCGATACTAACATAAATCCGAGGGATTCTTGTCACCGCTATCATGTGACCGAGGGACGCGAATGTGAAAAACCAATGTGAGGTATGTCTGAACTGAACTGAACATTATTGTATGCTTCCAAATGTGGTGTACCTTTGTTTGATGCTAACTGGGCCTGACAAATCGCCAGTCCACCTCTACTTGGACAGTGATTGCTGTGCTGGAAGCCGTGGTCGCCCCTGGTACCTCAACTAGCCGTGTGCGCCGTCCCTCTCTTCGTCAATGACACCGAGTCGGGCCGGGCTCGTCCATGTCACTCGAGCTCAGCAGCCCAGGCCGAGAGTCTGATGTAGACATAAATGTCGGCCCCCGTGGGCAGCCGGAGCTGTCATAGCTGGATCCCTCGAACCGATGGAGGCTCAGGGAAATTGCTGAACAAACCAGCCAGTGGCACGAAACTGATAATTGGGTTTTGTCATCGGAGGTGGCATCATAGATCGTCTCGAGTTTCTCTACGTATAAACTTGTGCGGTCTTCTTAGTTCCTATTACCTCTAGAGCGACTTAGGAAATACATATTGGATATACCGACACGTAATACCAGTAATAACACGCCATTTCCAAGGAAATTAATTAGCGAGAAAACAGGTGAGTGTAGACCTCTTCAAGATTATGGAGAAGTCTCAATATTCTTGCCGGAATCGAACGGGAAATATAATTTCAAGCAGATATGATCTGCATCAGTCAGATATGGAAATTGAAAATCCATATCATATCGCTGATTCACATTAATAGCCATATTACACTCCTTCGCTACCCAGATGTTCTTCTCAATAATATGAGGATAATCATATGGTACGAGAGTAATCATCGAGATAGCAGGTCTTTGGAAATGATCTTGAACAGATAAGTAGTAAGTGAAGGATCGGGATGGTTGTTATCGTGAATAGCAAAATTTGTGATCGATCCATAGACAATGAAACATTTCCAAATATATATATATATATACATATATCATTCCAGGCAATCGGTTTATATAATAGACGTCTTTTTGCCGGTCTCTGGTGATATATACATATACCATGCATCATCGGGTAATTTGAAGGAAACTAATGTATTCCAATTCCATGCAGAATTGAAACTAAAGTCTGCAAAACAGAACTTCGGTAATAATTGTCTCTTAAAATCGAAAATGCTGTGTTTTTAATCGGACTCACGTTATCGTGTGCCGTTTATTATGCCTGAACTCTGCTGTGGGTTGACGATCACGATCACCACAAATGAAGCAGATCACCATAAAACCATATTTCACATTCAGATGACTGCTATGACTGGAACAGCCTAGGACATGTCGCTATATGTCATAATAAATTATCTCAGAGAAATATGCTACTAAATGTCAGACGGGATTTGAATTACACTTGGTAATTGATTTAGGAAAAATGCATCACGCAGTAAACTTACTTGCCCAGGAAAATAATTAACGTTCCAAAGATATAAGATGGAACGAATATAGTAAATGTTGTTAGTTGTATCCGAACAATTACCTTAGTACATTTGGTATATTTACCTCATATATTTTACCGAAAGACGTGGGGGTAAAAATAAAGTCCAAAAATCTGCTTGTACACGTACATATGAGGGATATACTCAATTTACAACGAGGGTCCATTCATTGTCGCAATAGTGCCTCACGTATCACTCACTGAACACTCCTTATTGACATTTCCACATAATCATTTGGGACGGTAGTGTGTTCCCTATCTGGGTGATGAATGTGGCCTTTCACTCTCATGATACACAACTGTAGCACTTAACGCGGTAGTTCCGAGACAATGTTTATTTAGTATCCGAAGGTAACGCAAAGTTCATAGACACACAGGGAATCCGTTATGAATATGACCCCTCATTCATATGTTTTGAATTGTCGTGTATGTATCAACGGATATTTAATGTGATGATTGTGTACTTTATATGTGATTGTCAGGTTGGAACACTTGGTGCAATCCTCGATGCATAAAAAACATTAATTTGGCGATATCCATTAATGGCTAAGCAGCACTTGAAGGCACATCGAAACCTCACCCTAGCAAAAATATGTGACTACGTCATCATTCAGGCAACTGACTTCATTCACTCCCCATACTTAATCCACATGAGTGATATTAAAGTGTTTCCATTACATCAATTACTCGCGGATGGTTCTTATCGAATGTGACTCTGCAGGTATCTTCCTAGCTCCAAAAGCTGCCCACAGATATGGCTCAGGCATGTGTTTTCTCCAGTTTTGTAATGTGGTGTACAGGAAGCCACAATCATGTCTCTCAGAGCTGGAGACGTTTGATGTTGTGCATATTTGATAATGTGGGCGTGCTGGACATCAGTGTGTTTAAGCTACGATTTAATCCTAACAAATAATATGATGACTCATGTGATGACTTCCTATTTCCATGCAATTTCAATTACAGTGAAACAACACATGAGAAAATGACTGTGTATTGGTACCCTTATCATGTCACGAATTTGAACTCGGAAAATATTTTTTTAAAAATTGTCCATGTCATAACAGGTGTCACGTGTCTTAGACTTGCATGAAATGATTGAATACTCTTTGCGTGAGGAAAATATGCCAAGTATGTTATCATCTGAGTTTGATTGAATGCATCACAAGGATTGTTTTAGTTATGTGCCCATATACCTGTTTGTAATTTCAAATGAACAGCTGCATTACTTGTTAACAGTCAGCACTCTGAATAGCCTGTTGTAGAACGCTATATTACGAACAGTGGATACATGTCTGAATTAAGTTACACTGAGAGCATTACTGTAGATGAGTTGGTTAGTGGAACCAACAACATCTGTGTAGTCTAAGTATCATCTAGACAGGTACGCATGGATATATCTGTGCCCAGCTATCATTGCTAGTATCACAGAACATAATGTTCACCAGGGCTGAAAATCGATTAAGGTGTTGAGCCAATAATGGCAAATGCGTGTGGAATTATGTGTTTATCTTGCTGATCTGGGTCAATTCAAGCGGCTCGCACAACTACATGTATACATGATATGCTAAATATTTCGGACTGACGTTTTTCAGACTGTTGCGAGCCTCACAGGTCCTCATCGCAATGATGTAAAATATTCGAGATGACCGGAGTTGTATGCGCTGTCATCCACTGGTTGAAAATATATATTTTTGCTTTTATTAACAGGTTCCTAATAATGCCACCATGGATATGCCATTGAAGAAGGCTCTTGCATCACTGCTGTTCCCTGCTGATGCCGTTCCGGTTTTGATTTACGGTACGTACATATATGAACAGGTTTAATTATGGTATATGTACGAACGTATCATTCGTTGTCATGAGTCACGTGGTGTAGGGTCACCTGTTTAGATGATGGTTGTCACATATATAAAGAATCACCTGCGCCAGTTAAATGATTCTTATTTGCAGTTCTCATGACGGTAGAATCGATGGCTAACAAGATCTGTTCACCAACCTACTTAGAGGAATGTTTTTCTTCGAGTGTGAACACCAGTCTGTCAAACAGCATCCATGGCGCGATACCAGTATTCGACAACTCATCGTTAGATTGGATATGCAGGTAACATAGCACCACGCTCATTGTATGAAGATGTCTTTCGTCTTCCGCCAAATTGACGGAATATGTTATATTATAATAATAATATAACCGCTAAGCGATTGTATCATATAATATATCAATTTCACTATACAGATGAGATTTCGAGACATGTAAAACTCTTCAATTGTCAGAACCATGGGTTACCAAAAATAGATGTAGAGAAACAAAATCTATCCATTAGTGAACAATGCAATGCTTTCGAAAGGATAAAGAATCGTACATTCTAGATCCACTGTTTGTGTTAGTTTTGTCATAAATGCCTGAAAAGTGTTTCCGCTGGACATTCGCTATACATGGGATGTTGAGAAATATTGTTTCATTGGAGATTAGTCGAACGTGTGAACATAGAATTATACGTCAGATATAATGCACTGATACAGCAGAAGTAATATCACTATCTCTTCGAGGCATAGCCGGGAACGAATAATGGTATCGCTTTGAGTGCCATCAGTGAATTATCTCCCATAAATGCCGAGATGATGATCAACGGCGATTACGTCAGATATCACACCCCTAGGTGTTTATTATAAGATATAACGTGAAAGGACATCTCGAAATGTAATTTTCGTTTAGCTAGGGATTCATTATCTGAGAGAACTGGATTATGCTGGTGAGCTTGTGACCAGTTTCTTGTATGTTGGTCGTCAGCAGGTCCTACATTGCCAGAGAGGAATGTATCACAAGACATGAAAGAGACTGTCCGGATCAGCACGCAGTGTTCGAGGCCAAAGAAAGTGCTATCAAATACTTATGCAAGGAGGGCAAGAATGGTATATTGTCTTTAACATGATATTCACGTACATACTTTGATTATACATACATATATTATAAAAACGTATCTACAGATATGAGGCCTAGATCTGAATTCGTAAGGCATGATCGCTATGAAAAGCAATACATTTATGAATAGTGATAGAGATGGTTTCAATACTCGAAATGAGATGATGGGTTCATATTGAATGAAATATCATAATTAAATATTCCAGAATACATTAGAAATCGGGAGTGTTTCCAACATCCTTCACTATTGAATAAAATATCAGTGTGCAACATCACGTACCACGTTCAGACTGGTAGTCTAGCAAGCAGTGGCACTTCCATCGACGTGACACGGAGAAAACTGTGCAGGTCAGCTAAAAAATATCATACCGCACAGCCATCGGCAATGATCATTCATACGTTCTCTTGGGCGGTAATTGAGAGTGAACCCGGCCGAAAATTGCAACAAATGTTAACAGTCTGTGGTATGTAATGTGATCTTTGAACCATATTTGATTTTTTACAGTTACCTACTGGAATTTCTAAATTGCTTGAAAACGTCAGGCAAAGCCCAATGTGGCTCATCAGCCGGTAGCTGGTTATACAAGTTCAACAGACAGCTGTCTTCAAGTGTCCTTGATAAAATGCAGTGTCCAACAGGTATGTAACATAAAACCACAGTTGTTTGTTCAATGTGTAAAGAACCATATCCAACTAGGTATTGCTTTATAGTGTGTTCCGATTTATCAGGTATAAACAACATCTTAAATGGAGGTATATTGAAGGTTAGTGGATGATATTTTATCATTGCAGGTGGTATTCTAGATACAGGTGGTATCTGGGGAATAGTTGGTGGCTGCATCATTGCCTTGGTGTGCTTGGTCGTAATCACGCTATTATGCAAGCGGCGCTTGGAGAAGGACCACCCCAGAGGGTACACGAGGAACACCAGTCGAGGGTACTCTGTGGCCTCCACTGCCAGGAAGAGCTCAACAGGGGCAGCTTCCAAAGCCTACGAAACAACATACGTCGGAACTTCGCCAAAGAAGGGATCTGTTTACTTGTCTAAGCAGAGTCCTGTTGTGGCCACAAGCGATTTAGTGAACGAAAATTCCACAGCATACAACAACGCCAGTATGCCAGGTTCTAAGGCTGAGAATGGCGAAAGCTCAACTGGCGTGAACTCGTGTAGTTCAAACAAGTCGTCTCCAACATATACGCAGCAAGAAACACAAACTAGCACCCCGTGAATGTTGAAAGACTATAATGGAGGGAAGGTTACTACACGTCGGATGTTTTTCATAAATATTGGATAACAGTTCTTGCACACCATTAGGATTTTCTAACACGTCAATCCGCTCAGCACTATGTAGTCTGCGTGAAGATCGAATGATGACAGCAGGATATACTCTATGTGTATACCGTCTGTGTACCAATATCACTGAACAAGAATTGGATATAGCTAGGACCAACTCATTGCTCAATACATGACCCCAAAACTGTATCTACCCCATCCATCTATTTATGATGTGCTGAAGTCGAAACAATTGACCACATCAGTATAATTGTCATGGAAACAAGTTTCATGTGGCTTGTGGATGAATTTTCCATGAAGGAACTCGCAAAATGTGAATATGGCGAAAACATTGTCATTATGGTGTACAGTATTTTGGGTTTGGCCTCTGGTTAACCTTTATACATTACATAATACTTTTCTTCAAATGAATGTGATCTTAGACAAACAATTAAATTAAATAAACGTAACGAGAACATTGTCAATTTGTTTTAAAAAGTTAGTTCAAGTATATTAAAGTCCAACCACCTCAGTGAAATCGGGATCGTCATTATATCAAATACTCATGAATCAGAGAAGGGGATTATGCTTCTAAACTTCAAGTGGTATTCATATGAATTCTATGAATTATCCTTGGAAACGTGCAACAAGCAGTATACGAACTGGACCAGGGAAAGTCATGGAGGATCATCACATACATTATATTCCCATATGGAATTAACCTATTAAACTGCTCCGAGTTGTATCCAGATATCTGCCTTTGTACGTGACCTATCAAATAGGATATAAACAGTTGGGTACAGTCATACGTACCACATATAAAATAACCGTCTTAAATTATCCTCTTTTCATAGACTTGAACAAGGTGCATATTCCATACACAAATTAGATCTACGCACATCGGAAAGGGACATATAGTCAATCTATGGTGAACATGGATTCCTTGTACATCACTGATCGAAAAAGAACACTCCTCATTGGCCTTTTGGACAGTAGTGTAATTTTAGAGATGGGATGAGTATTGCCTTTCATTTCCATTATACATAACACTAGCAGTTAATATTATTTAGCATCCCGACTCCCGCAGCCATTCGATTGAATCGAGACTTCAAATTTAAAGTCGGCAGAAGAAGGCTATCAACGATCCATGATAAAAATTATAGTTGGGTGTTGTTCATCCATTACTAGCTGCAATTTTCTGCACATCGAACTTATTTTACAAAAAAATATATACATGACTATGTCCTCATTCCGCTGACCTCAATCTACCCCCATGCATTCTCAACCTGAGTGATCATAGCTGACTTTTGTTACCGGAAGCATGGCTCCCCATCAAATGTAACTGTACAGTTATCTCTCTAGCTTCAGAAAGCTGCTCGTAGATTTATGCCGTAAGGCACGGACACATTTTCTTCAGTTTTGAAATGTGGTCCGTGATGAAGCTACGATAATGTTTTTGTGGCTGGAGACGTTTGATGCTGTACATATCTGATACTGTGGGCGTGATGCATCTTTAGATATATTTGCCTCACAACCACCATTTATTGTTGGCAAATATTATGATGACGCAGATAGACTTCCTATTCTCATGCAATTACGTGACACACTGCACGAGATAATGACCGCTTGATTGCATCATAATCCTTGCGACTGAGTGATTGTGAGATGTGCAAAACAGGGCAATAGTATTACAGGAGTTCGGTTGAATCCATTCCAAGGAGTATGCTGATTATGCGTCCATATACATATATTGCATTACAAACAAACTACGATTCAATTGTTTACAGTCAATACTGTAAAAAAAGATATTGCAGAATGATGCACTACAAATTCTACAGTTTGCTTGCAATTATATCATGAATGCTTCACCATTATTTACATCGGCAATTATGTGTGTTTTTTTCCAGATTGCATGATATTATATGAAGTTACACTGAGAGCATTGAGATGAGCTGCAGATGAGTTGGTTAATGGAACCAACAACATCTGTGCAATCTAGGTATCATCTGGTCAGGTTGCTGGTATACATGGATATATCTGCGCTCGGCTATCATTGCCAGTATCACAGAACATAATGTTCAGCAGGGCTCCAAAATCAATTAATGTTTTGTGCCACTAAGTGCAAATGCGTGTGGAATTATGCGCTTATCCGGATTTCTAGTTAATTTAAACAATCCTAGTAGATTGTGCGGGGATGTGTATTTTTGGCGAGGCGACATACAGCACATCACACACTGATGTATTGAGTCGCGAGTGTCAACGACCGTCATAACAATGATATATATTTTCTAGAAGTAACTAAAATTTAATGCATTGCAAGCCATCCGTTTGAAATGTGTTCGCTTTTATTGACATGTTCCTAATAATGCCACCATGGATATGCCAGTGAAGAAGGCTCTTGCATCATTGCTGTACCCTGCTGATGTGTCTAGTTTTCCAAAATCGGGCCTGCCCCGAACATTTTCAGAGGTGCTCAATTTATGAGAGTTTCTAATATATGTGCTCAATGCACATATCTCGCCAATCCAATCTGCTTATCCAATGTTGTCAGATCCTTTATTTGCCGTCACAGATGTAAAGAAACAATATATGTATATCCATGGTTATTAATTGTGTGCTTTCAAATGGAGGAGGTATCATTATTATATTTTTTGTTATTATGGCTGGACAGTGTCACGCCTGGGTAATTGAAATTATAGGATATATGGGGAAGCTCTTATTTCATAGGAAATTGATTGAAAGTGTGGTCATACAGTCATTATAAAATAACGATTGTATTGGCGAGCTAGTGACCAGTTTGTTGTGTGTTGGTCGTTAGCAGATCTTGCGTAAATAGAGAGAAATATATAATACGTCATGAAAGATTGTACGGATCAGCATGCAGTAATTGAGGCCAAAAAGGTACTATCAGATACTTATGTAAGGAGTATATTACCTGAGTATATTACCTGATGTCAACCATGCTTATCCAAACCTAAATTGATTGCACATGACATTGTGTATAATGCGAGAATGTATCTACAGATATCAGGCATGTTTTATATCAAACATGATCATGACATACAATATCTTTTGTGAAAGGTGTTCCATTTGGATTCAAGACACGAAATGGGATGATGGATTCATATTGAATGAAATATAATACCTATTTCATAGTACATCAGAAGTCGTGAGTGTTTCCAGCATCCATCAATTTTGAATAAGATATCAGTGCGCAGCGTCACGTATCACATTCACACTGGTAGCGTAGTGGGAACTCCAGTCGAGGTAAAGCGGAGAAAAACTGTACATGACAGTTCAACCAATATTTTGTATGGCTTCTTAAATTTCGATGGGCCAGAGTAGCTGAACTGAGCATCTTGTCAGCGGTCCTGTACATGACCATCGACACGTTTTCTTGAGTGCAATACGAGAGGGTGATATAGGTTCAAACGCCGCTATAAGTGCTATGATATCAATGGTTATCTAACATGCTGTTTTGGATTTCTCTAGTTTTGGTAGTTCGATATACAATTTCAGCAAGCAACTGTCTTCAAATGTTCTTGATAAAATGCAGCGTACAAGTGAGTTTGAAAATGGTGATAGCTCAACTGGCGAACTCGTGTAGCTCAAACAAGTCCTCAATATATACACAGCAATCAGAAAAAAAAGAAACTGGCACCCTTTGGCTGTTGTAACTTGTAAGAATTATAAAGGATGGAAGATTATTCCATGTTTGTGTTTTCATTAAACCTAGATGAGTGTTATTTATTACAAGATTTTCCAAGACATGTCATTCAGCTCAGCACTGTGTTGTCATTTGTAGAATAAATTACGTTTCTTCAGATGGATGTGATTATAACCAAACAATAAAGTTGATTAAAAGGCAATAATAAGTTGTTTCAAAACTTGTCTGCACTCAGCAGCGTGAAGTATGCTGAAGTGCATTCATCTCGCATCAACTCTGCTGGCAGTCCTGTGCGAACTAGATAGAAGTTGGAACAGGTTGGACAGTTTTGTCTCACGAAGTTATTATTGCACAATAGAACGAGATAACCATAGGTAACCATACATGTATATCATGTTTGAAAATGGGGTTTATGCTACATTCGGGATTCACTTGAAATTATTTTTGAAAACATGCCACAGGACGACGAATATTGCCTTGCAGAGTATAGCATTTCTCTTCCGAGCCATAACGAGAAGAGAACGAATGTTAGTACTATGGATAGAACAGTTTGATACAAACATATAGACCAAATATACTCACACCACTATTCACTTTCCTACGGAAAGGTACATATCCGCGCACACACACACAAATCTGAGCACATAGCGAATTGAAAGATCAGCATGTAATACCTAGATTCCATGATGTCCCCGAGTGTCTTGTACGTCATTTACCGAACACGATCGTTCCCCCCTGGTAATTTCATATTATGCATTTATGACGCTTGTTTGTCTGAATATGTGATGAATGTGGCCTTCCACTTTCGTGAGTTCACAAGATACCTCACGGAAAATACTCTATTTAGCACCCTGAATTACTGCTGTATTCAATTACAAAATTTACGGCTACATATTCACTCCCAATATTAAATGTCGAAAAGTCATAATTTAATTGGGTGAAAATGTACATGAATGTGTCCTTGCAACGCCAGCCTGAAACAGCGACACAATCACTAGCGACACAAGCTGCATTTGCCCTCACATCAAAGCCCTTTTCAAGGAAACTTCGAGGAAATTTCATGTCCTCAATCAGCCCACTGACCTCAATCACTACCCATACCTGTTTACCATGAATATAGGGCCCAACTAAAGACAAGATACTTATTTTGAACAGATGATAGATTTTATCTCATCTATAATAATAATTTTTACAGCATGTCAGTATCTCGACTGTTTATGAAGATTACCACTGTAAATTTTAGGGTAACCTTTTTATACCTAATTAACTATTATAATGAGTATTCATTACGTCACAAGGATAAAATCAGTTAACTAAGTTAACGAAAATCCTATTTTCAAACCAATATGATTGTAATATGTGCTGTATTTGGCATGTACATCGTTTGCCATGACAAAAGTGGACGATATATTTGACGTGCTGGAGATCGTAGCATTCAGTCCACGAGTTATTCATAACACACCTGATATGATGACGCAGATGAAATTCTCATTCTCATGTAATTAGGTGACACGCCACATGCGAAAATGACCGTTTAATGTCGTCGTTGTTGTATTACGATTAGGAGCTCGGAATTACCTGTAACAGGTGTGGCATGTGTACTGATGCAATCACATGCGATCTATTGGTGGTTACAGCACTGTTGATCTCTGCCGATGTTTTGAAATATGGCTTGTTCAGGAATAAACAGGTGTAACTATAGTGTATGTACGATGGTTCCATTCGTTGTCATGACCAATATTTTCCATCAAACACACCGGTGTCATTTGGTGTAAGTTCAGCCCAACGGCTGTCACATCAAATGAAGTACCTACGTTTTGACAAAGGTCAGCTTTTGTTTGGAGGAAATAGCCTAATTTATTCTGTTTTGCAGTTCCACGAGCAATACCAGTATTAGACAACCCATCGCTAGATTGGATATAAGGTAATATTTCACTACTGTTATTGTATCATATATGTCTGGTCTAGTGCAAATCCATCCCTGCCCTAATCCACTCAGACTTGCAACAGTTCTGATGTGATCAGCTACTGTGCATTACGAAATATATCATGCATATCAAATTACGAAACAAGTAAAAATATTCCATTCTTTTTACTTTTGCCAGATTTATCATTTTCTGTCACATTTTCGAGAAATAAAATGTATTACCTCATGAATAATTTAAATGGTGACTGACAGATGGTTATATGATGCTCCCAGAATATCTACGAGCCATACATTTTGGACCCATTGATTGTTTCATTGCTTTATAAATAATGATGAGCCTACTTAGTGTACCACCAGGAAATTTGAAATAGAAGAGACGAGACAATCTATTATTTCTTTGGAAATTGATTGAAAGTGTGATAATATGATATCTATCATACAAACCTCTTGTAATGACACCTGGAAAGGAAACTGGACATAGTTTTCAACTGCATATCCATTGTGTGAACACACTGGATGTGTTGAGTCTTTCGCTCACCCTGGTCAGTGAACTTCTTCAGACTGGTGTTGTTACTAGCGCTAGACGGCGCTGCGGTCGATCATCCGTTACACGACCATTTGCTTGTGTCAAATTAAACGTATTTATATCATGATCCCAAACGGTTTCAAATACTTCTGCAAAACTGGCTGTATAAATATGTAATGTAAAACTATATCGGCAGAAATGAGGCCTATTTAAACTCACAAAAGCATGATGCCTATGAAATGCAATACAGTTTGTGAAAGGTGATACAGTTGGATTCATATTGAATGAAATATCATACATATTCTAGAACACATCCGAAATCGTGAGCATCTATCACTCTTGAATGAAATATCAGTGTGCAGCTTCACGTTCCACGTCCAGACTGGTAGTCTAGCGGGTAATGGCACTTCAGTCGACGTGAGACAGGGAAACTGCACGTGAGTTCGAAAAGGTAAGGAAATGGCTACCCACATTTGTCAGGCACTGTAGTCAGTAACCCTTTAGATCTTCATCCACACGTTGTCAACGGTGTAACATGAGATGAGTGAAACGGGTTTCAACACCGTTATAAGTGCAGTTAGTGGTTATCTAACATGATGTATTGAATCATTATTGCCTTCCAAGTTACCTATTAGAATTTCTAATTTGTTTGAATATGTCCCACCACGCACAATGCAGGTCATCGGGGGCCAGTCGGTTATGCAAGTTCAATTGCCAGCTGTCTCCGAGTGTCCTCGATTTTTAATGAATGTAGTAGTGTCCAACAGGTAGGATATACTTCAGACTGGAATGTAGTCTGATAATGTTTGATGTTGTCTTGATGATATGTTTGTGCTGCTGGACATCGTTGCTTACAAGCCATGAGTTACTCTTAACGAAATAAAATAATGAAACAGATGAACTTCCTATTCTCATGCAATTACGTAGCATATCACATGGGGCGATGCCAATCTGCGGCGGCTAATTGTGCCATAGTTTTATTTTGTCTCAGTTTTTATCTTTCGTTTCTCCAGAATGATTAAATAATAAATGTACGCGTACTTGATATTACACTGGTTCCTGTTGGGATTACACGAAGACTACATTATGCACAATTGCGAAATGAGTCAGGTAGTCATCAAAGTCAATTCTTATTAAACTTGTCAAACTTTTTTTCTGGCACATAGGTAATTTACCGTCAACATGGATTTTTTTTAGGTATGTTCAATTCCCAACTAATCACTATTGTTTGAAGCAACGATGTGGCAAAATGATGAAATACAAATTTGATCCACTACATTTTATTGGAACATATTGCAATGTTCCATAGCTCATGAATAATACGCGTATACCATTTCTTGTCTCATAGTATTGCCAACAATATCTATCAATCCTTCCATGTGGAAAATTGGCAAATTGCTTGGTTGTAAACAACAAGTTGTTCCTGTTCCTACATCACCACACCGATATGATGATATTAAATAGGACTCTCGGTACCATGTGAACAAGTATATACACAAACGATAGGTTTGCTCGTGTCGTATCAGTATCGCAGAAAGTAGAGTTTCGGGACTGGGTATCTTTTGGGGCAGACGGCAGCAGTTTTGTCGGAAATTGCAAAATACAGCACATTCTGTGTTGATACATTTGAGTAGCGTCATAACTGTATTCCTAAAGTTGTTACTTGAAACTCTATATGACTGTTTTCGTAAAAAACGTTTGTATGTCCAGATACCATGGACCACTGATGAATATGTGCTGTTCAATATTATGTGCATGCTATTGACGCAGTGTTTCCAGAACAAGCGCATAATCGAATGCCTTTGCTCACTGCCGGGTCATAACACATGATTGTTAAACTTCATGAGGCACATACGCTTTATGTCTATACATGAATACACGTTGCTATTCTAACAATAATTGATAATCTTTTAATTTTACCAGTTTCCGAGATGTTTCATCCAAAATACTGTGACGATACTTTGATGATTTGAAGCCCTCTATGGTTTTGAAGCCCTCCATGGCTAGCGCTCGGGCCTCAAATGAACCATGTCGGGATTCAAATCATCTCAACGCCTTATAGATACATGTTATTGTTATATTCTCCCGATCAATTTTTATGTCATGGATAAAGCACGAGAAACAGTGAATTCGTGCCTACGAATTCACGAGCGCAGCGCGCGAGTGAATTCGTGAACGAATTCATTGTTTCGAGTGTTTTATCTGACTTAAAATATTGCTTTTACAATCACAATGCGACCAACAGATTACTCGTACACATGTATATTGTTTCTGTTAGATCTATTGCAAATCAAGCATGACAAAGATGAATTCATAAATAGCCGGCAACCGAGTGAATTTAGATTGCTCAACTCAACATGGTTTTCGGCCCAAGTACTATATCTCGCGCATTCCTCTATATATTCAATAAGGATTAAAAAGGTGGCACACGGGTTGAATGCATTCATTTAGTGAGCGAGTAGTATTAAGGAGCAGGGTTTGATGCGTGGAACGTGTTTCAATGGACATCTCCATTGGATGATGGTGAGTTTTAATATATTGTACTCAAAACACAGCGAAACAGTGACCTATACTACGCACATTCTCGCATTTCTGTTACTGGACATCGACTGGTTGACCTTAAATTTCAACATGGCAGATAATTTGGACACATTTTTAAATGAAATCGTGGATAGTATGGTCGCATTTAATGCTGCAAACATTCTGAACGATGTTGGAAATTCAACATTAGATGATCTTGAGATTACTGATTATGAACTCGTGCAACATGACATTACATGCATCAGTGAACCAATGAATTCGTATGGGGCAAACGGTGAATTCGTGCTGACGAATCCACTGTTCAGACAATGGTGTGACGTCACAACAATATTTTAAGCGGGTAGAATCAACAATTAATGTATCGGCACGTAAACATGCCTGGAGGACTTAAGTTGATCCGACACCATTCAATCTTATTTGACGCCAGGCTGAATATGCAGGTCATACATTATCAAACTTATTATACAACATGTACCTGGTTTTCTGCGAATAGCATTTATATGGGTGCTCATAAATGCTGGTCATGTTTGCCCGATAGTAGAGATTGATCTTGAATAACGGAAGTGTGGATTGTTTTAATGTGTATTTGTACATGTATTTCTTACATTGTCTTTAACTCTAACTCCCATATCTAACAAAAAGCGTTTTGTTGTAGCGAAGACCGACTATTCACTCACATGCAAAATTTAAGCATTGCCTCTCTTTTTCATGTCATTGGAACGTATACACGACAGCGCTCTAGTACAAAAACAGATACTAAGTTACTGATGTGTAAGACAACAAATCGGTCACATATTCCACGTGGGTTCAATTTTAAAGTTTTCGCATTTGGACAATTCAATATCGATTTCCCCCGAAACGGAAAACACTATATTTTACACAGTTTTCCCCCTGATAACACCAATATGGCTCCGGATAGACATGCTTGATCTCTCATTTATTCCAAAAGTTACCTATTTGGCGTCTTGGTTACCTATCCTGCCAATACCAGTTATCTCGGCCTCTCATAGGGCACTGCTATTATTGAGTAGAGAGCTATGCCGTCGTACAAAGTTCGGATCGAATTCACCGATATTCTTTTAATGACAGACACATTGTGCAATGCATGTAAGACGTCGTCGCTTTGGTTTCATTTCATTTGATTTTTGTTATTAGTTTGTGATGTCATTATTTAGCATGGACGTGATTCACTGTGAACAAGAATATCAATTGCATCCTGTGCATAATGGAACAAGAAAGGACGTCGTAAAGAACACGTTGTTTGCTAAAAGATTTAAGAAATCCACAATATTTGTAATCGAGGAATGCACCAATATAGCATACCTAATATTTTAATATCCTATCAATATGTACTATATAAATAATATTTGTTCAAAGCATTAATACTGACAAAATACTATGCTAATAGTTTTTTAGTATTGATGATGATATTGTATATTTTGTAAAACATCCCTCTCGCTAGCATTACTGCGAAAAAGGCGCCACCTGTCGAAACAAAAGTGAGGTATTACTCGAGCACAGAATCCGATGTATCGAAAATCATACATCAGTTTGACGCGTTCATATCCCATATGTTTAACTACCGCTTCGTTGACCCAGGATGATGGGGGATCCTCTTTCGAATATTACAATGTATAGACTGATTTAGTTTCATCAGCTATATCAAAATTATGAAGCCACTTTCTCAAAGGTGAAAGCTAATTTGACTTTATATAACTAACAATATTATATCTGCTTACAAAAAAATGTAGGATATGGCATTTCTTAATTGGTTTACCAATATCATTATAACATGCCATGGTAAACGCCTACCTCCTGGCCACGTTGCTATGACTACACATTTCATACAGTCAATCTCATTCCATGCGCGTAGGTACTTTTGGTTGGTCAATTGCGTGAAATTCGAGATTTGTCAAATTCGAGGTGATTTCTAAGGTGTATTCTACACATTTATTTGCGCTGTCTGAATATCACACTGTCTGCCCCTGATGACGCCGGTGTCTTTGGATAAACTATTTGGTCGGGCTTTGTTTCTATTGCAAAATGTTGTATTTTACGTTTCTTATTGGCATCATCCAAATCTGATTGTATTGGTGGTAATAGATTGATACTTACATTCATACCACTGAGTGGGTGTCACTGCTGGCGGACGTTAAATCTGTCCCCGAGGATACCATCAACTCAGTAGCCTTCTGGCTTGTGATTGGGTACTTTTGTACTTGTCATGTATCTATTCCATGGGGTTAGTTTCGGATTTTCAAATTGTTTTCATAGGTTGTTGGGCAGTTGTATACTAATTCCATCAGGTGTACAGTAGAAACAACTACATTTAACACACTGTCTGCCCCTGATGACGCCGGTGTGTCTTTGGATAAACTATTTGGTCGGGCTTTGTTTCTATTGCAAAATGTTGTATTTTACGTTTCTTATTGGCATCATCCAAATCTGATTGTATTGGTGGTAATAGATTGATACTTACATTTTTAAAGGGGTTGGACACTAGGAATCGAACGGTCTCAGGGAAATGATCCAGATTATTACTACTGTATCTGAGCAATTGACACTGATTTGTTTAACATAATCTCTTTCTATCCCTTCACAGTCAAGGGAGGGAGTATCCCCTCCCCTTAAATTCGTCACTGTCAACTAGTCAAAATGGATATTTGTTCAGAAGTAGTATATTATTCAGCAAATTCCTCTGAGTAAACATACACGTTGCATCACAGGAAAAGCGTCCATCACATTCTACAACGATCCATTGGTATACAACAAGTAACCTGATTACATGTGGGTTATGGCAAATTCATTGGTGGGTTCCGTAATCGTGGCCATGGTTCACTTTCACTTAATATCTCAGAAACAAATAATGTAATGTGCCTGAACTTTACCGCCAGCCATATGAGCTGTTGATATCAGACCAAAAAAGCCAGCATCGAAAGACTGAGCTGGTTCCATAACAATGTGTCTCTGACGTCCAAAAGCAACCCATTGATACATATTCACAAAGTCATGGTGGGAAATCCACACACGAATTTGAAATCCCTCTCACTCACTCCAAGATCATACGAATCATGACGCTAATGTGTCTCAGGAGGATTATAAATGTATACCTAGAGGTATTTTACCATCACGTCATTTATCAAGTGAGACATAACTCTCTTGTATATAAGCTCAGAAGCCGGAATAAGTTGGAACCATTTTAGCATTGACGAGAGCTATTCAATCTGCAGTATCATTGTGTTGTCCAATGATAACTCACATAGAATGGTTATAATTTATTATATTGTGCCTTAATAAGCTACCACAACCGAACGTCTGGATATTTTGACAACCGACTATCCAACCATTCTCTAACGGTGTTTTCGTGCATGAACAACTGTGATTCTCTGAGTGATCGTCATCGAAATGCATACATTCCCTATTATGTTCCTGGCAAATCCCGAGATGTACTTTCATTTTTCGTGACACACGACAAAGGTGAAACTCAATGTGATTTG
Organism: Terebella lapidaria; assembly: GCA_949152475.1. NCBI lineage: Eukaryota > Metazoa > Annelida > Polychaeta > Terebellida > Terebellidae > Terebella > Terebella lapidaria. The sequence continues at coordinate 43,916,483 of OX424557.1, read as the reverse complement.
AAAATTGGTTCCGACTGTCATGCATTACTATTCACGGGATTTATGATCTGTCGGATTTTGTAATTAGGCCTGGTCTTAGTGCTATTATGCAGCTTCAGGCCCATAGATCCCATGCCAAGGTCGTAATGTGAAACTAGTTTCATTCTCGGCTGTTGCAATTTCCGCCCATCAGGGCCGCAATCCTGGGTGTGCCATCAACTGTCTGTCAAGCTTGGTCGATATCACACTCGAGCGTAAATCCAAAACAAACTGTATGATGGTGTTCAGATAGAATCTTGGAATTTGTAGCATGGTGAATAAATAACTTCATTCAATATGCTCTCAGTTGACTCTCCAAAAGTGATGTCCTACACTGATTAACACATGTGTTTCTCCGGAGTTCGATCGGAGTATAAATATCTAAAAAAAATGGTTGGTCGTCCCTGCACATTGAAAGGAATGTTAACCATTCCCTTGACACCATCGTCCTCCAATGTTATAGTTCTGTGAACAAGCATGTTCAATATTCGCCATTGAGAAGCGACGTCCAGCCCTGAGGCGTTTTGCCACTCAATACAACACTACCCGTGAAACATTTCTGGTCTCCAAGCAGGAACCTGAGTCCTGTGGGTGTGTCCTTTGAATCGATGAGGACAATTGGTGAGGTATGGTCCTGCAAGATAGCACATTACATGACATATTTTGTATTGGATACGTTACTACTGAAACAGTGACAACATCTGTTTGAGACATTTTTTTTCAAGACCAGCACATACTTTGTCGACTCATGTTATACCACGTAGTAATAATCATCCATTTTCAGAATTCGCGGGCACACTCTGTGTTGATCGAAGAGAATATTGAGTATTTGTGAACGTCTCCTGTGCGGATTCTCGGACTTTCCAGAATAAAGGCATGATGTTTCAATTTTTCTCGTAAAGCCTAATCCGCTGGATCATATTTTCCTTTGTATTGGAATGAACATACATGTGAATTGGTAACAACTCGGTTTTTGATGTTTCCCAATAACTCAGTTTGAATACAACTTTCCTGGTTTTACATCGAGCCTCAAAAATCTAAACCTGAAGCTAGAGTTGTCTTCATATAAACTTTAAACTAATCTAGTATTTTTATTCTCACCTCTTTGTACACACTCATATACAATTCCGCTACTGTACCCATGACCATTATATCATCGTTAGTTCGATAAGTATCTCTCGTTGAACAAGGTGTTTATCAAATGTAAGCCACTCGTTCATCTTCAACGACAAGTCGCCACGGACCTACCTGAAAACATTCATCATAATGACTTATGGTTCATAATAAAGTTCAAAGAGAGCGTAAATTATCTACTGATGATGGTAATTCACTGAACGGGGGGAATGTCAGTTATGCCAGTATACACCAGTACTTACTGTATTTGCTTTGTGATCTCACAATTTCCTGAATCTTACTGTACTCTCACACAGTGGGTAATACAGTTGATGGCTTGCCTGCTTGGATGTGCAGGTCGCGTGAACAGAAGTGTTGTATCTTGAGACTATTTGTGCGTGTGAAACTGATGAGAGTTAGAAGAATTTGAAAAAGCTAGCTGGGAATATGACCTTGGTTTATTACATATTGAAACATAATAATCGACACGATTACAACTATGAACATAATTTGACATAAACTGACAATTACAAGTGGAAATGTTGGACATGAACAAACAAGCTACTGAATGAGAATTACCCGAGTATATGTGTTGAAATACAACTAAACATTTGAGATAAACCAAGTAACAGGCTGACACATGCCAAAAACAATTGAGAGTTTGAGACAAAACCAAGTAACAAGCGAACACAGACACAAGTCTCGACACGTTTTCAATGTGAACATATTTGACAGATGAGTGAAAATACAAGATACATTTTTTGAACATGTACAAACATAATACGAAAACGGAACTATATGTATATATGATTGAAAATACAAAGGACGATGGAGACAACACCCAATAACAAGCTGACACAGGCAGCTGACACATGCCACATTGAAATTACATAATAGTCTAGTTGACAACCAAACAGGACATGAAGAAAGCATATGTATTGAAACCAAAGATCCAGTGGGATCATAAACGAGTTAAATAATAATACAAAATAATTGATGAAGTTAGCGACATATTTTAACAGTCAGCTTCTGGGATACGTACATGTGGAAGACAAAGGACAAAAAGTGAACAAAAAGTGAGGAAATGTAATGAAATACAAAATCTGCAACATAGACAGAAACGGCTGGATAGCTGTCCATGACGGGAAGGGCGGGAGGGAAAAAACGGAGCCTCTCGAAGTTGAATACTTAGATTTCTCTGTCTGTGAACTAGCGGGTTGATTGGATAGGCTAATCACGTGATTGACAAATATGGAAAAACAATTGGATTGATAGAAGGCAGACTGACAATCTACATGTACTACTTGTTAATTGCGGGTTGACAAACCAAATTGGATATTAAGCATAATTAACGAGAAGTTTGTCACACTCACAAAACCGTTTGTGGTTTGATGCCCCAAACGGATGTATTGTGCGTGTGAAACTGATGAGAGTTAGAAGAATTTGAAAAAGCTAGCTGGGAATATGACCTTGGTTTATTACATATTGAAACATAATAATCGACACGATTACAACTATGAACATAATTTGACATAAACTGACAATTACAAGTGGAAATGTTGGACATGAACAAACAAGCTACTGAATGAGAATTACCTGAGTATATGTGTTGAAATACAACTAAACATTTGAGATAAACCAAGTAACAGGCTGACACATGCCACTAAGCATTCTTCGAAATCATGAGAAGAATGGTGGCAGCCAAAATGAAACCAAGGTTAACCCAGCCGGATATACGCCAAAAAGGCATCCGAATGCCATCTGCCCATATGTTTAATCTGAAGGTCTGTCAAACCCTGAGTCGCTGCATAAGAAGCAGCGCCTATCCTAAAACTATGAGTCTTATACAAGGACGTATCTAACCGGAGAAAGGATAGGGTTTTATGGAGCTGAGAAGCAAACCATTGTCTAGTAACTGGATTTCCGTCCGGGGTCTGGAATAAGGGACCTGATACAAAACCTCTATAACGAAGAAACTGGCTAAGAGAAATCACCGGACAGTAGTCTGAATGTTGAGCATGAACCCGAATCGAATGAGATCGTCCTTTGGAATGTTTGAAATGGTGGAACGTTATGATAATGGATGTACCATCCGGCTCAAAGACCAACTGATTCAGGGTCATGTTATTTCTGGTACAACCATGGGATAACGTCATCTCGCCTACACGTAAAAAAGCAAAAAATGCTAGGAGATACATTGACTTCAACATGACCCGCTCACGAGGGGAATCTACCGTGTGAGCTAATGCATCGCATAATTTATGAAGGAGCTGCAGGGAGATGGGAAGTCTGGTATCAGAAACATTATTCGATTTTCTTATACCTAACAATGTTCTAGACACTAATACATTGCCAGCGGGATCTGGCACCGAATGGATTTTATGGATGAAAGATACGGACGAGATGAAGGACCGTATGGTGCTATATGCATATCCCTGGTTATGGAGATGAGTTAGATATAGGGAAATCGAAACAGGCATGATGGGGAGACTGATGGGCAAACCATACTGATGTAAAAAAGTCAGAAATTGTGACAGTGATTTGTTGTAAGCTATTTGGGTCGAAGGAGCTAGTGAAGCTTGTATCAATCTTGTCATATCTCTGGAAAGCGCGGCGGGGTCAGCCAGGAGGGTATGTCTGTTGGTCGGGGATCGGCCCATGGCGCGTGAACTCGAAATCTGTCCATCTGGAATCGAGAAAGAGAATCAGCCAAAGTGTTGGATTTACCGCTTATATGTTTGGCCAGAACCTGAATGTTATACGACATACAGTCTACTACTAACTGCCGAACCAGCGCCATAATATCTGGCTGTTTAGAGGTCGATTGATTGATAATGGACACTAGAGCTTCATTGTCTGTATGGAGGATGATTCGTTTGTTGGACAGTGCAGCCCCCCACACCTGAACTGACACGACAATTGGAAACAGTTCCAAAAATGATATGGACTTACTTCCCCACTCAGAGGGCCATCTGCCCTGAAACCAATGAGTTTTGAAGATGGCCCCATAACCGACTGACTGAGCCGCGTCCGTGTAGAAATGCAAACATTCAGAAGCTGTCCAGGGATCATACTGGAAAATGGATTTGCCGTTAAACGATGTCAGAAAAGACAACCATGATTTCATGTCCTTTCGGGCCTCCGCGTTGATACGAATATGCTGAAAAGGTTTGGTATAACCAACTGTGAGATTAACCAGTCGCCGAAGAAATGCCCGTCCTGGTCTGACAACCTGACATGCAAAGTTCAGAGAACCGTTGATGTGTTGAATCTGTCTCAGGGTCAGTTTTTTCTTACCAAGAGCCTCCTGGAGGATATTGCGGCATTTGATAATCTTGTCGTTGGGAAGACGAGCCTCGAAAGATACCGTATCGATTTCTATTCCGAGGTACGTCATGATATTTGCAGGTGAGAACGTTTTATCAGCTGCAATAGGGACACCTATCTCAGCGCAGAACTGGCAAAACACACGCAAATGAGCAGCGCACTGCTCCTCGGTTCGAGCTAGGAACAAGAAATCGTCCAACAGATGAGTGATGTGGGAAATGCCCAACGTGATGCGAGCAATATCTTCCAGGGCAGTGCTGAAGGTTTCAAATATCCGACAACTGGATTTCAGGCCCATTGGGAGATTGGTATCAAAATAATAGTGGCCTTGAAATGTGAATCCAAGAAGATGGTGTTCTGAAGGGGATATAGGTATAATTCTAAACGCAGACTTGATGTCGGTCTTTGCTAAAAAACAACCCTTCCCCAACTCTCTGACCAAAGCCACAGCACTTTCAAAATTAGAATATTGGACCTGACCAATGTCATCTGGTATTCCGTCATTGACTGAATGCCCATATGGGAAAGATAAATGTTGAATCATACGGAATGTACCAGGGACACTTTTGGGAACCACACCAATTGGCGACAGAACTATCGTGGGAAACGGGGGTGATTTAAAGGGTCCTTGAATCCTGCCTGCTTCTAATTCCTGGGCAATTTTTTCAGCAACTGCTGCTGGATGTTGATACACCGACTTCAGGTTCTTGACAAACTTTGCCTTGAGGCATCCTTGAAAACCCGTATGGAACCCCTAACGAAACCCCTGAATTAAATATTTACTGACGTCGGGCCTGACTACGTGCAGAGCTCTCTGAAGGTTCGTTAACCTGATCGGCGTTGTGAGAGGGATATCGCCTGGGGGGCTGCTGTGATGGGGGGTAACGGGGTGTGTATGTCGAGTTTCGGGGACGAAAGGAATTCTGAGATCCGTGAAAGTCTTGGACATTGGAACGAAAACGATGGCGTTGTGGGGACTGAGTGAAAGGGGATGGATTGTGTCTTACTCCGGATGAGTGGCATTGTGTTTGAGGATGGAGTCCATTGCACTGAGGGCACGTATGTTTAAATTGGCAACCCGAGCAGAATTGCCCGTGATGGTAACGGAAACAGTAACCTCGTGGTACTCTGGTGGACAACTGAGTAGGAGGCTGAACCGAGCGAGATGTCAGAGCTTGGACATAATGTGCGGCAAAGAACGTGTCCCAGGGAGCGGGGGACAACTGTCGAGAGTACCTAACGTTCTCATCATAAGACACGAAATCCCCCCCTTGTTGGGCTAAAACCCGAACTGTCTCCGAATGTTTCAAAATCGGACTTGCCTGTTCAGGATATTTCTGAAGGTATATTGACATAAAGATGGCAAAGGCAGACGACCATCTTTCAATGGTGTGGAGTTTGGGGCCTTTCTTTGGAAACAGAGTCAGAGCTGGCTTTCCTGTAGTAGTGGACATAGATACATCAAATTGTTCTCGATCGGTTTTCAACAAGAGTGAAAGATCGAAAAACTCATTGGCCCAAATCTTCTCTTTTATATGTGATGGAATTCTTGCATCGATGGGAAGGCCTGCCGAAAGGGGGATTGGCTTGTCTGAGGGAGGGGATGCTGGTAAGAGCGGGATTGAGGAAGTGGCCATTTGAGCACTCAACCCGTCCTGTCGGGGCGTTTGATTTGTCGAGGGATGTGATTGGGAGGTATCGGAGCACGATGCCTGGGACTCCTGATCCACAGCCATGAACGGAGATGTAGGGGCTGGCATACCAATGGAAGATGGCTGGGGCCCCTGACCCACAGCCATGAGATGAGATGTGGGGTTTGCCATACCGATGGAGGACTGCTGGGGCACCTGACCCACAGCAGGGGAGGGGATTGCCTGGATGAGACTTCCGACGTGTTGTGGATGTTGTTGTTGCTGTGATGCCGGCTGTGGTTGTGTCGGAGAATTCATTGGGGATGTCCAGGATGGTAGCGACTGCGCCACGGCGTGATCGACCGCCTGCTGGACGATCGCCGGGGGAGCTGGTTGGTTGGGGGCATGATCTCTTGGAGACTTTGCGGTTGGAGACTTTGTTGTCTGGCGACGCGACTTCTTCGCTGCTGTTGTGGTGGCAACCCGCCGCCTAGTTGATCTCTTCTGTTTCGGCATCTGTAGCAGAACCAAATCAAAGAGTATCTATGTCCTAAATTTTCACCAATGTAATGACCACAAGCGAGTCTAGTCGTTATCATTCTCATTAAGACCTGTATTATCGTTCGATCATCATGGGAAAAATAAATAATAAATAAATAAATAATAAATAAATAAACATTATTATAAGCTCAGTGGGAGCCATCGTTCGATCATCTCGGGAAAAATAAATAAATAATAAATAAATAAATTATAAATAATAACTAAATGAATTAATAAATAAACATTATCATAAGCTCAGTGGGAGCTGATATGATTATGACCAAGGTCATGGCCACTAGTGAGTCTAGTGACTATTGTTTAATCATTAGTAGCAGTAGTGTCCTGGTATAAGCTCAGTGGGAGCCCTGGTATATGCTCAGTGGGAGCATATAAAGATATAGAGCCAAAAACCAAACTACTGGCAGCGACAAGCTCTGAAGCCGATAACATGGACTTCCGAGATGGCAAATAAATGTCATCTCGCAAAGAGAGCACGCACTGACAGAATAGATTTTCAGCTAATCTGAAAAGTAAACGGCAACGGGCCGAAAAGTAACGTTCACTGTATCATCAAACCATCCACCGATAAACCATAGAATTGTATATAATGTATATATAGATTTATCCATATATGTTTATGTATGGATGTAAATGTACATCAATTGAAATATATCTAAATATGTATATCGATATATCATTATATATATAGATAGATAACTATATGCTACATGTATGTACCGTATATATCGTGAAAAGATACCAAAAATAAGTCAATAAATAACAAATACATAAATAAATAAGGAATATTGAGAAACAATTGACATGAGAATGTGAATAGAACAAATTGTTTCATTCCTACCTAACTTCTTTTAGAATGAACGAAAGCACCCCGAATTGCTTTGAAGTATTTAAAAAGCCCCCGTGGATTTAGGTGAACCCCGTCTTTGTCCATCACATTAGCGGGCGGGTTATTCAATCCCTTTGCCACCCACCAGTAGCAGCAAGCAGTGTCCTTGAAGTGGTTTTTCACGAGTTTGTTCACCACAAACACTAGTCTGTTATAATGTTCAGCATTGAACTGATTCAAATATCTGCCCTGAAAACGCTGAAATAACTGCCCAAGGTATATCTAGCAGCAAGGGTTCGATCGTAGTAATTCCGAAACTAAGTTGGTGATCTTCTCAAATACAATATACGAATTGTCATGCACTACTGACAGGTCGTTGCCTCCTATTTGAAGGAATATGACATGCGGCTGAAAACGATTAATTAAAGGCAACAACCGACGGATATCCTCAATTTTTCCACCTCGACGATAGATGAATTTCACTTGATCCTGGGCCAGAGAAAAATCCAGAGGGATATCTTCCCGGGTACCAGCCGCCTGTGCTAAGCGACCGATGAAACTATGCCCGACAATCAGAAAACGCTTCATTGTAATGAGGCACTTACACTGTCTGAGCCGTGAACACGTCAGATGTAACTAAAACTCCTTGACCTCAGACCAACGGGTGAGGCGTTTGGGTGGGAGAGAAGCAGCGGCGCGGGCTCGCTTCCTCCACTGACCGCCCAAGCTCAGAGCGCAAACTACTGCGCAGTATTTTTCGGCTCCCGCGAGCGAACTTTCGCCCCGAAAAGTTTCTTCAATGAGAAGTCCTAGAGCGTTTGTTAATCTCCAAAAAGTAACTTCAACGTTAGCACGTTCACTGGTCAATGGTGTAACATAGTGTGAACAGAGTTGACGGTGCGATGACGAGTAGAATAGTAGAATATATCCGGTAATTGCGGGGAGAAAAAACGGAACCTCTCGAAGTTGAATACTTAGATTTCTTTGTCTGTGAACTAGCGGGTTGATTGGATAGGCTAATCACGTGATTGACAAATATGGAAAAACAATGGGATTGATAGAAGGCAGACTGACAATCTACATGTACTACTTGTTAATTGCGGGTTGACAAACCAAATTGGATATTAAGCATAATTAACGAGAAGTTTGTCACACTCACAAAACCGTTTGTGGTTTGATGCCCCAAACGGATGTAATCTTCCTGAACTGGCACAACGTTGCCTATTGGTTGGTTTAACGGTGACGATTGTTAATGGTATATAATGGTAATTTATTTGGGTTAATGGTAATTATTTGGATTGAACAACAACACATAACCAAAAAAAGTTATTTCCATCGAGAGGAACAAAATTGATGCAAAATCTGAATATGAATCTAATTTATAGCACACGGTATCAAGCAGATAGAATACATAATATGAAACCTGTGATATATTCCGGTCAAGGTCATTCAGTTCATAAAGTTAATGTGTTATAAGCAGATTATAAGCCTGACATTTATCTTTGATCCCTGATTTTCTGCAAGGGGTGTGTCCCTCCCATGTATATCTTCTGTGATGACAGGTAACATAGAGGGACAAATGAGCATCCTTTCTCTTCCAGAATTTCGAGTTGTCAAATTCATTTTGCAAAACAAATACATACATTGTATTCCTAAACAGGATAGCCAGTGAAACTGGAATGGCTGAATTGAATTATGTGTTAGAATTGTTGTGACAAACGGATACACTTTAATCGTATTCTGCAAAATTTCCCTTACAATAGAGATCCCAGGTGTAGTACACGAGATGAAGTGATAACTCCAAAGTACAGATCACTGAGCTGCGTATCAAGACCAGTGTGGTGTTTTATTTCAGATATGATTAAAACTAAAGTAGAACTATGCTTGTAAATTTCAATCTTTCAATTGTATTTATCTTTCAATTGTATTTACGTTCCACCACAACCTTGACATTGCTCATATTAAATTTTAACACTGAGAGTAACATTCTACATCTCAGGCAAAACCAGACCCACAAAACACAGCATTGGGTCTGATCATCGTTTTCTGTATTCAACGCGGATTGAAAACCTTATGTGTTTTTGGAGCGTTTTGAACCTACTTTTCAGGCCTTCCGAGCGACTCGAGGAATTCATCTTGCACAGAGATGAACAGTTCCAAATGCCATCCATATGCTATATTAGAAACAAGCTTATCGAATGGATTTCGAGCAACATTCCAAACACTTCAATTTTGACTTACATCATAAACGTGGATGGACGACGACGACGAAGAACGCAATGTCATGTGAACAGGTTTGCGGATCAAAGATCTGGATACATAAAATACATACCTATACCATCCAATCTGAAAAGAGAAGCCTGAAGTATTCACAGACCTGTGATGCAAATCCCACTGAATCATTGCTCTAAAACGTGACCAATTGTATAGGAATGTTTCCTAAAATACCGTGCCCATCACAGCCCTTGGTAGACAATTATGTCAATCAATGAGTCATTATACTTCCCCGTCTGGCTAATGAATTCCATCTTGGTCCAAGTAGATGGTCTTGCAGCAAGCAGATTTATTACGTGTTGTCACACGGAGTCCATTACGAAGGTGAAGTGATCCCACACTCTAACACTCAACACTAACGCACTCTTCAAAACCAGTACATGTCAACACTCTCCCTACAGAGCACGTTAGTAGATGCCAGTACCAAGCAGAAAGCGCAAATGGTCATGAAGTGGACAACCACCAAAAAGACACTTGCCAACAAAACAAATGTTATGGAGCGCCAGATATCATATATATCGAAAAATATATATATATATAATCCATGTACACGAAATAGCGAACTTTTCCCACTAATTAGCACTGTCTGATCAGTATAAACCACATAATGTGTATGTCAATGGTATATCCCAGCACCTGCACTTTTGGACACACAAATTACCATCAAATTTTAGTTCCTAATGAGCACGGATATCTCAATCGTGCCCATGGTATATTGTAGGGTAAATCATATAAATAATTAATATAGCGTGATATGTCATCGGGGAGACTTCTTAAACGCTCTCTGAGATTCCCATGGGAGAAATACTCTTCGACTGGGGAAAAAAACCTGGTTTCGAAGAGAAAATACTTTGAACGTGTGTTCTACAGAGCTCGATGTAAATAATTCAGTTAATTAATATAATCTAACGAATATTTTCGTCGAATGGTGCAACTTTTTCGTCACTATCGCCAATTTACGTGAACATTAGCGTCTCGGCTGGATTTGAGAATAAATACATAACTACGGTGTGCATTCAGTCAACCGGGTATCACTTTTGTCTCTACTGTCGAATAATCGCTCACTTCTCACGCTTATTCTTTATGTCAGTGCCAAATATTCCTTGTTTTGGAGCAGTAAAACTAGCACATTTGTTAAGTTCCATTTTCTGACAGCATCTTCACTTCGAACAATCATACGCATTTATTTTTCGCTGTTCTACAGCGAGCTAATTTTTCGTTCGCAAAGTGCGGAAGATTGATTACCGTGGTATTTATCGTTGGCAATGTGTAAAAGTCGGAATGGGTTCCGAGTTCAACACCACCGCCTTCAACATTGATATTTCAGTGCTTATGAATATTCCAACGGTACTCAAATTTATTGGACACTTCTCATATGACATATATATTGTCGCATATTTGTACACTATTGACCAAAAACAACTTTGCGAATATATTGAATTTTGGGCCAAATAGAAAACGGTGCTGAATTTTATGAACACCTTGCTATTTTTTGATGGGCGTACTCGATCAGGGACTCGATTTTTTTATGGGCGCACTCGATCAGTGTTCATATGAACTATACGGTACCAATTGCTTTCACATCGGTATTCGTCCGACATGGACACCGTAGGCCTATATAGTATGCACACGGAATTAAATTGAAAACAGTGCTAGAAATGATCGCGCTTTTGACTTCTGTCATCCGGGGAGATCTGGTGCTTTGCACCAGGTATGATTCTTGTAACTGTATTGTAAATATTCCCATACGTAAGGAGATTTTTACCGGAATTTGCCATTGATTTCTCCCGGGAAGCCCGTGATTCTTCCCTGTTGTACACATCACGCTGGTGTATAAGAATGGTCAATGTGTATTTCTCAATAATTATGTCTATTTGATTGATGAATTGAAACAAACATTTATCCATAAATATTGAGGAATGTACCCTGATGTAGGAAGACAATGAATTGTTTGTTTATCCTGGGATTAATCCGGCACTGCGAGAATGGGCCTCAATGGGGAGAATGGGGCATCTCGTTATTGATCGCCTCCGAAAGAACTGCCTCGAAGAAGGGCCTCCAAAACACTATATCGTGAACACACAAGCAAATCGACAAAAAGCATGTAGAGAGCAAGCTATGCTATGGAAACAACAACACGCGATTTCGCCTTCTAGTTCATTCACACAATGTTTCGTTCTGCACACATAGTTTTCATAACGCATATATCTCCGGACTTGGAATGGACCTTTTCACAGCACAGGGTTCCGATGATAGCCGAACGACCAATAATCCAGCCAATCAGGTGCTGGTCGCAGATTTGTATCCCAACAGCTTTCCTAACGGACGCTAATCCTCTGGATACGCGATTAGAATCACCAAAAATATTCCAAACAGGCAGTTTCCTCCATTTTTGCAGAAAAACGCTCTAGAGAGGGAATGTTTGTTTAGTTTTCTTGTGTCGTACGCCCTTTGACTATTTTGTCGCGGCTGGGACGCTTGATATCTGGGGGAAAAATCTTATTTTCTCGGAAAACCCAGAGTTTGCGGGAGGGTTATCTTCTGAAGTCATATGCATGCCACAGTGCTCGAAAAACATAAGTTATTCATTTTTTGTTGATTTATCTTTAGGAAATCGGTGCAATGCACATTTAGATGCACAATTCTCTATACTACAGCGCCTTTTCGTCCATTTGGCAGTTACTACCGCCATTTCTGTAACCACTGGTCAGGAAACTCACACAGTGGTTTTAGTTGATCTCGCGATACCTGCGACCAGCCAGTGATTGGTGCATTTGAAAAATCGAGATTACCGATTATTCATAGTCCCAGGAAGGGCTCTGTAAAAAGGTCCATTCGGGTACACAATCTAGCCTCTGGTAAACTAAACATGGGTTACTTGAGACCAGTTCACGTGTATGAATGAACTTATGTTTGAGTGCAGATATCAGGTATTGATGTGTGCCACTGGTTATTGTTTACATGCCCAGACCTATCCTTGGTCAAGTTGACCTGACAAAAGTGGATTGATTACCATACGTTTACTAGTGATTACTACGACAGTGGCATGTTTTCTCTGGTAATAAAATTGTTTTACCACTCTTACAGACTCGTGATTTGGGTTGCCGGTTTGCTGGTATCAACTTCACAAGCAGTCCACTAGTGCAGCCGACCAAGGTTGTCACTGCTAAGAGCTCGGACAGAAGATGTTGTCTTGGCTCGCACCTTTGCCAACACGGATGGTCAGATGGATGCTGGAGACCGCACATGATCAAAACATGAAAATTTTAATGATAATAGCCTTCGTATTTATCATTCAACACATGTAAATTTCATCATTGGACACATATGATGTTCAATAAGATAAACAAGAATGATTTACTGACAAAACATACATGTACATGGAATCGGCTTCAGCCGTGTTTATAACACCCACATGTTTTATATAACCTGCGACATCTGTGTGTTAATGAAACTTCTACATCAACATCAGACTGAAGCACTAACGTTCAAGGAACATAAAATAAGTCGAATAAATCTATAACATGCACATGCGTGCTTGACCGAGATTACACAATGGTAAGGAACACGCCCCTCATTTGAAAAATGTGCTGGCGCATTGATCGTGAATATTCCGCTAGTTACGTTGTCATGTTTTCTCCTTTCTGCATCTTGTCTCGTCGGTTGCCAGATTGAGTTAATAATTTGTAAGAATGGACTGTCATTCATGTATGTGTCCTAAAGTACCCCCTGGTTCCTCCAGCAGTTCCAGAATTGATGATGGACATCGCAGCAAATTCCATTGGTTAGACAGCTGGGTGGGTCGTTTACATTGGAGTTGAAACAGAAGAAATGTTATCGAAAGGGTGTTTTGATAACATTGTGTGCATTGTATTGTATTTAGTTGTACTAACTGTAAAAATAAATGACACAACAGAAATAAGAAGATAATTCTGAATGATTAAATTATCAGTCAGGTGATATCATATTTCCGACTAAATCGGCGTACACACGGCGTAAACAAAATCACTGGAAGCAGATGGCGTGCGAGTGATACTGTTTTATCAAAGTCCAGGTTATTGGGATATTAGCATATACGGTTCTGATGCAGCCACTAGCATGACTAGATATGTTACATCACTAGGCACATATATTGGGGAGTTTCTGTTTGAGTCTAAACGATGCCATTTCCTCTGAGTGGGTATGCAGTACATCGTTCAGCAATTTAAGGATTGGCTCATTTTATTGCAGAAAAGGTTTCAGGAAATATCAAGGTTGGATATCTACAGCAAACGAAATGAAAATTCCTCGCACTCCATCCAGGCAAACGAAATGAAAATTCCTCGCACTCCATCCAGATCATGACGTTAAAGCTGCTGCCTTCGAATGTATGCAATATTTTTTTCAAAACCAATTTTTTGTGAAACACACCTAATGCAATATAACAAAAAGTGTGCTAAATGATTTTGAAGATTACAGTCCATCCGAGTTGTCTTTCCATCCGTTTTAGTGCCCATTTTGTACCGATTTTGTAAATAAACAAATGTGTATCCATCATACCCGAATGTAGACAAATGCTCAAATTGCGCTTGAAAGTCCACATCGAGTACATTTTTCAGTTCGTAAGTGTATATATAGTGTAGTTATAAGTAAATAATCAATGATATGCCAAGAAATCTCGCATTTCTATGCTTTGTTTACATCTGCGTGTGATGGATACAGTTCCTGTATTTACGCGAGAACCGCCTGTTCAAATGAGCAAAATTTCCCTGAGGACTGGTTATTTTCATTACATTTGATGTGAGTATGTTTCATTCATTTAGTTTAATATGTTTAATATGGAATATAGTTTTCAAAAAATATTGACTGGTTTCGAAGGCAGCTGCTTTAATGTGTCCCAAGAGGATTATGAATATACCTCGAGGTTATTTTACAATCACGTCATTAGCAAATGATACAAATACTCTTGTGTTTAAATTCACTACTATTCCTGGGATTTGTCAGATTTTTTTATTTATGGTCAGTCTAAAAGCTATTATGTGTCTTCGGCCTCATATATCACATACCAAGGGTGTTATTCCAACTAATTTGATTCCAATTTCCACATATTCGAATAATATACATAAATAGAACACAAGGGAAGGGGGGGGGGCGGTATTGGTATGCCATCACGGACCTATCAAGCTTGGTGGATGTAGCACTCGAGCATAGATCAGAAACAAACTCTATCAAGATATACTGATATAGTCATGAAATGCATACATGCTGAATAATTTCACTCGATGTGCTCTCGACTCGCTTTCCGAAGTTGTTTCTGTACATGGTTCACGTGTGGATTTCTCTGTGCTTCAAACGCGAAGAATAAATAAATACAAAATGGTTGGTCGTTCCTTCGCTCGTGCCCGATTTCTTTTTATCCCATGCATCTGCTCTCGAACGTGCTTTGGTCCATAGACATGGAAGTTAACCTTTCCCTTGACCTTCGTCCTGTAAAGATATAGTTCTGTGAACAATGGCGTTCAATAGTCACGATTGAGGACCGAGGTACGGCCCGAGAGCGGTTTCTTATACTCGATACAGCACTGACCTCTTAAGCATCTCTGGTCTCCAAGCAGGAGCCCGTGTTTGATAGTTTGGTCATTCGGATTGATGAGCACAATTAATGGTGGAAGTGGTCCTTAAAATACGGTATGGTGCCCGGAACATTGTATTTGACAAACTATCAGTATGTATAATAGCAACAACAACATATGACAGTGATTGTGACACAGGCACAATCTTCAGTTGCTTTCGTAGAGCCGTGTCCATATAATAAATGTAGAATAGTTGTGACTGTTATGGCCCGAAACCCGCCCCTGACACATTCTCCCACTCGACATACACGGCACAGATTCATCACATGACTTCATACTTACTTCCCTTACGTCACCGGGCACGCACCGTCCTCGCTCCACATCCACATGTAAACAACACTGCTCACGTTAACACTTCCTACAATCCCACCAATCACCACATTCCCAGACACATGACTCCGCCCACACAGACATGACATCACTTTCCCGCCATTTCACATGAACACCTGCCACATTACGCGGGAAAACCCACACACATCATAGACTTGCCCCGCGCTTTCCCACGGACAAGTCAGTTGCAATATTGTAGTTGGGTAGGATCTGTTGAATAGAAAGGTTGTATTGAGAGGTACTACGCCAAATATTGTGATTAGGAGATATCAAACTTATATTGGACTATTAATACTTCGGACTATTGTGGGGATTACGATAGTGTGAGTGACCGTGATCGTACATCGGACTAATCATCTAAATAAACTCGGATATTATTGAAACTTACGTCGGACTTCCTGTTGGTGTGTTAACGCACAACATACATCGTACTATTCGATCAGTGGGCGTAATAGCCGCCCGAAGAATTCCGCTATTCCGTCACATAAATAATAGATAAACCATATCATTCAATTCTATCTAGTTTAAGAATCATTTCTCGTTGAGCAACGCGTGTTACTAAACTACTAGCCCCATGGCCATCTTAGACTATGAGGAGCCACTGATCTGCAACGATTTGTACACGATTTTGATCCAGGAACTGGCTCAGTTTCAAACGATCTAATAACGATTGTAATGTACCATGAACGCCAGTATATATACATGGACATCGCAGCAAATTTCATTGGTAAGACAGCTGGGTGGGTCGTTTACATTGGAGTTGAAACAGAAGAAATGTTATCGAAAGGGTGTTTTGATAACATTGCGTGCATTGTATTGTATTTAGTTGTACTATTTGTAAAAATAAATGGCACGACAGAAATAGGAAAATAATTATGCATGATTAACATTTCAGTCAGGCGATATCATAATTCCGACTCAATCGGCGTACACACGTACACAAAATCACTGGAAACAGATGGCGTGTGAGTGATACTGCTTTATCAGAGTCAAGGTTATTGGGATATTAGCATATACGGTTCTGATGCAAAAGCCATTAGCATGACCAGAAATGTTACATCACTAGGCAAATATATTGGGGAGTTTCTGTTTGAGTCTAAGCGATGCCATTTCCTCTGAGTGGGTATGCACGTCGTTCAGCAATTTAAGCATTGGCTCATCTTATTGCAGAAAAGGTTTCAGGAAATATCAAGGTGGGATATCTATAGCAAACGAAATGAAAATTTCTCGCGCTCCATCCAGGGCCAATCAGATCATGACGTTAATGTGTCCCAAGAGGATTATAAATATACCTCGAGATTATTTTACAATCACGTTATTAGCAAATGATACAAAACTCTTGTGTTTAAGTTCACTACTATTCATGGGATTCATCAGATTTTTTGAAAAATTATGGTTAGTCTAACAGCTATTACATGTATGTGTCGTCAGCCTCATGAATCACATACCAAGGTTGTTCTTGCAACTAATTTGAATCCAATTTCCGCACAGTCGAATAGGATACATAAATAGAACAAGCTTGGACATTGCACTCGAGCATAGATCAGAAACAAACTGTATCAAGATACACTGATATAATCATGAAATGCATGCAGGCTGAATAATTTCACTCGATGTGCTCTCGATTCGCTTTCCGAAGTTGTTTCTGTACATGGTTCACGTGTGGATTTCTCTGTGCTTCAAACGCGAAGAATAAATAAATACAGCATGGTTGGTCGTTCCTTCGCTCGTGCCCGATTTCTTTTTATCCCATGCATCTGCTCTCGTCCGTGCTTCGGTCCATAGACATGGGAGTTAACCTTTCCCTTGACCTTCGTCCTGCAAAGATATAGTTCTGTGAATAATGGCGTTCAATAGTCACAATTGTGGACCGAGGTCCGGCCCGAGAGCAGTTTCCGACACTCGATACAACCCTTAACTCTGAAGCATCTCTGGTCTCCAAGCAGGAGCCCGTGTTCGGTAGTTCGGTCCTTCGGATTGATGAGCACAATTAGTGATGGAAGTGGTCCTTCAAATACGGTATGGTGCCCGAAATATTTTATTTGACAAACTATCACTATGAACAATAACAACAACAAGAACACGTGACAGTAATTTTGGGACAGACACAATCTTCTGTTGCTTTCGTAGAGCCGTGTCCAAATAATTAATAAATAAATAAAGCATATCACTCAATTCTATCTAGTTTAAAATTCATTTCTCGTTGAACAACGCGTGTTACTAAACTACTAGCCCCTTGGCCATCTTAGACTATGAGGAGCCACTGATCTGCCACGATTTGTACACGATTTTGATCCAGGAACTGGCTCAGTTTCAAAAGATTCAATAATGATTGTAATGTACCATGAACGCCAGTATATATACACCAGTAGGTAATTAGTGCATTTGATTCGTAAGAGCACAATTCCTGTACTCGCGATAATGTACTCGCGAACACTGCGAGCACTTCACGGTTCGCCTGCTCGGTAAAAAAGATAACCCATTACACTCGTCGGTTCGCCTGTACAATTTAATTTTTGTTTGGATAAACAAGACGTTGAACAGCACACAGTTCACTGTATGTCGGTTATTTGAACTCAGTATGTGCGTGTCAGAAGTCCCAATGTAATGGCTGTGTGCATAATCTGTTGCAAAATATGAAAGGACTGTCTCAATATGAACCCAAAATGTATAACATATCAAACAGATGGAACTGATAGGAACTCTCACATATAATCCCGTCAGGGTCATTCGGGCCATAAAGTTAATGTGTTTCCTAGAGGATTATATACTCCGTGACATTTATTCCTGATCTAAGTCTTTTGCAAGTGGCGTGCCCCTATTTTGTACATCCCATGTGAAAAGATATAATGTGTGAATGGGTGGATAACGCACAGCCTCCTTTTGTCTTGAAGCTTGCATTGCTAGTATCGGATAACCAGCGAAACTAGAGCCAGAAGATCGGTTGGGGCTTCCATGAACGGTCGTTCAATAGTGACAAGTGAGGTCCGAGGTCCGGCCCTTGGGCGTGTTCCTTACCCAACACAGCACTTAGCCATGAAACATCTCCGATGTCAAAGCAGGAGTCGATGTCCGGTAGTTTTGTTCTTGGATCGATGACGACAATACCAGTGACGAGGTGGCCTTACAAATAGGCTATGATATCTGTATTGCATTGGCTTCGATATTATATGAACAACAGTAACCGAAACCACGCATACAGTTCTAATATGACAATTTATATCACGATTAGCCATGTAAGGTGTCTTATAATAGCATGATATGTAGTATAATATCGGAATATACCCTCCATGAACACCTCATGCACACACTGAACATACAAAGTGTCACCCCCTGGTCGCGATGTAGACGGACAGCGAAACATAGTTATCAAACATTGAAGAACGTGTTCATTTGTATTCAACTTTTTCTCAGCAACAATATTGGATATTGTTCTATTAAATGTATATTGTAGATATTGTTCTCTACACCGTTTACTGTATGCTGGTAATTTAAACTTCTACTGGGCGTATCGGAATTCCTAATGTAATTGTTGTGCATAAGCAGTCACAAAATGTAAAGGAAAGTCTGAACATGAACCTTAAACGTATAACATACTAAACAGGTAGGAATAATATGAAGCCACACATATATTTCGGTGAAGGTCAGTCTTGTCATAAAGTTAATGTGTTTCAAGAAGATTATATACTCCGTGACATTTATCCAAGATCCACAAGTGATGTGTCCCCTCTTCTGTCTGTCTAACGTAAAAAGAAATAACATAAAGGGGTGGATAACTCCTGGAATGATACCCAACACCCCCACTGCCTTACAGCTTGCTAGTATCTAGTTTCTTTTCGAAAAAAAAAACATATCCATGTACATGATAGCCAGTGAAAATAGAGAAAAGGATATGGGTTGGGGCTTCCATGGGACGAGAAATTCATGCGAAATTGTACATTTATGTGGGTGGGGAACATATTGTATTTAGCAAGCATTTCCGCTCCAATCAAATACACATGCACAGATAACAATCAATTATGCCAAAGTTCAGATCAACTACACGTCATGTTGGTTAGCAGGAAAGTCGAGTGTGATCGTGGCAGTGCTCAGACATGTATCAATCATACAACAGCACGATTTACCTCTTAGACTATGTTTTACGTCATAACTTTACCAGCGCTCAAATCTATGTACCTACTCACTGAGCATTTTACTGTGTTATTCTGGGTAGGGACATGGTTTCATATGCGCGTCAATACTGTATGACAACTTCTGATACGACTTTGAATTTGATCTCTATTGACCTTCAAACTGTCAAAATGGATAGTTTAGTCAGAAAAAATCATTTTTGACTTGATAACATTTAGTGTATTTCTCCGGTAACCCTTCTCGCCCTTCATGTGTTTACTCCTAGCCGAACAAAGCATTTTAGTGTGTTATTCTGGGTAGGGACATGGTTTTATATGCGAGTCAATACAGTATGACAACTTCTGTGGCGACTTTGAACTTGATCTCAGTGACCTTCAAAATGTCAAAATGGTTAGTTTAGTCAGAAAGAACGATCATTTTGGACTTGATAACATTTAGTGTATTTCTCCGGTAACTAATCTAGCCCTTCGCCAGTTTCTGTCTTTTATTTCGACTGAAACCAATCAAGTATAAAGATATTGGCAATTTAATAATGTAGTCCTTGTTCATGGTTCTATCGATTCCACTAATAGAACCATGAATTTCCATTCGCAATTATAATGATAGTGCTGTTTTCAGCAAAAAAAAACCCCTCTTTTATCATGCTCCTTTTGTCTCCTGTGATTCTATGTTGTAATTACTATGTCGTTCCATAGAGCAGCTGCTCAGACATAAGTTAATTAATCAAAGGGTAGCCGGCATTTATCACTGTCTTTTCTGTGATATTCGTAGATATTGTGCACCCAGTAAATATTGCAATGGAAGCGAGAATCTCATGTATTGTTAGTGTTGTCACATGGCTTATGATGCCTTATTAGGCAGTGGCTTGAAATGTTGCGCTTGTTTATCATTTCAGAGTAGATAGATGTAGCTGAATCCTTTGCATTTGCAAATATATCTTTTTGCAAGCACCACACGTTGTAATAGAATAAAACTTATAATGTGGTGAAGGATTTCTTGGAACCTACATTTCATAGTTGTGGGCTTACGTTTCTCCAATACGCTGTGGAGGGCATCCGTAACTCAATTTGATAGCTACACACACAAAGTTCAGATTTTCTGTTTCATTGGATTGTTTGTGAGTGGCTTGACAGTTGAGTCATTGGGTATACATTTGCTGCTCCGCCTCAAGGTCGACTCGTTTCACAGAGCCACTGAAATCATTTTATATAGTACATGGTAGATCATATATATTGCCTATTGCCTTGTCGCGTGTTTTGACTCATAGCTTCTATCAGATGATACCTGACAGTCTTTCAGGTCATGCTCAATTACCATAATTTGATAAGGAATCATGTGAATGAGGGATTCCTAGCATAATGGTAACGATTCTAACATCACGTGAATGCTAGTTATTTTTTTAAACTTGATATTGACTAGTTATATGTACCTAGACATAATCTTGCAGCAGGTATTCATATTATATGATTTAGGTCAATGGAAAATGATAAATTGTAACTACATTACCTCTTGTGTACCATCTCCTCCTGTTCCGTCAATTTTTTTAAAAAGAACATGTAAGGGGCATTAGAGTATTATACTGAAGGCATTGCAACACAGGTACATTCCTCATAACCCTTAGTATTTCACAGTATGAATAATATCCAATAAATGAGATGTCACTAAAATAACACTATTTACTGATAACCTATTATTTGAACACAATGCGGTTGCAATACGTACACTTCTCATAACCCTCAGTACTACACATTATTATTATTATATTATCGAGGGGAGACATACCCCATAAATGGGAGATACTTGCCAAAGTACGACCAAAGTCGGACACACCCCGAATACACTTTTAATATGACTAAACATTATGATTGTTATGCAGGAAAATCAATGATATTCCATTTTAATGCCTTCATTATAGTATCATTTACTGATAACCCATCATTTCGACACCTTGTGGTAAAACTTGTTTCCTATCTGGTCCTCAAACATGCGATTTACGTGTTTTTGAGGAGAAGACATACAAAACACCCTTCATCAACTACCAGGTTGTCCAAATAACAGAAAGGAAAAGGCCAGCAAGTATCTCCAATTTCATTCAAGGTTATTAGGGCCATAATGTGAATGTGTTTCAAGGGGATTATATACCTCGAGGCACTTATTCATCACGTCTTCAGCAACTATTGTGAATATTCTTCTCATGCAACATATTACTGGCTTAGCAATTTAGTTGTCTTCAATTCAACCAATCTATTAATTTTCTTGAATGTCAGCTAAATCTAGTACAATTTAAATATTATTTTTTCACAACAAATAATGATCAAACATAAGTTCATATTACCATCTCTTGTTTGTATACTCGACGGAATAAATACCCACAACTAGTGTCTATAATGACACTTACTTATAGGCGCTGGGGTATTGGACACAATAGATCATTTGGCATTCACATGTGTTGTTGTATAATCACATTGCTGTTAATTTCCCTCAGCACCATCGTTTTGGATTAAACTGTGAGTATATCAGCCACAGTTTTTGTTACCATTCAATACACCACCACTTTGAAACATTTTGTGGTGGATTCCTTAATCACGTTGATCCGATATAGATGGATATAGATAGATTTATTTCAAATCATGTACACTATACAACATCTGATTGCTCACAAAGTATTTACAATACATGACTTGGGGGTATCCCAAAGATCCGGAAGATCTGTATCAACCGAAAACACATATGAAAGCTAAGTATAAGTGAATGACATTGATTGTAGAGACACACTAGAAAAAAACTAATTGATATAAAATTGATATAAGTACACCACCACCAAAAAAAAGGGGAAACATGTACATAAAACCCACACCAAGATAAAATAACACTACAACAGGTTTGATGTTAACAGAGATACTTCCCACTAAAGCTAACAGATGAGTCAGTGTATTTTATCCCAACCCCCAAATCCGGCAAGATAATGATAAGTTGGAAAAAGCCCCAATATTGCGTTGTTTTGTAGCTTTCTGGTTGTTATTTCACTTAAAAAAATACTCAATCTCAAATTATGTCCACCAAAAGAGTATAAATAAGTTTCACGAAACAAAGCTGTATGGTAATAAGAAATGTGTTTGATATACATCTTGAATACTTGGAATCATTATTTCGAGACACACAAGATGAGATAAAAAAACAGCAAAAGCCATCTTGATATATTACACATCGTAGTGGCGAGCGCGCACACACACATATGAAATGCCAAACGAAATATGTATCTGATGTTGTTGGAAAACCAGTGAGCACAAGGACCTTTCAAAACACACGCCATTGGCGGACATTCGCGTCAATCATTGCTTGCTGCTAAACGACTTCTCACGTTTTGATGACTTGGTGCTTTGATTTCCACAGTACGAGATCTAAGTCTGCAGGGAACTCGATATCAACTCCACCAAGACAAGTGGTCTCGCAAGCAGCACATTTATCACTTGCTGCCACACGAAGACCATTAGCGGGGTAAACGGATACTTTCACTTTGATTGCGACACGTTTACACTATCCTGGTAAAATTGTTAGACAGTGTGAATGTGAGATAGTTACGTAAGTTACATGAGTAGACATTGATGTATTGCTGAAATATTAATAAAATCACATTGAAAGTTGACTTTCGTAATTCTGCACTCAATAATTCCAAAACATTGTTGCAGAGTTATGTCAAGTATTTGAGAACATGCATTGGTCGGTCTTTGTTTTGATTTTGTATTGTACGTTTGCTATTCTCAAGATCAAAGTCTGGTTGTGTTTGTGGTAAATATGTTGATATTTACATGCATCACTTTGCCACAGAATCGAGAATAGACCCCGTTATGAACGAACTACACAGCTTGACGATAGAACAAAGGATATGAAAGATTATTCTCACCACATTTAGGACACTCAACTATCAATCATCTTTATTGTTAGTTATTATATTTTTTATATTTTATCATATTTTATTTTATATTATTATTTTAGTTATTATATTTTATCACATCCTCTCTCCAGTGAAATGCTTCAACCTATGCCGACAGATCAACCAGATACAAGGTCTTCTCGAACCCGTGCAGCAAGACCAAGGCATTCGTGTGCTGATCGAGTGCTCGCGGAATGTGGTCCCATAACTTGGACTGGTTTACCTGAATGCCTTGTACTCCAGTCTTGAGGGTTGACTCAAGACCTGCCTGTTCTGTGAGGCAAACCCAGATACTTCAATACCTGTTCTAGTTTTCATTAAATGGAATACATTTTTTTAATCAAACAATGCATCTGTATTTACATAAAGGATCACAAAATACCGTGGTATACAACTCTGTCTGGATGTAACATAACTTCAGTTGCTTTCTTCTCATGCAGCCCAAGTGGTTGAAATAATAATGCCATTATACACAAGCAAGCGACAAAAAGGAAGAGGGACAAGAACTGTGAATTAATATATGCTGGTTTGAATAATTTGAATAATTTAGTCTCGTCTTAAATAAAATGTCATTTCAAGCAATGGGTATTGAAAATGTCTATTTTACTCCATGCCATCTAGGATCAAGTTAAACATATCAAAATACATCTCACAGGTAATTTCACAAATGCTTCATCACCAATAATACATAGCTACCAAAAGCCCTATTTTGAAGTGTTTTTGAGCAAAGTAGATGGTACATCCGGAGGAGCTTGGAATCTAAGGTTGATGACTGATAGAATATTCTGAATTGTCAACTAGATTATATGACAAGCGTGATTAATTTAATTTTTCCAGTCAATTTCCTTTTTCTGAGCAGCCACTTTCCTATGTCGCCAGCATATGATGTGTGTGTCTCACAACTTATACGCTATTCAATGACTAGTTGCAGACACGAGAGCTTTGTTCACCGAAGTCCCCAGCTACTGTAGTCTCTAAACTGCTGCGACAAACATATTATGTTTTACCGAGCCTAAAACTATATGTATGTCATCATGATATAGTTGATAAGAACACCAAATATGTGGTAAATATGCAGCAGAACTTGTCTGCATACTTTTAGTTTACTCACAATACTTTATACTTGGATAATGGTTCCATGTTTGTTCAACCCATCACTCATGCATCACCTTGTCATTAACTGTTCAGGATAATGAAGGCTAAAGTTGGAAAAAAGCCCCAATATTGCGTTGTTATGTAGCTTTCTGGTTGTTATTTCACTTAAAAAATACTCAAACCCAAATCATGTCCACCCAAAGAGTAAAAATAAGTTTCACGAAACAAAGCTGTATGGTAATAAGTAATGTGTTTGATATACATCTTGAATACTTCTACCCATCACTCATGCATTACCTTGTCATTAACTGTTCAGGATAATGAAGGCTAAAGTTGAACACCACCAATGTGTTCGTCGTACAGTGTTATTTTACCAATTATTATGTTTGGTTGAACAATGTATAGCATCACATGTAACTGAGCAAATGGCCACAAATCTGCTCCTAGCGTTGCTAAACTTCAGCGTTGCTGAACATCTGTTATGGTGTGGTATTTCCTCCTGGAAACGCTGCGAAAGTCATCTGTAATACAATTAGTTACATACACCCGTTGGTAGTGAGCGTTTCTGATTTCCTGTTTCTTTTAATTGTTTGTGAGTGTTTGACGGTCATTTGTATGCATTTGCTGGTTCGCCTCAAGGTCGGAATCTCTCCCAGTTTCTATACTTAGTATTATGATAGTGGGGTGTTACATAGATATTGTCTCCTGTTCGTGGCATGTGTTTAAGGTGAAATAACACCAGTTATACATTCTCGTGCTCATATGGGCAATCTAAATTCGATCTCAAAATACAGGATATGATATGGAAATGTTTACTGCAAATGTTCTCTCACTTCGTATGCCTGATATGACTTTCTGTCCCCGGACTATGAGATTGGATAACGGACCCTGTTTTGTTTGCTCGGAATACTTAATACTGGGTATTGATTCCACGTCTATGCATGTATTTTCTAGTCTAAAACAATCAAAAGCAGTGACACAAAATAGCAGTACATCACACTACAATTTATCATATATTGTTCAGGTCGCACCTATGCACCTATCAAATATCAATATAAAGCAAGTCATTTACACTTTTATTGTCACATAACTCACTAGCATGATTTTAGGACGCGAATATGCATCGATTTACAATAATTTAACAATTCAACATACAGTTATTGATATGCGGATCACACTGATATTTCAAGTAGTGTTGCAGTGTCAATTTCATGGTATCATTGACAGTCAAATCCAAGAAACAACTCATCCAAGCATTTATGATGTCCATGAAGAGTTGTCAGTATTATGATCTAGTTTGTGACTGAAACCCTTTTCGTTTTCGTTGTCGCCGTTCTCTGTTATAATTCTTCTGAGACAACTGGATGAAATGTGTTAGAATTTCAGCGGGTGAAGTTCTGTGCACTCCCCAGTGTACAACGTAATGAGATTCATCATCATGAACAAATTAAGTGCAAGTGGTGCAAATAAAGTTCGAACCAGACTATGACTGTTTACCGCTCAATAACCGCAGCCTAGTGGTGAGTGACATTACCCTAGGTCATGTTTTATAATATCCAGTTAGTGAAGAGAACAATAAATCGTCATACTATAGATGAGTTTCAGCAAGGAAAGTGACCACGTCTCTACGTTAACTTGTTTACGATCATTACGATTGCTTTCTGTGGCATTATTAGACCTTTCAATAAACCACACCTTAGGGACATTGGTGTCATGTTTTTCGCCATTACGTGTTTGTATATTGTCATGAAGATGCCTAAGCTGACAAGAACAACGTTCACACCAGTAATCACAAAGAGCTGGAATGTAATTTACTAACTAACGTTTTATATTCACCTGCAGTATTACACAGGAGACAACCCAGCTGTTATGGGGAATACACAGCAATGTACTCGTACTATCAAACGTCTCAACTAAAGTATAATCCCACAATCACATCTCCTGAACATGACTTTAGGGAAGATTATTGTGAGTTGGCGATGCCATTGCTGTTAGTATAATGATCGTCACTATGATCAATCGGCCTCACGCGTATTGAAACCATGAAACAAACCCGAAGACCCCACAAGCCCATGAAACAAACCCACACCAATGAGCGAGACTATAAAACAGAGTACGATGAGTTGTATTCCACTTTATCTACACCAAAGAGGTAATAATGTTAGCACACTTATCTGAACTCAAGGTTGTTGGACAGGTCCCTCCAGGCTGTGGTTTGTTTCTTCACTATCATCATTTGGTCTCCACTGGTGCGATGCTTTCACTAATTATCGTATAATTGACATTATCGTATGTCTAGTTAGTTCATGGACGTGCAATACCAATATGTGATATTTATACCTGTTGATGGGATGGGTGCATGATCCGCTTGCTATGTATGCTTCTCCATGAGTAATACAAAAATGTTTTCTTATATTCAAATATATTCGCCTCTCGTTCAGACTAATACTACATAATTCAGAGTGCAAATGTTCAGTCTTCCCGTTCATTTGATTTCACAGTTGCCTAGATGTTGCCTAGGTTTTCGGCAGTCACAGTGAATGACGACAATCAGACAAATTTGTATTCAAGACAAGAATCCACTGCAGAAAAACGTACTGAGAGAAATATCGAGAAAAAATGGAACATCGATTTAATTATGGGCAGGGATCGAAATCCAAGTGATACGGTCCGAATGCCATTCAGTGCCATCTGAACAGCACGTACATGCACTCAATGTAATTATTTGTGTCGTTCGGGCTTTTGCTGCCAGTATTCACTATTATGCAATTCAGATTTTCATGGCTGTCCTAATTATTTCAGTTCACTTTAGTAATATGTCTCAATCTCATGCACTGGTGTTCTTGGAAAACAACGGAAACAAGGCAATTTTGCATAAGCACCTTGGCACACCACCGAGCCATGTCGAACACCACCAAAATATACAAATTAGCGGATTATTCACCAAACTATCTGTCCCTTATGGTTTTAGATGAAATGATTCAAAACCCCGTGGGAAACCAGCAATAAGTCATGACCTATCGACCATTGAAATATAATTACAAGTGACTAATTATGTTTTGAAGGTGAGCCCAGATCATGTTTGCTGCATTCCCCTTTTCATTTCTATCATGTTTTTTTTTCATTTGAGTATTTCAAAACTATCGAACAAATTGAATACAAATCTTGTTCAAGTAAATTAAGCAGTCTGTAACGACACAGGGCTTGTTCCTGCTATAGTCGTTAGTGGAATAAGGTCGTACGGCCGTCATTGTGGATCGTTGTTCTGTCCACAGCTTCGCAGTTATCGTTCAATTCATGGTGACTGGAAATCGTTCTACTGTTTGTTAGGACACGCTGGGTAATGTGTAATGTTCTGTCCTGCGGCAAATCTCCTTTGTCCACCACGCGGGTGCTTAACCAATGGGCGGCGTGAATGGTAATTGGGGCGAAATCTATCCCGTTAATCACCGTTCCCTATTTGAAAATGACAATACTGCTACAAAATAACTGACACAAATATCCACGCTGAACAACAGTGTTTTACATGTATATTGAACCCCCGTCATTATTTCCATTTATGTTCCAAACGCATATGGTCTATACGTGTATGACAAGAATCCCAGCTTTCCTCAGATTGGTTTGGATAATTGAGGTTATAATTATGCCCAGTATTGAAATGTCCTAATTTTTTGTTATGTCTTAATTGAGGTGTCCTAATATTTGTATGTTCTAATTTATATGTATTTGGTAAATGAGACATTCCCAGGGCGTGAACTTCAACAGGGTTTTCTAAAAGGTTGCCATCTTTACGATGACAGGGATGAGTTATTTACAAAAAAAAAAACAAGGGTCTCTGACATACTTGATAAATTAAATACTTGTATACCCGGCATGCCTAACGACCGTGGAAATATTCCAGTATCTTAAAAACTCAGACAGCTACAGTACTGTATGCCCCTCGGATACAGGTCTTTGGTCGGGCTTAGTTTTCATTCCATAAGTGTTTCATATCAGGCTCTGAACTGTATTGATATGTTCTGATGATAATTATAGCCAATTGATTGGATACCATGTAAGGCCCGAGGTCATGTCTAGTAATTGAGTAATAGATGGGAATATTCCACATACGGACCAGGATTGACAGTTTGTTTAGATCAATCATGATCTGAACAAACAGATCAATAATGTAAATATCAGCATTGCAACATTTCTAACAAAACAAAGGAGTTAAAATTGTGGATGGCACTGCCAGTATTCTCTAGATTTGTTGCTAATAAGCAAAGAATCTAAATTTTATTACCTCATCAGCTATTGAGATATTGTCGTCCTACAGAATCCATGACCCTTCTTTTCTTCATCCATGCCATCCGTTTTCTTCTCTGAGACAAATGGACCGACTGATTTTAAATTTCAGCAGATAAAGTTATGTTCACTCTACAATGTAAAAGTTGGTGAGCTTTGACATATCATAACTAATCGTGCAGATTACATTTGTAGCACACTAGAACCAAGTTTCCTGCTCAATAGTCCCAACCTGCTGTTTCATGATACCCATTTGGTGAAGAAAACAATACATAATATATAGATGAGTCTCAGCAGGGAATGTGACTACGTCTCTATATTCACTTATTTACGAGCATCACGCGATTGCTTTCTGTGTCACTAGACCTTTCAATAAAGCAGACCTTAGGGACA
The DNA here is from genome assembly GCA_949152475.1 of Terebella lapidaria. Taxonomy (NCBI): domain Eukaryota; kingdom Metazoa; phylum Annelida; class Polychaeta; order Terebellida; family Terebellidae; genus Terebella; species Terebella lapidaria. The sequence continues at coordinate 43,886,954 of OX424557.1, read as the reverse complement.
AAGGTGCCATGTTTTTCGCCATTAGGTCATACTGTCAAACGGATGCCAAACCTGCATATCCTTCGTCCATATATCCAAACATAACTAACTAACAAAAACAACATTCACACCACTCAGTAATCACGATCACCTAGAGTGTAATGAACTAAATCATCAATTCTACAGCGTTACTTATGAGAAACCCCAGCTTTTTAAAGGAATGCACAGCAAAACCTTCGTACTATCACACATCTCAACTGAAGCAAATCACAACTTCGGATAGTGATAATAAGGCAGATTGTGGGGAGTTGCTGTTATCAATGCTGATTCCCTCCCATGAGGACCCATTATCTGAACACAATAATATGGTTCGACCCGATGTGAGATGGATAGACGAATTGTGCAATCTCCTACAGAACCCTTTGGGATGTGGGTTGTATTTTTCACAAATAAAACAGGGATGACAGGGATGAGTTATTTACAAAAAAAACAAGGGTCTCTGACATACTTGATAAATTAAATACTTGTATTTATTTGCAATGACAATTTCTTCTACGCATTACACCCAGCCAACCGAGTGTGAACTCAAGGGAATCGGAAGACTGATCATCCCCTACCACTCTCTGATATATGCTGTATGAAGCGAAATGGGTGGTGAATATGTATAAACAATATTATACTGAACACCAATTGATATAACAACGCTTGACATTGTTTTGTTTTACTCCTGGAAAAAAATCACCAGACAGACCATTCACCTCATCCACAGGTATTAATGTCGCACACTGGTATTGCAACTATACTGTCCATTATGATGATGAACACAAAATGCAACACCGGAGACCAGATGATCATTTTGAAAGTACAAACCACAGCACACACTTCCTATATCACATCCTGTCCAACCACCTCGTGTTCATATAATTGTGCTGACAGTTTTGCCCCTCTGGTGCAGATACTGTGGAATAAACTAGCTCTCCATTCTGTCCGATAGTCACGTTCAATGACGCGGGATTTGTGGATTTATTTTTCATATTTCCAATACACCAGAAGCCAACCCTCAGTTCAGCTCATTTGGCTTCTGGTGTATTGGAAATATGAAAAATAAATCCACAAATCCCGCGTCATTGAACGTGACTATCGGACAGAATGCGAATGCAATTGAATCCGAATGCAATTGAATGATAGTGTCTGAACCATTTTCAAACATTTTAACAGCACATGTACTCGACATACATCAGGCATGGGGTAATCGTATTCAGTATTCGTATTCGAATACATTCGAATACACTTTTTTCTGTATTCGTATTCGAATACTTTGCAAGAGAATTCAGAGTATTCATATTCATATTCGAATACTTTGGCAAAGTATTCATATTCATGAATACTTTAGATAAATACTTATATATTTGTATTTTTTTTTGCTTGAAATTCAAATCTAGCAATTACAACCAATTGTTGTATCTGTACAGCTGTATAATCATGGTTTCACCACTATACTGATAATTATGGCCAACAAAGACAACTTCCTGGCACTGTGTGTACATAAGTCAGCCATTTGTTGTGTTAGCAGAGCCAGAAACTACATGTGTGGAGTATGTTCAATTGATAATATCAGGAATCCAGGATACCATGCAGCAGCAGCTTATTTCCAGCTGTGTACTGGACAACACAATTGGTGTAGTTCCTGGTAGTCTGTTACTACATGAATCAAGCCTGTTAGTCCCATACATGTGTGGCTTACCATTGTGCATTGATTGTTTGGTCCAGATGTTTTGAGTTTAGTCAAAACAGGGTGGTAAGTGATTATGCAATATCGGTGTGGCAACAGAACTCGTGTGTGTGTGGGAGGGGGGGGGGGGAGAATGCATGTGATCTGGATTGGATAAAAATATTGTGAAAGTGGGAAAGGACCGTATGGTGATCTGGATTGGATAAAAATATTGTGACAGTGGGAAATGACTGATATCACATGTATAAAGACAGGCTTAGTAACTCTTGCACTCCAGTACATGGAATTTATCAGTGATCAAGGTTGTCTTGCTGAATGCATCATGGCCACAAAGACTGCTGTTTTTAGTCATTTCGATATCCCGGAAAATCGTGAAAACAAGTACAAGGCAAAGTGTAAATACTGTGAGCTATCCATTTCATCAACAGGCAAGACAACATCAAACCTCTTGCTACATTTGAAGGTAATTATACTATTATCACTAAAATTTGATATGGCGCTTATTATAAAACATTGTAGTCAGCAGCGCTTGACATAAATTAAGACAAATTACAACATTTGGTGTAAATAAGTTGTTTACTCATATATATCGACATTAAAAACAAGTATTGAACAAACTGATAGAACACTGAGCACTCCTTACTCACACTTTATTCTCACTTACTGAACCGTAAACTCATTAATTATGAGTCATAATAATTATAGACTGCCTCTAATCACATATCTATCACATATATTTATTTATACATATATTAAATGTATATATTTTGTTTTTCTTTGTGAAGAAAACATCCCAAAGAATTAGAAAAGCAGCCCAGCACACCAAAATCAGATCAGAGATCCATCGAAAAGTTTGTGTCCACACCAAAGAAGAAATATTCCCACACAGATCCTCGCCAAATTCGCGTCAATGACAAAGTGGTGAATTTTGTTGCTGGGACTTTGCAACCCCTGTCAGTTGTCGACAGTGACGAGTTCCACGATATGGCCGATGCCTTTGATTCGCGGTATATAGTTCCGAGCCGGAAACACCTCACCACTACTCTTGTTGGCAACAAATGTGATGAGCTTCACAAGCGACTTTGCACGGCACTGCAGTCTTCAGCAGATGTCAGTGTCACTGTAGACATCTGGAGCAGCCGACAGATGAGGAGCTACCTCGGGATAACAGGCCACTTCATATCCCCGGACTGGTCTCTTCACACGGCAAGGCTGGCATGTAAGCGGTTTCCTGGACGCCACACTGCAGATAATATATCTGCCCAATTTGAGGAGACCCTCACTTTGTTTGACATCAACCGTACATTAACTCATGTTGTTTCGGACTCAGCATCAAACATGAAACGTGCCTTCTCCCTCCCTGGCTACAAGCAGGAGATGATCGATGATGTCACTGATGACATCACTGAAACCAGCGATGACGAAGATCAACAAGACGAGGATCTGTTACCAGAACACCTTCTACCAGAACATGACCCATGTTTTGCGCATACCCTTCAACTAGTTGTTAAGGACGGTATGAGAGAAGTGGGTGCCCTAAAAAAAAGTCATCGCAAAAGCTTCTCAAATCGTTTCCCATGTGCGGAAATCTACCCTGGCTACAGACTTGCTGGACGGCGAAAAAAGACTCCAAGCAGCCAACGCCACCCGCTGGAATTCTGAAGTTATAATGATTCGGTCAGTTCTGGCGGTTTCCCAAGAAAAACTGAATAGTCTGGACTGCAGCAAACTGACAGTGTATGACAGGAACCTCCTTCAGGATCTTTGCTCAATTCTGACACCATTTCAAGAAGCAACTGACTTGGCTCAGAAGCAAAACTCTGTGTCGTCAAGCTTTGTTGTGCCTTGCATCATTGGTCTACAGAGTTTGACAATCTCCAGTCTCGATACAATTGCAAAATGGTGACAGCCCTGAAAGAGTCCCTCTCCAGACGATTACTGCCATTCCTTCGGCGCTCGGTGTTCTGTCTAGCGACCACACTGGATCCACGCTTCAAATTACAGTGGTGTGCAACACAGCAAGAAATGTCAACACAGCGGGATGCTCTTCTGGCCAAATTGAGATTGCTGGACACTGCACCACCAACACAGCCAGATCCTGCTGACCCACAGCCTCCACCTCGCAAGAAACTGAAGCTGTTCAGCTTCATGGATACTGCACAGTCAGCAGTTCCAATGATAGTAAACACAAATGCGGAGCAAGAAGTTCAGGACTACTGCAGCAGTCCTGTTGTCCCAGGTGACTGTGATCCATTGGAGTTTTGGAAATCCCAGTCAAATGCCCTGCCACTGATGTAAAGGTGGCTCGTAAATACCTAGCTGTGCCAGCCAGTTCTGCACCTGTAGAGAGGCTTTTCAGCATAGGAGGCAAAATCTTCCGACCAGATCGCTGTCGACTCTCTGACAAAACTTTCCAGGACCTCATGTTCATCAAGTGCAACAAACAGTTTGCCAAAAAACACTAGATACTGTAACTACTGATATTGACTGGCGATTTGATACATTACCAAAAGGGATTACTCATACCCAGTATACTGGATGTTGTATAATTGCAAAGTTGCAAGGAGTTTCTTATCATACCTTCAATCATTTATGGTAGATCTATGCATAAGTATCTGGATATAAAATGAATAAATATATGTATTATCTGACAAATGTGTTATTGGACTCCATACAACAAAACTGGACTGGTCAAATACAGCAATTGGTTTGAAATGTTTATAGTAGATTTATTCCAGAGTTTTATATTTGCCCTCAGGGCCAAAAGCCTGTATTCTGTATGTGCCCTAGGGCAAATACATAATTTTTACGTTTTTTGACGTTTTTCCTGACACATGCATAGGATATAGGTAATAACGCTATTGTCAAATAATACATATATTACACCATGGTTTGATTTATATTGGCCGTTCGTATGGGCCCTGACAAGATGTATGATCCTTCGGCCTACCGGCCTTCGGGCATACATCTTGTCAGGGCCCATACACGGGCCAATATAAAACAAACCATGGAATAATATCTAAGTACATGTACCAATACAGAGTATCTTGTATCATTCCACAATACAAACATGTAGGCCTAAATATAGCCTAATGTAGATTGTAGAACATATATAGGTCCTGATGTATTCATGAATACATTCATGAATACTTACCAAAGTATTCGTATTCGTATTCGAATACAGAGCTAACTATGTGTATTCGTATTCGTATTCATACATTTGTAGAGTATTCGTATTTGAATACTTATCTAATGTATTCACCCCATGCCTGACATACATGTACAGGCTTAACAAATCCAAGTGTCGTTCGAGTTTTTGTTGCCAGTTGTTTCAACTGAATTAAGCATCTAACAATTACATAAATCACTGAAACAATATATATTAAACCAAGTATGAAGTATTCTAGGCGAACAAAACAGAGTTCGTTAACCAATCTCAAAATCCATAAAAGGCAAAATAGAAAAGCAAATATCAAACTTCGTGGATCACCATACAAGGCTATAAGGATGTGAAATCAGGTGTTACAGAATGAGTGAGCAATCTCAAACATAATGTAATAATACTAGGGAATTCATATTTTCATATGGCCGTATTGTGAGTTTCCTTCAAGTAAGAAATGTCAATTTCATGCTTTAGTGTTCTCGAAAACGCAATAAAAACATGGGTAATTTCAGTATCGCCATACTAGCATTGCTAGCATGTACTAGCATTGTTTTGTTTTTTATATATATTTTATTTGACAATTATTTCAATTTGAATTTTTCTAAACTGTCAAAACAACAGTATAACGAATACAACCGATCTTTTTCAAGTAAATTACCAGCTTAGCAACAAAACTCTAAGGCTGACTTGTTCCTGTAGTCCAGGATGGGATAAAGTCGTACGACCGTTATTGTTATTCTATTTCCCGTCCATGTCTTCACAGTCATTGTTCAATTCATGGTGACTGGAAATCGTTATCTTGTGTGTTAGGAGAGACTAAGTAAAGTGTTATGTTCTGTCCCGCGGAGAGAGGCGGAGAGGGACTGAAATTCGAGGTAAAATTTATTCTATGAAGTTCATAAAACTGCTACAGAACAACTGACACTACTATTCAGTCTGAGAATCAGTGTTTCATACGGAAACTTCCTAATTATTCTCGTTTATATTTTAACGGAATATGGTCCATACGCATATCAAAAGAATCCGAGCTTTCCACAGCTTGGTTAGGATCAAAGAATTGTAAATGAATGTACCCGAGACTATAGCAGAAGATTTTCTGCATATTGAGCATTTTGTTATTGACGAGTTTTCATGATGTGAACAACAATGACCATTGGAAAGGTCGTCATCTTTACGATGACAGGGGAAGAGTGAATTAGTTATGAAAAAAAAGTCTCTGGCGTTCTTGGCAAAATTAACACTTGTATACCCGGCATACATAACAAATGTGGTATGGTATGGTATGGTATGGTATTTCAGAATTGTGTACAAATACATACACGGACATTTGATTAACTTGCAATATACCTTTACAATTCTGAGGTAAACCCCAGAGGTTGTAGAACCTGTGACTTATCCTATTACATATTGATATGGAATTAAAATATAACAGTTTACAACAGATAAGTTGGAGTTACCCTGTATGTATTATGATTATTTAGTGGGAATACAATTATATTCAGATACAGAGGAAAATAATAAAAATAATAAACAAGAAAATTAAACACAATAAAATCGGGATAGTTCCTATTGATAGTTTTAGTAAGACTGATCGGCCCACGTTCCCGCCCCACCCTCAACATCAAAACCACATCAATATATTCCTAATTTGTTATAAGATTAATTATGAAACGTTATGACTCAAACGGTAATCAAATTGAACTTCATAAAAAAACACTAATATAAACACGACAACGATAACATAATAAATAACACCCTATACAAATAATGGCAAGGCACGTTAAAATATACATATATATATATATATATATACAGGTATTAGAAATATGTGTGTCATAATAACAGAAAGTATATACAGTGGAGGTAATGCTACATCTTCAAAACCTGTTCAACAATTCGGCTGTTGGACAATTTTATACCACTCATATCAGTTATGCAATAGAAGCAACTACATTTGCATACTGTCTGCCCCCGATGACACCAGCGTTGGTCTGGATATGAACGTTTGATCGGTCTTAGTTTTCATTCAAGAAGTGTTCCCTATTGGGTTTTTACTGGCATACAGACAATCGGACAGCATTGACATTATTTTCATGGAGGGATGGAATGTGATACAAAGAAGTCCCCATTGGATATAACTATCATTCCTGGCTATCTGGATTCTGAAGTCTAATAAATATTTTGCCCGTACACATCTGTTGAGCACCTATTTCCATTCAACTTTATACAGATGAAACCGATCAGTTATAAAAAAAATATATAACCGTTACATCTTTGTACCCCTTGTACACGGATATCGATTCTGTTCGAGTTAATCCTATTCTAAAGAATCATGATTCTAGCTAAGAGGAACAATAACCTCCTTCATCATGCTTCTATCATCTTGTTGTAATAAATATGATGTCCCAACGAGCAGAAAACAAAAGGTAATTAATCACAGTTTATGAAAACATGAAAATACGAAATGAGACGGCAACATCTTGTGTCAGGATTTTCAATACATACGCCACAAGTCTGCAGAAAACCCACCCTGACAAGTGGTCTTGCAAGCAGCACATTTATCACTGGCTGCAACACGACCATTAGTGGGGTAAAATGACACCTTCACTTTGACTGCAACACGTTCACTCTATTCCGATAAAACTGTTAGATTGTTTGAAGTTTCGTATTTGAGAGAGGGTACGTAAGTCAAGTAAAGAAACATCAATATTTTGATGAGAATATTGCATTCCTCGAAAGGAATTGACACATTGAAATGAGACACACACTTATAATTCAATTCCATAGGGGTACCAGTTGTCGTAATGTTCAAGAAAATCGCCAATTCGCCATAATCAGAGATGTGGACCGTCCGGATTTTCAAGAACAGAATCACATAGCAGTCAATTTTGGACAGATCTTTTGACATTTTATAGGCTGGTACATATTACTGTTCCTTATTATTGAGCCAAGTTTCTGCCTGACCGGTTGATCGTCGATGACGTCATGAGTAAAACGTTAATTTTCAAAATGGAGTAAAGCGCATTTATAAATGAATTCTGGTTCAGGAGGGCATTGTATAATACTTTTCTGTCATGATATATGTTTTTCGCTATGACGTCATAACGTTGGGCACTTTTGGCGACTCTAGTATAAATCAAGTAAATATATTACGTCAGTAAGCCTATGGTACTCTCTTACTCACGCGATATTATTCAATGGTGTACCTGCTGATGCCATGTGCTTTTGGGGCTCTGAAACAGTCTATTATGCTTAAAAAAGTACAAGAGTACGTCATGCCCATTGTCTGCATTATGCAAAAACAAACATAATTTTGATATTTTATGCAACATTATTACGTTTTTTTTATTATATGGCACAGTGGACTGTTTCTATGGTTTATCTATACCCGAATTACATGGTGGCGATCCTAGTGGCAAACAGGAACCTCATTGCCAAAAGAATACCGCTTGGCGGAGGTTAACACTCTCGTATCGTACCATTACGAAATGCTGAGCAAATATTTGATCAAATCTCCATAGTCATATATTGTTATGTCTTACTGAATATGTAATCACTCATAAGCAATGGACAGTGAACATATTTTTTTCCTTGGAGTACCGTGAGTGCAGGTAAATGTTACGATAAAACAAATTGCGCTCATGAATAATAAAATTTATTTTGCACTGTTGGTTATTTGTAACTTGCACCATTATATTTGATTGTACAACAGTACGAAATAAATGATATATGTATATATAATGCCCATGGCAATCGGTAAGCTTCCCCAAATTCATTCAGGATTATCAACTTGTGAATGTGATTGAAGGGGATAATATTCCTCGAGGCACTTATCCTTGAGGTCTTTAGCAAGTGGAATATAAATATCCCTCTCATGTGAATGACAAATGAAAAATAAAAAATACACCACAACACGAAATTGGTTTTAGTTTTTTTTTATTATTCAACAAATCTCCAATTTCCATGAATGTCAGTTAACACAATGTGTAATTGCCATGTCATGTCACCATAATTGATTGTTATTGATAATATCGTAAGCTGAACTTTCTTCCATTGAAATGCTTCCATAGTAAGATACATTATAGATTAGGCCAGCGTACATGGGGCGGAAGACTACTGAAAAAAAAGTCTGGACTACATTTGATTACTTTGCATGGTGGTGAACACTTTCTACCTCCCTGGCGTGAATGGATTGTGTTGGAATGTGTCTGTCTTTGTCAATGTCTCACCCGTGTTCTAGCTGTTCTAGTTGCCAGCCACTTCTCTTGAAGTCCTAGTGTTATCAGATTTGGCACGCAGCTCCCTTTCTGCTCCGTCCTCAAAATATGTACTCAAATAATTTTGTTTTGACAAGTATGAAATGTACTTTACATGTATACATTGTTGATGTGGTGTTATCTTATGATACCAAATGCAGTACGAAAAATCAACCAGAACAATAATGTTTCATCGTTGTCTCGAACTATAATTGAAGACGGTGTTAATATGGCTTATGCAATTGGTTCAATATTGAAATAATGTGCCGGTGAGCTACTGCATCATGTTTAACAAACGATTGCATTTATTATCGATTGTGGGATTTTTTTAATATCTGAGATTTAGATAATGGCAGGTTATTTAGATTAAAATAATCAATAGCAACAATCCTCCTGAGATCTGACACATAGTATTGGCATACACAGACATGGCCATGCGGAATGAGGGTGAAAATATGTAACCGAAGTTGTTGGAAAACCTCCAAGTAAACAGACAGATTTTCCAAATGATAATTTAATCATACAGCTATTTAAGGTATGACATGCTCAAAGCGCATTTCCATAATAATTCCTGGCAGACCAGTTCAGTCCTACACATGCGTGTACTCAACGTGCCGGGAGGCATACAAGGCTATAGACAATCATTACTTAGACAACGACACAGTCCAGACACATTCATCTTTTTTTAGTTGTAGCCCATGAAAATATTATTCTGTAGTCGCTGATTATTCTGTTTCGGTGAATAACAATGAAGATTACCAGATAAATCACCTATCCTTGATTTACCCAGAGTCCCACACCTAGCATTGCTCAACTTCCGTGATATAGGGAAATACTGTGTCATGCGATACGAGATACTTGTGCTCCTCGGTTTCCTGGGAACGCCATGAAGGTCATCCATAACCCAATTATTTACACACACGAGGAATGAACAATTTTGATTTCCTGTTTCTGCTGATTGTTTTTGATTGGTTTGACAGTTGGCAGTCATTGTGTATGCATTCGCTGCTTCGCCTCAAGGTCGAAAGTTCTCACAGTCCACCTAATATGATTGTGTATGGTGCTACATGGACCCTTTATCCTGCTTATGACGTGGTTGCTTGTGGTGGAAATAATAGACAAATATAATGCTCATACGATGAATGTTAACTTGAGCTCAGGATGTAAAACATGATATGGAATGTTTTCTGCAGAATATGATATCGTGAATATAATGCGGAACACTTTAATTTAGCAATTATCAAGGTCGCGCGTATGCATCGGTTTGCGGTATCAGCATAGAACCGTTCAGATAAAATATTTGTGTCCTATACAAGTGTACTTTTACCCTACGTCTTACCATGATTAAGTGTCGCATATATACATCGACAAGTAATTAATAGTTATTACCTCGCCGACCATTAGCCTAAGTTATGGTCATGATGTAGGATACCTTTATAGTTAAGTCCACCTTACAGTAGGATACCTTTATAGTTATATCCATTTTACAGTAAAGTTACGCACATGTACATCCTACAATTGATGAATTCATATGATATCTGACAGTGGAATATAAACGCATTTCCACAGAGACATTCCGAGGAGCGCAGGTGGTCAAACAATGACAAGTGATGCCTGTACAGCCTTGAGACTTCTGGTGGTGGTGGTACTTCGAACAAACGTTCGGTAAAGCGCACGACCGCCTCGCATGTAAGCAATATTTTGACATGCCAATTGAAAATGGTGATGTGTAATGCAAATCATTGCCATCATAGCATAGTAGACACATCAAATTATTATATTTTGGAAGACACTACACGAGGTATATGTAGTCCTAGACTGTTATGGCGACATGCAGTACATGTGCATACCCCCCGGGTCACATTTGCACAAAACTCTCACGCACAGATGATTGTTTTTGTATATTTTGACATGATATATAGGCGAAAGTGATTTTCAAGTTTATTCGCTGAAATAAATCCAAATTGCTGGTGGGCTACATGACCCTAGATCATGTTTTATGATATGGTCGAATCATGAGGAAAAAAGGTGAATACATCAGAATTTGGCATCATCTCTAGGTTAACTTGCTTACGAGCATCATGTTTGCTTCCTATTGCGTCGTCTATCTTGCCATTACGCCATATTGGTACATGGATGTGCCTCAACCCACATCAACTTTGGCCTTGTATAATCCAAACAAAACTAACTGACATGTGCAATATTCACACCGCTCGTTAATCTGGATTACCCAGAATGTGATTTACTGAAGGATATATTATATACATCGTTTTGATTTATTAAAAACGTGATACTAAGACTGAAATATGAGCCCACAAATCCTCCACCATGAACCTAACTATTAATACGGCAAAATATGGTGAGTTAGTTTGTTCCACTCTAGCATTACATCTGCACCACAGGGCAATTACTGCCCGCACAATTATCTGAACACAATATGGTTGGACAAGATGTCAGGTGGGAAGTGTATTACATCCTACATAACCCTCCATGCTGTGGTTTGTATCATCACTATGATCTTTTGGACTCCACAGTGTTACGACTTTTCTCTCATTATCGTAATGGACAGTATCGTATTTCTAGTTAATGGACGTGCAAGACCAGTGTGTGAAATTCCTACCTGTCCGAGAGTGCACACTGTAAATATCACACAGTGACAAGAGATGTTCACTCTGGTTCACTTGACTTCACACTCAATTGAGTGTCTGTAATGTTAAGGCGGATGAAATAGACAACCTATGTTCGGAACAAAAGTCTACGACACTGGAAATAACAAAAGAAATACCATAAAACATAAAACATGTTAGGATTTTAGGATTGATAGAGAAAAGGGTGATAATGCCTGAATTAAATCCAAAGCCATCAGAAGAGCAAATAGATGTCTACATCATTTAAATTTTGGCGTCGTTGGAATTTCAACAAGGAATGTGACCTTGTCTAGCAATTCGTAATGCAATGTGCATTCTCAACAATAATAGGTAGCAATGATGATTGCCTCGTGTTCATATTGCCTTAGTGAGTCTCAGGTTGATAATTACATGTCAATCCCACACACTGGTGTAAACACAACGGGACCAAACCAAATCACGTCAGCACTCTGGCACACATCCGCCATGTCATACGCTAATGAAGTACACACTTTGGCGGATTATCCACCAAAATATCCGGCTAGTGGTTTCGGAGGAGATGGATCACAACACCGCCGAATCCATATTGCAATAACTCGTGAGATATTGACCGCTGAGCTTCAGTTATAACTGATTAAGTATAATTTTCAGACCATTTTCAGTATTGTGTTCTTTGCATTATCCCTATTTGCTTTCCATAAAATAGACTATTCCATTTTAAGTATTGTAAAAAAAAACATCCAACGTGGATCGATAGCAACATATGTTGGCAGAGTGATAGCACCAGTGTACAGCCGAGTCACTGCTGCGGATTTGTCCCTGTAGTCGTGACTGGAATAAGGTCATCCGGCGATTATCCTTAATTTATTTCCCGTCCTACCCTCCACAATTATGGTTATATTCATGGGGACAGGAAATCGTTTTCCTGTTTGTTAGGAGAGACTCGTGCAAAGTGTTATGTTCTATCATGTGGCGAATCCGCTCTGTCCACCATGAGGGTGAACATAACACCACGGGAAGAAGTGATAACGGGGTAGATACATGTATATCCCACGCATCACAATCACCAGTTTGCAAATAATGTTACTGTTACAGAATATATTATCTGACACAAATACTGAAAGCATGACCATTGACAATCAAGGAGTAACATGTTGTAACTCGATTCATGTTTGGCTCCTAGAACTCTTTTCGTGAATAGCTTTTGCAGGGGTTCGTAGGTGGTGCATTCACCACGTGATGTAAGAATTTGGTTATACACTAATTCTATGCTATACGTACAACTAACAAGGGTAAAAGGTTATGTCATCAACTGCTGTGTTGTCATGATGTATAAAACTGCTACACTTAGCTTGCGGTTCTAAATCAGCGAGTGACCTCTCCACCCTACAGTCTGTCCGCTTATCTGTCTTATACGTATTTAGTGAACGGAAATTGTTTGCATCCCGCATATCCTATGTGATTCCCAGAAGATTATAGAATGGGTCGTGGACAGAGATTTGTTTTTGTGAGAGAGCCTCCCCCTGACTGTCTAGTCTCCTTCCATGATTATTTAAGTTTTAACCAGGTTCTTGTAGCTTATGCAGAATTTATTGGGATTCTGTAATTTTCATTGCATTTCTAATATCACACGATACATGCTGTCCAACTTTGTGATAGGGCAACTCGCTCCCAAACTTAGCAAGTGACTCCAATCATGAAATCAACAAGATTCTAGTTACTGGACAATATGATTGAACGTAGTTTATGATAATTTGGTAAATCATTACAAACTACGGATCTAAGCACACCTGCTTAGATTGTAAACACAAGTCAGTTTGATCTTTCCCAATGTTAAATATAGCCCAAAACGGGATCTCGCGAATATGAGCTTATTTGAGGACTTGTTCCTGTTTACATCCATAGAGATTCGAAGTATTATTGTAATTTTGAACTACAAGACACATTGTGGTATATTCTACACAAAAATGATGATTTTGAAAGGTTACACCCACTACAAAACCAAGCAAATTCACAAAATTATGTGCAAGCCAGAAATTCAATAACAAGACTAAATTCAACATTGGGGTAGATTGCCAACATTTTCAATTTTCGCGATATAAATCAGAAATTCAGTAACATGTGAAGTATACCAGGTTACAGAATGATACCATTCAGCATCGCAAAAATATCAGCGAAAAACTATGTAAACGAGTTAGAAAAATCAGAGTATATGTTCATATAAGTAATTTGATTATGCAACTGAAATAAAGCTATAAAGGAAAACTAAAGTGAAATAACACAGCCAGAATATATGTTATACTAGTTGTGGCTTTCGACTTCGATAGAAGTAAATATAATGTTCAGAGTCGGATAAGCCCCAAAATCTGGATTCCATTCTTGGTACTTGCTGACTAGGCTAATGTTTCGCAATATTATTCATACAGTTCTCACTTGAGTTTTTTGAGATAAGATTAATTCGAAATCTTTTTGATATTCTTATGCGTCTCTATGACGCACTATTACTTTTAGATCTATATAAGGATGTTGAAAATGTACATACAGTACAGCCACTGATACTCATATACCTAAATGATACATACTAAATTGCCAGATCTTCGTGAAATGTTTACTGGGCAACAGTGATGTCCGTTGCGTTCAAAAACAAAAACGTTGCGTTGCCAAAACAATGAGTCAGTGATTCAAAGCGAACATACATCAGCTTTAGTGAGACATCGTCCCCCAAAGGAAAGGTGAAATATTGCGATTGAAAAGAATGGGCGACTCACGCTCCACATTTGGCACCGTTTCGTCGTTTTTGAAGATCGCTGGCTGCATTTAATGTCGCTTTTTGATATGTATGCTGGACTTACAGCATATGAATTGGGTTGTTTTGGGAATGTTGTTTTAGAACATGGGGAACAGATGGGTTATTCGTACTTCAGGTTTATATATGTGTCATTTGTCTAAGTGTCATTCATATAAAACATATAACAGTGACATAAATACACAGTCCCGTTTAGATAATATACATAGTGTACATCATTGATGTGTTAACATACAATCACGCTGTGTGTAGTATAGAAAAAATGGGTGACAGTTGTCTTTATTCCATCAGCTAGATTTTTCTGGAAACGGACTTAAGCCAGTCAATATTGGCCACTACCACAGAATATGATCTCTCCGAGAAAGATAATTGTGTTGTCACACATGAGATACGGTCAAAAAGCAGCACTTCTTTAGTCGATTAGACTCTCGGGTTATTAACATGATGTTCTATCATATCAGTCGCACATCATGGATATAATTCATTCCATAAGAATCGACACAAATATATTCGTCCTAGCTACAACGTAAACAGTACGCTGTCGGCTTGGTAGGCAAAAACGTGAATGAAACGAGGAGATGAAAACGTGGAAACACAACTCTCATAGAATTAAAACCTTCATATTTTCTCCAACCTAATTGCTGGCGGAAAACTAATGCTTTCCAGAGTAACTGGGTTTGTGTGCGTGATGTGACATTTTATTGTGTGGTGCGCACAAGAGATTGTGTTTATTTTCTGTGGGGATCATAATACACACAACATGACTGAAAACAGTCAACATGTTTTTTATTGAGTGGATTTGATTGCAAGAAGCGCTATTGTGTTGGAAACGCTCTGACACGAAACACAGTTTCGACTTTGGACGGATTATAATAGCAACCTCTCTGTGTCTTTTGAACACATACATTATTGATACATTTCCATAAATAGTACATCAAACAAAACTGAAATATCTTTTACCAGAACCCCTCTGCGCTCCGTGTGATTTCCAATACACCCAAAGTACTAAATGGGATGGAAGAGTGCCATATGTTTATACCCAATCATTCTAATTATCCCTACTCCACCTTCCTTCGCACAATCATGTACAATTCTCGCACTTGTGCGAATGATTTGGATTCCTGATTCCCTTTCCTGTTGTTGGTAGACATGATAGTGTATTGTGTGATAGGAAATACTTGAGAGTATGAAATCATAATAAAATCACATAAGCTGCTAGTTCTGGGGTAAATAATTCGGATGGAGATCAGGCTGTTAGAATGGTGCTCCCTCTGACACATATCTCTGTTTACGCCTATTCTATAATCTTCAGGGAATCACATAGGATATGCGGGATTTAAAAAAAAATCCGTTCGACTATTGCATATAAGACAGATCAGCGGACAGAGCTTTAACTCGGGGTACAGTTGCGAGTCACTTGGTGGTTTTGAAGTGGAGAGAGATGCAACATTGTATCACACACTACGGCAACATTAGCAAGGGTCCTAAAATATATCCGGTCACGTGCATAGGAGTGTTCTCAATTATTACTGTAGATTGACACAAAATTCTTGGAATTGGGTACCTTACATATCATGAATATTTCAGGATATATAATATATATGTGTTAGACCAGTGTTATGGATATTCGGAAGTAAATCATGCAAGGCAAAATATATTCATTATTCCTCGGAGCTGACCAGTGAGGTGTCTGAAATATGATAGTGGGACATCACACACTGGCTTGTGTACGGTAGCACGGGTACAGTACATACTCGTCAGTGCAACTGGTGTATAGATGCTGCTCGCAAAGAAAGGGTGTTATCGATGATAAACACTACTGCTTAACTTTCTATATATGTAGGCATGAATGATTTCCCCTTAACATGACATGGGAAGCAGATAAGGTATTCACGAATTGTTCCGTAAATTTGCTGGCTCAGGTACCCCGTACGAGGCAATATATTCACCTAATTGTCAGTATTGTCACATTATCATTGATATACAGTGGTCTTTGTTCGTAATTGTGGTGTTTTGGACTCTATGTGTCGTATTATAAATCAAGGAGTAACATGTTGTAACTCGATTCATGTTTGGCCCCTAGAACTCTTTTCGTGAATAGCTTTTGCAGGGGTTCGTTGGTGGTGCATTCACCACGTGATACAACATTCACCCACATGATACAACATTCACCCATGTGATACAACATTCATCCACGTGATACAACATTCACCCACGTGATACAACATTCACTCAGGCTATACAACATTCACCCACGTGATACAACATTCATCCACGTGATACACCAGTCACCCACGTGATACAACATTCACCCACGTGATACAACATTCACCCACATGATACAACATTCATCCACATGATACAACATTCATCCATGTGATACACCAGTCACCCACGTGATACAACATTCACCCACGTGATACAACATTCACCCACATGATACAATATTCACCCACGTGATACAACATTCACCCATGTGATACAACATTCACGCATGTGATACAACATTCATCCACGTAATACACCAGTCATCCATGTGATACAACATTCACCAACGTGACACAAATTTCACCCACATGATACAACATTCACCCACGTGATACAATAATCACCCACATGATACAACATTCATCCACGTGATACACCAGTCAGCCACGTGATACAACATTCACCTGAAAATATTCATGATTTCACAAAAAAATGAAAGTAGTCAGCGTGTAGAATAAGCAAATGGTTTCTTTCAATTACAGCCTGTAGATTAAATATCTCTCATTCCTCGTCTCTCATTCCTCGGGTAAAAGGTTATGTCATTAACTGCTGTGCTGTCATGCTGTATAACACTGCTACCCCTAGCTTGTGGTACGAAATCAGCGAGTGACCTCTCCACCCTACAGTCTGTCCGCTTATCTGTCTTATATGTATTTAGTGAACGGAAATTGTTTGCATCCCGCATTTCCTATGTGATTCCCAGAAGATTATAGAATGGGTCGTGGACAGAGATTTGTTTTTGTGAAAGAGCTCTCTCCTGACTGTCTAGTCTCCTTCCTTGATTATTTAAGTTTTAACCAGGATCTTGCAGCTGGCAGCTTATGCAGAATTTATTGGGATTCTGTAATTTTTTATCGTATTTCTAATATCACACGATACATGCTGTCTAATTTTGTGAATAGGACAACTCGTTCCGAAACTTAGGGCAACTCGTTCCGAAACTTAGCAACTCGTTCCGAAACTTAGCAAGTGACTCCAATCATGAAATCAACAATATTCTGGTTAGTGGACAATACGATTGAACGTAGTGTATGATAATTTGGTAAATCATTAGAAACTACGGACCTAAGCACCCCTGGCTAGATTGTAAACACAAGTCAGTTTGAATGAACTACAGTAAGTGATTGAATTCGACCAGGAATGTACTGTCGACATACATATACTCAGATTTTTCAAACTTGTTTACACCGGTTTCTGACGATATTCTTGCGTTGCTAAATGTTATCGTTCTATAACTTCAAATACTTCACCCGGGAGTCAAACGGCAATTTGCTACCGAATTTCACACTTCTATCGCAAACATTGAAAAAGTTGGTGATCTTTCCAAATGTTGAAGTATAGCCCAAAACGGGATCTCGCAAATGTGAGCTTATTTGAGGACTTGTTCCTGTTTACATCCATCAAGATTATTCAGTATATGTTCATATCAGTAATTTGTTTATGCCACTGAAATAAATCTATAGAGGAAAACTAAAGTGAAATAACACAGCCAGAATATATGTTATACTAGTTGTGGCTTTCGACTCCGACAGAAGTAAATATAATGTTCGGAGTCGTAAAAGCCCCAAAATCTGGATTCCATACTTGGTACTTGCTGACTAGGCTAATGTTTCGCAATATTATTCATACAGTTCCCACTTGATTATTTTTAGATAAGATTAATTTGAAATCTTTTTGATATTTTTATGCATCTCTATGACGCACTATTACTTTTAGATCTATATAAGGATGTTGAAAATGTACATACAGTACAGCCACTGATACTCATATACATATATGATACATAGTAAATTTCCAGATGTTCGTGAAGTGTTTACTGGGCGACAGTGATGCCCGTTGCGTTCAGACATATTACATCTACTCTACAAACACCAGAAATTTACATTGCCAAAACAATGAGTCAGTGATTCAAACTGAACTTACATTAGCTTTAGTAAGACATCGTCCCCCAAAGGAAAGGTGAAATATTGCGATTGAAAAGAAATGGCGACTCACGCTCCACATTTGGCACCGTTTCATCTTTTTTGGCGATGGCTGGTTGCATTTAATGTCGCTGTTTGATATGTATGCTGGACTTACAGCATATGAATTGGGTTGTTTAGGGAATGTTGTTTTAGAACCTGGGAAACAGATGGGTTCTTGGTACTCCAGGTTGATATTTGTGTCATTTGTCTAAGTGCCATTCATATAAAACATATAACAGTGACATAATAACAGACCTGTTTAGGTAGTGTACATAGTGTACATCATTGATGTGTTAGCATACAATCACTCTGTGTGTAGTATAAAAAAATGGATGACAGTTGTCTTCATTCCATCAGCTAGATTTTTCTGGAAATGGACCTTACCCAATCAATATTGGCCACTACCACAGAATATGATCTCTCCGTGAAAGATAATTGTGCTGTCACACATGAGATAATTCATTCCATAAGATTCGACACAAATAGATTCCTCCTAGCTACAACGTAAACAGTGAGCTGTCGGCTTGGTAGGCAAAGACTTGAATGAAACGAGAAGATGAAAACGTGGAAACCCAACTCTCATAGAATTGAAACCTTTATTTTTTTACTCCAAACTAATTGCTGGTGGAAAACTAATGCTTTCCAGAGTAATTGGGTTTGTGTGCGTGATGTGACATTTTATTGTGTGGTGCGCACAAGAGATTGTGTTTATTTTTTGTGGGGATCATAATACACACAACATGACTGAAAAAAGTCAACACTTTTTTCATTGAGTGAATTTGATTGCAAGAAGCGCTATTGTGTTGGAAACGCTCTGACATGAAACACAGTTTCGACTTTGGACGGATTATAACAGCAACCTCTCTGTGTCTTTTGAACACATACATTATTGATACTTTTCACAGTTATTAACATCGCAATTATTAACATCAATAGTACATCTGATAAAACTGAAGTTTATATTACCGGAACCCCTCTGCGCTCCGTATGATTTCCAATACCCCAAAGGACTAAATGGGATGGAAGAGTGCCATATGTTTATACCCAATCATTTTAATTATCCGCACTTCACCTTCCTTCGCACAGTCATGTACAATTCTCGCACTTGTGCGAATGATTTGGATTACTGATTCCCTTCCCTGTTGTTTGCAGAGGTGATAGTGTATTGTGTGATAGGAAATACTTGAGAGTATGAAATCATAATAAAATAGTATAAGCTGCAAGTTCTGGATTAAATAATCACGGATGGAGATCAGGCTGTTAGAATGGAACTCCCTCTGACACATATCTCTGTTTACGCCCATTCTATGATCTTCAGGGAATCACATAGGATATGCGGGATTTGAAAATTTCCGTTCGACTAATGCATATAAGACAGATCAGCGAACAGAGGTTTAACTCCGGGTACAGTTGCGGGTCACTTGGTGGTTATGAAATGGAAGAGATGCAACATTGTATCACACACTACGGCAACATTAGCAAGGGTCCTAAGATATACCCGGCCACGTGCATAGGAGTGTTCACAATTATTACAGTAGATTGACACAAAATACTTGGAATTGGGTACCTTACATAACATGAAAATTACAGGATACATAAGGGATACATAAGTTACCGCAATCACATGGTAGACAAATGAGTGCACTTCAATTAGCTTGCATGTAAATTTCTGTTGGCATCTCGTATTACTTCAACGATGACATGCCTCGTCTATTGTTGTTTGTATTATTCAACTTTTCATCAATACGAAAATAAAGAAATTGGACTACATTTATTTATTTATTTTTAGGTGTGCTCAAGTTGTTTCTATTGTTAAATATGATGTTAGTTTCTACTGCATTGCTCTACACTTGACCGCATGTGACAGACTGTTCACTCTCTATATTATTGCAGCAAAAAGCTTGAAAGACGGAACTCTCGGAGCTCACATGTGACGGTTAGACTTGTATGTGTTAGTGCATGTATCATGAGGATGTAGGAATAAACATGGAACCAACACAAGTCCAGTTATATTATTCTCTATTATAATATCCATAAGAAATCATATTCAATTTACATGTAGTTGAGAATATTTGAGCTGTCATGATTAAAAGACATCAGATTTGGTACCGTGACTATTAGATTATCCTAGATGTCACCATCATTGATACAGTTTGCTAATTCACGTATATCGTTTGATCAATCATACAAGCGAATAATAAATGAGGAGTAGACATTAAACTTCAATTAAGCTGTCGGATCTCAAACTTCTATTCATTTGTTATTTATATGAACTTGTGCAAACGAGTGTTCTTGACAACAGACCACATAGCTTGCAGGAAAATGATAGTGTTATTAGTTCCAAAGATGTGTAAAATACCAAATTATGGGTGTGTGTGATTCAAATGGTGGGCTTCCTGGAATAGGAAAGGGTAAAGTGATTATTATCTTGTTAGGAAATGTGAGGCTCTTTTCTTGGAAAATTAGCCTAAAAATGCAACCATACAATCTTGTTAAACATGATTCGTAACTTTTGTACCTGCACTTTTTGCCATGTTCGCCCGTCTTTATACTTATATTAATGGTTGTTCATACGTGAAGGGCCCATTAGGAATGAAACTCGTTCATTTTGGATCACGCAACCTGATGCACAGTTGCATGAAAACATGAAAACAAAATATTTACAGCATTTGTTCATATTTTGACTATGAAACATGGGACCATTACCCCGGTAGAAAGTATTCCGAACGAACATAACATAACAGAGTCCGTTATCCAATCTCAACGTGCAGTGTCCGGGACGGAACGTCACGAACCTCCATTATATGGTCTCAAGGAGGCGAAATCAGGTTTTCCGGAATGAGTGAGCATTTCCTGCACCCGTCATGATTTCTTTTTAAAAAGCAAACAAGTCCCGTTGCATAATTAGCACAGATTTAATTGGTCTACTTTATCACCTAGATGATGATGGCGTTCATAGAACTTCTTAAAAGCAGCTTGGTACAACATATCCTTGTTACACCAGTTTAGTTTGGAACTTTGGCTAACAAAGTTTTGCAACTAACTCTGGGAAGTATGTTGTGAGACAAACACACTATATGCTGAAGACATAGGAATTTTGCTGCTCAGCCTGCTCAGGAAAGGGAGATTGATTATGGAAATGTAAAAAGTTTATAATATTCACCCAGCTCAAACTTCTGCAGGATATATGGCATCCCAATAATCACCAAACTTAGGAGTGTTCAGTAACAGTGAATCATCTACATATCAGGAAGTGAATTTAAAGCTGGGGCTTGTTTTCTATACCCTCTTCGTTGCATATGTTGGACGACATCTGATTCATACGAGTACAAAAACAGGTCTGCCAATAGTAGTGTATAGTTAGTACCCATTGGAAAAGTTTGTGGAAATATCCGACACTCAAAGTTTCTTACTTTCAACAAGAAAAAAATAACATCGGTTTCAGTATATTTATATGGAACATCTGAATCATCTTTTACAAAAAAACGCTGTGTTGTATTTGACTACAATCGGCAATGTCCCTATTCGGAGAGAAATGAATAATGTATTAGGAGTTTTTGGAGCTGAGGCTTTATTCCGGAAAAAGGTATTGTGGTGTACAGAGTGGAAAACATCAAATGTTTTGATCTTTTGATTGGGTAGTGCGTGGGCAAGTAGATAGCCCAACAAAGATTTGGAATTGCTCAATATCCACAGTTGGTTTATACCACTTCTAAAATAAACATTTTCACAGTATTTTTTTAGAGATTTTTTAAATTTTGTATCCTATAACAGTTAGTTGCTTTTGTGGGCTTTTGTGGATCATGATAACAAACCTGAAATACATATTCACGGTACCGAACCTGAAATACATCTACAATGTTTTAATATGTCATATTTAAGGCGGGTTTCAATGGGGCATATTAGACATGCGTCCGGCCCTAATTCTGTACAAGTCATCAAATATATTCCACTGAAAACATGTAGTATATATTATACAAGAAATGAAACATAGTTCCTATGCAGGAAACAATATTCGAGACAAAAGAAAACCTTTTTGCACTTAGGCACATTATGGTGTGTCCAATAATTGATGTGTCCCCAGGGTATTTCCCTGGGTCGAGTTGACGTAGAAAGAACAAATGGAGTCCTTATTAGATGTAGACCCATAATCCAACCAGTCGGCCCTCTTCATGATACATAATGTATGTTCATGTTTATATAGTTTATTGAGGTCCTCCGATCCGTAGTATTATTGAAGGTCACTGAAAGTGAGTTGTGACAGCACAGAATTACATTTGTTTACAATAAAACACAATATCGTGTGTACAAACATGTAACAAAGAGGTAGAAAATCATAGCATCATAGAGATGTCAGCAACTGCATCCACATGATCATTCCACGGAATTTTAACATGTCTGGATATCCAAGGCAACACTATCAATAGTACTTGATATATTGTAAAAACGACTGATGTTCAATCAAAAGTGTGCTCAATATTGCGCTTCGTTATAGCACGTGGCCTGATAAAGAATTTGCATCAATGACGATGCGTCGTTCGCGATTATGGAACATCGATTGTCGCCTACCTTCCAGCACTGCCATGTACACTGAACATGCATAAGATAGTTACGTTGTTAAGTTTTCCATGTGGTGAGCCACTTAGAGTTACATCTGACTCAACCTGGTTCACCGTGACGTTCGACTGGCTCGAACATACACGGGTAAGCTGGACTCGCATTGCATTAAGGGATACAAAGCACCGAGGATGGTGGTAATATAAACAAACTCAAACTGTATTCACCAGAAACTCGCAACCAAATCAATAGGAAGGGGCATCTGTTTGGGCATACTAGTGCAGATACATAACATTTATGTCTTTTTCGTTCAATCAGAAAGTTCTGCCAACATCACTTCAAAATGTTGCGCTTGTTTATCATTTCAGTATAAATAGACGTAGCTAAATCCCTTGCATTTGCAAATATATATTTTTGAAAGCACCGCACGTCGTAATAGAATAAATCTTATAATTTGGTGAAGGATTTGATGGAACCTACATATCATAATTGTGTGCTGACGTTTCTCGAATACGCTGTGAAGGGCATCCGTAACTCAATTTGATAGCTACACAGACAAAGTTCAGATTTCCCGTTTCTGTGAAATGTTTGTGAGTGGCTTGACAGTTGAGTCATTGAGTATACATTTGCTGCTCCGCCTCAAGGTCGACCCGTCTCACAGAGCCACTAATATCATTTTATATAGTGCATGGTAGATCATATATCTTGCCTATTACCTTGTCACGTGTTTTGACTCATAGCTTCTATCATATGATACCTGACCGTCTATCAGGTAATGCTCAATTACCATAATTTGATAAGAAACTTTGTTTACAGCATGTGAATAAGAGATTTCTAGCATAAGGATAACGATTCTAACGTCACGTCACGCTATTTTTTTATTTGATATTGGCTAGTTACAGTCTTGGTCAAATTAATAGAATACTGTTTATTTGTAGTACTATTCATTATGTAATTGGCCTTAGGTTCAATTTCATTGTTTCTAAGGTCTTCATTTGTGACATTTTCTATTCATATTGATATCTTATTGTCATAATCAGTTATTAATGAAGAGATTAATAACTGATTAATCTTAATTTAACACACTGTCTGCCCCTGATGACGCCAGTGTGTCTTTGGATAAACTGTTTGGTCGGGCTTTGTTTCTATTGCGAAATGTTGTATTTTACGTTTGTTATTGGCATCATCAAAATCTACTGTATTTGTGGTAATAGATTGATACCTACATTCATAGTATATTGTGTTTACTGATCACTTCTGAGCGGTTTTGCTGCAAACATATACATAATTATTGACAATGAACTTAATATACAGTGTAACGAAAAATTGGCATGTATTCATGGATTACAAAAATATATTTAGATTTTTTGATTGTCTGATTGTTTTTTTGGTTAAAATTAGTATTTCTAATGTTTATTTCAGTAAGATTGGACTCCAGTGGATACAGTTGCCATAGCAACAACCTTGTTGCTATGGTGACAGTTTATTTTCAGTAATATCTGTGAATTATGTGCAATATCATACAAATTATCTTCCTTGAATTCAGACTGAAAAATTGATACAACATAATTTTGAAATGATAACAAAACGCTCTAAAATGATGCAAACACCCATTATATATATATATTTTTTTATAGTAACAATTGCTTGGCAACCGCATTATTCAACAAAATAACAGGAACTGGCATCCTATTGCTGTTACCAGCAGGGTTCAATAATCATTGGCAGCAACAGGTGAATATTTAGTATATCTTTCATTTGTTTGATAATGTTTCTTACGCTTAGAGGAATATTTTGAATCAAATGTGGGCACAATTCCTCAATGGAAATCTTTACGTGCAGAACCTGAGTAAGTTTTTCAATAAGCTGAACCATAGTAATGTATCAAGCAAGATTCAGCCACACTTTCCCACACAAGTTTTCGATTGTATTTACATCGGTGCCGTTTCCCTGGCCATTCTAGCATGTTGATTCTTAGACGTGTTTTGACTCATAGCTTCTATAATATGATAGCTGACCGTCTATCAGGTCATGCTCAATGACCATAATTTGATAAAAAAAAACTTTGTTTACAGCATGTGAATAAGAGATTTCTAGCATAAAGATAACGATTCTAACGTCACGTGACTGCTAGCTTTTTTTATTTTATATTGGCTAGTTATATGTACCTAGACAGAACCTTGCAGCAAGTATTCATATTATATGATTTAGGTCAGTGGAACATGATAACTTGTATCTACAATAACTCTTGTGTACCATTTCCTCCTGTGCCGTCACTTTTAATAGAACCTGTCAGGGGCATTAGAGTGTATTGCTTCTCGCCTTTACGTTGAATTGGTCATATTGAATAATGAAATAATAAATTGAAAATGCTCACTCTTTCCGGAACACCTGATTTCACCTCCTAATGGCCATTTTTGGGGGTTCATGAGTTTCCCTGTCATTTTTGTTTTCTCTCACTTCGTATGCCTGATATGACTTTCTGTCCCCGGACTATGAGATTGGATAATGGACCCTGTTTTGTTTGCTCGGAATACTTAATACTGGGTATTGATTCCACGTCTATTGAATAATAAAGGTATTGCAACACAGGTACCCTTCTTATAACGCTTGGTATTTCACAGTATGGATAATATCCAATAAGTGAGATGTCAATAACTTACCACTATTTACTGATAACCTATTATTTGAACACAATGCGGTTGCAATACACACACTTCTCATAACTCTCAGTACTACACATTATTATTATAGATAACTCTCAAAAAGTCTTACGAAACGGGGCATGTCATGCATTGTGATGAAATACCTTTGTGATGTGCGGGTTTCAAATATATTTCAGCATAGAAGCATTATTTGGGTGTCAATAATTTTCATTAACAGCATTTCTCATTATCTACAGCAAGAAAAAAGTTGAAATTTCCGAATTTGAGAACATGCGGTTCCGGGGTAGTATTTGAATCACACTCGAAAGCTTCCGTTGACACGCAAATGTTGTTTAGAACAAATACATCTATTTACCCTTGACCGATTCACTTTTCATGCACATGAGTGAGTATATACATATGTTCCATACCTAGAGAAGCGGTAATGATGATCATAGGCACTTGGGTGCATTAACATCATTAAAATCTGCATGTTTGGAAAATGGGTACAGGATTCCAGCGCAGGTGGGGTATGTAAACCAGCCTCGGAAGGGGTATGTAAGCCCGCCTGAGGAGGGATATTGGCATGTATGACATGGAGCAAGGTGGGAAGATCGACATTTCGTGCACGTAAATCAATATATACGTACAACACATGCCAAGACAAGCAGATTTAATGACCCTAGACCCTTGCATATAATGTCATGCCCCCTCGGCAGGGGTATGTAAGCCAGCCCAAGGAAGTGTATAGCTGCTAAGGAGGGTAGTTCACCCACACCAGGAGGCCTAAGTATTGGAGTTGACCCATGCCTAAGGAGGCCTAAGGTGGTGAGGTGACCCATGGCTAAGGAGGCCTAAGGCGTGGAGGTGACCCATGCCTAAGGAGGCCTAAGGTGGGAAGGTGACCCATGCCTAAGGAGGCCTAAGGAGGGGACGTGCCCCATGCCTAAGGAGGCCTAAGGCGTGGAAGTGACCCATGCCTAAGGAGGCCTAAGGTGGGGAAGTGACCCATGCCTAAGGAGGCCTAAGGTGGGGACGTGACCCATGCCTAAGGAGGCCTAAGGTGGGGACGTGACCCATGCCTAGGGAGGCCTAAGGTGGGGAGGTGACCCAAGCCTAAGGAGGCCTAAGGCGTGGAGGTGACCCATGCCAAAGGAGGCATAAGGTGGGGAGGTGACCCATGCCTAAGCAGGCCTAAGGTGGGGAGGTGACCCATGCCTAAGGAGGCCTAAGGAGGGGAGGTGACACATGCCTAAGAAGGCCTAAGGTGGGGGTGACCAATGCTTAAGGAGGCCTAAGGTGGGGAGGTGACCCATGCCCAAGGAGGCCTAAGGTGGGGAGGTGACCCATGCCTAAGGAGGCCTAAGGCGTGGAGGTGACCCATGCCAAAGGAGGCATAAGGTGGGGAGGTGACCCATGCCTAAGCAGGCCTAAGGTTGGGAGGTGACCCATGCCTAAGGAGGCCTAAGGTGGGAAGGTGACCCATGCCTAAGGAGGCCTAAGGTGGGGAGGTGACCCATGCCTAAGGAGGCCTAAGGAGGGGAGGTGACACATGCCTAAGGAGGCCTAAGGTGGGGGTGACCAATGCTTAAGGAGGCCTAAGGTGGGGAGGTGACCCATGCCTGAGGAGGCCTAAGGTGGGGAGGTGACCCATGCCTAAGGAGGCCTAAGGTGGGGAGGTGACCCAAGCCTAAGGAGGCCTAAGGCGTGGAGATGACCCATGCCTAAGGAGGCCTAAGGTGGGGAGGTGACCCATGCCTAAGGAGGCCTAAGGAGATGAGGTGACCCATGCCTAAGGAGGCCTAAGGTGGGGAGGTGACCCATGACAAAGGAGGCCTAAGGTCGGGAGGTGACCCATGCCTAAGGAGGCCTAAGGAGGGGAGGTGACACATGCCTAAGGAGGCCTAAGGTGGGGAGGTGACCCATGCCTACGGAGGCCTAAGGTGGGGAGGTGACCCATGCCTAAAAAGGCCTAATGCGTGGAGGTGACCCATGCCTAAGGAGGCCTAAGGTGGGGAGGTGTCCCATGCCTAAGGAGGCCTAAGGTGGGGAGGTGACCCATGCCTAAGGAGGCCTAAGGTGGGGAGGTGATCCATGCCTAAGGAGGCCTAAGGTGGGGAGGTGATCCATGCCTAAGGAGGCCTAAGGTGGGGAGGTGACCCATCCCTAAGGAGGCCTAAGGCGTGGAGGTGACCCATGCCTAAGGAGGCCCAAGTTGGGGAGGTGACCCATGCCTAAGGAGGCCTAAGACGTGGAAGTGACCCATGCCTAAGGAGGCCTAAGGTGGGGAGGTGACCCATGCCTAAGGAGGCCTAAGGAGGGGAGGTGACACATGCCTAAGGAGGCCTAAGGTGGGGGTGACCAATGCTTAAGGAGGCCTAAGGTGGGGAGGTGACCCATGCCTGAGGAGGCCTAAGGTGGGGAGGTGACCCATGCCTAAGGAGGCCTAAGGTGGGGAGGTGACCCATGCCTAAGGAGGCCTAAGGCGTGGAGGTGACCCATGCCTAAGGAGGCCTAAGGTGGGGAGGTGACCCATGCCTAAGGAGGCCTAAGGAGGGGAGGTGACCCATGCCTAAGGAGGCCTAAGGTGGGGAGGTGACCAATGACTAAGGAGGCCTAAGGTGGGGAGGTGACCCATGCCTAAGGAGGCCTAAGGAGGGGAGGCGACACATGCCTAAGGAGGCCTAAGGTGGGGAGGTGACCCATGCCTAAGGAGGCCTAAGGTGGGGAGGTGACCCATGCCTAAGGAGGCCTAATGCGTGGAGGTGACCCATGCCTAAGGAGGCCTAATGTGGGGAGGTGACCCATGCCTAAGGAGGCCTAAGGTGGGGAGGTGACCCATGCCTAAGGAGGCCTAAGGTGGGGAGGTGACCATGCCTAAGGAGGCCTAAGGCATGGAGGTGACCCATGCCTAAGGAGGCCTAAGGTGGGGAGGTGACCCATGCCTAAGGAGGCCTAAAGAGGGGAGGTGACACATGCCTAAGGAGGCCTAAGGTGGGGGTGACCAATGCTTAAGGAGGCCTAAGGTGGGGAGGTGACCCATGCCTAAGGAGGTCTAAGGTGGAGAGGTGACCCATGCCTAAGGAGGCCTAAGGTGGGGAGGTGACCCATGCCTAAGGAGGCCTAAGGAGGAGAGGTGACCCATGCCTAAGGAGGCCTAAGGTGGGGAGGTGACCCATGACTAAGGAGGCCTAAGGTGGGGAGGTGACCCATGCCTAAGGAGGCCTAAGGAGGGGAGGTGACACATGCCTAAGGAGGCCTAAGGTGGGGAGGTGACCCATGCCTAAGGAGGCCTAAGGTGTGGAGGTGACCCATGCCTAAGGAGGCCTAATGCGTGTAGGTGACCCATGCCTAAGGAGGCCTAAGGTGGGGAGGTGACCCATGCCTAAGGAGGCCTAAGGCGTGTAGGTGACCCATGCCTAAGGAGGCCTAAGGTGGGGAGGTGACCCATGCCTAAGGAGGCCTAAGGCGTGTAGGTGACCCATGCCTAAGGAGGCCTAAGGTGGGGAGGTGACCCATGCCTAAGGAGGCCTAAGGTGGGGAGGTGACCCATGCCTAAGGAGGCCTAAGGCGTGGAGGTGACCCATGCCTGAGGAGGCCCAAGGTGGGGACGTGACCCATGCCTAAGGAGGCCTAAGGTGGGGAGGTGACCCATGCCTAAGGAGGCCTAAGGCGTGGAGGTGACCCATGCCTAAGGAGGCCTAAGTTGGGGAGGTGACCCATGCCTAAGGAGGCCTAAGGCGTGGAAGTGACCCATGCCTAAGGAGGCCTAAGGTTGGGAGGTGACCCATGCCTAAGGAGGCCTAAGGTGGGAAGGTGACCCATGCCTAAGGAGGCCTAAGGTGGGGAGGTGACCCATGCCTAAGGAGGCCTAAGGAGGGGAGGTGACACATGCCTAAGGAGGCCTAAGGTGGGGGTGACCAATGCTTAAGGAGGCCTAAGGTGGGGAGGTGACCCATGCCTGAGGAGGCCTAAGGTGGGGAGGTGACCCATGCCTAAGGAGGCCTAAGGTGGGGAGGTGACCCAAGCCTAAGGAGGCCTGAGGCGTGGAGATGACCCATGCCTAAGGAGGCCTAAGGTGGGGAGGTGACCCATGCCTAAGGAGGCCTAAGGAGGGGGGGTGACCCATGCCTAAGGAGGCCTAAGGTGGGGAGGTGACCCATGCCTGAGGAGGCCTAAGGTGGGGAGGTGACCCATGCCTAAGGAGGCCTAAGGTGGGGAGGTGACCCAAGCCTAAGGAGGCCTGAGGCGTGGAGATGACCCATGCCTAAGGAGGCCTAAGGTGGGGAGGTGACCCATGCCTAAGGAGGCCTAAGGAGGGGAGGTGACCCATGCCTAAGGAGGCCTAAGGTGGGGAGGTGACCCATGACAAAGGAGGCCTAAGGTCGGGAGGTGACCCATGCCTAAGGAGGCCTAAGGAGGGGAGGTGACACATGCCTAAGGAGGCCTAAGGTGGGGAGGTGACCCATGCCTAAGGAGGCCTAAGGTGGGGAGGTGACCCATGCCTAAAAAGGCCTAATGCGTGGAGGTGACCCATGCCTAAGGAGGCCTAAGGTGGGGAGGTGACCCATGCCTAAGGAGGCCTAAGGTGGGGAGGTGACCCATGCCTAAGGAGGCCTAAGGTGGGGAGGTGATCCATGCCTAAGGAGGCCTAAGGTGGGGAGGTGATCCATGCCTAAGGAGGCCTAAGGCGGGGAGGTGACCCATCCCTAAGGAGGCCTAAGGCGTGGAGGTGACCCATGCCTAAGGAGGCCTAAGTTGGGGAGGTGACCCATGCCTAAGGAGGCCTAAGACGTGGACGTGACCCATGCCTAAGGAGGCCTAAGGTGGGGAGGTGACCCATGCCTAAGGAGGCCTAAGGAGGGGAGGTGACACATGCCTAAGGAGGCCTAAGGTGGGGGTGACCAATGCTTAAGGAGGCCTAAGGTGGGGAGGTGACCCATGCCTGAGGAGGCCTAAGGTGGGGAGGTGACCCATGCCTAAGGAGGCCTAAGGTGGGGAGGTGACCCATGCCTAAGGAGGCCTAAGGCGTGGAGGTGACCCATGCCTAAGGAGGCCTAAGGTGGGGAGGTGACCCATGCCTAAGGAGGCCTAAGGAGGGGAGGTGACCCATGCCTAAGGAGGCCTAAGGTGGGGAGGTGACCAATGACTAAGGAGGCCTAAGGTGGGGAGGTGACCCATGCCTAAGGAGGCCTAAGGAGGGGAGGTGACACATGCCTAAGGAGGCCTAAGGTGGGGAGGTGACCCATGCCTAAGGAGGCCTAACGTGGGGAGGTGACCCATGCCTAAGGAGGCCTAATGCGTGGAGGTGACCCATGCCTAAGGAGGCCTAAGGTGGGGAGGTGACCCATGCCTAAGGAGGCCTAAGGTGGGGAGGTGACCCATGCCTAAGGAGGCCTAAGGTGGGGAGGTGACCCATGCCTAAGGAGGCCTAAGGCATGGAGGTGACCCATGCCTAAGGAGGCCTAAGGTGGGGAGGTGACCCATGCCTAAGGAGGCCTAAGGAGGGGAGGTGACACATGCCTAAGGAGGCCTAAGGTGGGGGTGACCAATGCTTAAGGAGGCCTAAGGTGGGGAGGTGACCCATGCCTAAGGAGGTCTAAGGTGGAGAGGTGACCCATGCCTAAGGAGGCCTAAGGTGGGGAGGTGACCCATGCCTAAGGAGGCCTAAGGAGGAGAGGTGACCCATGCCTAAGGAGGGGAGGTGACACATGCCTAAGGAGGCCTAAGGTGGGGAGGTGACCCATGACTAAGGAGGCCTAAGGTGGGGAGGTGACCCATGCCTAAGGAGGGGAGGTGACACATGCCTAAGGAGGCCTAAGGTGGGGAGGTGACCCATGCCTAAGGAGGCCTAAGGTGGGGAGGTGACCCATGCCTAAGGAGGCCTAATGCGTGGAGGTGACCCATGCCTAAGGAGGCCTAAGGTGGGGAGGTGGCCCATGCCTAAGGAGGCCTAAGGTGGGGAGGTGACCCATGCCTAAGGAGGCCTAAGGTGGGGAGGTGACCCATGCCTAAGGAGGCCTAAGGCATGGAGGTGACCCATGCCTAAGGAGGCCTAAGGTGGGGAGGTGACCCATGCCTAAGGAGGCCTAAGAAGGGGAGGTGACACATGCCTAAGGAGGCCTAAGTTGGGGGTGACCAATGCTTAAGGAGGCCTAAGGTGGGGAGGTGACCCATGCCTAAGGAGGTCTAAGGTGGAGAGGTGACCCATGCCTAAGGAGGCCTAAGGTGGGGAGGTGACCCATGGCTAAGGAGGCCTAAGGCGTGGAGGTGACCCATGCCTAAGGAGGCCTAAGGTGGGGAGGTGACCCATGCCTAAGGAGGCCTAAGGAGGGGAGGTGACACATGCCTAACGAGGCCTAAGGTGGGGGTGACCAATGCTTAAGGAGGCCTAAGGTGGGGAGGTGACCCATGCCTAAGGAGGCCTAAGGTGGGGAGGTGACCCATGCCTAAGGAGGCCTAAGGTGGGGACGTGACCCATGCCTAAGCAGGCCTAAGGTGGGAACGTGACCCATGCCTAAGGAGGCTTAAGGTGGATAGGTGACCCATGCTTCAGGAGGCCTAAGGACAGGAGGTGACCCATGCGTATACGGATGCGTAAGGAGGTGACCAATATGTAAGCCGGCATAAGGATTGGCATTGGTATGTATGACCTGAAAGGTGGGAAGATCGGCACTTCAAGCACGTAAATGGATATAGACATACGTTAATACATGCCTAGACAAGCAGATTTAATGATCCTAGACTCTTGGGTGCATCTGATATTATGAAAAATAGTGGACTAGTAGGCCTAAGTTGGGATGACGGGGTATCTAAGCCAGCCTAAGGAGGTGTATTGGCATATATAATAATAATAATAATAATAATACTTTATTTTTATATAGCGCATACAAATTAAAATTTTCGATGCGCTTAACAATAAAACCACAAGTTAAACAACACAAAAGTGTACAAAACATTATTAAATAACACAAAAGTGAGTAAAATAGATTAAAATATGCTAGTGGATTATATGACCTGGAGGTGGTAAGATCAACTTTTCAGGCGCGTTAATGAATATATACATACATTAGACTACATGCCTAGGCAACCAGATTTAAAGCTGACGGAGCCGTATATAAGGGGGGGGGCCCTCCCCCGCCCACTGCAGAGCATGGGCTGGGGGGACGCCTCCCCTTATATACGGCTACGGCTGCTTTAATGTTCCTAGGGATGATGGGATATGTAAGTCCAATTGTGCCTGCTGTGCCAGGGCATCAATGGAAAGAAGCATATTATCTCCATGTAGGGGAGAGACGTGTAATATGGACCGGTGTGTAATATGGACCACCCCAGGTAGAAGCAGCAGGACTGCATATATATCCATGGTGATTGACGTAATTATGACACTCATCAATTGTGTCTTTTTGTCATCGAGGAGAACAACATCACAGAAGGCATGGTGTATTTAATGAAATTTGAGTGAAAATCGCTAAAAAGGATGTTATTTTTTAATCGTAAGTATTATCATCTGGTCAACTATTGTTTATCCCAAGGGCTACGTTGTGATTCCTTATTACATGTCATTAAATATAGTATTTCGAAGGTTAGTTGTGATTATGCCTTCAATTCGTTAGAAACCAAATTACACGAGACGTGGTCCATTATCACTACATTGTGGTCCAGATGAAAGACGTGTAATATGGACCGGTGTGTAATATGGACCACCCCTGGTAGAAGCAGCAGGACGGTATATATATTCATGGCGATTGACGTAGTTATGACACTCATCAATTTTATGGACATGACACAAATTAGTCTCTGTCCAGTATGCCTAACCAGTACATACAACTAGTAATGTGGTTAGAGTTGGTTTGTATGTTAATCGTAGCCTGCGATTCGAGCTCAGTTGGTTTGCTTTGATCTTCCCAAATAAGTATATCAGTCCCTTTTGATGGGTAAGTAGTACCCTCAGTAGGGGTATTAGCACCCTCCGATGGGTATGTCAGGCTTTCAAAGGGGGTATGTATCTCCTTGTATGGGGTATCTCTAACTTTCGAAGGGGGTATGTCGGGCCCTGAAATGGGCATGTCATGCCTTCAATGGGGGTATGTCTGTCTTGAGAAGGGTATGTCTGACCCTCCGATGGGGTATATCCTGCCTTGCCAGGGGTATATATGACTTTCGTGTGGGGCATGCCCGACCTTCATGTACCCTCATGGGTGGGGTATGTGCGGCCCTTACTTGGAGACCATGGGGTAGTTCAAGATAATCTGTCGTACATACCCCCACAATTATTGTTATTATTATTATTATTATTATTTTTATTATTATTATTATTATTTTGTTGTTGTTGTTGTTGTTGTTGTTGTTGTTGTTGTTGTATAAAATACCAAAATTTACTGATAATTTATTATTTGAAAAAAATGCGGTTGCAATACGTACACTTTTAATATAACTACACTTCCATTTCAATGCCTTCATTATAGTATCATTTACTAATAACCCTTCATTTCGACACCTTGTGGTAAAACCTGTTTCCTGTTTGGTCCTCCAACATGCGATTTATGTGTTTTTGAGAAGACATACAAAACACCTTTCATCAACCACCAGGTTGTCCAAATAACAGAGAGAAAAAGGTCAGCCAGTTCCTCCAATTTCATTCAGGGTTATTAGGGTCATAATGTGAATGTGTTTCTAGGAGATTATATACCTCGAAGCACTTATTCATCAGGTCTTCAGCATCTAATGTAAATATTCTTCTCATGTGTTTGAAAACGACATAAAAAACAACAAACTGGTTCAGTAATTTAGTTGTTTTCAATTCAACCAAACTATTAATTTTCCTGAATGATAGCTAAATCTAATACACTTTTTAAATGTTTTTTTTTTCACAACAAATAATGAACAAACATAAGTTCATATAAACATCTGTTCTTGGTAATACTAGACGGAATAAATACCCACAACTTGGGTATCTCCTTTTAATGGCACTTACTCATAGGCGCTTGGGTATTGGACACAATAGATCCTTTTGCATTCAAATGTGTTGTTGTATAATCATATGGCTGTTAATTTCCCTCGACACCATCGTCCTTGTTTGAACTGTGAGTATATTAGCCACAGTTTTTGTTACCATTCAACACACCACCACCTTGAAACATTTTCTAGTGGATTCCTTGATCACGATGATCCGCTATTGTGTTCTTATGTAGCTTTCTGGTTGTTATTTCACTGAAAAAAAATACTCAAATTGAATCATGCCCACCCAAAGAGTATAAAATTAATCATACGAAACAAAGCTTTATGGTAGTAAGAAATGTGTTTTATATACGTCTATATCAGATAAACAGCAGCAACATCCATCTTGATATATTGCACATCGTATTGGCGAGCGTGTACACACACAGATGAAAAGCCAAAAGAAATGTGTATCTAATGTTGTTGGAAAACCAGTGAGCACAAGGACCTTTCAAAACACATGCCATTGGCGGACATTCGCGTCAATCATTGCTTGCTGCTAAACGACTTCTCACGTTTTGATGACTTGGTGCTTTGATTTCCACACGTACGAGATCTAAGTCTGCAGGGAACTCGATATCAACTCCGCCAAGACAAGTGGTCTCGCAAGCAGCACATTTATCCCTTGCTGCCACACGAAGACCATTAGCGGGGTAAACGGATACTTTCACATTGATCGCGACACGTTCACACTATCCTGGTAAAATTGTTAGACAGTTTGAATGTGAGTTACGTAAGGCACATGGCTGACATTGATGTATTGCTGAAATATTTATAAAAACACACTGATAGTTGACTTTCGTAATTCTGCACTCAATAATTCCAAAACATTGTTGCAAGAGTTATGTCAAGTATTTGAGAACATGCAATGATCGGTCTTTGTTTTGATTTTGTATTGTACGTTTGCTATTCTCATGATCAAAGTCTGGTTGTATTAGTGGTAAATATGTTGATATTTACATGCATAGTTTGCCACAGAATCTAAAATAGATCCCGTTATGAACGAACTACACAGCTTGACGATAGAACAAAGGATATGAAGATTATTCTCACCACATTTGAGACACTCAACCATCAATCATCTTTATTGTTAGTCATTATATTTTTTTTCATTTTATCACTTCCTCCAGTGAAATGCTCCAACCTATGCCGACAGATCAACCGGCTACAAGGTCTTCTCTATCCCGTGCAACAAGACCAAGGCATTCGTGTGCTGGTCGAATGCTCGCGGAATGTCCGCCTGTGCTGTAAGGCAAACCCAGATACTTCAATACCTATTCTAGTTTTCATACAACGGAATATATTTTTTATCAAAAATTGTATCTGTATTCACATAAAGGATCACAAAATACCGTGGTATACGACTCTGAATGTCACATAACTTCAGTTGCTTTTTTCTCATGGAGTCCGGTGTGTATGAAATAATAATGCCATTAAACATAACCAAAAGAAACCATGAGACAAAAAAGAAGATGGACAAGAACTGTAAATTACAATATGCTGGTTAGTTGATAGATGAGAAAAATGAAGTTGCCATAACCGTATTTGAAAAATCTAATCTCATCTGGAATAAAAAGTCATTTCAAGCAATGGGTGTTGAAAATGTCTACTTCACTCCGTGTCATTTAGGATCAAGTTGAACATATCAAAATACACCCCATACGTAATTTCCTAAATGCTTCCATCACCAATAATACAGATATACCAAAAGCCCTATTTTGAAGTGTTTTTGAGCAAAGTAGATGGCATGTCCGAATCTAAGGTTGGGGAATGGGAATTGATAAAAGATTCTGAACTGTCAACTGAATTATGTGACAAGCGTGAATATTTCAATTTTTCCACTCAATTTCCTTTTTCTGAGCAGCCACATTCCTATGTTGCCAGCATATGATGTGTGTGTCTCACAACTTATACGCACCAGCACTAGTTGTAGATATGAGGGCTTTGTTCACCGAAGTGTCCAGCTACTGTAGTCTCTAAAGTGCTGCAACAAGCATATTTTACCGAATAGCTGCATTTAAACAACTATATCTATGTCATCACGATATAGTTGATAAGAACACCAAATATGTGGAAAATATGCAGCAGGACTTATCTGCATATTATTAGTTCACTCACAAAACTTTGAACTTGTGTATTCGTTCCACCTTTGTTCAACACATCACTCATGCATGACCTTATCATTGACTGTTCAGGATAATGAAGGCTAAAGTTGAACACCACCAAAGTATCCGTCGTATGTGTTCAAACCTTTTGCTAGTGTTATTTGTGCCGGACCTATTCATTTCAACCCGATCCAATCCTCCTGGGATGCATTCATGCTCATGTTCAGTCTGTATGCAGTCATTTCCAATTATCTGTTTGGTTGAACAACGTATAGCATCAGGGTAACTGAGCAAATGGCCAAAAAAACCTGGTATTATCTGCTTCTAGCATTGCTCAACTTTTGTGACCTTATGGCATGGTTGTCTAGATTTCCTGGAAAGGCTGCGAAGGTCATCTGCAACACAATTAGTTACATACACCCGTTGGGAGTGAGCATTTCTGATTTCCTCTTCCTGCTGATTGTTCGTGAGTGTCTGACGGTCATTAGTATGCATTTGCTGGTTCGCCTCAAGGTCGGAATCTCTCGCAGTTCATAAAATATGATAGAATTGGGTGTTACATAGATATTGTCTCCTGTTTGTGGCATGTGTTTAAGGTGAAATAACATCATGTATATCTCTTTTTACTACAAAATGTGGATATTTTTCTTAAAGGAGGACTTCCTATCAAATTCAAACGCAATTTGGTAACATATGAGTTTCACGCACATGGAGTTTTCATTCAGATGACTTCAAAATTGAAGAGATCATATTTGTAAAACTACTATCAAATGTAAAATCGAAAGAAACTAAACTAGGGGGCCACACCCTCCAACTAGGGAGAATGAATGAGTAGCAAACGATAACGTCATTGTTTTGATGATGCCTCGGGCAACGGAGCAATTCCAGCATCTTCGGTTCCAGTCAAATAAGCCGCCTGTCGAGGCTTCTCTCAAAACAATGACGTCACAGAAATTTACGTAATGTCTGACGTTTCTGTCAGCCATGCACTGCCGAGTGGAAAAAAACTTGCAGATTTTCGGTGTTTTTGATGTTATATCTTCCGTACGATTTGTTTGTACTGAACAAATATATACATATTTCCAGAAACCCTGATATTTCATATGTGAATGAAGCTTAGAGTCTTCTCCATTCAAATGCATTGAGATATATTTGCTATATGGAAGTTTTAACCGTAAAATCATTGGTCGAAGCCAATACACATTGATAGGAAGTCCTCCTTTAATTTCTAGTCTAGGACAATCAAAAGCAGTGCAACAAAATACGGTAGAGCAGTAACAGTATAGCACACTTCAATTCTTCATATTGTTCGGGTGCACCTAGCATCTATCAATATAAAGCAAGTCATTTACACGTTTATTTTCACACAACAACATACTAGCATGATTTAAGGACGCCAATATGCATCGATTCACAGTAATTCAACAAT
The DNA here is from genome assembly GCA_949152475.1 of Terebella lapidaria. NCBI lineage: Eukaryota > Metazoa > Annelida > Polychaeta > Terebellida > Terebellidae > Terebella > Terebella lapidaria. Next base: position 43,848,423 of record OX424557.1, on the reverse strand, counting down.
TCAACATACAGTAAATCATATGCGTGTCACACTGATATTTCAAGTAGTGTTACAGTGTCAATTTTATGGTATCGTTGACAGTCAAATCCAAGAAACAACTCATCCAAGCATTTATGATGTCCATGAAGAGTTGTCAGCATTAGATCAAGTTTGTGACTGATATCCTCCTCGTTTCCGTTGTCGCCGTTCTCTGCTTTAATTCTTCTGAGACAACAGGATGAAATGTGTTGGAATTTCAGTGGGTGAAGTTATGTGCTCTCCCCAGTGTACAACGTAATGAGATTCATCATCATGAACAAATTAAGTGCAAATGGTGCAAATTAAGTTGGAACCAGACTATGACTGTTTACTGCTCAATAACCGCAGCCTACTGGTGAGTGACATCAGCCTAGGTCATGTTTTATAATATCCAGTTAGTGAAGAGAGCAATAAATCTTCATACTATAGATGAGTTTCAGCAAGGAAAGTGACCACGTCTCTATGTTAACTTGTTTACGATCATTACGATTGATTTCTGTGGCATTATTAGACCTTTCAATAAAGCACACCTTAGGGACAATGGTGTCATGTTTTTCGCCATTACGTGTTCGTATATTTCCATGAAGATGCCTAAACATGCATACAATTTGGCCATATAGGATCCTAACAAGCTAACTGACAAGAACAAAGTTCACACCAGTAACCACATTTAGTTGGAATGTAATTTACTAACTAACATATCATATTCACCTGCATTATTACACAGAAGACAACCCAGCTGTTTTGAGGAATGCACAGCAATGTACTTGTACATTTACTATCAAAAGTCTCAACTGAAGTATAATCCCATCTCCTGAACATGAATTTAGGGCAGATTATTGTGAGTTGGCGATGCCATTGCTGTTAGTAAAATGATTGTTACTATGATCAATCGGATCTAGTTTAGTTTGTCCAGTTGATCAATCGGCCTCCCGTGTATTGAAACCATGAAACAAACCCGAAGACACCACAAGCCCATGCAACAAACCCACAATATTGAGCATGACTATAAAACAGAGTATGATGAGTTGTATTCCACTGTATCTACACCAAAGAGGTAATTAATGTTAGCACACTTATCTGAATTCAAGGTGGTTTTACAGGACCCTGCAGGCTTTGGTTTGTTTCTTCACTATCATTTTTTGGTCTCCACTGGAGCGATGGTTTCACCAATTATCGTATAATGGACATTATCGTATTTCTAGTCAATTAATGGACGTGCAAGACCAATGTGTGATATTTATACTTGTTGATGGGATGGGTGCATGATCCGCTTGCTCATATCTAAATATATTCGCCTCTCGTTCAGACTAATACTACATAATTCAGAGTGCTAATGTTCAGTCTTCCCGTTCATTTGATTTCACTGTTGCCTAGATATTGCCTAGGTTTTCGGCAGAAACTGCCGTAACAGTAAATGACGACAATCAGACAAAAAGAAATACCGAGAAAAAAACATGGAACATCGAAATAAATATGGGCAGGGATCGAAATCCAAGTGATACTGTCCGAATGCCAAACAGTGTCATCTGAACAATTCGTACATGCACTGGATGTAATTATTTGTGTCCTTTGGGTTTTTGCTGCTAGTATTCATTATTCATCAATTCATATTTCCATGGCTGTCCTAATTATTTCAGTTCACTTCAGTAATATGTCTCAATCACATGCACTGGTGTTCCTGGAAAATGCACTGGAAAACAATGGAAACAAGACAATTTCACATGAGCACCTTGGCACACAACCGAGCCATATCGAACACCACCAAAATATACAAACTAGCAGATTATTCACCAAACTATCTGGCCATAATGATTTCAGAAATGATTCACAACACCGTGGGAAACCACCAGCAATAAGTCTTGACCTATCGACCATTGAAATGTAATTACAAGTGACTAGTTATATTTTGAAAGTCAGTTCAGATGATAACTTTGCTGCATTCCCTTTTTCATTTCTATCATGTTTTTTTTTTTCATTTGAGTATTTCAAAACTATCAGACAAATTGAATACAAATCTTGTTCAAGCAGTCTGTAATGACAAACTCAGCTGCAGGCATGTTCCTGCTATAGTCGTTAGAGGAATAAGGTTCTACGGCCGTCATTTTGAATCGTTTTTCCATCCACAGCTTCGCAGTTATCGCTCAATTCATGGTGACTGGAAATCGTTCTACTGTTTGTTAGGACACGCTGGGTAAAGTGTAATGTTCTGTCCTGCGGCAAATCTCCTTTGTCCACCACGCGGGTGCTTAACCATAGGGCGGAGTGAATGGTAATTGGGGCGAAATCTATCCCGTTAATCACCGTTCCCTATTTGAAAATGACAATACTGCTACAAAATAACTGACACAAATATCCATCCTGAACAACAGTGTTTTACATGTATATTGAACCCCCGTCATTATTTCCATTTATGTTCCAAACGCATATGGTCTATACGTGTATGACAAGAATCCCAGCTTTCCTCAGATTGGTTTGGATAACTGAGGTTATAATTATGCCCAGTATTGAAATGTCCTAATTTTTTGTTATATCTTAATTGAAATGTCCTAATATTTGTATGTTCTAATTTTCTATGTATTTGGTAATTGAGACATTCCCAGGGCGTGAACTTCAACAGGGTTTTCTAAAAGGTTGCCATCTTTACGATGACAGGGATAGAGTGAGTTATTTACAAAAGACAAGGGTCTCTGACATACTTGATAAATTAAATACTTGTATAACCGGCATGGGTATACAAGTATAGACACCTGTACTGTATGCCCCTCAGATATAGGTCTTTGGTTGGGCTTAGTTTTCATTCTATAAGTGTTTCATATCAGGCTCTGAACTGTATTGATATGTTCTGATGATAATTATAGGCAATTGATTGGATACAATGTAAGGCCCGAGGTCATGTCCGGTAATAGAGTATTAGATGGGAATATCCCACATACGGACCAGGATTAACAGTTTGTTCAGATCAATTACGATCTGAACATACAGACCAATCATGTAAATATCAGCGTTGCAACATTCGCACAAGACAAGAGAGTTATTTGTGGATGGCACTGCCAATCTTCTCTAGGTTTGTTACTAATAAGCAAAGAATCTAATTTTTTATTACCTCATCAGCTATTGAGATATTGTCATCCTACAGAATCCATCATCCTCCTTTTCTTCTCTGAAATAAACGGACCGACTGATTTTAAATTTCAGCAGATAAAGTTATGTGTACTCTACAATGTAAAAGTTGGTGCGCTTTGACATATCAAAAGTAATCGTGCAGATGACATTTGCAGCACACTAGAACCAAGTTTTCTGCTCAATAGTCCCAACCTGCTGTTTCATGATACCCATTTGGTGGAGAAAACAATACAAGTAAAATCTTCATAATATATAGATGAGTTTCAGCAGGGAATGTGACTACGTCTCCTTATTCACTTATTTACGAGCACCACGCGATTGCTTTCTGTGGCACTAGACCTTTCAATAAAGCACACCTTAGGGGAAAAGGTGCCATGTTTTTTTCGCCATAAGGCCATACTGTCTAAAACATGCCTAAGCCTGCATATCCTTTGTCCATATATCCAAACATAACTAACCAACAAAAACAACATTCACACCACTCAGTAATCACGATTACCTAGAGTCTAATGAACTAAATCATCAATAATCTACAGCGTTACTTATGAGAAACCCCAGCTGTTTAGAGGAATGCACAGCAACACAAATCCGTGTTGTGATAATAAGGCAGATTGTGGGGAGTTGCTGTTATCATTGCTGATTCTTTCCCACTGATGACCCTTTATCTGAATACAATAATATGGTTCGACCCGATGTGAGATGGATAGACGAATGGGCAATCTCCTACATAACCCTTTGGGCTGTGGGTTGTATGTTTACTCAACCCTCAGTTCAGCTCATTAGGCATCTGATTGGAGATATAAAATATAAATCCACAAATCCTACGTCATTGAACTCGACTATAGGCACTGTGGTGAGACTGGATGCACTAACGATCGTTAGTGCATCCCGCAATGGCGAACCCACTCGCAGTTCGTTTGAATTTTCTTCATTTTCCCGATAACTACGATTGTGATCGATACACACATGCATCTGCTGATTCTTATGCGCACGAAACAACCGTTCGTTGCAAATACATGGCGATTTATGTTGGTTTGAGCATGAAAAACTTGTCTGAAAAAAAGCCGAAAGATTCCCTAACGATTGTTTTTTTGTAAAATCGAAGATTCCCTAACGAACATGTGAAGATTCCCTAACGATCTTTTATTTATTAATTGAAATCTACGTTATTTAAATGTTAAACGTGAAATAAAGTACCAATTGACATGTATTGATGTGTATAGATGATCTTCTAATACAGATTTCCTATTTTTGATGTGACATTCGCTAATTTATATCGCATAAATCAACGAATTCACAATGGTGTATGATATGGACGTATTACAATATACACGTATCAGGCCTATGTCGTTAGGGAATCTCACTTTTGTCGTTGGTGAATCTTATCGCTAATTCTTTTCCTCAACATATCTAAACAAAGAAGCGTGATCTGCTTGAAATAACTACGCATGCCTTTGACCAAAACAATAATCTACCTTCAGAGTGTCAATTTATCACAAATGGAGCGGTCATTTGATAGAATACGGTCAAAAACCAAAGTGATCGTGTTTACTGTTGGCCATTGCGAGATGCAGTAACGATCGTTAGTGCATCCAGTATCACCACAGTGTATAGGACAGAATAGTGAGCTGGTTTATTCCACTGTATCTGCACTACAGGGGCAATTACTGTCAGCACAATTATATGAACACGAGGTGGTTGGACAGGATGTCAAATAGGAAGTGTGCGCTGTGGTTTGTATTTTCATAATGTTCTTTTTGGTCTACGGTGTTGCATTTTTTTGCATTCATCATTGTAATGGACAGTATCGTATTTATAGCTAATGGACGTGCAATACCAGTGCGTGATATTTATACCTGTCGATGGGCTGTTTTCAGGAGTATAACAAAACAATGTCAAGCGTTGTTATGTCAATTGGTGTTGAGTATACTATTTTTTATATATATTCGCCACCCATTTCGCTTCATACAGCATATATCAGAGAGTGGTAGGGGATGATCAGTCTTCCGATTCCCTTGAGTTCACACTCGGTTGGCTGGGTGTAATGCGTAGAAGAAATTGTCATTGCAAATAAATAACAACGCTCAAACAAATTCGTATTCGTAGAAAGAGCTCAATGCAAACGAAGTGCTGTAAGATTTAAGGGGAAGGATCCGAATGCAATTGAATGATAGTGTCTGAACCATTTTCAAACATTTTAACAGCACATGTACTCGACATACATCAGGCATGGGGTAATCGTATTCAGTATTCGTATTCGAATACATTCGAATACACTTCTTTCTGTATTCGTATTCGAATACTTTGCAAGAGAATTCAGAGTATTCGTATTCGTATTCGAATACTTTGGCAAAGTATTCATATTCATGAATACTTTAGATGAATACTTAAGTATATTTGTATTTTTTTTTGCTTGAAATTCAAATCTAGCAATTGCAACCAATTGTTGTACCTGTACAGCTGTATAATCATGGTTTCACCACTAGACTGATAATAATGGCCAACAAAGACAACTTCCTGGCACTGTGTGTACATAAGTCAGCCATTTGTTGTGTTAGCAGAGCCAGAAACTACATGTGTGGAGTATGTTCAATTGATAATATCAGGAATCCAGGATACCATGCAGCAGCAGCTTATTTCCAGCTGTGTACTGGACAACACAATTGGTGTAGTTCCTGGTAGTCTGTTACTACATGAATCAAGCCTGTTAGTCCCATACATGTGTGGCTTACCACTGTGCATTGATTGTTTGGTCCAGATGTTATGAGTTTAGTCAAAACAGGGTGGTAAGTGATTATGCAATATCGGTGTGGCAACAGAACTGGTGTGTGTGTGGGAGGGGGGGGGGGGGGAGAATGCATGTGATCTGGATTGGATAAAAATATTGTGAAAGTGGGAAAGGACCGTATGGTGATCTGGATTGGATAAAAATATTGTGACAGTGGGAAATGACTGATATCACATGTATAAAGACAGGCTTAGTAACTCTTGCACTCCAGTACATGGAATTTATCAGTGATCAAGGTTGTCTTGCTGAATGCATCATGGCCACAAAGACTGCTGTTTTTAGTCATTTCGATATCCCGGAAAATCGTGAAAACAAGTACAAGGCAAAGTGTAAATACTGTGAGCTATCCATTTCATCAACAGGCAAGACAACATCAAACCTCTTGCTACATTTGAAGGTAATTATACTATTATCACTAAAATTTGATATGGCGCTTATTATAAAACATTGTAGTCAGCAGCGCTTGACATAAATTAAGACAAATTACAACATTTGGTGTAAATAAGTTGTTTACTCATATATATCGACATTAAAAACAAGTATTGAACAAACTGATAGAACACTGAGCACTCCTTACTCACACTTTATTCTCACTTACTGAACCCTAAACTCATTAATTATGAGTCATAATAATTATAGACTGCTTCTAATCACATATCTATCACATATATTTATTTATACATATATTAAATGTACATATTTTGTTATTCTTTGTAAAGAAAACATCCCAAAGAATTAGAAAAGCAGCCCAGCACACCAAAATCAGATCAGAGATCCATCGAAAAGTTTGTGTCCACACCAAAGAAGAAATATTCCCACACAGATCCTCGCCAAATTCGCCTCAATGACAAAGTGGTGAATTTTGTTGCTGGGGCTTTGCAACCCCTGTCAGTTGTCGACAGTGACGAGTTCCACGATATGGCCGACGCCTTTGATTCGCGGTATATAGTTCCGAGCCGGAAACACCTCACTACTCTTGTTGGCAACAAATGTGATGAGCTTCACAAGCGACTTTGCACGGCACTGCAGTCTTCAGCAGATGTCAGTGTCACTGTAGACATCTGGAGCAGCCGACAGATGAGGAGCTACCTCGGGATAACAGGCCACTTCATATCCCCGGACTGGTCTCTTCACACGGCAATGCTGGCATGTAAGCGGTTTCCTGGACGCCACACTGCAGATAATATATCTGCCCAATTTGAGGAAACCCTCACTTTGTTTGACATCAACCGTACACTAACTCATGTTGTTTCGGACTCAGCATCAAACATGAAACGTGCCTTCTCCCTCCCCGGCTACAAGCAGGAGATGATCGATGATGTCACTGATGACATCACTGAAACCAGCGATGACGAAGATCAACAAGACGAGGATCTGTTACCAGAACACCTTCTACCAGAACATGACCCATGCTTTGCGCATACCCTTCAACTAGTTGTTAAGGACGGTATGAGAGAAGTGGGTGCCCTAAAAAAAGTCATCGCAAAAGCTTCTCAAATCGTTTCCCATGTGCGGAAATCTACCCTGGCTACAGACTTGCTGGACGGCGAAAAAAGACTCCAAGCAGCCAACGCCACCCGCTGGAATTCTGAAGTTATAATGATTCGGTCAGTTCTGGCGGTTTCTCAAGAAAAACTGAATAGTCTGGACTGCAGCAAACTGACAGTGTATGACAGGAACCTCCTTCAGGATCTTTGCTCAATTCTGACACCATTTCAAGAAGCAACTGACTTGGCTCAGAAGCAAAACTCTGTGTCGTCAAGCTTTGTTGTGCCTTGCATCATTGGTCTACAAACAGAGCTTGACAATCTCCAGTCTCGATACAATTGCAAAATGGTGACAGCCCTGAAAGAGTCCCTCTTCAGACGATTACTACCATTCCTTCGGCGCTCGGTGTTCTGTCTAGTGACCACACTGGATCCACGCTTCAAATTACAGTGGTGTGCAACAGAGCAAGAAATGTCAACACAGCGGGATGCTCTTCTGGCCAAATTGAGATTGCTGGACACTGCACCACCAACACAGCCAGATCCTGCTGACCCACAGCCTCCACCTCGCAAGAAACTGAAGCTGTTCAGCTTCATGGATACTGCACAGTCAGCAGTTCCAATGATAGTAAACACAAATGCGGAGCAAGAAGTTCAGGACTACTGCAGCAGTCCTGTTGTCCCAGGTGACTGTGATCCATTGGAGTTTTGGAAATCCCAGTCAAATGCCCTGCCACTGATGTCAAAGCTGGCTCGTAAATACCTAGCTGTGACAGCCAGTTCTGCACCTGTAGAGAGGCTTTTCAGCATAGGAGGCAAAATCTTCCGACCAGATCGCTGTCGACTCTCTGACAAAACTTTCCAGGACCTCATGTTCATCAAGTGCAACAAACAGTTTGCCAAAAAACACTAGATACTGTAACTAATGATATTGACTGGCGATTTGATACATTACCAAAAGGGATTACTCATACCCAGTATACTGGATGTTGTATAATTGCAAAGTTGCAAGGAGTTTCTTATCATACCTTCAATCATTTATGGTAGATCTATGCATAAGTATCTGGATATAAAATGAATAAATATATGTATTATCTGACAAATGTGTTATTGGACTCCATACAACAAAACTGGACTGGTCAAATACAGCAATTGGTTTGAAATGTTTATAGTAGATTTATTCCAGAGTTTTATATTTGCCCTCAGGGCCAAAAGCCTGTATTCTGTATGTGCCCTAGGGCAAATACAGAATTTTTACGTTTTTTGACGTTTTTCCTGACACATGCATAGGATATAGGTAATAACGCTATTGTCAAATAATACATATATTACACCATGGTTTGATTTATATTGGCCGTTCGTATGGGCCCTGACAAGATGTATGATCCTTCGGCCTACCGGCCTTCGGGCATACATCTTGTCAGGGCCCATACACGGGCCAATATAAAACAAACCAGGGAATAATATCTATGTACATGTACCAATACAGAGTATCTTGTATCATTCCACAATACAAACATGTAGGCCTAAATATAGCCTAATATAGATTGTAGAACATATATAGGTCCTGATGTATTCATGAATACATTCATGAATACTTACCAAAGTATTTGTATTCGTATTCGAATACAGAGCTAACTATGTGTATTCGTATTCGTATTCATACATTTGTAGAGTATTTGTATTCGTATTTGAATACTTATCTAATGTATTCACCCCATGCCTGACATACATGTACAGGCTTAACAAATCCAAGTGTCGTTCGAGTTTTTGTTGCCAGTTGTTTCAACTGAATTAAGCATCTAACAATTACATAAATCACGGAAACAATATATATTAAACCAAGTATGAAGTATTCTAGGCGAATTCGTTAACCAATCTCAAAATCCATAAAAGGCAAAATAGAAAAGCAAATATCAAACTTCGTGGATCACCATACAAGGCTATAAGGATGTGAAATCAGGTGTTACAGAATGAGTGAGCAATCTCAAACATAATGTAATAATACTAGGGAATTCATATTTTCATATGGCCGTATTGTGAGTTTCCTTCAAGTAAGAAATGTCAATTTCATGCTTTAATGTTCTCGAAAACGCAATAAAAACATGGGTAATTTCAGTATCGCCATACTAGCATTGCTAGCATGTACTAGCATTGTTTTTTTTTGTTTTTTTATATTTTATTTGACAATTATTTCAATTTGAATTTTTCAAAACTGTCAAAACAACAGTATAACGAATACAACCGATCTTTTTCAAGTAAATTACCAGCTTAGCAACAAAACTCTAAGGCTGACTTGTTCCTGTAGTCCAGGATGGGATAAAGTCGTACGACCGTTATTGTTATTCTATTTCCCGTCCATGTCGTCACAGTCATTGTTCAATTCATGGTGACTGGAAATCGTTATCTTGTGTGTTAGGAGAGACTAAGTAAAGTGTTATGTTCTGTCCCGCGGAGAGAGGAGGAGAGGGACTGAAATTCGAGGTAAAATTTATTCTATGAAGTTCATAAAACTGCTACAGAACAACTGACACTACTATTCAGTCTGAGAATCAGTGTTTCATACGGAAACTTCCTAATTATTCTCGTTTATATTTTAACGGAATATGGTCCATACGCATATCAAAAGAATCCGAGCTTTCCACAGCTTGGTTAGGATCAAAGAATTGTAAATGAATGTACCCGAGACTATAGCAGAAGATTTTCTGCATATTGAGCATTTTGTTATTGACGACTTTTCATGATGTGAACAACAATGACCATTGGAAAGGTCGTCATCTTTACGATGACAGGGGAAGAGTGAATTAGTTATGAAAAAAAAGTCTCTGGCGTTCTTGGCAAAATTAACACTTGTATACCCGGCATACATAACAAATGTGGTATGGTATGGTATGGTATGGTATGGTATTTCAGAATTGTGTACAAATACATAAACGGACATTTGATTAACTTGCAATATACCTTTACAATTCTGAGGTAAACCCCAGAGGTTGTAGAACCTGTGACTTATACTATTACATATTGATATGGAATTAAAATATAGCAGTTTACAACAGATAAGTTGGAGTTACCCTGTATGTATTATGATTATTTAGTGGGAATACAATTATATTCAGATACAGAGGAAAATAATAAAAATAATAAACAAGAAAATTAAACACAATAAAATCGGGATAGTTCCTATTGATAGTTTTAGTAAGACTGATCGGCCCACGTTCCCGCCCCACCCTCAACATCAAAACCACATCAATATATTCCTAATTTGTTATAAGATTAATTATGAAACGTTATGACTCAAACGGTAATCAAATTGAACTTCATAAAAAACACTAATATAAACACGACAACGATAACATAATAAATAACACCCTATACAAATAATGGCAAGGCACGTTAAAATATACATATATATATATATATATATATATATATATATATATATATATATATATATATATATATATATATATATATATATATATATATATATATATACAGGTATTAGAAATATGTGTGTCATAATAACAGAAAGTATATACAGTGGAGGTAATGCTACATCTTCAAAACCTGTTCAACAATTCGGCTGTTAGACAATTTTATACCACTCATATCAGTTATGCAATAGAAGCAACTACATTTGCATACTGTCTGCCCCCGATGACACCAGCGTTGGTCTGGATATGAACGTTTGATCGGCCTTAGTTTTCATTCAAGAAGTGTTCCCTATTGGGTTTTTACTGGCATACAGACAATCGGACAGCATTGACATTATTTTCAGGGAGGGATGGGATGTGACACAAAGAAGTCCCCATTGGATATAACTATCATTCCTGGCTATCTGGATTCTGAAGTCTAATAAATATTTTGCCCGTACACATCTGTTGAGCACCTATTTCCATTCAACGTTATACAGATGAAACCGATCAGTTATAAAAAAATATATATAACCGTTACGTCTTTGTACCCCTTGTACACGGATATCGATTCTGTTCGAGTTAATCCTATTCTAAAGAATCATGATTCTAGCTAAGAGGAGCAATAACCTCCTTCATCATGCTTCTATCATCTTGTTGTAATAAATATGATGTCCCAACGAGCAGAAAATAAAAGGTAATTAATCACAGTTTATGAAAACATGAAAATACGAAATGAGACGGCAACATCTTGTGTCAGGATTTTCAATACACACGCCACAAGTCTGCAGAAAACCCACCCTGACAAGTGGTCTTGCAAGCAGCAAATTTATCACTGGCTGCAACACGACCATTAGTGGGGTAAAATGACACCTTCACTTTGACTGCAACACGTTCACTCTATTCCGATAAAACTGTTAGATTGTTTGAAGTTTCGTATTTGAGAGAGGGTACGTAAGTCAAGTAAAGAAACATCAATATTTTGATGAGAATATTGCATTCCTCGAAAGGAATTGACACATTGAAATGAGACACACACTTATAATTCAATTCCATAGGGGTACCAGTTGTCGTAATGGTCAAGAAAATCGCCAATTCGCCATAATCAGAGATGTGGATCGTCCGGATTTTCAAGAACAGAATCACATAGCAGTCAATTTTGGACAGATCTTTTGACATTTTATAGGCTGGTACATATTACTATTGACGTTGTTACTATTGACGTCATAACGTTGGGCACTTTTGGCGACTCTAGTATAAATCAAGTAAATATATTACGTCAGTAAGCCTATGGCATTCTCTTACTCACGCGATATTATTCAATGGTGTACCTGCTGATGCCATGTGCTTTTGGGGCTCTGAAACAGTCTATTATGCTTTAAAAAGTACAAGAAAACGTCATGCCCATTGTCTGCATTATGCAAAAACAAACATAATTTTGATATTTTATGCAACATTATTACGTTTTTTTATTATATGGCACAGTGGACTGTTTCTATGGTTTATCTATACCCGAATTACATGGTGGCGATCCTAGTGGCAAACAGGAACCTCATTGCCAAAAGAATACCGCTTGGCGGAGGTTAACACTCTCGTATCGTACCATTACGAAATGCTGAGCAAATATTTGATCAAATCTCCATAGTCATATAATGTTATGTCTTACTGAATATGTAATCACTCATAAGCAATGGACAGTGAACATATTTTTTTCCTTGGAGTACCGTGAGTGCAGGTAAATGTTACGATAAAACAAATTGCGCTCATGAATAATAAAATTTATATTGCACTGTTGGTTATTTGTAACTTGCACCATTATATTTGATTGTACAACAGTACGAAATAAATGATATATGTATATATAATGCCCATGGCAATCGGTAAGCTTCCCCAAATTCATTCAGGATTATCAACTTGTGAATGTGATTGAAGGGGATAATATTCCTCGAGGCACTTATCCTTGAGGTCTTTAGCAAGTGGAATATAAATATCCCTCTCATGTGAATGACAAATGAAAAATAAAAAATACGCCACAACACGAAATTGGTTTTAGTTTTTTTTTATTATTCAACAAATCTCCAATTTCCATGAATGTCAGTTAACACAATGTGTAATTGCCATGTCATGTCACCATAATTGATTGTTATTGATAATATCGTAAGCTGAACTTTCTTCCATTGAAATGCTTCCATAGTAAGATACATTATAGATTAGGTCAGCGTACATGGGGCGGAAGACTACTGAAAAAAAAGTCTGGACTACATTTGATTACTTTGCATGGTGGTGAACACTTTCTACCTCCCTGGCGTGAATGGAATGTGTTGGAATGTGTCTGTCTTTGTCAATGTCTCACCCGTGTTCTAGCTGTTCTAGTTGCCAGCCACTTCTCTTGAAGTCCTAGTGTTATCAGATTTGGCACGCAGCTCCCTTTCTGCTCCGTCCTCAAAATATGTACTCAAATAATTTTGTTATGACAAGTATGAAATGTACTTTACATGTATACATTGTTGATGTGGTGTTATCTTATGATACCAAATGCAGTACGAAAAATCAACGAGAACAATAATGTTTCATCGTTGTCTCGAACTATAATTGAAGACGGTGTTAATATTGCTTATGCAATTGGTTCAATATTGAAATAATGTGCCGGTGAGCTACTGCATCATGTTTAACAAACGATTGCATTTATTATCGATTGTGGGATTTTTTTAATATCTGAGATTTAGATAATGGCAGGTTATTCCAGATAAAATAATCAATAGGAACAATCCTCCTGAGATCTGACACATCGTATTGGCATACACAGACATGGCCATGCGGAATGAGGGTGAAAATATGTAACCGAAGTTGTTGGAAAACCTCCAAGTAAACAGACATATTTTCCAAATGATAATTTAATCATACAGCTATTTAAGGTATGACATGCTCAAAGCGCATTTCCATAATAATTCCTGGCAGACCAGTTCAGTCCTACACATACGTGTACTCAACGTGCCGGGAGGCATACAAGGCTATAGACAATCATTACTTAGACAACGACACAGTCCAGACACATTCATCTTTTTTTAGTTGTAGCCCATGAAAATATTATTCTGTAGTCGCTGATTATTCTGTTTCAGTGAATAACAATGAAGATTACCAGATAAATCACCTATCCTTGATTTACCCAGAGTCCCACACCTAGCATTGCTCAACTTCCGTGATATAGGGAAATACTGTGTCATGCGATACGAGATACTTGTGCTCCTCGGTTTCCTGGGAACGCCATGAAGGTCATCCATAACCCAATTATTTACACACACGAGGAATGAACAATTTTGATTTCCTGTTTCTGCTGATTGTTTTTGATTGGTTTGACAGATGGTCTACTCGAAATATTGAAACAACCACTTGGACTGCACTATGTTCGCACTAAATTATTTGCCATACCTCATGTTAAACTTAAAGAACTAGAGGACCAATGTCCTACCCACTATATCAGAAATACCAATAGCTATGAATTTCGTCTGTATTCCATTATCATGGATATTGTTTATCATCGGCTTTATAAGCCAACACAGAATTCCGAATATATACCACCCAAACGGTCTTTTTTGAAGATAAAATTTGCCAATAAAGGTATTGATGCAATTAACATCGGTAATATATTACATCATAAGTCTGTTCAGTCCCAGGTACCATCATACTTCACTGACACGGCTGCTCCATCTGTATCCTACTCATATACCAAATCTGTTGCTTCCAAGATTTTCAACTACAAACAAACATTGAATGATTTGGATATTGATGATCTCTTACATAACCCACCCTCCTGCACTTGCATTAACTCTCCGTTCATACACGATCCAGTTGGGCATGTTATTTCAGGCGACCTCAATATAGTGGAGAATGAATCATTGAAAGACATTTTGTCCAAAGGTCCCAAATATAGAGAGCCCACGTCGTTTTCATGGAGATACAATTTTAAGTTAATCATGGATGCAGTTGAGGAGCATGCCAGAAAATGGACAAAGCGAGAAAAGGCAGAAACTGATTCTCTGTCAGAATGGGTCAAACAGATTAGGTCATTGGTAAACAAACGCATCAATGTTTTGTCAAAGTCAGTTAGTACTAAATATAGCTCTGTCTTCAATGATCCCGTGGTTACTAATAGTTTGTTGAAACTTCAAGAAAGGTTCGTCATTGTCCCTGCAGATAAAGCTTCTAATAATGTTGTTTTTGTTTGTAAAGCATACTATATACAGTGCCTGTTTGACGAACTGGGTATTGCCAACAATACTAATCCCAATAGTACATACCAAGCCATTACCGTGCCCAAACAGGATATCTTATCAAATCATTTGTCTGTATTGCATTCGTTTGGTATTACTACCTCATGTAAAGATTCTAATCTACCGAACTTATATTGGATCCCAAAGTTGCACAAAAATCCACACAAACAAAGATATATTTCAGGTTCAGCATCATGTTCTACCAAAGCCCTTTCTAAAATATTAACTACTATATTGTCTAAAATTAAACAGGGTCTCCAAAAGTACTCTGAAACCATCTATTCTAGAAGTGGTATAAACCAAATGTGGATATTAAAAAATTCCAAATCTTTATTGGAATATCTACATGCGCACACACTTTCAAAAGTAACGTCTATCAAAACATTTGATTTCTCCACTTTGTACACAACTATACCTCATTCTGAACTGAAATCTCAGCTTAAAAAACTAATCAATAATTCATTTTTCTCTAAAAAGGGACAACGTCGGTACCACTATATTGTAGTTAAATATAATACCGCTTATTTTGTTAAAGGCGACTCTGATGCCCCATACAAATATACTGAAATAGATGTGGTAAATATGGTTAATTTTCTGATTGATAATATTTTTGTGGAATTTGGTGGTCGAATATTTCAACAAACTATTGGTATTCCCATGGGTACAAACTGTGCACCATTATTGGCAGACCTGTTTTTATACTCATATGAATCAGATTTTATCCAACATTTACAAAGAGGAGGTTCTAAGAAACTAACATGTAATTTTAATTTCACTTTCCGATACATAGATGATGTATTGTCGCTAAATAATCCCAAGTTTGGTGATTATTTGGATATCATATATCCTAAGGAACTTGAAATTAAGGATACTACAGAATCCGCTAATTTTTCCAACTATCTAGACCTGAGGTTGGAGATTGATAATGATTCTAACCTGTCAACTAGATTATATGACAAACGTGATGATTTCAATTTTTCCATAGTCAATTTCCCTTTTCTAAGCAGCAACATTCCTATGTCACCGGCATATGGTGTGTTTGTTTCTCAACTTATACGCTATTCCAGAGCTAGTTGCAAATATGAGGACTTTGTCTATCGAAGTGCCCAGCTAGTCTCTAAACTGCTACGACAAGGATATGTTTTACCAAGACTTATCGCTGCGTTTAAGAAATTCTATGGACGTCATCATGATCTGGTTGATAAATACAGCAAATCCATGTCTGCCATGCAACTAGATCTATTTTCATGTTAATTTTGGGGAATTCATGACGGGTGCCACTAGTGGGGCAGGAAATGCTCACTCTTTCCGGAACACCTGATTTCACCTCCTGATGGCCATTTACGGGGGTTCATGAGTTTCCCTGTCATTTTTGTTTTCTCTCACTTCGTATGCCTGATATGACTTTCTGTCCCCGGACTATGAGATTGGATAACGGACCCTGTTTTGTTTGCTCGGAATACTTGATACTGGGTATTGATTCCACGTCTATTGGCAGTCATTGTGTATGCATTCGCTGCTTCGCCTCAAGGTCGAAAGTTCTCACAGTCCACCTAATATGATTGTGTATGGTGCTACATGGACCCTTTATCCTGCTTATGACGTGGTTGCTTGTGGTGGAAATAATAGACAAATATAATGCTCATACGATGAATGTTAACTTGAGCTCAGGATGTAAAACATGATATGGAATGTTGAATCTGCAGAATATGATATCGTGAATATAATGCGGAACACTTTAATTTAGCAATTATCAAGGTCGCGCGTATGCATCGGTTTGCGGTATCAGCATAAAACCGTTCAGATAAAATATTTGTGTCCTATACAAGTGTACTTTTACCCTACATCTTACCATGATTAAGTGTCGCATATATACATCGACAACTAATTAATAGTTATTACCTCGCCGACCATTAGCCTAAGTTATGGTCATGATGTAGGATACCTTTATAGTTATGTCCACCTTACAGTAGGATACCTTTATAGTTATATCCATTTTACAGTAAAGTTACGCACATGTACATCCTACAATTGATGAATTCATATGATATCTGACAGTGGAATATAAACGCATTTCCACAGAGACATTCCGAGGAACGCAGGTGGTCAAACAATGACAAGTGATGCCTGTACAGCCTTGAGACTTCTGGTGGTGGTGGTACTTCGAACAAACGTTCGGTAAAGCGCACGACCGCCTCGCATGTAAGCAATATTTTGACATGCCAATTGAATATGGTGATGTGTAATGCAAATCATTGCCATCATAGGATAGTAGACACATCAAATTATTATATTTTGGAAGACACTACACGAGGTATATGTAGTCCTAGACTGTTATGGCGACATGCAGTACATGTGCATACCCCCCGGGTCACATTTGCACAAAACTCTCACGCACTGATGATTGTTTTTGTATATTTTGACATGATATATAGGCGAAAGTGATTTTCAAGTTTATTTGCTGAAATAAATCCAAATTGCTGGTGGGCTACATGACCCTAGATCATGTTTTATGATATGGTCGAATCATGAGGAAAAAAGGTGAATACATCAGAATTTGGCATCATCTCTAGGTTAACTTGTTTACGAGCATCATGATTGCTTCCTATTGCGTCGTCTATCTTGCCATTACGCCATATTGGTACATGGATGTGCCTTAACCCACATCAACTTTGGCCTTGTATAATCCAAACAAAACTAACTGACATGTGCAATATTCACACCGCTCGTTAATCTGGATTACCCAGAATGTGATTTACTGAAGGATATATTATATACATCGTTTTGATTTATTAAAAACGTGATACTAAGACTGAAATATGAGCCCACAAATCCTCCACCATGAACCCTAACTATTAATACGGCAAAATATGGTGAGTTAGTTTGTTCCACTCTAGCATTACATCTGCACCACAGGGCAATTACTGCCCGCACAATTATCTGAACACAATATGGTTGGACAAGATGTCAGGTGGGAAGTGTATTACATCCTACATAACCCTCCATGCTGTGGTTTGTATCATCACTATGATCTTTTGGACTCCACAGTGTTACGACTTTTCTCTCATTATCGTAATGGACAGTATCGTATTTCTAGTTAATGGACGTGCAAGACCAGTGTGTGAAATTCCTACCTGTCCGAGAGTGCACACTGTAAATATCACACAGTGACAAGAGATGTTCACTCTGGTTCACTTGACTTCACACTTCACACTTGACTTCACAATTGAGTGTCTGTAATGTTAAGGCGAATGAAATAGACAACCTATGTTCGGAACAAAAGTCTACGACACTGGAAATAACAAAAGAAATACCATAAAACATAAAACATGTTAGGATTTTAGGATTGATAGAGAAAAGGGTGATAATGCCTGAATTAAATCCAAAGCCATCAGAAGAGCAAATAGATGTCTACATCATTTAAATTTTGGCGTCGTTGGAATTTCAACAAGGAATGTGACCTTGTCTAGCAATTCGTAATGCAATGTGCATTCTCAACAATAATAGGTAGCAATGATGATTGCCTCGTGTTCATATTGCCTTAGTGAGAGTCTCAGGTTGATAATTACATGTCAATCCCACACACTGGTGTAAACACAACGGGACCAAACCAAATCACGTCAGCACTCTGGCACACATCCGCCATGTCATACGCTATTGAAGTAAATACTTTGGCGGATTATCCACCAAAATATCCGGCTAGTGGTTTCGGAGGAGATGGATCACAACACCGCCGAATCCATATTGCAATAACTCGTGAGATATTGACCGCTGAGCTTCAGTTATAACTGATTAAGTATAATTTTCAGACCATTTTCAGTATTGTGTTCTTTGCATTATGCCTATTTGCTTTCCATAAAATAGACTATTCCATTTTAAGTATTGTAAAAAAAAAACATCCAACGTGGATCGATAGCAACATATGTTGGCAGTGTGAGAGCACTAGTGTACAGCCGAGTCTCTGCCGCGGATTTGTTCCTGTAGTCGTGACTGGAATAAGGTCATCCGGCGATTATCCTTAATTTATTTCCCGTCCTAGCCTCCACAATTATGGTTCTATTCATGGGGACAGGAAATCGTTCTCCTGTTTGTTAGGAGAGACTCGTGCAAAGTGTTTTGTGCTATCATGTGGCGAATCCGCTTTGTCCACCATGAGGGTGAACATAACACCACGGGAAGAAGTGATAACGGGGTAGATACATGTATATCCCATGCATCACAATCACCAGTTTGCAAATCATGTGACTGTTACAGAATATATTATCTGGCACAAATTCTGAAACCATGACCATTGACTTTGTAGGAATTTGGTTGTATACTAATTCTATGCTATAGGTATGACTAACAACGGTAAAAGGTTATGTCATTAACTGCTGTGTTGTCATGATGTATAAAACTGCTACACTTAGCTTGCAGTTCGAAATCAGCGAGTGACCTCTCCACCCTACAGTCTGTCCGCTTATTTGTCTTATACGTATTTAGTGAATGGAAATTGTTTGCATCCCGCATTTCCTATGTGATTCCCAGAAGATTATAGAATGGGTCGTGGAAATATGTTGATATTTACATGCATAGTTTGCCACAGAATCTAAAATAGATCCCGTTATGAACGAACTACACAGCTTGACGATAGAACAAAGGATATGAAGATTATTCTCACCACATTTGAGACACTCAACCATCAATCATCTTTATTGTTAGTCATTATATTTTTTTTTCATTTTATCACTTCCTCCAGTGAAATGCTCCAACCTATGCCGACAGATCAACCGGCTACAAGGTCTTCTCTATCCCGTGCAACAAGACCAAGGCATTCGTGTGCTGGTCGAATGCTCGCGGAATGTCTGCCTGTGCTGTGAGGCAAACCCAGATACTTCAATACCTATTCTAGTTTTCATACAACGGAATATATTTTTTATCAAAAAATGTATCTGTATTCACATAAAGGATCACAAAATACCGTGGTATACGACTCTGAATGTCACATAACTTCAGTTGCTTTTTTCTCATGGAGTCCGGTGTGTATGAAATAATAATGCCATTAAACATAACCAAAAGAAACCAAGAGACAAAAAAGAAGATGGACAAGAACTGTAAATTACAATATGCTTGTTAGTTGATAGATGAGAAAAATGAAGTTGCCATAACCGTATTTGAAAAATCTAATCTCATCTGGAATAAAAAGTCATTTCAAGCAATGGGTGTTGAAAATGTCTACTTCACTCCGTGTCATCTAGGATCAAGTTGAACATATCAAAATACACCCCATACGTAATTTCCTAAATGCTTCCATCACCAATAATACAGATATACCAAAAGCCCTATTTTGAAGTGTTTTTGAGCAAAGTAGATGGCATGTCCGAATCTAAGGTTGGGGAATGGGAATTGATAAAAGATTCTGAACTGTCAACTGAATTATGTGACAAGCGTGATTATTTCAATTTTTCCACTCAATTTCCTTTTTCTGAGCAGCCACATTCCTATGTTGCCAGCATATGATGTGTGTGTCTCACAACTTATACGCACCAGCACTAGTTGTAGATATGAGGGCTTTGTTCACCGAAGTGTCCAGCTACTGTAGTCTCTAAAGTGCTGCAACAAGCATATTTTACCGAATAGCTGCATTTAAACAACTATATGTATGTCATCACGATATAGTTGATAAGAACACCAAATATGTGGAAAATATGCAGCAGGACTTATCTGCATATTATTAGTTCACTCACAAAACTATGAACTTGTGTATTCGTTCCATCTTTGTTCAACACATCACTCATGCATGACCTTATCATTGACTGTTCAGGATAATGAAGGCTAAAGTTGAACACCACCAAAGTATCCGTCGTATGTGTTCAAACCTTTTGCTAGTGTTATTTGTGCCGGACCTGTTCATTTCAACCCGATCCAATCCTCCTGGGATGCATTCATGCTCATGTTCAGTCTGTATGCAGTCATTTCTACGCACAGTTGAGTTACCAATTATCTGTTTGGTTGAACAACCTATAGCATCACGGGTAACTGAGCAAATGGCCAAAAAAACCTGGTATTATCTGCTTCTAGCATTGCTCAACTTTTGTGACCTTATGGCATGCTTGTCTAGATTTCCTGGAAACGCTGCGAAGGTCATCTGTAACACAATTAGTTACATACACCCGTTGGGAGTGAGCATTTCTGATTTCCTCTTCCTGCTGATTGTTCGTGAGTGTCTGACGGTCATTAGTATGCATTTGCTGGTTCGCCTCAAGGTCGGAATCTCTCACAGTTCATAAAATGTGATAGAATTGGGTGTTACATAGATATTGTCTCCTGTTTGTGGCATGTGTTTAAGGTGAAATAACATCATGCATATCTCTCTTTACTACAAAATGTGGATATTTTGCTTAAAGGAGGACTTCCTATCAAATTCAAACGCAATTTGGTAACATATGAGTTTCACGCACATGGAGTTTTCATTCAGATGACTTCAAAATTGAAGAGATCATATTTGTAAAACTACTATCAAATGTAAAATCGAAAGAAACTAAACTAGGGGGCCACACCTTCCAACTAGGGAGAATGAATGAGTAGCAAACGATAACGTCATTGTTTTGATGATGCCTCGGGCAACGGAGCAATTCCAGCATCTTTGGTTCCAGTCAAATAAGCCGCCTGTCGAGGCTTCTCTCAAAACAATGACGTCACAGAAATTTACGTCATGTCTGACGTTTCTGTCAGCCATGCACTGCCGAGTGGAAAAAAACTTGCAGATTTTTGGTGTTTTTGATGTTATATCTTCCGTGCGATTTGTTTGTACTGAACAAATATATACATATTTCCAGAAACCCTGATATTTCATATGTGAATGAAGCTTAGAGTCTTCTCCATTCAAATGCATTGAGATATATATGCTATATGGAAGTTTTAATCGTAAAATCATTGGTCGAAGCCAATACACATTGATAGGAAGTCCTCCTTTAATTTCTAGTCTAGGACAATCAAAAGCAGTGCAACAAAATACGGTAGAGCAGTAACAGTATAGCACACTTCAATTCTTCATATTGTTCGGGTGCACCTAGCATCTATCAATATAAAGCAAGTCATTTACACGTTTATTTTCACACAACAACATACTAGCATGATTTAAGGACGCCAATATGATTAATTGATAAGAATAATTAAATTGATAATTAATCCATGATTAATTTTAAGTTAATCATGGATGCAGTTGAGGAGCATGCCAGAAAATGGACAAAGCGAGAAAAGGCAGAAACTGATTCTCTGTCAGAATGGGTCAAACAGATTAGGTCATTGGTAAACAAACGCATTAATGTTTTGTCAAAGTCAGTTAGTACTAAATATAGCTCTGTCTTCAATGATCCCGTGGTTACTAATAGTTTGTTGAAACTTCAAGAAACGTTCGTCATTGTCCCTGCAGATAAAGCTTCTAATAATGTTGTTTTTGTTTGTAAAGCATACTATATACAGTGCCTGTTTGACGAACTGGGTATTGCCAACAATATTAATACATACCAAGCCATCACCGTGCCCAAACAGGATATCTTATCAAATCATTTGTCTGTATTGCATTCATTTGGTATTACTACCTCATGTAAAGATTATAATCTACCGAACTTATATTGGATCCCAAAGTTGCACAAAAATCCACACAAACAAATATATATTTCAGGTTCAGCATCATGTTCTACCAAAGCCCTTTCTAAAATATTAACTATTATATTGTCTAAAATTAAACAGGGTCTCCAAAAGTACTCTGAAACCATCTATTCTAGAAGTGGTATAAACCAAATGTGGATATTAAAAAATTCCAAATCTTTATTGGAATATCTACATGCTCACACACTTACGTCTATCAAAACATTTGATTTCTCCACTTTGTACACAACTATACCTCATTCTGAACTGAAATCTCAGCTTAATAAACTAATCAATAATTCATTTTTTCTCTAAAAAGGGACAACGTCGGTACCACTATATTGTAGTTAAATATAATACCGCTTATTTTGTTAAAGGCGACTCTGATGCCCCATACAAATATACTGAAATAGATGTGGTAAATATGGTTAATTTTCTGATTGATAATATTTTTGTGGAATTTGGTGGTCGAATATTTCAACAAACTATTGGTATTCCCATGGGTACAAACTGTGCACCATTATTGGCAGACCTGTTTTTATACTCATACGAATCAGATTTTATCCAACATTTACAAAGAGGAGGTTCTAAGAAACTAACATGTAATTTTAATTTCACTTACCGATACATAGATGATGTACTGTCGCTAAATAATCCCAAGTTTGGTGATTATTTGGATGTCATATATCCTAAGGAACTTGAAATTAAGGATACTACAGAATCCGCTAATTTTTCCAACTATCTAGACCTGAGGTTGGAGACTGATAATGATTCTAACCTGTCAACTAGATTATATGACAAACGTGATGATTTCAATTTTTCCATAGTCAATTTCCCTTTTCTAAGCAGCAACATTCCTATGTCACCGGCATATAGTGTGTTTGTTTCTCAACTTATACGCTATTCCAGAGCTAGTTGCAAATATGAGGACTTTGTCTATCGAAGTGCCCAGCTAGTCTCTAAACTGCTACGACAAGGATATGTTTTACCAAGACTTATAGCTGCGTTTAAGAAATTCTATGGACGTCATCATGATCTGGTTGATAAATACAGCAAATCCATGTCTGCCATGCAACTAGATCTATTTTCATGTTAATTTTGGGGAATTCATGACGGGTGCCACTAGTGGGGCAGGAAATGCTCACTCTTTCCGGAACACCTGATTTCACCTCCTAATGGCCATTTACGGGGGTTCATGAGTTTCCCTGTCATTTTTGTTTTCTCTCACTTCGTATACCTGATATGACTTTCTGTCCCCGGACTATGAGATTGGATAACGGACCCTGTTTTGTTTGCTCGGAATACTTAATACTGGGTATTGATTCCATGTCTATGCATCGATTCACAGTAATTCAACAATTCAACATACAGTAAATCATATGCGTGTCACACTGATATTTCAAGTAGTGTTACAGTGTCAATTTTATGGTATCGTTGACAGTCAAATCCAAGAAACAACTCATCCAAGCATTTATGATGTCCATGAAGAGTTGTCAGCATTAGATCAAGTTTGTGACTGATATCCTCCTCGTTTTCGTTGTCGCTGTTCTCTGCTTTAATTCTTCTGAGACAACAGGATGAAATGTGTTGGAATTTCAGTGGGTGAAGTTATGTGCTCTCCCCAGTGTACAACGTAATGAGATTCATCATCATGAACAAATTAAGTGCAAATGGTGCAAATTAAGTTGGAACCAGACTATGACTGTTTACTGCTCAATAACCGCAGCCTACTGTTGAGTGACATCACCCTAGGTCATGTTTTATAATATCCAGTTAGTGAAGAGAGCAATAAATCTTCATACTATAGATGAGTTTCAGCAAGGAAAGTGACCACGTCTCTATGTTAACTTGTTTACGATCATTACGATTGCTTTCTGTGACATTATTAGACCTTTCAATAAAGCACACCTTAGGGACAATGGTGTCATGTTTTTCGCCATTACGTGTTCGTATATTTCCATGAAGATGCCTAAACATGCATACAATTTGGTCATATAGGATCCTAACAAGCTAACTGACAAGAACAAAGTTCACACCAGTAACCACATTTAGTTGGAATGTAATTTACTAACTAACATATCATATTCACCTGCATTATTACACAGAAGACAACCCAGCTGTTTTGAGGAATGCACAGCAATGTACTTGTACATTTACTATCAAACGTCTCAACTGAAGTATAATCCCATCTCCTGAACATGAATTTAGGGCAGATTATTGTGAGTTGGCGATGCCATTGCTGTTAGTAAAATGATTGTTACTATGATCAATCGGATCTAGTTTAGTTTGTCCAGTTGATCAATCGGCCTCCCGTGTATTGAAACCATGAAACAAACCCGAAGACACCACAAGCCCATGACACAAACCCACAATATTGAGCATGACTATAAAACAGAGTATGATGAGTTGTATTCCACTGTATCTACACCAAAGAGGTAATTAATGTTAGCACACTTATCTGAACTCAAGGTGGTTTTACAGGACCCTGCAGGCTTTGGTTTGCTTCTTCACTATCATCTTTTGGTCTCCACTGGTGCGATGGTTTCACTAATTATCGTATAATGGACATTATCGTATTTCTAGTTAATTAATGGACGTGCAAGACCAATGTGTGATATTTATACTTGTTGATGGGATGGGTGCATGATCCGGTTGCTCATATCTAAATATATTCGCCTCTCGTTCAGACTAATACTACATAATTCAGAGTGCTAATGTTCAGTCTTCCCGTTCATTTGATTTCACAGTTGCCTAGATATTGCCTAGGTTTTCGGCAGAAACTGTCGTAACAGTAAATGACGACAATCAGACAAAAAGAAATACCGAGAAAAAAACATGGAACATCGAAATAAATATGGGCAGGGATCGAAATCCAAGTGATACTGTCCGAATGCCAAACAGTGTCATCTGAACAATTCGTACATGCACTCGATGTAATTATTTGTGTCCTTTGGGTTTTTGCTGCTAGTATTCATTATTCATCAATTCATATTTCCATGGCTGTCCTAATTATTTCAGTTCACGTCAGTAATATGTCTCAATCACATGCACTGGTGTTCCTGGAAAACAATGGAAACAAGACAATTTCACATAAGCACCTTGGCACACAACCGAGCCATATCGAACACCACCAAAATATACAAATTAGCAGATTATTCACCAAACTATCTGACCATAATGATTTCAGAAATGATTCACAACACCGTGGGAAACCACCAGCAATAAGTCTTGACCTATCGACCATTGAAATGTAATTACAAGTGACTAGTTATATTTTGAAAGTCAGTTCAGATGATAACTTTGCTGCATTCCCTATTTCATTTCTATCATGTTTTTTTTTTCATTTGAGTATTTCAAAACTATCAGACAAATTGAATACAAATCTTGTTCAAGCAGTCTGTAACGACAAACTCTGCTGCAGGCATGTTCCTGCTATAGTCGTTAGAGGAATAAGGTTGTACGGCCGTCATTTTGAATCGTTTTTCCATCCACAGCTTCGCAGTTATCGTTCAATTCATGGTGACTGGAAATCGTTCTACTGTTTGTTAAGACACGCTGGGTAAAGTGTAATGTTCTGTCCTGCGGCAAATCTCCTTTGTCTACCACGCGGCTGCTTAACCAAAGGCGAAATCTATCCCGTTAATCACCGTTCCCTATTTGAAAATGACAATACTGCTACAAAATAACTGACACAAATATCCATCCTGAACAACAGTGTTTTACATGTATATTGAACCCCCGTCATTATTTCCATTTATGTTCCAAACGCATATGGTCTATACGTGTATGACAAGAATCCCAGCTTTCCTCAGATTGGTTTGGATAACTGAGGTTATAATTATGCCCAGTATTGAAATGTCCTAATTTTTTGTTATGTCTTAATTGAAATGTCCTAATATTTGTATGTTCTAATTTTCTATGTATTTGGTAATTGAGACATTCCCAGGGCGTGAACTTCAACAGGGTTTTCTAAAAGGTTGCCATCTTTACGATGACAGGGATAGAGTGAGTTATTTACAAAAGACAAGGGTCTCTGACATACTTGATAAATTAAATACTTGTATACCCGGCATGGGTATACAAGTATAGACACCTACTGTACTGTATGCCCCTCAGATATAGGTCTTTGGTCGGGCTTAGTTTTCATTCTATAAGTGTTTCATATCAGGCTCTGAACTGTATTGATATGTTCTGATGATAATTATAGGCAACTGATTGGATACAATGTAAGGCCCGAGGTCATGTCTGGTAATGGAGTATTAGATGGGAATATCCCACATACGGACCAGGATTAACAGTTTGTTCAGATCAATTATGATCTGAACATACAGATAAATCATGTAAATATCAGCGTTGCAACATTCGCACAAGACAAGAGAGTTATTTGTGGATGGCACTGCCAATCTTCTCTAGGTTTGTTACTAATAAGCAAAGAATCTAATTTTTTATTACCTCATCAGCTATTGAGATATTGTCATCCTACAGAATCCATCATCCTCCTTTTCTTCTCTGAAATAAATGGACCGACTGATTTTAAATTTCAGCAGATAAAGTTACGTGTACTCTACAATGTAAAAGTTGGTGAGCTTTGACATATCAAAAGTACACTAGAATTAAGTTTTCTGCTCAATAGTCCCAACCTGCTGTTTCATGATACCCATTTGGTGGAGAAAACAATACAAGTAAAATCTTCATAATATATAGATGGGTTTCAGCAGGGAATGTGACTACTTCTCTTTATTCACTTATTTACGAGGACCACGCGATTGCTTTCTGTGGCACTAGACCTTTCAATAAAGCACACCTTAGGGGAAAAGGTGCCATGTTTTTTCGCCATAAGGCCATACTGTCAAAAAGATGCCTAAGCCTGCATATCCTTTGTCTATATATCCAAACATAACTAACCAACAAAAACAACATTCACACCACTCAGTAATCACGATTACCTAAAGTCTAATGAACTACATCATCAATAATCTACAGCGTTACTTATGAGAAACCCCAGCTGTTTAGAGGAATGCACAGCAAAACAAATCACAAATCCGGGTTGTGATAATAAGGCAGATTGTGGGGAGTTGCTGTTATCATTGCTGATTCCTTCCCACTGATGACCCTTTATCTGAATACCATAATATGTTTCGACCCGATGTGAGATGGATAGACGAATGGGCAATCTCCTACATAACCCTTTGGGCTGTGGGTTGTATGTTTACTCAACCCTCAGTTCAGCTCATTAGGCTTCTGATTGGAGATATAAAATATAAATCCACAAATCCTACGTCATTGAACTCGACTATAGGACAGAATAGTGAGCTGGTTCATTACACTGTATCTGCACCACAGGGGCAATTACTGTCAGCACAACTATATGAACACGAGGTGGTTGGACAGGATGTCAAATAGGAAGGGTGCGCTGTGGTTTGTATTTTCATAATGTTCTTTTTGATCTACGGTGTTGCATTTTTTGCAGTCATCATCGTAATGGACAGTATCGTATTTATAGCTAATGGACGTGCAATACCAGTGCGTAATATTTATACCTGTCGATGGGCTGTTTTCAGGAGTATAACAAAACAATGTCAAGCGTTGTTATGTCAATTGGTGTTGAGTATAATATTTTTTATATATATTCGCCACCCATTTCGCTTCATACAGCATATATCAGAGAGTGGTAGGGGATGATCAGTCTTCCGATTCCCTTGAGTTCACACTCGGTTGGCTGGGTGTCTGTAATGCTTAGAAGAAATTGTCATTGCAAATAAATAACAACACTCAAACAAATTCGTATTCGTAGCAAGAGTTCAATGTAAAAGAAATGTTGTAAGATTTATGGGGAAGGATGCAATGAACGATAGGGAAGGATGCAATTGAACGATAGTTTCTGAATCATTTTCAAACATTTGAACAGCACATGTACTCGACATACATGTACAGGCTTAACAAATCCAAGTGTCGTTCGGGTTCTTGTTGCCAGTTGTTTCAATGTAATTAAGCATCTAACAATGTCAGAAATCACGGAAACAATATATATATATATTAAATCAAGTATGAAGTATTCTAGGCGAACAAAACAGAGTTCGTTAACCAGTCTCAAAATCCAATATCAGGCAAAATAGAAAAGCAAATATCAAACTTCGTGGATCCCCATACAAGGTTATAAGGAGGTGAAATCAGGTGTTGCAGAATGAGTGAGCAATCTCAAACATAATGTTTTAATACTAAGGAATTCATATGGCCGTATTGTGAGTTTCTTTCAAGTAAGAAATGTCAATTTCATGCTTTAGTGTTCTCGAAAACGCAATAAAAACATGGGTAATTTCAGTATGATATTTACTGTATCTAGCATTGTTTTTGTTTGTTTTTTTTTGTTGTTTTTTTATTTGACAATTATTTCAATTTGAATTTTTCAAAATTGTCAAAACAATAGTATAACGAATACAAACGATCTTTTTCAAGTAAATTACCAGCTTAACGACAAACCTCTAAGGCTGACTTGTTCCTGTAGTCCAGGATGGGATAAAGTCGTACGACCGTTATTGTTATTCTATTTTCCCGTCCATGGCTTCACAGTCATTGTTCAATTCATGGTGACTGGAAATCGTTATCTTGTTTGCTAGGACTGATTAAGTAAAGTGTTATGTTCTGCCTCGCAGAGAGAGAGGAGGAGGGGGACTAATATTCGAAGTAAGATTTATTCTATGAAGTTCATAAAACTGCTACAAAATAGCTGACACTACTATTCAGTCTGAGAATCAGTGTTTCATACGGAAACTTCTTAATTATTCTCGTGTATATTTTAACGAAATATGGTCCATACGCGTATCAAAAGAATCCGAGCTTTCCACAGCTTGGTTAGGATCAAAGAAGTAAATAAATGTACCCGAGACAATAGCAGAAGATTTTCTGCATATTGAGCATTTTGTTATTAACGAGTTTTCATGATGTGAACAACAATGACCATTGGAAAGGTCGTCATCTTTACCATAACAGGGGAAGAGTGAATTAGTTATGAAAAAAAGGTCTCTGGCGTTCTTGGCAAAATTAATACTTGTACATTATACCCGGCATGCATAACAAATGTGGAGGTAATGCTACATCTTCAAAACCTGTTCATCAATTCGGCTGTTAGACAATTTTATACCACTCATATCAGTTATGCAATAGAAGCAACTACATTCGCATACTGTCTACCCCTGATGACACCAGCGTTGGTCTGGATATGAACGTTTGATCGGCCTTAGTTTCATTCAAGAAGTGTTCCCTATTGGGATTTCACTGGCATACAGACAATCGGACAGCATTGACATTATTTTCATGGAGGGATGGGATGTGACACAAAGAAGTCCCCATTGGATATAACTATCATTCCTGGCTATCTGGATTCTGAAGTCTAATAAATATTTTCCCCCATACACATCCGTTGAGCACCTATTTCCATTCAACTTTATACAGATGAAACCGATCAGTTATAAAAAAATATATATAACCGTTACATCTTTGTACCCCTTGTACACGAATATATTCTATTCAAGTAAATCCTATTCTAAAGAATCATGATTCTAGCTAAGAGGAGCAATAACCTCCTTCATCATGCTTCTGTCATCTTGTTGTAATAAATATGATGTCCCAACGAGCAGAAAACAAAAGGTAATTAATCACAGTTTATGAAAACATGGAAAACATGAAAATACGAAATGAGACGGCAACATCTTGTGTCCAATATTGTTGGCAAATCTCTGAGCAAACAGGACTTTCAATACACACGCCACAAGTCTGCGGGAAACCCACCCGGACAAGTGGTCTTGCAAGCAGCACATTTATCACTTGCTGCAACACGACCATTAGCGGGGTAAAATGACACCTTCATTTTGAATACAACATGCTCACACTATTCCGATAAAACTGTTAGATTGTTTGAAGTTCCCTATTCGAGAGAGGGTACGTAAGTCACGTGAAGAAACATCAATATTTTGACGAGGATATTGCATTACTCGGAAGGAATTGACACGTTGAAATGAAAACACACTAATAATTCAATTCCATAGAATTATTAGTACCATAATAAGAGATGGGGTTCTTCCGGATTTTCAAGAACAAAATCACATAGCAGTCCATTTTAGACGGATCTTTTGAAATTTGATAGGATGGTACATATTACTGTTCCTCATTATTGAGTTTCTGCCGGACCGGTTGAACGTCGATGACGTCATGAGTAAAGTGTTAATTTTCAAAATGGAGTAAAGCGAATTTCTAAATGACTTCTGGTTCAGGAAGGCATTGTATGATACTTTTCCGCCTATCATATTTTTTTTGCTATGACGTCATAATGTTGGGCACTTCTTGGCGACATTAGTATCTCACACTAATGTTGGACACGTTAGTTGCAGACAGAAAAATCAACACTATCACCAGTGGGAAAAACGAAATGCTGAGCAAATATTTGATCAAATCTCCATAGTCATATCAACGATCCTATGTCTTATTGAATAATCTCCACAGTCATATATTGTTATGTCTTACTGAACATGTAAACACTCATAGGCAATGGACAGTGGACATATCTTTTCCTTGGAAGGTTTTACATGAAGTACCATGAAGTGCAGGTATATGATACGATAAAACATATTGCGCTCATGAATAATGCCCAGGGCAATCGGTAAGTTTCCCCAAATTCATTCAGGATTATCAAGATGTGAATGTGATTCAAGGGGATAATATTCCTCGAGGCACTTATCCTCTAGGTCTTTACCAAGAGAAGTATAAATATCCCTCTCATGTGCATGACAAATGAAAAAATAAAAAATACACCACAACACGATATTGGTTTTAGTATCTTTATTATTCAACAAATCTCTAATTTCCATGAATGTCAGTTAATGCAATGTGTAATTGACATGTGATGTCACCATAATTGATTGCTAATGAGAATATCGTAAGCTGAACTTCCTTCCATTGAACTGCATCCATAGTAAGATACATTAATATAGATAAGACCAGCGTACTTAGGGCGGAAGATTAGTCTGGACTACATTTGAGTACTTTGCATGGTAATGAACACTTTCTGAACTTGTAGGATATCCATTCATCTAAATATACCACATGACTGAACAAATGCACAAAAATGAGAGCTTTGGCTTTAATGGCACTTCTTTCCACTCGCCAAAGAATGTGCTACAATAGAGCTTTTTGCATTCAAAAGATCTTTTGTATACTCGCATGGGTGTTAGTTTCCTTTAACCCCATTGTCGTGAATTGAACTGTGATTTGGTCACACTGCCACTCAATACACCCCGACCTTGAAACATTCCCATTTTTGTTTTGTTTTTTTGTTTTTTGTTTTTTTTTTTTTTTTTTTTATTGTCGTTTTTCGTATTTACAAAGGTACCGCAGCACACTCAATAAAGTACTATAAAGCTCACAGAGCTTCTGTACGACATCATGGTGATACAACACAAGATAAAACGATAAAACATACATTGGAGGAATACAGGTTAAAAGTACATATCAATCAGCGTCTCTCGTGGTAATTCTAATAAATATTTCTTTAATTCGACCTTGAATTTCTTCAAACACTTTTGCTTCTTGATGGTTACATCGAGATTACACCATAACTTCGCACCTATATATGACATGGAGTGGTATCCGTAGGTTTTTGTATTGTATTTAGGTAAGACTAACATTTCATCATCTCTCATTGCATAAGGTCTTAAACTTTTTGAAAAGAACTCGTTCAAGTAAACAGGTGACATATTATTGCTTATCTTATACATTTCCGTAGCTAAAAACTTTAAGCATGTTTTATGTACATCAAGATACCCATGGCAACGTAACAGTTCTTCATATGGAGTTATTGAATCATCATACACCATGCGGATTGCCCGTTCATTAACCTTATTCAGTCTATTGAGATTTGTTCGGGAGCTGTACATCCATACAGTGCAACAATAGTTCAAATTTGACTGTATATATGAGTTATACAATGCTTGTCTACTATGCATATCTAAATTATTTTTTATTCTAGAAACTGCATTCACCTGTTTACACATTTGTTTACATATGTTATTTATACAAGGAGCGAATTTTAAGCAATGATCGATTTCTATACCTAGTATGTTGATTGAGGACGTGCTCTCAATGTTTACGTCGCCAATAGTAATGGATTCCTTTGAGACCTCTAGCTTATTATTACAAAGAAACATGAGCTGAAATTTCTTAGGGTTGGCCTTCATTAGATTTCCTCTGAACCAATCTATTAACATGAGAGCATCTTCTTTGAGGACTTGTTTAATTACAGAAATATCATCATGTGCATAAGAAAGCGTGTTATCATCCGCATAATTATAAACAACTGCTCTCAAATTCATATACAACAGATCGTTTATGAAAACATTAAATAACAGGGGACCAAGTATACTGCCCTGTGGTACGCCTTTTGCAGCCGATACCCAGGGGCTCACATGTGTACCAATTTTTACCCGTTGCTTCCTATTACACAGATATGATTTAAATAATTCACATGCTTTCTCGTTGACACCATATTTATGTAGTTTCGCTATCAACAGACCGTGTGGCATGCAATCAAAGGCTTTAGATAAATATATGGCTATTACTCCTATTTTCTTTTTATAATCCAGTGATTTTCTCCAATCGTCGGTCATTTTAGACAATATATCCTTACACCCATGCTTTTTTCGGAATCCAGACAGCAAGAAATGAAAATGCTTATCCATGTGTGAGGCAAGTTGGTTATTGATAATTCTTTCGAATAGTTTAGACATAACAGGTAGAAGATTTACCGACCTGTAATTGTCTTTATTTAGTTTGTCCTTCTTTTTATATACCGGCAGGATATTTGCCATCTTTAGGCACTCTGGGAAAATTTTTGAAATGAGCTTTCACAAGATTTCGTTTTAGCCGTGTCACTTTGTTTCTTTGTAACTTATAAAGTGCGCGATATGACGGTAGGCGATATTTATAATGTTTGGTTCGGTATTTATTCCGAAGATATATAGCTCGTTTTAATTCCGGACTCATCAGTGGAAAATCGGTACTTTTTCTCTTCATGTGCAGCAGCGGTGCGTGTTTATCGAACACTTCGATTATGCTTTTATGAAAGCAGGTAAAAGCGTCATCCGCATTATGTATATGGACTTCTTGATGCATGTTGATCTGGTATTGTGTTTTTAGCTCCCTGACGTGAATGCCATTGAGCTATTGGAATGTGTCTGTCTTTGTCAATGTCTCACCCGTATTTTCTAGCTGCCAGCCACTTCTCTTGAAGTAATTGTTCTAGTGTTATCAGATTTGGCACGCAGCTCCCTTTCTGCTCCGTCCTCTAAATATGTATGTACTCAAATAACTTTGTTATGAAAAGTATGAAATGTACTTTACATGTATACATTGTTGATGTGGTGTTATCTTATGATACCAACTGCAGTATGAAAAATCAACCAGAACAATAATGTTTCATCGTTGTCTCAAACTATAATCGAATACGGTGTTAATATCGCTTATGCAATTGGTTCAATATTGAAATAATGTGCCGGTGAGCTACTGCATCATGTTTAACGAACGATTGCATTTATTATCGATTGAGGGATTTTTTTAATATCTGAGATTTAGATCATGGCAGGTTATTCCAGATAAAATAATCAATAGGAACAATCCTCCTGAGATCTGACACATCCTATTGGCACACACAGACATGGCCATGTGGAATGAAGGTGAAAATATGTAACCGAAATTGTTGAAAAACCTCCAAGTAAACAGACATATTTTTCCAAATGATAATTTAATCATACAGCAATTTAAGGTATGACATGCTCAAAGCGCATTTCCATTATAGTTCCTGGCAGACCAGTTCAGTCCTACACATACGTGTACTCAACCTGCCGGGAGGCATACAAGGCTATAGACAATCATTACTTAGACAACGACACAGTCTAGACACATTCATCTTTCATTAGTTGTAGCCCATGAAAATCTGTCATATCCCAATATTATTCTGTAGTCGCTGATTATTCTGTTTTAGTGAACAACAATGAAGATTAACAGATAAATCACCTATCCTTGATTTACCCAGAGTCCCACACCTAGCATTGCTTAACTTCCGTGATATAGGGAAACACTGTGTCATATACGAGATACTTGTGCTCCTCGGTTTCCTGGGAACGCCATGAAGGTCATCCATAACCCAATTAGTTACACACACGAGGAATGAACAATTTTGATTTCCTGTTTCTGCTGATTGTTTTTGAGTGGTTTGACAGTTGGCAGTCATTGTGTATGCATTCGCTGCCTCGCCTCAAGGTCAAAAGTTCTCACAGTCCACCTAATATGATTGTGTATGGCGCTACATGGACCCTTTCTCCTGCTTATGACGTGGTTGCTTGTGGGGAAAATAATAGACAAATATAATGCTCATACGATGAATGCCAACTTGAGCTCAGGATATAAAACATGATCTGGAATGTTTTCTGCAGAAAATGATATCGTGAATATAATGCTGAACACTTTAATTTAGCAATTATCAAGGTCGCACGTATGCATCGGTTTGCGGTATCAGCATAAACCGTTCAGATACAATATTTGTGTCCTATACAAGTGTACTTTTACCCTACATTTACCATGAAAAAGTGTTGCATATATACATCGACAACTGATTAATAGTTATTACCTTGCCGACCATTAGCTTAAGTTATGGTCATCATGTAGGATACCTTTATAGTTATGTCCACCTTACAGTAGGATACCTTTATAGTTATACCCATTTTACAGTAAAGTTATGTACATGTACATCCTACAAATGATGAATTCATTAATATCTGACAGGGGAATATAAAAGCATTTCCACATTCCGAGGAACGCAGGTGGTCAAACAATGACAAGTGATGCCTGTACAACCTTGAGACTTCTGGTGGTGGTGGTACTTCGAACAAACGTTCGGTACAGCGCCCGACCGCCTCGCATGTAAGCAATATTTTGACATGCCAATTGAATATGGTGATGTGTAATGCAAATCATTGCCAATATTTTGTTGTGTCGTCAGTGGTTACATTTACTTACATCATAGGATAGTAGACACATCAAATTATCATACTTCGGAAGACACTACACTACACTACAAGAAACTACGGATCTAAGCACACCTGGTTAGATTGTAAACACAAGTCAGTTTGAATGAACTACAGTAAGTGATTGAATTCGACCAGGAATGTATTGACGACATACATATAGGCCTACTCAGATTTTTCTAGCTTGTTTACACCGGAATATTTTGACGTATTCTTGCGTTGCTAAATGTTATCATTCTATACTTCACCCAGAAGTCAAACGGCAATTTGCTACCGAATTTCACACTTCTGTCACAAAAATTGAAGAAGTTAGTAATCTTTCCCAATATTAAATTATAGCCCAAAACGGGATCTCGCGAATATGAGCTTATTTGAGAACTTGTTCCTGTTTACATCCATCAAGATTCGAAGTTTGATTGTAATTTTGAACTACAAGACACATTGGGGTTCCCACTTTTTTTAGGTAAGATTAATTCGAAATCTTTTTGATATTCTTATGCGTCTTTATGACGCACTATTACTTTTAGTTCTGTATGAGGATGTTGAAAATGTACATACAGTACAACCACTGATACTCATATACATGAATAGACGTGGAATCAATACTCAGTATTAAGTATTCCGAGCAAACAAAACAGGGTCCGTTATCCAATCTCATAGTCCGGGGACAGAAAGTCATATCAGGCATACGAAGTGAGAGAAAACAAAAATGACAGGGAAACTAATATAGTAAATTGCCAGATCTTCGAGAAATGTTTACTGGGCGACAGTGATGTCCGTTGCGTTCAGGCATATTACACCTCTACAAACACCAGAGATTTGCATTTGCCAAAACAATGAGTCGGTGATTCAAACCGAACATACAGTAGCTTTAGTGAGACATCGTCCCCCAAAGGAAAGGTGAAATATTGCGATTGAAAAGAATGGGCGACTCACGCTCCACATTTGGCACCGTTTCATCGTTTTTGGCGATGGCTGGCTGCATTTAATGTCGCTGTTTGCTATGTATGCTGGACTTGCAGCAAGGATCTCATTATAGAGGATCCTTGCTTACAGCATATGAATTGGGTTGTTTTCGGAATGCTGTTTTAGAACATGGGGATCAGATGGGTTCTTGGTACTTCAGGTTTATATATGTGTCATTTGTCTAAGTGCCATTCATATGAAACTTATATAAGTGACATAATAACACAGACCTGTTTAGATAGTATATATAGTGTACATCGTTGGTGTGTTAACATACAATCACTCTGTGTGTAGTATAGAAAAAAATGGGTGACAGTTGTCTTTATTCCATCAGTTAGGTTTTTCTGGAAATGGACCTTAGCCAGTCAATATTGGCCACTACCACAGAATATGATCTCTCCGAGAAAGATAATTGTGCTCTCACACATGAGATACGGTCAAAAGGCAGCACTTCTTTAGTCGATTCGACTCTCGGGTTATTAACATGATGTTTTATGATTCAGTCGTACATCATGGATATAATTCATTCCATAAGATTCAACACAAATAGATTCGTCCTAGCTACAACGTAAACAGTACGCTGTCGGCTTGGTAGACAAAAACGTGAATGAAACGAGGAGATGAAAACGTGGAAACACAACTCTCATAGAATTAAAACCTTTATTTTTTACTCCAACCTAATTGCTGGCGGAAAACTAATGCTTTCCAGAGTAACTGGGTTTGTGTGCGTGATGTGACATTTTATTGTGTGGTGCGCACAAGAGATTGTGTTTATTTTTTGTGGGGATCATAATACACACAACATGACTGAAAACAGTCAACATGTTTTTTATTGAGTGAATTTGATTGCAAGAAGCGCTATTGTGTTGGAAACGCTCTGACACGAAACACAGTTTCGACTTTGGACGGATTATAATAGCAACCTCTCTGTGTCTTTTGAACACATACATTATTGATACATTTCCATAAATAGTACATCAAACAAAACTGAAATATCTTTTACCAGAACCCCTCTGCGCTCCGTGTGATTTCCAATACACCCAAAGTACTAAATGGGATGGAAGAGTGCCATATGTTTATACCCAATCATTCTAATTATCCCTACTCCACCTTCCTTCACACAATCATGTACAATTCTCGCACTTGTGCGAATGATTTGGATTCCTGATTCCCTTTCCTGTTGTTCGTAGACATGATAGTGTATTGTGTGATAGGAAATACTTGAGAGTATGAAATCATAATAAAATCACATAAGCTGCTAGTTCTGGGGTAAATAATTCGGATGGAGATCAGGCTGTTAGAATGGTGCTCCCTCTGACACATCTCTGTTTACGCCCATTCTATAATCTTCAGGGAATCACATAGGATATGCGGGATTTAAAAAAAATCCGTTCGACTATTGCATATAAGACAGATCAGCGGACAGAGCTTTAATTCGGGGTACAGTTGCGAGTCACTTGGTGGTTTTGAAGTGGAAGAGATGCAACATTGTATCACACAATACGGCAACATTAGCAAGGGTCCTAAAATATATCCGGTCACGTGCATAGGAGTGTTCACAATTATTACTGTAGATTGACACAAAATTCTTGGAATTGGGTACCTTACATATCATGAATATTTCAGGATATATAATATATATGTGTTAGACCAGTGTTATGGATATTCGGAAGGAAATCATGCAAGGCAAAATATATTCATTATTCCTCGGAGCTGACCAGTGAGGTGTCTGAAATATGATAGTGGGACATCACACACTGACTTGTGTACGGTAGCACGGGTACAGTACATACTCGTCAGTGCAACTGGTGTATAGATGCTGCTCGAAAAGAAAGGGTGTTATCGATGATAAACACTACTGCTTAACTTTCTCTATATGTAGGCATGAATGATTTCCCCTCAACATGACATGGGAAGCAGATAAGGTATTCACGAATTGTTCCGTAAATTTGCTGGCTCAGGTACCCCGTACGAGGCAATATATTCACCTAATTGTCAGTGTTGTCACATTATCATTGATATACAGTGGTCTTTGTTCGTAATTGTGGTGTTTTGGACTCTATGTGTCGTATTATAAATCAAGGAGTAACATGTTGTAACTCGATTCATGTTTGGCTCCTAGAACTCTTTTCGTGAATAGCTTTTGCAGGGGTTCGTAGGTGGTGCATTCACCACGAGATGTAACATTCACCCACATGATACAATATTCACCCACTTGAAACAACATTCACCCACGTGATACAACATTCACCCATGTGATACAACATTCACCCATGTGATACAACATTCATCCACGTGATACAACATTCACCCACGTGATACAACATTCACTCAGGCTATACAACATTCACCCACGTGATACAACATTCACCCACGTGATACACCAGTCACCCACGTGATACAACATTCACCCACGTGATACAACATTCACCCACGTGATACAACATTCATCCACATGATACAACATTCATCCATGTGATACACCAGTCACCCACGTGATACAACATTCACCCACATGATACAACATTCACCCACGTGATACAACATTCACCCATGTGATACAACATTCACGCATGTGATACAACATTCATCCACGTGATACATCAGTCATCCATGTGATACAACATTCACCAACGTGACACAAATTTCACCCACATGATACAACATTCACCCACGTGATACAATAATCACCCACGTGATACAACATTCATCCACGTGATACACCAGTCAGCCACGTGATACAACATTCACCTGAAAATATTCATGATTTCACAAAAAAATGAAAATAGTCAGC
The DNA here is from genome assembly GCA_949152475.1 of Terebella lapidaria. Taxonomy (NCBI): domain Eukaryota; kingdom Metazoa; phylum Annelida; class Polychaeta; order Terebellida; family Terebellidae; genus Terebella; species Terebella lapidaria. The sequence goes on along the minus strand of OX424557.1, from coordinate 43,808,855 downwards.
GTGTAGAATAAGCAAATAGTTTCTTTCAATTACAGCCTGTAGATTAAATATCTCTCATTCCTCGTCTCTCATTCCTCGGGTAAAAGGTTATGTCATTAACTGCTGTGCTGTCATGGTGTATAACACTGCTACACCTAGCTTGTGGTTCGAAATCAGCGAGTGACCTCTCCACCCTACAGCCTGTCCGCTTATCTGTCTTATATGTATTTAGTGAACGGAAATTGTTTGCATCCCGCATTTCCTATGTGATTCCCAGAAGTTTATAGAATGGGTCGTGGACAGAGATTTGTTTTTGTGAAAGAGCTCTCTCCTGACTGTCTAGTCTCCTTCCTTGATTATTTAAGTTTTAACCAGGATCTTGCAGCTGGCAGCTTATGCAGAATTTATTGGGATTCTGTAATTTTTTATCGTATTTCTAATATCACACGATACATGCTGTCTAATTTTGTGAATAGGGCAACTCGATCCCTAACATAGCAAGTGACTCCAATCATGAAATCAACAATATTCTGGTTAGTGGACAATACGATTGGACGTAGTGTATGATAATTTGGTAAATCATTACAAACTACGGACCTAAGCACACATGGCTAGATTGTAAACACAAGTCAGTTTGAATGATCTACAGTAAGTGATTGAATTCGATCAGGAATGTATTATCGACATACATATACTCTTATTTTTCTAACTTGTTTACACCGGTTTTTGACGATATTCTTGCGTTGCTAATTGTTATCGTTCTATAACTTCATATACTTCACCCGGGATTTAAACGGCAATTTGCTACCGAATTTCACACTTCTATCGCAAAAATTGAAGAAGTTGGCAATCTTTAACAATGTTAAATTATAGCCCAAAACAGGATCTCGCGAGTGTGAGCTTATTCGAGGACTTGTTCCTGTTTACATCCATTAAGATTGGAAGTATTATTGTTATTTTGAACTACAAGACACCCCTTACAAAACCAAACAAATTCACAAAATTATGTGCAAGCCAGAAATTCAATAACAAGGCTAAATTCAACATTGGGGTAGATTGTCAACATTTTCAATTTTCGCGATATAAATCTGAAATTCAGTAACATGTGAAGTATACCAAGTTACAGAATGATACCATTCAGCATCGCAAAAATATCAGCGAAAAACTATGTAAACGAGTTAGAAAAATCAGAGTATATGTTCATATAAGTAATTTGATTATGCAACTGAAATAAAGCTATAGAGGAAAAATGAAGTGAAATAACACAGCCAGAATATATGTTATACTAGTTGTGGCTTTCGACTCTGACAGAAGTAAATATAATGTTTGGAGTCGGATAAGCCCCAAAATCTGGATTCCATACTTGGTACTTGCTGACTAGACTAATATTTCGCAATATTATTCATACAGTTCCCACTTGAGTTTTTTCAGGTAAGATTAATTTGAAATCTTTTTGATATTCTCATGCGTCTCTGTGACGCACTACTACTTTTAGATCTATATGAGGATATTGAAAATGTACATACAGTACAGCCACTGATACTCATATACATAAATGATACATAGTAAATTGCCAGATCTTCGTGAAATGTTTACTGGGCGACAGTGATGTCCGTTGCGTTCAGACATATTACACCTCTACAAACACCAGAGATTTCCATTTGCCAAAACAATGAGTCAGTGATTCAAAGCGAACATACATCAGCTTTAGTGAGACATCGTCCCCCAAAGGAATGGTGAAATAAAGTGATTGAAAAGAATGGGCGACTCACGCTCCACATTTGGCACCATTTCATTGTTTTTGGCGATGGGAGGCTGCATTTAATGTCGCTGTTTGCTTTGTATGCTGAACTTACAGCATATGAAGTGGGTTGTTTTGGGAATATTGTTTTAGAACATGGGGAACAGATGGGTTCTTGGTACTTCAAGTTTATATATGTGTCATAAAGTGCCATTCATATAAAACATATAACAGTGACATAATAACACAGACCTGTTTAGATAGTATACATAGTGTACATCATTGATGTGTTAACATACAATCACTCTGTGTGTAGTATAGAAAAATGGGTGACAGTTGTCTTTATTCCATCAGCTAGATTTTTCTGGAAACGGACCTTAGCCAGTCAATATTGGCCACTACCACAGAATATGATATATCCGAGAAAGATAATTGTGCTGTCACACCTCAGATACGGTCAAAAGGCAGCACTTCTTTAGTCGATTCGACTCTCGGGTTATTAACGTGATGTTTTATCATATCAGTCGCACATCATGGATATAATTCATTCCATAAGAATCGACACAAATATATTCGTCCTAGCTACAACGTAAACAGTACGCTGTTGGCTTGGTAGGCAAAAACGTGAATGAAACGAGGAGATGAAAACGTGGAAACACAACTCTCATAAATTAAAACCTTCATTTTTTTTACTCCAACCTAATTGCTGGTAGAAAACTGATGCTTTCCAGAGTAATTGGGTTTGTGTTCGTGATGTGACATTTTATTGTGTGGTGCGCACAAGAGATTGTGTTTATTTTCTGCGGGGATCGTAATACACACAACATGACTGAAAACAGTCAACATGTTTTTTATTGAGTGAATTTGATTGCAAGAAGCGCTATTGTGTTGGAAACGCTCTGACACAAAACACAGTTTCGACTTTGGACGGATTATAACAGCAACCTCTCTGTGTCGATTGAACACATCTATTATCGAAACATTTCACAGTTATTAACATCGCAATTATTAACATCAATAGTACATCATATAAAACTGAAGTATTAGTTACCAAGAACCCCTCTGCGCTCCGTATGATTCCCAATACACCCAAAGGGCCAAATTGGATTGAAGAGATATGTTTATACCCAATCAATTTAATTATCCCTACTTCACCAGGTCCTTCCTTCGCACAATCATGTACAATTCTCGCACTTGTGCGAATGATTTGGATTACTGATTCCCTTCCCTGTTGTTGGTAGACGTGACAGTGTATTGTGTGATAGGGAATACTTGAGAGTATGAAATCATAATAAAATCATATAAGCTGCAAGTTCCGAGGTAAATGATCATGGATGGAGATCAAGCTGTTAGAACGAAACTCCCTCTGACACATATCTCTGTTTGCGCCCATTCTATAATCTTCAGGGAATCACATGGGACATGCGGGATTCAAAATAATTCCGTTCGACTAATGCACATAGGACAGATCAGCGAACAGAGGTTTAACTCGGGGTACTGTAACAGTTGCGGGTCATTGGTTATTATGAAGTGGAAGAACATTGTATCACACACTACGGCAACATTAGCAAGGGTCCTAAAATATATCCGGCCACGTGCATAGGAGTGTTCTCCATTATTACAGTAGATTGACACAAAATACTTGAGAGTTGGGTACCTTACATATCATGATTATTTCAGGATATATATTATATATGTGTCAGACCAGTGTTATGGACATTCTAGATATTCAGAAGTAAATCATGCAAGGCAAAAAATATTCGGAGCTGACCAGTGAGGTGTCTGAAATATGATAGTGGGACATCACACACTGACTTGTGTACGGTAGCCCCGGTACAGTACATACTAAGAAAGAAAGGGTTTTACCAATGATAAACACTACTGCTTAACTTTCTATATATGTAGGCATGAATGATTTCCCCTCAACATGACATGGGAAGCAGATAAGGTATTTACGAATTGTTCCGTAAATTTGCTGGCACAGGTACCCAGTACGAGGCAATATATTCACCTAATTGTCAGTGTTGTCACATTATCATTGATATACAGTGGTCTTTGTTCGTAATTGTGGTGTTAAGGACTCTATGTGTCGTATTATAAATCAAGGAAAGTAACATGTAACTCGATTCATGTTCAGCTCCTAGAACTCGTTTCGTAAATGGCTTTTGCAGGGGTTCATAGATGGCGCATTCACCCACGTGATACACCAGTGACCCACGTGATACACACGTGACCCACGTGATACACCAGTCACCCACGTGATACACCAGTCACCTGAAATTTTCATGCTTTCACGGAAGATGAAAATAATCAGCATGTAAAGTAAATATTTTTCATCCCTCACGCTTCCCAATGGGAAAGCAAAATGGTTTCTCTTCAAGTACAGCCTGTAGATTAAATATCTCTCATTCCTCGTCCTTCACGACGTGGAATACAAAGGGTTTCTCTTCAATCGCCGCACCGAATATTATAATATCACACCATGCCATGCAATATCCGATGGACGCTGTAAAATATTAGCACAGAACTCAGTTTTACCATTCATTATCAAATCAGACTGACAGGACAACGGGTATTGTGTCTGCTGTCAATGACCACACATATTCACGATTATTTGATTGGAGCTTGACATTTCATGATATAAAGAAGCCTCAACTGCGCGCTATATTGAGGCGCACATGTAATTTACATGAAACTAAGATTTTGCAAGCTACCTTGGTTGGCCGATTTCCTCCTGTGTCATGTTGTTGTGGGCCATAGGTTTTTTTTATATTTCTTGCAGAATACCAAATAGAAATCACCCATAATACTACGCCTATCAATCCATCCCTCGAAGTCGGATTTTATCAGCCAACACTTGTTGAATGTTGTCGTTTCTGTATTGTCTATGGTTTTGGTCCACTAGTATGCTATCATAATCATAACTGCTTTAGTGGGAGTATAATGAAATTCCCTGATTTTGCCCTGCAGGTGAACTTTCAGCATTTTCCTTGTTTTTACTGACTTGTTTTTACTGAAGAGAGGAGAAAAGAAACTAGCCAGTTCATTCAATTTCACATACAGATACATTGACGATGTATTGTCATTGAACAATCCAAAGTTCAGTGATTATTTACATCTCATATATCCGGATGAACTGGAAATTAAAGACACCACGGACTCCTCCAAGTCTGCAGCATATCTTGACCTATACCTCGAAATAGACAAAAATGACAATCTATGTACCAGATTATATGACAAACGTGATGACTTCAATTTTCCCATCTTAAATTTCCCAGTACTGAGTAGTAACATACCAGCAGCTCCTGCGTATGGCGTCTATGTGTCTCAACTCATTCGATATGCTAGAGCATGTTCCAATTACCAAGATTTTCTAGCCAGAGCTCAAATGCTAACTAATAAGTTATTAAAGCAGGGCTATTTGAGACCTAGATTGCAGTCGACCTTTAAGAAGTTTTATGGTCGTCATCAGGAATTAATAGACCATTTCGGTCTGTCTGTAACTCAGATGATGGGAGATATTATCACATCATGTTGATTGGTACTTGTAGAGTCGTTATTATAACCTAACTATGTCCTTCATCTCGATTGCATTTATTTTGGATATCACAGTGGGTGTCGCATGCGAGGCAAGAGAAGCTTACTCTTACTGGTACACCTGATCTCACATTTGGCTTCGCCAGATGTCTGTGATGTTCAAATTGCTCGGACCTTGATCACCAATTTTTTTGTCCAACCTTAACATACCGATTGTGTAAATTTTGTCCATGGATTTTGAGTTTAGTCTTGCGGATTGTTTGGTGTTTGGTATCATACTTGTCTTGTGAGTCACCTCGAATCCTGATGGTATGTTCAGTTTGTCACCGTGCACATGACTGATTTCGTGGTTTGTTATACAGACGAGTTGGATATTAGATAATATAATGACTTGCAGACAAGAACGCAAAGACGCAAATTGAAGACGACGCAGTTTGAACAAAGCTATGACCAAAGCAGGAAAAATGAGGCGGTGTTGATGGTCTTGATGCTCACGATGCTGGTAGCACGGCTTTTGAACGGAACGACTTGTTTCTGCCGACATGCGTATTGAATAGATTGCGAAAATCTTATTCACCTTGATACTTTGATACTCTAAAGGCCTATCATATTGATCACTAGCACTGTCTTTGCATTGTCCAACTATTCAATATACTGGTTTGATAATATTATGTTAAATTAAAAATCATGTAAGTGTATTGTACCATTGAATACTTTATTGTATCACCAGCTATTTCCGTGATCAGGTGTTGATAAGCTCCATGTGGTATTCAACAATATTCACCACACCACTCCTTCTCAAAGGAACACGATTGATGAATATTAACGCTGAAGTTCTTGTCATCGTGTGCCTCGACTGTTCCCATGCTGAAGCAATCCAGTAAATAATCGTTATTATTCCCGTACCATATGGGGCCGCGCAAGTTTTTACTTTGTATAAATGTCACACAGAGTAGAGTGCGTTCTTCTCTAATAACACAGTTATCACAACCGCGTGGTAGACAAATGAGTGCGCTTCAATTAGCGTCCATGTAAATTTCTGTTGGCATCTCGTATTTTTTCAACGATGACATGCCTCATCTATTGTTGTTTGTATTAATCAACCTTTCATCAATACGGAAATAGTGAAATTGGACATTTGTTCAGTTGTATACCCAAGTGTGAAGAAGTTGTTCCTATTGTTAAATACGATGTTAGTTTTTACTGCATTGCTCTACACTTGACCGCAGGTGACAGAGTGTTCACACTCTAAATTGTTGCAGCAAAAAGCTTGAAAGACGGAACTCTCGGAGCTCACAGGTGACGGTTAGACTTGTATGTGTTAGTGCATGTATCATGAGGATGTAGGAATAAACATGGAACCAATACAAGTCCAGTTATAATAATCCCAGTTATAATATCCATGGGAAATCATATTCAATTTACATGTAGTTGAGAATATTTGAGCTGTCATGATTAAAAGACATCAGATTTGGTTCCGTGACTATTAGATTATCCTAGATGTCACCATCATTGATACAGTTTGCTAATTCACGTATATCGTTTGATCGATCATACAAGCGAATAATAAATGAGGAGTAGACATTAAACTTCAATTAAGCTGTCGGATCTCAAACTTCCATTCATTTGTTATTTATATGAACTTGTGCAAACGAGTGTTCTTGACAACAGACCACATAGCTTGCAAGAAAATGATAGTGTTATTAGTTCCAAAGATGTGTAAAATACCAAATTATGGGTGTGTGTGATTCAAATGGTGGGCTTCCTGGAATAGGAAAGGGTAAAGTGATTATTATCTTGTTAGGAAATGTGAGGCTCTTTTCTTGGAAAATTAGCCTAAAAATGCAACCATACAATCTTGTTAAACATGATTCGTAACTTTTGTACCTGCACTTCTTGCCATGTTCGCCCGTCTTTATACTTATATTAATGGTTGTTCATACGTGAAGGGCCCATTAGGAATGAAACTCGTTCATTTTGGATCACGCAACCTGATGCACAGTTGCATGAAAACATGAAAACAAAATATTTACAGCATTTGTTCATATTTTGACAATGAAACATGGGACCAATACCCCGGTAGAAAGTATTCCGAACGAACATAACATAACAGAGTCCGTTATCCAATCTCAACGTGCAGTGTCCGGGATGGAACGTCACGAACCTCCATTATATGGTCTCAAGGAGGCGAAATCAGGTTTTCTGGAATGAGTGAGCATTTCCTGCACCCGTCATGATTTCTTTTTAAAAAGCAAACAAGTCCCGTTGCATAATTAGCACAGATTTAATTGGTCTACTTTATCACCTACATGATGATGGCGTTCATAGAACTTCTTAAAAGCAGCTTAGCAAAAGCAGCTGTGACAAGGACAACATATCCTTGTCACAGCAGTTTAGTTTGGAACTTTGGCTAACAAAGTTTTGCAACTAACTCTGGGAAGTATGTTGTGAGACAAACACACTATATGCTGAAGACATAGGAATTTTGCTGCTCAGCCTGCTCAGGAAAGGGAGATTGATTATGGAAATGTAAACAGTTTATAATATTCACCCAGCTCAAACTTCTGCAGGATATATGGCATCCCAATAATCACCAAACTTAGGAGTGTTCAGTAACAATGAATCATCTACATATCAGAAAGTGAATTTAAAGCTGGGGCTTGTTTTCTATACCCTCTTCGTTGCATATGTTGGACGACATCTGATTCATACGAGTACAAAAACAGGTCTGCCAATAGTAGTGTATAGTTAGTACCCATTGGAAAAGTTTGTGGAAATATCCGACACTCAAAGTTTCTTACTTTCAACAAGAAAAAAATAACATCGGTTTCAGTATATTTATATGGAACATCTGAATCATCTTTTACAAAAAAAACGCTGTGTTGTATTTGACTACAATCGGCAATGTCCCTATTCGGAGAGAAATGAATAATGTACTAGGAGTTTTTGGAGCTGAGGCTTTATTCCGGAAAAAGGTATTGTGGTGTACAGAGTGGAAAACATCAAATGTTTTGATCTTTTGATTGGGTAGTGCATGGGCAAGTAGATAGCCCAACAAAGATTTGGAATTGCTCAATATCCACAGTTGGTTTATACCACTTCTAAAATAAACATTTTCACAGTATTTTTTTAGAGATTTTTTAAATTTTGTATCCTATAACAGTTAGTTGCTTTTGTGGGCTTTTGTGGATCATGATAACAAACCTGAAATACATATTCACAGTACCGAACCTGAAATACATCTACAATGTTTTAATATGTCATATTTAAGGCGGGTTTCAATGGGGCATTTTAGACATGCGTCCGGCCCTAATTCTGTACAAGTCATCAAATATATTCCACTGAAAACATGTAGTATATATTATACAAGAAATGGAACATAGTTCCTATGCAGGAAACAATATTCGAGACAAAAGAAAACCTTTTTGCACTTAGGCACATTATGGTGTGTCCAATAATTGATGTGTCCCCAGGGTATTTCCCTGGGTCGAGTTGACGTAGAAAGAACAAATGGAGTCCTTATTAGATGTAGACCCATGATCCAACCGGTCGGCCCTCTTCATGATACATAATGTATGTTCATGTTTATATAGTTTATTGAGGTCCTCCGATCCGTAGTATTATTGAAGGTCACTGAAAGTGAGTTGTGACAGCACAGAATTACATTTGTTTACAATAAAACACAATATCGTGTGTACAAACATGTAACAAAGAGGTAGAAAATCATAGCATCATAGAGATGTCAGCAACTGCATCCACATGATCATTCCACGGAATTTTAACATGTCTGGATATCCAAGGCAACACTATCAATAGTACTTGATATATTGTAAAAACGACTGATGTTCAATCAAAAGTGTGCTCAATATTGCGCTTCGTTATAGCACGTGGCCTGATAAAGAATTTGCATCAATGACGATGCGTCGTTCGCGATTATGGAACATCGGTTGTCGTCTACCTTCCAGCACTGCCATGTACATTGAACATGCATAAGATAGTTACGTTGTTAAGTTTTCCATGAGGCGAGCCACTTAGAGTTACATCTGACTCAACCTGGTTCACCGTGACGTTCGACTGGCTCGAACATACACGGGTAAGCTGGACTCGCATTGCATTAAGGGATACAAAGCACCGAGGATGGTGGTAATATGAACAAACTCAAACTGTATTCACCAGAAACTCGCAACCAAATCAATAGGAAGGGGCATCTGTTTGGGCATACTAGTGCAGATACATAACATTTATGTCTTTTTCGTTCAATCAGAAAGTTCTGCCAACATCACTTCAAAATGTTGCGCTTGTTTATCATTTCAGTATGAATAGACGTAGCTAAATCCCTTGCATTTGCAAATATATATTTTTGCAAGCACCGCACGTCGTAATAGAATAAATCTTATAATTTGGTGAAGGATTTGATGGAACCTACATATCATAATTGTGTGCTGACGTGTCTCGAATACGCTGTGAAGGGCATCCGTAACTCAATTTGATAGCTACACAGACAAAGTTCAGATTTCCTGTTTCTGTGAAATGTTTGTGAGTGGCTTGACAGTTGAGTCATTGAGTATACATTTGCTGCTCCGCCTCAAGGTCGACCCGTCTCACAGAGCCACTAATATCATTTTATATAGTGCATGGTAGATCATATATCTTGCATATTACCTTGTCACGTGTTTTGACTCATAGCTTCTATCATATGATACCTGACCGTCTATCAGGTAATGCTCAATTACCATAATTTGATAAGAAACTTTGTTCACAGCATGTGAATAAGAGATTTCTAGCATAAGGATAACGATTCTAACGTCACGTCACGCTATTTTTTTATTTGATATTGGCTAGTTACAGTCTTGGTCAAATTAATAGAATACTGTTTATTTGTAGTACTATTCATTATGTAATTGGCCTTTCATTGTTTCTAAGGTCTTCATTTGTGACATTTTCTATTCATATTGATATCTTATTGTCATAATCAGTTATTAATGAAGAGATTAATAACTGATTAATCTTAATTTAACACACTGTCTGCCCCTGATGACGCCAGTGTGTCTTTGGATAAACTGTTTGGCCTGGCTTTGTTTCTATTGTGAAATGTTGTATTTTACGTTTGTTATTGGCATCATCAAAATCTACTGTATTTGTGGTAATAGATTGATACCTACATTCATAGTATATTGTGTTTACTGATCACTTCTGAGCGGTTTTGCTGCAAACATATACATAATTATTGACAATGAACTTAATATACAGTGTAACGAAAAATTGGCATGTATTCATGGATTACAAAAATATATTTAGATTTTTTGATTGTCTGATTGTTTTTTGGTTAAAATTAGTATTTCTAATGTTTATTTCAGTAAGATTGGACTCCAGTGGATACAGTTGCCATAGCAACAACCTTGTTGCTATGGTGACAGTTTATTTTCAGTAATATCTGTGAATTATGTGCAATATCATACAAATTATCTTCCTTGAATTCAGACTGAAAAATTGATACAACATAATTTTGAAATGATAACAAAACGCTCTAAAATGATGCAAACACCCATTATATATATATATTTTTTATAGTAACAATTGCTTGGCAACCACATTATTCAACAAAATAACAGGAACTGGCATCCTATTGCTGTTACCAGCAGGGTTCAATAGTCATTGGCAGCAACAGGTGAATATTTAGCATATCTTTCATTTGTTTGATGATGTTTCTTACGCTTAGAGGAATATTTTGAATCAAATGTGGGCACAATTCCTCAATGGAAATCTTTACGTGCAGAATCTGAGTAAGTTTTTCAATAAGCTGAACCATAGTAATGTATCAAGCAAGATTCAGCCACACTTTCCCACACAAGTTTTTGATTGTATTTACATCGGTGCCGTTTCCCTGGCCATTCTAGCATGTTGATTCTTAGACGTGTTTTGACTCATAGCTTCTATAATATGATAGCTGACCGTCTATCAGGTCATGCTCAATGACCATAATTTGATAAAAAAAAAACTTTGTTTACAGCATGTGAATAAGAGATTTCTAGCATAAAGATAACGATTCTAACGTCACGTGACTGCTAGCTTTTTTATTTTATATTGGCTAGTTATATGTACCTAGACAGAACCTTGCAGCAGGTATTCATATTATATGATTTAGGTCAGTGGAACATGATAACTTGTATCTACAATAACTCTTGTGTACCATCTCCTCCTGTGCCGTCACTTTTAATAGAACCTGTCAGGGGCATTAGAGTGTATTGCTTCTCACCTTTACGTTGAATTGGTCATATTGAATAATGAAATAATAAATTGAAAATGCTCACTCTTTCCGGAACACCTGATTTCACCTCCTAATGGCCATTTTTGGGGGTTCATGAGTTTCCCTGTCATTTTTGTTTTCTCTCACTTTGTATGCCTGATATGACTTTCTGTCCCCGGACTATGAGATTGGATAACGGACCCTGTTTTGGTTGCTCGGAATACTTAATACTGGGTATTGATTCCACGTCTATTGAATAATAAAGGTATTGCAACACAGATACTCTTCTTATAACGCTTGGTATTTCACAGTATGGATAATATCCAATAAGTGAGATGTCAATAACTTACCACTATTTACTGATAACCTATTATTTGAACACAATGCGGTTGCAATACACACACTTCTAATAACTCTCAGTACTACACATTATTATTATTATCATTATTATTATTATTATTATTATTATTTTTATTATTATTATTATTATTATTATTATTATTTTGTTGTTGTTGTTGTTGTTGTTGTTGTTGTATAAAATACCAAAATTTACTGATAATTTATTATTTGAAAAAAAATGCGGTTGCAATACGTACACTTTTAATATAACTACACTTCCATTTCAATGCCTTCATTATAGTATCGTTTACTAATAACCCTTCATTTCAACACCTTGTGGTAAAACCTGTTTTCTGTTTGGTCCTCCAACATGCGATTTATGTGTTTTTGAGAAGACATACAAAACACCTTTCATCAACCACCAGGTTGTCCAAATAACAGAGAGAAAAAGGTCAGCCAGTTCCTCCAATTTCATTCAGGGTTATTAGGGTCATAATGTGAATGTGTTTCTAGGTGATTATATACCTCGAAGCACTTATTCATCAGGTCTTCAGCATCTAATGTAAATATTCTTCTCATGTGTATGAAAACGACATAAAAAAACAACAAACTGGTTCAGTAATTTAGTTGTTTTCAATTCAACCAAACTATTAATTTTCCTGAATGATAGCTAAATCTAATACACTTTAAATGTTTTTTTTTTCACAACAAATAATGAACAAACATAAGTTCATATAAACATATGTTCTTGGTAATACTAGACGGAATAAATACCCACAACTTGGGTATCTCCTTTTAATGGCACTTACTCATAGGCGCTTGGGTATTGGACACAATAGATCCTTTTGCATTCAAATGTGTTGTTGTATAATCATATGGCTGTTAATTTCCCTCGACACCATCGTCCTTGTTTGAACTGTGAGTATATTAGCCACAGTTTTTGTTACCATTCAACACACCACCACCTTGAAACATTTTCTAGTGGATTCCTGGATCACGATGATCCGCTATTGTGTTCTTATGTAGTTTTCTGGTTGTTATTTCACTGAAAAAAAATACTCAAATTGAATCATGCCCACCCAAAGAGTATAAAATTAATCATACGAAACAAAGTTTTATGGTAGTAAGAAATGTGTTTTATATACGTCTATATCAGATAAACAGCAGCAAAATCCATCTTGATATATTGCACATGGTATTGGCGAGCGTGCACACACACACACAGATGAAAAGCCAAAAGAAATGTGTATCTAATGTTGTTGGAAAACCAGCGAGCACAAGGACCTTTCAAAACACACGCCATTGGCGGACATTCGCGTCAATCATTGCTTGCTGCTAAACGACTTCTCACGTTTTGATGACTTGGTGCTTTGATTTCCACACGTACGAGATCTATATCAACTCCACCAAGACAAGTGGTCTCGCAAGCAGCACATTTATCACTTGCTGCCACACGAAGACCATTAACGGGGTAAACGGATACTTTCACATTGATCGCGACACGTTCACACTATCCTAGTAAAATTGTTAGACAGTTTGAATGTGAGTTACGTAAGGTACATGACTGACATTGATGTATTGCTGAAATATTTATAAAAACACACTGATAGTTGACTTTCGTAATTCTGCACTCAACTAGACGTCAAGGCCTAAAGATGCCTTGGAGGCATTTCGGTGTTAGGACTAATTTGTAATATTTAAAACATGTTTGCCATGGGCTCTACGACACATCGTTTCCTAGATATGGATGAAAATGAAAAATGTCGACTCAGCAAAAAAACATTTCAGGTCAAGGGCAAAGTTCATCCATAATACCCCTTAGACATGTTTGTCTAGGACGACGAGTCCGAAAATAACGTCCGTTTCGCTCTACGACGCACCGTTTCCGAGATATCGTCGAAAACGAAAAATGCCGACTCGGCAAAAAATTTTCGGGTCAAGGTCAAAGTTCATCAATAATACCCCTTAGACATGTTTGTCTAGGGCGACGAGTCCGAAAATAACGCCCGTTTCGCTCTACGACGCACCGTTTCCGAGATATCGACGAAAACGAAAAATGCCGACTCGGCAAAAAAATTTCGGGTCAAGGTCAAAGTTCATCAATAATACCCCTTAGACATGTTTGTCTAGGGCGACGAGTCCGAAAATAACGTCCGTTTCGCTCTACGACGCACCGTTTCCGAGATATCGACGAAAACGAAAAATGCCGACTCGGCAAAAAAATTTCGGGTCAAGGTCAAAGTTCATCCATAATACCCCTTAGACATGTTTGTCTAGGGCGACGAGTCCGAAAATAACGTCCGTTTCGCTCTACGACGCACCGTTTCCGAGATATCGACGAAAATGAAAAATGCCGACTCGGCAAAAAAATTCAAGGTCAAGGTCAAAGTTCATCCATAATACCCTTTAGACATGTTTGTCTAGGGCGACGAGTCCGAAAATAACGTCCGTTTCGCTCTACGATGTACCGTTTCCGAGATATGCATGATGCCTCAAGGATGACTCAGCAAAAAATTATTTCGACCTCTAGGTCAAAGGTCGTTTGAGGTATCGATCCCAAAATCAATAGGGTTCTTCCCTGGTGATATATAAACCTCCGTGCAAAATTCTGCAACTATTGCCTGAATATTTTTTGAGTTATCGTCCGGAAACCAAGTTCCTCGATTTCATCCTCACGGACCTCACGGACCTCGGAGCCGGATCAAAAAAAAAAGTACACCCTAGAGATGTTTGTCTAGGGCGACGAGTCCGAAAATAACGTCCGTTTCGCTCTACGATGCACCGTTTCCAAGATATCGACGAAAACGAAAACTGCCGACTCGGCAAAAAAAATTCGGGTCAAGGTCAAAGTTCATCCATAATACCCCTTAGACATGTTTGTCTAGGGCAACGAGTCCGAAAATAACGTCCGTTTCGCTCTACGACACACCGTTTCCGAGATATCGACGAAAACGAAAAATGCCGACTCGGCAAAAAAATTTCGGGTCAAGGTCAAAGTTCATCCATAATACCCCTTAGACATGTTTGTCTAGGGCGACGAGTCCGAAAATAACGTCCGTTTCGCTCTACGACGCACCGTTTCCGAGATATCGACGAAAATGAAAAATGCCGACTCGGCAAAAAAATTCAAGGTCAAGGTCAAAGTTCATCCATAATACCCTTTAGACATGTTTGTCTAGGGCGACGAGTCCGAAAATAACGTCCGTTTCGCTCTACGATGTACCGTTTCCGAGATATGCATGATGCCTCAAGGATGACTCAGCAAAAAATTATTTCGACCTCTAGGTCAAAGGTCGTTTGAGGTATCGATCCCAAAATCAATAGGGTTCTTCCCTGGTGATATATAAACCTCCGTGCAAAATTCTGCAACTATTGCCTGAATATTTTTTGAGTTATCGTCCGGAAACCAAGTTCCTCGATTTCATCCTCACGGACCTCACGGACCTCGGAGCCGGATCAAAAAAAAAAGTACACCCTAGAGATGTTTGTCTAGGGCGACGAGTCCGAAAATAACGTCCGTTTCGCTCTACGATGCACCGTTTCCAAGATATCGACGAAAACGAAAACTGCCGACTCGGCAAAAAAAATTCGGGTCAAGGTCAAAGTTCATCCATAATACCCCTTAGACATGTTTGTCTAGGGCAACGAGTCCGAAAATAACGTCCGTTTCGCTCTACGACACACCGTTTCCGAGATATCGACGAAAACGAAAAATGCCGACTCGGCAAAAAATTTTCGGGTCAAGGTCAAAGTTCATCCATAATACCCCTTAGACATGTTTGTCTAGGACGACGAGTCCGAAAATAACGTCCGTTTCGCTCTACGACGCACCGTTTCCGAGATATCGACGAAAACGAAAAATGCCGACTCGGCAAAAAAATTTCGGGTCAAGGTCAAAGTTCATCAATAATACCCCTTAGACATGTTTGTCTAGGGCGACGAGTCCGAAAATAACGTCCGTTTCGCTCTACGACGCACCGTTTCCGAGATATCGACGAAAACGAAAAATGCCGACTCGGCAAAAAATTTTCGGGTCAAGGTCAAAGTTCATCCATAATACCCCTTAGACATGTTTGTCTAGGACGACGAGTCCGAAAATAACGTCCGTTTCGCTCTACGACGCACCGTTTCCGAGATATCGACGAAAACGAAAAATGCCGACTCGGCAAAAAAATTTCGGGTCAAGGTCAAAGTTCATCAATAATACCCCTTAGACATGTTTGTCTAGGGCGACGAGTCCGAAAATAACGCCCGTTTCGCTCTACGACGCACCGTTTCCGAGATATCGACGAAAACGAAAAATGCCGACTCGGCAAAAAAATTTCGGGTCAAGGTCAAAGTTCATCAATAATACCCCTTAGACATGTTTGTCTAGGGCGACGAGTCCGAAAATAACGTCCGTTTCGCTCTACGACGCACCGTTTCCGAGATATCGACGAAAACGAAAAATGCCGACTCGGCAAAAAAATTTCGGGTCAAGGTCAAAGTTCATCCATAATACCCCTTAGACATGTTTGTCTAGGGCGACGAGTCCGAAAATAACGTCCGTTTCGCTCTACGACGCACCGTTTCCGAGATATCGACGAAAACGAAAAATGCCGACTCGGCAAAAAAATTCAAGGTCAAGGTCAAAGTTCATCCATAATACCCTTTAGACATGTTTGTCTAGGGCGACGAGTCCGAAAATAACGTCCGTTTCGCTCTACGATGAACCGTTTCCGAGATATGCATGATGCCTCAAGGATGACTCAGCAAAAAATTATTTCGACCTCTAGGTCAAAGGTCGTTTGAGGTATCGATCCCAAAATCAATAGGGTTCTTCCCTGGTGATATATAAACCTCCGTGCAAAATTCTGCAACTATTGCCTGAATATTTTTTGAGTTATCGTCCGGAAACCAAGTTCCTCGATTTCATCCTCACGGACCTCACGGACCTCGGAGCCGGATCAAAAAAAAAAGTACACCCTAGAGATGTTTGTCTAGGGCGACGAGTCCGAAAATAACGTCCGTTTCGCTCTACGACGCACGGTTTCCGAGATATGCAGGAAGCCTCAAGGATGAATCAGCAAAAAATTATTTTGACCTCTAGGTCAAAGGTCGTTTGACGGATCGATCCCAAAATCAATAGGGTTCTTCCCTGGTGGCATATGAACCTCCATGCAGAGTTCTGCAACTATTGCATAAATATTTTTCCAGTTATCGTCCGGAAACCAAGTTTTAAAATTAGCCTTGATTTCATCCTCACGGACCTCACGGACCTCGGATCCGGCTCAAAAAGAATAGGGTTCTTCCACATATCATTTCTGACTTGCGGTGAAAATTTGACAAGGATCCGTCAAGGCAATCTAAAGTTATCGTCCGGAAACCAAAAGTGGCGGAAGAAGAAAAAAAAGAAAAAAAAAAAAAAAAAAAAAAAAAAAAAAAAATTCTGCTAAAACCATAAAGGCATTTCTGCCGAAATGCCTTAATAATTCCAAAACATTGTTGCAAGAGTTATGTCAAGTATTTGAGAACATGCAATGATCGGTCTTTGTTTTGATTTTGTATTGTACGTTTGCTATTCTCATGATCAAAGTCTGGTTGTATTATTGGTAAATATGTTGATATTTACATGCATAGTTTGCCACAGAATCTAAAATAGATCCCGTTATGAACGAACTACACAGCTTGACGATAGAACAAAGGATATGAAGATTATTCTCACCACATTTGAGACACTCAACCATCAATCATCTTTATTGTTAGTCATTATATTTTTTTTCATTTTATCACTTCCTCCAGTGAAATGCTCCAACCTATGCCGACAGATCAACCGGCTACAAGGTCTTCTCTATCCCGTGCAACAAGACCAAGGCATTCGTGTGCTGGTCGAATGCTCGCGGAATGTCTGCCTGTGCTGTGAGGCAAACCCAGATACTTCAATACCTATTCTAGTTTTCATACAACGGAATATATTTTTTATCAAAAAATGTATCTGTATTCACATAAAGGATCACAAAATACCGTGGTATACGACTCTGAATGTCACATAACTTCAGTTGCTTTTTTCTCATGGAGTCCGGTGTGTATGAAATAATAATGCCATTAAACATAACCAAAAGAAACCAAGAGACAAAAAAGAAGATGGACAAGAACTGTAAATTACAATATGCTGGTTAGTTGATAGATGAGAAAAATGAAGTTGCCATAACCGTATTTGAAAAATCTAATCTCATCTGGAATAAAAAGTCATTTCAAGCAATGGGTGTTGAAAATGTCTACTTCACTCCGTGTCATCTAGGATCAAGTTGAACATATCAAAATACACCCCATACGTAATTTCCTAAATGCTTCCATCACCAATAATACAGATATACCAAAAGCCCTATTTTGAAGTGTTTTTGAGCAAAGTAGATGGCATGTCCGAATCTAAGGTTGGGGAATGGGAATTGATAAAAGATTCTGAACTGTCAACTGAATTATGTGACAAGCGTGATTATTTCAATTTTTCCACTCAATTTCCTTTTTCTGAGCAGCCACATTCCTATGTTGCCAGCATATGATGTGTGTGTCTCACAACTTATACGCACCAGCACTAGTTGTAGATATGAGGGCTTTGTTCACCGAAGTGTCCAGCTACTGTAGTCTCTAAAGTGCTGCAACAAGCATATTTTACCGAATAGCTGCATTTAAACAACTATATGTATGTCATCACGATATAGTTGATAAGAACACCAAATATGTGGAAAATATGCAGCAGGACTTATCTGCATATTATTAGTTCACTCACAAAACTTTGAACTTGTGTATTCGTTCCACCTTTGTTCAACACATCACTCATGCATGACCTTATCATTGACTGTTCAGGATAATGAAGGCTAAAGTTGAACACCACCAAAGTATCCGTCGTATGTGTTCAAACCTTTTGCTAGTGTTATTTGTGCCGGACTTATTCATTTCAACCCGATCCAATCCTCCTGGGATGCATTCATGCTCATGTTCAGTCTGTATGCAGTCATTTCTACGCACAGTTGAGTTACCAATTATCTGTTTGGTTGAATGAACAACCTATAGAATCACGGGTAACTGAGCAAATGGCCAAAAAAACTGGTATTATCTGCTTCTAGCATTGCTCAACTTTTGTGACCTTATGGCATGGTTGTCTAGATTTCCTGGAAACGCTGCGAAGGTCATCTGTAACACAATTAGTTACATACACCCGTTGGGAGTCAGCATTTCTGATTTCCTCTTCCTGCTGATTGTTCGTGAGTGTCTGACGGTCATTAGTATGCATTTGCTGGTTCGCCTCAAGGTCGGAATCTCTCGCAGTTCATAAAATATGATAGAATTGGGTGTTACATAGATATTGTCTCCTGTTTGTGGCATGTGTTTAAGGTGAAATAACATCATGCATATCTCTCTTTACTACAAAATGTGGATATTTTGCTTAAAGGAGGACTTCTTATCAAATTCAAACGCAATTTGGTAACATATGAGTTTCACGCACATGGAGTTTTCATTCAGATGACTTCAAAATTGAAGAGATCATATTTGTAAAACTACTATCAAATGTAAAATCGAAAGAAACTAAACTAGGGGGCCACACCCTCCAACTAGGGAGAATGAATGAGTAGCAAACGATAACGTCATTGTTTTGATGATGCCTCGGGCAACGGAGCAATTCCAGCATCTTTGGTTCCAGTCAAATAAGCCGCCTGTCGAGGCTTCTCTCAAAACAATGACGTCACAGAAATTTACTTCATGTCTGACGTTTCTGTCAGCCATGCACTGCCGAGTGGAAAAAAACTTGCAGATTTTCGGTGTTTTTGATGTTATATCTTCCGTACGATTTGTTTGTACTGAACAAATATATACATATTTCCAGAAACCCTGATATTTCATATGTAAATGAAGCTTAGAGTCTTCTCCATTCAAATGCATTGAGATATATTTGCTATATGGAAGTTTTAACCGTAAAATCATTGGTCGAAGCCAATACACATTGATAGGAAGTCCTCCTTTAATTTCTAGTCTAGGACAATCAAAAGCAGTGCAACAAAATACGGTAGAGCAGTAACAGTATAGCACACTTCAATTCTTCATATTGTTCGGGTGCGCCTAGCATCTATCAATATAAAGCAAGTCATTTACACGTTTATTTTCACACAACAACATACTAGCATGATTTAAGGACGCCAATATGCATCGATTCACAGTAATTCAACAATTCAACATACAGTAAATCATATGCGTGTCACACTGATATTTCAAGTAGTGTTACAGTGTCAATTTTATGGTATCGTTGACAGTCAAATCCAAGAAACAACTCATCCAAGCATTTATGATGTCCATGAAGAGTTGTCAGCATTAGATCAAGTTTGTGACTGATATCCTCCTCGTTTTCGTTGTCGCCGTTCTCTGCTTTAATTCTTCTGAGACAACAGGATGAAATGTGTTGGAATTTCAGTGGGTGAAGTTATGTGCTCTCCCCAGTGTACAACGTAATGAGATTCATCATCATGAACAAATTAAGTGCAAATGGTGCAAATTAAGTTGGAACCAGACTCTGACTGTTTACTGCTCAATAACCGCAGCCTACTGGTGAGTGACATCACCCTAGGTCATGTTTTATAATATCCAGTTAGTGAAGAGAGCAATAAATCTTCATACTGTAGATGAGTTTCAGCAAGGAAAGTGACCACGTCTCTATGTTAACTTGTTTACGATCATTACGATTGCTTTCTGTGGCATTATTAGACCTTTCAATAAAGCACACCTTAGGGACAATGGTGTCATGTTTTTCGCCATTACGTGTTCGTATATTTCCATGAAGATGCCTAAACATGCATACAATTTGGTCATATAGGATCCTAACAAGCTAACTGACAAGAACAAAGTTCACACCAGTAACCACATTTAGTTGGAATGTAATTTACTAACTAACATATCATATTCACCTGCATTATTACACAGAAGACAGTCCAGCTGTTTTGAGGAATGCACAGCAATGTACTTGTACATTTACTATCAAACGTCTCAACTGAAGTATAATCCCATCTCCTGAACATGAATTTAGGGCAGATTATTGTGAGTTGGCGATGCCATTGCTGTTAGTAAAATGATTGTTACTATGATCAATCGGATCTAGTTTAGTTTGTCCAGTTGATCAATCGGCCTCCCGTGTATTGAAACCATGAAACAAACCCGAAGACACCACAAGCCAATGAAACAAACCCACAATATTGAGCATGAGTATAAAACAGAGTATGATGAGGTAATTAATGTTAGCACACTTATCTGAATTCAAGGTGGTTTTACAGGACCCTGCAGGCTTTGGTTTGTTTCTTCACTATCATTTTTTGGTCTCCACTGGAGCGATGGTTTCACTAATTATCGTATAATGGACATTATCGTATTTCTAGTTAATTAATGGACGTGCAAGACCAATGTGTGATATTTATACTTGTTGATGGGATGGGTGCATGATCCGCTTGCTCATATCTAAATATATTCGGCTCTCGTTCAGACTAATACTACATAATTCAGAGTGCTAATGTTCAGTCTTCCCGTTCATTTGATTTCACAGTTGCCTAGATATTGCCTAGGTTTTCGGCAGAAACTGCCGTAACAGTAAATGACGACAATCAGACAAAAAGAAATACCGAGAAAAAAACATGGAACATCAAAATAAATATGGGCAGGGATCGAAATCCAAGTGATACTGTCCGAATGCCAAACAGTGTCATCTGAACAACTCGTACATGCACTCGATGTAATTATTTGTGTCCTTTGGGTTTTTGCTGCTAGTATTCATTATTTATCAATTCATATTTCCATGGCTGTCCTAATTATTTCAGTTCACTTCAGTAATATGTCTCAATCACATGCACTGGTGTTCCTGGAAAACAATGAAACAAGACAATTTCGCATGAGCACCTTGGCACACAACCGAGCCATATCGAACACCACCAAAATATACAAATTAGCAGATTATTCACCAAACTATCTGGCCATAATGATTTCAGAAATGATTCACAACACCGTGGGAAACCACCAGCAATACATCTTGACCTATCGACCATTGAAATGTAATTACAAGTGACTAGTTATATTTTGAAAGTCAGTTCAGATGATATCTTTGCTGCATTCCCTTTTTCATTTCTATCATGTTTTTTTTTCATTTGAGTATTTCAAAACTATCAGACAAATTGAATACAAATCTTGTTCAAGCAGTCTGTAACGACAAACTCTGCTGCAGGCATGTTCTTGCTATAGTCGTTAGAGGAATAAGGTTGTACGGCCGTCATTTTGAATCGTTTTTCCATCGACAGCTTCGCAGTTATCGCTCAATTCATGGTGACTGGAAATCGTTCTACTGTTTGTTAAGACACGCTGGGTAAAGTGTAATGTTCTGTCCTGCGGCAAATCTCCTTTGTCCACCACGCGGGTGCTAAACCAAAGGACGGAATGAATGGTAATTGGGGCGAAATCTATCCCGTTAATCACCGTTCCCTATTTGAAAATGACAATACTGCTACAAAATAACTGACACAAATATCCATCCTGAACAACAGTGTTTTACATGTATATTGAACCCCCGTCATTATTTCCATTTATGTTCCAAACGCATATGGTCTATACGTGTATGACAAGAATCCCAGCTTTCCTCAGATTGGTTTGGATAACTGAGGTTATAATTATGCCCAGTATTGAAATGTCCTAATTTTTTGTCATGTCTTAATTGAAATGTCCTAATATTTGTATGTTCTAATTTTCTATGTATTTGGTAATTGAGACATTCCCAGGGCGTGAACTTCAACAGGGTTTTCTAAAAGGTTGCCATCTTTACGATGACAGCGATAGAGTGAGTTATTTACAAAAGACAAGGGTCTCTGACATACTTGATAAATTAAATACTTGTATACCCGGCATGGGTATACAAGTATAGACACCTACTGTACTGTATGCCCCTCAGATATAGGTCTTTGGTCGGGCTTAGTTTTCATTCCAGAAGTGTTTCATATCAGGCTCTGAACTGTATTGATATGTTCTGATGATAATTATAGCCAATTGATTGGATACAATGTAAGGCCCGAGGTCATGTCCAGTAATTGAGTAATAGATGGGAATATTCCACATAGGACCAGGATTAACAGTTTGTTCAGATCAATTATGATCTGAACATACAGATCAATCATGTAAATATCAGCGTTGCAACATTCGCACAAGACAAGAGAGTTATTTGTGGATGGCACTGCCAATCTTCTCCAGGTTTGTTACTAATAAGCAAAGAATCTAATTTTTTATTACCTCATCAGCTATTGAGATATTGTCATCCTACAGAATCCATCACCCTTCTTTTCTTCTCTGAAATAAATGGACCGACTGATTTTAAATTTCAGCAGATAAAGTTATGTTCACTCTACAATGTAAAAGTTGGTGCGCTTTGACATATCAAAAGTAATCGTGCAGATTACATTTGCAGCACACTAGAACCAAGTTTTCTGCTCAATAGTCCCAACCTGCTGTTTCATGATACCCATTTGGTGGAGAAAACAATACAAGTAAAATCTTCATAATATATAGATGGGTTTCAGCAGGGAATGTGACTACGTCTCTTTATTCACTTAATTACGAGGACCACGCGATTGCTTTCTGTGGCACTAGACCTTTCAATAAAGCACACCTTAGGGGAAAAGGTGCCATGTTTTTTCGCCATAAGGCCATACTGTCAAAAAGATGCCTAAGCCTGCATATCCTTTGTCCATATATCCAAACATAACTAACCAACAAAAACAACATTCACACCACTCAGTAATCACGATTACCTAAAGTCTAATGAACTACATCATCAATAATCTACAGCGTTACTTATGAGAAACCCCAGCTGTTTAGAGGAATGCACAGCAAAACAAATCACAAATCCGGGTTGTGATAATAAGGCAGATTGTGGGGAGTTGCTGTTATCATTGCTGATTCCTTCCCACTGATGACCCTTTATCTGAATGCCATAATATGTTTCGACCCGATGTGAGATGGATAGACGAATGGGCAATCTCCTACATAACCCTTTGGGCTGTGGGTTGTATGTTTACTCAACCCTCAGTTCAGCTCATTAGGCTTCTGATTGGAGATATAAAATATAAATCCACAAATCCTACGTCATTGAACTCGACTATAGGACAGAATAGTGAGCTGGTTCATTACACTCTATCTGCACCACAGGGGCAATTACTGTCAGCACAATTATATGAACACGAGGTGGTTGGACAGGATGTCAAATAGGAAGGGTGCGCTGTGGTTTGTATTTTCATAATGTTCTTTTTGATCTACGGTGTTGCATTTTTTGCAGTCATCATCGTAATGGACAGTATCGTATTTATAGCTAATGGACGTGCAATACCAGTGCGTAATATTTATACCTGTCGATGGGCTGTTTTCAGGAGTATAACAAAACAATGTCAAGCGTTGTTATGTCAATTGGTGTTGAGTATAATATTTTTTATATATATTCGCCACCCATTTCGCTTCATACAGCATATATCAGAGAGTGGTAGGGGATGATCAGTCTTCCGATTCCCTTGAGTTCACACTCGGTTGGCTGGGTGTCTGTAATGCTTAGAAGAAATTGTCATTGCAAATAAATAACAACACTCAAACAAATTCGTATTCGTAGCAAGAGTTCAATGTAAAAGAAATGTTGTAAGATTTATGGGGAAGGATGCAATGAACGATAGGGAAGGATGCAATTGAACGATAGTTTCTGAATCATTTTCAAACATTTGAACAGCACATGTACTCGACATACATGTACAGGCTTAACAAATCCAAGTGTCGTTCGGGTTCTTGTTGCCAGTTGTTTCAATGTAATTAAGCATCTAACAATGTCAGAAATCACGGAAACAATATATATATATATTAAATCAAGTATGAAGTATTCTAGGCGAACAAAACAGAGTTCGTTAACCAGTCTCAAAATCAAATATCAGGCAAAATAGAAAAGCAAATATCAAACTTCGTGGATCCCCATACAAGGTTATAAGGAGGTGAAATCAGGTGTTGCAGAATGAGTGAGCAATCTCAAACATAATGTTTTAATACTAAGGAATTCATATGGCCGTATTGTGAGTTTCTTTCAAGTAAGAAATGTCAATTTCATGCTTTAGTGTTCTCGAAAACGCAATAAAAACATGGGTAATTTCAGTATGATATTTACTGTATCTAGCATTGTTTTTGTTTGTTTTTTTTTGTTGTTTTTTTATTTGACAATTATTTCAATTTGAATTTTTCAAAATTGTCAAAACAATAGTATAACGAATACAAACGATCTTTTTCAAGTAAATTACCAGCTTAACGACAAACCTCTAAGGCTGACTTGTTCCTGTAGTCCAGGATGGGATAAAGTCGTACGACCGTTATTGTTATTCTATTTTCCCGTCCATGGCTTCACAGTCATTGTTCAATTCATGGTCACTGGAAATCGTTATCTTGTTTGCTAGGACTGATTAAGTAAAGTGTTATGTTCTGCCTCGCAGAGAGAGGAGGAGGGGGACTAATATTCGAAGTAAGATTTATTCTATGAAGTTCATAAAACTGCTACAAAATAGCTGACACTACTATTCAGTCTGAGAATCAGTGTTTCATACGGAAACTTCTTAATTATTCTCGTGTATATTTTAACGAAATATGGTCCATACGCGTATCAAAAGAATCCGAGCTTTCCACAGCTTGGTTAGGATCAAAGAAGTAAATAAATGTACCCGAGACAATAGCAGAAGATTTTCTGCATATTGAGCATTTTGTTATTAACGAGTTTTCATGATGTGAACAACAATGACCATTGGAAAGGTCGTCATCTTTACCATAACAGGGGAAGAGTGAATTAGTTATGAAAAAAAGGTCTCTGGCGTTCTTGGCAAAATTAATACTTGTACATTATACCCGGCATGCATAACAAATGTGGAGGTAATGCTACATCTTCAAAACCTGTTCATCAATTCGGCTGTTAGACAATTTTATACCACTCATATCAGTTATGCAATAGAAGCAACTACATTCGCATACCGTCTACCCCTGATGACACCAGCGTTGGTCTGGATATGAACGTTTGATCGGCCTTAGTTTCATTCAAGAAGTGTTCCCTATTGGGATTTCACTGGCATACAGACAATCGGACAGCATTGACATTATTTTCATGGAGGGATGGGATGTGACACAAAGAAGTCCCCATTGGATATAACTATCATTCCTGGCTATCTGGATTCTGAAGTCTAATAAATATTTTCCCCCATACACATCCGTTGAGCACCTATTTCCATTCAACTTTATACAGATGAAACCGATCAGTTATAAAAAAATATATATAACCGTTACATCTTTGTACCCCTTGTACACGAATATATTCTATTCAAGTAAATCCTATTCTAAAGAATCATGATTCTAGCTAAGAGGAGCAATAACCTCCTTCATCATGCTTCTGTCATCTTGTTGTAATAAATATGATGTCCCAACGAGCAGAAAACAAAAGGTAATTAATCACAGTTTATGAAAACATGGAAAACATGAAAATACGAAATGAGACGGCAACATCTTGTGTCCAATATTGTTGGCAAATCTCTGAGCAAACAGGACTTTCAATACACACGCCACAAGTCTGCGGGAAACCCACCCGGACAAGTGGTCTTGCAAGCAGCACATTTATCACTTGCTGCAACACGACCATTAGCGGGGTAAAATGACACCTTCATTTTGAATACAACATGCTCACACTATTCCGATAAAACTGTTAGATTGTTTGAAGTTCCCTATTCGAGAGAGGGTACGTAAGTCACGTGAAGAAACATCAATATTTTGACGAGGATATTGCATTACTCGGAAGGAATTGACACGTTGAAATGAAAACACACTAATAATTCAATTCCATAGAATTATTAGTACCATAATAAGAGATGGGGTTCTTCCGGATTTTCAAGAACAAAATCACATAGCAGTCCATTTTAGACGGATCTTTTGAAATTTGATAGGATGGTACATATTACTGTTCCTCATTATTGAGTTTCTGCCGGACCGGTTGAACGTCGATGACGTCATGAGTAAAGTGTTAATTTTCAAAATGGAGTAAAGCGAATTTCTAAATGACTTCTGGTTCAGGAAGGCATTGTATGATACTTTTCCGCCTATCATATTTTTTTTGCTATGACGTCATAATGTTGGGCACTTCTTGGCGACATTAGTATCTCACACTAATGTTGGACACGTTAGTTGCAGACAGAAAAATCAACACTATCACCAGTGGGAAAAACGAAATGCTGAGCAAATATTTGATCAAATCTCCATAGTCATATCAACGATCCTATGTCTTATTGAATAATCTCCACAGTCATATATTGTTATGTCTTACTGAACATGTAAACACTCATAGGCAATGGACAGTGGACATATCTTTTCCTTGGAAGGTTTTACATGAAGTACCATGAAGTGCAGGTATATGATACGATAAAACATATTGCGCTCATGAATAATGCCCAGGGCAATCGGTAAGTTTCCCCAAATTCATTCAGGATTATCAAGATGTGAATGTGATTCAAGGGGATAATATTCCTCGAGGCACTTATCCTCTAGGTCTTTACCAAGAGAAGTATAAATATCCCTCTCATGTGCATGACAAATGAAAAAATAAAAAATACACCACAACACGATATTGGTTTTAGTATCTTTATTATTCAACAAATCTCTAATTTCCATGAATGTCAGTTAATGCAATGTGTAATTGACATGTGATGTCACCATAATTGATTGCTAATGAGAATATCGTAAGCTGAACTTCCTTCCATTGAACTGCATCCATAGTAAGATACATTAATATAGATAAGACCAGCGTACTTAGGGCGGAAGATTAGTCTGGACTACATTTGAGTACTTTGCATGGTAATGAACACTTTCTGAACTTGTAGGATATCCATTCATCTAAATATACCACATGACTGAACAAATGCACAAAAATGAGAGCTTTGGCTTTAATGGCACTTCTTTCCACTCGCCAAAGAATGTGCTACAATAGAGCTTTTTGCATTCAAAAGATCTTTTGTATACTCGCATGGGTGTTAGTTTCCTTTAACCCCATTGTCGTGAATTGAACTGTGATTTGGTCACACTGCCACTCAATACACCCCGACCTTGAAACATTCCCATTTTTGTAGTGGACTTCTTGATGCATGTTGATCTGGTATTGTGTTTTTAGCTCCCTGACGTGAATGCCATTGAGCTATTGGAATGTGTCTGTCTTTGTCAATGTCTCACACGTATTTTCTAGCTGCCAGCCACTTCTCTTGAAGTAATTGTTCTAGTGTTATCAGATTTGGCACGCAGCTCCCTTTCTGCTCCGTCCTCTAAATATGTATGTACTCAAATAACTTTGTTATGAAAAGTATGAAATGTACTTTACATGTATACATTGTTGATGTGGTGTTATCTTATGATACCAACTGCAGTATGAAAAATCAACCAGAACAATAATGTTTCATCGTTGTCTCAAACTATAATCGAATACGGTGTTAATATCGCTTATGCAATTGGTTCAATATTGAAATAATGTGCCGGTGAGCTACTGCATCATGTTTAACGAACGATTGCATTTATTATCGATTGAGGGATTTTTTTAATATCTGAGATTTAGATCATGGCAGGTTATTCCAGATAAAATAATCAATAGGAACAATCCTCCTGAGATCTGACACATCCTATTGGCACACACAGACATGGCCATGTGGAATGAAGGTGAAAATATGTAACCGAAATTGTTGAAAAACCTCCAAGTAAACAGACATATTTTTCCAAATGATAATTTAATCATACAGCAATTTAAGGTATGACATGCTCAAAGCGCATTTCCATAATAGTTCCTGGCAGACCAGTTCAGTCCTACACATACGTGTACTCAACCTGCCGGGAGGCATACAAGGCTATAGACAATCATTACTTAGACAACGACACAGTCTAGACACATTCATCTTTCATTAGTTGTAGCCCATGAAAATCTGTCATATCCCAATATTATTCTGTAGTCGCTGATTATTCTGTTTTAGTGAACAACAATGAAGATTAACAGATAAATCACCTATCCTTGATTTACCCAGAGTCCCACACCTAGCATTGCTTAACTTCCGTGATATAGGGAAACACTGTGTCATATACGAGATACTTGTGCTCCTCGGTTTCCTGGGAACGCCATGAAGGTCATCCATAACCCAATTAGTTACACACACGAGGAATGAACAATTTTGATTTCCTGTTTCTGCTGATTGTTTTTGAGTGGTTTGACAGTTGGCAGTCATTGTGTATGCATTCGCTGCCTCGCCTCAAGGTCAAAAGTTCTCACAGTCCACCTAATATGATTGTGTATGGCGCTACATGGACCCTTTCTCCTGCTTATGACGTGGTTGCTTGTGGGGAAAATAATAGACAAATATAATGCTCATACGATGAATGCCAACTTGAGCTCAGGATATAAAACATGATCTGGAATGTTTTCTGCAG
The DNA here is from genome assembly GCA_949152475.1 of Terebella lapidaria. Taxonomy (NCBI): domain Eukaryota; kingdom Metazoa; phylum Annelida; class Polychaeta; order Terebellida; family Terebellidae; genus Terebella; species Terebella lapidaria. The sequence continues at coordinate 43,779,498 of OX424557.1, read as the reverse complement.
AAAATGATATCGTGAATATAATGCTGAACACTTTAATTTAGCAATTATCAAGGTCGCACGTATGCATCGGTTTGCGGTATCAGCATAAACCGTTCAGATATAATATTTGTGTCCTATACAAGAGTACTTTTACCCTACATTTACCATGAATAAGTGTTGCATATATACATCGACAACTGATTAATAGTTATTACCTTGCCGACCATTAGCTTAAGTTATGGTCATCATGTAGGATACCTTTATAGTTATGTCCACCTTACAGTAGGATACCTTTATAGTTATATCCATTTTACAGTAAAGTTATGTACATGTACATCCTACAAATGATGAATTCATTAATATCTGACAGGGGAATATAAACGCATTTCCACATTCCGAGGAACGCAGGTGGTCAAACAATGACAAGTGATGCCTGTACAACCTTGAGACTTCTGGTGGTGGTGGTACTTCGAACAAACGTTCGGTACAGCGCCCGACCGCCTCGCATGTAAGCAATATTTTGACATGCCAATTGAATATGGTGATGTGTAATGCAAATCATTGCCAATATTTTGTTGTGTCGTCAGTGGTTACATTTACTTACATCATAGGATAGTAGACACATCAAATTATCATACTTCGGAAGACACTACACTACACTACAAGAAACTACGGATCTAAGCACACCTGGTTAGATTGTAAACACAAGTCAGTTTGAATGAACTACAGTAAGTGATTGAATTCGACCAGGAATGTATTGACGACATACATATAGGCCTACTCAGATTTTTCTAGCTTGTTTACACCGGAATATTTTGACGTATTCTTGCGTTGCTAAATGTTATCATTCTATACTTCACCCAGAAGTCAAACGGCAATTTGCTACCGAATTTCACACTTCTGTCACAAAAATTGAAGAAGTTAGTAATCTTTCCCAATATTAAATTATAGCCCAAAACGGGATCTCGCGAATATGAGCTTATTTGAGAACTTGTTCCTGTTTACATCCATCAAGATTCGAAGTTTTATTGTAATTTTGAACTACAAGACACATTGGGGTTCCCACTTTTTTAGGTAAGATTAATTCGAAATCTTTTTGATATTCTTATGCGTCTTTATGACGCACTATTACTTTTAGTTCTGTATGAGGATGTTGAAAATGTACATACAGTACAACCACTGATACTCATATACATGAATAGACGTGGAATCAATACTCAGTATTAAGTATTCCGAGCAAACAAAACAGGGTCCGTTATCCAATCTCATAGTCCGGGGACAGAAAGTCATATCAGGCATACGAAGTGAGAGAAAACAAAAATGACAGGGAAACTAATATAGTAAATTGCCAGATCTTCGAGAAATGTTTACTGGGCGACAGTGATGTCCGTTGCGTTCAGGCATATTACACCTCTACAAACACCAGAGATTTGCATTTGCCAAAACAATGAGTCGGTGATTCAAACCGAACATACAGTAGCTTTAGTGAGACATCGTCCCCCAAAGGAAAGGTGAAATATTGCGATTGAAAAGAATGGGCGACTCACGCTCCACATTTGGCACCGTTTCATCGTTTTTGGCGATGGCTGGCTGCATTTAATGTCGCTGTTTGCTATGTATGCTGGACTTGCAGCAAGGATCTCATTATAGAGGATCCTTGCTTACAGCATATGAATTGGGTTGTTTTCGGAATGCTGTTTTAGAACATGGGGATCAGATGGGTTCTTGGTACTTCAGGTTTATATATGTGTCATTTGTCTAAGTGCCATTCATATGAAACTTATATAAGTGACATAATAACACAGACGTGTTTAGATAGTATATATAGTGTACATCGTTGGTGTGTTAACATACAATCACTCTGTGTGTAGTATAGAAAAAAATGGGTGACAGTTGTCTTTATTCCATCAGTTAGATTTTTCTGGAAATGGACCTTAGCCAGTCAATATTGGCCACTACCACAGAATATGATCTCTCCGTGAAAGATAATTGTGCTGTCACACATGAGATACGGTCAAAAGGCAGCACTTCTTTAGTCGATTCGACTCTCGGGTTATTAACATGATGTTTTATGATTCAGTCGTACATCATGGATATAATTCATTCCATAAGATTCAACACAAATAGATTCGTCCTAGCTACAACGTAAACAGTACGCTGTCGGCTTGGTAGACAAAAACGTGAATGAAACGAGGAGATGAAAACGTGGAAACACAACTCTCATAGAATTAAAACCTTTATTTTTTACTCCAACCTAATTGCTGGCGGAAAACTAATGCTTTCCAGAGTAACTGGGTTTGTGTGCGTGATGTGACATTTTATTGTGTGGTGCGCACAAGAGATTGTGTTTATTTTTTGTGGGGATCATAATACACACAACATGACTGAAAACAGTCAACATGTTTTTTATTGAGTGAATTTGATTGCAAGAAGCGCTATTGTGTTGGAAACGCTCTGACATGAAACACAGTTTCGACTTTGGACGGATTATAATAGCAACCTCTCTGTGTCTTTTGAACACATACATTATTGATACATTTCCATAAATAGTACATCAAACAAAACTGAAATATCTTTTACCAGAATCCCTCTGCGCTCCGTGTGATTTCCAATACACCCAAAGTACTAAATGGGATGGAAGAGTGCCATATGTTTATACCCAATCATTCTAATTATCCCTACTCCACCTTCCTTCACACAATCATGTACAATTCTCGCACTTGTGCGAATGATTTGGATTCCTGATTCCCTTTCCTGTTGTTCGTAGACATGATAGTGTATTGTGTGATAGGAAATACTTGAGAGTATGAAATCATAATAAAATCACATAAGCTGCTAGTTCTGGGGTAAATAATTCGGATGGAGATCAGGCTGTTAGAATGGTGCTCCCTCTGACACATCTCTGTTTACGCCCATTCTATAATCTTCAGGGAATCACATAGGATATGCGGGATTTTAAAAAAAATCCGTTCGACTATTGCATATAAGACAGATCAGCGGACAGAGCTTTAATTCGGGGTACAGTTGCGAGTCACTTGGTGGTTTTGAAGTGGAAGAGATGCAACATTGTATCACACAATACGGCAACATTAGCAAGGGTCCTAAAATATATCCGGTCACGTGCATAGGAGTGTTCACAATTATTACTGTAGATTGACACAAAATTCTTGGAATTGGGTACCTTACATATCATGAATATTTCAGGATATATAATATATATGTGTTAGACCAGTGTTATGGATATTCGGAAGGAAATCATGCAAGGCAAAATATATTCATTATTCCTCGGAGCTGACCAGTGAGGTGTCTGAAATATGATAGTGGGACATCACACACTGACTTGTGTACGGTAGCACGGGTACAGTACATACTCGTCAGTGCAACTGGTGTATAGATGCTGCTCGAAAAGAAAGGGTGTTATCGATGATAAACACTACTGCTTAACTTTCTATATATGGAGGCATGAATGATTTCCCCTCAACATGACATGGGAAGCAGATAAGGTATTCACGAATTGTTCCGTAAATTTGCTGGCTCAGGTACCCCGTACGAGGCAATATATTCACCTAATTGTCAGTGTTGTCACATTATCATTGATATACAGTGGTCTTTGTTCGTAATTGTGGTGTTTGGACTCTATGTGTCGTATTATAAATCAAGGAGTAACATGTTGTAACTCGATTCATGTTTGGCTCCTAGAACTCTTTTCGTGAATAGCTTTTGCAGGGGTTCGTAGGTGGTGCATTCACCACGTGATACACCAGTAACCCACTTGATACAACATTCACCGACGTGATACAACATTCACCGACGTGATACAACATTCACCCACGTGATACAACATTCACCCACTTGAAACAACATTCACCCACGTGATACAACATTCACCCATGTGATACAACATTCACCCATGTGATACAACATTCATCCACGTGATACAACATTCACGCACGTGATACAACATTCACTCAGGCTATACAACATTCACCCACGTGATACAACATTCACCCACGTGATACACCAGTCACCCACGTGATACAACATTCACCCACGTGATACAACATTCACCCACGTGATACAACATTCACCCACGTGATACAACATTCATCCACATGATACAACATTCATCCATGTGATACACCAGTCACCCACGTGATACAACATTCACCCACATGATACAACATTCACCCACGTGATACAACATTCACCCATGTGATACAACATTCACGCATGTGATACAACATTCATCCACGTGATACATCAGTCATCCATGTGATACAACATTCACCAACGTGACACAAATTTCACCCACATGATACAACATTCACCCACGTGATACAATAATCACTTAGGGCAACTAGTGGGGCGGATAACGGAAAAGATGTTTACTTTTTGGAAGAAAGCATGAAAATTTGCATATAGATGTTTTAGGGCATGCTGATTTCATATCGATTAGGATACATTTGATCCGACACCTGTAACCTCCTCAAAATCCAAGATGGCCGCCATGACCGACGTAAATCAGGTATATATCATAACTTGGTTCCAATGACGCTATGAAGATGAATTTGTATTCTATATATGTGTTTTCGATGGTGACGTATCTCATTCAGATGTTATTTTACCATTTGGTGGCCATCTTAGGAACGAAAATCAAATATGGCCGCTAAAATAACATAAAACTGCTATAATCGGATAAACATGATTTTTGCATACGAGAATCACACAGCATATGATCCACAAAAGTCTTAGAACTTCATCCAAACAGGCTTTTGTTGAGTGCATGATAGCTCAATACGCACAATCAGACTTCAGCAGGTTGGAAATCTCGCAGATTGTGTGGCCCAGATGGACTAGTCACTGTGTGTGGGACTAAACAGACCTGTTGAAAACTGTAATCAGCCAGTCATCCAAATACCTCGATAGACGAATACTGCAACTATGAGCCAGGTAGAAAGCAGATGGAAGACACATGTGAAATTGTGAATAGGTATATAGTGTGGACGAATTAAAAAATAGAGCTCGGGACTGTCGGTAGCACCTCGAAGATGGATGGACTGAATTTTGGAGTACACATCCTTCAAGTCGATTGACATCCTCCAATCGCCCCACAGAGAGACACCAGAAATGAATGGGGACACTCCGTAGGGAATCGTTCCTTGATCACTAACTGGGAAAACGGCTGAGGTCTCTGATCAACCGCCAACTGACAGTCAACTTTGGAACCACAAACAGCCGACTGCGGAAGCCGGGGATATCCTAGGCACAACCCCAGTGGCCTGCTCACCAGCATCCCAATGATGAGGTGATCGAGCATCTGAGATATTGCAGTGCCTGGAGAGTGGGAGACGAATGCTATCAAGGAAGGGGAGAGGGCAGGAGTCTGACTGAATCGGATCTTGTGACATTTCTGGATGTATCCAAAACATGTGAGTAAGACTGAAGACAAGCTCCACTGGAGATAAATCTTTATGTAAGGGTCACAGGAGCATCTGAAGCACACAAAAATCGAAATATCTGGCGAGCCGCCATCATGTCCATGAACTTCTTTAGCTTGGGTTGTACTTCGAGGTGTACGTCTCTGACAAGACTTTTCAGGATGATCGTCCTTTTTGGGATGGTGTCTTGAATTGGTCAGTGGGAATCGGAGACGGATATTTCGTAGCAACATGGCGTTCACCTGATTTTGCCAGGCTGAGTTTGGCCTCCTGTGACATGGCTTGCCCAGCCTTAGAGAGGACGTCCGAATTGAGGTCCGAAAACTGACGTCAACCCTGGCTTGGTTCAGGAAAGCTTCCAAAAGCTTGGAAGTTGACTCAAGGAACTTGCCACTCCATCTGCGACTCCTTTACATAATAATCTGGCCAAGAGATTTGTTTACCAATGATAGTAAATGCTTCGTCTTGGCTAGATCAGTTCCTGGGATCTGGTCGGTGGGGTTCAGGTTGAAGTCCTCCAGGACATGATGAGAGACCTTGCTGCTACGGATTCTACACTCCCAGTCCAACATATTGGAAAGTAGCTGCACTCGGATGGGTTTAGCCTCCAAGTCCTCGAGATCTGACTCTGAGAGTAAAATCAGAATGCTCAAAGACTTGGCAAGGGCGATGGATGAGATATCCTCATTCACACATCTGCCTCCATAGCGCATGCCTGCTTGTTGAGGTAATAATATTCCAGAGACCCCTTGAACAAGCATTCCAGGCTTGAGGTTGTTCTGGTGGGGTGATTTTCTTCTACCAAAGAACAAACGCTGAATATCCCTTCTGACCAAGAGAAGCTGATAAATGGTAGCGACGGATTTGCAGAGGCCAGGATTCTGTCACCCAATGAGCTGTAGTCAGTGGTCCCACCTCCGGTTTTGGTAATGGTCTGGAGAACACTCTAGGGGCCTGTTGCATTAAGATGATGTTACCAACCAAGTCCTCATTAGGTTGGAGATTCCTCATTATATAACGAGCGTTTCTTGATTTTTTATTCCACTAAGTTTCAATCTCTAGAAATAATAATTTCAACCATTGTAAACAATGTGTTGTCACAGTACCTTTTCGTTTTTATTCCATGGTTGACATGCAATGCAAGCTCGGTATCTTAGTGAAATGGCTACCTGGACCAAAAGGCTGCTACGGTGAAGGTTTCACACTTGACCCGATCTAGGCCTTGGAGACAGACCTGCCGGTAGATTTAGCCGATCCAACTAAACGTTTACGCTTGTAGGTTGTGGTGAGTGCTCCATCAGATCCAGAACTGTGGGCAGTACAGGTAGGTTGTGGTTGTGGCTCATCCTGAACTGAAATCGAGTCACTTCAGACTGTTACTAGACAAGCTTGGATGTCTGGAACGAAGGTGTGGCTTGTTCGTTCAGCTGAGTCCAGTCGATCAAGGAAGCCATATTTGCTAAGGTCAACCCAATCTCCATAGTAGACACTTCCCCATTTGAAAACAGTGAACATCGTGTTTTCTTGATCGACCAACTTGTGAAAAAAAACCCACAAAGGTTGAGACCGCTTATGGCTATGTTTATGGTATTTTTAGGCCTACATGGATTAACATTTCCAAGATGGCCGCCAAATGGTGAAACAGCCTCAGAATTGGATCCGTCACCATCGAAAACATATATTTAGACACAAAAATCATCATTATAGCGTGATAAGAACTGAGGTTATGACAGAAACTTGATTTACTTTATTCATGGCGGCCATCTTGGATTTTGAAGAGGTTACAGGCGTCTGATCAAATGTATCCTAATCGATTTGAAATCAGCATATATTAAAACCCCTGTATGCGAATTTTCATGCTTTCTTCCAAAAAGTAAACATGTTTAATTATATTCGTCCGTTATCCGCCCTACTAAACTCATTTCGAAACTTAGCAACTCGTTCTGAAACTTAGCAAGTGACTCCAATCATGAAATCAACAATATTCTGGTTAGTGGACAATACGATTGAACGTAGTGTATGATAATTTGGTAAATCATTAGAAACTACGGACCTAAGCACACCTGGCTAGATTGTAAACACAAGTCAGTTTGAATGAACTACAGTAAGTGATTGAATTCGACCAGGAATGTACTGTCGACATGTACATTGTTTACACCGGTTTCTGACGATATTCTTGCGTTGCTAAATGTTATCGTTCTATAACTTCAAATACTTCACCCGGGAGTCAAACGGCAATTTGCTACCGAATTTCACACTTCTATCGCAAACATTGAAGAAGTTGGTGATCTTTCCAAATGTTGAAGTATAGCCCAAAATGGGATCTCGCAAATGTGAGCTTATTTGAGGACTTGTTCCTGTTTACATCCATCAAGATTATTCAGTATATGTTCATATCAGTAATTTGGTTATGCCACTGAAATAAATCTATAGAGGAAAACTAAAGTGAAATAACACAGCCAGAATATATGTTATACTAGTTGTGGCTTTCGACTCCGACAGAAGTACATATATGTTCGGAGTCGTAAAAGCCCCAAAATCTGGATTCCATACTTGGTACTTGCTGACTAGGCTAATGTTTCGCAATATTATTCATACAGTTCCCACTTGAGTATTTTTAGATAAGATTAATTTGAAATCTTTTTGATATTTTTATGCGTCTCTATGACGCACTATTACTTTTAGATCTATATAAGGATGTTGAAAATGTACATACAGTACAGCCACTGATACTCATATACATATATGATACATAGTGAATTTCCAGATGTTCGTGAAATGTTTACTGGGCGACAGTGATGTCCGTTGCGTTCAGACATATTACATCTACTCTACAAACACCAGAAATTTACATTGCCAAAACAATGAGTCAGTGATTCAAACCGAACTTACATTAGCTTTAGTAAGACATCGTCCCCCAAAGGAAAGGTGAAATATTGCGATTGAAAAGAAATGGCGACTCACGCTCCACATTTGGCACCGTTTCATCTTTTTTGGCGATGGCTGGTTGCATTTAATGTCGCTGTTTGATATGTATGCTGGACTTACAGCATATGAATTGGGTTGTTTTGGGAATGTTGTTTTAGAACCTGGGAAACAGATGGGTTCTTGGTACTCCAGGTTGATATTTGTGTCATTTGTCTAAGTGCCATTCATATAAAACATATAACAGTGACATAATAACACAGACCTGTTTAGGTAGTGTACATAGTGTACATCATTGATGTGTTAGCATACAATCACTCTGTGTGTAGTATAAAAAAAATGGGTGACAGTTGTCTTCATTCCATCAGCTAGATTTTTCTGGAAATGGACCTTACCCAATCAATATTGGCCACTACCACAGAATATGATCTCTCCGTGAAAGATTATTGTGCTGTCACACATGATATACGGTCAAAAGGCAGCACTTCTTTAGTCGATTCGACTCTCGGGTTATTAACGTGATGTTTTATCATATCAGTCGTACATCATGGATATAATTCATTCCATAAGATTCGACACAAATAGATTCCTCCTAGCTACAACGTAAACAGTGAGCTGTCGGCTTGGTAGGCAGAGACGTGAATGAAACGAGAAGATGAAAACGTGGAAACCCAACTCTCATAGAATTGAAACCTTTATTTTTTTCACTCCAACCTAATTGCTGGTGGAAAACTAATGCTTTCCAGAGTAATTGGGTTTGTGTGCGTGATGTGACATTTTATTGTGTGGTGCGCACAAGAGATTGTGTTTATTTTTTGTGGGGATCATAATACACACAACATGACTGAAAACAGTCAATACTTTTTTTATTGAGTGAATTTGATTGCAAGAAGCGCTATTGTGTTGGAAACGCTCTGACATGAAACACAGTTTCGACTTTGGATGGATTATAACAGCAACCTCTCTGTTTTTTTTTTAACACATACATTATTGATACTTTTCGCAGTTATTAACATCGCAATTATTAACATCAATAGTACATCTGATAAAACTGAAGTTTATATTACCAGAACCCCTCTGCGCTCCGTATGATTTCCAATACCCCAAAGGACTAAATGGGATGGAAGAGTGCCATATGTTTATACCCAATCATTTTAATTATCCGCACTTCGCCTTCCTTCGCACAATCATGTACAATTCTCGCACTTGTGCGAATGATTTGGATTACTGATTCCCTTCCCTGTTGTTTGCAGAGGTGATAGTGTATTGTGTGATAGGAAATACTTGAGAGTATGAAATCATAATAAAATAGTATAAGCTGCAAGTTCTGGGTTAAATAATCACGGATGGAGATCAGGCTGTTAGAATGGAACTCCCTCTGACACATATCTCTGTTTACGCCCATTCTATGATCTTCAGGGAATCACATAGGATATGCGGGATTCGAAAAATTTCCGTTCGACTAATGCATATAAGACAGATCAGCGAACAGAGGTTTAACTCCGGGTACAGTTGCCGGTCACTTGGTGGTTATGAAATGGAAGAGATGCAACATTGTATCACACACTACGGCATCATTAGCAAGGGTCCTAAAATATATCCGGCCACGTGCATAGGAGTGTTCACAATTATTACAGTAGATTGACACAAAATACTTGGAATTGGGTACCTTACATAACATGAATATTACAGGATACATAATATATATGTGTCAGACCAGTGTTATGGACATTCTAGATATTCAGAAGTAAATCATGCAAGGCAAAAAATATTCATTATTCCTCGGAGCTGACCAGTGAGGTGTCTGAGATATGGCAGTGGGATATCACACACTGACTTGTGTACGGTAGCACCGGGTACAGTACGTACTCGTCAATGCAACTCATGTATAGATGCTGCTCGGTGAAAAAGGGTTTTACCGATGATAAACACTACTGCTTAACTTTCTATATATGTAGACATGAATGATTTCCCCTGAACATGGCATGGGGTGGAAATAAGGTATATACGAATAGTCCCGATAAATTTGCTGGCTTAGGTATCCCGTACGAGGCAATATATTCACCTAATTGTCAGTGTTGTCACATTATCAAAGATATACAGTGGTCTTTGTTCGTAATTGTGGTATTATGGACTCTATGTGTGGTATTATAAATCAAAGAGTAACATGTTGTAACTCGATTCATGTTCGGCTCCTAGAACTCTTTTCGTAAATAGCTTTTGCAGGGGTTCGTAGGTGGTGCATTCACCCACGTGATACACCAGTAAGCCACTTGATACAACATTCACCGATGTGATACAACAATCACCCACATGATACAACATTCACCCACATGATACAACATTCACCGACGTGATACAACATTCACCACGTGATACACCAGTAACCCACTTGATACAACATTCACCGACGTGATACAACATTCACTGACGTGATACAACAATCACCCACATGATACAACATTCACCCACATGATACAACATTCACGGACGTGATACAACATTCACCCACGTGATACAACATTCACCCACATGATACAACATTCACCCACATGATACAACATTCACCCATGTGATACAACATTCATCCATGTGATACAACATTCTTTCCACGTGATACAACATTCACCCACATGATACAACATTCACGGACGTGATACAACATTCACCCACGTGATACAACATTCACCCACATGATACAACATTCACCCACATGATACAACATTCACCCATGTGATACAACATTCATCCATGTGATACAACATTCTTTCCACGTGATACAACATTCACCCACGTGATACAACATTCACCCACGTGATACAACATTCATCCACGTAATACACCAGTCACCCACGTGATACAACATTCACCCACGTGATACAACATTCACCTACATGATACAACATTCACCCACGTGATACAACATTCACCCACGTGATACAACATTCACCCACGTGATACAAAATTCATCCACGTGATACAACATTCACCCATGTGCTACAACATTCACCCACGTGATACAACATTCACCCACATGATACAACATTCACCCACGTGATACAACATTCACCCACGTGATACAACATTCATCCACGTGATACACCAGTCACTCACGTGATACAACATTCACCTGGAAATATTCATGATTTCACAAAAAAATGAAAATAGTCAGGGTGTAGAATAAGCAAATGGTTTCTTTCAATTACAGCCTGTAGATTAAATATCTCTCATTCCTCTTCCTTCACGACGGGCTATCCAAAGGGTTTCTCTTTAATCGCCGCACCAACTATTATAATATCACACCATGTCCATGCAATATCAGATGGACGCTGTAAAATATTAGCACACAACTCAGTTTTACCATTCATTATCAAATCAGATCAGACAGGACAACGGGTATTTGTGTCTGCTGTCAATGACCACACGTATTCACGTTGCTAAAACCTGACTTAATCACTCTTATATATGATTACATTATTTGCTTGGAGCTTGACATTTCATGATATATGGAAGCCTCAACTGCGCGCTAAATTGCAGTGCACATGTAATTTACATGAAACTAAGATTTTGCAAGCTACCTCGGTTGGCCGATTTCCCCTGGATCGATGATTGTTAATCTAGATGGTTTAGTACTACCTAAGATTAGATCGGTTATCACCTCCCAATCGTGACCAACCACAATGAACGAATGGATTAATCAGTATTCATATTTATTGCATCTAACATATATGGTCGAATAGGTTTGGTTCAAAATGTTCACGAATACTTCGTGAATAGGTAACGTAGCACACACAGAACTGCCAGAAGGTCATCATGAGTAGCCCCTGCAGGATATCCTACTCAATATGGTGTGCAAAATACTCATAGAAATGTAAAAACTAAATTCTCTGATTTCCCTGAATTATCAATGACTCATTTTGAATTTCCCTGTCTGGACGACGAATTCACGTGGCGTCTAACCACCCATAATAGCCATGTCATTAGCACCTAGATATTATGGCAATGCATATCATATAATCATTTTAGTAGTGAACAAGCTTCAATGAACGAAAAAACACATTGCTGACACGACAAATAGCGACTTAACATAATGTACCAGTATCATGTGTAACAGAACCTGTGTCATGTTGTTGTGGGCCATAGAGTTTCTAATATTTCTTGCAGAATACCAAATAGAAATCATCCATAATACTAGGCCTACCTATCCATCCCTCGAAGTCGGATTTTATCAACCAATACTTATTGAATGTTGTCGTTTCTGAATTGTCTATGGTTTTCCACTAGTATACTATCATAATCATAACTGCTTTAGTGGGAGTATAATGGAAAATTTCCTGATTTTGCCCTGCAAGTGTACTTTTTTCAGCATTTTCCTTGTTTTTACTGACTTGTGAGTCACCTCGTGCGTCCTGGATAGATTACTAAAAATCTTATTCACTTTGATATTCTGAAGGCCTAACTTATTGCTCTCTACTACTGTGTTGCATTGCGCAACTATTCAGTATACTGGTTTGATAATATTATGATGAATTAAAGACCATGAAAATGTATTGTTCCATTGAATACTTCATTCTATCACTTGCTATTTGCGTGATCAGATGTTCATAAGCTCCATGTGGTATTCAACAATATTCACCACACCACTCGTTCTCAAAGGAATACGATTGATGGACATTAATGCTGAAGTTCTTGTCATCACGTGCCTCAACTGTTCCCATGCTGGAGCAATCCAGTAAATAACCGTTATTATTCCCGTGCCACATGGGGCCGTGCAAGTTTTTAATTTGTATAAATGTCACACAGAGTAGAGTGCGTTCTTCTGTAATAACAGAGTTACCGCAATCACATGGTAGACAAATGAGTGCGCTTCAATTAGCTTGCATGTAAATTTCTGTTGGCATCTCGTATTTCTTCAATGATGACATGCCTCTTCTATTGTTGTTTGTATTATTCAACTTTTCATCAATACGAAAATAGAGAAATTGGACTACATTTATTCATTTATTTTTAGGTGTGCTCAAGTTGTTTCTGTTGTTAAATACGATGTTAGTTTTTACTGCATTGCTCTACACTTGACCGCAGGTGCAGAGTGTTCACACTCTATATTATTGCAGCAAAAAGCTTGAAAGACGGAACTCTCGGAGCTCACAGGTGACGGTTAGGCTTGTATTGTGTTAGTGCATGTATCATGAGGATGTAGGAATAAACATGGAACTAATACAAGTACAAAGTAATCCGAGCGAACAAAACCGATTCGGTAATTGTACAATCCCAGTTATACATCCATGGGAATATCAAATTTAATAAACATGAGCTATCAAGAAAAAGTTTTAGATTTGCTACCGTGATTATCTAGGCTAGATGTCACCATTATTGGTACAGTTTGCTAATTCACGTATATTGTTCGATCGATCATACAAGTGAATAATAAATGAAGAGTAGACATTAAACTTCAACGAAGCTGTCAGATATCAAACTTTTATCCATTTATTATTTATATGAACATGTGACAAACGAGTTTTCACGTATATTGTTCGATCGATCATACAAGTGAATAATAAATGAAGAGTAGACATTAAACTTCAACGAAGCTGTCAGATATCAAACTTTTATCCATTTATTATTTATATGAACATGTGACAAACGAGTTTTCACGACAACACACCACATGGCTTGCAGGAAAATGATAATATTATTAGTTCAAAAGATGTGTAAAATACCAAATTATGGGTTTGTGTGATTCAAATGGTGGGCTTCCTGGAATAAGAAAGGGTAAAGTGATTATCTTCTTATCAGGAAATGTGAAGCTCTTTTCTTGGAAAATCAAAGGTATAATCAGCCTAAAAATACAACCATAATATCTTGTTAAACATGATTCGTAACTTTTCTACCTGTACTTTTTGCCAATGTTCGCCCATCTTTACACTTATATTAATAGTTGTTCATACGTTTAGGGCCTTTTTAAAATTCCCATTCGGAATTATTTTGGATCACTCGAACTGAAGCACAGTTCCATGAAAACAAAACGTTTACAGCATTTGTGAATAGTTTGACTATGAAAATGTCATAAACATGGGACCAATACCCGGTACAAAGTATTCCGAGCGAACAAAATAGAGTCACGTTATCCAATCTCAACGTGCAGTTTCAGGCATGGAACTTCATGAACCTCCATTATATGGTCTCAAGGAGGCGAAATCAGCTTTTCCGGATGAGTGAGCGTTTCCTACTTCGCATGTAGCACTCGTCATGATGTCTTTTTATTAAAGCCAAAAGGTCCCGTTGCATAACTAGCATAGATTTAATTGGTCTACTTATCGTCCATATCATGATGGCGTGCATAGAATTTGTTAGGAGCAGCTTGTTACAACATAGCCTTGTCACAACAGTTTAGCTTTGAACTTTGGCGTACAAACTCTTGCAAATAATTTTGGGATATAAGTTGTAAGACAATTGAACCTGAAATTTGAAAAAGAATTAATTTGGAGCTGTTTACATTTCCATACTCAATTTCCCTTTCCTGAGCAGGCTGCGCAGCAACATTCCTATGTTTTCAGCATACGGTGTGTTTGTTTTGTTTTTTTAATTTCAAGTTCTTCAGGATACAAATGTATATGGCATTCAAATAATCACCAAACTTTGGATTATTCAGTAACAATACATCAACAACATATCGGAAAGTGAACTTAAAGCTCGTGCTTGTTTCCTAGACCCTCTTCGTTGCATATGTTGGATGAAATCTGATTCATATGAGCACACAAACAGGTCTGCCAATAATGGTGTATAGTTCGTACCCACTGGAATAGTTTGTGGAAATATCCAGCAATCAAATTTTCTTATTGTCAACAAGAAAAATAGCCCAGTCACAACATCGATTCCAGTATATTTATAAGGAACACCTGGATCTTCTGTATATGCCTCGTTGTATTGACTACGATCGACAATGTCCCTATTTGGAAGAAAAGGAACTATGTATTAGGAGTTTTTGAAACCGATACTTTATTTCGGAATAAGATATTGTGGGCATGTAGATAGTCTAACAAAGATTTGGAATTGCTTAATATCCACATTTTGTTTATACCACTTCTAAAATGAACATTTCCACAGTATTTTTGGAGACCTTGTTCAAATTTGTATCATATAACAGTTAGTTGCTTAGAAAGGGCTTTTGTGGATCATGGTGACAAACATGAAACACATCTTCACGGTACCGAACCTGAAATACATCTACAATTTGTTATGTCATATTCAAGGCGGATTTCAATGGGGCAAATTAGGCATGCGCCCGACCCTCAATTTTGTACAAGTCATCAAAATATATACCACTGACACAATGTAGTATATACTATTATACAAAATATGAAACATAGTTTCTATGCAGGAAGAATATTCAAGACGAAAGAAAACCTTTTTGCACTTAGGAACATTATGGCGTGTCCAATAATTGATGTGTCCCCAGGGTATTTCCCTGGGTCGAGTTGACGTGGG
This sequence comes from Terebella lapidaria, assembly GCA_949152475.1. NCBI lineage: Eukaryota > Metazoa > Annelida > Polychaeta > Terebellida > Terebellidae > Terebella > Terebella lapidaria. The sequence goes on along the minus strand of OX424557.1, from coordinate 43,763,668 downwards.
AAGAACAAATGGAGTCCTTAATAGATGTAGACCCATAATCCAACCAGTCGGCCGTCTTCATGACACATAATATATGTACATGTTATATAGTTTATTGAGGTCCTCCGATCCGTAATATTATTGAAGGTCACTGAAAATGAGTGGAGACAACATAAACTCACATTTGTATACAATAAAACACAATACCGTGTCGGCAAACATGCAACAAAGAGGTAGAAATCATGGCATCATAGAGATGTCGGCAATAGGGCGATGGCTCCTTTACGTAATTTACGTTTTAGTCGCTAGTGGCGCTTGTGTACTAGCCGGCAACAGTTCACAACTGCTCTGAAAAAAAAACAGCTGGGATGATAGATACATGAAGATCCTGGCTAACGATACAAGTACTATTTTCGGATAATGCATATCTGGTGAAAATCCAAAAAAAACGCTTAAACTAATTGATTAAACGAGATCATGTATTGTTGAATCGGCTGTTTTGAAGCTGATATAATATTATTACGGCTGAGTATGGCTACAACTCGAACATAGTGCATCGATATGCTTCAAACAAGCTTGTACAATTGTAAACTAGTGTGGACCTATATAGGTATTATATTTTGTATGCATCTATCACCAAGCTCGATTTCTTTATCTGAGTTTTCGTCAAGACAGTATGCCACGCGAACAATAACAAAACGACAAAAACTATGTATTGTTTCTGACTAAAGCATCATCCAGCATTTTGGCCTGTGTGACCAGTATAGGGCTACATGTATCATGTATCAGAGCCCCCGCTTTAATGTTCGTATCAATCTATTACCACATCACAATATGCCAATGATAAAAATCCCCAACATCAAACATGTTTAATAGAACAAGGCCCAAACGAACGTTCATCTAAAGCCACACTGGCGGATAAGGGACAGACGATGTGCAAATATACCTCACCAGATGTAGGCCTGGATGAATCCCTTTCACAACATCTCTCTGCACTTATACTATAATATGAACTTCATTGATTTACTCTTTTATATTATTATATGCGATGACAGCGCACTTTAATTAACCTCAGGTGCTTTTATGCCTCAGTGCGCTGAAATATTCGATTTGTTTTCAGATATTAATATTGCCGGTATACAGTATTGCACGCATCATGGTGATTTCTTCATCACTGTATAACTATTCTTAATCAAACACTCGCTTTCGATCATTCAGGCTATTCGTTGAGGGATAATTATTATGTTGTTGCCAGTGTGGCGCTCCCTGATCATATTGTGGCCACAAATGACCAAATCTTATCACAAATGGTTAAATCCAATTGATACTAACCTACCTTGCAGCCTTCATTAAAAGCAAAATTGGCATGGCTGCTGTTACCAAATTCCCACTTGACTGCATCAGTCGGACCCCGTCCTACAAAAGCACTGGGTTTTCGTTTCAGTCTGACTGGATGTCAGTGTCAAGCATCTTACGATGCTTAGAAGATGCTTGGAGGGTCTTTTCATTCTCAGTGTAAGGAAAAACATACTCTTATTTACCATCCTAAAACAATGGCGTGTTTTATTTTTACTTTTGACCGCGAAAAAATAATCGTTGACGGAAACACAGACATTTCAATACCTTACAGCACACTGAACAGTGCGATTTTCTTATTGAAAAAAAATGCAAATATATATTCAGATCTAAATTTCAACATACTTTTGCTGCCCGTCACCAAAGAAGAATATTGTTCGGAACTCCCTCGAAAATAAATTGATCTAAAAAAAATGACCCCTGGTTTCTGGCTCCCTCGCTTCGCTCGGTCGTGTGCCTATCTACCCTTCGTCTGTGCCCCCCCCCCCCCCCTAGAAAAAAATCCGCACACGCCCCCGTGAAATGTTCTTCATATTCTCAATTTGATGGCTGCTATAGAGAGTGCAACACAGGATACAACCAGCAAAATTCTCCCGGGGGCGCTTATGCCCCCCCCCCCCCCTCTCCCTCGGCTGCCGTATTTGTGTCGTTCACTGCAGAAGTACCCCCCCCCCCCCCCTTACCCCGACGTTAGTCAAATCGTGGTTCCGCCCATGAATTGTGTACTAGTTCATAAAATTCAAGATTCAAGCACAGGTAGTCAATAGATTTGAACATTTTGAGCGATGTGCATTACCTGATTACTGCAGTCCGTTTCCACAATGCAGCGTAGCACCCCCCCCCCCCCCCCCATTGAGCCCCCAATCAGTTTAAAATGCTATTGGTAATAGGATTTAATTATTATGCTTTTGTTTAATAGTTTGGAATGTGTTTATCCATTTGCCCAAAGAATTTAATCCATGCCGTTATTAAAGTAAAAATGGATACCGACAAACAGACAAATTCATATTCCAAGACCGAATCCATGGACGAATTTTACAAGATCAGTGTGTGTATTCAGTAGTCAAATCCGAGTGATACTGATGTATCAAAGTCAAAGCCATGTAAAAATCACAGACACCCAGCCAGCTGAGTGTGAGATCAGGTGCCCGGAAGAGTGAGCATATCCTGCCCCGCATGCGACACCCGCTGTGATATCCACACTGGCATATCGAGACGGAAATATTTGCACAAAACTATAAATATGGGATGATATCTTCCATCATATGTGTGACAGGCTTGGCGTAACCTTCAACCAGATCATAGTGACGACCATAAAACTTCTTGAATGTCGACCTCAGCCTGGGCATTTGGTATCCTTGTTTGAGCAATTTGGTAGTCAGAACCTGTGCCCGAACTATGAATTCCTGGTATGATGAACATGCTCTAGCATAACGGATTATTCACAGTAATAGCCATCTGACACCGACGTAGGCGACGTTATATGAGCTGCAAATTACAAGTCATCTATAGGCGTTACAGACAGATTTTCTTCCATATATGGGGCATTTTTTATATATGGGGGCCGGGTTATACTAGTAGTTGGGAAGCCGTCGGTCTACCAGTTTTCATGACGTTCTTATTCAGGCCGGCTAGTACAGTCACGCCATCTGGCGAAAAAACGTCATTTGACGTTGCCATCGCCCTATTGCATCGGCATGATCATTCCTCGCAATTTCAACACGTCTGGATATTCAACGCAACACTATGAATAGTACTAAAACGACTGATGTTCTTTTTGATGTGTGCTCAATATCGCTTCATTAGGCCTATAGCACGTGGTCTGATAAATAATTTGCGCCAATGACGACGCGTCGTCCGCCAAACTGGCGATTATGGGACATCGCTTGTCGTCTACCTTTCAACTCTGCTATGTACACTGAACATGCATAAGATAGTTCTGTTGTTAAGGTTTCCATGCGGTGACAATGGTTCAGACGTCATTATTACCATCCATTTAACCAGCAGTATACATGTATAGTTCAACTAAATATTGCAGAAATACTATATGGAATCTAAAATGTTGGTGATATACCTCTTCCCAAATGCAAGATGACTAGCATGATGAAACCTTCGTAATTGTTGATTCGGTTATTGTGGTCTAGTCTACTGTTTGTATATATTCCATGCTAAATGAGGGTGTCACATAAGAACTTGATTCACACAGACCAAAAACCGTTTGCGTTTAAAATCAACATAGAAAGGAGGTTGTATGACAAAGACATTCGTCCCATTGTTTTGTAACTAGTTTGTAGGTTTGTTTGGGTCCTTTCCAGGCTCAGCTTCCTGATTTCATAAACACTGAAGTTTCACGGGCCCTTCTCTCGGATCCTATGAGTTATGAAAGTTAGAATGACCTTCGCAACTAATGTGAATTGAATATCAATAATGAAAACTTCCCTCAAATGCAACTATTGTATGCTTGAATTAAATACAGCATCAATAGTTTGATGTTGGTGATGTCCATTGAGGATATATAGCTGGGGTGAAGACATGCTGTCTCCAGCTGTCCTTCATACTTTTCCTCAAAACTCATGACTTTGGTGGTGTATAAAGTATATATTGGACTAGATTAGCCTATGTGGGCTGATTGCAGTAGACCAGGATTGTCAGATATAAGAGACTGCTAGACATAATGATGGCATAGCATTTGTGTTATCGCTGGCATGACTGTCAGATTTGAAATATAATGAAGTTGGGTTCAATCATGAATTATGTGTCGACATGTTTTCTGCGACATTGAATACTCCCATGTTGCGATGATGTTACTCTTTGACTAAAAATATCGGACAAGGTCTGCCTTTTATCGTGTGTGGCTTCGTATTCAAATGTTCTGTCGGGCTTCGGTTTAATTACAAAAGCTGTATGTCAGACTTTCTATTGGCTTTATTTTGATGGAATGGAGTCCATGTAAAACAGAACCATTCAGTCCAAACGAAAAGATGACTTAGATATCTAAAATAAACCAGTACGTTGTGTTCATATAAGATGGAATAGAAATCTACATCAGAAAGAGTAGATGTCAGCATTGAAACCTGAACTGATCAGAAATCGCCAGTAACGGGAAGGAATCTCTCTGGTCATGCATAGTGCGCCGTTGAAAGCCTCCCAAGCTATACATGAATCTGTAAGGAAATAGCGCATCAGGAAGTTTCATCATCAAAAATCATTATTTATGCTCTGACACCCAGGCAGTAACTGTGAAATATTAACGGCTTAGTGCAGCGAACAAGTGTTAACACGATATCTGTGCCAGGTTCGCGAATGCAACATGCCCATGAATATCCAAAAATCATTCTTTCTTCACCTTTCATACTGGTGACGTGCCAGGTTCGCGAATGCAACATGCCCATGAATAACCAAAAATCATTCTTTCTTCACCTTTCATACTGGTGTCGACGTTTGAGTGCTTATAAATCCTAATAAGCTAATAAACTTCATCTTCAGAGAATCTTTGCGTATTAGTTTATCAGATACGTATTCGTAGTCTGCATTGTATGGAAGACTGATGCCATGAAACCTTTTAGAAAAGCCCGGAAGATCACAATAGTGAATATCTACTACTCAATATCTACTTACTTAATATTTGAACTTCCTGGTGGTTGTTGGGATGGTCGTTTGTCTGGTTTGGTTGATAATTTAAATTCTACACATTATTCTGGGGTTAAGAAAAAAACATCTAACTTCCTACTTACAACTCAAACTCGACACTCTTGTAGTTTTCATCATGGAAATACAATAGATTTATTACAACATATAAACAGTGATCAAACAAAAGGAGGAAAAATACATGCGACGATGCCATACATGTGTCCGGCCATGAATGTCTAGATTCATCAGTCAAGCTGAGCGCACCGACACAATGCCGCACTCGGCTTACTGAGAGAGTATAAAGCTATACAGAATTTGCGTATCGTCAAATCATCAGGGCCCATGTATATATCCGAAATGAAGACTGCAATCACTTGAAAGGAAACCCATTCTCTCTGACAAAACATCATATCACGAGTCGTCCTCCTTCCGAATACTCTAAAGCATACTTATGTATTAAGTGTATGAATAGCAGGGTGGCTCATAAATATGTTTCTTGTATTCCTCATTCTGGCGAATATGAGCCACCATAAAATAACCTTTAGATCATCAACATTTTGTCTGTCTATATCTGAATGTTTATAAGTTATGCATTACATCAGAAACCCATATCTCTTATGGGTTTCTAATTACATGTAATTGCCTGGTCTGCTTGGGACGGTCACTAGAATCATCTCGCATCAACACAAACACAGGCCAGCCATCACCGATTTAGAGAACACAAAGATTTTGGGATTATATTGTGGTGTGTTTGGTCATTGTCAGAATTTCTGGACGATTTAAGAGATGATGTTGATCTGGAAGCAACCTGTAGGTCCGGAAGCATTGTCATCGATGTGAACTGTGAATCGTATGCTTATTTCATTGAAAGTTCACCATTCTGCGTCAACACATATTAATTGTCTCACTAATGTTCCAAATCGCATATAGAGAGTCGGTTATTAAAAAAAAATTATGGTGAATTAGTTGGATAAATCAAACACTTGACAATACGAGCAGCCGGTTTTGTTTTGTGTGCCACTCAGCGTTACTTCTAACCTGATCTAGTTTCAGTCAAACATATGCGAATTGCACGAATCGGGTTGCATCAAGTGATACCACCAGAAACTCTGAATGAAATAAACGACATATATTGCACAAAACAAGTGCACATATATAACCAGTTTGTATATTTAAATTTTTCTTCGTTCATGCTTAAATGTATGGCAAAATATATATATATATTTCTTCCAGTGTCACTTTAAAATGGATAATAATAACAGGTATGATATGAGTTATGTAGCTAATAAGATATGTATGCAAGTTTTACTTTTTCGAAAATAGTGTGTTATGACATGTATCAGTCATTAGACATGTATGAATTATGTATACATGTATTAACTAATAAGTTATGTACGCAAGTTATTTGTTTTTCCAAAATATTGTGTTATGATATGTATCGGTCACTAGTCTGTGTACAGAAGCTGATAAACATGTTGCATGATCGATATATTGACCAAAATAAATGGTACAAACAAGTCCTGGTGAGCTGGTTGCATAATGTCCATCGCAGATGTGGGGAGGTAGTGATTATAATACTGTAAACTACATAACAATACCGTTGTAACTATAAGTGCGCGATGCACCTCAGCTATCCAGTTAATTGATATAAAGTCACCCAAGAGGATATGGAAATAGGCAGACTTTTCTTAAGAAATTCACTTGGGAAGTCCATGACAAATAACATAAGTGAGATTTATTGCCAACTGGTCCAGAGTGTATTCAAAGCATGAAGTCAGTCCCTGTGAATGCAGCTCGACATTAAATCACACATTATAAGTTGTAGTAGAATGTGCGGATGTATTGAGTGGATTGATCCGAGAGCCATTAACAAATAAAACAGGTTATTCACAAAGTCAATTGCATATGTATGCAATGTTTAAGCGCCAATTTAGACAAGCATTTGCCCCTATTTGTAACTCTCATAGCATATTTCACCAGACTGTAATCCATGGCCATGGCATTTCGTATTCCCAGCGTCGTTAGGAAATGAAGACAAATATATGTTGACGTCTGAGAAGTTCAAAAAACGGCTAGAAACACACCTGAATATACGTATATGCCTTATTTGTCTATCATAATCAAATCCTGGATGCATGGAGTTCAGAACGTGGGGGGAGGAGTGGGGGTGGTTATTCATTCATACTTTCTCTTGTCTCCTTCATTTGTTTGAATCGAAACACTAGCTAGCACTGTGTAATATGTATTTCCAGACCTCTACAATGGATACAATATTGTTACTCTATGAATGTAAGTATCAATCTATTTAATACCACCAATACATCCAGGTTTTGATGATAACAAACGTAAAATACAACATTCTGCAATAGAAACAAAGCCCGACCAAATAGTTTATCCAAAGACACACTGGTATATTCGACTTGAATTCCAAAGTCCAGTGCTCTCTCGTACAATACTGAGAAGCCAACCAATTTTCTAACGCGAAAATCAATGTGGTATCTGCGCCAATAGCAAATTCATTGAAGTTATTCTGTAAAGACCTACCTTGTATTTCACGCCCTCTTCTGGGAAAAATTGTTCATGCATAGTGAAGTTAGTATCGTTGACAAATTTCAGTCGCCTTACTCGTCAGCACCGACCATGTCCTATGAATATTGATTAGTTTTAGTCATGCTAGACTAAACTGTGAATATTGCAATATCTTTATATGGCAAGGTTGGTCTATATACAGAAAAGACACAAACACTTTGTACCTTCCGAAAATGTACCGCATTTAGGTACTGTTGATTGGAGAATGTCATATTTTTAAGCTGCTAGGAAACTTACTCTCGAACTATCACCACTGCCGTTTCGGTCACCATAAGGGAATCTCACAAAGCTCTTAAAAGTACTACTACATGATTAAGTTCGTTCATGGTTGTCCATTGACCAGTTCGCAGCCGTCAGATTAGGTAAGAGTACCGTAGCTACTCCGTACTAATGCAGAAAGGACAGTAGTTCACGACTCACGAACTCACAGATCAAGGCACAATATGCAAAAATAACACGACATTCATATCAGATTCCCTGTGACGAAGATTGTAAAAAAAAAAGTTGTCTCTACGATCAAAAGTTTGCTACTGATTTTGCATCACCAGTTTATACAAGAATCAATTCCACATACTTTAAAATAACATGGAAATGTGACAACCTGTCATTGCCGATGTTATTCTTTAAACATAATGGGCATCTCGGTACAGATGAATCAAAACACATATTTGCTGGGAGTCAATGGAGACACACTGTCCGTATGGAAATAATGGCTATCAGAAAAGAGAGCAGTTGTATTTCTACATGTCGTGTAGTGTAAAATATAACTCTTCATAACAAAGTTTATATGACAATTATAGTTTTGTATGTGCCACTTATATCTTTTTATTCGTGTTCCTTATATTATACTGAGATTGTCAGCTGGAACTGTAAATGTACACTAGAGAGTGTGAAAACAGAATCCAACATAAAACATGTAATTTACACATTTTATGTGAATTTTGTTTATGTCTTATGAAAAACATGTTAGTGTAGTGTTAATAAAAATTGGATATGTATAAGCTCACAAGCTGGACACACGCTATTATGCGTGTTGAGCTACAAAACATGCATAATCAAATCATGAGAATGTAGTTTCTACAAATGAAAAACACCACACGAGTGAATGAGGTCGACTCGGCTTTGTGCACATTTTGCACAAAGTTGCTCAAAGTCATGACAGATACCCACTACTAACAAAATCTTGAGGATAATACATAGCACATTTATAGTATTATTCACAGATTTATATTGTGTGGACATGAAAATCTGGTTCACTCCCGTACATTTTCAAAGAAATGGCCCATGTTTTATTAGGTTTATTCAATGTTCATTTCTCCTGTAATAATTCTTCCAGTGGAAGTTTGATTGCCCACTTACGTAGTCACATTGTCAAAGGGACGCACATATCTCCACACTTGATCACTTCCAACCAAGTTTAAGTGTGAAATAATACACTGTTACTGAGGCGATATACACGATATCATGCCGAGCGTCAGCGAGGCGTGATGATCGTGTATATCGCCGAGGGGTGACAGTGTATTATTTGCCATACATACCGAGTAAAACCTATTGTTTTTATTACGAAAAACGACCAGAACCTCCCCAAATAATGTGGAATGGTCCTCATATCGCCCCTAGAGCGGGATATGAACAATGGACTCGCCCGTCGCGCTTCACTTCAGCAAGACCTGTACATGTGAGGCATACATCTGCTTCACACGTGAGAGCAATACATAGCCTAAACTGGGTGAGGTCAGTGTTACTTGGTATCGACACCATTTTTATGTTGTTTATCCTGGCTATGAAAGGGCGAGAACTTCGTCTATTGGCACAACTCTTGTTAATGTCAATCAAGGCTATAAACGAAAAATTTGTCGTGCGCCTTCTACATGCAAATGATAGATTGAACACATCTAGACTGATCATTGATTGGTCAATCCAGTCATACATCCGTATCATTGAAAATTATACTTTCATCCCCAACCCTCCTGTTTGGTGGTTGCTTTGACACCTGTCGGCAAATGGATACGGGTTCAGTATGAACACCACAAACATATTGCAACATGGTATCTATATAATTCTGCCTCGACCCACAGTGTGTGCCGTCAACCGAATTAACTTTCGGCAATGATGACAATGACTCAAGCAAACAAACACGTGTTGTTTTTGGCATACACAGATTGTACACTTGTAGTTGTTATTAGCTGGTTCCACGCATGAAGGCGCAATATCGCCTCATGGGCTCTTTCATATAACACACTCTCTCTAGGTATGTATGATATGTCACAAGACTGGTATCGACTGTTCAGTGTTTTGTCACAATGGAAGTCGTTGGCTGTTCCTTTTTCTTCACATTTGACACATTATTTACCACTGATAATTGGTTTTGTGTTTCGTTCATCATGAGCGTTGTTTTTATTTCACACGCGTTTACATGATTCGTGGTTGTATGTGGTGAATATATAATTATAACATATGTATTCATTACCACATTATCGGGGTCATATACCGATACAATTGTTCAGGTGATGTGACTTTGTACTGTTTTATCTTATGAAGTGTCAACATTTTCGCGAAACCATTTGATGTGGTATCGATTATAGATACATTTACCGAGCATCCACCAATGAATCTGGGAAACAACTTTAAACTCTGAATAAACCTGATTTCAACAACTTTTTACCAAAATGTTTAAATTGCGTCCTAAATTTTTGATACAAAGATTGTTGAACCAAAATGTTCCAATTTCGTCCTGAATTTCTGATAAAATTATTGTCCCATGTGTTGATAAGAAAATATCAGACATAGATACACATTAATTGAACAGTCATTTTCAGCTTATATATAATTGGCTGAATAGCCTATATTTGCAATAAGAAATGTACAGTGAAATATAAGACTTTACCTGTAGTGCATGTACATGTGTCTGGCTTTGGTTATGTAGATAGTTTCCGTTCCGTGTCCAGTTCCGTTAGTGCTAAATGAAGTCGACGTTTTCGGTGGTCATAATGATCTCAATAACCGGGATTTTCCCCTCATTGTCCCCCAAAATGGCATGTAAATAGGCAGTTACTTCCGCCGGTTTGCTGGACTTTTGTTGAGCGCATATCTATAATTGTTCGGTTATTTTGGTTCATACATAAATAATCACATACGTCGCAAAAAATGTCCTACAAAAATCAGTGCATTATGATCATGGATGAAAGTAATGAGGCTCGATTATGCAAAGAATATTGATATTCAACATACTTTGCATGGCTACGAAATATGCTCATTACAACATCACATAATTTTTTTTGCGATATTTTGAATCAATTATCGGTCGTCAGGTCGTAAAAACTTAGTGTCAATCCTTGGTAAGTAATTAAACTTGTCTTGGTCTCAGGTCATCAAGGTGAGGTTAAGACACCAGAGGAGCACTCACGGCAATACGTAAACAACGGATTCCCCACCACGTGAGTTTGATCTCGGCACAGAGGGAGAGAACGAGAAAAACCCGTCCAGGTATTGAACCATGGTCAAGGCCTGTGTTATGACTGTAAATATGCATGAATATAATGATAATGACTTGCGTTGGTGACAAGGTGAAGTATACCGTTCATGTTCATCGTGATATTGTTTAAAAAACGAGATAACAGAGATTTATATTTCTATATACAATCATGGAATAAAACAGTTTCGTACCAATCATAATTCCTCGTATATTTATGTTATCCAACGATATGTATTTAACGATGAACACATAAAACCTATCCTACGCCTAGTTTAGTTTACCATCAGTAAATATCAACTATTTAAGTAGGTCATTTGGCTTGAAAAATCGATATATACCAGCTGGCGCAAACGAATACGAACGAGTTCAGGGTCGTCCATAGTTCATATTTTCTTCCAAGGCAATGTCTGTATCTGAGCACTGGTTCACCAATTCACCGATCGAGCAATCCAATAAAGGTTAGCATTTAACTGTCTCAAATCCCCATACCCTCAGGGAACTTATGTCGTTCTAGACATGTACTCTTGATCAGCCAGCTTTAAGTATGGCATCGACATACCTTTAATATCTTCTGATACATTTCACATACCATATAATTGCTAAATACATCTACATAAATTTGTGGTATACGCCACACAGTTTATTTCTGAATATGTCAAAGACAGACGTGGAATCAATACCCAGTATTAAGTATTCCGAGCAAACAAAACAGGGTCCGTTATCCAATCTCATAGTCCGGGGACAGAAAGTCATATCAGGCATACGAAGTGAGAGAAAACAAAAAAGACAGGGAAACTCATGAACCCCCCAAAAATGGCCATTAGGAGGTGAAATCAGGTGTTCCGGAAAGAGTGAGCATTTCCTGCCCCACCAGTGGCACCCGTCATAAATTCCGTTCAAAATCACACGTTCATACCCTGTATGTACACGCACGCACACACGCATATATACATAACGCTGGAAATGATGGCGGTAGACAGGGTATTATTTTTACTTGAAAGGGTTGGCAAATAAATTTTGGTGTTTGAACCAAATGCCAATTCCGAATGATATGGTGGAATATGCATTATAGAGCTACACTCAATAACGGGGTAATTGCGAAAGATTCACTCACATCTCAGGTTATTATCTGATCGTGAAATCACGAAGGATGTTTTTTTTTTAGTATTAAATTTATATAGAAAGACTACGAAACTCTACACTATACACAGCGGAACTGTCCACACCAAGGTCAAGATCACATGACTCGTTTTTGACTGTTCAGTGTTGTGATCTCCCCAACGGAAGTCATTGTTTGGTTCATTTTCACACAATACAAGTTTGCATTTTCACACAAATAACACCAGTTTGGTTTCGAGTGAATGTTTTTGGTTGAGCATTGTTTCTATCTCAAAACACGTTTGCATTGTTGTAGTTTACATACATGATAAATACAGAAATCATTTTATTTATTCATCAATTTCCGGACACTCATAAATTTGGTCCGTACATGTTCTAGATGCTATTATCCCCAAGCGCCAAGTCCTATTCTTCACATCTGGATGAGTCGAGGAAACACACTTTCACTGGAAACAGGAGTTAGTGAATATCGTGGGTTTTCCTCCCGTTAATTAAAATTTTCACCGTGGAATCATCAATACCCATATTATCAAATCAGAGCGACGTATATATATATATGACAAGATAGTCTTGCTTTCACCCAGCCTTGTTAATCAGAGTTGGCCATAAATTCTTTGAGGCAGCTAGTCCTCCTGGTGAGCTTGACTTTTGACCACCAATTACAGTCTATTGCTCGGGTCATTCAAGTTGTGCTTTCATCAAATGTATGAGGGTACTGGATATATTGCATACAAATAATGTTGACATGTTGACCGAAACTTCCACATTGTGGATGTGTCGAAACGAATTCCTGAAAATGTTTTTCAAAATTCCCTTTGTTCACCACGCTACTCGCTATATCCGTATTCATTTAGCGTTTAGTTTGGAAGCACAAAAAAGCATCTGCATATCATCATTAAAAGGGTTGTCAAGATGGCCTTTTACTCTACCAACAGGATTTATTAGTATGTAACTATGTTTTTCAAATGTTCATAGCATACCAGCTGGCACAAAAAAGACTACGGATGAGTAAAAGTTCGGCCATCTTTCATATCTATTCCAGATTAATGTCTTTAACTGACCGGTTTAACAGTTCACTGATCGAGCGATCCAAGAGGGGTTAGCGGTTAACTGCTAAAATTGGAGTAATCCCCATATCCATGGGGAGGCTCACGTCGTTCAAGGGTATTGGCGCACAGCCTCATTCCATAGAACTCTAAATAACGACAGCAGTAAATCTATTCCCCGAAACTGAACATTTGTGTGAAGTCTGTAGAATATTGGCTACTGGCGTAGACATGTACTCGTGGACAGCCAGCTGTAGGTGCGATATCTTGTTATCCATTAATTCCGCACATTACGCAGTGAAACTATACATATTTGCGGTATACGTCTAACTATTACTACCGATACAGCACAGGTTCGATAATGACAAAAACAAACCTTCGATACAAGCTTTCTTGGACACATACCAGTACTACCAGATTACCGTCAACGCCATATTGGCGTCATCAGGGGCAGCGTGGTAATGCTATGTTAGAAGTGATAGATGCATGCATCAGTAATAATAGTATTAACGTAATATATCAGTCTTGTTGTGATTGATTCATGAAAGTCATAATGATTTCCATATTATTATACACTTTCTGTTTTTTCAAAACCTAATTTAGTTTCGTTGTTATGTATTTCATCTCGGGACATATCAGTCAACACCCGACTGTCAAAGGGCAGTCTCAGACGACTCGGCTGCTAAGAACGTATGTATCATAGTTGATTAAGCTTGAAGAAAAGCTTTGTCCGTTTTCGAATATCATCTTGCGAATGTCTGGTGGTGATAAATATAGTTTGAGACTACATTTGACACATTGGTCATACTTCAAAAATACTGGGTATAATATCGTTCGGTCATATATCATAACATTTAGCACAAATCGAACCTTATTTCTTAAGGCCATATATCATAAATTGTGACATTACATGGTGATATGAACACTACCATTTCCTCATTATTGTATAACGACATTCGTCAATAGGTTCACGTCATTGGGAAAGTATAGTTAAGGTTAGCTCTTAATGACAACATTGAAGCACTTTGTCTTTACAGAACTAATTTATTTGGTGCGGTATAACATTAGGCTAAAACTACACAATCAGTTAGTTTTATCACGTGTAGTTGGATAGTATGTAAAACACCATGCAAAATAAGCACGTTTCCTGTACATCATAGTCAGGTTATATTTTTTGTGCGCACCAAATCATGAAAAACAACAGTAACTCTGTAGATCACATCAATGCCACATGTCAAGCCAGCGCCACGTTGAAGACTATTTGAACATTGGTCGACGATATATAAGAATAACCATATCCCCTTAAACCAAAAGTTTTAAAAATTTTCTGTGAGAAATGACCTTGACCTTGATCTTAGGTGGTGACCTTGGCCTCGGATCACAGAAATTTCACCAGAAATGAATTCCTGGGGTCAGACTAGTATCTGGCAGTTATTATGCTAATTAGCCAATAAAAAAATTTGCCCAAAGTTGGCGCAGTGCCAACAAAGCTCAAAATCTCCTGGGGAGACATATGAATGCATATCAATCAAAAACCTTGCTGTTTCAACAATTTCTAGGTTCACTATGGAAGGGATACAACCCGCAACTCGACTATTTAGTTTCCTGAATAAACCACTGATGGCGAAAAATGATTTGCTCCAAATGAAATGTTTTAATCGGTTTGTAAAATAAGGATGTTCATCGAATGAAGACTACATAAATCAGAGCACTATATGATATTAAATTTGCCGTTCTGTGACTTTTAACAAGTTCATATTCTGTCTATATTGTCACGAGTAGCAGGATCATATATTATGCAGAGATCATGCGAATGTTCAAGATTATTTCTCACGTTTTATTACAGATACTTTTGGTTTAATTTTATAGTGTCATGTAGGGCCAGGTACTCCGGCACGTACAAGTAGAAATCTATGATGAATATATGTGTAGGAGTTATTGGATATTTATTCTACATAGTGAAGGCTCCGTATATAAAGTATCAAATGTAATTAGTGCAATAGTACGGTGGCTTCTATCTGCCAAACGTTTGAGTTTTTTCTCCCGAGCAAAGATTCAAAGAAGAAATTAAAAATAGAGTCAATTTCAACGCCACTAAAATACACTGATGCGTCTAAAACTATTTTAGATGAGTCTAAAACATTTTCGATGCGTTTAAAATATTTTTGATGCGTCTAAAATATTTTCGATGCGTCTAGAACTATTTTAGATGCATCTAACACATTATCGATGCATCTAAAATATTTTCGATGCGTCTGAAACTATTCTCGATGCGTCTAAAACATTTTTGATGCGTCTAAAATATTTTTGATGCATCTAAAACTATTTTTAGATGCATCTAAAACATTTTTGATGCATCTAACATATTTTCGATGCATCTGAAACTATTCTCGATGCGTCTAAAACATTTTCGATGCGTCTAAAATAATTTTTGATGCGTCTAAAACTATTTTCCATGCGTCTAAAACATTTGCGATGCGTCTAAAACCATTTCCGATCCGTCTGAAACATTTCTGACGTATGCAAATAAAAAATACTTCATGTTTAAGATGCACCTAATAATTTCCGATGCGTAAACATCAGAGCTGTTTCATATGCATCTTAAATTATTTTCTATGCATCAAAAATGTTTAAGCGCATCAAAATGTTTTGATGCGTCGAGAATGTTTATGACGTGTTTAAAATGTTTTCGAAGCATCGGAAATGTTTTAGACGCGTCTGAAATTTTTTCGACGCATCAGGACGCGTCTGAAATGTTTATGACGCATCACAATTGTTTTCGACACGTCGATAATTATTTCCGACATGATAATTATTTCGGAATTGTTTACGACACATCGATAATTATTTCCGACGTGTTAATATTTGTAATTTTAATTCCAGGTATAGCAAAAATCTAAACAACTAATTGTGGCAGATAGAAGCCACGGTACAATAGTATAATTTCATGTCAGGAAAATAATTATTTTGTTAATTCGCTCCACATCAGTTGTCATCATTTCTCCAAAGAATAATACTTCTGACCCTATCAGCAGTGCAGAAATAGTTACAGTCTATGGAACTACAACAGTCTCAAGGTCACTGAATCACTGGCAAACATTGGTGTGTTTACCATCAGTACATCCCTCATCCCCAGGGGTTTATCGTTATTGAAGGCTAATGACCATGCATGAACTCCAAAATAGACAGACACATTACGGATATTGCTGGCCATACCAAGGGCATCAGTAATTGGAATCCTGACCACTGTTGGCCACTGCACAGAGTGATTGTATTACTAGTATACACACTCAGTGTGTCGAAACCTGTATCCAGCTAGGTTCTTCAATCGTTAGTCTTATCCAGTACTATGCAAACGATATTCCAAAAGCTCAAGCACATGGGATGAAAACCAATTTCAGATTTTCATCCAGATCCAACGCCTTTAACAAATACTTTCTCGAACCAGGTTCACGTCGTGCAGCATACCAGGTAAAAAAGACCATATCACGCAAATTGTGCCAAACCTGTCAGTTTACAATACATAGTTACTGTTTAAATTTTGAAACATCGGAAACACCCCACTATATGGTACTTACATCATAACTAAACCATCTATTACACGATTTAAATTGAGACTAATATTACATCCAGATTTCTTTCATTGGAAATTAGGTTCAAATTTATACGAACTTTGAACAAACAAACATATCTGTAGCAAACTGTGTCACATAACATTCGGGAGTGGGCTCACCAGTGTTCGTGGACGTGTAATCCAAGAGTAGTCTGGTAGTGTAAATCAGTAAGTACATCCATTCGTAACTTGCTTTCGGTAACTCACGTACCACTGGTAATGAAATAGACAGCAATACCTGGTAATCTATTACCTCTTCTGCTAAAACAACTGACTTGCATGAAGACAACATGCCATAACACAACACAAAACCACATTAGACATACACAACTGGTATAACCAGTCTAGAAACATGTGAAAAGAGTACTGTAATCATGTGGAAATTGTTTTCACAAATCTGAAGAGGCGATTCAAGTGGTGATCTTGAATGCTACTTTTTATGACCCTGAAATGTCAATATGACCATTGTCTCATTGCAGTGGTACGAACCCAGAATGATGCACTAAATTGCTTATCAATATAATGTGTTTTAATAACTACCTTTGAATATTAACAGGCTAGTTTTGGTGTTGGTGTTCCTGTGTATGACCATACATGTTGAGTCAGCGTATAGTAGGTCTTGCACATTAAACCACAGTGTAATTTATGGCACTGACTTGCAGTCTGGATTCCTCATGTGTCAGCAGAAATAATGTATAGACCAATGTACGGTAGCGTTTGGAAGTCGACAGACGATCATATGGATGCAACGTCAAATTGATGGCTTGATTGTCTGAAAATGGAGCCTGGAAGTTATGTCCAACATTTCACGTCAACATATATGCAATATAGACCTTGATTTCGAATATTTGTTCACCAACAAATCTCTATAAAATCTTTGTATGATACTGGCCAATTGAGTTTGAAGATTACCGAACAGAAGGAGTGATATGTAGGCATACTGCAACTTGCAAATATGGCGTTCATTGCCATATTAGTATTTTAAATATTAGTATTTTAAATATTCATATTTGAATGATGCATCTTTCGGACTCAAAAAAATTGTCCTCTATATCTACACATAGATATCATGCGCATTAGTACTCTGTATCTAGATATACCCCATTTGGTAAGTATCAATCTATTACCGACAATACAACTAAATTTAGATGATACCAATAGTAAACGTAAAATACGAAATTTTGCAATAGAAACAAAGCCCGACCAATTAGCTTATCAAAAGACACACTGGCATCATCAGGGGCAGACAGTGTGTGAACTGTAGTTGCTTTTACTGTTCACCTGATGGAATTAGCATAAAACTGCCCAACAACCTATGAAACTAAATTAGAAATCCGAAACAAACCCCATGGAATAGATACATGACAAGTACATAGGTACCGTTTCATTTGCCTGCAAACTATTTCTGTCGTGATGAGATATCTCATATTTTCCCTGTTTTAACTGCTCTTAGCGGGTATCCTGTTCAGTTATATTAATTAAATCAAACTGAGAAATTGTCCAATCAAATAAACAGGGTTTCGATATCTGTTTTCTCTTTCTTTTTCCGGTCATGAAACTTTTGACCACGCTGGTCAATCATGACGCATCCGAACATGATTGACCGGGTTCATATAATTTAAGATTTCCACCTCATTCTTTTGAACTACTCTTGTTAGTAATGATGATGAAGCAGGAAGGTGACCCGCAACACGAGAGATTTTATCTCTCTCGCGATGTGTCCCGAGATAACCAGTCAACAGATTACACAGTATCGGCATTCCTGACTATTTGGTTGACGCCAGAAGTTTCTCACAGTTTACAAGTTGAGATGTTGCTGATCATTCAGTGAGAAAATGCTAGTTGAGGAAAACGCATCAAAATTGAATTGGTAAACATTTTCATTGTACTAGACTTGAACGAGTAATGATTCCAAATATTCTGTTTTGTTACTATTAATACAATGTTAGGCATTTATTCAAACATGCCGAACATCACAATGCATTGTTACGGAACAACTATGATCTGACGACCGCCAATAGAACACTCTTTGTGACTGCGACATGATTTAGAATACAACGGTAATAAACTGGATAAACATTCCACTTATGATCCGCAAAACAGGTGTGTTTTAAATTTTTTAGAAAATTACTTGGCGAACCATTCAGATGAAAACGAGTAAGATTTATTCCTCAGAAGGGTACGTTCTCAATCATCACATACTCTACTGTAAATTTCTAGGCGTTTCCTCGTATGTAGATAAATGCGTGTGTTGTGTAGCCTAGTTTACTGATATTATTAATGATATATCAGAGCAAGTCTGCTACGGGTGCTCGCCAATCATTTTCACAAGCATCAAAATATTTTTTTTAAATCATGCACAATGTGATTTATAAACATCTGCCTGTCACGTCTGCCACTAGATGTTGCATCACTCTGGAACCCCAGTTATCGCATATTTGACAAGATGATTAAACCGTGACAGTGTTTGTGTGAATTCTCCATGTCAGCAGTAAAAAAGAGGAATTTCTGATGACGTCGGAAAACCTAGACACGCCGAGACAGATGGGGCTCCATTAAATGTGTTTGTTATATAATATTTCAAGCTAGAGAAAAGGGGAATGATGAATCTACAGGTACAGATCTACGACAGCTGTCAAATGACGATTAAAATTTTACTTCCTTGTGTAGTAATTTTAGCGACAGTGACGCCCGCCCTCCCGCGCACTACACATTCCTATCACAACATATACATTCTACATGACTTACATACAGGACAGGTACAGACTATACGATCACAAGCATAAATAACCCCAGAACCATATCGACAAACACAGGTCAGTTCACGCGCACCTTCGGCCCAGTATACAGTACATGCGACCCAGTTAGTTTCGGCCTTGACCTTTACAAGCACCTACTTCTAAACATAGAACATGACACACTCACCGCTCACATCACGTGCACAGATACAAGCATAACAAGTCTTGACATGCGCCGGGGAAACCCACTTTCCCGGTGACATCAGCTCATACCACCACACATCTATCCAATCACAACACCGCATGCATTTGGCGGGAACGTCTACAACACATGTTGCCGGCCCCGCAGTTTTTCTAAGAATTGAGTAAATGGCCGCAGTGAGCACAGACGTATCGAAATATTGTTAGAAGTTTGGCCGTGCTCGTATTGGACTATATCAGTTAACCGTGGACTAAATATATGTGAATTGTAACAGAAGAAGGACTATAGTTTTCGGATATCTTGTCGACAGGGAAATCACCGGACGTAGGTGTGTTTGCGGCCTTAGATGTGACTGTCTGAATCATTGGACATTGTCGCCCGAATAAATTATTGAACTGTAGCTGCCGGCCTTGTGATTTACACAACGATCACAGACATTCGGCCTAATATCGGCCATCGAACGATATTCTTCACATTGGTGCCGTGACCAGGATCTGAGCTAGTCTCGGATTACTAACCCAGAATTACCGGCAGTGATGGCATCGGCTCGAGGTAAGCCGCCCGACCAGACAGATGAAGAGGTCACGTTCAACCCGAACCCGACCTTCCGACCTTCCGGCCCTCGCTCAGTTGCCATGAGCGACACAGTACCGTTGTCACAGGAGCAACAACCGACCGGCCTTTTCGACTCCCTTGGCGACCATTCGACCCTGAGATCGGCTTCGCCGCCTGTCGACCTGATTGAGGAGTACCTCGGTGAAGACCCGCTAGCGCCCCTGCACACGGTTAGTGACATTATAAGTGCGCATGCAAGGGCGTATTCGGCCACGCCGGCTAGAGCAGCCTGGAAAAGTGACTTTATCAGCAGAGACTATACACGCTCACGTCAAAGAGCGAATGTGTATGATGGTGTCGACCCAGAATCCCCTACGGTGAATGTTCGGCCTGTAACCATAGAAACGTCCATGGTTACGCACTCGCCAAGTGACTCTCGGATACGGCAGTGGGTTTGTGACACTGACAATGTTACAGAACTGGTACCGCCGAGCGCATATTCGGCATCCCGACCTCCGGTACAATCGATATCGGCAAGACGGTACGACCCCGCGCCAGAGATGTACTCGCGCATACCGACCGAGCCAACGGTCGTAGAGTACGTTCGACCCAGCCAGGCGAGATCGACCCCGAGGAGCGTTCCGGCGTCAGCTGCTGCCCCGACCGCGACATCTCCGCAACTGCGACAACCCAGCGACGCGGCAACGGAATCCCGCGACCACACGCGACCAGCGCGACCGCGACGATCGCCGTCGACATCAAGTCGCCGACCTCACGACTCCGACATGCCGGCCTCCGACTCGCGCCCCCTCGCGCCGACCGCTTCCCGACCATCGCCGACCGACGGAGAACAGCCGCGCTTCGCCCCGCCGCAAGACCCAGTTGTGTCTGCTCCGGCAGAAAGTGTTGTGCCCATGATCAGACCTCCGATCTCTCAGCCAATTGGCTACACCACTGGATACGGTGTACCGCCAGTCGGATATTATCACCCCCATGTCGGCTACGTGAATCCACCAACTGGATATGGTGGTATTCCGACAGATATCGGCTATCATGGTGCGCAAAGTGGAGTAGCGTACCATGGTGTGGCCCCGAACGGATCGGTATACCGATGTCCACCACCGGCCATCTTTCCAACCTCCACCGGAGTGCCGTGGGTGACGCCACCGTATGGTCAACCGGACCCAGCCACGCAAGCACCGTATGACTCTGGCTACGCTCCGGCACCACCCGCCGCTTCGCTCGCCGTCTCCGCGACGACCCCGCCGGTTGTCCCAGCGAGTGCGACTCCGCCAGTTCCGACCACTACGACTCCAACTGTTCCGGCCATCGCGACTTCAGCGGATCCGGCTACGACCACGCCGACTGTGGTGAGTGTTGATACGCCCACGCCTCAGAGACTCACGTCTGAGCCCCAAACGTTGGCTATGGCTAAAACGGCTCAATGGCGTGCGACCTTCAAGGAGGGCAATCTCACCCAATACATCCGGAGTTTCGAACAATTTACTGCGGCCTTCACATATTCCGACCTGAATAAAACAACGACCTTCCGGAGTACACTGCGCGGCCGGGCCGAAGCATTAGCTCTG
The DNA here is from genome assembly GCA_949152475.1 of Terebella lapidaria. NCBI lineage: Eukaryota > Metazoa > Annelida > Polychaeta > Terebellida > Terebellidae > Terebella > Terebella lapidaria. Next base: position 43,741,777 of record OX424557.1, on the reverse strand, counting down.
AACATTCCGGTCGAAACTCCTTGGGAGGAGTTCCGTTGTCAGCTCTTGGAGGGCTGGGAACCTGCACCTCATCGGCAGTCCAAAAGGGACGACTTTCCGTTTCTAAAAAGAGAGCGGAAAGAGAATGCGGAACATTACTTGGAACGGCTTCAAGCTCTGGCTGAGCAAGTGTTTGATGATGTGACGCCAGAGTCCAGGCAACGGACAGTGATCTCTCAGTTCGTCAACGGCCAACCCGACCATATTGCCGACAGACTATGCGTGCTCACTTTCAATAGTTACAGTGAGGCACTTACGGCCGTCCTCAAAGCTGAGAGCCATCAGCAACGGACAAACAGAGACCGTCATAAGGGCACGCGACGTGCCGACGTCTCCGTGAACGGATACACGGATGATGATTGTGTCGACCAAGAACTGTCTTGTGCTATGGGACAGATCAATCAGGGAGAAACGCCGACCCCTGAACAAGTTGCGGCTTATTACGACCCTGCCGACAGTGACACGACCGGCCTTCAAGGATGTGAAGAACATTGTGTGCCAGCCTGTTCACGCGAATGGGTGGCGGAAGCTTTCCAGAGCGTCCTCAGCGACGAGAATGGACTCTGTGAGGAGACAGCTATCTATTCCGTCCTACGAACTACGGCCCCGACTAAAGGTGATCGGCCTCCACAGCCCGGACGACCAGCCGTATGCTTCTTCTGCAAGAAGCCCGGCCATCGCTGGATGCGGTGTTTCCGGCTTAAAGACGTCTTGGTGCGCAATGGCATGAAGCCACTAACTTTTCGATGTTGGTACTATGAAGCCACTAACTTTAAGATGTTGGTACTGACCGAAGGACAGATCAAGTGTTGTCAGTACCAAACCAAGCCGGCAACCAAACCAAGTCGGCTCCGACAGTGCCAACGGCTCAGTCGTTAAACCAGTAGTGGAAGGTGCTGCGGAGCAAGGACCTTCCGGGCAACAGAACAATGTTACATGCTCCACACCCGCGGTTGTCGTAACTACTAAACCGACAGTACCCACAGTTACGACTCCACAGCCGGCCCAGCCCACACCTCAGCTCCTTGAAGGGGTGTGTACCAAGTGTCGAGCTCCGACCCCAAAGCCGGCTCTCCCTCATGAAGGGGTGTCCGCGCCACTTCCACAACGGCCTCCACGGGAAAATCGTCGTCCTGAAGGGGTGTCGCCCCCGACCGCCAACGGCACCGGAACAGATAGTATGTCCGAGGTGGAGTGGATCTCCGATGACGGAGGGTTCTACGCGTTCCCATTCGGACCGGAATCCAAATTGCCGCCGTTGCACACACTCTTCAAGCCACCGCCAGACGACCCCGCAGTTCCGGCCGTCATAGGCAACTCGCGAGCGGCACACGGATGTTGGAAATTGTCGGTACGTGTCGGAGACAAAACAATGAAAGCCGTACTCGATTCCGGGGCACAGATCTCCCTGCTCAGACGGGATCAGCTACGACATGTCCCTGCCGACCAACGACAGTTACGACACACTTCGGCCACGATTCGTGACGTCAACGGACAGTCAAGCCCAATCGATGGATTGATCGACCTCCCAATCCAGGTCGGAACCAACCATATGATTGTGACATTTTGCGTAGCTGACATCCACGACGGCATGATACTCGGCATGAACTTTTTCCGGCAAGCTCACGCTGTGGTGAATTACGGCGAAGGAACAATACAGGTACACAAAGAAATCCTGTTCGCGCACAAGGACATTGAAGCCAATGTTGTTAGAATGGCCGTGCGCCGAGCTGTCACCGTCCCCGCACGTAGCGAGGCAATCGTAGAGCTAATTCCGACCTCCAGAGTTCGAGTTCGGCAGCATCCACGGATGATCCAACCACTGACGGCCTTTCCCGAGGACACCGACCTCCTCATGGGAAGAACATTAACGACCTTGGACCGGCAATGTGTAAAGGTGTCTGTAGTCAATACGGCAGATACCGGTATTACACTCACTCGATCCGACCCTGTCGCCATAGCCAGTCCGATCGAGAGTGTCGTCGGAGCTCTACCAAGACCCAGAGAGGAGCCCGACCTGTCCACGGCCGACGCCAGTCACTACCGCGACCTGCCGCCACATCTACAAGAGATGGTGGATCGCGCCGGACTAGCGCCAGAACAACACCGGCGTTGCGCTAACCTGATCCATCAATATCAGGACACCTTCATGCACCCGGATGGACAGTTGGGACGGACCCAAGTCGTCCAACACAAGATCGACACCGGCAATTCGGCCCCGATTCGGCAACGTCAACGACGCGTCCCTCAGGCGCAACAGAGCATCATAGATGAGGAGGTCGACAAGATGCTTCGCTTGGGGTGCATTGAGCCGTCAGATTCGCCCTGGAGCGCACAGGTAGTGCTCGTGCGGAAGAAAAACGGCCAAGTAAGATTTTGCGTCGATTATCGGCTCCTGAATGACGTCACTCACAAGGATTCATATCCTTTGCCTAATATTCAGGACACTCATGACGCCCTGGCGGGCGCTACATACTTTTCGGCCCTGGACTTGGCTTCCGGCTACTGGCAAGTCGAAGTCGACCCTACAGACAGACCGAAAACTGCCTTTGCGACAAGGAAAGGACTGTATCAGTTTAAGGTTATGCCATTCGGCCTCAGCAATGCACCGGCAACATTTGAACGGCTAATGGAAACCATACTCCGTGGATACTTGTGGACACGGTGTATGTGTTACCTGGATGACGTCATCGCTTACGGCAGAACATTCGATCAGGCACTCGCAAACCTGGAGGCGGTCCTGGATCGGATTAGATCGGCAGGCCTGAAGCTTCAACCCAAGAAGTGCGAACTGTTCCAGAGGGAAATTCTGTACTTGGGGTTTATAGTGAGCGGCCAAGGAATTCGTGTCGACCCCAACAAGGTTAAAGCCATCAGAGAATGGCCGACCCCGTGCGAGATCTCCGATGTCAGATCTTTCCTTGGTTTCGCCAATTACCACAGGCGATTCATCAAGGACTATGCTGAGATCGCCGAACCTCTCGTAGCACTCACCCGAGGTGAATGTCATTTCACTTGGGGACCGGCTCAGCGACGCGCTTTTCGGCGGCTCCGCGACGCTCTCATCCAGGCGCCTAAGCTCGCGCATCCGACCCAGAGTCCAAATGATTACTTCATCCTCGACACAGACGCTAGCGGCTATGCTGTGGGAGGCGCTCTCTCAACGGGAAAGAAAGAGGGTCAACGGGAAAGAAATCCCCATCGGGTTTGCCAGCAAAACCCTATCCCGGACCCAATGGAACTATTGTACCACGTACCGAGAACTGCTGGCAGTGGTAGAAATGGTTCAACATTATCGGCATTATCTTTGGGGTAGGAAGTTCCTCCTCCGGACCGACCACAGCTCCTTGAGGTGGCTCAAGAACTACAGCGACGCGGACGGCATGCTCGCCAGGTGGCTCGCTAAGTTGCAGCAATACGACTTCAAGATAGAGCATCGGCCCGGCAAACTTCACGGCAACGCAGACGGCTTGTCACGGTGTCACAGTTGCAAACACCAAGACTGTCCCGGACGACTCGCTACACCTTCCGGCCAAGACAAGGGCAGACCTCCTGGACAGTGATTCCATTACATCACCCGTCTTGCCCCAACTAGTTTCGGCACGCCAAGTTGTTCGAGTCTGTGCTTTGGACGCCACACTTGATGGGCAAAAGTGGCTTTCGGACTATTCGACTCAGGACATTGTCGCGGCACAGCAAGCCGACCCGAGCGTCGGAAAAGTGCGACAGTGGATGTTGATCGGCACTAAACCAGACTCTAAGGAGGTAGCGCGCCATGGAGAGGAGGTAAAAACACTTGTTTCCAGATGGAGCCTCCTGGCGCTACAAGACGGGGTACTAGTTCGGCACGTAAAATCCGACCCCGCTGGACGGCCTGTGGTGCAAACCGTGCTCCCCGTAGCACTCAGAACGCAGGTTTTGCACCAACTTCACGACCTGAAGATTGTCGGACATCTCGGCATTCAGCGAACCATCGAGAGAGTCAGGCGCCGATTCTACTGGCCCGGCCTGGCACTGGATGTCGCCCGCTGGTGTGCCCGCTGCTCACAATGTGTCACCCGCAAAGGAAAACCGGTCCCGAAACGATCGCCTCTGACACAGTTGCCGACAGGAGCGCCTTTCGACCGTATCGCGATGGACATTCTCGACACCCACAAAGTCACGGGAAGAGGCCATCGGTATATCCTTGTTGTGTCGGACTATTTCACGAAATATACGGACAGCCTTCCCGCTGCGGCGACATACCGCCAAAAATGTTGCCGACATCCTGGTAAACAGATGGATAGTTTATCATGGCGTCCCCAAGGCAATCCATAGCGACCAGGGCACCGAGTTCGAGTCGGCTCTATTTCGGCATGTGCATTATCCGCACGGCCCCATATCGACCTCAGAGCGACGGCCAAGTTGAGCGATTCAACAGGACATTGCTCAACATGCTGAGTGCATTCGTCAGCGATCGTGCAAACGACTGGGACGTGCACCTGCCATATGTGTTAATGGCCTATCGAACCTCAGTACACTCGTCCACGGGATGCACCCCGCATCTGATGGTGTACGGGCACGAGTGTAACTTGCCAGTTGACCTCATGTTTCCGACCTACGACCCTGAGCCTCTACCCCCGTGCGGCCCGGAGTATGTGGAGTATTTGCGGCAAGCGATCAGGACGGCCCACGGTTTCGCTCAAGACCATCTTGAGAAAGCGGCAATTCGGCAAAAGATGGGTTATGACGCCCACGCGAAACCACGACCCCAGTTTCAACCAGGAGAACTGGTCCGATATTATTATCTGCCCCTCACGCAGAATAATAAGTTCGTTCGGCCTTAGACTGGTCCCTGGAGGATCGTCGACCGTGTGACCGAGGTAGATTACCGAATCGCCTTGGTTTCCAACCCTCGGAACACTCGTGTTGTTCATCTGGACGTACTCAAGCCGTACGAAGGTGACAACCAAGCGGCCCACATCTATTCCGACCCTGCACGACCTTCGACGTCGTCAAGTAAATCCGGCTCAGAGCAATCGGCCGAACCCCTGGGGCTCCTCAAGGAGTTCTACTACCCCTGGGAGGTCACAGTACAAGATCGGCATACTGATTCAGACCAAACAGCTGAGTCTGACTCTACAGGGGCCCAAGATCGTAAATCGCGATCTCCAACTTCATCCGGCTCAAGTCGTCATCGGCAACGGAAAAGATCACGCAGATCAAGCTCCGACACACCAAAACCGGCACGCAAGACACGCAGGCAAAAGCCTGTGATATCATCCGACCCCGAGACAAGCGAGGCTACGCCCCCGCCTGCACGACCAAGTCGACCCAAACGCAACGCACGCAGACCGGCCCGCTACAGATAACCCCGGCCTTGTTATCTGATTGATGCCATTGATGATGAAATAATGCATGTCTAATGGACTATGATATCATGTCTTTCCCATAATAATATAATATATTACAATAACAATATATGCATTTAATATGTACAAGATGTCAGTGAGGCGAATTCGATATATATACACTTGATATGATTTCATAATTACGATGCTGGTGAAAAATTGATTGCATTATGATATGTGTTTCGACCCCGTATAACATATGCCATTGTTCCGCGTGTGTTACGCACTAACTAAAGTTATCATGTCAGATTCAATCCATGTGCCAGCCGAAGAGGATAATAATACCAGTCATGTCGTGAGTAAGGCCATTTAGTTGTCGAAGAGGTGGTAGTGTGATTCGTTCCGGAGTATGCGTCGAAAGAGCCTCTACTCACTCCAGGTAACATTCGGAGGAACGGCCCAGTGGTACGGGAACCAGTCACTAAATAGCTATCATACCAAGATGCGGCCTGTCATCAAACTCATCACACAAATATTCAAAGCGCCACGGTGTGACCGACCCAGCTCATTGCAATTTCGACCCCGACAATATTGGCGGCCCCGTTGTCTTGTGAACTGGCTGAAAATGAATGGAACGAATTCCGCCCCTGTGAGTGATTGACATTAATGTCTCAGCCTTTAATAACTGTGTGTCGTCTGCTAGACAGCAATTCGGCCGTTAGTTTATTGTGCGCTAACTTATGGAGAAAAGGAACGATTAAAGTAACAGGTCACAAGGTACGCACGAGCGCAAATAAACATTTAAGCTGTTTACAGCACCCTCATGAAATCTTCCCTGATAAACAATAGTGAGTCGTCGGGCAAAAAGAGCCCAGTAATTTGAACAGTCGTTAGCACAGATAGACAATGTATCGGAACGTGTTATCCAGGGGACGGCTGCTGGATATTCGGAAAAATGGACAGTGTGAGGACCCCCCTACTGTCGTAATGGACTGACCCAAATAGGTCAGAGAGAGATCGACCTGCGTTTCCCTGACAACGGCCCGCCTTGCTGCAGATACGCTTGGAACAATGATATATAGCGTAAAGACTTTTTTGTATATCGGCAGAGAGCGCCCCCCGGCCCGATTCGTGGAATTGGGATACAGATAAGCATCTCAGTGTACGGCAGTGGAAATTAACGGCAAGTAGGTCATTTGCGTCTGAGCTTCTGAAGCAGCAGGAGCTCGATTAATACGGAGAAAAACTTTGTATTGATTCGGAACACTTATCGGATACTTACGTGGCATTCAATGACATTGAACTGGTGAAGTTTGTGAATAGTTGTCGGATATTGGAGTTTATTAAAAATCACAGTCGGCCTAGCTGTTTTGAAGTGACATTCGTGTTGCGGCTTCCGCCATGGCGGATAAGCCAAGTGATGGAAAAGACAGTGACGGCTCTGCTGATAATCGGCCTCGTTCCATCAAATTTGACGGCACTAAATTGACGGTCGAGGTTGTCGAACGAGGTGATGAACAAGACAACCCCATCGTGTTGACGGACGATGAAATGTCCGCTATCGGCCCCGAACCCAGTTCGGAACAGACAAGATCGGCTTCCGGCAGTAACAAACAGCCACGCTATGAAATCATGGCGAAATTAGCGCAACGCGGCGTCCGGCACACCCCGAGTCCGACCTCAGAGGACGACCCGGAACGGTTTCGGCAGTTGGAGGAAGGCGGAGAAATCGTCCGTCGAGCCTTGGAGGCTCAACGCGCGGCGGAAGCTGCCAGTTCGGCAAAGTCGGCTCCCGCTCAGCAGGTGATGACGCCAATTGAACCTGCCCCAGCATCTTCGGCCCCATCAACGCCGGTAGTTCGGCCCCGTGCCGTCACGTCACCGGCCCAGTCTTCGGCTTCGTCTTCGTCCGTGAGCTCGTCATCTGGCAAAGGCTCACACTCGTCAGCGAGGAGTTCGCGACGCATCAGTTCCGGCCCCGTGACACGCGCATCAGCTTATCGGCGACAGATAGAGGAACTGATGTCCCTCGTTCCGGCCCCAATCACTCCATACGGCGCTCAGCCGATCTGCTGGCGTGATATCCCGTTTCGGCATAGAAATCGACATGACGGCTACGCGCACGAACACAACTTCGGCGCACCTTCTCGATTAACAGAAGGGAACTTGGTGACCCTGTCGCCACTACAGGGGGAGGACGGCCGGTACTTGTGCCCTTTTTGTATCGGCGAGGAGGACGATGAGGAGAGTAGGGCATGGCCCACGGTACCACGCCGTGGTCCTTTTCGTTCGGCCTCGGACCTGGACGGCCACGTCCTGGCCTACCACTTTCCGCTGTTGCGGTACTTCGTTTGTCCGGCCAAGGACCATTTCTTCACCCTCACATCTGAGGATATGGTTCGACATCTGAGTGAGGCGACTCGAACTCATATCGGCACTCTTCCACTTTTCGACAAAAGACGACTGCACGCTTCCGACCCTATGCTGCAGCGGTTTGCGCTACGGTGTCGCGTAGACATTCAGCCCAACCCGAATTATCGGCCATCCCGTGTTCCGGCAAACATTCCCATATTCCAGAGGGATGTCGACCGGGTATTGACTTATGGAATATGGCACATGGCTCCCGAGCTATTCGAACAATACCCGCCAAATTTGGCTCCGGAGATTTGGCAAGTACTCCGGCGCATCGAGTACATTCGGCCCACGACTCGAGCAGAGGAGGATCGGCTGGCCAGGATGACCAACGACATCCAGGCTATGAACCGCTGGGTGAATGTACGTCGGCCCAGCACCATCTTCTTCACCCGGCCCATCGCATACCAGACGGACGCGATCAAGTTTACCGGCCCGTTAGTTCCGAAATTGTCGGCTCCGTCCACTCCTGTGACGACCCAGGCGCAGACACGGCCTTCGGACATTATTGCCCGGAAAATTGTGGTAGAACGGCCTACTGCAACTAATGTAACTGATTATCGGGTGAGAGAGGGCTTGGTTCCTCCACCGGAGGAATTTCCTCCTTTGTCGGCCCAACATTCCGAGGATCAGGAAACTGATAGGAAGGAAATAGCGGCCCAGTCGCAGGACTTACCTCCACCTTTACAGCTAGCCGAGGAGGAAGTCCCACAGGACTTAGTTTCGGCTTTGGTCAGTGACCGCGAGGATTCGCCTCCACCGTCAGGACAGATGGTCCTACAGACGGACGAACCTCCATATCTTGACGGCAGTATGGAGGTAACACGGACAGATTATCACCAAAGATTCGGCCGCGGATCGGCCGCGACTTCAGTACGACCAGCCTGAGTCGCTAGAACCCCTCCACAGAGACGTGGATGAGCGATTTCCGCTACACGGATCAGGAGAGTTTTCGGCCGATTTACAATTTGTTCGGCAGCATGGGACTCGGCTTCTAACCAGGATGTTACCCGGCCTACAAGCCCTCCCGGGGCAGAACCCGGACTTGGTTAACCCTCTGAGGAGTCGGGAGGCAAACCAGCTTCCCCACAACCCCCGTCTTCATGAGGAGTATTGGACGTCCCATATCGGCCAGGCAACCCACAACGCGGATCCACTGATCCTTCCGGCCCGGAAGAGCGACCATCTTCCCACTCTGTTCCTGGCCCGTGCCGACGACATGGCGAGCCAGCATTTCCGTGAGATCCGCCGGTATTATCTGGAGGCCATGGATCAACACATTCGGCAGGCAGAGTTTAACGGCCTCTCAGTCGGTTTTGGAATGGGTGTCCTCCACGAGCGGCATCTACCGACCTTCCCTGATCGGCTTGAGGAAGAAACCGACCACCTGCGTCGGCGTTTACAGCGGCTGGAAACCGAAAACGGAGAAGTGCGGCAGGAAACTGAGCGACTACGTGCTCGGGTAGCACAGTTGGAGCAGTCGGCCCCAACTTCGACCCCAACCGTTTCGGCCGCGACGCAGAGCGACTCGGGTCCCACCATCCCGGGCGACCTGCTCGCCACCATAGTTTCGATCTTGCCCCGCCTGCCTCCGGACGAACAACAACAGCTTATGCGGCAGGCGTCGCCGGCACCGCCACCCCCTCCTGCTGGCAAACGTGGTCAGAAAGAGTGAGTGATTCCGGCCTGATATGGAATAGGTGGAGAACTGTCGGCCCTGTTTGTGTCGGCCTGTTGGGAGAAAGTGACTCTCAAAAAATCCTGGTCACGGTTGTCCGATTGGACCTGGAACTTGTCGGCCCATCACTATGTCGGCCAAGAAAAATCTGTAAATAGTTGTAAATAATAATATCATCCTGGTCATGTTGTTATTCATGTAATTTAGTTAAGATTAATCCAAACATTTCTTTTTCAGTTTTATAGACTTTAAATTAGTTTCCGTTTCACTATGAAACGTCGAGGAGTTTTTTTTCAATACATTCCATTCATATCTCATCATTCGTTGTAGTGCATGTATGTGTAAATGTATCATTGTAGTGACTATTGACGGACTGACTGATGACGTTTATTTTGACGGTTAGGAATTTTTATTGTATGCAGTGTTTTCACATTTTCGCGCGGTGTGTGTGTGTGTGAATGTTGGGGTTTGACCTTTTAGGACTTCTTAGCTTTTTATTGTTTAGTTTTCGCGACGGTAGGGTCGGGGAGAGTAATTCCGAGGGCGTAGAATTAATGAAGGGGTGTAATGTAGTAATTTTAGCGACAGTGACGCCCGCCCTCCCGCGCACTACACATTCCTATCACAACATATACATTCTACATGACTTACATACAGGACAGGTACAGACTATACGATCACAAGCATAAATAACCCCAGAACCATATCGACAAACACAGGTCAGTTCACGCGCACTTTCGGCCCAGTATACAGTACATGCGACCCAGTTAGTTTCGGCCTTGACCTTTACAAGCACCTACTTCTAAACATAGAACATGACACACTCACTGCTCACATCACGTGCACAGATACAAGCATAACAAGTCTTGACACGCGCCGGGGAAACCCACTTTCCCGGTGACATCAGCTCATACCACCACACATCTATCCAATCACAACACCGCATGCATTTGGTGGGAAAGTCTACAACACATGTTGCCGGCCCCGCAGTTTTTCTAAGAATTGAGTAAATGGCCGCAGTGAGCACAGACGTATCGAAATATTGTTAGAAGTTTGGCCGTGCTCGTATTGGACTATATCAGTTAACCGTGGACTAAATATATGTGAATTGTAACAGAAGAAGGACTATAGTTTTCGGATATCTTGTCGACAGGGAAATCACCGGACGTAGGTGTGTTTGCGGCCTTAGATGTGACTGTCTGAATCATTGGACATTGTCGCCCGAATAAATTATTGAACTGTAGCTGCCGGCCTTGTGATTTACACAACGATCACAGACATTCGGCCTAATATCGGCAATCGAACGATATTCTTCACACTTGGTTTGGGGAATGTGAGGGGGACCGGGATCATGCACAGTAAAATATTTCGAGGTGAGATAACTTCAATGTACTTACGTAAAAGCTTCATGTCGGTATTCAAGTGAAGGAGTGGTGGAGGTGCAAGCACCTGACTGGATACAATGTGTTTGAGTTATGTGCACAACCCACTTTTCATTCATCTCCTTACATATTTATTCGAAAAATGAATGGAGTCCATCCGAGAAGTGGATAAAATTTCTTTATACATTCGTGATTGAATTCATAAATTAGAGACATACATTGATCAGTAAATATATTCATCGATCACAATACTCGAAAAGTATATTCATCATTGGCGCATAAAATTGAACTATGCAATCTTCCCGTTATAGTTGAGGTTTATGTCGTTCAAGGGTATTAGCGCACAGCCTCAGTAGAATGAATGAATGACGACTGCAGTAAATCTAGTCACCGAAAATCAACATTTGTGAAGTCTTTAGATTATTGGCTACTGACGTAGACATGTGGCCTACTCTTGGACAGCCAACTGTAGGCGCGATATCTTGTTATCCATTAATTCCGCACACTACGCAGTGAAACTATATACATATTTGCGGTATAGTCTAACTATAACTACCGATACAACACGGGTTCGATGATGACAAAAAGAAACCTTTGATAACAGCTCTCGGGGACACATACCAGTACTACCAGATAACCGTCAACGCCATCTTGGCGTCATCAGGCAGCGTGGTAACGGTATGTTAGAAGTGATAGAATACAATACAATACAACATATTTATTTCAGAAATCTTTCAATACATTTGTTATTACAAGAATAATATATACTTTGAAATGAAATTGCCTAGAAAAGAAACATGATATGACAAAAGGACGTTAAGAATGTTTAACAAAAAAATTTACATGGCGATATAACCGTCTGTGGAATGTCATATAGTAAAAACGAAATAATTAATATACATGATTGTTTAAATCTGTATATAAAATAAATAAAAAAATAACACAAATAGGGTAATAACAAGGTGATAGTTATAACAAAAATTTAATACTGATTCAATAGGTGATGTTTCAGTTTAGTTTTAAACAGTGGTTTTGATTTAATATTTTTAATAGTGGGTGGTAGCAAGTTCCATAACTGAGGTAATTTGAATCTAATTGAGGAGCTACAAATATATAACCGATGATAACATGAGTGTTACAAATTAGATTGTCTAGTATTATGAGTGTGATATGAATTGTTTAGTGAGAACATGTTTTTGAAGTAAGTTGGAAATTTACCCTGGAGAAAGTCAAATACTAAAATACAGGCTTGGTATGTATACAGGTCAGTAAGTTTAAGTAAATGCATGATAAATGCATGCATCAGTAATAACAGTATTAACGTGATATATCAGTCTTGTTGTGATTGATTCATGAAAGTCATAACGGTTTCCATACAATTTTATACGTTCTGTCTTTTTAAAACCTAATTTAGTTTCGTTGTTATGTATATTCATCTCGGGACACATCAGTCAACACCCGTCTGACAAAGGGCAGTCCAAGACGACTTGGCTAACATGGACGTATGTATCATAGTTGATTAAGTTTGAGGAAAAGCTTTGTCCAATTTCGAATATCATCTTGCGAATGTCTGGTGGTGATAAATATAGTTTGAGACTACATTTGACACATTGGTCATACTTCACATAAAATGTGTATAATATCGTTCGGTCATATCATAACACTTACTGCTTTATCGAACTTTATTTCTACAGACCCTAAATTAGAACATTACACGGTGATACGAACACTATCATTTCCTATTTATCATATACATGTAACACAAATACCCAATTATTATAAATAGTATTGATTATGTTAACCAGCGGAGTTATTTAATCATGTACAGTTGTATAGTGTACATACCACCGTGCAAAATTAGCACTGATGTCGAAATTAAATTTGCAACAAATTATACATTTTACTTGCTTTGCAAAATAAGGATGTTCATGAAACGAAGTTTACACAAATCAGAGAACTGTAATTGTTACCATGCCATTCTGTCGCATTAAAACAAACTCAAAATGAAGCGATATGTGTTGATCAAGATAACTTTCGAGTAGCAGCATCAGGTGCAGAGATCATGCGAATGTATGAATCCTTATACAAGGATTGATACTCCTGACCCTATCAGCTGTGCAGTCACTGTCTATTGAACTACAACAGTCTCAAGGTCATTGAATCACTGGCACATAATTATGTGCTCACCATCAGTTCATCCCGGATCCCAGGGGTCCTTTGTTATTCCAGGCTAAAGACTATCAGATCAGTGCATGAATCTCCAGATTAGACAAACGTATTACGGAAATCGTTGGTCATACCAAAGATATCAGTATTTGTGATTGGAGCCCAGACCACTAGTGGCCACTGCACAGACTGATTGTATTATTTCCATTCAGTGTGTTGAAACCTGTATCCAGATATGTTCTCTAATTCTTAATATTACAGTATAGTATTGTGCATATATATCATGCGTATTCGATACTCGATATCTAGACATATATACGATCGAGGTTATCTTATGCATATTCAAAACAGGATTAATCCCGCTTTGAAAACCTGGTTTAAACCAACTCAACTAGGTTTTTACACTGATTTTAAGTCTAGCATAAAACCATGTCCAATCAAACTATGTTTACGTCGTAAAAACAAAGCATAAACCGACTTTAAACTGACTTTGCAGATGGATTCAACGCCTTAAACAGAACCGTGTTTATCCAAACCAGGTTCAGTCATGTAGCATGTCTGGCAACAGTAGGATATCATGCAAAAGAAGATGAGAAAAACGGTTGGAAAATAAACAAACTTTGAACAAACATAATCATCTGGACCATACATTAGACATCTGCAAAAGACACTGTTATAACTAGTCCAGAAACAGGTGGAAAGATTCCTGTAGTCATGTCGGCATTTTTCCCCAAATAGGTAAAATGGCGATTCAAGTGGTGAATGGTAAAACTGTCCATTCTCACTTGGCATGGTATTTTCCCAAAAAGATGCACAAAAATGATGTACACAACTGATCAATGCAATGTATTTTTACAACTACTATCGAGTACCATCAAATCTAATTTCAGTGCCCTGTTTGTTGTCGTTCCAGTATATGACCATAATGTTGACACTATAGCAGGTCTTGCACATTCAACCACAATATAATTCATGGCACTGACTTGCAGACTGGATTCCTCATACATGTCAGAGGAAATCTAGACAAATGTATGGTAACGCTGGGTAATCGACAGACGCTCAGACGGATGCAGCGTCAAATTGATGGCTTGATTATTCGAAAATTGAACCTGGAAGGTGTGTCCGACATTCCACGTCAGCATATATTCAATTAAAACTTTGATTGAAATATTTTATCACTAACAATAAAGTGTATGAAAGAACCTGGTCATTTGAATTTGATAGTTGAAGATTACCGAACAGAAGGAGTGATCTGTAGTGCAACCTGCAAACATGATATGTTTATTGTCTAATACCTATGGGAATTTTAGCAATTATTATTTGAATGATGCATCTTTCAGACTATGCCTGCGAATAATTAGTCCCCTATATCTATACATAGGCCTAGATATCATGCATATTAGTTCTCGATATCTAGACATATATCATGCGTATCCTCTGTATCTTTATACCCAATTCATTTTCATTTGCCTGCAAACTATTTCTGTCGTGATGAGAAATCCCATATTTTCCTGTTATTAACTGCTCTTAGCGGGTATCGTGTTCAGTTACATTGCTAATTAAATCAAGCAGAGAAAATGTCAAATAAAAAAAAGTATGGACCCGAAGAGTAAAGTGTTTCGATATACAGGGCTCTAGTAGTTATACTTTCACTCATGAAGTAACGTAAATATGCAGTGTATCCAACTCGAGAAACCCTAGTCAACAATGGTATGATACACACAGTCATTTTCCAAGAAAACCATCTCCAGGTCTTCTGGAGGTACTTCCGGAGTCTCGTCTAAGATTTAGCTATAATTACAGTCCGTATGCCAACATTGAAGTCAACAAGAGGTCTCTGATAATCCGAATCTTTATAAGTTCAGATTATATTGTTAGTAATGATGATGAAGCAGCAAGATAATCCGCAACAATAGCTTATGATCTAACCCACCAGAAGATCTTATCCATCTTCCGATCTAACCAATCAGCAGATTCCACCGTTTTGGTATTCCTGACTATTTGGTTGTCGTCGAGTTTCTTACAGTTTACGAGATGAAATGATGCTGATCTTTCAGTGAAGAAATGCTGGTTGAGGATAACGCGTCAAATTCGAATTGTTAAACATGGCATCATACTAGACTTAGGTGAATAATGATTCCAAATATTCTGTTTTTTTTCCAATTAATACAATGTTAAGCATTTATTCAAGCATCCAGAACATTACATTGCATTGTCTGATACCAATTGTAAGTTACGAAACAACTCTGATCTGACAATCGACAATAGATCACTGTGACGGGACTTATAATATAGCAGTAATAAATTGGATATACATTCCACTTGTGATCCGCAAAGCAGGCGTGATTCAAATTTTAAGAAATTTCCTCAGCGAACCATTCAGATGGAACCAAGTAAGATATATTCTTTGGAGGGAAGGGTCACATCCATGATCCATTACGTTCTCATCCATCACATACTCTATTGTAAATTGCTAGTTGTTTTTTCGTATGTAGATAAATGCGTTTGCTGTGTAACATTAGACATTAAAGCCGTATACCAAAGCTTACGCTGGTTTGCTACAGCTGTTTTACCAACCAGTATCACAAGTTACAAAATAATTTTTTTTTAAATTGCGCACAATGTGATTTATCAGCGTCTGCCTATCACGTCTGCCACTAGATGTAACATCACTCTGGAACCCCAGTTATTGCATATTTGACAAGAGGTTTAATCCATGGCAGTGCTTTGTATGAATTCTCTGTGTCAGCGGTAATAAAGAGTTTCTGATGACGTCGGAAAACCTAGACACGCCGAGACAGATGGGGCTCCATTAAACGTGTTTTGTTATATCATATATCAAGTTAGAGAAAAGGGGAATGGTGAATCTACAGGTACAGATCTATGACAGCTGTCAAATGACGATGAAAATTTTACTGAGGGGGCCTGCCATGTACCGTAAAACATTTCGAGGTTGCGTCAGGTGCTTCAATGTGCTTATGTACAAGCTTCATAAGGACATACCCGTGAAGGGAGGGTGTCGGCTGCAGCAGACCCTTGACTGAATTCAACCTTCGCTGTCAATATGGCATTGTATTTGCCAATGAGTTATACGTGCCACCCAATTTTAAATTCCCACCATACATATTCATCCATAAACTGGATGAATTCCATCCAAGAAGTGGATAAAATTTCTTGTACCATTCACGATTCAATTCATAAACTAGAGAGGCAAAATTGGTCAGTGAATATCTTCATCGATCACATGCTTGGGAAGTAGATTCATACTTGTAGCATAAAATTGAACCATGCAATTTTCCCGTTGCGAGGGTGTTCTAGCCTTGTAAAATGTTTATGGTTGGAATTCAAAAAGTGGAATGGTACTTGACTTTTCATTCGTTTTTATTGTTAATTTTAAATTTCACCAAGAACAAAGGTCTGTTGTCATGCAGCAAGGTCTCGTGCCCTTATTAGATACCGGTACTCCAGATATGCGCACAACAGTACTGCTAATTTACGAAGTATGTTTGTCACAAATATCTTGAATAAATAAAGTTCAATGTTTCAACGTGTACTTTTTTGGGGTTTTTTGTACATGCATAGATAATATATACCACACTTTAGCAGGTATTACACCCTGAACTAGAGTGTGATTCATAGCACTGACTTGAAGTGTGGATTCCTCATGCTGAGGAAATACTAGTACAGACAAATGTATCGCTTTAATCGTGTGGAAGTCGAGAGATTCCCAGACATATGCAGAATTAAATTAATGGCTTGGCGCCAAACAATTCAATTGGAGAGCATTTGAGAAGTTTTCCATCAACGTGAATTCAATTTGAAACTCTGATATCAAATACTAGTTCATATGGAAAACTTGATGGAGTATTTGTATGATTTGGGGCGACTAAATTAGAAGCAGGGAAGAGTGATCTGCAGCGCAACTTGCAATGTTTCATATGATGTATCATGTGCATTCCACATTCGATGACATGTTTGCACCTGTCGCCGGCCAATGTGGGGACATCGGTAGTTTTCAAATCAAGGTAATTATTAGGTTGGAACGTGAGAGCACGATAAACATGACATTCACCGATATAGTACAGCTATATACATGTATGTTTGGAGCGCGAGACTTGAAAAACGGAAATTCTCTGGTTCTCTCCCATGATAATTATAATCCGCACGCCATCATCTGAGCCAACAAGGGGTCTCCGACCAGTTGTAGTTGTAAAGTTCAGATGCTATTGTTAGATATAGTGTTGAAGCAGTTCAATAACCCTTGCCACACCGGGATTACCTCCTCTCTCCTGAGACCATCCAATCCGTCAGCTGATTACACAGCACTGACACTCGGATATTAACCGTGATTGTGCAGTCGCGAAAAGACGTTTGTGTTTACGAAATGAGGTTTTATCCAATGATGAAATACTTGCATGGCAGACAAGGACGACAGATCATATCTGCATTGTAACACATTAGTTATATTAATAAAATAAAGGAATCCAGATATTATACTATATGTTACTATATCAACAAGATTGCAAAGATATGCATGTTTTCAAACATCTGTAACCAAGTCACAGGGCCGATTTTAGAATTCATACTTTATAGGCAACAATAGGTGTCAATTTTCCTATATGTATTCGTCATTGCCAAAGTGATATTTTTACCTTAAGCGAACGCAGTTCCCCCACTCGGCCTTAAGTTACGAAACACCATTGATTTGACGATCTTGGAGAGTACACTGTTTATCAAGGTAACATAAAATGTATGATATATCAGAACTGAACTGGGTGTATTTCCACATAAAGTACACAGGTGATGCCATAAACAGGCGCAAGGTTATAAGAAATCTCTTGGGAACGCTTGGGATGACAAGAAGCCAGATTCATTCCACGCAATCGGTATAAATGCCCATGCTTTATCATGTACGTCTTCATTGTCTATCTAAAGGTTCCTTCCGACTTTCCCGATTTCCTGTACTGAAATATAAAGACCTGCTAACGTTATTATTTGCCATCCGTGTCGTTATTTGCTATCCCTCTATGAATTCAGTCCGCACATTCGAATCTCCCAAATGTGCACTTTTATGCTACATTGTGGAATTGTGCATTAATAAATGACTATTGATATTCTGGCAAGAGAAGTTATTCAATTCCATGCGATATCCATTGACAATTCCTTAGACCAACTGCTGTAACTAGCTCCAGCGGATCTGACTAATTATTCACTGAATGACGACAGCAGAACATCTGATTCACGACTTAGAACGATTTCAAAACGATTATGACGAGTTTCGCATGAAATATAATAGATCACCCAATTATATTACACAAGAGAAATATATTACTAAAGGAACTGTGAATTAATTTTAGGCCTGTTCAGCACAAACTGTCCTGGTACAGTGATTGCAGATACTGAAAGATAGGCCGACATTGCCCTATATATTAGATGCTCTGAAGGATTGTGGATTTTTTTGCAAGGAAATAAGACTAATACATTCAGCGTTCTTGCGTGGCTTGATTACAATGTACCTTACTTAGAACAGCGTATATGCCTGGGCATAGCACGCTCCACCACTCAAATACAGATCCCACACCACCTAAAATACATTTGACCTGCCATAGACAGATGAACATTCATAGCAGCTCAGATTTGAATTAAGTGGGTAATTCAATTCCCTTCCCAATGGTATATGTGATGATCTTTGCATTGAAACCGACATGATGAGCTATTTACCAAGTATACGGTGGCCACCCGTTCCGGGTTATTGCTGGTTAAAAATTGAATTCCGCGTTATTATAATTAGGCCCCGCGTTATTGTGGTAAAAGTTTCGAAGTGGTCCTGGTAAAAAGCGATAAATTCATACAGATAAATAAAGCATTAGCGTACAACAATAGTTTCACGGAACATCGGCATGTATCAGCGGTCTTTAGACAATAGTTTGATTTTTGTTGGTCCAATAATCATCATGCACGAGTGACCATAGATACGTTGATCGGGTGACAGTTGTCAAAATCGGGTGACATTTTCGTGCTAAATTAGCCATACAAATAGATGAATAAGTGAATCATGATACAGAAATGTGTATTAGGATTAGTTCCTGTCCAAGAAACATTATTAATCCATATATTTTTCGACGAACAGTTTAAATTGGTTCCTGATCTAAAGTGATGAATCCGCGTTAGTGCTTATCAAGAACACGCGATATTGCTGGGGATCGAGATTGATATATGTGCATGCAGTCGGCCACATCTATGCAGATGATAAAATATGTTTATTCATATTTGACCCACCTACACGAAGGGCGCTGTTCTTTCCAGTTGAACACATATTTTCGATTCGTTCGTTAAGAATTACTGAAAAACAAGAGTTATTGTTATTTTGTTTCAGTCATGTTATTTCCGTCAAGAATCGTGCACTGACATTTCTAGGATATGGATATTAATAAAAAGAAGTAGGCCTATCCATATCTATTTTTTTGTATTATTCTCGATAATTAGTGCATGTAATAGTTCCATTGAAATGTAGCAGTAGTGTGTAATGACATTATGACAACCAATGCAGGCCTTAACCCGAGTCAATAGGCCTAGATCTATTTGGGACATGTTTCACCAAACTCCGATGTTGAATACAACCTGGTTCTTCTAGTGTGGATCGAGGTCCTCGCTATGGGGCGTTCTATTTACATATAAAACAAATTGCAAGTACATTTTGTTCTGACGAAACTGTTGAGCCGAAGAAGCGTTCCAGTATGTCCTGCACAACTTGAATATTTTGATCGAAATTGAGACCACAACAAACTCCTGAACATCGGAATTCTTGTGGCTGGTTTCTTCAAGGACGACTGTGCCAAACTTGCAGTTCCTATTGAACATTAAGACGACCCGTTACTAGTTTAATACGCGTGGACGAACATGTTGGCGTATTGAAAACAATCACACTTAACAGACACAATAACGCGGGTCCACAGATGTGGAAAAAAACAATAACGCGGAATCTGCGGAAAAGACTTATATCGTGTTTACACAACACAAATGTTCTATTTAGTTGTACTTGAGTGTATGGCAGCTCTCCATTAGTCATGGGGAAATAAATTTTGTTTATATGACGTCTGTAAAATGCCGTCCATGTCATTTTTATGTGATATTTGGGGCAGAATGTTTACAACACGATTGCGATCTAACAAACAGAACAAAACTGTGTGCACAATATCTCACAAAATACAAGTTCAATCTCACTACACGAAATGCACTGGGTTTCAAGAATGCCTATAATATTCCGTGAGCAGTTGATTTCTGCTAAGTATTTTCTTAGTATTCACGATAATACCAACTTTTGATGAAGCTAGGTAAACTTTTGCTGATCTTCAGCCATTTCTTTACCATAATAACGCGAACCCTAACTATAATAACGTGGAATTCGAATTTTAACCAGCAATAACGCGGAACGGGTGGCCACCGTGAAGTATACCCTCTGAATGGAATATGCGAAAAATGCGATTAGGGGTACCCACGACGCAAGTTATTACCATAACCTTATAGTCTATTCAGTTTGCTCAAGTGAATAATATGTGTTTTCTTCGAGCTAGGTGAGAAAAAATAAACATATATCATCTCAATGAAATATCTTCTGAATGAAGCATCGTTTTGCAATAAAAAGTAGGCCTTCTGCTGACCGGACAAGATACGCAAAAGATAGACGACAGACCCCGATCTGTGCAATTGACTCGACACGACAGCAATCATCCCGTAACCCAGTACCATAAAGTTTTTTTTTATCAATAGGCACTGTATTTTTCATGTTGCGATCCGGAATTCAATCTTTATCATTGAGGTTTGCAAATTGAAATTAATATAATTTACCTAGCTAATATTTTATAGTGGAAATATTGATATTTTCCGACTGAAATAATATCAGTCTACTAGTATTACTATTCTACATTCAAACATTTGGTTTCTTCCAAATTCGGTTTAGTCTGGAATTATCATAAAGGCAAGTTCAAACTTTAGCATATCATACAGTAACCAAAAAACACGGGATACCCTGTATGCATGGTACCAGAAAACCACCCACATCATGCACATGCGGACTGTGCCTTGGCGCGGGGCCATCATTGTGAATGGGCATACGTGTTCAAAATAATGAATAAATGGAAAATTTCAAAACAAAATAAAGAAAAAAATAAACCCACCCAAATTAAAGGTTTCTGGTAGTACCAAGGGAGCCGCTAAATGTTTGCAAACTGTCTTGAGACCAAGCACACACTCCATGGCTGGGGCGGAAGAGCCTTTGCCGATTTTGGATCAATAATATGTATCCCAACTAGTAAATAATATACATGTACATTATTGTTATAACGGTTCACAATTCGGGGACAGGATACACAGAGCTCACAATTTCTTTAATCTCTATGCACTTAATATGTAAGAGTACATGACCTTCACAATCACACTTTAGTAAATTTATAAAATATTAATGATTTTCAGGTAATGCCTTCTGCCGCTGACAATCACCGAATGTCTCAAACAAAACAAAACATCCTTGTATACACATATTTATTAGTTCATCCAAAACTGACACTTTCACACAACACAAATACAAGACACGTGACCAATATAAATACTATGAGTTTGGCTTTCTCTTCTGTCCAGGGTTGATGATGTGATCCTCTGGCCTGTAATGTACAAGCAAAACAAATGTTAGTGCCAACAACATACACACACAAACATATATGCTGAATCCACAATGACTTATTTCATACATCTTCATCTATATAGGACTTCCTGTAATGAGCCTAGATCTGCAACTTGTAACTTACACCTATAATATAACAATATTACCATTTCGTTTCACATACCTAGTATGATACTGCCCTACTTTCCCCTGATTTCTATCAACTGAATTACTGCCTGTAACTTACACCTATAATATAACAATATCACCATTTCCCTTCACATATGACATGGCCCTATTTTCCACTTTTTCCTGTCAACTGAGTTAGTGCCTGTAAGTTCTTGTTATAAATGGCTACCCTTAATAATGAAAATGTATTTCTGACAAATGCTCTCATCAATTTCCTGGCTGATGAAGTGTTGGACTGACCAATCAAAGAGGCTGGGGAATTGTGCGCGTTCCTCAGCGCTATACTCATCCAAGCGTCGAGGTATTGGCATCACTTGTCTGATCTGTCCACTCACATTCCTCAAGATCTTGTCAGGTACATTCTGAAAATGTTTGTCAAACCATTATAAAAACATGCTCAGTTCAACTGGGGATGTTTGTGAATTGAGCAAGTCTGCAGATTTATTGGATATAGTACGTATAGAGCCATAAACACACATTTACCAAAACCTTGTAATTAAATGGCTGTATACCGTACCTCATCAGGGTAGAGATGCAGCCGTTCCATCACTAGACGTCGCTTTAGATTGCCTTTCATTCTGTGATACACAGACTTCCAGAACACCTGCCATTGTAAAGTCATACACATACACTTGTATTTGTGTCTGCATACATGTACGTGATATAAGTTACGACTCGTGTTAAAGTTCACTGCTACAAACAGAATAGACTGTCACACCTGAAAATTTACTCAATTATTTTCACTGCTTGCCTTTCTAACTTGAACATCTCTACGTGAATTTCCATAGCATTTGTTACACATTAGACACCTGCCTGTACCAATGCCACAAACCTTCGTTGGGTCTCTGTCATGAAGCTCATAGGCTCGTGTGGCTGAAAACCCTCCTGGGTAACTGTTACAGAAACACATTACAGGAGTAATGTAACATTGCTGTTACAGATACATGTACATACATTACAGACATAAATTGTGGGAGTAAATTGGCAACTGAAAATTGTGAATACTGGTTGTGCTAGATCCTACATTTCATCTAGCAGGAAAACCTATAGGCATATGGATCCTGGGTTGACAGATCACACAGATACATACCCGGTGTGGTGAAAGTACTTGAAGGTACGCCAAAGCTCATCCTCCATGGCTATCTCCTTCGTGTTGATGACAACAACATGGTCTCCAACATCACCTGACACAGTAACAACATTCATTGCATCATAAACTCGTACTGAATCACCATAACAACATATTTGTTTGAACAGTTACTACCGGTAAATACATGAGCATCAGTGCACATACTTGCAATACTTACAAAAATATTTTGGAAATTTTCTTCGAAGAAATAAGTGTTTAAGACATGTGTATTCTCATGATTATCAGAAACACATAACAAGAGACCTCTTGAAAGGTATTTCTGGTATTATTAATATTTTTTTCATAACATGAGTGGGCACTTTCACAGCATTTTGACACTTACTCATGGGGTGGAAGATAGGTTTGTGTCGCCCGGTGAGGTATCTGATGACCACAGGAGCGGACTTGAAAGGACTCTGCCATCGTGCATCATAGATCCACCACTGTCTCGCGAATGTCGCCCATTGCTGTGATATTGATAGAATAAATCTCATACTTCTATAAATGTCATCATAAACGGTGTGGGGAAGGAGGGAGAGGGGGACAGGGGTGGGGTAATGACTAGGTGTATATTTAGAAGTAGGCTAGTATACCATCTAGCCAGATAAAAACCATCATATATCAAAATCTTACAATTTTTTCTTCACTGTTCTTCGTATTATTGCAATTAAGAAAAATTAGTTTCATCCGACTTCATCGGGCGTGGCATAGATTTTGTCACAATCATTCAATGATTGAAAATACTTGTAAAACACAACAAATCAGTGAACACAAACAAGTACACTGTTTTACTAGTAACTGAATACGCAAATTAAACATCTGGTGAGTGGTGAGCAAGTTCGTTGACGCCTAGGCGTAAGGGCCCAGGCCGAGCTTTGAAACTGATTCTGGCAATGTCATCAGTTGGCCATGAACCGGTATAAAGCTAGTTGGGAGGTTGCCCAATACTCTATTATCGCTCAAAATGTGAACCGTGTATTATTCAAATCTGAATGAATGTCTCATTCAACACGTAATTTGTGCATATTACACCAATTATATCTACCTGAACTCTATGGTGGGCCATAGCGGGGGTTCTTCTATCAAATCTAACTGATTATTTTCGTGTTAAAGCATTGATTGTATTTTCCATGGCCAACCACCGACATGAAGGTCGTTGTTCCCCGACCATTCGCCAGAGGTCGCCCTGTGTTGAGCTACAAGAGGGGGCCACACCAATAGATGGAAAAGAATAACGGTTGCGTTCACGTGTTTTGTTATCTTTCACGTGTGTTCTGCTTTTCTTTAAAGGAGAAACATGTGAGGTCTGTAATAATGTTTTAAATAACGGATTTATCAAGTGTTTTGTTTGCAGTAAATTTGTCGTTTCAGGTCTGACAATTTGGGAATGGAAGTGTATAACTTAATAAAACGCTGGACTCACATGTATTGCCCATTAACACCTAAAACATGTAGATGCTATTGCCGTACGCGTAATGAAATACGTGTACCAACAGTAGGCCTACACAACACAAGCATTATATTTTTGCTTGTGCCAACCAATTCACTAAACAAAGTATGACGGATACAATATGATACTGTAGGGCTCTCGATTTCATATAGAGGGACGTCTACCTAAAATAGTAAATGTATCATGCCCAGCTCTGTGAACGCCCAACTCGCATGCAGACTTTAAGTTCAATGCTAATGAAACCCAATAAATTGTTTAACAACCTACATAACTACGATTGAACTATTTTAGATGGGTTTACCAAACAGGAAACATAATTAGCAAACCAGTAAGTTGCTCAACCAAAATCCGTGTGTTTTCCCAAGATTTTCACTTTTGGCCTCCCATCCAATTTCCGCCCGTCCCTTGGCGTCCCCGGTATTCGTATTCATATACCAATGCTACATTTCACCATTCATCAACCATATTTCACCATTTTAACCGTCAATTGTCACGTTATTGTCTACAAGAGGGCCGCAGGGCTACACCATGAAGAACTGATTTGAGGTAATCCCATTAAGGCACTGAGGAGTGCTGACTAGGACTTTATTGATCACTACCGCTCAGAAAATATCATTATTATATCACCATGCACTATAATATATGTCAACGCACCATGCACCCTGGTGAACAGAATATTACTTATATAAACCGACTTAATGATTTACACGATCGGACTCGATTAATTTACCATATTATTGTAGACTATAGTGAATCATGTAAACTTGATGCAATGAAAATGAAGAATCGAAGAAAATCATGGTGGGATATAGGCCTAATCAATCAATCAATCAATTTTATTTCCAGTAGCAAAATAAAACATATAAGTAACAAAAGGAAAAAATAATAGCTACTGGGAGGTGACACATAGCCATTGGCTGTCTTCCTGTGCCACCTCCACTGGAACTCCAGTGAAACATAAAAATCAAATAAAGAAATCTACATGAACTGAGTGTAATCAAATTAAAACCTATAAACATGTAGGACGACAAAATCATAAATCAATGAATATATGTAAATAGTAAATTTAGTTATATATATATATTATAAGAATAAATAAATGAACGAATAGATGAATAAATAAATAAACAAATAAATATGCATATAAATACCAGTATATAAATGTGTTAAATGCGGCCTATGCACAGAACAGGTTCACTCTTACACGTGGCCCGAAATGGCTTTTTCTGGCAGCACGACCCATTTTCAAATGTGGCCCCCCTCGTTCATAGCGGACGATCAATACACAACGCCATTACAAGCCGGTGAATAACTTCCAGTCGCGTGGGGCTGTCGAGGAAGTATACTTTTGCGAGAAATCAAGGCGAATATACGTAGGATTTGCTACCAAACTAAAAAGGTAATATATCGTTGTTTTTATTTCACAACACATTTTGATCCTGTTGTAAGCGGTTTGTCACATTTCGAAGTGCATGTGGCGCGCTTGTTTCGGCTTGGTTCTTATTGGTGGGTCATCGCTGGCGGTGATTGGTTTTCCGCTTTGTGTCCAATTTATTGGTCGAGAGACCGGGTAGCCAATTCTGATTCCTTGGCACAGTTGACAAGCGAACCTATCAAAATTGCCCTCCCTGAGATGTTTACAAATCTTGGGATCATGTCAACAGGAACACGTGTGAACTGTTCCCGAGAAGTCAGTGCTAAATAGTATTCATTATTTTGATACATATTGCGAGTTTCTTCATCACTCGTCGTGAATCTAACCATTGGCAAGTGTTCGGCCATTTTGATGAAGCAAATCTAAAAATGGAAACAACTGAACGTTATGATTAGGTGTAGGTCTACTCTGTCTAGACTTGGAGCGTGAAAACAAACGTAGGCATATGAACATGATGAATGCATCCTACCAGCCATGCTACCAGCTGATGCATTGCATGCTGCTGATCTGACAATCTGATCTGAATCATGTTATCAACATTGCAAGTACTAGATCTAATTATAGCCCTACGACCCGAAAACAACGAATTGACAATCTGATATTGAGCATGTTGTTTTCATGAAACATAAATATCAGATTGTCAATTGGTTGTTTTGGGGTCATGAGGCTAGATCTATTTAGTTCTCATGGTTCTAGTCTTCTAGATTATCAGGTTGATAGATCGGATTATTCCAATTATAAATAAACCCGCCCAGGTCGTGCCCCACAACACTATTATAACGTCACTAGATATACTTATCAGGTGCAACCAATCACCTAAATTACCATAAATAACTGGATCTAGAGGATCTAGACCTATCAGAAACTTGTTTTTTTTTATGCAACTTCGATGAAAAATCAAAAGCTTGAAAAATGAGATAGGCCTACTAAATTCAGATTTAAGTGTGCAAATAGATTCTATTTCATTTTGTTTCCATATGTTGTTTTTGTATACCACAGACACAGGGCACATTTTTGTAGATCTACTTGTTTACATGGCTATAGTATTTTAAACTATTGATTCAGAATTTGCTTATTATTTCGCGTATTATATGTGTACATTAAAAATTGTCCTCCCACATAATTCATGGAGTATCTACGCAGACACCGGAGTGAGAGACCGAGTGAGGTGACGTGAATTCTGTCCCCCAGCTGTATAGCCATGGCTCAGGAGGCCCCAGGCACAGTGAGCTCCGAGGCCCAGGAGCTGCAAGCCACATTCTGGAGCCGAGGACTAGACGACATCAGAAAACTCGCCGGGGTATGGCGGATCTTTACACAAACTTGAGGCAATTCATTCAAACAGATCATAGTTTGATTCTTATGATCCTGCATTTTTAGCTTACTGGCCCTTTGGGCCGATAAGCTATTGAATTGGTTTTTCGTCCGTCGTCCGTCCGGGTCTGTAACTTTTTTTTGACATGTTGAATTTCCCCATAAATTTGTGAGAACATACATGTACCTTGGGCTAGTATCTAAAGACGTTTTTTTAATTTTTTTGATTGAATCGTTTTTGCCGATTTGGCAGCCATTTTTGACGAAAAATTGCCAACTTTGGACTTTGGTGGCCAATTTCTCGAAAACTGTCTGATCAGTTTTGATATTTTTGTTTCAAAATACTCATTTCATGTACCTTTACGACGTGTATAAGTTTCGTTGCCCTTGAATCATGTGAATCGCCAGTCTGAATCACCTAATTTTTCCTTCATAATGGGAGCTGTGCGGAGTAAACCATAGAAGACTTCAAAATAGAGCCTAAAGTATTGGCACATTCAAATGGGAAATCATATATTGCGGTTTGAGTGATGACCTTGAATTCGACCTTCAATGACCTTGAAAGGTCAAAAACGATGAATTTTGTCTTCGGTGGCCATTTTGTCTAAATCTATTCAGACAGTTTTTCTCAAAATCATGTATAAGTTTCTCTTTATGTACCTTTGTGATATTTTTAGGGCATTTCGGCACAAATGTCCTTATGGTTTCGTCAGAATTTTTTTTTTTTTCTTTTTTTTTTTTTCCTTTTTCCGAGGTCCGGTTAGTCCATGAGGATGAATTTTGTGTCAAATGGTTTCCAGATGATAACGTGTTTTCGTCAATATCTCGTTAACGGTGCGTCGTAGAGTGAAATGGACATTATTTTCGGACTCGTCGACCTAGACAAACATGCCTTAGGGGTATTATGGATGAACTTTGACCTTGACCCGAATTTTTTTTGCGAAAAAGTTGGGTCAACTTGATCCTGGGCCAATTTTTTTTGCTTTCTTGACATTTTTCATTTTTGGCCATATCTCGGAAACGATGCATCGTTGAATGAAATGGATGTTATTTTTGGACTCGTGGTACTAGACAAACATGTCTTAGGGGTATGTTGGGTGAAATTGTGCCTGGGCAGAAACCGTCGTCTTGGATTGAAATAGATGTATCTACATAATCATTTTGGTTGTATCGAAATGCCCCAAGGCCTCTAGGCCTTTATGTCTAGTTTGATTTTGTATTATAGTCCATACAGAAAATGTGTTTCCAGCAACATTCAGGAAACATGTTTTGACAATTAGAGTTCAAGATCAGTGTAACAATTTATATGTTGGAAAATCAATACTCTGCGTTTCTCATGATTGCCGGTAAGCTACAGCACCCTTGGTGCTATGTTCATGATCATAACATTCTTACATTTTGTAAAACCAAATTAACACATTATTTGTTTTGCACTAGAGATGGCATCGAATGTCGCGACATTCATGCATCGTGATATTTGAAGTTTGACGACGTCGCGATCTGCATTTTCCCGACATCGCATCGTCAGTTTTAACAATTCAATCAATCTTTTCAATGCTAGACGTCCAGATTTTCATACATTTTCGGTGTGTCAGATTCAACGCATGTCAGATGTCAATATCCATGATATAAGCTTATGCCGACATCGTATGTAACACGTATTGTGATTGGATGGTGAGAATATCCCATACGTGACGTCAGGTTTCCTAAAATCATTTGATTGTGACTGCGCATGCGCCTGTTCATGCTCGCCCGCCCACATGATGGAAAGGAAAAAATAACAAACACAAGAGAATTGTATCAGTTTATCGAAAATTCAGGGCTTTTTCAGGCCATATATTGACATTATATCATATTTAATACTAAGATATGCACTCACGTAGTGTTATATACCATGAATACGAGTACGAGATAATCAGTGTCCACAGTTATGTCGACATGTGTAGATCGCGATTTGAACTTGCCGACGTCGCGACTTAAAAAAAAATCACGATGCCATCTCTATTTTGCACTCGTGTTGTATTTGCAGAATGACTTCAAAATGCATGAGTTACCACTGGCTAGAATAAAGAAAATTATGAAACTTGATGACGAAGTGAAGGTCAGTGAATACATATACGTCTATTTGTAAATAATCGATACTAACTGATTTATTCGGATAGTATATTGATGTAAAAGTCTGAATAATATCGCCAACGGTTCTACCTGTGGTCAGTTGAGAACTGACGTGAGAGGTTTTGTGAACATAATAAATAAAATATTATGCAGTCATATCGATATAAAGTTCATGTGCTGATGGTTCCCTGGTTGTGACTGCAGATGATCAGTGCCGAGGCTCCTGTGTTGTTCTCCAAGGCGGCGGAGATTTTCATCTCTGAGTTATCGTTACGGGCCTGGATACACACGGAAGAAAACAAACGCAGGACTTTGCAGGTACTTGACTGGATTGTACATTTGTCAATGTGCTGCCCGTTGAGATACTTAGTAGGTTGACAGGTGATTCAATTCTATCACACATTTGAACTGAATACTTGAAATATGTAACACAGTATTTCCTCTACAGCGTAATGACATCGCCATGGCGATCACCAAGTACGACCAGTTTGACTTCCTGATTGATATTGTGCCGCGAGAGGAAATCAAAACCACCAACAAAAGAACCGTAAGCCACCTGTAACTGGAACTTTTCATTACATGTAAATGTGTACATGTATGCATGATACGAGTATATTTACTTTTCATAAGCTTGTTATTTTGGCCTTTCATGTGTAAGAATCTTGTACATGTATATGACTGTTGAAAAAAATGCTACCTCACCCTCTCAAGCATGTTTTACAAGTACTCTCATTAAAATCTTGTTTGTTGAGCAGGAGGAGGTACAGAGGACGCCAGTGATGGCAGACCAGGTGCAATACTTCTTCCAGCTGGCTCAGCAAGCCGCGCTACAGAATCAGAACAACTCACAGACCACCTCACAGAGTCAGTCAGGTATGTGTAGTACATAGCCAGTTTGGTATTTTGTCTATACAAATTGTAAAAAGACAAATAGGTGCTGCTCATGTGAAGTACATGTAGTCAATTTCAAATTTGGCAAAATAAAGTAATTACTAAAACTGTCCTCCTCAAATTCTGTGTACAAGTATTGTGTAGTACAGTGTAAGCTGTATTTATTATAGGTTCACAGCCAGTACAGCTGCAACTGGGTGGAACAACAATACCAGCAATCACGATACAACCTCAGGTTAGTTTGGCTCAAGAAAGAGCGAGAACCTCTCACATACAGGTTTAGAAACCAATTCAATTTTCATTAAATTTTTATTGAAATTTTATGATGCAGGCACATTTTGCTGTGTTGTGTATTAGTGCAATACACCTAACACTCGTACAAACTCTCCTTCATTCAGACAATGGGGGACACTGGAAGCACAGCACAGCCCGCCCCGGCGCCACCCCCTCAGCCTCAGGTGGTCCAGGTCCAGGTACCGGTCAGCCAGGCGGTCCAGCAGGCACCCACCCCTCAGCCGACTGCTCCGGCCCCACAGACACAGTCCAACACCACCCAGGTCTTCCAACAGGTTCTCACGTCCAGCGGGGACGTACAGAACATACCGGTAAGTACAGAACACGGCACAGAACATACCGGTAAGTCCATGTCACAGAACATACCTGTAAGTACAGAACATACCGGTAAGAACAGAACATGGCACAGAACATACGGGTAAGTACAGAACATGGCACAGAACATACCAGTAAGTACAGAACATGACACAGAACATACCTGTAAGTACAGAACATACTGGTAAGTACAGAATATGGCACAGAACATATCGGTAAGTACAGAACTGGGCACAGAACATATCGGTAAGCACAGAACATGGCACAGAACATACTGGTAAGTACAGAACACGACATAGAACATGCCAGTAAACACAGAACATCGCACAGAACATACCGGTAATTACAGAACATGGCACAGAACATACCGGTAAGCACAGAACATGGCACAGAACATACCGGTAATTACAGAACATGGCACAGAACATACTGGTAAGTACAGAACATGGCACAGAACATATCGTTAATTACAGAACATGGCACAGAACATACCGGTAAGCACAGAACATGGCACAGAACATACCGGTAATTACAGAACATGGCACAGAACATACTGGTAAGTACAGAACATGGCACAGAACATATCGGTAAGTACAGAACATCGCACAGAACATACCGGTAATTACAGAACATGGCACAGAAGATGCTGGTAAGTACAGAACATGGCACAGAACATCCCAGCAGGCACTTGACGTTGTTTCTACGTTGATCCAACGTCAGAGTCTGACGTTGGATCAACGTCTGGTTAATGTTGGATTTGAAAATTGGATCAACGTCAGATT
This sequence comes from Terebella lapidaria, assembly GCA_949152475.1. Taxonomy (NCBI): domain Eukaryota; kingdom Metazoa; phylum Annelida; class Polychaeta; order Terebellida; family Terebellidae; genus Terebella; species Terebella lapidaria. The sequence continues at coordinate 43,710,197 of OX424557.1, read as the reverse complement.
TACGACGTTGATCCAACGTCAGGTTCAAAACGTTGCATCAACGTTGGGTTTATTACGTTGGATCAACGTCAGGTATGTCACGTTGATCCAACGTTGGATTGGCAGCGTTGGAACACGCTGCCTGGAGCTTTCAGGAAAAACAACAAATCATTGAAATGTATTTTTGTTTTATTTTTCAAGATTCACTGTGTACATTTTTTTCTTCCCCTTCCTCCGGCTCTGTCTGGCGCATACTTTATAAACTTTGCCACGGCCTGGTTCACGTCTGTCTCGATCCCAGCCTGAGACTCCAGAATACTTCCTGCAAAGATAGAATTCAATTCTCTGTGATATATTTTGTCAATTTTTTGGACAATACAGGTTTATTACATTGGATCAACATCGAGTATCACACGTTGAACCAACGTTGGATTGACAGCGTTGGACAGCTTTCAGGAAAAACATTAAATTATCGGAAAAAAACATTAAATTATTGGAATAAACATTTTGTTTTATTTTTCAAGATTCACTGTGTACCTTTTTTTCTTCCACCACCTCCTGCTCGGTCTGGCGCATATTTATACACTTGGCCATGGCCTGGTGCACGTCTGTCTCGCTCCCAACCTTGGACTTTAGAACCCTTTCTGCAAAGATAGAATTTCAAATCTCAGTGATATATTTTGGACAATTTTGGGACAATACAGGTTCCATACATATAGAAGTTGTCATACTATATATACATATGGAAAACGGAGAAATTGCTCACATACTACATAAATACTACATAAACAAATAAAAAGCTTGCAAAGACTAATGTTTTCACTGGCATATACTGAGAGTTTGATTCATTAGTGATACTGAAAGGTTAGCAACCAGTACACACAAAATTACACCATAAGTTGGACACCATAATCCTGATAATATCACATGGAAATACCCAGCCACCAATAAGCCAAATACTTTTGTCTGCTTTACATATATGCTTTTCTTTTGCTGATCTAAAACATACGAGTTGCTACAAGTAAAAATTGATAAATACAGGTACTGAATTTTCTGTTATCAAAATATTCAATCGTGTAAATATGTTTTTCACCTTTGCATGATTTTATTGGTCACTTGGTGGCATCACGGAGTGAGACCCCTCCAACATGTCCAATGTTGGACAGTCTTGTCACCTGTACACAGAGAGTTGAAAAAAATTGAATCATGCAATTTATACTACCACAGTGTAACAACAGAGAAAGTTGGTTTGATGCGTTCATAAACATCTAAATTAGCATTATCTTACCATCAAGCGATGCTTTGTCCCATCTTCTTTCAGCGAGTTCTCTAACTCGTAAAATTCTTCTGAGTGTCTGAGACTGAAGTGTGTTGACATGAAAGTCCGACTCTGTCGGCTCTAATTTCTTGCCAAGTTCGGAGATTTTCTCCGGATGTCCGTCAACAAATATAGACATCGTCTCTGGAATCCTGTGAAATGTAAAGATAGACTGTATTCCATTGATGTAGTCCTCAGAATTATGTAAAATCTAGTCAAGATGGATGCGATAGAAAGGGAACATAAGATCGAGACACTTTTCGCCGATTTCGGATCTCAAGAGTAAAGAAATCGTGGCATATATTTCATAATCAACAATCAGTACACAATATTTATCAGACTACAGGCATGGATCGATGCTCTTACCGGTTGATATCAGTAGATTTCCACGTTTTTTTTGCGCTTACAATGATGCAAACAAACCATGTGAATATCGGAAACGATACATCGGCGCGCAGAGTTATGGGTATTTTCTCATCATAGCGCATGCATATCGCAGGCTGTCACTTTTTGGTCCTTGTGGAATCATAACGTCTGCCTTGCCGACGTTGATCCAGCGTCTTTTCAACGTCGAAATTCCACGTCGTTTAAGGCACAGGAAAACTACGTTGAAACAACGTTGTCTATATGTATTTCGACGTCGCGACTTGTTTCCAACATATAAACGACGTCATAACGACGTCGGGTGCCTGCTGGGATACCAGTAAGTACAGAACATACCAGTAAGTACAGAACAGTACAGAACATCCTCATGAGTACAAAACATCCTGAACATATGAACACATAATATCTGATAAAATAGCACAGAAAAAAAAGAAACATTTCTGACAAAACCAATCAGAATGTTTAGATTTCACGTTAAAAATTAAATGAAGAGAGAAAAAAATTATCTTGTTACTTGCAATGTGCAAAAGTAATTGTGTTGTGTACAGTGTACTGGTCGGCCGTTCTGACTGTCTCTCTGTCTTTCTTCCTGCACAGATCCAGCTGACGCCAGAGCAGGTCCAGGAGATCACACTACAGATGCAGGGCAAGCAGCCAGGTCAGCCGATCCTGATCCACACCTCGTCCAATCAGCCGGCTCAGAGCCAGGAACAACAGCAGCAGCCCACGGAGCAGGTTACCGAGCAACAACAGTTCTCCACCCAGGTAACTCTGCAACATGGGTTTGGACGATGCTTATATATTACAATGTTACACTCAGTGATATTAGATACAGCATCTTTATCATCAATGGATATATAACATGTCCACACCACAAGGCTAACTATGATGGTTTGATCCATATTTCTTCTTAAGATTCTACATGTATATTGGTGAACCTGTACATCTGTATGTATATATATGTCACAACAGATATTTTGTGTATGTGTAATTTGCTGATATCAAAAATAATCCTCTTTTACAGCCGCTGTTCCATGTACCGCTGAATATCGGAGGACAGCAGGTCTACATACAGCAGCCGTCAGATGGATTAGCTGACCAGGCCATAGAGATTCAGGACTGATTGTGTTGTCATAGCGACCTAGGAACTGTTGCCGTGGATACACATTGACACAGCTGAGGCATTGCAAAGCTGCACACAGACCTGGAGAGTCAAGCCTGGCTTGTGTGCGTGACGATCTCATCATACCAGCTGCTGCGTAACTCGTCATAACGTCCACTATTATCAAACAGTGGAGGACAGACTTGTCATGGTGCAAACAAAATATGATTGCATTTCAAATCAAAATCCCAATTTCATATATTGTGCTGAGATTTGCTGAGCATGTCTCATTATGTTTCATTCAATACCCTTGTTGTGAAATGGTGGTATATTGTATATTAGTTCTTCTGAGACGTGTTTGTACATAGATATACTGAATATTGTATCTGTAAGTGCCGGGATATAATTTATTGTAGGACTTCACCTTGTCTATCCAGATCACTTCTTTCTGGACTTGAACAAAATGAATGTATGTTATGAATCATCTCTTGAAAGTTTCGATTTAATGTTATGCATCACCAAAGGAATTAACAAAGGAACTTTTACTTTGGGAAAAATGTATGTTTTATTTGTTTTTAGTTTTATTCACAAAATCGATTTATATTATATATGTTGGTACAAAAGTTATGCCATCGAAGGTGTTTTCATCCATCAAAGTTAATTTTCTGAAAGCTGGTTTGAACATATTCTGCACATCTTTTTCTACAGATTCAAGATTTTAAGCGAGTGTATATTCTGGGGGGGTTCATGTGGAAAAATCCCCGTAATCTGAATAAAAATTAAAATGCAAAACAGTTTCATTTGAAAAACTTTGTTCATGGTTCGAAGAATCAGATTGACAGAAGTATTTAGACTTTGGTAAATAATTTAAAACAACTGACAATTCGCTCCATCTTCAACAAAGCTTGTTCACACATTGTGGTGTGGTTGCATGTAGTCCTAGAAATCGTCGGGGAAAACTGTAAAGGTACTATTATTTGCGGGTATTTTGATTTCGTGGATTTGAACCTAGACAATTTTCCAGGAATTTAATTTTGCGGTTTTGCTCGTAAACGAAAATTGACAATTTAACTTTATACAGGACGTAAATGTATACCAGTATTGGGAAAACAACTAGGAACAAGAACTTTTTAATTCAGAAATGACAATATTCAAGTTGCTAGTACTGAAGCGATACTATCACTTCACTTACTAGTAAATTGGTAAGCCTATAGGCATGCAAAAATTTACTTAAATTCGATAACAAGGTAGTGTACATGGGGAGGGTGGCTATTAGTGTTATGTATGCACTACTGAAAGGAAACAAACCTGCAGTTTTTTTTGCTGGGATTTAGTTTCATTGGAATTTAATTTTGCGACTTTTGTGAAATCTGCAAAATGAATCACTCATGAAGTATTTTACAGTAGACAGCAGGTGAAATATTTCGAAGTTTACTGAAATTTTGATATTGAATATTGTTGTCCACTTTTTTCCTTCATGAGAGCTGCCACAACTGTACTATTAGAGTGCTTGAAGATAGAGCTCAGAAATCAGCATTTTCAAATGGGAAGTTATGGTGATTAGTATGGTGACCTTGAATTTGACCTTTAATGACCTTGACAGGTCAAAATGGCCATTTTTAATCGAAAATTGCCAAATTATGGACTCTGAAATTACCTAATTTTGGATTTCTTTTGTACATCTTTTCTCAAAAACTATCCCATCTGTTTCGAGACTTTTTTTTCAGAACATTCTAATTAGGATCCTTGATGTTGCATGTAAGGATGGAGAGCCTTAAATTGCTCGTAACGCCTGATATTTTTTTTTCTTTTTTTTTCACTTTTTGGTTTCCGCACGATAACTTCAGTTTGCCTCGATGTATCTTCACCAAATTTTCACCGCTGGTAAGAAATGTTATGTGGAAGAAACCTATTGTTTCTGGGCCGGCTCCGGGGTCCGTGAAGATAAAATCAATGTTTCTGGTTTCCGCACGATAACTTGAGAAGTATTGCGTGCGTCGTAGAGCGAAACGGATGTTATTTTCGGACTCATCATCCGAGACAAATATGTCTAAGGGGTATTATGAATGACCTTTGACCTTGACCTTGACCTGAATTTTTTTTGCCTAGTCCGCATTCTTCATTTTCGTTAATATCTCGCAAACTGTGCATCGTAGAGCGAAACGGATAGTATTTTCAGACTCATCGCCCTTGATAACATGTCTTAAGGGTATTAGGGATGACCTTTGACCTTGACCTTAAAGTCATCTTTTCGATTTCATCGATATCTAAGAAACGGTGCGTCGTAGAACGAAACGGACGTTATTTTCAGACTCGTGGCCCAGCAAACATATCTAAGGGGCCTATAGATAAAATGCTTGCAAACCTAGCTGATGTTTGTATTTTGAGCATTTAGGAAGTATGTCGTATACTCAATGGTGTCCTGAATTTGACCTCTGATGACCTTGAGTTCTCTATCTCACGTCTGACGTGATGTAAATTGGTCTCTGGGGCTACAACTCTTTAGTTTCATATAAGCCAGTTTTATATTGCGCATCTTCTGGGAACTTGAACTTGACTTTCAGATGACATTGAAATCTAAATCTCAACCGCTACAGACAAAGTGATTGAGCTTATATATTGTATTATGAGCATACAGAAATTCACATAATGGTGGCTGTTTTGGTGAGCCTTAACTTGGCCAAGATGATCTTGACTGGTGAATTTCAAAGTCATACGAACAATTGTTCGGTAACCTATCTTAGCCATTTGGGCTAATTCTTCACAGGACATATACGGCTGCTTGCCTACTGAATCATGGTTGCTTGCTCCTAGAATCATACTTTCCCAGAAAAATCTAATTTACATAAAACCAGCACATTTCCTAGCCGTAATTTAATCACCGAATGAAAGAGTGAAGCTTTGTCCTCTAAAATCCCTCCGAAACATAACCAAATGCTTCGAAATGTATGATTCATAGGTACTTGTTGTAGTGTTAACAGCCTACCAGGAATCAGTGGAGCTTAATATGTGAATATAAGAGAAACCCTGTATGAAATATGTTTTTGTGTGTACTCTGCAACAGTTCGGCTAACTAATCTAATTAGTTAAGGCTAATACACATAGATTGCAACTTTATTATAACCAGAGGGAGTAAAACCATAATCATTGTCGCAAAGCAAATTATTGCCTCAAATAACATGTCATCAAATTACCATAAGGTCTACTTTACTAAACCAAAAAAACTTACCATCAGCACATGTTTCTACATAATAACAGACTCTATATCGTCCAGATTCCTAACAATGTATACTGAGCATTTTCCCATATGTTCAATATTTTTTTCCAAAACTCTGTTTAAAAAATGTATTTCTTCAAGTTGTTGTCAGTGTCAACTTTCTCTTTGTCTTATAGGATATTCCTTACGGTGATAACAGAATCTACACACCACTCAGTCAAACTTGGTGGCCAACCATATTAGTGCGTCTTAGTAATCACGAACATTGGGATTCAGCTATATTTAGCCACATGAATGCCACCCTACAGAACGGTGCTGGACTTTTGAGACGTGTAAGCGGATTCGAGAGCACGCGATACCAGATTATACGTCGCAATGTTTTTAATAGCCTCGCATATCTTGCTGTGTGCATATGACTTGTTGGAACATACTAGCAGTAACGTTATTTCGCCATGAATCTACCGTATTTATAATTGGAAAGACCGAGTTCATTCGGATCAAGACAATCTGACCATTACTAAGAGGTTTCTGAGGTGAAGCAACAACTGTAATCATTAATGCAATAAAACAAAACTAGTAACTAATGCGAACCAAAATAGCATGCCAATTATGTTTTTGAAGACATTTTTAGAATTTTGCACACAAAAAAACCCCTACAATTTGAATTTTACTTGTAAGTATCAGTAACATCTACAGAACGGGTTGACACCAAATTGTCTAACCAATCACTAAAATTATATCCCTGCCAAAAGATATCATATAGTAATGCCTTGCAGTTAAGACCATTCAACTGTGTATTAAATGTCAGATGATCCTCATAACGGCATTAGTTCCTGCTACTAGATTAACGTAGGCCTACTGTTTAGAGTCTATCCAACCGACAATGTGTAATGTGCTATACCAGAAAATACGCCAGTTAGTCCTAATGTATGCTCTTTGTTTCTTATGATAGCCCTATACTGCAGCTTCCTTGTAAAGCATTTCCCCTAGCTGTATAAGCCACTGTCAGACACCGTGGCCTCTATCAGCTTGTTTCCGACTGGACGCTTGTCAATCCCGATATCACGTCCTCAGGCTGTAACACTCCTGGTATGTGACGTCACGCTGGACATTAGGCCCCCTAACTCGAGGCTATTTGTAGGCAACAATCAACCTGTGGAGTTGCCTGGAATGGCTCTGAGAGAGCCTGGCAGAATATAATGATGTTGGCACGACGGTTTATTATTTTTTCATTGAACGCCACTATTTTTGGGTATAATTACCGGTAGATTCAGTTACCTATACTCTCTTCATTAGCAGCAGTTTAGCAGGCGAGGAAGTGAGTTATATACAAGAAATTTTCACAATCTCAGATGAGGTGTAATTTCGTTTTTCCCACCGGCCATTTTTGTCTGTGAGCTTTCATTCGCTAGGGGTCTCTGAGGTTTGGTGCACAAATATACAACTCGGCAAAAATCAGTCTCGATCTTCTGAACGATACCAAATCAGCCAAAATTTAGTTTAACACAACTATTTCAGAAGTTGACGGTGGGATAAAATCTTCCAGAGGGGTTGCGCGACTATCCAAATGAAACTATCGGCATCACAGTTTGGGTGGATGGGAGTTATGTACTACATACCTAATTTTTTACCAACAGTATATACGCACAGCCATTTCCTGTTCCAGTTTCAGAATTTCTTGTCAGCATTGGAGAAAAAATAATAAAACTTCTTCGTTGCAGTGAAAGGTGGGAAAACCTATTTTTATTCACTTACTTCGTGTATAGTATTCATGACACAATAGATTTATACCGGTTTTGGACAGTCCGACAGTACCTCGTTTTTTATTCAACTTTACTGCCTGGCTCTTTACTCATTCCTGGCAACCTGTGGAACCGAGGAAATAAAATATAGTAGGTCTTTTCAACGCTTGCAGTGGTGTCGCTTTCTTCACGGTGAAAATATTATACCAGAATTACCAACCGTGAGTGGAATTGCAGTGATGGAAATAAACTTTCACAGGTCCAGAAAATAGGCTGAAATATTCCGTTTTACTCAGGACAATCAATGCCAATGTTGTGTGAATCACAATTCGGATTGGTCGTGTGGGAGCCCCATACTGATACTGCCATGGGGTGGCATACATTGCATAGGTTCAGTATTCAATTCGGTTGAGGTCGTCAAATTTATGGCTTGTGGTTTGACCAGAATGCATGGTTGTGTGTCAGTCCTGTTAAGTCTGTGATATGGTAAGCCTTGGTAAGGGGGTCTTGTGCCAGTCTTGTGCCAGTCTTGTGGAGTTCTGCGTGTTCGAACGGGATCTCGTTAGTACGGATCGAAGCGTGGAAGGGCCACTAGATTTTTTTTCTGATTTTTTTTATTTTCCGGGTTATATCTCGATAATATCGACTTATATATCTCGATAATATCGACTTATAACTCGATAATATCGACTGAGAAAAATAGACTGAGTTGTCCTTCTACGCTTCCGTACGTTTAGTTTGGGAGACGACCACTCAACTGTATGCATGACATCCATCCGACGGCCTGTTTGCGTCCAAATCTTGTACAGAATATCACGTGGCACACATCATTGGTGCTAGTTTTGACGTCGCAGAAAGCCCTTCAGCATGTTGAGAACTGAAGAATTCGCAAGTGACGTGTACTATTCGGAGGTCCCATGGAGGAATAAAATCCGCGGTGTGAGAAGCACATCGTGTTGCATTTGTTCATCACGAGATGAGGATGGAGTACGCTCCTCACGAACAAAATTGAATAACCTTTGGACTGATTGCAAAGAGAACTTCTCTAGTGATATCCATGAATAGGAGTATAACGTTGAACAACATGTCGACAACATGCAAAAGTATTTTTGAAATGCCCATAGATTCTAATCAAATGAGTTCTGTCATGGTTGACATTAGATCACAGCGTAATTATTCCTAGAGCTGCGAGCAGTCTCCCTCGCCTCTGTCAAATTTGGCACGCACAAATGCAGATCGTTTGAAGACAACCGTCAGTCATCCAAACTTGGGGGAAATATTGGGCACGAAGTACTTGTGGCTGTAGCAAGGAAACTGGTTTCTGACTCATTCGTGTTCTATTTTAAAGAATGATTTCAAATGATACATCACATTTTGTCCTAGTCACAGGCAGCCAAAATATATACTCAGTAACTTTTTGTGATTTTTTTAGCCTGATAATATGGTCACTAGCCATAGTCTTGACACTCACCTCTGACAAAAAATCTCTTACTGTCAGTTGGTGAGGCGTTACTAGATGATTATCACTGATTCGTTTGTAACCTATTATTGCTGTATATCTGACGAGTAAATAATCATTATCCACCCACCAAGGCGTAATGATAGAGATCAAAGTGGCCCGGCCCTATAAAAGGGGCGATCTGACATGTCTTTATTGAATAAAATCCGACCAATATCTATATTAATAGCATGTTTCTGTTCGGCGTCATACATTTTAGTGTCCCTCCATCCATGATTAGCGGCCCTTCATGGCCAGCATCCCTCGACTCCGTCACGGGCTGCTGATGGTCATCTGGGGCCGCTAATCATGAAGTCGGGCCACTAAAAGTGTAACGCCCTGTAAAATCCTGTTGTTGCTATATTAACATTCACAACCTTATATCTCCCCATTTATAGGATGAATCGTGTTTTAGACAGCAGTACTCGTTGCCATGCGCAAAGATCAACATTATATTGTGAGTAATGAATATTTGAAAGTCAGCACAATTTTGCACTTCTATACATCACTGTCACGTCTTAATGTCCACGGTATTGTAAACTGTTTTTCAGCCTCCTCTACGTGATTCTATTTCCGTTCAGTCCACGTCGGATTTGACCGAAGTTATCTTTGCTGCCTTCAGCAATCTTTGATAAGCATGACATTAGTGCTACAAGTGCGACTTCTGAAAACTATGAACGGTTTTAAGAGTTCATGTCAACGTTACATAACACAACATTCCCAACACACTTGACTTATCAATGATAGTAGTAGTTTACTGTTACATATATTATTATGAAAAATGTACGAAAACACCTTGTGTTATAGTGTGTGAAAAACATCAACGTATAATGCAATACTGTTATTCGTTCAGGACATGCACATGAATTGTTGTCATTAATCAAACGCATCATTATAACTAATTGCGATTAATAACATGCGCTGTGACAGGATTGTACGTATGCAAATATTCGGCAGTGATTTGAATGGAATGTGACTTGTTATATACAGGGTTTAAATGAAAACCTTCTTAAAAATCCTTCTGTAAAATCAAAGTTGCCCTTTTCATTAATATGATTGTTTTGGTATGTACGGATCCAGGGACAACCCACAGTTTACAAAATTTGCATAATCACATTCATGTACTAGTTGTTTTCAATAAATATTATCACTCCTACTCACTACCTGATGTTTCAAAGATATATTATCTTATTCTCTTATACATAGACAACTATTGTTGTAATTATTGACAATGCGGCAATATATTTGATATGCAAAGCTGTTTTTCACACGAATACACACTATTACAATGTATACAGATACAATGAAATGAACTTCAGTGATATATTTTCAATACATTTGTTTCAAAACCTGGTGTTGATGTTAATGGTAAAGTAGCACGTCTGGTTTGTGACGCCATGCTGGACATCACCCGGAGGCTCCAATACAACAGTCAATATGTGGAATTAACTAGAGCATGTACATCATGCGAAGTCATTCGTTTGGGTCACAGTTGATTTATAATCTGCATTAATGGTGTAGAATATTTTTATGACTGTACGTCCCAAAACCCTCCCCGCATGGACTCTCACTTTACATGCATACACACACGCTTACATCACCATCTATAAGTGCTGAGCACTTCTTAGAATTACGTGCAGACATGACACACATTCTACTTAGTACAGCCGCATCATAACTTACACCAATCAGAACACTTACCGACTCGACACACCCCCACGGCCTTCACTCTACATGACATGACATCACACATAGCCAATCATACACCACTTCCGCAGCACTAGGCGGGAAAATACCCAGCCATGTGACTTGGCCCGCATTTATCATGGATTTGAGCGAGAGAAGTTTGAATTTTATAAGCAAAGTGTTTGTGGTTACAGTTGAAGTAAGAAACAATCGTACTTCCTCTCTGTCTATTTTGACATATAGGGATGCAAGATGCTGGAGTACAACCATCAATTACCCAATGAATGAATGAGAAATACTGGACATGTAGTAGTGTCGGCTTTGGGCTGGATGCTGCTGCTTGTTCGAAAATATGTATTCCAGGCTGCATGTATATTTTGATTGATAGACACAGTCCCGGACTATAATCAGCTGCCTTATACTCAACATGTCTGTAGTTGGGTCGTAGAGGAGACACCGCCAGTTTTGACGTTCATTAGCACATGGATATATCTCAACACCCATTAAATCTCTAAGGATATGAATGGTGTTGAATGATTAAATAACCTTCAATTTATATCCGATCTCTCATCGGGAACATTGTGATAACACAAATTCACACACACACACACACAGACACACCACTTGCGTTAGTCTGTTAACTCCTTAGTCAGTACATGTAACACCTGTTGGACTATGCCATAGGATATAGTAAATCTATTGCCGACGTCCAAATTGACAAATGTTGTAGACCTCCAAACATATCGTATATAATTTCAAATTATATATTTTTTGCATATTTTGCATCCGGGTACACGTTAGTTGCTCCTCCAAAACATATTCCCATTGCCTCCGTAGGAATACCTTCAAGACATACAATCAAACGGGCCACTAATTAGTAAATTAGCAGCACAATTCCACACCCAAAGCATGAATAAATTTGAGAGAGATTTTCCTCTTGCCTGCATTCAGCAAACTCTAAAACAAGAATTCGTTCCAGACAAGATTACATGACACAAAACTCGGCACAGCAAGTTGCAGATTGTCAGACACCGTGGCCGCCTCTATCAGCTTGTTTCCGACTGGACGCTTGTCAATCCCGATATCACGTCCTCAGGCTGTAACACTCCTGGTATGTGACGTCACGCTGGACATAATGCCCCTCTAACTCGAGGCTATTTGTAGACAACAATCAACCTGTGGAGCCGAGGAAATGAATGTGTTCCAAGTTGGTAATGGCGTTGTATTCATCGAAACAGGCATGCGTATCAGCACATATATTACGGCTTGCTTATCGACAAACGCACGTGCTCGTTCAGCGTCACACAGCTTTTTGAGACTCGTCCTATAATGTCTCATTATACCAGTGGATACTCTTTCAAAGTGAAACGACTGTCATGGTTACGTACATAGTGGAGCTGTCAGTGCATGTCTAGAGAGCGGACTGACTGGTGATGCCTATAAATGTATCTACATGGACAATGTCATTAAATTATCTGCATGGTGACACGTTTCCTGATTGAAAGGTTTTTCGTGAATCTTTTCTAACACGTACAAATTAAAATTCAGAGTAGACTTGTTTGATCCCAGTGAAAAGAGTAGACAGATGGGAACTTTTTATTATGTCGAGTGGTCAATGATACAGGGTTAATTCTACAAGTCCGACCTGGGTTTTTTTTCAGACTGAAATTCATTCACGTGTATTCATCAAACGCTCTTTAGTAAAATTTATATATAACAGATTTCCTTTCTATGATTGTTTTCAATTTTTGTGCATCATCTCAATATTTTCCATGGAATGCTTCTACAGCTTGATTTGTATGAAATATGACACGGCGACGTAAAACATCGTCCCAACTCAACAGGTACATGCAGTGCGGGCTATCCGATTTCCAATGTTTTGTCCACCCTGTCCCTCAGTGTCGCACGCACGCGATGCCACGGGATGCTGCAGCCAGCTCACGGGGATAGACGTACGCACAGACTGACGGCCGTCGAGCTCGAGGTCTGACGTCGGCACTGCCTCCCGCCCGTGCACGGCGTCCCCCGGAGTCCGGGACCAACCATGGGGACAGCCACAGTCAGCCACACCGTCCGCGGTCCTCCCGCGGAGGGGAGAATGTGACAGGTGCGAGCTGGGGGACGGGCGAGAAAGCGACTCCGAGAGAGCGACAATAGAGCGCGATCGGACGTGTGTGTGGACAAACTGGCTTCGTCTTGTCGGTGTCCGACTCTCGGGACTCGTGCGGTCATCTCCCACAATGGTTGATGACGCCTCAGGATATTGGTAATTAGCCTACTTGCTTCTATCATTCACCGACAGCGCCGTGTGTGGAGCGTGGACGGCTGGACCCTGAGTAGGAGGCGGTCATTGTCTTAGAACAGGAAGCTGGTCCTCCACAAGGAAGGGGCTTCGTGTCGCGTACCTCTCGACCCTCAGCATTGCATGGAGCCAGACACCGGTAGCTCGACAGCACACTATACGAGTAGATATGGATACCTGTTGATCATCAGCTAAGTGACTCACAACATCAAACAACGGTATGTGCAATTAGTTGCTCACGAATCTGTAAGAACAAAAAGGTTTGCTACAAGCTGCGGTCTACTCTTCTGGTCAAATTCAATTACGAGCTGTTAAAATTGCCAATATTGCCAAGAGTAATTACAACCCAGCAAGAAAGCCATAATTCAAGCGAAACATGCAAATTGCTTCCTCTTGATGATTTTTCCATCCCTGTTCTTGTGGGATATGTCAGATATGTTTACAACCAGACCATTTCCAGATATGTTCAGTTTGCTGCATATTACGTTTGCGATATAATGCAATACTGAAGCATTATTGCTGCATCATGAGCAATTCATTCACCAATAGTCGTTGGGGGTCAATATGGACATGTGCATATGTTTCGTACATTTTTCATCCCGTTAGTTGCACTGGGGTAAAACTATGACAGAACACGACCCATAGATTGCAGGTACATGTAAGGTATCACCCTAGAGAAGTTCTGAAGACTGCCGTTTGTCATGATGTACCTGTTTAGCTGAGACCCATATGACTCCGCGTGAGGCAGGCGCCTTGTGACCCGCCATAAAGCGCGCGGAAATGGCTGAGATCGGGTGTCGAGGAGCACCCCGCTAACAAAGTACCGCTAGCTCCTGTGACAGCGATAACAAGCACCTTGCTAAAAGACGCTAAAAGTGCTTCAACAGGTGGCCGCTGACCGAGGCTTTTCTGACTGCCTTTTGCTGTAATTATCGCGAGAAACCACAGCCCGCATAAATCCCCATGGAAAGACATGGCTTACCGCTCAAGTGTAATCTCTATGTATTGCTTTCACTGGCTACAGCTGATTTCACTGCCAATTAGCAACAATGTCTCCACATATAGAATTCTATTGTCAAACTACAAACCAATATTGCATGGACACTATTAATATGTTCTATTGTTCAGACACACACACAGCTCTGACAATGTATATGAACAGTGATTATTGCGCACGTGCATCCGTAATGGACGATAATGTATTAATACCTGGTAATTATATATTCTGACAAACAGGAATTTAGAATGTCAATATTCAATCTCGTCAATCTTTGGTACATGAATTAAATCTATAGACTAACACTATATCAGATTTTCTGAAAGCTTTTTCTTAATAATTGTTTAACGACGGTCCATGATGATAGGCAATTCTGCCGGTCTTCCCCATCCCCCGTCGGGTGACAATTTAGAATTTGGAAAGCACATTCGAATGGAGAAACCTTTGCATTGCCAGGATGGAAACTCCACCTACTTTGTGCCGGTGACGGGGATCGAACCCGCGTCACCTACCGCCTCTGAGCTTCGTTGCTTCAAGAGCCACCGGTCCCATCCACTCGGCCACAGAGGTGGTTGAGCTATGCGATCTAAATCATGTATTGTCAAACATGTATATACATGTAAATATACAGTACATAGTATAAATATACAGTATATACTTATATGAATTATATGATCTGTGATTCAAAATTTATATCTACATAGCTGGTAAATTAACCCTAATCAGCAAGTTCGACTCGGTTTCACGTCGTTAGTGTTCTCTTCAGCAAGTTTTATTTTACGGATCGGGAAGCGATGAAGTCTGTTCACTGATCAGACTTTCAACCAGAACTGACAAGCACATCACCGATGTTTACATTTTGGGACTCCAGAGGAGCTGGGTTCCTCCTTTGTACCTCAATATAAGACAACAGCAGACCGGTAAATGTCCAGATTAAAGTGACACATTGTGTATCGTCCAAAAATAACATGACCATGGCATTACATGCGAGTCCGCTGGCCGCTCGCTCGGAGAGGCGCTCGTGCCGTCAGAAAGGAAACCTTGTGTCTCAGACAACCCGGGTATTTTAGGCTTCCGCTTTGGCGAGGAAATGACTTGAAGAGAGCGTATTCTCACTGCAAGGCTCGACAGTTTGGGGGCTTCCTAACCCCCCGGAGACATTCCCTCTTACAAAAATACTGTCGCCGATACGGCCTCGATGTTCTTGTACGTCCTTATTAGGTCTCGTGACAGAAGTTTGTGCATAAGTAGGGCCTGGCTGGAAGAGGGCCTGCTGTAAAAGGTCAGACGGCGATACCAAATGACGCTATCAAGTTGTTTACAAACAACTGCCAGCGAAAATACTTCTATTTGCGATCATTAAACTTGTAATATCGTGACTTTCCACCCACAAGCCAAAACGCCTTGTGGTATAATCTACATTAGTTCCTGTTATTGAAAGGGCAAAAATACGAAATACTGCTGTATCAACCAGACCTAACTGTCGTGCATCAATGAAGGGAAATTTTTGTGCATACAATGACATTTTACATGTATTCAAGGACAAGATTTATGGGCATTAACGAGACAAATTTACGCTGTCGTAGAGTAGAGATTTCACACTGGAATTAAGAGGGAAACAACTGTGGAAGAAACTTCTGACTTACGTGTATGTGGTTAAGAACAACATAGCTATATCTTTCATTAAAACTTGTTTGTTAAGGTTAAGTAGTGTTAAGTTCCTTGTAGAAATAGATTTGTACAATTCTTCAAGAAAGTACAACTCCAGCTCAACTGGTGATTTGATATGTCGTGCTCTTTGTGAATCAACAATGAAAATTCTCAGGAACACAGACTGTTTTTATACTGAGTACACATCGCATAATTCCGAGCTTTTGCAATCACAATTAAGATAAACCAGCCATAGCATTTCCACTTCGTAGTATGCATGTCATACGTCGAGACCATAAAAGCTGCGTGTGCTGTAAAACATGGCGAAGACGACAGTTTCCGGTTTCTATGACGCAGCCTCTTCCGGTCTCAACCACCAGTCGGTAAAGACACTTTGTTGGTATAATTCATACCTTTGCACTGACTAAAACACGCCGAGAGCCGACATTTAATGAGCTGCGGGAGTGTGAAGGCTGCGTGGCACTTGGTAACTATACTCCGGAGAGAATAGAGCTCTCGCGTGGACACCGTCAGCGTGTACGGCCGTGTAATGTGAGGTGTTACCATGGCAACTTTTAGAAATTCCATGAACCTCTGTTTATGTTTCTATTCCTACAGGTGGTCATGGCTTGGAATAGTGACTGCTTGAGGAGCGTACTAACCAAAACCAACTGAACAATCTGATAACAACGACCAGAACCTGCGGAGCAGTCTGATAACGAGGGCCAGAACCTGCTGAGCAATCTGATATCGAGGGCCAGAACCTGCTGAGCAATCTGATAACGAAGGTCAGAACCTGCTGAGCAATCTGATAACGAGGGCCAGAACCTGCTGAGCAATCTGATAACGAAGGTCAGAACCTGCTGAGCAGTCTGATAACGAGAGCCAGAACCTGCTGAGCAGTCTGATAACGAAGGTCAGAACCTGCTGAGCAATCTGATATCGAGGGCCAGAACCTGCTGAGCAATCTGATAACGAAGGTCAGAACCTGCTGAGCAGTCTGATAACGAGAGCCAGAACCTGCTGAGCATCCTGATAACGAGGGCCAGAACCTGCTGAGCAATCTGATAACGAAGGTCAGAACCTGCTGAGCAATCTGATATCGAGGGCCAGAACCTGCTGAGCAATCTGATAACGAAGGTCAGAACCTGCTGAGCAGTCTGATAACGAGAGCCAGAACCTGCTGAGCATCCTGATAACGAGGGCCAGAACCTGCTGAGCAGTCTGATAACGAGGGCCAGAACCCGCTGAGCAGTCTGATAACGAGGGCCAGAACCTGCTGAGCAGTCTGCAAACAAGGACTAGAACCTGCTGTGCAGTCTGATAACCAGGGCCAGAACCTGCTGAGCAGTCTGATAACAAGGGCTAGAACCTGCTGTGCAGTCTGATAACAAGGGCCAGAACCTGCTGAGCAGTCTGATAACGAGGACCAGAACCTGCTGTGCAGTCTGATAACAAGGGCCAGAACCTGCTGAGCAGTCTGATAACGAGAGCCAGAACCTGCTGAGCAGTCTGATAACGAGGGCCAGAACCTGCTGAGCAGTCCTATAACAAGGGCCAGAACCTGCGGAGCAGTCTGATAACGAGAGCCAGAACCTGCTGAGCAATCTGATAA
Source organism: Terebella lapidaria (assembly GCA_949152475.1). Taxonomy (NCBI): domain Eukaryota; kingdom Metazoa; phylum Annelida; class Polychaeta; order Terebellida; family Terebellidae; genus Terebella; species Terebella lapidaria. The sequence continues at coordinate 43,692,707 of OX424557.1, read as the reverse complement.
CGAAAGCCAGAACCTGTGGAGCAATCTGATAACGAAGGTCAGAACCTGCTGAGCAGTCTGATAACAAGGACCAGAGGCTGCTGAACAGTCTGATAACGAGAGCTAGAACTAGCTGAGCAGTCTGCCAACTAGTCTGATATAGTAAACCTAAACAAGCTGATAAGCTTGATGACAAAAACGATACAAAAACCCACAAGTGGTCATGGGCTTGATCAGCTGCATGACATGTACCAAAGTGATCCAGTCGGGTACCAAATACATCGTGTAGACTACATTGGAGCTATGATAACTGAACATTACAAATTATTCCCTATCTAAATGTGGGACTTTTACACAGTCCAGTCCAGCATCAGTCGGATGAGCATGGTTGACTACTGATCAGCAAAAGAACTTGAGGAGGAAATAAACACGGTGCTTTCTTATTGGCATTTTCCAACTAACATGAGCAGGCATGGCTGGAGCCCATACATGGATACATCTATGATGTGTTTATAAAATATCAATAATATCATTCATTGAGAACCTTTTGAAAACATGCTGAACATTAATTTTATGCTTGGAATCTCAAACATCATTCGTCAATTGCCAATGACTGACTCCACTGGCTCCGAACGCCACTAGAGGTGATCATGGATGCAGTGTCTCGTGAGGCTACGACCCTTGACTTTCGACGGAGGGCAGGCGTGGGCGGCGGGGTCCGTGATGTGGCGCGTGGTGACGGATTCTCACCTCGAGAGGACGACAGCCATCATCTGAGCGGCGCCCGGTGCTGACCGGCGAGATAATCGCTCGACATGACATCGCTGATAAGACGGGTAAGTTGTTGCGGCTTTTTACGTTGACCAGTTCCTTTCCTGACACACGCTCCCGGCCCCTCACCAAACTCCTCGTTCTGCATCTTGCGCCTCAGTCCAGCTTTTAATGTCACGACTATTAGGGTCCTCATAAATCCCAACCTAATAGGCTCAAACGTGGAGGTTTTCTTGCATCACGCCAGTGCATAATTCACCATCACCTCTTGGTCTTTGCACCTTGCCACGCTGCAGTTTGTCGTCGTCAAATTACCGGTCAGTGAGTGGTTAGACAGTAGGCAGACTTGGGTAGCATCGAGGTGACTATGGATACATGTAGTGTCATATACATCATGCTTTTCATCGTCCAGGACAATGTATTTCACTGGCCTCATGCAAGCATACTACAACCCCCATCACTGGCCACAGCTCTCGGTTATACATGTATTTATGCGAAATAGAGATTGAAAAATCTACACACTTACTCTGATTTACACCGTTTTTGTTGCTATTTCTATTATTACAATGCTAAACGGAATCGTGTTTGAACTTACTTAAATTTCACCCCACATTTTTAAAAGCAAATTCCGCACCCAGAAACTCATTTATGAGGCTAAAATTGACATTAGGTTATTTTAAACAACTTTTTTCATTTTGCGATAGAAGTATAAAATTTGGCAGAAAATTCTAGAAAATTCTTCTAGGTGAAGTATCTCAAAGCATAGTACGATAGCATCGGGAAACATCAGCGAAAAAAACAGTGAAAAAAAAACAGTGCAAAAATCTTTTGAGTAAATCGTTGGTGAAAAGTTGTGGCTTTGTCACCTGAGTTTCTTCAACTTCTATAAAATTTTTAGGCAATTTCAGAGTTACGCAGTCATCCGCGGTTCTTGTAACTGGTTTGTTCTTAGGAATGTTTCAACCTGACGTTGAGGGATTTCAATCAGCATTTGTTTGGTACAAAGTTGTGTACGTCTTGATTTAAATTAAATCTGTGTTTCTGTTACGGCAGCAAAGCAACTGGGCAAATTTCCGTGTGCATGTAATTTACCGCATGATCCGAGGCCTCAAAGGCGACTTCTGGGTAAAAAAAGTGTTTCAGCTTTCATATAACCTTCAGCTTCTGATATTAGAAATTCTTGCATTTATAAAACCCACAATTATTTTTGTGTAAAACGTATATTCATTGAACGTAACGTAACTGCAAACGGTGAAGAATATTTGAACAAAAAAAAGCATGAAGAGGTACTAAGAATTTCACATTGCATCAAATTTGAGCGAAAGACTACATTAATGTAGCAAACAGTCAATGATGAAAATAATCTTTTATTATAGCCGCATGCAATTTCGCGCGGTTTTCTAAAATATATTTATAACTGTCAACTGAACACATATCAACACATCTGATTCAACGATTAAAGAGGACCCAATGAATGTGAGAATTAATTGTTATTCATAAAGACCGTAATAATTATCTGTGTTTCCACGGGGAGAGGCGGGGGGCTTGTTCATGGTCTCACATCTTTAAAAAATATAACTATACACACTACTAACAGGTAAACCCTCAATGCAGTGGACCACTTTCAGTGATGTAATACTTGAGCATATAAATGTAATCAACCCTGACATGCATGCCCATGCAACATGTTATATAACTTTGTAATTAATTAACGTAAGTCCACGGACATTAATTAGTTTTCCGATAGTGTGGCACATATACGACAATAAATGACAACAGCGAAGTGTTCTATGGTTAATAGGTGTATAGTATATATGGTATTGTGGATGAAGTCGAGGAGTTTTGCACTCCTAATATTGTGGCACACTCAGTTGAAAGGCGTGTGTCGTGTGGACATATCGATAGAAATAACCGACCTTGAAATAGACGGTCATAGCTTGGTCAAAAATAGAAACCGTTCGAGGAAATTTCCAAACGTTCTCAATCAAGTCGAGATGTGGCATTGTAATTTAAATATTATCACCGAAATATTCTGTCACATATAGCTGCCTGTGTATAGTTACGTAGATGAATTATTTAGTTGCTGTTTGTTTTTCGAAGTTTGTGAAAACTTCAATGTCACGCATTCGCCAAAGTCATGTGGGCCTATTTATAGTAAGACCAGGAATGGAGGTGTCGAGTCCTCATCCTCCAAGCAGCGACGTGTAGAGTGACTCCTGAGCTACATGTATAATACATACGCTAAGGGAAATAGCCGCTTTGTATAATTAACACACGTACACCGTGCAGATAATTACGTGTTCATTAACAGGTGTCTGTCGTGCCTTTGTTACCCGTGTGACTTAGCGGGCCAAGGGAATTACAAAAACCAGAGTAGCTAAATATCATTTCCTGCGTACAAGCCTCGGGCTGGTGGAGGGAGACGCATATCCGAGCCAGTCCGTTGGAAATACCCCGGTCACAAATCGAGTTATTCCAGGCGTCTGGGCGGTGATAGTGGTGACGCAGCTCTTCTGAACCTTGGAAACATGCACGGTTCTTTTCAGAATAGACTCAGAGATATGCCTAATGCTTCACTCGAACATTCTTCAGGAAGCTGCGTCATTCTAGACAACTTTCAATGAATACAACGATTTCAATTTAAGGGACTGATGCTCTAAATACAGACTTGTCACTTTTCATCTTTCGGCTAAAAATAGGGCCATTTCTGATGCGCATTAGTTTGTAACAGAGATGCTTATGACGTGATTTCTATAAGGGCCCCGGAGATATCCATCAGGACGTCAAATTACCGCCTTCGCCTGGTGCGTGTTGTATTTGGTTGTTTCCCCTCGCAGGCGATATGTCTACTGGCGAAAACATCCCACTTCAATTTTCTTTGAACAAGAAACAGTACAAGTACAACTGGGATGGTTTTAAGGCGCCTATTCAAATAGCCAGAAACACGTATCAATCACACTTGAATATCTCCGTGTAAACGATTACTTGAATAGAGTATGTGTATGCATAAAGTAAAAGCTTTAGTCAGGGACTCTCTCAGATGCAATCACTTTTGAAATTTCTATGATAAACAATCATCAGTTATATAATATGCATCTTTTTTTCAAAAAATGTTTTAAATATTCTCTTCGGTGTGGAATTATGGGTAATTTCAACCCCCCCAAAAAACTATTTGCATGATGTGGCATTTTTAGGTTACCGGATTTACATGTACATGTATGGTCCGATAACCTTATGTCCTGGCGTTGCATCCGTCGTATGTCGTGGTCGTCGGCAGCGCCCATGTACATTTTATCCTTAAAGTTTACGGCCTAAAAATTCCTTTACTTTGACTGTCTTTTTCTCAACGTCTGTTCAGTAACTTTTTTCTTATTGATGCATTTCTTCGACTTTATAGCTTGGGAATCAATTGTGGACTTGTAGGAAATGACATACGCCAATTATCCTGACGACCTTGAATTCGATTTTTTACCTCATTTTCTAGGTCAGAGCACAAAATGGCTAATATCTCGCTTATACTTTACAACTTGAGAATCAATTGTAGGCATACGGAAAATGATACATGCCGAATATTCGGATGACCTTTAATTTAACCTTTGGCTCAATTTTAAAATGACAGAACAAAATTTCTTTTTATTTCTAAAATTGTTTACAGCTTTGCAAACAATTTTGGACATATAGGAAATGATATATGCTGAACGTACCTTATTTTCCATGAATTTTTAGGTTACCGAAACTATGTTCTGAAAACCTGTTGCCATGGCGTTGCGTTCATCTTCCGTCGTCGGCGTCGGTGGCCGTCTACATTGTTATCTTTAAAGTTCACGATCGGATATTTCTGAAATTTTGCACAAAAATTCCCCCCCAAAAAAATATTCCAGGAGCTAGAGGTCATTTTTACTTTACTATGATTCACGCATTTTGTTTTTGCCCTTGAATCGCTGCTTTATTTTACGGTTCGGCCATTTTCGTCTTGAGCCATCTTCCAGCATCGCCGTTGAAACAATTTTCGAGAAAGGAAATGTCATCCACTTTTTGCTCCATATATCTAATGGGAGCTGTGTGAAGTACACTCTTCAAGATAGAGCTTAAATATTGGAACAATGGGAAATCATATACTAGTTTAACGTATGACGCCCGCTACCTAGGGCGCAAGCGCCCCGCATCTGAGCACGGTCACTTTTTTCTTCATAATTGGAGCTGTATGGAGTAAACTCCTAGAACACTCCAAGATAGAGCACAAATATTGGCACATTAAAATTAGGTAATCATACATGACGAATCTTTAAGTGACCTTGAATTTGACCTTCGTTGCCCTTGAGAGGTCAAACGGCAATTTCAGTGAAAACATTTATGGTTCAACACTGAACATTAGTCCGGTAACATTTCTTAGCCCTCGGGCTAATTTTGTATCATTCTCAATATTCATAATTATAGAACTGAACAGACAGAGATATCCGGACCAGAGAGCATATTTCGGTATGAATTATTATGGAGTCAGTCGTCTTATTTTCCCCAGACAGGTATTGAAGATTGAAGAATTTTGCCCAAACTAACAATTAAAAAAAAATCAGAAAAAGTCATTTAATTTCACAATTTCAACGACATTTACCAAACAAATAAGCTGGTAACACCGACATTTTGTTATTCCAAAGCAACAAGAGTAATTAATCAAATTTGGAATTTCAAAGTTCAGCCCTTCTGAGTGGGTCCATGACGAAATATTGTACTTGAAGTGTTTTCTATACACTACGGTTTTTCCTCATGCAAGTACATATACTCAGTAAGTATCAATGAATATACAACTGGGTCAACACGTACAGGTTCACGAGATGTAACTATAAATGAAGGCAACAATCTTGCTTCACCTTGCTCTGAAAGAACCATATATTTCACATTCGATATTCTGAAATCGTATGTGGATTAAGACAGATACAGGGCTGTGTTTCAGCTGTCGCAGGGAGCAGTGCGCCGCCACAGCGCGCCCAACAATACAGGCGGGGCGAGCCTCAAGGTGCAGACTCCGCCCGTACCGCCCTCCCCCAACCTAGAACATCTCAACACGGACGAGCTCAGGGTCCTCGGCGAGGTCTTCAACAGACTCGACCAGTTCGAGGAGGTCGAGTCCGCCAGAATCAGGTAGCAAACTCACAAACCGTGTACAAAGTATGACTATACCCTGGTACCGGTCCAGCAAAAATAATTGGAATTGAAGAAAGGACGGAGCCAGGATCACTGAGAATAGTCAGGATCTTTGGAGGCATTCGGAAAGATTGCCCTATTTAAATTGAGTCTATTGGTAGGAATCAATCGTTCTTTCTCATTCAGGGACTCCAGCAAGGCTGTATACTTGTATGGTACAATCGAGATCATGCAAAAGAAAATGTTTATGAATAGGCCCCTACAATTGACTAGATCTTTTTTATAGAGTGCCTTCCCCACATCATGTGTACCTATGAGATTCCCAAGTCAGATACCTTTGGAGAATAACTGTACTGTAGTCTAAAATGAGCCGTCGCAGACATGGCTTTTGCGGGCTCTTAATGGCAATAAAGATATCGCCCTAATGGGGGAATTTACTGCGGAAGATGACATTTTCCGTTAGTGAAACATGAATGTATGGTTACATTATTGCATGTGACGTAGGCTTCCACACACGTAAGAGCAGCAATTACAGGTACGCGCCCTTGAAAACCATTACAATTTGACGATGTGGGTAATAGTCTCGCGATATGAACGCAAATGCATATTTCATATATGATCACTAGCAAAAATTTCTAATGTCACTTTTATAAATCACCTTTATTGGCCCACTTGTTTCATCAACATAAATATAAAGTGTAGGTCCATATTTTGTTAAATGAATGTCACTGCTTGGCAGCCAGTTGCGAAATGAGCTGGGGCGCCTGGAGGACCACATACGACGGGAGACGGTACTACGGGGCTCGCTCAGACATGTAGACCTGCGCCTGTGCAGACTCTGCTTCCGGAACAAGTTCGCAGATGGTGTGGGACGCGCATGCGCAGAGTGTCAGCGTCGCGTGTGCAATCAGTGCGGGTCATTCACCAAGTTCTCATGGAACAGCCGCAAGAAAAAGGTGCGCTGAATGTCACGTCTAGCAAGCGTTGTGTGCAAGAGACTTCCTTTAAATACCAGAGTGGTTGCCAAGGCAACGCTAATTTAACAATTAGTTTCTGTAGTTCTTCCCCACCATTTTTATGTCGAACAAAATGCCCAATTTTAGTGTCTGTCATAATAAAATGGTGACATATCACACAAGCGGACATTTTTCATAGACGGGAAAGTTCTGCCGTCACTTTGATTCAAACTTCAGAGGCGCCTAATACAATAATGTTCATGGGTGCCTATTTTATACATGTAACAATTGCTCCTGCATATAGAAATCGCGCTTTGCGTTTGTGACGGCAGGCGTGTAGGATAGTACTAGCTTTGTTGTTTTGGTGCCGTTGAAGAACCTGAAGGGCCGGTGGCAGTGTCTGTTCTGTCAGAAGAAGCGGGAGCTGGCTTGTGCAAGCGGAGTCTGGTTCCACGGAGGCCTCGGCCAGCCGGCTCTCACCTCCGCCGTCTTCAAGCGCAAGGTATCCGACGTCGGCGTCACCTCGGACTGGGTAAGTACGTCCGTGCGTCATCGGGGCAATCCACTCCTCCCGGCACGTCGAGCGAAACGTGTGTGAAGGGGGAGACGGGGGGGGGGGGGGGTGCTTTCTTTATTAATTTCTTCTTGGTAGGTGTCGTTATATTGTATCCCCTACCTTAAATACATGTGGTATGCAGTCGTACCGTGTTTGTTGAGCGAGTTTCCGACTCTTGCGTTGTTTCACGGAAGCTGTTATTGTCATTGACCACCTACATATTCCGAGTTCCAGACTCCATTGTCTGCTCTTGGGTGATGAGGTACAGTACACCGGGTGTCCAATTGCTCAAAATGACATGACAAAGAAACAAACATGACAAATATAGTCTTTAGCGAACTGAATTCAACCCCGTGGGATGACTGCAGGTGTGTCATTTCATACAAAAAATAAAACATAACCATGATACGTGTAGATTAAGCTGGAGGCCTGAGCTCACTAAACTTACTTGACATTTGAAATAAAAAGCGAAACCAACGTGGTAGAAATAATGAAACATCGTACTTCAATTAATTTCGGACATGGCATCGTACACATAACAGGGAATTTGTCCTTGTAGTTGTTTGTCCACTAAACGTCAGATAAAATATCATTTAAATTTGTGAACTTAATATTATGGCCATTATAAAATAGAACTCCGAGGTAGCCGCAGCCTGACCCCGCTGTGTGCGTGTTTCAGGGCTGTAGCGCAGACGTGGAGCAGTCGGACTCTTCGTACAAGCAGCGGTCCCTGGGCCACAAGACGGACTCGGAGCTGGGTGGCCGGCTGGTCCGCGAGGACAGCCTCAAACACCGAGGTGGCTCGCGGCGCCGCATGACCTCGGGCTCGGCGGAGGAGGCGGCCGACCTGGCAGACGATGAAGATTTGGACGTGGACGACGAGCAGTTCATGCTGGAGCGCCAGCGATGTCGCCAAGAGCGGCTACAGCTCCAGCACAAGAAGTCACGGCGGCGTCACGGCCGGCGACTATCCGTGGGCACCTGCACCCGCGAGGACGGTGTACTACCTGATGTACCGGGGCTCTGCCCTAAACATGGCTCAAAGCACCCAGCACGGCCACCGGGCGAGAGCAAAACCGGACCGAAGAAACACAAAGGGCACATCGTGCATGACAGCAGCAGGGTCAGGGACCTGCGCAGCTCGCAGGAGAGCCTCAAGGACAGGAATGTGATCCACCCACGGGTACGTGAGCTGACGGTCGCCAACATACAGCGCAAGCTGTCCGCTCCGGCCAGAACCAACCTCACCGAGGAACAGATGATGATGATGCTCAACTCGGGATATGTAGATGGTTCCCACGGCGTCCGACACCCCCGGAATGGTGGCGGTGGTCAAGGGCAACGTAACAGGTCTCATTCCGTGCCAGTTCATCGGATTTTCAAGCGCAGTTCTTCCGATGGTGATAAGTTGGAGAGGGATTCCACGAAGCCGAAGCAAATCGTGGAACACGCCGAAGTCCACGTGGACAGCTACGCGTCAGATGAAGTAGTGCGCGTTTCCAGACACAAGAAACTCACCTCCGCCAGCTCATCTTCCCCGAAAGCCACGCACCGCTCAAGGTCTCGGAGATATAATGACAAATCTCGAACAGAGGGGACGTCCACGTCCGGGGGTCTGCTCTACCCCCAGGACAAGTACGTGCCACTCCGCAAAGTCTCCGCGCCCAATTGTGATAGACACCAAATGCTCAACAAACGTCCCAGTACATCGTCCTCATCCCGACTGCACGCCTCGTCGTCCGCGGCCACCTACCACTCCAGTGATCTGCTGTTTCCGGCTGGAGCCCCGCCTGACTACCGCGGGGCTCGGAGATCCTCGGACCGCTCTAGGGCCTCAGCTAGCAACAGCAAGCGCCAGTACCTCTCTCTGGAGAATGTCCAGAACATCCAGGAGCCGCACCACCTCAAAGTGCCTTCTCAGCGGCCGATGGAGATCGAGGTGGCGGCCGAGGAATCGAGTCGCGGCCGAACCAAGCGCGGCAGTGAGGAGTCGCAGGATGAGTTACTCGGCCGCCGAACCTCAGACACTCCTAGTGTGTGCACCCCCGATACGGACGCAGGCAGCACCTACAGCAAGCGCAACTGTCTCAGTGAGTACTAGTTCACACTTTATCGGCTTATTCTGCCCTTTAATAACGCATCCCCTGATTGGACGTAATATTACCTACCAATCAATGAGCAATGCCTACTGTATGATGTTAATCATTAAAACACCTTCGGAAGACAAAAGGGTCAGTGATTGGTTACCTTTGGTGCAGAATAAAATTGCTATGTGTTTCTCTGACAGGACGATCTTCCAGTTCGTACCGGTTCCGGATCGTGTTACAGAGGGATCCCAAGGACGTCAGTCGTCGGAGTGAGTACCCATATCCCCCCCCCCCCCCTAACCGTTGAACGAGTCTACCTCTAGCCTAAGTCTCCACACTAGACAGGTATACACACCCATGGACACAGATACACGTCCACTTTACCTCCAACCCAGGTGATACTTTTCTTTTTACTGCCTGTCTGCTTGACTGTCTGGCTCTGTCTCTGAACAGACCTGGGAACACCCAGACGCCTTCATGTAATCCCTGTATCTGTAATCCATGGGAGACAATAATGTTTGTGGAGCATAAATACATGGGCTAATTAGGCACGGATTGGGACAATCGTTGATTGCTTTCTCATTGATTCAAGCCCAAAACTGAACCCAAAAACTATCATCGATACTTACCACAAATCGTATACCATGCAAACGAGTGCGCGACACTGTACTTGTGTAAAAAGGCAACGTCTCCACGATGATACAAACGAATGATGCCTGATGGTTTGCTATGCTGTTGACTTGGCTTCATGCTCTCTAGATTCCCCTTGAATGCGGCTCATCAGAACTGTGCAGATTTCACGAGGACGGTAATGAAATATGATGTTGGTGGAGGCTGGAGCCTTGCTAATCCCATTAGTTCTCCAGCGCGGACAAGGTTTACGATAACCACGCACTTGGCCCCTGCGACTGGTTTGTGCTCTATAGGAGGCAGCCATTCCCGATAAAACAAGTCGGACATAATGCGGCAATATTCGGTATTTTCGGAAAGGTAATTACATGGTCTGATAGCAAACTTCTTCCCGTCATCTGCGTGCTAAATTTGGACGATTAGCCCCATAGACATTGGCGTGAATACGTACATGTACATATAGCTTACATGATGCGAATATTGGCCTAATATGGACCCCGACTTGAGAATACCTATCAAATTCAGTTTCAATACACGTTATCACTGGGTGAAGAGAGGATATGACGTTGTGTGACTTTCGTAACCATATACACCACTGTCAAAATTTTTTTTTAAAAATAGGGCAAGCTTTGCGTCAGCTGAATTTCACGTCATACAGACCATATAAATTCTGCCGATATAAATATAGTGTGAATTTCATGACATCATGAATCGTGACATCTCGCAGACACTGATTATTTGATATGTGATACTCCGTGCGCTGCATATTACGCAGTCTCCCATCACGACATAATTATATTCACATATCCTAGATTCCAAATACGTTTGAAGGTAATGGTCTAGATTACTTGGCATTTTGTGTTCTGACTTCAAAGCGTAGAGCACTGAATTCTAGCCATACATTAATCACACAAATGGCGAGATATATCCATATATATATATACATTCCATATCAGGTACCGCATCATTCACAAATAAAGTACATGACACCTCGAAGGCTCAGCATCAATCTACCTATTTCACGTGTTCTTAGTGTACTCTATCATTCTCGTATATATTAGTTTGGGTAGTATTACAGCCAGACCAATCTCCGGGGTTTTGTAAGGGAGATCGGACGGTGTTTCTTAACTGGTTAGAAATGGCACAAATGTGTTTTTTTTTTTAATCCATAAACATAGTGATAAAGAGCCAAAAAATCAAATACATCCATGTAATCCATCAATAGGGGGAAAAATTGAATGAAATTCTTATGAACCAATGTGACAGCTTGATACCGTCGTGTACCTTGACAGCTATGGGACTGGGGATGCGTGTAGTCGGTGGCAAGCAAGGCCCGGACGGGAAGCTAGGGGCCTTCGTCACTCGAGTCATCCGCGGCGGCCCGGCCGACATGGGAGGCATCGCGGAAGGTAGGCTGAGCAGTAGTAGGTTGGATAGTGGTTCTATATATGTAATATCATGGCTGTCACTCATTGTGTATGGAGGGCTGACGTACAGAGAGTAGTCCAGGTTTTATAACAGAAGGTATGCTGCCATTCATCGTATTTACATAGAGATAGTGGAAAATTTAAGTGCATATTTGCTGTAGACCAACCTTGTATAAATGGTAGACACAATAGTTCAAAAGACAGAAGACATTAGCATAATTATCTATCGTACCGTACCGACGCTACACGTATTTGAAATGTGTTCCGGCGTTGTTGGTGTACACTGCACGACTTGTACTGTACACGCCGCAGGTGACCAGGTACTGGAGTGGAATGGTCGGAGTCTAGTGGACGCTACCTTTGAGGAGGTCCAGCAAACCCTGGCTTCGACCGGGGACACCGTCCAGCTTATCATCATGCACACCCGGTATTTGAATCCCCCATGTGACTATAAGTAGAATCTCGTTTTTTGTTTCAAAGCTATGAATCATGACTTGTATCATGCGAGTCTACTCCCAACAATTTAGTCTTTGGAAAATAAAATGTTGAATTGTACAAAATATGAACTGTGTCTGGATCTGACCGGTACATGTATGTGATACACGGACGTATGTATTTTGGCCGTCAGAATGGAACTGGAGAAGAGACCCAGTGATTGCTACAAGCCTCCACCTCACTGGCGGAACCGAATGTCTAAGGACAAGGACAGGTCCAGAGGTATGTTGTCGAGGCATGCAAGCACTAGGCACGTGTATACGATAGATATATACTACATGTATATACCATAATATAGAGTATTGCCAAGTGAACAGCATGAAATGTGCGATTGGTGAAGGTGGATGATGATAGTAATAGTAATGTGGGGGGATGTGTAATATCCACGTCGTACAAAAATAATTGCAAAATGCAACTCCTTGGCATGTAGGAGCAGCGAAAGATTTAAAGCCGGCGGAGCTGTCCGTTGGAGAATCCCCAGTGGAGGGCGGCACTCCGCAGAGCCTCAAGCCGGGGCTGAAACCGCCAGTCACTGTGAGTACTGTACGTGTGATGTCATGTGTATGCCGTCACCAAGGCAGCTCTGGTAGGGTCCGGCTCAGCTTAACATGCACATAAGCTGTACATGTAGATGGTTACAACGTGGCCGTACTTTTGATAGTTCCACCAACCCATGTATATTCAGTTTTGACAGTCGCGTGTATATGTGCTTATATACGGAAGCCCAGAACGGCCAGCTAGTATTTTTCTAGAGTTTGAATTTGTCTAGTTATTTTTTTCGAAATCCTGAGAAATATTTTCAAGATTTCGACTTTTTGAATTTTCGTTTTTTTGACTTTTCGTTTTTTCGACTTTTTGACTTTTCGAATTTTCGTTTTTTCGACTTTTTGACTTTTCGAATTTTCGTTTTTTTGACTTTTCGTTTTTTTGACTTTTTGATTTTTCGAATTTTCGTTTTTTCGACTTTTCGTTTTTTCGACTTTTTGACTTTTCGTTTTTTCGAATTTTCGTTTTTTCGACTTTTTGACTTTTCGTTTTTTTTTACTTTTCGTTTTTTTGATTTTTTGATTTTTCGAATTTTCGTTTTTTCGTTTTTTCGATATTTTGACTTTTCGAATTTTCGACTTTTTGAATTTTCGTTTTTTCGACTTTTTGATTTTTCGAATTTTCGTTTTTTTTACTTTTCGTTTTTTCGACTTTTTAGTTTTTTCGACTTTTCGTTTTTTCGACTTTTTGACTATTGCAATATCTATGTGAGTACATGTACATTCAAAAACCAAGTCTATGGACATGTATACAATGGCCCCTTGGATCCCCAACACACACTTTTTCCAAGAAAATGCGATAGCTTTCAATAGGGTATCCTAGCTATGACTAAGAAATGTCTGTGTTATTTGCGTTATTTTCTACTAATATTCATTTAATTAATCATGGTCATAATCAGATTATGCTCATAACCCTGCAGAGATCACCTATAATCCATTAGATTCGAAAAAAAAGAAAAATCAAAAAGTCGAAAAAACGAAAATTCGAAAAGTCAAAAAAACGAAAATTCGAAAAATCAAAAAGTCGAAAAAACGAAAATTCAAAAAGTCGAAAAAACGAAAATGCAAAAGGTCGAAAATTCGAAAAGTCAAAATATCGAAAAAACGAAAAAACGAAAATTCGAAAAATCAAAAAGTCAAAAAAACGAAAAGTAAAAAAAAACGAAAAGTCAAAAAGTCGAAAAAACGAAAATTCGAAAAAAACGAAAAGTCAAAAAGTCGAAAAAACGAAAAGTCAAAAGAACGAAAATTCAAAAAGTCGAAATCTTGAAAATATTTCTCAGGATTTCGAAAAAATAACTAGACAAATTCAAACTCTAGAAAAATACTAGCTGGCCGTTCTGGGCTTCCGTAGCTTATATCCAGTAGTTAACATATGAAATTTTGCAAAATAATCTTTGTGGCGTTGTTATTTTTATCGATATGTTGATGCGGTGGCTTTTTTTTGTTTGATGCTCCATGCACATACACGTACATGACGTAGATTTGGTAGTTGTTGTATCCTGTCTAGCAGCTGTCTGTCAATTGTCCGTTCTGTAGATAGAGACGATCACACAGACCCACGACGGACGACTAATTGGCGGCCGGATCCAGCTCAAACTGTTCCACGACTCACGGGTCAACACGCTCATCTTCACCCTGATGCAGGCCCAGGACCTGTCCCCGCGACCCGGTCCCGAGAAGGAGATGCCGTCCGCCTTCGCCAAGCTACAGCTCTCATCCGACCTTGGGTACATCACTCTATATGACATGATGTACTTCAAACTTTACACACGATGATCTCATACATGTCTTAAGAATCATATTTGTGATACATCAGAAGAATTAAGTTTATCAGAAACACGATTTTGATCATCCATTAGAAGCAAATTGAGGGTCTACATGCATATTTATGGACATTACTTCCAGATCAGATTAGCAAAGTATCGTGCAATCAACTCTCTGACCGCTTGTAGATCTATAACTGCTTAGACTATGTAGTTACAAACGCTTGTGCACATTTGAGTTATTAAACGTGATTGGATCGGGAAATGCAATCATCCTAAAGGACAATGGATAAAACAATACTACATTTTACATGTTCTTCCATGTTCTCTCCGAAAACGAGTGTTTTTGGGGGTACTTTCACCATGATATATACAATCAAACTCCCCCCTCTTCCCAGTACGTCCCAGATCTACAAGACAGAGGCAGCAAAGAGCAGTAAGAATCCAGAGTGGATGAACACCATCGAGATCCCGGACTACGACCAGGCCACGGTCAGTCTAACTTCTCCTTCGTGGTCTGCTGACGGCTGTCTACATCTGCTCTGAGAGAAATTTGCTCATTTGCAAGAGATGGTTCTTTGAAACAGAAATCACAAATTACATGCCAAAGACTTGAATCACAACCATCCAGTACATTTTCCTAATCTAGAATGGGATATTTCCTTCCTTTTTAATTGTTTATTTTTTAGTAGCATTCCTTTGAAGCCAGTGATGTCTATTTACTGTTAGATCGCGAGGACGAGTCTGCTGGTGACGGTGTGGGACTACTACCTTCACCAGAACTCGGTGTTCCTGGGCGAGGTCCTGCTGGACCTGAGGCAGGAGGAGATGCAGAACCGTGCCACGTGGTACCCGCTACACGACCATGACGAGAACACCGGCCAGCTGCCGCCGCCAACCCCCCGCCTCCCCAAGCGGCTCCCTAGCGACAGGCTCAGGGCTGGAGACGACCCCGAGGGCGCTGGTAAGCTGCTACACCCACTAAGGACAGGTCTGAATGATTACAATTGGCTTTATCATATTGTATCAGTGTAATCTAACTTGATCACCATATTTAATGTAACTTTGGTGGCTGTGATATGGTTTGGTAGCACGTGGAATGAGGTGGTGAGCTGACCTGGTAGATACGTGTATTTGTTGTGATGTGGTTTGGAGCAGATATATCGGTCGAGGATGACGTGGTGATCCAGAGTCCGGACTCGCCGCGGATCGGCAAACCTGGGGGTGGGTACAATACTCTTCAGTACTGGCTGCTAGTACTTTTCATCAATGTCAAAACTCAACATGTTCCTACTGATACAGGAAAGAAAATCGGGATCTTGAAGCGGAGGGTCTCTGAAGTCGCAATGAAGGTTGGAGCTATCCTTGTGGACAGGAGAAGCAGCGCGACAGGTTGTTCACTCATTGTGATGGTATTTTGCTATTTGAGTCCCACTTATAAGGTAACACTAATTGACACGAGATTACGTGTTTGTCGCGTGCAGACAAGGAGCGTCCGGCATCGCCCGTGGTGTCTCCTTCAGGACCGCTGTCCGTCCGCAGACACAGCCTGGCTCTCCTCGCCAACAACTCGACCAGCCTCCGCAAGGACCAGCGCCGCATGTCCGGTACAGTACCAAACTTGTCATGTAGACTAGTTCGATTGTTCAAAGGCATGATATTCCCACAGACACTGACTTTATGACACTGATTTAGTTCAATGTACACCGTACATCTAGTATGTCTACTAGAACTGTCTAGTGATGCAAATTCAGATCGAACATTGCATAATGTTGAACTGGTGGCTGACCCTGCGTGGTACCCTCCTCCCACAGGTCAGCTGATGTCCGGGCTGCTGCTGGGCAAGGCCCCGAGCCGTAACAACAGCCAGTCGTCCAACACGGGCGGGAACACGACCACGGATATAGACGATGAGAACATGGACAGCAAGTACGCCCGCACCCAAATCTGACATAATATACCAACAAAATAGTATTATATCTACATGTACATCCGATAAAAAAAACTGCGGTAATACCAGCGTTGCATTATACCAAAAGACTAGCACACTAATCAGGTGACTGCTTTGATTGACTGACACATTAGATGCTTATCCAGATTGCGACCGGCTCCTGAAGGTGACGACATCACGTCGATGTTGGGTCCTGGACAAGTTCCACCTAAACCCAGTCAAGGTTCGTTTCTTGAGTTGGGGCTATCCTCCACTTCCACAATATATAGAAGAGCCTGGGTGCCGCATGTCGGACATGAATTGCTCGTTTCATGCCAGCAGTACCAACTATACTCCGTTACAGAGAAGCTGGTGCAAGGCGATATCAAGCTGAGTTTTATGATCACCAAGGGCCAGTTGGAAGTCGACGTCATCTGTAGCAAGGGTCTAGGACTCTCGGTCGCGGGTTTACCGCCAGGTCTGCATTAAAGTTAAATGACTGATAACAATGTTGTGATTTTAAATACCTACATGGATAATAATTCAAATAGATCTACTATGCTCGTGAGAAAACAGGCTTTGTTCTGTGTTCTTGTTGTTTTCTCACAATCAAGGGTAATGATTACCGAGATGACGAGTCACATTAAACAAATACAAATTGTATATCACACAACTGCCCTTGACCGTGCCCGTACATGTACGTATGTATGTCATAGACACGTACGTCAAAACCTACCTGGTCGGAGGGGGCAAGCGACTACAGAAGCGGAAAACCAAGACTGTCAGGGGGAGTACGGACCCGCTCTATACTCAGAAACTCAAGTACTCCGCCTCTAACGTACATGGCCGATATATACAGGTGAGGCCTTGAACTGTTACCACCGTAAAACTGGTCGTGATTAATGACCACCATGAAAATTGAATTTCAATCAAACCCAATCGCTACTGTCACTACAAGGTGCTGATAAAGGAGAAATCTGCGGGTTTTGACCGGAACGATTGTCTGGGGGAGGTGGTGGTCAAGTTAGACCAGCTGGACTTGAGCTCTCACACCATGGGCTGGTACAAGCTCTTCAAGGAATCGGCCGTCGTCCTCGGCTCGTGTGAGTCTCTCAACTGGTGACGAGCTGCGATCTCGACTGAAGAAAGATCTCCCGAGTTCGGACGAGTCACACACACACACACACACGGCAGTACTGCCGAGGCCACCCTCCACTCGACACTGTTCTGCCGAGTTCTGACGGGTCACACACACACACACACACACACACACACACACACACACACACACAATGCAGTACTGCCGAGGCCACCCTAAACTCGACACTGTTCTGCCGAGTTCTGACGGGTCACACACACACACACACACACGGCAGTACTGCCGATGTCACCCTCCACTCGACACTGTTCTGCCGAGTTCTGACGGGTCTCACACACACACGGCAGTACTGCCGAGGTCACCCTCCACTCGACACTGTTCTGCCGAGTTCTGACGAGTCACACACACACACACGAGGCAGTACTGCCGAGGCCACCCTCCACTCGACACTATTCTGCCGAGTTCTGACGGGTCACACACACACACACGAGGCAGTACTGCCGAGGCCACCCTCCACTCGACACTGTTCTGCCGAGTTCTGACGGGTCTCACACACACACACACGACAGTCCTCCGAGGTCACCCTCCACTCGACACTGTTCTGCCAAGTTCTGACGGGTCACACACACACACACGGCAGTACTGCCGAGGTCACCCTCCACTCGACACTGTTCTGCCGAGTTCTGACGGGTCTCACACACACACACACACACACACACACACACACAATGCAGTACTGCCGAGGCCACCCTCCACTCGACACTGTTCTGCCGAGTTCTGACGGGTCACACACACACACACGGCAGTACTGCCGAGGTCACCCTCCACTCGACACTGTTCTGCCGAGTTCTGACGGGTCACACACACACACACGGCAGTACTGCCGAGGTCACCCTCCACTCGACACTGTTCTGCCGAGTTCTGACGGGTCTCACACACACACACGGCAGTACTGCCGAGGTCACCCTCCACTCGACCATGTCTCAAGCGGCAAGAACACCAAAGCCAAAAGAGCTCTCTGAAATATACTGATGATGAGTCAACTGAAGCAATTAGTTCAATTGGTCAGAAGATTCGATTCTTTTTTTTAAAAACCATTTTCAACTTCAAATAGTATTATGATGGAATCGGCACCAGAATTAACACGAACCAATGCTAAGAATACGATCCAGGAGTCGTCCGTCCATCTGGTGACACATGTGTACCGTATAAGGAAAGACTACAACCCCTCGATCAAAAATTTCCAAACACATCCAACACAAGCACACAACTGCGACAGAAGGGCTTGCTTGCTACGCCATTACCAAGACGGAGAACAAAAGCGACATTGGAGAAAATTGGTATGATAATCCTACCAATTATACAAGGGCCTGTGTTTTCAAGCAGTTTGCGGACCGATCATCATCATCATACACTCACGGAGAGCGTGGCGGATACAAATGAAAAGTCGAAGATAACACATTGCAATAGAATCAATGTCACAATGGCGAAGAACTGTGAATGCTCCTATGGCACTATATGTGTTCAAGATGCGATGACGATCGAAGATCGAGAGGATAGACTTGATAGATTTGTAAGACCGGGTGCTTCAATACTTTAAAACACACTAGTATAGTGTTTATGCCGATCTGATATTTACATAGGCAATTTTGACAAACCTATTTTGCTACTATTATACTATTATGTATATATCCCTATTGTGATACGTTTGCCAGAAACTGTTTGAACTGATTTGTGAAAAAAACTATTTTCTTGCTGGTTTACACAGTGTTTGTGGTGATGCTAGTGTTGTAATCTTTCCCGGCCAGGTTTTCTTGTAGACATGGCCTCTATTTCACAAACCATCTGCTATAATGAGTCAACCTGGTGCAATAACGTAGTGGATGCTTGCTTGTAGGTAGCTATTGTTTCAATAGATAATCAACCTTGGCGCCCATGGTGTAATGTAGTTGATTCTCTTCACGTAATGTTTGTTTGTGGTATATCGAATTATACTAGTACCTGTGAGCCCATGTCTGTTTAAACCATTTGCTACATGTGCGTAGCGTAGTCATACATCTACCCTATACCAGAGGAATGTCTGGTGCAGAATGGTCCATACTAGTGCAGAATGGTCTTCACTGGTGCAGAATGGTCTTCACTGGTACAGAATGGTCCTTACTAGTGCAGAATGGTCTTCACTGGTACAGAATGGTCCTTACTAGTGCAGAATGGTCTTCACTGGTGCAGAATGGTCTTCACTGGTGCAGAATGGTCTTCACTGGTACAGGATGGTCTTCACTGGTGCAGAATGGTCTTCACTGGTGCAGAATGGTCTTCACTAGTGCAGAATGGTCTTCACTGGTGCAGAATGGTCTTCACTGGTACAGAATGGTCCTTACTAGTGCAGAATGGTCTTCACTGGTGCAGAATGGTCTTCACTGGTACAGAATGGTCCTTACTAGTGCAGAATGGTCTTCACTGATGCAGAATGGTCTTCACTGATACAGAATGGTCCTTACTAGTGCAGAATGGTCTTCACTGGTGCAGAATGGTCCTTACTAGTGCAGAATGGTCTTCACTGGTGCTGAATGGTCTTCACTGGTGCAGAATGGTCTTCACTGGTACAGGATGGTCTTCACTGGTGCAGAATGGTCTTCACTGGTGCAGAATGGTCTTCACTAGTGCAGAATGGTCTTCACTGGTGCAGAATGGTCCTTACTAGTGCAGAATGGTCTTCACCGGTACAGAATGGTCCTTACTAGTGCAGAATGGTCTACACTGGTGAAGGATGGTATGTACTGTTGCAGATTGGTTTGTACTGGTGCAGAATAGTTTCTACTGGTGCATAATGGTTTGTACTCGTGCAAAATGGCTTGTACTGGTGCAGAATGGTCTGTAGGCCTACTGGTGCAGAAAATTATTGTAGACTTTAATATGTGTTGAAGTCATTTAAGAATACCGTGT
This sequence comes from Terebella lapidaria, assembly GCA_949152475.1. Taxonomy (NCBI): domain Eukaryota; kingdom Metazoa; phylum Annelida; class Polychaeta; order Terebellida; family Terebellidae; genus Terebella; species Terebella lapidaria. The sequence continues at coordinate 43,672,378 of OX424557.1, read as the reverse complement.
ATTGTACTTTCTTATGAAGCCTGTCGTGTGTGTATCATCTGTAATTATTCTACCAGTCCCTGTTTTTACACCTTGCCAGCAGAAGTCGATAGTTGACAGTACGGGATAACAGTTGATAGTTTAGCGATATGTGTTAATCTAGTCCAGAAATTTCTACTTCGGTATGTCACATCGGTGCTGACAGATGCATGCTATATATTTCATTAAATTTATACACAGGTGTTTCCATGTTCGCATATTGTACAGTATAAACCGAGTTTCAAATACACTCGTTTTGCAAACACACGCTTGAGTTGTTTATCTTTAGAAAGCAAATAATTTAATACCGTTTACAAGAGTGCTAGTGGTTTTATCTACCAGTACGTGTAAAAATCGAAAATACATAACACATTGTAGTTTCTCAGGTACACATTCAAAACCAGCTTAAACCTTTCATGGGTACAGAAATGTATGTTTGCCAAGAAAACACACGAACACTAGTAAAAAAAAAAAAGTCATCCTTCAGTTGATGAAACGAATTCTTGTTTGAAATTCGCATGGAACAATTGAGAACACAACCTCAAGCATTATCAGTTAGCTTTTTCTCAGATTTATGCCAGTATTTCTAAGTGGTCAGCTTGTATTCCTTGGTATGCCGAGTACATTAGTAATCCAATACTCGCTCAAAACTTCCAGTACATCACATACATCTGTAATCCAAGTTAAAGGAAATTTCATGTCTCGACATACATTTATACTACTACAAATATGAGCAGGAGTTGTACCATATCATTGTCTTTACTGAAAGGAAAGACATGATCTTAGGAGTTGTAACTATGCCAAGAAAATAAATTAATTCTACGAGACAGATCAAGTAGGGCATTCAATAAAAACGAGATCAGAATCAATAAAATATGCCACAAATAAGCCACAAATAAAATCATCTGCCTCATGTTATGATAACGTTATATCGCGCTAGTGCTTACCTTGACGACTCCCTGACAAATGAGACATGTGTTGCACCCTATCCTGTACAGCGGCCCTGTCGCCACGTACTAATGCTCGTCTGACAGAGTCTATGTGTTCCAGGATCTCACGACTATCCGAGCGGATAGATTCCAATAGCTGCACCAATCCCTCATCCGAGGGTGCCGAGTCACTGCCGCCTTTTAGTAACCGGGCTGGGGAAATGAGATGGAACAGAGAATGGTTAAGGCTCCATCACGAATGGCTAATACTCCAGTTACTAATATTACTTCAATGCAATGGAATACCAGTAATCAATCCGGGTGTTATGGTGTTGAATATACCTTCTCTGTGGTACAGTTCCCAAATATTGCTCCAGAACTGCGCTAGTTTATCTCTGTCTGGTTCAGTAGCTGTTTCCTTCGTGTGGGGCTGGTTTGGAGACGGAGACCTGGAAGTATTACTAGTATATTACCTTGAATATTTACCTGGACAGTGTATCATTTATTCAAACATGTGTATTATGGGATTCCTCTGTTAGTGACGTACCGAGAATGTTGTTGTATGTACACAAATTCATTATCATCAGCTTTCGCTTTCATTTTTTCTTTCCGCTTCTTTTTCTTGAGTTTCCGTTTCTGGTTTTTGGTGAGTTTCCCTTCGCCTTGTTGGATACAGTCAGTTTTCCAGTTGTCTGAGCTGTCCTGGTCTGAAAGAGGTCGCTTACAACCAGAACACTCAGACTCGCCCATCACTAGAAATAGATGCAAGCAAATGACTTCCGTTATTCCGTTATTCAAGAACTATCATTTCTCTTATACACAATCATGCCTGATCCTACGGTCTTAGCACACGTTAATGATTGATCACAGAACGTTGAACAACAAGATTCTCACATGAACCCTCCTGTAAGACAGAGGACACAGGACCCCTGGTGCCAAAATCTAGCGGACCGCGTTCTGCCCCGTAGACCTTGATATGAGGAGTATCCTCCCCTCCTGTACTCGGGGATTCGGTGAGGTGCTTCTTTGTGTCCCTGGCACCCGGGAGCACAGTGTCCTGGGCATATGTACGTTCAATATCTCCATGACTGAGCACATCTGGTTCCACACGGTCTGACGACGAGCTAGTCGGAGTTGCTGGAGATCTGCCATAGAGTTTCTCCAGAACCTTTTGGCTGAAAACTGAACAATATTATGCTACATAAAAACGAAAATCATTAAGCCTACTCTGGAATTGAGTAATATACACATGTATAGACCTAGGGCCAGCATGTAGGCCTATTACAGGTCATCAACTGATCATTATGTTCAGTTTCACCATTTTTTCCAATATGCTTACACATTCCAATATTTTCAGTCTGAATTAGTTTTCAATTCGTCATTTCTAATCCTGTTGATTGTTGGTTTCAACAAATAATACTGAAATACTGCTCGATTTCCGTTAGCAGGTAACATTGTCCTATAGGCTAGATGTAAGCATAGATTTGCTGTGTAAAAATGCGCCCCAATGGTCCAAATCGAATATGCCGTCATAACGCCGCATGTTTCGCAACGCAATACACAAGTTATACACCAGAAGTACCGGAAATGTAACCAAACAAACAAAGCGAACGATGCCTACAAACCTTCAGATCTCTCGGTGCCCATAACTAGAGGGTATACGCGCTACTAGGCAGCACAAACACATCAAATCAGCGCTGTGCTAGCGTCTATTTGTATCCAGGAACTTGACAGCACAGTCATCAGCAGCCACCTGTTTGACAAACCAGTTTCAGATCTTCACTTCCAAGAGCCGAAACAAGCCTAATAAAAATAGGCTAATTCGACACTGGAGGCGTGTTGAGTTAGATCGCACTTTTGTGGGCCTAATTGTTCGGCTAAATATTTGAATAATATAACTCAACGTCAATGATGACTACGGAAACACATTTAGCCGACGACAGACGCTATTTCGCCCATTATGATTCCTCTACTGGCGCTCCGGTAACCAAGCCATTTAGTTCAATGAAGGACGTCATCGATTGGGAGCCTGGATTTGATCGCGGGTCTGCGGCAACAGCGCCACTGAGGCAATCGGGCAGATGCATCTCCGGCCGGAAGACGTTGCTGTGCCATGACATGCGAGGCGGATACCTTGAAGATCGATTTATACAAGGAGTGAACGTGGATGATTGTTACAGGTTCTATTACTGGTCCAGGATCGACATTTTCGTTTATTTCAGTCATCACTTTGTGACGATTCCGACGGTTGCCTGGACCAATGCTGCTCACACGAACGGTGTACCCGTCTTGGGAACTGTTATAACTGAGTGGAACGATGGCAAGGCGCTCTGCAAGGAATTCCTGGAAACAGAACAGAAACGGAGGGAATTTATCACCAAGCTTGTGGATATTGCAGCATTTCATCGTTTCGAAGGCTGGCTGATAAATATTGAGAATGAGATTCCTGTGGATGACATGCCATCTCTGATGGTTTTTGTTAAAGAATTAACTGATGCAATGCATTCAAGGCTACCTGGATCTCTAGTGATCTGGTACGATAGCGTTATTGCCTCGGGAATCCTCGAATGGCAAAATGAACTGAATGACTTGAACAGGGAATTCTTTGATGCATGTGATGGTATTTTCTTGAACTACACTTGGAAAGATGAGAACTTAGAGCATTCTGTTGAGGCCGCCAGACCACGTTGCCAAGACGTTTACGTTGGAGTCGATGTGTTTGGCAGAGGTTGCAAAGGTGGAGGTGGATTCAACACTACAGAAGCTCTGCAGGATGTTCGAGCTCACGACCTGTCAGTAGCCATATTCGCTCCAGGCTGGGTCTATGAGAAACTTGGCAAGTCGGACTTTGTCGAGAACGAGCGGCACTTCTGGGACCTTCTCAAGCCACGCTGTGCAGAACACATCATAACGACACTCCCACTTTGTACGACTTTCTGTCAGGGCTGGGGGATGAGGTATTTTATAGATGGACAGGTTCTAGGTCGACAACCGTGGACGAACATGGCAGTGCAAGCCGTACAGCCGAGTGGGCCAGAGAATGGACTATCGTATGACCCTACCGTGTCTTATTGTGGAGGAGGCTGTCTGAAAGTACAATCTAAGGATGATATGGACAACATTCGAGAGTACAAAATGTTTGACACAGATATTACACTGGAGGCAAATAGGCTTCACTATGTGTCACTGACTTACAAGGCGGACTCGGAAACTCCTGGGATTGCTCTGAAATTTAGGTTATTTCCTGTGGAAGACACCGAGACAGAGAACGAGTACTTCTTTGTGAGAGACTCAACCAACAGTAGCATCCCCGTGCAAGGACCGAACACTCTGGTGTGTACGACTTCGGATGCTGACAGGCTTAAACGGCAATACGGGAATCCAACAGGAATTCCAAGCACTAGCGAATGGGTCACCGATTGGTTCGAAATGAGTCCCACCACAACGGAGAAACTCAAGTCCGTGTCAATAGTATTGACATCCGAGAAAATCTGTCCCGTTAATATTGGCAGTTTCAGGCTGTTTGCAGCTTCTGACCAAACCCAGACAGCGCGTCGTCAAGTGGAGAACCTGCATGTGGTGGACGTGGTCAGTCGGAAGGTCACGGAGGCCGGAGCTCCGATGACAGAGTCAGACCTGACACTGGTTTGGAACTGTGGTCCTGAAGCCGAACATTTTGTGGTGTATTGCCAGACCTCAGCTGATGAGGACTGGGCATTCAAGGGCGTCACTGCACTGACCGCATACCATATAGCCAGACTGAGGACTAAGACAGCCGTGTCCAGATTCCGAGTACAGGCGGTCTACAACGGAGGTTCTCACACCAGCACTGAGTCAGCACCTATAGTCACTGTTCTATTGGAATAAGATGAGCCATGTGGACATCAATACAATATTATATCTATTATCATATCAATATACGTACAACAGTATTCTTTCGTATACTTGGGCATGCATATCGTAAGACTGATCGTGTGCCTGATGTTATTGCGAAATCCCAGAACGCGATATTTTTCAAAAATTGTTTGGGCCATTATGTACACTGTACAGCCACATAGGCATGATCATTTCGTGCGAGATAGCCATTGTCTCAAATAATAATACGATGAAAATCTAGTATAATTTATTCGATACAATAAAATATGCTACAAAATATATTTTCTAGTGATCTATGTTTATGGTATTGAAATATCAATATTCCATCGTACCAAAAAAAAACGAGGATACAAAAGGATAAATACATGAAGAGAGTAGAATCAGGTAGAGTAGTGAACAAAAGGTGTGTCCCGGACTTCCTGTAACAATTACCAACTCACTACCCACAATCAATTAAACACTACCACATGTTTAATAAGAAAAAGTTATATTTTGATTTTAGTCATTTTATTGAAATAAATTATGATGTGAAAGCGTATCCATATTCTTCTAACTCAAATGCTCTCCTCATATCACATTTCTTAGCGGAATAAAGATCATGAAGTCCCCAAATTTGCTTGAAATACTGTAATCCGATTTGTGTCTAACATTCAACATTGGGGTTGATTGCTAACTTTTTCAGTTTTCAAGATAGAAGTCTGAAATTCGGTGAAAAATACGGTTTTGTGCCAAATGGAAAGATATAAAATTTCAAATTAATCCGACCATCCTAAACGAAGTAATCTCTAAAAATCATAGAAGATTTTATGTTGAACTTGAGTATAGCAGTTAGCATGGATTCGTGCATTGCAGAATAATTTAAATTCATTCGTCCACTTGTTGCTGTATTGACTATAGGTAAAGTGTTTCAATCCTATTATGGGCATTCCATCGATGAGAGATGTATGTTCCAATAGAGAGAAGCGAAGTCGTGACGTTTCACATTGGCATAACAGATCCGCCATTGGTTCTAAACAAATCCAACTGAGTGGTACTCAACACCTGGCTTTGCCCTGCATCTACCGACAGGTCAGCCCCGTGGAAAAGTTAGTCGAGATGGCTGTCCTGAAGACCATCCTGCTCACATGAGGCAAGCACAGCGAAGTCGTGACGTTTCACATTGGCATAACAGATCCGCCATTGGTTCTAAACAAATCCAACTGAGTGGTACTCAACACCTGGCTTTGCCCTGCATCTACCGACAGGTCAGCCCCGTGGAAAAGTTAGTCGAGATGGCTGTCCTGAAGACCATCCTGCTCACATGAGGCAAGCACAGCGCCGTGTGCAGATGTCGGGGGGAAAAATGTCGGGAGCCATAAAGTCAACAGACTTGAGACAGGTGTTTCGATGTCACTGTTGCATCGCCAATGTTCTTCAGTGCACCTGGTGCAGGTGGTCTCTAATCGTAAACCCAGTGCTATTGAGGAGTCAGATCGAGGAACACATCTGCCCATCTAACACCTCACGAGAGGAGACTGAGCCGGATGTGTTCTGGTGCTGAAGCTGCGATCCGAGGATAAAAGCCAATCTTGGTTAGAGTAAAAAAAAATACGAATGATCATAGCGATTGCTGAAACAGTGGCTGCGAAAATATACCTCGACATTGAGGCATCATCTGCAAAGGAGAGATAGAATTACATCTTCCACTCCCACTCTAACCTGACCAATTGGTCCAGATGCCCGAGAATGAAGTAGGAGATATAATGGGTTGTCACGGATAGCATTGAAAGAGGTTTCTAATGGAAACCCGTCAGAAACCGGACGCCTGGGATCCAGACCCCGAGGGGAACCGTAAACCAAATAGCCAGATTCATTTTGGCCCCAGGCGATATAGGCCTGGGTTCCAGGCACAATTGTGCAACATGTATATGTTTAAACATGGCGTGAAACCACGTCATTTTGAGTGGCTTCGGAAGTAAGATCTGGCCAGGCTAGGTGGGCAACCAGCTAGCACCGTATACGGGAACGCAGAACAGGGAAATCTCTCAAAATTTACCAACAGAAATCGTGGACTTCCCATGCTGGTAGAAAAATGGGGCAGCGTTCAAACGTACGTTGAGGCGTAACTAATCTCAAAACAAGATGAAACCTGGAAACGCTTACCCTTGAAAGTAACATTAATTTCTGGTGAATCTAACAAATCCGGTTGGAGATAAATGACAGAAAAACAAGGAATAAAGTAGAAGTAGCATATTAGATGCTGTTCCTCTAATCAGTATAATGGGAATGAGGAAGTTGGCAATGTGCTGCCACCTGGTGGCTTTTGGGAGAGGTCAAATTTTTAATTTTTCAGATTGGGGATTCCCCCATGGGAGGATGTTTTACCAGTGTTTTTTACAAAAACTCAGATTTCAAATATTTTATTGGTAAAATCCCAACGGCCAAAAGGGATACTGAATATTCGTCCGTCCGTCCATCCGGGCAAACTTCCAGGGTTAAACGGTTTTAAAATACCCCTCAACTCCTTTTTCATGACGAAAATGGTGCTGAATTTGGGGTTGGGGGCTTACCCGAGATAGGAAATTTACCAAGGAAAAGCCCCTTAACCTAGAAACTTGGGATGTCTGTCCGTCCGTCCACATTTTTATCGGTTTGTTTGCCTGCAAACTTGCTTTAAACCAAACACCATGATATTGCTCACCAGCCCACTCTTAGTGCTCAGGGCCCCCCACTGGTATTGTATAAATCATTGCCCATACATGTTGCATTGGTCATTTGTGATTTTGCCAGCTAACACTGCACTGCCCAGTGGTAAAAAATCAATACTTGCAACAATTGTGATACTTTATGCTGTCAAAATGGAAGATTTCTCTGTCGAAGAATGGGCTCAATCATTCGAATTGGATGAAGACACTGTTAAATTGCTGCAAAAGAAAGGATTTAAATCAAAACGCAGCATCAGTAAACTGAACAGTGACATTGTCAAAGCTGAATTCAGCAAACACATGAACATGGGGCAATGCCTCATGCTGATGGAAGCTGTCGACAGCCTTCATGAGAATCGGCCAGCAAACTCTGTTGTGTCACAAGCCTCACAACAAGACAAGTCCGTACCCAGCCCAGTGCCTGGTACGTCAAATCAGGACGTGTCTTCAGCGCCGCCTTCATCAGTACTGCAGGATAAACTCTCCCAAGGTGGTGCTCTGACAGCAAACGACATCATGAGTCTATTGAAGTCGGATGTGCCAGCCACAGGGGACCAGCCACAGACTACCAACGACGCCAGCACTACTGGTAAGCCAACATTGTTTGACCCGCTCTCATTCGACCTCTTCAACCGACCGAAACGCCCGACCAAAGTTCGTGACATCAGAGATTACATCTCTATCTACAGCAAGGACAATGTAATGATTGAATAACTATGCATGTTTACGATAATAGCATAATACGATAATGTTGATATGATAACAGTAATTGTCTGCAGAATGTTGTATGTATAGCGTCGGTGATCGACAGCGATAAACAGAAACTTCAATGTGTTGTGTTTGATCATTTAATAACTGGTTACTTTGATTTAATTCGGTGAACTGAACATAACAATTTGGCGACGAGGATATCGTGAAACTAATTATGGCTACAGGTGAGCGTGACCATCTTCATTTGACGCCGTTTGACTGTAAAAAGGACCCTCCCACCCTGGCACAGCGCTGGAAGCGTTGGCGTCGTGCATTCGAGGTGTATTTACTAGCAAGAAACGTTACACAAAATGCGCAAAAACGAGCTTTGTTGTTGCATATGGCTGGTATGGATGTACAAGAACTGTTTGACTCCCTTCAAAATACGGGTGCAGATGATGATTACCAAACAGCTATGACCAAACTTGATGAACATTTCACACCCCAAAAGCATGTCACACATGAGCGTCATGTATTCAGAGGTCTAGTCCAAGCACCAGGGGAGAGTCTCGATCAGTTTTGTGTGCGAATTCGGAGCCAAGCAGCTGGATGTGAATATGGAGCTCTAGCTGATGAACTTATACGGGACCAAATCATTGAAGGGTGTACAAATAAGGAGTTAAAGCTCGAGTTACTGAAAAAATCTGGTCAAACTTTGGCTCAGGTGCTGGAAACTGGTAGAGCATGGGAAGCAACAACAAATTTCCTTGCCCAGTTTGAAAATTCTTGCTCTACAAACACTAACAGTTCAGAGGCGAGTGAGGCCACAGGAAGTGTAAACAAAGTTCAAGATCGCAGGAGACCACGATATCAAGGTCGTGGACAACGTCAAGGAGGACGTCAAAATTCTCAGAATACATGTTTTCGATGCGGTTTCACAGGTCACTACCACAAGGACCCCAAGTGCCCAGCCCGTGACAAGGCTTGCAGTAAATGTAAACTGGTGGGACATTTTGCAGCCATGTGTAAAACGAAAGCAGCCAGATATGGAAAATCACGAAAAGTTCACACTATTGATCACACAAATGGAACTGAATCAGATGATGATCATGCATATGCTTTTGTGGTCAACGGAGGAAACTCTCTCGTCACGACAAAGGTCAACATTGGAGGCGTTGTTATCGATATGTTAATAGACTCAGGTGCTACATGCAATGTTGTCACAGAAAAAACGTGGAAATTCATGAAATCACAGAATGTCAAATGCACTAGTCAGAAGGCCAGCAAGAAAATTGTGGGATATGGAAACAATCCACTGGATGTGTTGGGCATGTTTGAGGCCGTGGCATCTGCTGATCAGTTAAAAAGCGAAGCAGAGTTTTATGTCGTCAAAAACGCAGACAAAAATCTTCTAGGCTGTCAGCTAGGAATACAGCTCGGATTGCTCTGGGTGAAATCAGAACTCATAAACTCTGTGCAGACAAAGGAAACAAGCCAAATTTTGAAAGAACACTCTGAAATTTTCAGTGGCGTTGGAAAATTGAAGAATTTCAAGTTAAAACTGCACATTGACGGAAATGTAACCCCAGTCGCCCAAACAGCACGTCGTATACCATTCACCATGCGTCAAAAAGTGGAAAAGAAGTTGGCAGAACTAGAAGATTTAGACATTATCGAGAAAGTTCAAGAACCGACACCATGGGTTAGCCCTATCGTTGTGGCACCAAAACCAGGAGGTGATATCCGCCTGTGTGTGGATATGCGAATGGCAAACACTGGAATTCTGAGAGAGAGGCATCCAATTCCGACAGTTGAGGAAGTCTTGTCAGAGATGACAGGAGCCCAAGTTTTCAGCAAAATTGATCTCAAGTGGGGGTTCCATCAAATAGAACTTGAAGAGGAGTCCAGACAAATCACCACTTTTGCCACACACATTGGTCTGTATCGCTACAAACGATTGATGTTTGGAATTAACGCAGCTCCAGAACTGTATCAAAGAATAATCAAGAATCTTCTGCAAGAATGTGAAGGATGTCAGAACATATCAGATGACATTGTGGTCTTTGGGAAAAGTCAGAAAGAACACGACGAGCGACTGAGGAAAGTGTTGAGCCGTCTAAAAGAGTGTGGACTAACTGTGAACAATGAGAAGTCCAAGTTCTGTCTACACGAACTGGAATTCATGGGACACATGCTTTCCAAGAATGGAATCGGTCCATCAGAAACCAAAGTTGAAGCAGTTCGCCAAACGAAACAGCCAGAAAATTCAAAAGAAGTAAGAAGTTTCCTTGGTCTGGTAAATTTTTGTGCCAAGTACATTCCAGACCTTGCCACTATCTCAGAGCCCCTCAGGAAGCTGACACGTCAGGATGAAGCATTTACATGGGGTGAAGAACAACAGGCGGCTTTTACGGAAATCAAGAAACGTCTCGGTGATGCGGAAAGTTTAGCATATTTTGATCCATGCCTGGAAACTGTTGTTATAACAGACGCCAGCCCATTTGGGCTAGGAGGAATACTACCACAAAAACACAATGATGTCTACAAAGTAGTGTCCTATGCATCACGAGGATTGAGTGCGATTGAACGCAGATACTCACAAACTGAACGAGAAGCTCTGGGAATATTGTGGGCGTGTGAACGGTTCCACATGTTCTTGTATGGAATTGAATTTGAAGTTGTGTCGGATCATCGTCCACTTGAATTCATCTTCAATCGCAAAACAAGTAACAGAGTGTGCGCCAGAGTGGAACGGTGGGCACTGCGATTGCAAAACTTCAAGTTCAAAGTTCACTATCAACCAGGACCAACAAATGCTGCAGATGCACTGTCAAGGTTATGTATACCTAAAACGAAAGAATGTGAGAACATTGCTGAACAATATGTATACTTTGTGGTGGAACATGCTGTTCCGAGAACACTAACTGCCAAAGAAATTGAACAAGTTTCGGCTGATGATCCAGAATTAGCCATCGTGCGCAAGTGCATCACAAAAAACGACTGGAGTTATGCTGATGAAGCAGTGAAGAAAAATTATCAACCCCTACAAGTAGAACTGTGTGTTCTGGGGCAGCTCATTCTGCGAGGAACACGAATCGTCATACCAGGACCTCTTCGTGAAAAAGTAGTGAGGTTAGCTCATGAAGGGCATCAAGGACTGGTTAAAAGTAAACAACGGCTGAGATCAAAAGTTTGGTGGCCCCAAGCGGAGAAGGATGTGGAGAAAGTGTGTCGATCTTGTGAACCATGTCAATTGGTGGCACGACCAGAACACCCAGAGGAATTACAGCCAACTACATTGCCAACCAAACCATGGGAATTTCTTGGTGTTGACCTACTTGGACCATTTCCCACCGGACATAATCTTTTAGTAGTTGTGGACTACTACTCAAGGTACTTTGAAGTGGCAATAATGAAATCAGTTACCTCAGAAAAGGTGATTGAGGCACTGGATAAAATGTTCACAACCCATGGGTTACCAGTAAATCTCAGAACAGACAACGGACCACAGTTTGTCTCCACCGAATTCAAGAAATATCTGGATGAGAACGGAATAGTACACAAGAGATCAACACCATACTGGCCTCAAGCAAACGGTGAGGTTGAAAGACAAAACAGATCTCTGCTGAAAGCAATACGAACAGCCCATGCCTCAGGGAAAGACTGGAAAAAGGAGCTGAACGCATTCCTGCTTGCATATAGAAGCACCCCACACTCCACGACCGGAATTTCCCCAGCAGAACTTCTGTATGGAAGAAAACTGAGAACAAAGTTACCAGAACTTGATTTGACGCTGGCGGATCTTGAAGAAGAAGTGAGGGAAAGAGATGGAAGAGCGAAATTCACCCAAAGGAAGAATTACAATGAACGACACCAAGCACGAGACGTGAATCTTAAAGTTGGAGATCAGGTGCTTGTACGCCAGCCGAGAGAGAACAAACTTTCGACCAACTTCAATCCAGAACCTCATTTGGTGCTTAACAAGTATGGAAATCAAGTTGTCTTACAGAGTGACCAAGGAGTGGTCAGAAGGAATTCTTCTCATGTACGGAGATTCATTGGAGCAAGTCAACCAGTCGAAACTGACCAAACAGGAGACATTTCTGTTGAACCGGCTGATCAGCCAGAACCAGTTGGTATGCAGTTTGATCCAGGACTTTCTGATCGGAACATTCCAGAAACCACCTCATCTGGAAGACCGACAAGGTCTAAGAACAAGCCATCATGGCTGAAAGACTTTGTTGTTGATAAATGAACAATGAACATGATAAAGGTCATTTCCAAGAAGGAAAGGAATGTAATGATTGAATAACTATGCATGTTTACGATAATAGCATAATACGATAATGTTGATATGATAACAGTAATTGTCTGCAGAATGTTGTATGTATAGCGTCGGTGATCGACAGCGATAAACAGAAACTTCAATGTGTTGTGTTTGATCATTTAATAACTGGTTACTTTGATTTAATTCGGTGAACTGAACATAACAGACAACAACAATCAGACAGACCCCAGTGGCACTCTCGCGGTGGGTAATCTGCAGCTGTCTGTGGCAGATTCAAGAGTGCCCTTGTCCAAAGTGAAAATGACTCACTACATGGAAGCGTCGTTGCGCATCCTCAGAGCAATGGTCATGGAGGACAGTGCTGACCTAGGTCAAACCCTGGAGTATGTGAACTATCTAGTCAAAATTTCGATGCTTGCCCAGACCTACACTTGGGACTCAGTACTGCGGTACGACATGGAGTACCGCAAAAGACAGGCAGAGCTCGGGTTCGTGTGGGGAGCTGACAGTGCCTACTTAATGCAACTCCATCTCCGCACAATGACCATTAATGACCCATCTTCCAGCAGGAAAAATGCATTCAACAGAGACCAAAACAAAAACAAACACTCGAGTACATTTGACCCACGAACAGGCAAGGTCATTTGTCTCCGATTCAATGGCAGAGCTGGATGTACTCTGCAAGAATGTAAGTTTGCCCACATTTGTCTCACATGCTATGGACAGCATCAGAACTGTGCTGGTAAAACCACAGGTAAAAGAAGTGACAATGGACAATAGGATACAAATGCCCAAACCCCAAACGAATTATCATCCCTCGCAGCAAACATAGAAGCTTGGACTCGCGAATTGGAGGGTGACCCTGATGCAAAGTTCATCTTGCAAGGCATTCAGTATGGGTTTTCGCTGATAGACTCTGACGTCAGTATTGATGCTATTGCACCTGTTTCGATACCAAATCACCTGTCGGCTACTAAATCCTCAGTGGCAGTGGAGGATAAACTCACCCAGGAGATACAGAATGGGCATTACAGAATTGTACACGAAAAGCCTAAAATAGTTAGTGCCCTAGGATGTGTGCCAAAAAAGACTGGTGGGGTGCGCCTCATACATGACTGTAGCCTCCCGGAGGGTACAGCCGTCAATGACTATGCCTCAAAAGACTTGTGCAGTTATCAGACAGTCTCAGACGCTTTGAGTATTATAAAACCTCACTGGTTTATGGCTAAGGTTGACCTGAAAGATGCCTATCGATCAGTCGCCATCCGCCCGGCAGAAAGAACATTGACAGGCATCAGATGGAGGTTCAGCGAATCCAGACGAGATACCTACCTTGTGGACTGCAGGCTCCCCTTCGGGGCCAGAAAGTCACCACCAATATTCAACAGAATAACTCAGGCTATCAGAAGGATGATGGTTCGTCGAGGTATAAACGCTTGTGTCGTATTGTTGGATGATTTCTTTGTAGCTGCAGAAACATTTCATGAATGTCTACATGTGTTGAATGTTTTAATCTCCCTGCTTCGATCACTCGGACTAAACATTAACTGGTCCAAAGTAGTGGATCCAACCCAAGATATTGTATTTTTGGGCGTTCGGATAAATACTCTAACTGGCAAGCTATCGTTGGATCCACATAAGACAGCAGAGATTGTGACACTGATCAGTGAGTGCCTTGCTATGTCACGGATTAACAAGAAGAGACTTGAACAGTTAGCTGGAAATCTAAGCTGGGCAGCTAACGTCATAACCTCGGGACGTGTAATGATAGCAAGCTTATATCAGTGTCTACGTAGTCTCCGATCGACGCTTCACAAAGTTCGCATCACGTGGATTCGGGACGATTTACTATGGTGGCAGCATGTTCTAAATATGGGTGAACATCAAAAGTGCATTTGGGACCAGTGTCCCACCATCGGCATCTACACAGACGCGTCAAAGCATGGCGGCGGAGCTTTCTGCCACGGCTTTTGGCTGTACCGCAACTGGCGCTGCGATACTGAGCTCAGTGACTCGCACATCAACGTTAAGGAACTGGCCATGATTCACCTAGCACTGGGTCACTGGGGCCCGAGTCTGGCAGGAAAAAAGGTCACTGTATTCACAGACAGCAGAGCGTGTGTCGGTTTTCTGAATAGATTTCGAACTCCCAATCAACAGATAATCAAGCTTCGCAGAGCAATTGCACTTCTGACCCTGCAGTTCAATATCGTGTTACACACCGAATTCATCCCAGAATACCTCAATGATCATGCAGACTGTATATCCAGACTTCATATGCCTGGACAGATATTCCGGTTCATGTCCCTATTAGTGGAGTATTATGGGGGCGAGAATTACGCACCAGTTGTGTTTGACTTGACAATGCATATGTCTAAATGTTCAATGTCGTTTCTCTCCCCACAGTTCCGGAAGTGGGAGGAATATTGCATGAACTGGACAATGAGGTTGCTAAATGGCGATCCCAGGCCTTTGCAGAAAGCACGAAGAAGTGCTATAGGACTCACCTCAATACCTACATGAAGTTCTGTGCCCTCATCAAGTGTGACCCAGTGCCTGTGACAAACATCAATCTGGCTCGATATGCAGCCTACCTGGGTAGATCCAGGTCTTTTACCACAGTGCAACAGTACTTGAACATTGTTCGCATTATTCATACAGACATTGGACTACCAAACCCACTTCAGGACAACTATTTGGTTAAGATGGTCACATCAGGCATAAAGCGTGGTAAAGGCTTGGGTCAGTCATATAAATTACCATTGACACTTGAAGAACTCCGGAAAATTCGAAACCTACTTCCAATGGCTTCAACCTCGGACATTCAGCTGTGGTCAGCTTTGCTTACATGCTTCTATGGCCTGCTCAGGATAAGCAATGTCACGTCCAACTCCAGCTCCGGGTCAAACAATACCATCAGGCGTAACGATATCACCGTCGGGTCTCACGGTGTGAAAATCAGCGTCAAGGGCACAAAAACAATCCAACACAAGGGACGGGCCCTATGTGTGTATCTGCCTGTCATCCGGGGCTCAGTGCTTTGCCCAACCTCTGCCTTGCTGAGATTCTTGGGCGTGGCGGGTCCAGTCCCTTCAGATGCTCCTCTATTCGCGGTCCACTCTTCCTCAGGGATAGTACCCCTGACTCAGGACCGTGTCCGCCGCCGACTGCAAGCACTGCTGCGAGAGGCGGGCCTCGCAGGGCACCTGTATGGAACGCACAGCTTGAGACGTGGCGGAGCTACCTGGATGATGGTGTCAGGAGTCCCACTCGCTGTCATCAAACACATTGGAGACTGGAAAAGTGACTGCGTGCTCAGATATATAAGGCCAAAAAAAAAAAATGTTTTGGTTTGCGTCCCAGTGATGCTCCGAAATCGGTGCTATGGCGCTGAGTTTTTTTTTTTTTTTTTTTTGAGTACCGCTTTCGGTATTTATTTTCGCATTAAAAAGTGTGTTTGTACCATATTTTTCATCTGGAACAGTAAAAATACAGATTTATTCAAACTCTATTGAAACTACGACGGCTGGTTTAGGACACCCCGAAAAAATTTTTACTGTTTTTTCGAGAAAATTATTTACGACAGCAAAAAAGTTTTTTATCACGTTATTTTGAGATAGTTACCTTGTTATTTCGAGGCAGTATCTCATTATTCCGAGATAATCATGTCATTATTTCGAGATAGTATCTCGTTATTTAGAGATAGTTTTCAAGATAATGGTCTCGAAATAACAAGATACTATCTCCAAATAACGAGTTAATTATCTCGAAATAAACGAGATAAATTTTTTTTTGTTTCCTATATACTTGTCTCGAAATAACGAGATAAAACAATTTTTTGCACGTTCTAAATCAGCCCACGTATGGATCAAATAACTAGTGGAAAACATTAATTGATAACAGAATCAATAAAAAAATCTTAATGTAATAAATAGAATCATAAAACAACTAAATAAATACCCAAAAAATTGTTTATCTTAAAACTTTGGCCGATACTCGCTACAAAATATATCAACGACATAAACTCGTATTGTTTCTAAGCAAGAGGGTCTTCTTTGCACGCATGCAACTTCCTATGTCTGTATAAAACAAATTTCCAACGAAGCAGTTCACTGGAGGTGATCTGATGTTTTAATCTGTGACAAGTGGAAGGGGCTCGTATGGAAAACCAGGTGTTATTACTTCCGTGGCAAGGGACTAGCTAGTATCGGAAAATAAAAAACCGTTTACCGGACGACTCTCCTTCTCTACTTGTTATCAGCCCGTGTTAATACGACGATCAACAATAATCTTGAAAACAAATCTGTAAAATATAAGTTTGCTAATTGATTGGTTTGTAGCTTTCACAGTTAAACGCCTGATTGGTTCCTGCAAGATTGCAATCTTCGATACAGTACAATCACTAATACAGCCACTTTGGGGACGCTCATCAACTTGCACAAAATGAAATGTGGCCGCTGCTTGCAAAATACTATTATGGCAAAAAAAAAAATCTGACGCG
Organism: Terebella lapidaria; assembly: GCA_949152475.1. Classification (NCBI taxonomy): domain Eukaryota; kingdom Metazoa; phylum Annelida; class Polychaeta; order Terebellida; family Terebellidae; genus Terebella; species Terebella lapidaria. The sequence continues at coordinate 43,655,392 of OX424557.1, read as the reverse complement.
GGAGGTTTGGGACGACGCGCGCGGGAACGCAAACCAAAACATTTTTTTTTTTGGCCTAACACCTGGATCAGATCAAACCAGGCACATTTTACAAAATATATCTAATAATATTCAATAAACCAACAGTACTACAGTTTTCCCCTCTGGGGTTTGGGCTTCAAGGGGTTATGTCCCTTGTTTTATTCATTATTTACCTGTATCGGTGTATTGTGTGTTTATATATTAACATGTATTTTACTTAGCCTCAATAATAAACTTGTCCCAATATCTGGTGTTTGGTTTAAGGTTTGTTTGCCTGCAAACTTGCTTTAAACCAAACACCAAGATATTGCTCACCAGCCCACTCTTAGTGCTCAGGGCCCCCCACTGGTATTGTATAAATCATTGCCCATACATGTTGCATTGGTCATTTGTGATTTTGCCAGCTCCCAGTCCCACCCACCCGTAAGGTCATTATTATCAATTCTTCCTCAATATATATGTATAAAACAATAGTTATACAATGCTTTAATGGGCTTCAAGGGGTTAGGTCCCTTGTTTTATTCATTATTTACCTGTATCGGTGTATTGTGTGTTTATATATTAACATGTATTTTACTTAGCCTCAATAATAAACTTGTCCCAATATCTGGTGTTTGGTTTAATTTAAAGTTTACGGTCGAATCTTCCTGAAATTGTGCACGAAAATACCTAAAAAAAATTTCCAGAGAATGTTTTTTTTCCAGGTTTTTTTTTCAGAATTTTTTCAAAATGGCGTCCGTTTTGGACGAAAAAAGACACTTCTGGCCATTTTCTCAAAAATTGTTTAGGCAGTTTTCAGATTTTTGTTTCAAAAGATTGCCCTCATGTACCTTCGTGGTGTGTATAAGGGTTTTTCGCCGCAAATCGCATTATTATCCATTTTGGGCAATTTTTAGAAGAAAAAAAATTCACCCTTTGAAAAACAAATTGGGACTTTTTTCCTTCATAATGGGAGCTGCCGCCACTGTATTCATAGAATGCCTGAAGATAGAGTTATTGGCACTTTTATATAGGAAGTCATATACGGCGAGTGGTATAGGAAGTCATATTTGGCTGTTTTAAAGATCAAAACAGCCATTTCTGGATCAACAAATACAAAATTTTATTCCACAGATAAAATGTTTATAGATAGAACGTATGTTTGCATTATGAGCATATATGAAGTCGTATATGAAAAGATCAAAACAGCCATTTTTGAGTCAAGAAATGCACAAAATTTCTTCTACAGATAAAATGTTTGTAGATAGAGCTTATGTTTGCATTATGAGCATATATGAAGTCGTATATGGAACAAACAATGATGACATTGAGCCTGACCTTGATGACCTTGAGTGCTAAATGTCTGACGTGGAATGTGTAGATTGGCTGCTGAGGTTTAAAAGCTTGCACCTAGAGGTTCGGATTGTATTACATCTTTTGGTAACCTTGAACTTGACCTCAGACAAGCTTGAAGGCTAAACGTCAAAGTGTGTGTGTAAATTGGCGTCTGCAAAACAGTGCTAGTTTGTATTGTGAACACATAGAAAGTCATCTGCAGCACACCTAATAGTGACATTGAAGTTCATAAAGATGACCTTGGTTGGTAAATCTCAAGGTTATATGTCGGCTGCAATGCTTAACACCAAAATTGTCGTAGCCCTCCATATCCAATGTGTGCTCTGCCTAAATCCTAACGTTGCTGGCCCATATATCGCAAGACACTTTGGCCCAAGTAACGTACACTGCTCCGTAATACTACTCGTCCACTGAAAACATGCCATTGAATACATCTTGCACATTTTAATTTTTTTATAGAGGAACAAGCAGCATACTTACTTGGTCCGATAATCTTTCTTCTAAATGTCAGACGGATTTAAAGGCATTCTTTCAAAGGGTGAGTAGTATTAGTAGAGTGCAGTGCGGTACATGGGGCACAATGTCGAACAATTATAATCCCATCGGAATAACAACTTTAATGCTGTGGCCAAAGGACGAATGGCGTCGCAACCCAAGTGTTAACGCAGCGCCTTAATACTACTCACTCACTAAATGAATGCCAATTAATCCGTCTATCACCGTTTCAATCCCTATTGAATATAGAGGAAAGCGCATAGTATGATACTTGGGCCGTCGTCGCACCCCAGCTTCAAATTATCCATTTAGCTCGGTGGTCTTTCGATCACTTACAAAAAGCATAAATAAATCTTTATAGGAAACACCAATCAGCTAAGTATGTATTCATTGTTTCGTTTGTATTATATTGTATGTAGTCCTGCATTTATCACATGCATTGAATATTCCATGTTTAATTTATATCGTTTTACAATTATTAAGGTTTTGCGGCGCACAGATGCGAGTCCAGTTTCTGTCGAGTTGCAGAATGTGAACATTGAGTTATACGAATGTTTAAGTTCATTTGTACCATAAATTCGTGAATACAACTTCACATATATAGTTTCATTGAACGCAGCCAGCTGGTAGTTTGCTAAATATGAAACAGTAAGGGTCACCGATCAGAAACTGGACAATAGTGAACATGTTTCGATGTGACTGTCATACACGTGTACGACATACGTGATATAGCGTAGCAAGGTAAGACTTATTATAAAATAGAGATGTAATATATTTTTTTGTATGCACATTAGTATGTTGTCCATTCCCCGATGATTGTCTTTTCCGCTAGCATGTACAATAACGTGGACAATTTCAATACTATTCCTAATCGTTTAATTTTAAATCTTATCGCAGATATTGGATCTATACTATTAATATGCATGTTATGAACATAAAACTTCTATGGTGATTATTATTACTTTCTGGATACTTAAAAGTTTTACCGCTACCTGGAGGCATCCATGTTGTCTGCTTTTTGGTCAATTCACGCAATACGTTAACACACAAGACTTGATCCCACTGTCCTCAATATTATACAAATATTGGATGTTGAGGAGTCCAATATACAGTTTACGGGATGAAGAAATGTCATATTGGCCGAGGCGCAGCCGAGGTCAATATGACATTTCTGAATCCCGTAAACTGTATATTGGACGACTCTCAACATCCAACATTTGCTATATTATTTACCAATGAATGTAGGAGAAACCCAGAGTGGGGAAAACCCACATGTAACACACGCTCTGATTTGCTGATAAGCACCCGCCCGTCCAATATACATTTTTGCCGTCCAATATAGACTTTCGCCGTCCAACATTGAGTATGTAGGATTGTCACGTGGTACAAATCGCCCAATCAGGAGTGTCCTTACAGTGGGAATACCACCGAGTGAATAATATCAAATAATAATAAACACACCATACAGCAGCAGTGCGCGCGAACGAGCGTACACGTGCACTTTGGGAGGGATTCTCTCCCGATGTTGATTCTACAGCAACACGCATCGCTATATGCCTACAGAGTCTGTGTCAGCGGTGATGTGTGGCCTGCATGGAGATCGACTGTCTAATATTAGGCCTAAAAGTCACTATGAATATATCTCATCAGTGCTTTGACTTTATTTGACGTGGGGACTTCTGACTTAGGTTTATCTCAGGCTCTCATATATCTCATATGTTCTTGACAATGACATTTAAAGCAACTGCATTCGAAACAGCGCGATTTGGACATTTGTTCGGGATTGATGGATACACTCCCATTGTTTATATACAAAGCTGGTACAAGATATGTATTAAAACGGATGAAAAGACAACTCGGACAGTTGTAATCGTCAAAATCATTGAGCACACCTTTTCTTATATTGCATTGAATGTGTTGCACAAAAATTTAGTTTTGAAAAAAATATTGCATACAATCGACGGCAGTAGCTTTAACCTGACCTCGAAAAGTTCGCATTAGGTCAATCTGAGCGACTCTCGGGGCGAACTTCGTCTGGACATATTTCCAATGAACAAATCAAAATCTGCCACATCTGTTCCCTCTATGCATCATCTTTATACCAAGCGGACATAGGGAATGCATATTTGACATAAGATCATGACTTAATCACTTAATATTCCCAACTTGAAAACTCGAATCATAGTTTCACGTCCATTTTGCCGCCTGTATTAACATCAGAACCAAGCAAACTCTTGATGTCATACAGCAAAAGGGATGCACCCATGCACTTTATGCGCCTGTGATGACTGGAACATATCCAGATCATTTGGCCTCCAATAACCACTTTTTGTTGCCTTGTATGAAGGAAGTCCTGTCTTCAGATGCATGTCCGATCGATGACACCGTATATTTTGAGCTTATACAGGAGACGATTCTTGGTGTCCTTGTCAAAGGCTTTAGCGAAGTCCATGATGATGGCATATGTTTGCGTTCCGAAGCCTGTACTTGAGTAAAGTCTTGCATGAATTCGATGAACTCGATTTTGCAGAATAGTTTGGATGTAGAATATGGTTTTGCTAAAGCTGAACCGGTAACCGGTATGACAAATGTTCCATCAGCTTGCAAAAGACACAAGTGAGTGAGACTGGACGATCGTTAGATGGAAAGTTTTTGGGCCCTTTATTGTAGACGGTTACGATATTGGCATGTTTCCAGTCGGTCGGTATCCCTCAGCAGAATAAGAACTCCCTGAAAATCTTGGCAAGAGTTTAGGTGCAACTGTGCCGGTTTTTTCTTCCAATATTCTTGGGCTGAAGATCAGGTCTCATTGCTCAATGGTGGTTCGCTGAGGCCAGTAGTTTCCCAATTCCCGGTACAGTAATGTAATTTTTATCCATTCTGGTCAGACAGGTGTCTGTCGGATCCTCTCATGATATTAGAATCGGTGATGGTATTGGGAAAAGGCTACTTAATGGGGTTTGAGGATTCTGGGTTTGTCTGAGTCTGTGCTTTTTATGATACGAGTACTTGGTTAGCTGACATATGTGTCATTCCAGTAGAGTTTTATTTGCAATGGTAGATTTTTGTTTCTGCTGGCTTTGTTTCAGATTCTGCAGGGCTGACAATGCTCTCGATGTGATCTCAGTAAGCACCTGGCATTTGTTTATGAATACTATGTTCCGGCTTTTAGTAAGAATCCTTGAAGTGTGTGATCTTATTTTCAGATACGAGCATTGTCTCCTTTCTCCACCTTGATGAATGGGATCAACCACGAGACAGTATTTGATGTTCTGGCATGTAGGGGTGTTCTCTGTGGTGTTCTTATGTGGAGCTGCTCTCTGTGCTGGCTTTCTCCACATCTACCTAAGAACGGTCCATATCCCATTGAAACCCATTGACTCAATGGTAAGATTGGTGAGAGTGTTGTGGAAGATTGTTAGGTTACCGGCCCAAAATGATCAAAATTACACATTGACGCTCCAATTATGATACTATGAAAAAATACAATTTACATACAAAATACAACGGATAAAGGTGCGATTGGGGAAGGTCTCGGATGAGTTCGAAGTGACTTTGACCTATTTTTCAAGGTCACATTTGCATTCGAATGTTCGTACTATGGGAAAATACAGTTTATGGTGTATGGATTTTCGTGGAATCTCAAACGAGTTCGAATAATTATGGGTGACCTTGGTCTATTTCTCAAGGTGATGGCCCGTATTCTGAAAGCTCACCCACTCATCCTCCGCTCATACTCAAGTGAGGTAGACTCAAGTAGGGCTCAAGGAACACTGGAATGTGAGTTTGAAGTCAACCTTGCATTTCTGAGGTATTGCTCACACTCAGTTGGATTTAGCACAAATGTTGATAATTCGGAATAATACAATGTATGTTTGATGAATGCGACAACAGACAAGGTTCTAAATGAGATGCCATGGTAATCATACGGAGGTTGCATTTTGGGGAAAATCTTGTACACGTTTGAGGGTAGGTAATCTTAGCCTATTTTGCAAGGTCACACCTTAGGAACCTGATAACTCGGAAACTTTTCAATGCAATGCTATCAAAATCATACCAAAGGTTCACTGTGGGGGGATATTGGATGCGTTCCTCGAAGTCAGTCGTGTGCAGAATCCAATTCATACAATTGAGTTCGGACGTGACCTCGAGATTTACGATGCTCTGAAGATAATCGTGGGGCAAGTTCAACAAAAGATTTGCCATATATAACTTCTTGTATGTTCATAGTGCATAGCCGTATCCACAAGCATTTGTCTCAAGGGGCACATTCGTGCATATCAGACCATTTTGGGCCATTTGACCTTATTATTGTATCCCCCGAACAAAGTTCGGCGGATACTATGGATTTGGCTTTGTCGTCCGCGTCCGCGTCCGCGCCCGCGCCCGCGCCCGCGTCCGCGTCCGCAGAGATTTTCTTGTGAACGCGCTACAGGCCGCAATTCTCACCCAATCACCATTATTTTTTGCAGGCACATATATAATGGTAAGATCCCGACACCAATCGATTTTGGTTGCCGTGGCAACTGAATTGGTCGTTTGGGGACACATTTTACATTGAAAACAGCCTGTTTGAGACACATGGCTTGTGAACGCGCTACAGGCCGCAATTTTCACCCGATCACCATTATTTTTTGCAGGCACATATATTATGGTAAGATCCCGACACCAATCGATTTTGGTTGCCGTGGCAACTGAATTGGTCGTTTGGGACACATTTTGCATTGAAAACAGCCTGTTTGAGACACATGGCTTGTGAACGCTCTACAGATGGCAATTTTTGACGAATCTCGATAATATTTGGAAGTGTTGTTGGGTAGGGGCTGTCACACGAAACCAATCATTTTTTAGAATGATCATATAAATATTAATATGTTAACAGCCTAACTTATTACAGAATTTTGAAATATCCATTTTGACATGTACGATCATTCCAATAGCCTGTACAATGGAAGGTAATGACACTGGTTTCTTGTTCAGAATGGAGAACTGAAGTTTTCAGTGAAAACAGGACAATATTACTGAGAAAGTTAACATTAGTTTTACTAGTTAAGTCTATTATTGTTCACAATAAAAATAGTTAAGACGAGAAACGTTTATCATTAAGCTCAACAAGGTAAAGGTTTTGTCCAGTACAGATTTCATGGGTGTAACTGAAAAAGTTAACATTATTTTTAATAGTTAAGTCTATTATTGACCACAATAAAAAATAGTTAAGACAAGAAATATTTATTATTAACCTCAACAAGGTAAATGTTTTGTCCAGTACAAATTTCATTGGTGTAACCGAATAAGTTAACATTATTTTCACTAGTTAAGTCTATTATTGACCACAAGGAAAAATAGTTAAGTCTATTATTGACCACAAAATAAAAATAGTTAAGATGAGAAATATTTATTATTAAGCTCAACAAGGTGAAAGTATGTCCAGTACAGATTTCATGGGTGTACTGAATAAATTAACATTATTTTTACTAGTTTAGTCTATTATTGACCACAATAAAAATAGTTAAAACAAGAAATATTTATTATTGGGCTCAACAAGGTAAAGATTCTGTCCAGTAGACATTTTATGTCTGTAACCAAATAAGTTAACATTTTTTTTGCTAGTTAAGTCTATTATTGACCTCAATGAAAATAGTTAAGATGAGGAACAATTATTATTGAGCTCAACAAGGTTAAGATTTTGTCCGGTAGAAATTTCTGGTTGTAACCGAATAAGTTAACTTTATTTTTACATGTTAAGTCTATTATTGACCACAATGAAAATAGTTAAGACAAGAAATATTTATTATTGGGCTCAACAAGGTGAAGGCTTTGTCCAGTAGAGATTTTATGGCTGTGACCATATAAGTTAACATTATATTTTTGCTATTTAAGTCTATTATTGATCACAATAGCTTTATATGAAAACATTGATCAACTTTTACTTTGAATTTCAACTTGAGATCATGTTTGGCACAAATTATGAGTTGAAATATAACTTATGGTGAAAAAATTCGATCTGGCTCCAATTTCGTCATCTTGAAATGCAGTTTTAGTCAACTTTTACTTTGAATTTCAACTTGAAAGCATGCTTGGCACATTATTATAAGTCGAAATATAACTTATGGTGAAAAGTTCGATCTGGCTCCATTTTCGTCATCTTGAAATGCAGTTTTGGTCAATTTTTAGTTTGAATTTCAACTTGAAACCAAGTTTGGCACATATTATGAGTTAAAATATAACTTATGATGAAAAGTTATATCTGGCTCCAATTTCGTCATCTTGAAATGCAGTTTTGGTCAACTTTTACATTGAATTTCAACTTAATACCAAGTTTGGTACATATTATGAGTTGAAATATAACTCATGGCGAAAAGTTTGATCTGGCTTCAATTTCGTCATTGCAGTTTTGGTCAACTTTTAGTTTGAATTCCAACTTGAAATCAAGTTGGGCAGGTATTATGAGTTAAAATATAACTCATGACAAAAAGTTTGATCTGGCTCCAATTTTGTCATCTTGAAATGCAGTTATGATTAACTTTTACTTTGAATTTCAACTTGAAACCATGTTTGGCACATACATGTATTATGAGTCAAAATATACCTTATGGTGAGAAGTTCAATCTGGCTCCAATTTCGTTATCTTGAAATGCATTTTTGGTCAAATTTTACTTTGAATTTGAACTTGGAACCAAGTTTGTAAAATATTCTGAGTTGAAATATAAATAGGTGAAAAGATTGATCTATCTGTATTTTCGTTATTTTATCAAACATGTCGAATGGAAATTCATATAAAGAGATTTCAGTGGTGATTTTGAATTCGACCTTCAATAACCTCGGAAAATCAGTGCAGCAATTTTGGTGGGGAAAAGAAAACAGTTGTGACTTGAGATTTAACATTTCTCTGGTAATCTTTTTTAGCCCTTGCTCTAGTTTTTCACACTTGACAGTGATATATTTGGGGCAACAGAGATGATAGGGCTACGGGGGATACACCCAAGCGGTCGTAGGCGACCGGAAGCGTCTAGTTTTTTCTTTCTTTTTTTTTTTGCTTTGAAAACGATTCAAGGCATTCCAACTTTACGGAGCAGACATAAAGATTGCGTGAGATATCTTCCATCCATCGCGGACAATACATTCTGTATCTAGGTGTACATCTAGTTGTTTGATCAAAGGGCATAGTTTTCCCTTTGAGAGTTATGTTATGGCTTTGGAGGTACACTCCAGTCTGAATTGCCCTTTTCCACTTGAAACTAGCTGACTTCATCTCCGATGTTGTTGGAGATCGTTTTGATGGATATATTTCACCCTTCAGGCGGTTGCTGAAGCTCTCCGCAATATTGTGTATATTTGTTTCTATTTTTTGGAGGATATTGACGGATCCCAATTGAACGGGTACTATGGAGTTTGCTCTTGGGATGCATTCAGAACCATAAGGAGCTCTGCGGACGTCTCTTCTATGACATGTGACTTCCAGTCCAATCTGGCCAGTGTTCTGGTGAGTCTTTCGACCAGCTGGATCCAGTAAACCAGTTGTTCGCCAGCAGCCCAAAGGACAAGGTTTAAAGGACACCCCCTTCGATGCTGCATCATTTGTGATAATGTACTCGAAGGGTATGTCCTGGGCGTATTGATTGATCTCAATCCGAGTATCACATCAGTGTTTTCTGTGTGTGTACTAGCCCAAGTTCCTTGGCTACAAAGTTGATGCATCACCCTCCATCCATGACCCCTAGCACTTCATTTCGGGACTGTGTGCACACATGCTTAACAGGAGCCACTAGTGCTTTGGCATAGATGAGATATATTGTCACTTTTCCATGCAGCTCGATCTGCCTGACATATATGACAGGTATCGCATCAGTAAAACACCAGAGTTAACATCATCGTTGCATGTCGAAAGCTCTCAGTTGAAACTTGAACTCGCAACAATTTAGGATGTCTTCAAGCATTAACACCCATTTTTGCACTTTCTCTGGCATTGCTTGGTCTCAATCAAATTTGGCCTTCCATTGAGATTGCAGGTTGATTGATGAGATTTGGTGTGAAAAGTCCAAGGGGGCTCTGGCCACTTGGTCAGCACATCCTTTTTATTGGTAGGCTACGGTTCAGATCTTTTGCTTTGATCTACAATGTGCTGTCCAGTGTGTCAGAGCAGGCCAAGAACTTTTGTGGTTGTCGCTTTGACTTTGTCACTCAAATCTATAGCAGCATTAAAGTCTTGATTGTTTGAGAGCCACTGTCGAAGGCTTATGCCCGCTTCTCTGAACAGCTTCTTGCACTGATGGTATATTGTCATGTACTCCTGTGTTGAGGACACCTCAAGTCTGACATCAGTGTAGATATTCATTCCGATATGGGTGGAGAGATCACTGGGACGACTGGCCAGGATATGCTTAATTGTAGCTCCAAAGAGATATGGAGAAGCTGAAATGCCAAACCGAACTCTCGAGAAACGACAGATCTGAACGTTACCATCCAGTATTGAGTTGGAGGGATATTTCAACCACAAGAACCGAGTGATATCTCGGTCTTTGCTGCGCAGAGGGCTTTCTCGATGTCTGATACAAGCACAAACTAATGGCAGCGAAAGCGCATGAGCAGTCCACTCAGGTCCTTCAGGTAGTTGATTCCATAGTCAACCAAGACATTCTGACTCTCTCTTGACGTTTTTTGCACTTGCATCCACACTATCCTCATCTAGTTGCATGACATCTAGTTGCATGAGCCAGGTAGTGCACGAGATCTCCTTCCGTGGATTTCCAATTGACTGGTTCAATGATATCTTGATGAATCTGTTCTTGGATTATTGCTGATCTTGGATTATACTGTTCCTGATCGAACTGACCTAGATTTTGACCCAGACATAATGGTCCAATAGCCTATTGCCGGGGCGTCACGCCTATCTTCCGTCGTCGTCCACATTTTTATCTTCAAAGTTTAGAGTTGACTCTTTCTGAAATTTTGCACAAAAATACTTAGCAATATTTCAAGAGGTGGGTGTCTTTAAATTTTTTTTTATTTTCGCATTTTGTTCAAAATAGCGGCCATTTACGGGGGGAATTTTTTTTTTAAAACTGTATGACAATGCTGTCCCAAGTCACTTCGTTTTGAGCCATATCCAGCCCAAAAATTGTTTGGACTTCTACCAATTTTCGTTCATCACTTCAAGATCAAGGGAAATCATATATGGCGGTTTGAGTGGTGACCTTGAATTTGACCTTCAATGACCTAGAAAAGGCAAAACAACCATTTTTGATGAAAAACGACCTTTTTGGACTTTTCAAAAACTTTATACCATTTTGAGATTTTTTTGACATAAGAGCGTTGGGCGAAGTCCCCAACTCTCTACATGTCTATGTGCTGACTTTTTATGGAGGTTTCATGCCAACCTATCGACGCCCGTTTTGGCATGTAAACGTTTAGACCCCTACTTCAAATGAGAGTTTTCTTCGTCCTTCACATGAAATCATTCGAATTGATGGCAAACTTTGAATATTCCACACATGTATAATGCATAAATCGATGTGTTAGGTTTGAGAAAAGTACGCAAAATGTTGAGATTGTTTTGAAAACGTCAAAATGGCGGAGCCGATGGAAATTGACGTCCCAAGAATGCAAAGCAAATTTTACCGCAATGACGCGTATTTTGGAGCACACACTCTCCTGTGCAGCAATTCGTGCATGCATACATGTATGCTTGCGTGTGCCGTGTGGCATTCCTCGGTCTTATGAAGTGAACACAACGATTCGTCTGCGATGCCACGGCTACATTTAATATAATTTGACGTATTTTATATGTCAAGGTGTTGGGTTTGCGAAACCTTCAGATAATCCTTCATATTTTAAACTGGTCTTTTCATTAGCCCGGTGGGCATATATCTTAATTATCATGATATCAGATGAAGATATTCCTCATAGTTTCCAATATTTTTAAGGATATTTTATTAAGGTTCAATATCATTTTAGCAGGCGTATCTGTTTCATTGAGTTCAAAATAAATGTTTACTTATTAGGAATATGAATGAAGTAGGCCTATGCTTTCATCATAATACACGGGAATGAATTGGAATCATGTGGGGGAAGATATGGTAGCATTTTTATTTGGGTGGGGGGGATTAACGTTGAGTAGGATACATTCCGCGGTATATGGTATTGATGATGTGCTCGAGCTCTAATGTCGACTCTCGCAGTTAGCTGCATTTTCTTGTTTCATATTATTCCCCATATGTACTTTTGGGACATGTATAAGTTATGTTGCCTTTGAATCGCCGGTCTGCGTTTTTGTTTTGTCTCATATGATGTCAATATTCATTTTGGCCCATTTCCAGGGAAATAAAGAAATTTCACCCTTTAAAACATATTGTGGACTTTTTATCCACTTCTTTCCTTCATAATGGAATCTGCCACAACTATACTACTAGAAAGCTTGAATATAGAGCTTAGATATTGGCACTTTCAAATGGGAACTCATACATGGAGATTTGTATGGTGATTTGTAAATGAATTGGACCTTCGATGACCTTAGTTGTCAAACAGTCATTTTTGGGTGAAACATGCTCAAATTTTCAGTTTGTCGTTTCTCAATACTATCTGAAGAGTTTTGAGATTTCAGAAGCGCAGAACATGCCAAATGCTATACTTTGTTACATTGGCCGATGGAACAGCTTAAATCCCCATAAGACCCGATACATAGGGCAGAAGGCTCAAATTTGTATGGTATGCATACATTGGCCTCTTGGACCAAAACGCATGCACATAGACCTCAGGCTCGTACTAGAAAGTCGTATATGGAGCACCTTTCTGTTACATTGAACTTGATCTAACACGACCTTGAGTGAGAATCTTCGAGGTAACATTTGACGTGGATAATGTAAATTGACCGAAGCAAAAAGAATGCTGGTAGATGAAGGTTAGGTTTTATTACGACCATGCACTGTAGGCAGTCACATCGAGTGGTTCTTTCAGTGACATCGAATTTGAAACTTTAGTGGATTCAATATGTTGAAGCAGCAATTTTACTCAACAAGTGTATGTCTGACACTTTACAATAGCTTCTGGTAAACTTCTAGCCCTCTGGCTATTTTTTTTAATATCTTTGGAGAGTCATTTCAGAAGGAATCTGACTATATACGTGCCGTTCTCAATAGCACGTATTTCATCTCTTTTTTTAAATTATTGTACAATTGGTTTTTCATCGATTTTGATATCAACTGCTTCCATGCCCCACAGGCAGTGAATATGGTATGGGGTCACACAACATGAACGATGAGTTCAAGTATGGCTTCCTGATGCCTCAGCCGAGTGTGTCTGTCAGTATGTTTCCGATGGGTGTGTAGTAGACACACAAGTGTCAACTATGACATTCGTTGACACCTCTGGTCCCACCTATCTGAACCCATAATCATTGCCAATGATGATGTCAATTGATGTACATGTAGAACATGGTTTACTTGGTGGTTCAATGGCTGATAGCTGTCTACGCCCTCCAACCGGAGTTTGTTTAGCTTTGCTGGTTGTTGGGATACGGTTTGTTGTAGGAGCCAATGAGCTATATAGGTCATTGAGGTCATTGAGGATCCTCATTGAGGATCCTCAGGTTGATTTTCACTGTGCCGACAATTGTTTTCACAATATCGATACCTAGGCCTCATGCTGCCTGTTCTTCAATTGCTGAGAATTTGGCAACAGTGTCAAGGTAGAGTTTTTTCTTAGTGAAGGGTCCTCTAGTGTTTTAGGAGCAATAGACATCACAATGTTTTGAATTCGGCCTGCCGTCGCGTAGAAGGACGGGACATTTTCAGTTGTTGGTGGTGCCTTGCTGTGATAAATATCGTTCTATGGCCGATATTAGGCCGAAATGTCTGTGATCGCTGTGCAAATCACAAGGCCGGCAGTTCAGTTCAATAATTTATTTGGGCGACAATGTCCAATGATCCAGACAGTCACATCACAGCCGCAAATACACCTACGTCCGGTGATTCCCCGTCAACAATATAGCCGAAAACTATGGTCCTTCTTTATCACAATTCACGTATAAATAGTCCACAATTATTCCAAGTATTCTATACGAGCACGGCCAAACTTCTTAACAATACTTCAACACGTCTGTGCTCGTGGCGGCCATTTACTCAACTCTCAGCAAAACTGTGCGGCCGGCAACATGTGGTGTAGACTTTCCCGCCAAATGCATGCGGTGTGGTGATTGGTCATGTATGTGCTGATGTGTGCTGATCTCACCGGGAAAGTGGGTTTCCCCGGCGCGTGAACGAGACTTGTTATGCTTATATCTGTGCACGTGATGTGAGCGGTGGGTGTGTCATGTTCTATGTTTAGAAGTTGGTGCTTGTGAAGGTCAAGGCCGAAACTAACTGGGTCGATGTACCGAGTGAATGGGGCCGCAAGTGCATGTGGATTGACCTGTGTATGTAACCATGACTACATGGAGTTTATGCTTGTGATCGTATAGTCTGTACCTGTCCTGTATGTAAGTCATGTAGAATGAATGTTTGTTGTGGAATATGTATGCGCGGGAGGGACGGGGGTTACAGTCGCTAAAATTACTACATTACACCCCTTCATTAATTCTACGCCCTCGGAATTACCCTACCCGGACCCTACCGTCGCCAAAAACTAACAATAAAAAGCTAAGAAGTCCTAAAAGGTCAAACCCCAACACTCACACACACACGCCGCGCGACAATGGTAAAACACTGCATACAATAAAAATTTCTAACCGTCAAAATAAACGTCATCAGTCAGTCCGTCAATAGTCGCTACGATGATACATTTACACATACATGCACAACAACGAATGATGAGATATGAATGGAATGTATGAACAAAACTCCTCGACGCTTCAGAGTGAAACGGAAACTAATTTAGAGTCTATAAACTGAAAAAGAATTGTCTGGATTAACCTTAACTAAATTACATGAATAACAACGTGACCAGGATGATATTATTATTTACAACTATTTACATATATATGCTATTTATGGCCGACATAATAAGAGGCCGACATGTCAATAGGCCATCGTGACCAGGATTTTCAGAGGCCGACACAATCGAGGCCGGCAATTGTCTGTTTGTCACCACTGGGCCGAAACGTTCACTCCTTCTGGCCACGCTTACTGGCAGGAGGTGGTGGTGGTGCCGGTGATGCCTGCCGCATCAGTTGTTGTTGCTCCTCTGGTGGCAGACGGGGCAAAATCGACACAATAGTGGCGAGCAGGTCGCCCGGGATAGTGGTACCCGAGTCGCTCTGTGTCGCGGCCGTATCCGTCGAGGCCGAAACTGGGGCCGACTGTTCCAGGTGTGTCACCCGGGCACGTAACTGTACATTTTCCTGCCGCAAATCCTCATTTTCGTCCTCGAGACGATGCAACTGCCGACGTAAGTGGTCGGTCTCTTCCTCGAGCCGATCAGGGAAGGTCGGGAGATGCCGTTCATGAAGGACTCCCATCCCGAATCCCACAGAGAGGCCGTTATATTCAGCCTGCCGAATATGTTGGTCCATGGCTTCTAGATAGAAGCGCCGGATCTCCCGAAAATGTTGGTGCGCCATGTCGTCGGCGCGGGCCAAATATAAAGTCGGAAGATGCTCGCTCTTCCGGGCCGGCAAGATCAACGGGTCAGCATTGTGGGCCGCCTGGGCGATATGGGACTCCCAGTGCTCCTCGTGGACACGGGGAAGATTCGGAAGCTGGTTCGCTTCCCGACTCCTGAGTGGGTTGGCCAGATCCGGGTTCTGCCCTGGCAGGGCCTGTAGGCCGGGAATCATACGAGTGGACAACCGAGTCCCGTGTTGCTGCACGAACTGGATATCAGCCGAAAATTCTCCTGAGCCGTGAAACGGCAGCCGTTCATCTAAGTCTCTGTGGAGAGGTTCTAGCGACTCAGGCTCGTCGTACTGTAGTCGCGGCCGATCAGCAGCCGAATCCTTGGTGACGACCGTTTGAACGATCTCCATGCTGCCGTCCAGATATGGAGGTTCGTCCGTCTGGAGGACCGTTCGCCTGGACGGAAGGGGCGAATCCTCACGGTCGCTGACCGAGGCCGAAATCGATTCGTGGTGGGCTTCCTCCGCAGCCGGCTGTAGAGGCGGAGGAGAGTCCCGCGACTGGGCCGTAACTTCTTTCCGGTCGGTCTCCTGACTTGTCGGAGGCGTTGCCGACAAAGGAGGGAATTCCTCCGGTGGGGGAACCAATCCTTCCCTCACGCGATAGTCTGTTACATTCGTCGCCGTAGGCCGCTCTACCACAAGTTTCCGTGGGATAATATCCGAAGGCCGAGTCTGCATCTGAGCCGTCACAGGAGTGGACTGAGCCGATGGCTCCGAAACCACGGAGCTGGGAGGCTTGAGTGCGTCCGTTTGGTAGGCGACTGGCCGAGTAAAGAATATTGTGCTAGGCCGACGTACGGTCACCCAGCGATTCATCGCCATGATGTCGTTCACCATCCGAGCTAGGCGATCCTCCTCCGCTCGGGTTGAAGGCCGAAGGTATTCAAGGCGTCGGAGCACTTGATGAATTTCCGGGGCCGAATTCGGGGGATACTGGTCGAACAGTGGAGGCGCCATGTGCCAAATCCCGAAAGTCAATACTCTGTTGACATCCCGTCGGAAAATTGGAATGTCGGCCGGAACACGTGGGGGCCGGTAATTTGGGCTGGGCTGCATGTCTACGCGACAGCGTAGCGCGAACCGTTGTAGCATAGGGCCGGAAGCGTTGAGCTGTCCCTGCTCAAACAGCGGGAGAAGGCCGACGTGAGTCTGAGTCGCCTCACTCAGGTGCCGGATCATGTCCTCCGACGTAAGCGTGACGAAATTGTCTTTGGCCGGACAGACGAAAAATCGCAGGAGCGGAAAATGGTACGCCAGGACGTGGGCGTCCAAATCCGAGGCCGAACGGAACGGTCCACGTCGAGGTACTGTTGGCCATATCCTCCCTGCCTCTCCATCCTCCTCTCCGATGCAGAAAGGACACAGATAACGGCCGTCTTCTCTCCTTAATGGTTCCAAGGTCGCCAAATTACCCTCCGTCAGCCGTGAGGGTGCGCCGAAATTATGTTCATGGCCGTAACCATCATGCCGATTCCGAAGATGGAACGGAACGTCATTCCAATCAATCGGCCGAGCTCCGTACGGGGTGATTGGGGCCGGAACTAGAGCCATGAGCTCCGATATCTGGCGACGATAAGCCGAAGCACGCGTCACAGGGCCGGAACTAGCGCGTCGTGAATTTCGCGCCGACGGGTGAAGATTTCTGCCGGACGATGAACTTGCTGACGAGGCCGAAGACTGTGCCGGTGACGTGACGGCACGGGGCCGAACTACCGGCGTTGTTGAGGCCGAAGATACTGGGGCAGGTTCGATTGGTGTTATCGCCTGCCGAGCGGGAGCCGATTTTGCCGAGCTGGCGGCTTCCGCCGCGCGTTGAGCCTCCAAGGCTCGACGTACAATTTCTCCACCTTCCTCTAACTGCCGAAAACGATCCGGGTCGTCCTCTGAGGTCGGACTCGGGGTGTGCCGGGAGCCGCGTTGCGCCAGCCTTGCCATGATTTGGTATCGTGGCTGTTTCTTTGAGCCGGAAGCCGTAACTGCTTGTTCCGAACTAGGTTCGGGGCCGATAGCGGACATTTCATCGTCCGTCAACACGATGGGGTTGTCTTGCTCGTCTCCTCGTTCAACAACCTCGACCGTTAACTTAGTGCCGTCAAATTTGATAGATCGGGGCCGACTATCAGCGGAGCCGTCACTGTCTTTATCATTACTCGGCTTATCCGCCATGGTGGAAGCCGCAAACAAATGTCACTTCACACAGCTAGGCCGACTGTAATTTTTATTCCAAATATCCGACAACTATTCACAAACTTCACCAGTTCAATGTCATTAAATGCCACGTAAATATCCGAAAAGTGTTCTGAATCAATACAAAGTTTTTCTCCGTACCTGATCGAGCTCCTGCTGCTTCAGAAGTTCAGGCGCAAATGACCTACTTGCCGTTAATTTCCACTGCCGTACACTGAGATACTTATCTGTATCCCAATTCCACGAATCGGGCCGGGGGGCGCTCTCTGCCGATATACAAAAACGTCTTTACGCTGTATCCCATTGTTCCAAGTGTATCTGCAACAAGGCGGGCCGTCGTCAAGGAAACGCTGGTCGATCTCTCTCTGACCTATTTGGGTCAGTCCATTACGACAGTAGGGGGATCCTCACACTGTCCATTTTTCCGAATGTCCGTCTGCCGTCCCCTGGATTACACGTTCCTATACATTGTCTATTTGTGCTAACGACTGTTCAAATTACTGGGCTCTTTTTGCCCGACGACTCACTATTGTCTTTATCAGGGGAGATTTCATGTGGGTGCTGTAAACAGCTTAAATGTTTATTTGCGCTCGTGCGAACCTTGTGAACTGATTCTTTGATCGTTCCTTTTCTCCCTAAGTTAGCGCACAATAAACTAACGGCCGAATTGCTGTTTCACAGACGACACACAGTTATTAAAGGCTGAGACATTAATGTCAATCACTCACAGGGGCGGACTTCGTTCCATTCATTTTCAGCCAGTTCACAAGACAACGGGGCCGCTAATATTGTCGGGGTCGAAATTGCAATGATCAGGGTCGGTCACACCGTGGCGCTTTGAATATTTTTGGGTGATGAATTTGATGACAGGCCGCATCTTGGTATGATAGCTATTTAGTGACTGGTTCCCGTACCACTGGGCCGTTCCTCCGAATACTACATGGAGTGGGTAGAGGCTCGGTCGACGCATACCCCGGAACGAATCACACTACCACCTCTTCGACAACTAAGTGGCCTTACTCACGGCGTGACATGAGTTATTATCCTCTTCGGCTGACACATGGATAGAATCTGACATGATAATCTTAGTTAGTGCGTAACACACGCGGAACAATAGCATACGTTATACGGGGTCGAAACACATATC
The DNA here is from genome assembly GCA_949152475.1 of Terebella lapidaria. Classification (NCBI taxonomy): domain Eukaryota; kingdom Metazoa; phylum Annelida; class Polychaeta; order Terebellida; family Terebellidae; genus Terebella; species Terebella lapidaria. Next base: position 43,636,598 of record OX424557.1, on the reverse strand, counting down.
ATAATGCAATCAATTTTTCACCAGCATCGTAATTATGAAATCATATCAAGTGTATATATATATCAAATTCGCCTCACTGACATCTTGCACATATTAAATGCATATATATTGTTATTGTAATATATTATAATATTATAAGGAATGACATGATATCATAGTCCATTAGACATGCATAATTCATCATCAATGGTATCAATCAGATAACCAGGCCGGGGTTATCTATATTGGGCCGGTCTGCGTGCGTTGCGTTTGGGTCGACTTGGTCGTGCAGGCGGGGGCGTAGCCTCGCTTGTCTCGGGGTCGGATGATATCACAGGCTTTTGCCTGCGTGTCTTGCGTGCCGGTTTTGGTGTGTCGGAACTTGATCCGCGTGATCTTTTCCGTTGCCGATGACGACTTGAGCCGGATGAAGTGGGAGATCGCGATTTACGATCTTGGGCCGCTGACGAGTCAGACTCAGCTGTTTGGTCTGTATCTGTATGCCGATCTTGCACTGTGACCTCCCAGGGGTAGTAGAACTCCTTGAGGAGTCCCAGGGGGTCGGCCGATCGCTCTGAGCCGGATTTGCTTGACGACGTCGAAGGTCGTACAGGGTCGGAATAGATGTGAGCCGCTTGGTTGTCACCTTCGTACGGTTTGAGTACGTCCAGATGAACAACACGAGTGTTCCGAGGGTTGGAAACCAAGGCGATCCGGTAATCTACCTCGGTCACACGGTCGACGATCCTCCAGGGACCAGTCCAAGGCCGAGCGAACTTACTATTCTGCGTGAGGGGCAGATAATAATATCGGACCAGTTCTCCTGGTTGGAACTGTGGTCGAGGCTTGGCGTGGGCGTCATAACCCATCTTCTGCCGAATTGCCGCTTTCTCAAGATGGTCCTGAGCGAAACCGTGAGCCGTCCTGATCGCTTGCCGTAAATACTCCACATACTCCGGACCACACGGAGGTAGAGGTTCGGGGTCGTAAGTCGGGAACATGAGGTCGACTGGCAAGTTACACTCGTGTCCATACACCATCAGATGCGGGGTGCATCCCGTGGACGAGTGTACTGAGGTTCGATAGGCCATTAACACATATGGCAGGTGCACGTCCCAGTCGTTCGCACGATCGCTGACGAATGCACTCAGCATGTTGAGCAATGTCCTGTTGAATCGCTCAACCTGGCCGTCGCTCTGAGGTCGATATGGGGCCGTGCGGATCTTCTTAGCGCCCAGAAGACGCACGACATGCCGAAATAGAGCCGACTTGAACTCGGTGCCCTGGTCGCTATGGATTGCCTTGGGGACGCCGTGATAAACTATCCATCTGTTTACCAGGATGTCGGCAACATTTTTGGCGGTATGTCGCCGCAGCGGGAAGGCGTCCGTATATTTCGTGAAATAGTCCGACACAACAAGGATATACCGATGACCTCTTCCCGTGACTTTGTGGGTGTCGAGAATGTCCATCGCGATCCGGTCGAAAGGCGCTCCTGTCGGCAACTGTGTCAGAGGCGATCGTTTTGGGGCCGGTTTTCCTTTGCGGGTGACACATTGCGAGCAGCGGGCACACCAGCGGGCGACATCCAGTGCCAGGCCGGGCCAGTAGAATCGGCGCCTGACTCTCTCGATGGTTCGCTGAATGCCGAGATGTCCGACAATCTTCAGGTCGTGAAGTTGGTGCAAAACCTGCGTTCTGAGTGCTACGGGTAGCACGGTTTGCACCACAGGCCGTCCAGCGGGGTCGGGTTTTACGTGCCGAACTAGTACCCCGTCTTGTAGCGCCAGGAGGCTCCATCTGGAAACAAGTGTTTTTACCTCCTCCCCATGGCGCGCTACCTCCTTAGAGTCTGGTTTAGTGCCGATCAACATCCACTGTCGCACTTTTCCGACGCTCGGGTCGGCTTGCTGTGCCGCGACAATGTCCTGAGCCGAATAGTCCGAAAGCCACTTTTGCCCATCAAGTGTGGCGTCCAAAGCACGGACTCGAACAACTTGGCGTGCCGAAACTAGTTGGGGCAAGACCGGTGATGTTATGGAATCACTGTCCAGGAGGTCTGCCCTTGTCTTAGCCGAAACAACAGTGATCCGACGAACTGGAAGTTCTCCGGAACTTGTCTCTGGGTCGGTCGGAGGTGTGTCGAGTCGTCCGGGACAGTCTTGGTGTTTGCAACTGTGACACCGTGACAAGCCGTCTGCGTTGCCGTGAAGTTTGCCGGGCCGATGCTCTATCTTGAAGTCGTATTGCTGCAACTTAGCGAGCCACCTGGCGAGCATGCCGTCCGCGTCGCTGTAGTTCTTGAGCCACCTCAAGGAGCTGTGGTCGGTCCGGAGGAGGAACTTCCTACCCCAAAGATAATGCCGATAATGTTGAACCATTTCTACCACTGCCAGCAGTTCTCGGTACGTGGTACAATAGTTCCGTTGGGTCCGGGATAGGGTTTTGCTGGCAAACCCGATGGGGATTTCTTTCCCGTTGACCCTCTGTGAGAGTGCGCCTCCCACAGCGTAGCCGCTAGCGTCCGTGTCGAGGATGAAGTAATCATCCGGACTCTGGGTCGGATGCGCGAGCTTAGGCGCCTGGATGAGAGCGTTGCAGAGCCGCCGAAAAGCGCGTCGCTGAGCCGGTCCCCAAGTGAAATGACATTCACCTCGGGTGAGTGCTACGAGAGGTTCGGCGATCTCAGCATAGTCCTTGATGAATCGCCTGTGGTAATTGGCGAAACCAAGGAAAGATCTGACATCGGAGATCTCGCACGGGGTCGGCCATTCTCTGATGGCTTTGACCTTGTTGGGGTCGACACGAATTCCTTGGCCGCTCACTATAAACCCCAAGTACAAAATTTCCCTCTGGAACAGTTCACACTTCTTGGGTTGAAGCTTCAGGCCTGCCGATCTAATCCGATCCAGGACCGCCTCCAGGTTTGCGAGTGCCTGATCGAATGTTCTGCCGTAAGCGATGACGTCATCCAGGTAACACATACACCGTGTCCACAAGTATCCACGGAGTATGGTTTCCATCAGCCGTTCAAATGTCGCCGGTGCATTGCTGAGGCCGAATGGCATAACCTTAAACTGGTATAGTCCTTTCCTTGTCGCAAAGGCAGTTTTCGGTCTGTCTGTAGGGTCGACTTCGACTTGCCAGTAGCCGGAAGCCAAGTCCAAGGCCGAAAAGTATGTAGCGCCCGCCAGGGCATCATGAGTGTCCTGAATGTTGGGCAACGGATATGAATCCTTGCGGGTGACGTCATTCAGGAGCCGATAATCGACGCAGAACCTTACTTGGCCGTTCTTTTTACGCACGAGCACCACCTGTGCGCTCCAGGGCGAATCTGACGGCTCAATGCACCCCAAGCGAAGCATCTTGTCGACCTCCTCGTCTATGATGCTCTGTTGCGCCTGAGGGACGCGTCGTTGACGTTGCCGAATCGGGGCCGAATTGCCGGTGTCGATCTTGTGTTGGACGACTTGGGTCCGTCCCAACTGTCCGTCCGGGTGCATGAAGGTGTCCTGATATTGATGGATCAGGTTAGCGCAACGCCGGTGTTGTTCTGGCGCTAGTCCGGCGCGATCCACCATCTCTTGTAGATGTGGCGGCAGGTCGCGGTAGTGACTGGCGTCGGCTGTGGACAGGTCGGGCTCCTCTCCGGGTCTTGGTAGAGCTCCGACAACACTCTCGATCGGACTGGCTATGGCGACAGGGTCGGATCGAGTAAGTGTGATACCGGTATCTGCCGTGTTGACTACAGACACCTTTACACATTGTCGGTCCAAGGTCGTTAATGTTCTTCCCATAATGAGGTCAGTGTCCTCGGGAAAAGCCGTCAGTGGTTGAATCATCCGTGGATGCTGCCGAACTCGAACTCTGGAGGTCGGGATTAGCTCTACGATCGCCTCGCTACGTGCGGGGACGGTGACGGCTCGGCGCACTGCCATTCTAACAACATTGGCTTCAATGTCCTTGTGCGCAAACAGGATTTCTTTGTGTACCTGTATTGTTCCTGCGCCGTAATTCACTACAGCGTGGGCTTGCCGGAAAAAGTTCATGCCGAGTATCATGGCGTCGTGGATGTCAGCTACACAAAATGTCACAATCATGTGGTTGGTCCCGACCTGAATTGGGAGGTCGATCAGTCCATCGATTGGGCTTGACTGTCCGTTGACGTCACGAATCGTGGCCGAAGTAGGCTGTAGCTGTCGTTGATCGGCGGGGACGTGTCGGAGCTGATCGCGTCGGAGCAAAGAGATTTGCGCTCCGGAGTCGAGCACAGCTTGTATTGTCTTATCCCCGACGCGTACCGATAACTTCCAGCACTCATGTGCCGCTCTCGAATTGTCTATGACGGCCGGAATTGCGGGGTCGTCCGGCGGTGGCTTGAAGAGTGTGTGCAGCGGCGGCAATCTGGATTCCGGTCCAAATGGGAACGCGTAGAACCCTCCGTCATCGGAGATCCACTCCACCTCAGACATACTATCTGTTCCGGTGCCGTTGGCGGTCGGGGGCGACACCCCTTCAGGACGACGATTTTCCCGTGGAGGCCGTTGTGGAAGTGGCACGGACACCCCTTCATGAGGGCGAGCCGGCTTTGGAGTCGGAGTTCGACACTTGGTACACACCCCTTCAAGGAGCTGAGGTGTGGGCTGGGCCGGCTGTGGGGTCGTAACTGTTGGTACTGTTGGTTTGGTAGTTACGACAACCGCAGGTGTGGAGCATGTAACATTGTTCTGTTGCCCGGAAGGTCCTTGCTCCGCAGCACCTTCCACTACTGGTTTAACGACTGAGCCGTTGGCTCTGTCGGGGCCGACTTGGTTTGGTTGCCGATTTGGTTAGGTACTGACAATACTTGATCTGTCCTTCGGTCAGTACCAGCACCTTTAGGTCGAAAAGTTAGTGGCTTCATGCCATTGCGCACTAAGACGTCTTTAAGTCGGAAACACCGCATCCAGCGATGGCCGGGCTTCTTGCAGAAGAAGCATACGGCTGGTCGTCCGGGCTGTGGAGGCCGATCACCTTTAGTCGGGGCCGTAGTTCGTAGGACGGAATAGATAGCTGTCTCCTCACAGAGTCCATTCTCGTCGCTAAGGACGCTCTGGAAAGCTTCCGCCACCCATTCGCGTGAACAGGCTGGCACAGAATGTTCTTCACATCCTTGAAGGCCGGTCGTGTCACTGTCGGCAGGGTCGTAATAAGCCGCAACCTGTTCAGGGGTCGGCGTTCCTCCCTGATTGATCTGTCCCATAGCACAAGACAGTTCTTGGTCGACACAATCATCATCCGGGTATCCGCTCACGGAGATGTCGGCACGTCGTGTGCCCCTCTGACGATCTCTGTTGGTCCGTTGCTGACGACTTTCAGCTTTGAGGACGGCCGTCAGCGCTTCACCGTAACTATGGAAAGTGAACACGCACAGTTTGTCGGCAATGTGGTCGGGTTGGCCGTTGACGAACTGGGAGATTACTGTTCGTTGCCGGGACTCTGGCGTGACATCGTCAAACACTTGCTCAGCCAGAGCTTGAAGCCGCTCTAAGTAATGTTCCGCATTCTCCTTCCGTTCTCTTTTTAGAAACGGAAAATCGTCCCGTTTGGACTGCCGACGAGGTGCGGGTTCCCAGCCCTCCAAGAGCTGACAACGAAACTCCTCCCAGGGAGTCTCGACCGGAATGTTCAGAGCTAACGCTTCGGCGCGGCCGCGCAGCGTACTCCGGAAGGTCGTTGTTTTATTGAGGTCGGAATATGTGAAGGCCGCAGTGAATTGCTCGAAGCTCCGTATGTACTGTGTGAGATTGCCCTCCTTGAAGGTCGCACGCCATTGAGCCGTTTTAGCCATTGCTAACGGTTGGGGCTCAGACGTGAGTCTCTGGGGCGTGGGCGTGTCGACGCTCACCACAGTCGGCGTTGTTGTGACGGGAGCCGTCGTTGGCGTGACAGCCGGAGCAGTTGAAGTCGTAACAATCGGAGCTGCCGAGGTCGTGTTAGCGGGTGCGGTCGGTGCTGTTGTCGCGGAGACGGCGGGCGAAGTAGCGGGTGGTGCCGGAATGCTGTTGGGGTCGTACGCTATTGGTGCGACAGGGGCCGTTTGACTGTATGGTGGCGTCACCCATGGTATCCCGACTGAGGGTGGGATTACAGCCGGCGGTGGATATCGGTATGTCGATCCGTCTGGGCCTACACCATGGTACACTAATCCGGTTTGTGCACCATGATAGCCGGTGTCAGCCATCACACTTGGAACGCCACCGTATCCGGGTGGTGGGTTCATATAGCCGACAGGTGGTTGGTAGTATCCGACAGCTACTCCATTTGAAACACCGCTTGTTGCGCCAGGGTATCCGACTGGCGATACACCGTATCCAGTGGTGTAGCCGATTGGCTGAGAGATCGGAGGTCCGATCATGGGCACAACACTTTCTGCCGGAGCAGACACAACTGGGTCTTGCGGCGAAGCGAAGCGCGGCTGTTCTCCGTCGGTCGGCGATGGTCGGGAAGCGGTCGGCGCGAGGGGGCGCGAGTCGGAGGCCGGCATGTCGGAGGCGTGAGGTCGGCGACTCGATGTCGGTGGTGGTTGCCGAAGTCGCGCTTGCCGTGTGGTGGCGCGAAATTCCGTCGTCGGGTCGCTGGGTCGTTGCGGTCGTAGAGGTGTCACGATCGGGGCATCGATCGTCGCCGGGATGTTCTCTTTCGTTACTCTCGCCTGGCCGGGTTGTGTGTACTCTACCACCGTTGGCTCGGTCGGTATGCGCGAGTACGTCTCAGTCGCAGGGTCGTGTCGTCTCGGCGTCGTTGACGGCGCCAGTGGCCGATCTACCGAATAAGCGCTTGGCGGGACCGATTCCGGAACATTGTCAGACTGACAAACCCACTGTCGTATCCGAGAGTCACTCGGTGGGTGTGTAACCATTGATGTGTCTATGGTTACCGGCCGAACGTTCACTGATAACTGTTCTGGGTCGGTAGCACGATATACGCTCGCTCTTTGACGTGAGCGCGTATAGTTTCTGTCGGCAGAGTTCAATAGTCTCTGGATTGTTCTGGCCGACGTTGCCGAATACGCCCTAGCGTGTGCACTCAAAATGTCACTTACTGTGTGTTGAGGTGCGAGCGGGTCTTCGTCGAGGAACTCCTGTATCAGGTCGACGGGCGGCGAAGACGATCTCAGGGTCGAATGTTCGTCCATGGAGTCGAACAGGCCGGTCGGTTGTTGTTCCTGTGACAACGGAACTGTGTCGCTCATAACAACTGAGCGGGGGCCGGAAGGTCGGAAGGCCGGGTTGAACGTGACTTCTTCATCTGTCTGGTCGGCCGACTCACCTCGGAACGCTCCCGGGGTCAATGCCATCACTGCCGGTAAGTTAGGGTCGGTAATCCGAGACTAGCTCAGATCCTGGTCGAACGGCGCCAATGTGATAAATATCGTTCTATGGCCGATATTAGGCCGAAATGTCTGTGATCGCTGTGCAAATCACAAGGCCGGCAGTTCAGTTCAATAATTTATTTGGGCGACAATGTCCAATGATCCAGACAGTCACATCACAGCCGCAAATACACCTACGTCCGGTGATTCCCCGTCAACAATATAGCCGAAAACTATGGTCCTTCTTTATCACAATTCACGTATAAATAGTCCACAATTATTCCAAGTATTCTATACGAGCACGGCCAAACTTCTTAACAATACTTCAACACGTCTGTGCTCGTGGCGGCCATTTACTCAACTCTCAGCAAAACTGTGCGGCCGGCAACATGTGGTGTAGACTTTCCCGCCAAATGCATGCGGTGTGGTGATTGGTCATGTATGTGCTGATGTGTGCTGATCTCACCGGGAAAGTGGGTTTCCCCGGCGCGTGAACGAGACTTGTTATGCTTATATCTGTGCACGTGATGTGAGCGGTGGGTGTGTCATGTTCTATGTTTAGAAGTTGGTGCTTGTGAAGGTCAAGGCCGAAACTAACTGGGTCGATGTACCGAGTGAATGGGGCCGCAAGTGCATGTGGATTGACCTGTGTATGTAACCATGACTACATGGAGTTTATGCTTGTGATCGTATAGTCTGTACCTGTCCTGTATGTAAGTCATGTAGAATGAATGTTTGTTGTGGAATATGTATGCGCGGGAGGGACGGGGGTTACAGTCGCTAAAATTACTACATTGCGAAGACTAAGGGTTCTGTTTGTCTGTTTTCCCTTCATACATATGCTGTCATAGAGACCGGTGGATCTGCTGTTGTAGCATGTTGTTTTCATGATATAGTTCCTGGTGTCGTGGCTACCAATCAAGCAGTTGAATCACAGTTACTTCTGTCGTAAAATATTTCTCCTCGCCACGGAGCCTTGATTAAAGACCTGGTAGCATGCCGATGAAAGTGCTTTTCATTTAGTCTATTAGGAATAGTTTTCAATAAATTCGAACGAATTTTACAAATATAATCAACTGGTTTCGAGATATTTAATCAAAGAGGCACTCCTTCCGTAAACTGCCGAATATTTTGATCCTGATTTTAGAGTGGGTCACGTGGTTGGTGACGTCAGTTGAGGCAGACCTGAAAGTACATGTAGCCAGCAAGGTAAACTGCATGTTGCATATTCATTTCCTTGGTGTATGTTTGACAATTGAAGTGAACGGGTGAGATGACGGGAATACGGCATTTCTTGTATTAATATTTAGAATCAGTACTATGTATTCACCCAAAACGGGAGTTTGTTGAATTGCAAGAGGTCCAGTATTAGCTGGTTTTAGCGTGTTTTCTGTTGAATCTCATGCATTTTGGAGAGATTTGTCATCTGTGAGCTGGCCAACAAATTACGTATTTTACGTTTTTGGCGAGCCATCAGAGCACATTTTGCCTCAACTGACGTCACGATTACGGAAACTGCCGAAGCTAGTTTTTTCATCGGTATGAGAAGGCGATTGCAATACTGGCTCAATATACTCCATTACATATCGATGTTATTAGTTACCAATTAACGCGAACAACTTTTTTATCATTTAATTTCCACAGTGTCTTCATGTGAACAGGAATAAATCCATATAATGGTACCTTGCTACTATGACTTTAAAGGAGGACTTCCTATCAATGTGTATTGGCTTCGACCAATGATTTTACGGTTAAAACTTCCATATAGCAAATATATCTCAATGCATTTGAATGGAGAAGACTCTAAGCTTCGTTCACATATGAAATATGTATATATTTGTTCAGTACAAACAAATCGTACGGAAGATATAACATCAAAAACACCGAAAATCAGAAAATCAGAAACACCGAAGTTTTTTCCACTCGGCAGTGCATGGCTAACAGAAACGTCTTTGACGTCATACATGACGAAATTTCGTCATTGTTTTGATAGGAGCCTCGACAGGCGACTCATTTGACTGGAACCAAACATGCTGGAAGTGATCTGTTGGCCGAGGCATCATCAAAACAATGACGTCATCGTTTGCTACTCATTCATTTTCCCCAGTTGGAGGGTGTGGCCCGCTAGTTTAGTTTCTTTCGATTTTACATTTGATAGTAGTTTTAAAAATTATGATCTCTTCGATTTTGAAGTCATCTGAATGAATATTCCATGTGCGTGAAACTCATATAATACCAAATTGCGTTTGAATTGACCTATCCCAAATGCCCCCAAAAGTTGTCCGAGTTTCACAAATTACGTCAGAAAACTTCTCTTTGGCCAATAGGGCACCGAAGTGAGATTTAAAACGTCACGTTATTTTGCGTTATTTCGTCATTTTGGGGACACACAACTTTCCCGCCAAATTTTCTGAAAAATTGTGAACATTGTAATTGTTCGAGTCCAAATAATATCAACGTGAATCGACGGAAATTCATCGGAATTTTATATTACCATCATTGACACATTGCAACCACTATCAGATCGATGAATGTATTATTCCTCAAATATTTCCTGTCGATCGAAGAGTTTGAATAACCCATGTTTCTAGGCATTTGGGCAGCAATCTTTACGGCAGAAAATGTACCAAGGCTTTTAAATTGAGTCGAACTTATACTTTCTTTTTGTGTTCCGAGGAACTACATAAGAGGAGAGACATATTTTGTCCTATTTCAAGTGTTACATCACATAAATATTTGTGTTATAATCGAATTTATGCCTCAGAAATGCACTCTCAAACACGACTTGAACAGGGCGCATTTTCAGCTTGAAAACTACACCTGATTTTGTGTAAATTTTGTAAGTAAATAATTCGGAATACTTTCATTACATTCAAGAAAGAGTTATGAATATATCTTTAGAAACTTTGTTGTACGGTACATGTGAATTCAAGCTAAATCAGCAAAAGTGACCACGTGGCAAGGCTTGTCCCCGGAAGTACAAAATTACGTCATAAATACGTAATTTTTTGACACATGTGGAACGAGACTTCGGTGCCCTATAGTAACGTTTTGCAGAATACGTTGAAAATGACGTAAAAAGACTCGGACAAATGGGGCATGAGCAGAAAAACGCCTATTCGCCAGCTGGCAGCACTGTTTTAGTGGTAAAATGATGTCATAACGTTATTTATTATCAGGATACCATGTTATTACTTCAAACATACGGAATTTTCGCGCCAAATGCCACGTGCATGGTTCACAACAGACGACATTCCTTAGTGATTTGGCACCAAATTTACCACTATTACAATGCTGCCACCTATCGAATGAGCTTTGTCCACACCCCATTGGATTTGGGATAGGTTAATTTGATAGGAAGTCCTCCTTCAATGCACTGACTGCTGAAATGATCTTGAAAGTTGCAGAATACACACGGATATTTTGGAACATTGCCTTTTTTTCGAGCTCTATAGAAAGCTGCAGTGGATAGTCTTTTATCATTCTGAGCAGACTCTTCTATTTTGGTGTTTCTCTTGTATGATTGCTGGATGGATCAGCAGTACTTTTTGATGTTGACTCTCATTTCTTGCACTTTGGTTTGTAGGTTGTGAAAACCTGAATGTCAATGGCTGCATTTGAAACATTGCACTTCTCCAGTGATGTGATAATGCAACGCAAGGTGTTGATGCATTGCAAAGTTTGCCTTCACATGGGAAAGATGCTGGAGTGCCTCCATGAATTTGTCTTGTTGCAAGACATTATCACCATAGAAATCTTCCGGAAATTTTTTTGTGCTTGCATACTTGCTGCCATGGAAGCCCATACTTTGATCTTGTCGAATGGAGCACCAGAAAGAGCTTGGAGCAGATACTCCATCTTGAAAGTGTCATCTAATTATGCATGGACATTCAGCTTGAAAGAGTCCCAAACTCTGGCCTGTCCATGGGATCACCGTCTGAAATCTTTGGTTTCTTGACAGTTAAATGTCCCTGAGCAGATTGATCAGACCTTTGTGGCTTGAGTACTTAACCCAATTCATGTATTCTTCATGCTATTTCCCGTCTGTTTTTTCTGCTTTCGACTTTGAATTCGTAGAATTGCCCCAGCAAAAATTATATCCTCTTTCCTATCCTCTTCCAGTGAATGCATTATTTCTCGAGCATATTTTACATCATTTCCAGACCTGTAGCGGATTCACTTAAGCGATTCAGGGCGTCTGAATCTATGTCATATTTGGATATTCTGTGATTTTTAGCTGGCGGGACAACGGATGTTTCGAAATAAAGTCTTCACATTCCCACTGAAATTCTCCTATTTCATTCAGGGTTTGATACAGTAATGGCGTGCTAGTTTTAGGCACTCTACTATTGATGCAGTCAACACTCCACCATTCTTTACAGCGGTCACACTGGATCCCATCTTGAGAGCTCCGCATTAGCATTGTCCATATTGATCAGCCTCTTTTTCACCTTTGCCGGTGTGCTACCAAACGTGTGTCGGACACCCAAATAAAGGCCGATTTTAAATAAGACAAAGGCCGTTTTTATGTACTTCAGTCACTCACAGCGATGGAATACTTGTTTCTTCCCTTTGGCTCATGGTTCATGGTGGTTTTAGCTTGTCTTCAACCTGGGAGTGTCATGTCATTTTCACTGATGTTTGCTGTAATTAGCGTTCAAAAACTCATTTTGTTCGTGAAACACGTTTTCAGCGGACGGGTAGTATCACGGAGCAGTAACTGGGCCCAAAAGTGTATGGAAAATGTAATTTCATGTTTGAGAACAGTCGGTGTGCCTAAAAATGAGGCAACTCATTAGTTAATATAATCACCTCACTAAATCTAGCAAATATTCACCCTCATATATTGTTGTCAAAACCAGACGTCAATAATGTCCAGAGCTACCCACATATATCATGATACTACTATTGGTGGCAAATACATCCCACTAACCTTAAAGACCTAGTAGCATGCCGATGAAAGTGCTTTTCATTTAGTCTATTTGGAATAGTTTTCAATGAATTCGAACGAAAATTACAAATGTGAACAGGAATAAAACCATATAATGGTACCTTGCTACTATGACTTTATTAATGTGCGGTCAATTCACAGTTCTTGGAATTGACAATGCCCACCCCACACCTGATGTCCAATTGTCAATAGAACGCTAAATACCGACAAGTACTGATAACACCTCTACTGTTTGTAAGTACACCCCACTAAATTTGAGGCAATGTCATCCCACAGCATTGAGATCATCCACGTCTCCTTTCATAATTGAAGATGTATAGAGTAAAATACTACAAATCTTCCAGATAGAGCTTAAATCTTGGCGCATAATGGTATATGTGACGGTTTCAGTGGTGACCCTGAATTTGACATTCAAGTACTCGAAAGATCAAAACGGCCATCTTTGTACTTTGTGGCTAAACAGAGCCGATAACATTCCCTGTGGGCTATTTTTTGTCTACGTTTTGTTGTGTCTGGAATTTGTTGTGTCTTGGTTGCTCTGACTGTGATTTTACGGTTGATTAATTTGATTAGGGCTTGTATTAGTTAACACCCGAAACAGTTTCCAATACCTGAGAGTAATGAAGACCGAAAGGCGAAATTCTAGGTTTCCACGACCTACTTTTTTTTAGGATTACGAGGATATATTGAGTAATGTTAACGCGACCAACCATGGAACGTCAAGTACCACCCCTTTTGCTGGGTGATTTGGCCTCACTGTTGTGAGCAGCGTTGAGCTGCAGTGGTTGGGATTAGTTCAAACACATTTGATTCTTAGAGCTCTCCAGTATCCTGGTATTGGAAGTGTATTCATAAAGAATGTGTTGGGCATATGTTGGTATTGGAGACTCTCAAATACATGTTGGAGTGAGTTAACTCTCCGGTAGTTATGTGGCATGTTCTATAGTCAATGAGGCTTGAAAATGTGCTGCCGGAATAAATAACTCCCCTGAACCTAGATTAATTGGAGGAAGTGACGAGAACTCGTCTGATTTCTGACTCACACAGACTGTCTGATTTCTCACTGACACAGACACGCTGGTTTCGACTGACTGACCTTACAATGTATTTAAACACAGTCCAAAGCATTTGCTGGTCATTAGCTCTTTACAGACGTTCTTGCCTTCATCATCGAGTTAAACAATGAACAAAGTGTCTCGGTTGTTGTCTTCAATGTCCTATATGATGTATTGTTGTAGAGTTGTAGACTACGTGCGTTTTGTAACGTGATCATCGGCAAATCAACGGAAACGTAGGTGAGAATCGCGACTATGTGTGGTATGGATTATCAACCAGATGATCATTTGTTGTACCGCTACTGTTGTCTTATGAGAATTCCACATCTTTTGCTAAACATTCCTTTCTTTTTTCCAGAACGTCCGTGAGAAGAATGCACACGAACATGAAGCCGTAAACAACTGACACACGTGAATGTCATGAAATCGATTACGGACAATTTGTCCAACCCGGACATTCCCATAAGACACTCCTTCGACAGGGATTTCTTGTTGGACGATGTTTTTGACTCGCCGTGTATGAGACCTCGTCGTAGTTCATTCAGCAATGTTCTCTTTCGCCGCAAGAGGTGTGTCTTTCATACTGTGCTGCCCAGGAACAGCCCCAGTCGCTTCCGGGACGGCACGGGCAAGAATCGTTCTGACCTCATCAGCAGTGTTCAGTGTTCCGAGCTGCTCGGCAGCGGAGGCTTCGGCTCCGTGTATCTCGGCAAACTTGGCACGAAGAAGGTGGCTGTCAAGTGTTTACACAGCTGCATCAGGAACATCGAGGCCAGGAACGAGAGCTTTCGTGCCGAGACCCGTATGATCAAACTCTCGCACCCGAACATCGTGCGGATCCTGGCCACGAGCGGAGACTTCAATGAGCCCATCATACTGATGGAGTACGCCGGAGACAGGAACCTACTCAAAGTTATCAATGACGCCATGGAAACCTTGGACGTATTCCGCCGCCTCAACTTCGCCACAGACATCGCCAGCGCCCTTCAGTACATTCATCAGAACTGCGTGGTACATCTGGACGTGAAGCCAGCCAATATCATTATTAGCCCCAAAGACGTGTGCAAGCTGGCGGACTTCGGTTGTTCACAGATTGTAGAACATGGCACTGGATCTGTCAGTCCGACCCAGCGCTCTTTTCTCACCGGTGGGTACAACTCCTCAAATACGTCATACATAAATACATTTCGAGCAAGTAATAATTGACTCGTCTTTTGTTTTTTCCTGCAGGTACGCTGGCATACCGTGCCCCGGAGCTGTTGCGAGGACATATCCCGACTACCAAGGCGGACATCTACGCATTCGGTATCACTTTGTGGCAGATGTATTCCCGGGAGCAGCCCTATGCTGGCCAGGACCTGCAAGCCGCCGTTTTCGCCGTGGTAAGCAGCCACATGCGACCACGCCTGCCCAGCGACCTGACGCCCGGTGGCAAGTTGGACCTCGTCGAAGCCTGCTACAAGAACCTGTTCTGCCAGTGTTGGGTGTCTAATGCTGACAATCGGCCAACAGCCGATGACCTTGTGGACATGCTATCCTTGTGGAAGAGCAACTCCCATCAGAAGACTGCAGACAACTTGTAGACATGCTGTCATTGTGGAAAAGCATCTCCCATCAGAAGACTGCAGACAACTTGTAGACATACTGTCTTTGTGGGAGAGCAACTCCCATCAGAAGACTACAGACAACTTGTAGACGTGCTATCCTTGTGGAAGAGCATCTCCCATTTTCGCTGACTTCAATCGTTACGAGCGAGACACTCACTGAATCAATAGCATTGATTGTCCAGGTAATACGGGAATATACACGCAAGTGAAAATATTATGTACAAAATCAAATATATTGTATTAATACACCAGTGTACCTGAATGAAGCTATTTTCTTGTATTTTTTTCAGATGTGGAGGCTCGACTGTTCGAAGTTGTGACCAGTTCATTAACAACTGCAGCACACGTCTTCAGACGTTCACACTTCAATGGTGTAGATGATCACAGTATAAACGTCGCCTTGTGTCTGCGCTCACCACTTATGTCTGTACATTGTCTGTACGTCTGTTCATACTGTTTACCTGTCTCCACTATAGTAGTGACTTTTGTTTTGCTCCGTTTGTGACATATGCAAGATCTTCCTGTCTCTGTGGTTATTGTTCCATGTGTACACATATGTATGCCAGTGTGATCTCTAAATGATTGTCTGCAGAATGTATTATCAGACAGGTGAACACCGCAGTTCACAATTTTACAAAATCATTTTCATTTGTGTATAAACATCAACCTAATTTATTCAGCTGTTCTAGTAGAACAACAATTTCTGCATTATTCATTTCGTACATTTGCACTCATCATTTTCATGTTTTACTTATCCAGATCTAGGTGAATACCCCTTTTGGTATTGCCTCGATGGCCTAGATTTTCATTCTGGTACCGCACTCCATCCCTCCACAGGTGTGTTCATGGCCATACGGTTCCAATCAGGTACATCCGATAGTGTATATATATCTAGGCGCGTCTCTGTGTTCGATTGGGTCGATAGTATTGTACTGGAAACCTTTTCTTGAGCGTCTATGATAATGTTTGTACCTCTTGGCGATATTCAGAATTATTGCAATTTCTCAGTGTACCACAATCATCCAATCTGTACATTTACGTCGACATGCTTGTTTTTCTAGCACTTGTTCTGGAGTCACCACTCCATGCATTTCGTGAATGTCATACATGTTGTACACTATGAAGATTGTAGCAAACAGTTAAAGACATCGTCATCTGTACATGTCTGTCTTTGTCCTGTGAAATGTCCCTTATGATACCCCTCTTGGTATTGTAACATTTATTATGTTAAAGACTTGCCACTAAATGGTACAATATTCTTGGGTGTAGAAGCCTCAACTGTGTTGAGTGCTATCAAACTGGTGCTAAAGTTGTAGTTGCTCTTGTATGTGTAGTTGCTATTGTATAGGTGTAGTTGTTATTGTAGTTGGTAATGAAGCTGTAGTTGTTGTCATTTGTGTTCATGGTCGTTATAGATTGTAATTAGTTTCAACATCAAAGCATTTCTGTGATAACGCACAATGTGAGAGAGGGCACATACATTTTACACTGGACATGGGTGTATTATGGTTACACCAGTTGTTTTGTTCAGTATAAGCCAATGATGATGCAATTATCCCATTCCAAAATAACATTACATATATTCATTTGTACCAGGGTTGGAATTTGCCCACAGTGACTGTATCTTATAACTGTCAGAACCGGCTTTAAAGCGACTGTCCGGAGAAATGTCAGGTTTTCTGAAAACATTTGAGATTAATACTGAGGACTAACACTAGTTCATTTCATATAATCACACTATCAACATTTGGTTTATATTTACACATATGAACGTGAACACGGGAAGTGTATCCTTCGAACTCGGATATTAAACAAACATTGTAAATATGTCTCAAGTGTTGGTTTTCCGATAGTCCGGGCTAAATATCCATCGATTTGTTGTCGCCATACGGTTCGTCTGGGACAAAGTCCCATAAATGACTGCAATAAATAAATAAATGCATAAATAGTGCATTTTTGATTCAAACATGTTATGAGATATTGTCCCACACGTTTGTGTTACTATGTCATACGTATGAGATACTATTTCATATGTGTGTGTTAGTATCTCATACGTATGAAATACGTACTTGTTAATTTTGCTTTCGTGTTTCGTGTTGCTCAACAACTGTGTTCGTGTTTGTTTATACACACAACCAGCACAAATCCGCAGAGACTGGGTTTGGTGCTATAATACCATTGGTAACATCTTCAGATCAGTCGCTTTAATCGGTAGGATGATAACTTGCCAACCCTGGTTTGTACTTTTGTTGGCATATGTATTTATGTAAATAGTTCGAACGTTATTTTGTAAATTTTTTGTTGGTCTTTTCATGTGCAGTTCATTCCTATGTATTCATGTTACTAGTTACAATGCTTTGTACAAGTGCTCAACACGGTTAAAGTGTGTGCATCTAGTCAAAGCGTGTGATAATTAAAAACAACGAAGTTACGAGCATTGTCAAAAAGATTTTTTCTTCATTCATAATCAGCAGTTTGTATTTGGCTGGTCCGAGTCCGAGAAAGAATATTTCTGTCACTTGCACGATAAATTGGAAAATTTTGTAATGAATACCACTCCATATATGAAATGATATCAAGTTTGAGCTGAACATATTTTTTCAACGAAGTGGAGTTGGAAACAATTCTTCATGTCCGACTTCACTGAATATGAGAACAAAAATTCTGAATGAAAAACAATATAAAGATATGTCTGGTCAAACCTATTGCAATGAGCCGGACTATAAACAACTCACTGGACACAATACAATTTTCTTACCAAGGAATATATAATATTTATTATTTATGATTAACACAACTGGGTAACTGATCTGCCTTCCCAATGCATATAGTACACAGGAAGCATATGCAGGACAAAAGATATATTATTCCACGGCAGATAACCATTCAAAGTCGTGAAAATTAGTCCACGGACTAGGAGAGGATACCGGACCAATATATGTACTGTTATGCCACAAAACTGATTATTTTTCTCTAAAATCGCCGTAACTTTGATTTTTAAAATTATGAACAATCAAGTGTGAGGGAACATTCAAGGAGTATCGGAACCTACAAATATAAAAAATGTCATTGGGATTTGAGTTTCACAGAAGCGAAAAAAAAAGTTTTATTTTTCGTTACAGATGGCTCAAAAGATGGTGACTCGGTTTCAGACAAAAGTATGCTCTCTGGCGACCAGATAAAGTACCAACAAGAATTAGAAATGCAATACATCCACATTTGGCTACAGCAAACCCCATAGTAATTGGGGCCATCCCCCCACCCACCCAGAAGGAATGCCTATGTAACCCGATGATTCAAGGTCAACGAGACTTACACATGTCACAGAGTTTCCCATGAAACGCTTCATTCATTTTTAAAAATGCTTTGTTTATTTTTTAAAAAGCAAAAACCAAATTAATGGCACTGAAAAACAGACCAATTCGTAAACCGGACCCATACGAAGTTTACACAAATTCTATGAACAAGGTCAAAAGCGATTGATAAGTATCAATGTAGGCCTATAAATGTGCAAATTGCAGACAACCCGCCAGCTGAGTGAGATCAGCTAGTCTGGAAAACTGACAACTTCCTGCCTCGCAGGCGACACCTGGAATTGACAACATACACGTGAGCGTGAATGCGAAGTTGCGTTGCTTACCGAGGTGCGCACAAGAACTCAGCAGTTTCTGCCGAGGAGAGAAGAAAAATGCACCTGCATGTCTTTTTCTTCAGATACTGAAGCAATGGTGACATGTTTGAGTATATTCTGAGTATCATCCGGATAGGGTATATATAATATACGATACATGCAGTAAACACGTGCCAGCTGACGCACGAGCAGCTGGTAAAAGTTGCCAAACCGCACCAATCTTCATGGTTTTCAGTGAAAGAATGTTTCCATGGCTACAGCGTACTGAGTTGAACAAAATGGTTTTCCATGATTTCCCAGATCATGTACATATAAAACATTCCAGTGTTTGCTCGGAAATGACTGGGCCTTGTTCTACCTTTACTTTAGTATATTGATTTTTAACTGAAAGTTATGTTTATGAATTTAGAAAGAACAACCAAATCCTAGGATGTTTCATGGCTATTGAATCAAACCAAGAGTTTCCGTGATCACTTGACATTAGGTTAATCTTGGTTTTTGACATTAGAGCGTTGTTCTATTTTTCTACAAGTCTTATGTATTGGCCTTTTTATTGAGATTTTGGGCCAAATTATCCACGTCCGTTTTGGCATACACATTCAACCACTTTACCTCTAATGAGAATTTTATTCGTCCTCAGCATGAAACCTCTAAAATTGGCAGGCCATTCCAAAAAAAATCCACAGATATATTGTGTGTAAATCGATGTTAGATCTGAGGAAATTACGAAACTGCTCAGATCGTCTGAAATTGTCCAAGATGGCAGAGGGAAGATGAATTGACTTTTGCATAATGTAAAGCAAATTTCACCAAAATGACGCGTATTTTGACAGTCGTATCTATTTCAACTCAAACTAATTTTGAAACTTAGGAATATGATAAAAGTGGGCCTATTTTTCCCATCATAACATAGGGAATGGATTGAAATAATGTGGGGAGGGGGGGGGGGTGGCAAATGAGTTTCTATGCAAATACAGCAAGTAGGGGAGAGACATGTAATATGAACCACTTAAGACTTTTAGTCACTTTCCAGCAAGGCTTCTCAATAATCCGATATCTTACACATGTGTGAATTGTATTAATGATACTTTGTAAGTGACGTTGTATAAAAATGATGTCACACAGGAACAGACACCGTGTAAACGAAATATGTAAAACAGGCATAGAAGTGGTCCATATTACACGCTCTTGGTGTAATATGGACCACTCTGTAATTAAAATGGACCACGGCTCGTGAAATTTGTTTTTCACCGAATTCAATGCATAATCACAACTAACCGCCGAAATGCTACGTTTAGTGTTTTGTAACAAGGAATCGCAGCCTTGCCCTCAATATAAACAATGGGATGACCACGCGACAATATTTACAATTGCAAAATAACATCAATTTTAGCGATTTTCATTTAAATTTCATTCCATATACCCTGCCTTGTATGATGTTGCTCTCCTCAATGACAAAAGGTTACAAATGATGAGCGTCATAAGTACGTCAATCACCATGGAGATATCTGTCATGATCGATGAGCGTCATAAGTACGTCAATCACCATGGAGATATCTGTCATGATCGATGAGCGTCATAAGTACGTCAATCACCATGGAGATATCTGTCATGATCGATGAGCGTCATAAGTACGTCAATCACCATGGAGATATCTGTCATGATCGATGAGCGTCATAAGTACGTCAATCACCATGGAGATATCTGTCATGATCGATGAGCGTCATAAGTACGTCAATAACCATGGAGATATCTGTCATACACACTGGTCCATATTACACGTCTCTCCCCATTTGGAACACTTTGTTTTCTTTCTTTTTATATTTGGGTGAGTGTGTCATTGTGTAAATTATAGAGCGTCAAAGATTTTTAGAGCGTTCAGCTGTTGTGGTGATAATGAAATGATTTGGCTCTAATGTCATTCATCTTCTTGTTAGGGTGAAAATGACCCTTAGTTTTTAATAGGCCTGCCTGGTATACCGAAAAGAATAAAGAAGATACAGGATAGAAAAACGGCATTAGCTTAGCCCTGATAAATTGCACAAAATCACAGAAAAATCATAGAGAACATTCGACAACTACTGCAACATGAACATGAACTTTTGAACATTGCAAAATATGCTTCCATGCGTTGAAATAATTTTGAATGTCTGCATGATGTAATCAAGAAATAGTTGTGACAAAATTTATTACTATTTTGCAACATATCTATATATATATATATTAAATATTAAAGTTCATCCATTAAGGCTGTCGTTAAGACTGATTCATTGAAGCTTGCAAGCTATCCAAAAGATGAACTTTTCAATATTAATGAACATTTCAACAACACTAACTGACAATGTAAGTAACGTTCGATGCATATTCGCTCCCTTTGGACCCAACCAGAGGGGCTAAAATTTGAAATTCGTTTGATGATTCTCATACTTTTAAACAATCATCAATATGTGCATTCCAAAGCAGAAAATTCGGATCAAATATTCTTTTTAGTGGAAATTATGGGTGATTTTACCCAAAAAATAACAAAATGGGTCATTTTTGGCCATTTTCACTAAATCATTATTTATTGAAAACCTGTGAGTAGATTGCTCTGAAATTCTGTTTGGTTTTCAATGAACCGCTGTGCATACTTTACTTTCTGTGGTCCCACATGAACACGCTTATTTTGTTTAGCATACCCAGTTCAATTGAAATCATTTCTCAAATAATGATCCCAGAAGATTTGTAGGTTCTAACAGACTCTATGAAAGTTTTGCCAACTATTGATTTCCTAATTTTGAAGTCATTTCTATAACCAATAAAATTTATTGTGAATTATGTCATTTTGTGTTATCATATCATGGACAGTACAAAAACTGATATAGGTGCAAAAAAAATTAGCTGGGTCGCAGTTTTGATAAAGTAAAAAAATTAGCTGGGTCGCAGTTTTTACTTGCACCAAGAGAATCAATATGCGGCATGCAGTTTACCTTGCTGGCTACATGTACTTTCAGTTCTGCCTCAACTGACGTCACCCACCACGTGACCCATACTAAAATCGTGATAAAAATCTTCGGCAATTCACGGAAGGAGTGCCTATTTCATTCAATCTATTGGTTGTATTTGTAAAATTCGTTCTAATTCATTAGAAACTATTCATAATAGACTACATGCAACTACACCCCCCCCCCCCCCCCTCGCACCCACTCTGACACAACCCCAACTCTCCCTTCACCCTCACTTCCCTTCAACCAACCTAGTTATACACTTTAAAATATATTTAGAAGATGACATATATGTAGATGACAAGTATAATCTAACTATAAAACTTGTTGGCAGCATCCGCCTTCTGTCAATGCCAGAGGTTGCTCATTCGGCAAAACCCAAGCCACGAATGACAACAACTGCCACTGAGCCGTTGATAATATGCTTCAAAACCGCGTGACGTCATATCTGGTTCAGTTACCCCCCCCCCCCCCCCCCCATCCCTCCAGCCTTCGAGCTATTACATGGGTGTCTAGACTGGACACAATGTCACTGGGTCAAACACATCGTGCTACAAGACAAAACATGAACAAACAAGACAAAACAGATTGACATATATTGAGTTTGACATGGAAATAAATCAGCTTTTCATAACTTGATGACTAATATTGCAGATAATTACCGAAACATGTCAGGGGCGGATCCAGGATTTTTTAATAGGGGGGGGGGGGGAGGCGGATGCTCTTCTTAAATGGTATAATTGCTTATCAATTCATCATGGACCGTCGTTAAATAACGAAGGCAGAGAGTAAGAGACTGTTCTACACTCTCTGTCTGAAATGGCCTGTGAATCGGATAAAATTATGTGTGAATAAAAGTTGTATTTCTTGCTTATTTCTTTCAAATCGGATATGAATCGGTCATACTAAAATGTCCCCAACATCCACTGGCATATGATAAACGTGTTATTGCACAATATGGGGTTTCATGCCCTCGGGCCAAGTCTTCAAGAAGCTCAAAGACTTGGCCCTCGGGCATAAAACCCCATATTGTGCAATAACTCTGCCTTTATTATTTAACGACGGTCCATGATGATAGGCAATTATGCCTGTCTTCCCCATCCCCCGTCGAGTGACAATTTTGAATTTGGAAAGCACATTCGAATGGGGAAACCTTTGCGGTGCCAGGATGGAAACTCCACCTACTTTGTGCCAGTGACGGGGATCGAACCCGCGTCACCTACTGCCTCTGAGCTTCGTTGCTTCAAGTGCCACCAGTCCAATCCACTCGGCCACAGAGGTGTTTTTTTATATGATTTTAATATAACATTGGGGTAGATTGCAAACCTTCTGAATTTTCGGCAGAAAATTGCCGTTTTACTCCCAGGTGAAGTATGTCAAGTTATAGAGCGATACCATTTAGCATAGCAAAAATATCAGAGAAAGACAGTGTAAACGAGTTAGAAAAACCAGAGTATATATATTCCAATCACTTAAACTAGAACATATATATATATACCCTGCCCCAAAGATTGATAGCTATTGCGTTTTCCCCTCAAATCATTACACAGCAACTGAATGTGCTAAATCTGCTCCAGAAAATAACCTATGACCTTCACGTATAAACCAATCCAACCATAACTACATGCGTCAATATGCATTGATAATATATCGTGAGGTGATAAAATCGATTGGTAATCGATCGGAGACATTTTTATGACCATATTGTGCCTTTAAAGACCCACGTAGCTACTAATACTATTTACCCACTGAAATAATGTCATCTAATCCAACTGGCACATTGTTTAACCTTCATTAAATCTAGAACAAGGATCGAGTAACCTTAATACTGCTCACCCACTGACAACATACCATTCAATCCGTCTGTCACCTTTTTAATCATTATTGAATATAGAGGAAAGCGCAGGATATAATACTTGGGCCAGTTACCGAACCTATGAATGGTCTGTGACCTATTGTTATGGCGTAGCGTCCGTTGTCCGTCCGTCGTCGTTCATCGGCCACTGTTATCTTGAAAGTTTTTTGCATAATAATACCTTTAACGTAGTCCGCTACAAACAGTGAGGTAACGAAGAGTCAAGATTTAAAAGTTATTTCTTGAATATTATCTCTTAAAAATGACATATTTTACAGAGTAACTGATGAGCATCCTAATACTGAAAAGAAAATTTGGGGTCACCGTGCTCGTTTTTTCTACATATTCGATCAAAATCACACATATTTACCTAAAATGACATAAATTATGACGTTTTTGCACATTTTTTCGTCCATATTCACATCTTGCATCGTGTTTTCCATGTGAACGGATACGGTGACCCCCTATTTTCTTTTCAGTTTTAGGATGCTGAACACTTTTCCTATCAAATATATCATTTGAAGCTCTAGATAATGTTGACACAGTTATTTATCTTAAAAAAACTATTCGACCCCCTCCCCTCACTGTTTGGAGCTACCTTAAGGTAGTCCGCTCCAAACAGTGAAGGGAGGGGGTCAAAGAGTTTTTCCAAATAAAAGACTGTATTAACAAAATCTAGAGCTTCAAAATGACATATTTTATAGAGTAACTGATCAGCATCCTAAAACTGAAAAGAAAATAGGGGGTCACCGTATCCGTTCTCTTGGAAAACAAGATGCAAGATGTGAATATAGGCAAAATTATGTGTAAAAATGTGAATATAGGCAAAAATATGTGTAAAAATACCATGAATTAAGTCATTTTAGTAAATGTTTGTGATTTTTGATCGAATATGTCAAAGAAACCAGCACGGTGACCCCCTATTTTCTTTGCAGTATTAGAATGCTGATCAGTTGCTCTATAAAATATGTTATTTTGAAGAGATAATATTCAAGATATAACTTTTAAATTTTGACTTTTCATTACTTCCCTGTTTGTAGCGGACTACGTTAAGGTAGTCCGCTCCAAACAATGAGGGGAGTTGGTCAAGGAGTTTTTTTAAAATAAATAACCGTATCAACATATTCTAGAGCTTCAAAATGACATATTTTCTAGAGTAACTGATCAGCATCCTAAAACTGAAAAGAAAATAGGGGGTCACCGTATCCGTTTGCATGGAAAACACGATGCAAGATGTGAATATGGACAAAAAAATGTGCAAAAATACCATAAATTATGTCATATTAGGTAAATGTTTGTGATTTTGATCGAATATGTCGAAGAAACAAGCACGGTGACCCCCTATTTTCTTTTCAATATTAGGATGTTGATGAGTTACTCTATAAAATAGGTCATTTTGAAGAGATAATATTCAAGAATTACCTTTTAAATTCTGACTCTTTGTTACCTCAATGTTTGTAGCGGACTAGGTTAAAAAAAAGCTATCAAAAAGAAAGGTATTCGACACATGAAAAACAATTTATCTCATTATATCAAAATCTTTTCTCATAATATCAAAATAAATATCACATTATATCAAAATCTTTTCTCATAATATCAAAATGAATATCACATTATACAAAAATCCTTTTCCCGCATTATCGAGATAACTATCTCGTTATATCGAAATGTTCTCTCGTTATATCGAGGTCACATTATAATTCTATTTATAGAACTATGATCAAATCAATCACTATGAGATGGCGCACCATTGGCATGTTCATTAAACTAATGGAAACTACAATATATTCCTATATTTGATAGAATGAAGAAAATAAACATTAGAGTGCTTGTAATAAAGTTGACCCATATTACACCAATTCCTCCAAGGAGTTACATATAGCATGCACGTTTGTTTACTCGGTGAACAGTGTGTATCATTACCTTGAATTTAAAATAAAAACAATTCATCATGACCTTGAATTTTACCTTTGATGACCTTGACTGCCAAAACGGCGATATTTTCGCCGAAAAACAACCATTTTGGGACTTGTGGCTTGATACTGTACATTTCTCCGGTAATATTTCTTGACCCCTGACCCTTGGTCTGATTTTTGTTGTGTCTGAGTTTTGCTCTCACTTGTTTGCCTTCTCTGGTTTATTTATGTTTTGTTTTGTATTATTTTTGCTTTGTTTTTTGCGGCCCAAGTAACTTGTGCTGCTTGTTTTTCTATATTCAGTGGGGAATAAAAAGGTGCGAGACGGATTAAATGGTATGTTTCTAGTGTACGAGTAGTATAACGGGGTAGTACTTGGCCTTACGACGGAGTATGAGTTGAGTTGTTCGTCGGACAGTATTACTATTGTTGCGAGTTTTTTGTCCGAGGTGTACGCGTCACAGAAAAGGTGTCCAACCATGACCGTTGTAAGGTTTGGCTGATTTGTTATGTCTGGGACAGTTTCTCTGGCCCATTGAACCTGTGCTGCTCGTTCTTTTATATCAAGTACGGATTAAAATGGTGCGAGACGGATTGAATGGTATATTTCCAATGGACGAGTAATATTACGGAGATATACAGATTGAGCACACTAACCTGTTTATAATTTCACGGATGGATAACTGGCGAGGACTCGTCTGAACCACCCATTACGTATCATTACACACCGCTCGTTACCACATATGTCTCATTTCTAATTGACACAAACTGTCTGATATATCACTGAGTGCCACAGACTGCATGAATAACTGACACAGACACTGGATTCGACTGCTTGACCTAACACTGTATTGAAATACGGTCCAAAGCTATTGCCGGGCATTCGCCCTTTGCAAAGTTACCGTTATTGCCTTCATCTTCGAGTTGGAATAGAAAAAACAAAAAGTATCGGCTGTTGTGATCAGCCGCATTTTGACAGACAATCAGGTAAGATTTTATACTACATGATAGCTTGTTTGATTTCATTCCATCGCCCTGTCGAAGATGCCGTTTCAAACGTCAGTAAAGCTTTCATAAATCGAAGACATCGCATAAATCGAACGGAAGCAATTTTCCCACATTTGATTGGGATGTCATTCTTGTTCAAATAGATCATGGGTGGAAATTATATTCTGATTGCTTCGATCATTTTGAGTGCTTTTACATGTTTTTTTTTTTGCTTCCGCAGAATCTGTCGTGTTGTGCGAGTATCTGAGGGTTAGATTGTTATTAAATATCACGAATGCTAAGGTCCGAATTTGTGTCTGTCGTTGGCCCTGAAATTACCCTATATCTATTAGGCCCACATATACTAACAATACATGGTTGTTTCCAAACAACAATTTTCAAATGAAGTAAATAATTTATTTCTTAAGCACTGCATGCAATCAGCAGAATCACATAGGACTGCATGAATATGCCTACCGCCCACCATCGCCTAATGAAGCAGTTCGATAGTTGGGAGATTTCACTATATATCGTATGGATTATAGAGCATGTCTTGTATTGCCACTCTTGTGTTAGGGACAGTCTCAGCTTGTACTGAAAAATTTAATTTCCTTTTCCAGGCAGTCGGTGAATTGTGATAATTAGCCTACATAGAACTGTTAGACTTTGACATGAAATCCGTCTCGGACAATTTGTCCAATCTGGACATAGCCATAAAGCCCTCCTTAGAAAGCGATATATTGTTGGACGATGTCTTTGATTCGTCGTGCATTGGACCTCGTCGAAGTTCATTCAGCAAGGTCCTCCATCAACGCAAGAGGAGCGTCTTTCACGCAGTGAAGACAAGGAACAGCACCAGTCGCATCCGAGACGGCAAGATCAAGATCCACTGCGACCTTATTGAGAGCGTTCAGTGTGCCGAGCTGCTGGGCAGCGGAGGATTCGGTTCCGTGTACGTCGGCAAGCTGGGCACAAAGAAGGTGGCTGTTAAGCGTTTGCACAGCTGCACAAAGAACATCGAGGCCAGGAACAAGAGCTTTCGTGCCGAGACCCGTATGATCAAACTCTCACACCCGAACATCGTGCGGATCCTGGCCACGAGCGGCGACTTCAATGAGCCCATCATACTAATGGAGTACGCGGGAGACAGGAACCTACTCAACGTCATCAATGACGCCATGGAAACATTGGACGTATTCCGCCGCCTCAACTTTGCCACGGACATCGCCAGCGCCCTTCAGTACATTCACCAGAACTGCGTGGTACATCTGGACGTGAAGCCAGCCAATATCATCATTAGCCCCAAAGACGTGTGCAAGCTGGCGGACTTCGGTTGTTCACAGATTGTAGAACATGGCACTGGATCTGTCAGTCCGACCCAGCGCTCCTTTCTCACCGGTGGGTACAATTCCTCAAATATTTAGCACTAAAACCAATATCATACATGAACATATATCTTATTGTGATAATTACTCGAGCAAATAATTACTTTGTTTCTCCTGCAGGTACGCTGGCATACCGTGCCCCAGAGCTGTTGAGAGGTCAGGTCCCGTCCACCAAGGCAGACATCTACGCATTCGGCATCACTTTGTGGCAAATGTATTCCCGGGAGCAGCCCTATGCTGGCCAGGACCTGCAAGCCGCCGTTTTCGCCGTGGTAAGCAGCCACATGCGACCACGCCTGCCCAGCAACCTGACGTCCGGTGGCAAATTGGACATCTCCGAGACCTGCTACAAGGACCTATTCTGCCAGTGTTGGGTACCTGATCCCGGTAATCGGCCGACAGCCGAGGATCTCGTAAACGTGCTAGTCTTGTGGCAGAGCAACCCTCACAAGAAGACTGCTGACAACTTCGCCGAATTGACCTGTCGCGAGCCAGATCTAGACACTCACTGATTCGACAGCACGGATTGTCCAGGTAACATGGGGATACGGGGATCTGATTCAGTTAAATTAAAAGCCCAGTCGTGACACTGGCGGTACGACCAAGATACGACCTTTCTGCGACCTAATTTATTTTGTAATCGGGGACAAATCGTGGCAAGAACGTACGACTCGTCGTAGGGGTCGTGAATAGTCGCGAACAAGAAACCAGTTGCTTGTTCCAAAAAAAATCATGTTGAAAATGTTAGAAACTGAAAGGTCTCGGCACAAGCTAAAAAAATCTTTTTGGAAACTAAAAAATCTTGTTGTGAACAAAAAAAAATCTTGTAAGAAACAAACATGATTTGACATAGACTAAAAAGGCTTAATAGGGACTATTAAACTAGATCGTTGCCCAAATGCACAACCCACGACATTGACGTAGCCAATACAGTTGAGGATCGATCCAGATGCATAAAACTACTAGGGTCATGTCTCGATGAAAACCTGACGTTTAAGCGCCACATAGCCACTATAGCTCGAATTGCATCATTGGCTATGTACAACCTCACAAACTCAGACAATATCTTGACACAGCTACATGTCTTAAGTTAGCAAACGCACTTGTTTTCTCCCATTTGGATTACTGTAATGGTCTATTTGTCAATCTTCCCAAAAGCACACTAGCACCATTTCAAAGTATCCAAAATCTAACAGCTAAGATTATTGTTAATAGATCTAAATATGAAAGCTCAACCGAGGCACTTAAAAAACTCCATATCCTTCCTGTCATTGTACGAGCGGAATTCAAGATGTTAGTTCTTGTGTTCAAATCTCTCCATGGCCTGGCACCCTCATATCTTAGTGATCTCCTTACTAGCAAAGTTTCCCGTCATTCCACAAGATCCACATCATCAAATAAATTATACATCCCGTTCACCAGGCATTCCAGCTTCGCTGATAGGTCCATCAGTATCGCTGGACCTAGATTTTGGAATGCCCTTCCTGACCATCTAACAAATATTGATAACCTCAGTTCATTCAAAACCGCACTCGAAATCCATCGGCACCAAAGGACGTGTTTAATATCATAGATAAGTTGTAATAACGTTAGTTAATTTGTTGGTTTTACAAGTCTACATTTGTTCTATTTGTGTTACCTACACGTTATTTTAAACCAAATCTACCCTCCCATTATTTTTTTCACGTGCATAGCGCCAATGAATGTGTATTTTTTGCAGTATTGAGCGCTATAACAAATTAAATAAACTTAACCTTAACCTAAAACTCTCTCTCTAAAAATAATCTCGGTGAAAGCTAAAAAAAATCTTTATAGAAACTAAAACTTCTCGACACAAAACTAAAAAATCTTGTTGGAAACTATTCATTTGTATCAGAATGCATAATATTATTGTAGCTAATTTTTCGGCTATATTTTTTTATTGCAGATACTGAGGCTTGGCTGTCTGAATCTATGTCCCGTAGATTGATACATGTAGCAGCAGTAAACGACAGACATCTTCAGCCAGTACATTGTCTGGTCTGTCCATATTGAGCATCTGTCTGAAAATTCACCTGAGTGGTGACTTTCGTGTACTTTCATCTGTGTCATATACAGTCTTTATTTCTGTGGCTATTTCAATTAATGGCAATCTCTCTATGTCTATGGCCAATGTGATATGCAAATGACTGTCTGCCGAATGTATTAATCGACAGTTAAACACAATGATTCAAGCTTTTACAAAAATCATTTTCATTTGTACAAACATCAACCTAATTTATTGGACTCTTAATCCTGCAGACTACCATTGTATGAATCATTCATTTTGCACTTGTCATTTTCATGTCTGCGTTTTATGTATTTCCTGATATTTATATGTTTAAACATGTGCATTTATATATAAATGAATACCCCTCTTGGTATTGTTCCCTTGATAATCACTTCAGTAATCCTGCAGATGTATTCATAACCGTGCATGGTTGTTTCGCTGGTCCCCTATCTGTGATATATAGACGTCTTTCTGTCGTCAGTACGCGCCTACTGTATGGATATTTGTACCTGTATGATGATGACCATGTATCTACCTCATTGTCAGTTTTCCAGAACTCTTCCCCGAATTTGTACATCTAGCATATCTACGCCGGCATGGCTTTTTCGTCAGCACCTGTTCTGGAGTTAAACTCTTTGAATTTCGTGAATGCCATATGGTGTGTACACTAGCAAGGCATCGTCACCTGTACATGTCGGTTTTTATTATGTGTGATGTCCATTATAATACCCCTTTTGGTATTGTAGCATTTATCATGATATACATGGCTTACGGCTCTTGCTTTGCTCATAACCATTAAATTAAAGTATTTCTGTGATAATTTTCAATGTAAAAGTTGGCACATACATACACTCAGTTAACATAGGTGTACAATGCTAACACTAGTCGTTTATGTTCATATAGAAATGATTATGCAATTATTCAATGCCAAAGTAGTATTCTTTTATAATAATGTGTACATATGTTGATATTTCATGTAAATAATTTGATATTTATTTATGTAAATGTGTTGCAATTTTTTTCTCAAATCAAGTTTGTGTACATATTCGTGCACATGTAAATATTATTCACTTGGATATCACTTTGCGCAAGTGCTCAACACGGTTGTGTGTGAATCTAGTCAAAGCACGTGTTATTTCAATAAAAAAATGATTCGAGCACTTCCAACAAAAGTTAATTTTGTCACTTCGTGTAATTTTGTTGTAAATAACATATTTCGTTATTACTTGCTTTGAAACAGCGTCTCCGATTACAGTATAATCGCGCATATAAGGACACTGTCCTTATATTCGAGCCTGTCCTCATATTCGAATATAAGAACATGTCCCTATATTAGAGAAGGTTGACTTTTTTCGCGCCACAAAGCGATATTCGTTAATAAGGACACCCATGTCCTTATATTCGAGACACTCGGGTTTTGGCGCCAAAAACGCAACAGTGTCCCAAATAAAAGGGCACCCATTGCACGTGCTATCACGTGCTGCCAGGCTTACGACCACTGTCGGTAATATATATACACGAGGTTATTGGGAGCTCATTCAAAATAGGCCTCAAATACCTACCTGAGCCAACACTTATAATGTAATTTGACATTAGTGGTGGTTATGACTTGTCTAGAATACTTGCACATGAAGGTTAATGTGGCTATTACTCAATTTAGCTTACCATGTTCTTGTATGCGGGTTATTGGGAGTGTCCTTATATTCGAATATAAGAACATGTCCTTATATTCGAGACACTTTGGTTTTTTGGTGAGAGCCCCAAAACGCAATATTCCGGATATAAGAACATGTCCTTATATGCGCGATTATACGGTAGTTGTATTTCGAGCTACCGTATAATCGCGCATATAAGAACACTGTTCTTATATTCGAGCCTGTCCTTATATTCGAATATAAGAACATGTCCGTATATTTGAGAAGGTTTACTTATTTTGCGCCATAAAGCAATGTTCGTGTATAAGGACACCCATGTTCTTATATTCGAGACACTCAATTGGGTTTTGGCGCCAAAAACGTAACGATGTCCCGAATATAAGCGGACACTCATTGCACGGGCTATCGCGTGCTGCCAGGCTTACGACCACTGTCGGTAATGTATATATATATATATAAACGAGGTTATTGGGGTTCATTCAAAATAGGTCTCCAATACCTGCCTAAGCCAAAACATATAATGCTATTATTTAATTTAGCTAACCAAGTTTTTATATTCGGGTTATTGGGGATGCCCTCATATTCGAATATAAGAACATGTCCCTATATTCGAAACACTTTGTTTTTTTTGGTGAGAGCCCCAAAACGCAATATTCCGGATATAAGAACATGTCTGTATGCGCGATTAAACGGTATTCCGAGTATTCGGACCTGTGACGTCATTGTACACGCACGGTACGCCTATCACACGCCTTAAGGTACTCAACAAAAGTCCGTATTTAGTTATTTGGCTGGTCAAACTCAAAAGCGAGAAAAGCAAGTATATATATATATAACGAACGTCCAACAGTTACCAACAATTAATGATTCTTATTCATACCGCAACGTAAACATGACAAAGGAGAGATATATCATACGCATTCTTTTCGCTTCTATTGTTGTAGGGCGAGAGAAAACACTATTAAGATAGCACCGAAGGTGTAGTAGTTTAACGGCAGACTTAGATAAAAAAAAATTGCAAGTGGGCTTCACTACTGAAATTACATGGGCGTAGATAGGGGGAGGGGGGAGGGGAGCGAACCCCCCTTTTCACCTGAAACCCCAGGATGAAACCCAACTGATCCAACAGCAAAAGAGTCCGTGCAAGAAATATTTTTAAAATATTGCAAGTTCCAATTTTGGCCCAGAGATTTGATTTAAATTGATGTTAATTAAAAAGGTAACTCCTATCAGAAATACATGTATTTCTGCCACTATGAATGCCAAAGGCAGATCCAGGGGGTGGGGACGGAAAAGGGCTTTGTCAACCCAAATGCTTTTCCTCACCCCCCCCCCCCCCCCCCCCCCCAAAAAAAAATTTGATATCGAAATTTAGGGGTGTTGTGTCGGTACATAGATATCACAATACTTGATTGGGATAGGGCGCAAATGTATGGGGAATATGTATTAGTTCTGATGTATTTTTGTCACTAAATGTTTCGGAATATAATCAATTTGGTATCGGTATTATTTGGTAATAATGATAAAAAATAAATAATCAATTTGAATTGAATAACAATTGCTTGAATGAATAATGTGATCTTAGTGAGTTTGTGTGAAATTTATTCTCAGGAGAGGCCAGGAAGCTATCACAGAACATAAAAAGGGCTCCGTCTTCTGGGGCCCTTCGGCGGGCCTCAGACCCCCGGCCGCGAGGTGCTTGTCAGGCACACGTTGGTCCCCTCCCCTGAATCCTAGATATTCCCCTGGATGCACAAATCTCTTCATTTAGTATGATATACATTAATACCTTTAAAGTTACTTGCAGTCATATTTTCGGCCACATTCATAAATTAGGATTTCATATAAGTGTCGCATATTCAAGGACCTCGTGGTTCGAATTTGAGTCATACTTCGTAATCCAGTGGATTCAACATATAATTGAGGAAAAGGGGCATGAAATACCTAATCTCGGATAATATATACATGTATTCTCAGAGAGAAAAAAACATCTTTGACACACTTTACACAATTTACTTTACTTTTTGACACAATTTACTTTCAGACTTCATTAGATATCTCCAGAATTCATCTCAGGTGCTCCTAGAATTCACAAATTACAATTTCTCTCAGGGGGCTTACGGCGCCCCCCGTGTCCCCAGACCGAATTGAGGCTTCGCCACTCGAACCCCGATCTTCTTTCCGAAATTCTATCTACGCCCATGGTCTGAGGTTCAGTATGAGGACACCTAGACTACAGAATCACCGTATACATTATGATCCTTACATGTTCAATCAACCATAATATCTATCTGTAATCATTTTGTCTGTAGAAACCAAATTACATATTTGTAAATTTACATGTCAAATGTAACCTTGAGATATACGACTCATATAACATAGGTATATTACCGGTACGTTCTACGTGTATACTCTGATCTTTTTACTCATTTGCACCGGGTTTTTTTCGTTATTTTTCTGTGTTGCTGTGTCGTGTTATAATTTGGCACACTTCACCTTGACCTCGGAGTCAAACGGCAATTTTCCATGAAATTTCAGACATCTATAGCAAAAATTGAAAACTGGGCAATCTACCCTAATGTTAGGATAACTTACAGCCCAAAACGGCATCTCAGGGATGGTCATAATCGGATATTTGGTCGTGTTTACAACCACCAGGAATAGAAGTATTGTTGTAACTTTGGACAAGAAGACACACTGGGTTTTTCTGCACAAACGTGTGTAAGGTTTAGCGACCCCAAGATAAAGAGGTATACCAAAGAGTGTAAAATCAATGTTTTCATACTCTTTGGGTATACCCCATTACTGGAGTGTCACCGAATATCTTATAAATCTGCCAGCATCTGTGCGCTATAACTGTGGTGTCACTAATTGCGTAGCAACCACGTCGTCACAGCGCTACCTGCTGATTTCAGAAGATTTCATGAGATCCACGGGGGCCCTGTATATTGGTCCTTTACATATTCCACGCCAAATGTAATCTTGAGATTTATCACTCAAGTTCTCCCGAGAATAATTTCAGGGTCATTAAACGACACACCCTATATGACTTCATATGCACTTAATACAAGCCTAAGGTCTACCCAGAGACACATTGTCTGCAGAGGCAAACTTACACGTGGCGATCACCACTCAGCGCCTTTTAACTCGAGTTCAAGTCACCTGAAAATCCATATAATAATGAGAAACATTTATTTACAATACAGCTGGTCCCCATCTGCAGCAGCTGGTCTACAAATGTTATGTGTGATGTGACCTTGAAAGTTACCAGATGAGATCGTCTGAGGTCAAGTTCAAAGTATCCAAAATATCCACCATATGCGATTATGCTCATGATACGATTCCAAGCGGAACATCTGTATAGGACAGTCAGAATAGGCCACGGAATGTTTCGCCATATTACTTTGACATTCCTCACTCCTCCGTGTACATGATGCTTTCTCAAGCTATATATATGTATACTGTTATTGTCTGCAGAGGCCAGTTTACACATTTCAGGTCAGATGTGATAGTTGTGTTTCCGCTACATTCTCAAACTATATCGACAAGCTTATTGTCTGCAGAGTCAATTGTAAATGTACACATTTCAAGTCAGATATGATCATGATACATTTTAAAGCTCTTTCTTCAACTGTATTGTTTGCAGGGACAGCTCCATCAATACAGTCGATTTGTCCACTCTCTACACCACAATAATTCATTCAGAACTACTAGTAAAGTCTCATATCAGCTTCAAAAACACAATAATTCATTCAGAACTACTAGTAAAGTCTCATATCAGCTTCAAAAACTCATACACAATCCCCTTTCCCCGTAAAAGGACACGTCCATATCAATATATTTTGTTCAGATATAATGGAATTTATTTTGTGAAATGTGATTCAGATGCTCCATCTATATTATATACCGAAACGGATGATGTGAATATTGTTAATTTTCTTATTAGCTTACCGGCCCATATGAGCCAATGAGCTATTATCGTGGTTTTTCGTCCGTCATCCGTCCTTCCGGCAAATAACTTCATTTTGCTTTGATAATTTGTTTCTGAAAATGTACTAAAACATTCCTTGAACTAATACCCTGATATGACCGGATACTTTTTTTTCATGCAATTGTTTATTCTGATTTGGCGGCGTAAAAATGGTCAATTTTGGTGGTTATTTTCTCAAAAACTGCCTGATCAGTTTTGAGATTTTTATTTCGAAACATTCCCCTCATGTAAGTTTTGTTGCCCTTGAATCGCCGGTCTGCGTGTGGTGACCATTTTGATTGATGGGTCGACAAAAATTTTTTTTTGTCCCAAATCAAGTCACTATTCGTTTTGAGCCATTTCCAACAGAGGCCAATTCACGCAATTCAAGTTAGATGTGGCCTTGAGACTTGAGGTCGAGTTCAAGGTCACTAATAGATCCCATCGTACACGACTTATGTGCTAATAACACTCGAGTGATGTCTGCTCAAGATCACCAAAAGATCCACCAGGTAGGAATCCATACAATTTATCGTTATGCCCACAGTACAAACCTAAGCTCTATTTACATGTGAGTTCTGTCCAAAGAAGCCGATGTGTGTAGTTTTGGCCTAGTTTGGCCTCTACAATTCAGGCCTTACAAGCCTTACAAGGTCCACCATCTTCATACACATTACGCATGGCCTAAAAAGTCATGCTTATCTGGGATTAGATAACGTTATCATGTGGCTACTGAGAAAATTATTTTTAAAATTTGTCTCTAAAAGTCTTTAAATTAGCCCAAGGTATGTTCTTGCACATTCATAGGAAAATTCATCACGTAAAATATATATATACCCAGACGGACGGACGTTGGATGAAAGACGATGACAATAAACTCATCAGCCCAAATGGGCCAGTAACCTAACAATGTTCCGGTTCGTGATGAAAACTAGACGTAAAGGCCTAGAGGCCTTGGGGCATTTCGATACACAACACAATCACGGGTGAATTGTTAATTACTGACAACTCTGCAACCAAAATGATTACGTAGATACATCCATTTCACTCTAAGACGACGGTTTCTGAGATATAAATGAAAATAAACGAAAAAAAATTTGGCCCAGGGCCAAGTTCACCCAAGATACACCTAAGACATGTTTGTCTAGTGTCACGAGTCCGAAAAAAAGATATGGCCGATAATGAGAAATGCCGACTCAGAAAAAAAAAAATTTGCCCCCCCCCCCCCCCCCAAGTTCACCCAATATACCCTTTAAACATGTTTGTCTAGTGTCATGAGTCCGAAAATAACGTCAGTTTCGCTCTACGACGCAACGTTTCCGAGACATGGCCGAAAATGAAAAATGCTGACTCAGCAAAAAAAATTTGGCCCAGGGCCAAGTTCACCCAATATACCCTTTAAACAGTTTGTCTAGTGTCATGAGTCCGGAAATAACGTCAGTTTCGCTCTACGACGCACCGTTTCTGAGACATGGCCGAAAATGAAAAATGCTGACTCAGGGAAAAAAAATTTGGCCCAGGACCAAGTTCACCTAACATACCCCTAAGACATGTTTGCCTAGTGTCACGAGTCCGAAAATAACGTCGGTTTCGCTCTACGATGCACCGTTTCCGAGATATAGCCAAAAATGAAAAATGCTGACTCAGCAAAAAAAAAATATGGCCCAGGGCCAAGTTCACCCGAGATACACCTAAGACATGTTTGCCTAGTGTCACGAGTCCGAAAATAACGTCTGTTTCGATCTACGACGCACCGTTTCCGAGATATGGCCGAAAATGAAAAATGCTGACTCAGCAAAAAAAAATTTGGCCCAAGGCCAAGTTCACCCAACATACCCCTAAGAGATGTTTGTCTAGTGTCATGAGTCCGAAAATAACGTCCATTTTGCTCTACGACGCACCGTTTCCGAGATATGGCCGAAAATGAAAAACGCTGACTCAGCAAAAAAAAATTTGGCCCAAGGCCAAGTTCACCCAACATACCCATAAGACATGTTTGACTAGTGTCACGAGTCCGAAAATAACGTCAGTTTTGCTATACGACGCATTGTTTCCGAGATATGGCCGAAAATGAAAAACGCCGACTCAGCAAAAAATAATTTGGCCCAAGAACAAGTTCACCCAACATACTCCTAACACATGTTTGTCTAGTGTCACGAGTCCGAAAATACCGTCCGTTTCGCTCTACAATGCACTGTTTCTGAGATATGCAATAAGCCTCAAGGATGACTCGCCAAAATTGTTTTTGGCCCCTGAGTCAAAGGTCGTTTGAGGGATTGACCCCATAATCGACAGGGTTCCTCTGAAAAAAAAATAATAATAATAATTCTGACAAAACCATAAGGACATTTTGTGCCGAAATGCCCCAATAATACATGTAATCAATTTCTTCTAATTTTTAGCAGTAGAGTGATGCCTGCTGACTGCAAGATTTCAGTGCTTTAGTGGGGGAGCTTGCTTCAGCAGAAATGCCTTTATGGTTTTGTCAAAAAAAAAAATTTTTTTTTTCTTTCACTTTTTGGTTTCCGCACGATAAATTCAGTTTGCCTCGATCATTTCTGCCTCGATGTATCTTCGCCATATTTTCACCGCTGGTCAGAAGTGTTGTGTAGAAGGAGCCTATTGTTTTTGAGCCGGCTCAGGGGTCCGTGAGGTCCGTGAGGATGAAATCAATGTTTTTGGTTTCCGCACGATAACTCAAAAAGTATTATGGCAATGACTGTGAAACTTTGCATGGAGGTTCATATATCACCAGGGAAGAAGCCTATTGCTTTTGAGGCCGATCCGTCCAACGACCATCGACCTAGGGCTCGAAATAATTTTAGCTGAGTCATCCTTGAGGCTCTCATGCCTATCTTGGAAACAGTGCATCAAAGAGCGAAACGGACGTTAATTTCGGACTCGTCGCCCTAGACAAACATGTCTTAAGGGTATTATGGATGACCTTTGACCTTGACCTTAAATTTTTTCGCTAAGCCGGCATTTTACGATTTCGTCGATATCTCGGATATGGTGCGTCGTAGAGCGAAACGGATGTTATTTTCGGACTCGTCGCCCTAGACAAACATGTCTTAAGGGTATTAGGGATGACCTTTGACCTTGACCTTAAATTTTTCCGCTGAGTCGTCATTTTTCGTTTTCGTCGATATCTCGGAAACGGTGCGTCATAGAGCGAAACGGACGTTATTTTCGGACTCATCGTCCTAGACAAACATGACCTCAGGGTATTAAGGATGACCTTTGACCTTGACCTTAATTTTTATCGCTGAGTCGGCATTTTTTGTTTTCGTCGATATCTCAGAAACGGTACGTCATGGAGCAAAACGGACGTTATTTTCGGACTCGTGGCCCTAAACAAACATGTCTTAAGGGTATTAGGGATGACCTTCGACCTTGACCTTAAATTTTTTCGCTGAGTCGTCATTTTTCGTTTTTGTCGATATCTCGGAAACAGTGCATCATAGAGCGAAACGGACGTTATTTTCGGAATTGTGGCCATAGACAAACATGTCTTAAGGGTATTAGGGATGACTTTTGACCTTGACCTTAAATTTTTTCCCCGAGTCGTCATTTTTCGTTTTCGTCGATATCTCGGAAACGGTGCGTCATAGAGCGAAACGGACATTATTTTCGGACTCTTCGCCCTAGACAAACATGTCTTAAGGGTATTAGGGACGACCTTCGACCTCAAATTTTTTCGCTGAGTCATCATTTTTTCGTTTTCGTCGATATCTCGGAAACGGTGCATCATAGAGCGAAATGGACGTTATTTTCGACTCTTCGCCCTAGATAAACATATCTTAATGGTATTATGAATGACCTGTCACCTTGACCTTGATCTGAGTCATCCTTTTTCGCTTTCGTCGATATCTTGGAAACGGTGCGTCACAGAGCGAAACGGACGTTATTTTCGGACTCATGGCCATAGACAAACATGTCTTAAGGGTATTAGGGATGACCTTTGACCTTGACCTTAAATTTTTTCGCTGAGTCGTCATTTTTCGTTTTCGTCGATATCTCATGAACGGTGCGTCATAGAGCGAAACGGACGTTATTTTCGGACTCGTCGCCCTAGACAAACATGTCTTAAGGGTATTAGGGATGACCTTTGACCTTGACCTTAAATTTTTTCGCGAAGTAATTTTTTTTCGTTTTCGTCGATATCTCAGTAACGGTGCGTCATAGAGCGAAACGGACGTTATTTTCGGACTCCTCGCCCTAGATAAACATATCTTAATGGTATTATGGATGACCTTTCACCTCGACCTTACTTTTTTTGCCGAGTTGGCATTTTTGCTTTCATCGATATCTCAGAAACGGTGCATTGTAGAGCGAAACGGACGTTATTTTCAGACTCGTGGCCCTAGATAAACATATCTGAGGGGTACTAGAGATAAACTTTGACTTTGACCTGAAATTTTTTTGCCGAGTCGGCATTTTTCATTTTCGTCAATATCTCGGAAACGGTGCGACTTAGAGCAAAACAGACATTAGACAGATAGTCGTAGGGGTATCAAGTTTGTTCTTCACATACATGTAATTGCACCATTGTCTTATCATGTTTTTGCTGAGTCAGCATTTTGTCTTTTTCATGCTTCACCCTGAAATGCCTCCAAGGCCTTTAGACCTTGACGTCTAGTTGAAGATAAAATATGAGAATCTAGATAGCTTTTCCAAGTAGGAGATCATAAATATAACTACC
This sequence comes from Terebella lapidaria, assembly GCA_949152475.1. Lineage (NCBI taxonomy): Eukaryota > Metazoa > Annelida > Polychaeta > Terebellida > Terebellidae > Terebella > Terebella lapidaria. The sequence continues at coordinate 43,596,538 of OX424557.1, read as the reverse complement.
ATATTCATCTTGGTACAGTTAAATATCTAGAAAGATATCACAGTTTCAATACATGAATTCGGATATCAGCATTGGTTGCCACAGTGGATATTCTTCCACATTTCTGGATTCAGCCAAAATCAGGCTTGGTATTGCAGATGATGAAGTTACTAATACGTCATATTTCACATTTCTCCACTTCGCTGCTATAACAAGACACTATTTCTCAGTATACACACCATGACACTTTATTAGCAACAGGCTTTGTGATTGTACACTATACACAGGACATAGAACATCTGCGTTCACATACATTATCCAGCATTGCCAATTTACATGGCAACTATAAAATGACTCAATTTAAACACGTTAGCAAAATGTAGATAACTGCATTCTGGGATATCATACATTCGATGATACGAGATTGACAGAAAACAGCATAATTCCTAACTTATGAAAGACCAAACTGAAAGAAAATTCACATTCAAACGGGGTTTGCTTTCCTTTCAGTAGACTCGATTTTCCCTGCAGACTACTGGGAAAGAAGGTTTAAATTTCTTGATTTATTATAGTACGTGGAAATAAAACCATGCAAATATTTTGCTAGTATCCATACGACATTCCTGTTGGGCTGAATTCACGAAGTCAAAACCCTGCAAAATAATCCCCTTTGACAGTACCATTTTAACAGATCACTCCTGAGCATACACACACCTACACGATACACACAATAACGCATCTTCTCTCCTGAATGATCAATATACCTTAATTCTCACAGGCGAGTTTTGATTTGTTCATGACGGAAACGAAACAGGCAAGCAAAACCTTCACGCCATGCGACATTTACAAACCATACAACATACCTCTCAGGCTTCCAAGCTCAGGTGTGCTGGCACAGAATCAAAATCCAACAACTGAGAACACACGCTTGATGCATACATCACCACGGACCGCAGCAATGCTATTTACTGAACGTCAAACACATCACAGAACTTACAGTATAATGCACGACTACATATAAATACATGCATCTGGCAACCAATTTTGCTTTGTTAAAAATTCACATGTACAACTTGAATCCAAGATGCGTATACGGAGTACAATGTGCAATCAACTGCAAGCAATCCAGTTGATGATGCCTACAATGGAACAATCTAGCACAGCATGCGTAACACTTTTCAACAATAAATCATTTGTCCATAAATAATTTAGTTTAGCACATGTAGTTTAACTTGAGACAAACATGATATGATTCCAGCATCTAGTAATCAGAAATAATTTATATCCTCAGCCAGAAATCTAGCAAATAAAAGTAAATCTAGCAAATACCGGGTTCTCCTGAAATAATGAGAGAAACGAAAAATTTGATATCTTTTTACAGGCATATTACATATTCTTCTCTCAAATTGGTTATGACTAGAAATGCAGAAATCATACAGTTGCATTATTAGAAACTTGAAGAATTACATTTGATCATCCTGGGTGTGACTAACTGCCACCAAAAGTACAATCAGAAGCACAGGAAGGAAGCGACACTGTACGACAGCAGTAGTACTGCATAAGTCAACACTGTACTGTTACAAGACACGGTATGCAGCATAAGAAAGTTATCACATCTTGAAAAGAACAATCGAGTACATAAAATAAGGAAAATTTAGTTAATCATCATTTCAACCGAAGTACATACAGTTCACCTCCATCTCTGAGCAATGAATGCCTGGCCAGCATACATTGTGCATATAACACTATGGGCTACGGAGGTCTGCAGCGATGTGCAGCAATTCTCAGAATGACCTGGGCGAGATCGCTGACAGTTTTCAATACCATCGACCATAACACAAAACAAGACATTTTGCTGTGCGATAGATGACCTTGGCTTACATGGACATTCACCATAAACTTCTAGTATTCAACTTGAAGTGTACATCAGGAAAGATGGAGATGATGCACCGTGGCTTATCACAATAATTCTACATGTACACTGCGGACACATCCCAAAACTACCAGACTGCAACTCGCAACATAAGGCATCAATTATATAATACTCACACACTGCCTGACAACATTGATACCCTACACGTAACAGTGCTTTATATGTCAGAATGTTGGCAAGTCTCCTACCAGAATAAGCTTTATGTCCAGTACTGGAGTGAACATTGAACATTAAGTGACAATTGGGTCCGTATAGAGTAAACACTGAAGTGTGCATGCCAATGTGTGTATGCATTCATATCTTATATTATGGCAACATTGGAGAAGTGATTATTCCAGTAAGCAGTCTGTGATTGGTACAGCACAACAACAGTACAAGAAATGTCCCAGAAATAGTATAAAAACACCTTAAGGTACTCATGTCACATAATTTATAACTTCAACAACATTCAACTTCACTTAACTCTCCTCTCCCCACCCTTCCTCTTGTCCCCACCACCAATGAAAATTGTGATTGAAATTTTAATTTCTCCTCAATGACATATAACAATCCCCAAATATCCAAATATTGCACAGAGGAATACCACACTGATCTTGTGCTTATATTTATTATGTTAACTGGGTCTGACGTCTATGCGAGTGTGCTGGACAGAGGAGAATGTCCCAGTCCAGTAGGCCAGTGATGGCTAGCACAGGGGCTCCGGAGACAGCCGCTACACTGGTGGTAAGGTGTGCTGCCTGCCCGGGGGCTTCCTTCCAGTGCTGATACGCTACGATACACTATCGAGTGGCTGCTCACGGTGATGATGATAAACTTCTGACTTCATCGATGGTGGTTAAGTGTTTATGTTTGACATGTAAAGTAGTCCATATTTCTAAGCGATCACAAGTGCTATGTTTCTGTTTCAAACTCCGTGATTAAAGGCTCTTTCTCTATGCCTCGATGACCTGAAATAAGCAGAGTTAAACTGTTAAGAAATCTGACATGCTGCAGTCATCATCAATAAATGAAATTTCTAAATGTCATGTGATTCACGAAAACACTCATTAGGAAATATATATACTGCTACATGAATATATAACCAAACAAATTAATAGCACTACATGTATAACTAGACGTCAAGGCATAAAGATGCCTTGGAGGCATTTCGGTGTGATGATTAATTTATAATATCTACTAGATATCGACGAAAAAGAAAAATGTCGACTCAGCCAAAAAAATTTCAGGTCAAGTTCAAAGTTCATCCGTAATACCCCTTAGACATGTAGGGCGACTAGTCCGAAAATAACGTCCGTTTCGCTCTACGACGCACCGTTTCCGAGATATCGACGAAAACAAAAAATGCCGACTCGACAAAAAAATTTCGGGTCAAGGTCAAAGTTCATTCATAATACATTTAAGACCTGTTTGCCTAGGGCGACGAGTCCGAAAATAACGTTCGTTTCGCTCTACGACGCACCGTTTCCTAGATATTAACGAAAAATGCCGAATCGGCAAAAAAATTTCGGGTCAAGGTCAAAGTTCATCCATAATACCCTACAGACATGTTTGTCTAGGGCTACGAGTCCGAAAATAACGTCCGTTTCGCTCTTCGACGCACCGTTTCCGAGATATCGACGAAAACGAAAAATACCGACAAGGCAGAAAAATTCAAGGTCAAGGTCAAAGTTCATACATAATACCCATTAGACATGATTGTCTAGGGCGACGAGTCCGAAAATAACCTCCGTTTCGCTCCACGACGCACCGTTTCCGAGATATCGACGAAAATGAAAAATGCCGACTCGGCAAAAAAATTTTGGGTCGAGGTCAAAGTTCATCCATAATACCTATTAGACATCTTTGTCTAGGGCGACGAGTCCGAAAATAACGTCCGTTTCGCTCTACGACGCACCGTTTCCGAGATATCGACGAAAACGAAAAATGCCGACTCGGCAAAAAAATTTCGGGTCAAGGTCAAAGTTCATTCAAAATACCCTCTAGACATGTTTGTCTAGGGCGACGAGTCCGAAAATAACGTCCGTTTCGTTCTACGACGCACTGTTTCCGAGATATCGACGAAAACGAAAAATGCCGACTCGGCAAAAAAAATTCGGGTCAAGGTAAAAGTTCATCCATAATACCCTCTAAACATGTTTGTTTAGGGCGACGAGTCCGAAAATAACGTCCGTTTCGCTCTACGACGCACCGTTTCCGAGATATCGACGAAAACGAAAAATGCCGACTCGGCAAAAAAATTTCGGGTCAAGGTCAAAGTTCATCCATAACCCCTTAGACATGTTTGTCTAGGGCGATGAGTCCGAAAATAATGTCCGTTTCGCTCTACACAGTACCGTTTCCAAGATATGCAGGATGCCTCAAGGATGACTCAGCAAAAAATTATTTTGACCTCTAGGTCAAAGGTCGTTTGAGGTATCGATCCCAAAATCAATAGGGTTCTTCCCTGGTGGTATATAAACCTCCATGCAAAGTTCTGCAACTATTGCCTGAATATTTTTTGAGTTATCGTCCGGAAACCAAGTCTCGAAATCAGCCTTGATTTCATCCTCACGGACCTCGGAGCTAGATCAAAAAAAAAAAAATTCCCCTTAGAGATGTTTGTCTAGGGCGACGAGTCCGAAAATAACGTCCGTTTCGCTCTACGACGCACGGTTTCTGAGATATGCAGAAAGCCTCAAGGATGAATCAGCAAAAAATTATTTGGACCTCTAGGTCAAAGGTCGTTTGACTGATCAATCCCAAAATCAATAGGGTTCTTCCCTGGTGGCATATGAACCTCCATGCAGAGTTTTGCAACTATTGCGTTAATATTTTTCCAGTTATTGTCCGGAAACCAAGTTTCAAAATTAGCCTTGATTTCATCCTCACGGACCTCACGGACCTCGAATCCGGCTCAAAAAGAATAGGGTTCTTCCACATATCATTTTATGACTTGTGGTGAAAATTTGACAAGAATCCGTCAAGGCAATCTAAAGTTATCATCCGGAAACCAAAACGGCGGAAGAAGAAAAAAAAAAAAAAAAAAAAAAAAAAAAAATTCTGCTAAAACCATAAAGGCATTTCTGCCGAAATGCCTTAATTATTAATTATCCATACACTACATGTATATTTATCCATACATTCAGACATTTCGTGTACTTACTGTTTTCCCTGGAGTACATCTCAATCTGTACCGGGGCAGAGCGGCGTGTAGGTGAACGGCTAGAGTTTGTCAGGTCCGGAATGAAAACTGCCACCAGCAATGCAAGGATGACAAGGATGGCACCGAACGCAAAGGGAGGTCCTGGCATAACGCTCTGTTACAGGCAAAATAGACATTACAAATACAAAATGTAACAGGCCAAATAGACAATACAAATCCGCAATGTAACAGGCTAAATAGACATTACAAATACGCAACATTATAAATACGATCTGTAATAGGCCAAATAGATATACTCCAGCAACATGCAAAAAAGATGCAGTCAGACTTGTAAGATGAAATCGGACACAAAATATAATTGTCCACAGTATATTAGAAGATTCTAAGTACTGTACACCTCAGACATCATCAGTAACATATACCTTGAAATTCTCCTACATGTCCAAACAGACAGACATTTCATACCTTGTGAATTTGTCGCAGTAGATCGTTGGTGGGGGTGGTGGTTGGTTCGACGGCGGGACTTTTGTCCACAGGTTCCAGGGCCCCGCCCTTTGACAGATCGACATGGAACAAGTAGAAGATGAAGCCGAACAGCGCCGGGCCAAGTCCGTTACACAGGCCTCGGATGCCCGTGATCACGCCCTGTGCCACACCTAGAACACAATGATGTTCACAGTGGATTCAACGGAGGATACGTCGTGATACGAGGTATGCTCAACATGTGGCAGAAATTATTCAAGTACAATTTCTGCTCAAAAGCTCACATTGTATCAAATGTGAAATGTTTGAATGTATGTACATGCATTTCTCTCTGCTAGGAGTTCTCCACACACTGACCTTGTTTGTCTGCATCAGCATGAGCAGACACAAAGGAGCTGATGGAGGGGTATGTGATACTGCCCATAGCAGCCAGCGCTCCGGCAATCCACATGATCCTGTACGCAAACAACAGAAGCAAATCCATGAACAGGTATCATGTGTCCGAGCAAAGTCTCCACAGCAACATACTAATGAGACACACCAATAGAAACCAACAAACACAGACTTCACTGAGGTACGGATGACTCCTACAAGCTAATATATCACATGTATACGTACCAGGGCTGCGAGCCGAAGCCATACAGTGTAAGCTGAAGCATCTCGAAGGCCAGACCGACCATGATTGCGTGTTTGTTGCCGAGGTACTTCATGAGCAGGGCCAGGATAGCAGTCTGCATGTCACACAAACACAAAACTCTCAATATCCCAATATGGTTGTATATACAATATTCATTAATTTGCAAGAAAAATGTTTCAGTCTTGTTTGGGGGACTTGGAAAATTGAGACTTGGTTTTGCACATATCAGAGTTCAATCCCTCTCCAATCGAGAGTTGCTCCTATGTACCACCCTATGCTGAGGTGCGGTGTACTAACCTGGGCCACGACGGACAACACGCCCACCACCGCCACGAATGACGCCACTTCCTGCGCCGAGAACCCTATCACCTGCGCGACAGAAACATCAGGCTCATCAGACATGACAAGGTGTCAGCATGATACCAGTTAATCAGTTAATCGGAAACAGCTGATTTCAAAAACATCCCATTTAGTTTGCTATCAAACTATCGAGCAGGCACCTCAAATAATTTTGTGCTATAAGCTTGAGAACTGAAGTGCCAACAAATTTTTGAAAGTTTGGCGGAGTGTACCGACCAGACTGAGGTAGACGAAGAATGAAGAATATTCGCCAGCCTCTGGGAGATAAGACAGGAAGACGGTCACACACAGCATCAGGATCAGCTGATCCTGGCCAATCTTCTTCAGGGCCTGGCGGTGAGAACAAACAAAAATACTTAACAGAATTCATCCAGGTTTTCTACTGCATTACAAATAATTTAGGCCATTTGTCCTCATGTTAGTATAGCTAGTTTTCGCGGGAAAACATTCTGCTGCACATTATACAAGTCTACAATACTAGTTTACTACAACACTAATCTCAAAATCAACTGAGCACGATTTGTCTTCATATATCAAATGTCAGTAGTCAGGAATCACTGACCCCGAAGGGATCGGCCTTCTCCCAGGAGAACTTGTTCGAGTGTGCTGCCTTCTTCTCGGGTAGTGACTCAGGAACGAAGACCAGAATGAAGAGAACATCGAGAAGCGCGACCGCGGTTGCCAGGGCGATGACTAGGGTCTCGCTGTATAGCTGGCCGAGGTAGGCTCCGATAGCTGGCGATGTCACCAGGCTCGCAGCAAATGTCGCAGATACCTGGGGTACAAATGGCTCTTTGGAATTTCCTCTTTTTTCATGCTTATATATCTTTACAATATGTACTTACATGAACTGCTTGGAGATGATAGCAAAAAAAGTTGTTTTCTTGTGAATATTTCTTACTACTTAATAGGATTAGGTGTATTTTCAAGTAGACACTCACCAATCCATATGCTGCACTGCGGTCTTCCATAGACGTTACATCAGCAACATAGGCGAATATAATACTAAAAGTCACCGAGAACACACCAGACAATGATAAAATGGCAAAGTACCACCTGTGGAAAATGAATAAATACATATTCACTGGTAGGTATACATTACACCGTCTCGGCAAAGCTTTTGAATTACAATTCATATTGTTTTGAAATGTCTTAATGCATTGACCATGTTGACGTGACTGTAGATTTATGCAAACACAATTTGCACACATATTCATCAATGTTACAGCCTTACTTACAAATGTCATTTTAAGGAATGATTATAAATACAGTTGAAGCAACAGTTGCCACGGTAACTTACCATGGGCTTATCCTCATCAAAGGGATAGGGGCACATGTGAAAGTGACAGTAACCAATAGAAACGGTTTCCTGCCCCAGACATCAGACAACGCCCCAACCAGGGGGGCACTCAGGAATGACAAGATACCCTGTAACCATGGCAACAAATGGGTCAGCTGTCTGATACATGTCACGAGATACATCCTAACTACTAGCATAGAGACACTTGTCACAGACAGGATCTAGGTATATCACAATTATTTGTAATGGATTGATGTTTGCACAATACTTGTATTTTCTTAAATCTTTGCCATCATTTATCTCACTACAATGAGCTAATGTACACAAACAAAGACGGCTAATGCATAATTACTCAAATCCCATTGAATGACAATAATATACATGTGTGATGATTCAATGATGTTTTTATACTGCACTCATGAATGTTTACATTGATATGTCAATAAAACTAATACTAGGTACATCATTCGTATTGAAGACAAGTTGCACATACATCACAAAATTAAAACCTCTGTGTTTGCCTGACTGGCTAATAAGGTCAATAACTGAGCTGTATGGCAGCACTGTTGTATATTTGGTGTCATGGTTGGAGATATCTGTGACATCAGCCATGTTATCTTGTGTTATCATCTACCACACCAGTGTGTGCGTTAACCAAACACTATATGCAACAGGCAAGTGAGCAACAGCTCTCTACGGACAATATGGTGCAAATACAGATGTCATTTCTTGTTATCTCTCTCCGGCTTGTTCCTTCCAATTTATTCTTCAACCAGATGTAGCGTATACATATACATGCACCCGGCTACCACTGGGGCTAATGTTTATTGAACTGATCGAGAAGGAGTCATCAAGCAATCTCTGTTTTAAAAACTACCAACAAGCAACAATGAAAGATGTTTAAATAACCGCTTATAATCTACCGGTACAATAGAGTTACTATCACTCCAACTACATGATGTGCATGACGTACTACTTTCCTCTGAAGCTGCATGTTCTGAAACATGACATGCTGTAATTATAGCTTTACCTTGATTCCTTGTATCAGGCCATTCATAAGAAAGGTATGGTCAGGAAATGTCTCATTTAATACCTGTACAGGAAAATAACCAGAATACAATCATTATGATGACATCAAATTCATATAATAAATAATGAACATTAATTCATCAATTTAGTTAGAATCAACATTTCAGTATGTAGATTAAGCAGCAAAACAAACAGTTTCACAATAGCACCTCAGTGACAGATGCAACAGAAAAATCCATAAAACATACAATCTTGTTAAATTATTATTGATTTTCTAAATTGCATATATGTATGTCAGCATGAATTTTCAATGCGCATGTCACAGTTTTTCAGCACCTGTATGAACTGGCATGTGCTGAATTGCAGTGTTGAGAATTGATTCCAATTTCATGTTTGATGATTAGTTTAAGTCAACTAACCGATGATTGATTATGTATGTATGTGATGAAGGAAGTTTGAATCAGAGTATGGGTTTTAAAATTTGGGACCAATATTGAATCATGGTGATAATCAGATTAAAATCATGTTTCCCAGTCAAATTACTGCCTGATTGTCTAAATATTTTACTGCAGATATTTACTAGAACCAATCTTTCAAAATCATAATCATCAATCAATTAATTGGTTATTTGATAAAACCAACCAATCATCAATGTTTATAGATGATTGCTTCCAACATTACTGAATTGCATTGCTATCATTGTTATATATACTGTTCTTATAAAAATTTCAAGAAAGAATATACATATAGTATATTCAAGTGGGACTGATATATACAGGATGATATTTTGCCAAGTTTGACCGCTGTAATACAAATGGACTAAAGTACAGCAAAAAAGTTTGAATTTGTAAGGGGTGTTCTGTAGAAAAGAGCCCTGTGAGTGTAACAAATCACTCAATCCTAATCCATCAAGTCTCTTGTCCTGTATACCAGACATCAACAACAATCACCCACAGCACCATCTAAGGAGTCCAGACTGTCAGGTTTAAAGTTCACTATCAACAAGAGTCAATGTTCACTCCAACACAACAGATCCAGCGACTGCTTATTCATACAATAAATGTCCCCTGCCAAAGACAACACTGCTCTGGCAAAGAAAACACATCGCTGCATCAATTGCTATGATGTTGTTATTGTTCGGCTAATATTGTAACAATATAACACACTAGCATGTAGAATTCCTATTAGACTGACCTCACTACTGAACATGCTGAAGGTTACTACATGTACTAGTATCTAGGGTGTGTGGATGGGGTGACCAATGACCATGATGAATATAACATTAGATATACTAGTACCCATGTTAACGTCCACGACTCCACGTTGATCAGCTGTTGTGGCTGACTAATTCACAGTGCACTAGCACTAGATCAGGCCCAGTGTGGGAATTGTAAACGTGAATGAATAAATGCTAGATTGTCTCGCTAGATCTCATTCAAACCAAACCATCGTCATATCAGCAGTCTACCTGAGATGTGGTCAAGGTCCTGGTATAGTGTTATTGTGAACAACAACTTGAATTGGGTCCATAAATAAGACTACATAAATGGGCTCAACCTACACAGTTACAGTAAATTGTTCTTGTCATTTCAAGCATTTAGCTTTATATCACATAACTATATTGTAGTTCCAACACTATTAGTGAAGAAAAATGTACTGAACATTCAAAATGTTCTCCCTAAACCTCAAGTTCTCAACTTCAAAAGGGAACTAACTATCCAAACTTTATCTCTTCACAGCAGTGAGTACAGACAACAGTTTTAAATTGTTCTATAGGGTCTTCCCTAATACACAACAACAAACACTTTGCAAATTGCCCGAGTTTATAGTAAATATCCGTATTGCATCGCTGGTGTTTTAGCACTGGCCAGAATTTGTGGCTTGACTTCACTCAATGTGATTTTAAGTTATTTTTTGTTTGCTGAAAACGTTATTGTGACATATAATAAACCAAATACTGCGTTGTACTATGACTTATTTCGAACTTGGTCTTTCCGCAGAGCACTCGTATACTAAACTTGTGCTCTGTGAAAGGACCCATGCGAAATAAATCACAGTACAATGCAGTATTTGGTCAGTATGAGATGTTTGCAATATTCAAGGCAATTCCATACTTACTGATATACACGGGTTGATGAGTAAACCCCACGCAAAGAACTCCAGGAAGATGACCACCAATGCATGGTAGACACTGGGCTCAAATAAACACGACTTCTGCAAAACAAAATAAGTAGAACTTTTATTGACTTAGTCCTACTGTGTGGGAAACATCCTGAGGACTAATGACATACATGTATTCTCAACATGAGCACAAAATGAACACTCATAAATGTGGTGTAGGTATTGTTTTGATTCAGCATTCTGGCATAAATATTAACCCTTTAACTACTGGCGATGCCATATGGCATCGCTCATCAATTTACGCACGATGCCATATGGCATCGCTCATCAATTTACGCACAATGCCATAGAAGGAAGGAAGGAAATTTATTTGGCATCGTCAAGTACATATTCTATATATCGTGTATTTATAACAACATTTGTACATATATCAACTATTTTCGTACACTAAACTACCGAGGAATAATTTCGCGTAACTTTGTGCTGTTTATATGTGAACTAGGAGCGCCCAAATGCGGTGTAAACAGATCTAAATGTAACTGTAAGCCACAAAATTTCCTGTCTATGAATTGACGAAAAAAAATCTTATCATGATTTTAAAGTGATATTGGCAGAAAAACTATTTGTTCCAAATCAACTACAAATATGCCTGTGGTATCAGAAAAAAAGGTTACGAAACAAACTGTGCTTGATCAGATGGATATATCAGTCATATAGCAGACCTAGCAGCTGCTTTCTTTCGTTTTGTGCGCCACTCAGAGTTGAGTCTGATCTGACCTAGTTTATGCTCGATTGCTCGAACAGATACCAGTAAGCTGAAATCTCATTGCATCAAGGGATACAAAGCACCGAGAATGCAGGTAATGTCAACAAACTCTCTCTCCACCAGAAACTCACAATGAAATCAATGATAAAAGAGCATTTGTTTCAGCATACAAGTGCAGATGTATAAATATTATGTTTTCTTGGTTCGGTCAGAAATGTATGGCAAAATCCATAACTTTCTGCCGATACCCTATTGGTCCTAATAGTAGCACAACGAGCCAAAGCAAGACCTCCTGCAGCAGCATGTGCAAAAATGAGGTCAAACTTGAGTTCAAATTTAAGAAAATCACTGAATATTAGTATATATCTATAGCCTTCAATCCCCTTTATTACGATTCCAATAACAAATATGTGGATTAGAACACTCCAAGATCCTATTGAAAAGATATTAAGTGAGTTGCAAGGTCACAAAAATCAAATATTTTTGGGGGAAAGAGGGGGGATCTCTACTATTAGGACGCATGCCACTATCAGTACGAATACAGCATTACTTCATGGAACAGGTTTACATGTATACAAGTAACCTTCAGTGAGAAGGAACCGTTCTCAGAACTTCAAGTACAAATACCCTGTCAGTGTCACTAGTGAGATTCTGACAGGATTATGGAGGTGAAGTGTTTCTGCATGTGGATCTACTTTGCTGGCATTAATGTTTTGTACATGCCCTATCCAGCAGAGAAGGTCGCAAATGGCTCAAGTGGCATTCTCGTGAAATAGGTCCCACTACATTATGACAAAACTTATTCAGTTATAAAACAGTAACACCATTTTAATGTTCTCAGTAACATCTAACATCTAATGTTCTCTATAACATCTATCATGTCTATAGTCGAGTAAGCAGTTCTCGTGGTATTGGGAAAAAACGTCCCGTTGCATAGCAACATTGGTGATAATTTCAAAATACAAACAGAAATGTTACTCTAGTTGTCCTTCATATTTTCCATCCATAAGACAACATTATATAGGTTTCCAATGCAATCGGACGCCAGGAAGAAGGCAAAACATTATTTGAGTAACCAAAATCTGATGTTGCGCCATGAAAATATGTGCATATGGTAAGCAATGGGTATTTCTTGAGGGGATAAATGAAGCGGATCACATATTTTCCAAAGTATTGCACATTATTACCCACGTAATTTATGAATGAGGCGAGTTATGAAACACACCCTCTGAAGGATATAATGGTATGTCCCAGTTATTTACGACGAGAACTGTTGACATCACCACACGATGTGTGTCTCGAATTTATATCTTATATGAAAAGTTCCCTGCTCTGCTTCAAATTCCACAAACACTATTTTCCATTCACATTTAGTTGTGTCAGATGTTGTAGAAGTTAAACACAGAAGCATGTTTGTTTTGTTTCTTTTCTTGCTATTTTATAGTGGACAATATTTCTTAATACCACGGAAACTGCTTACTCTAAAACGACTAATATTGGCGTATGATTTATTTGGCGGATTTGGCGGTAGGTAGAAAAAACCGCCAAATTAAATCGTCCGCCAAATTACCTAGCTATTAGACAAAGTACGTCTTTCGGGGATACCTGCTGAGGACCGCAGGTCCGAAAGACGAAGTGCCATGCGTGTTGAATAGTGTACTTCGATGCGAACGAAATCTATTCGCTGTTTGAGAGTTCAAAACTTGGTGAAAACTAACGAAAATTGCAGCAAAACTTACCAAAATGGCAAGCATAATCATTTCAAAGTTGTTATCTGTGTTAAAATCGTTGATTCATTGTGTTTTACAAACATTTTCAATCATTTGAACTAAACCGGCAAAATCAGGCAAGTTTCTCGCTTCGATTCAATGGCGGTTTCACCATTGCCTCGATAAACTCCGTGACACAGAAATATGGTGTAGAATCAAATCGAAACGGAAAATGTGTTGCGTAATGCTGAACAACATGTACGCAACACTAAGCCAGTTTCGACTTGATTCAACACCGTATAAAAACCGCCATTGAATCGAAGCGAGAAACTTGCCAGATTTTGCATCTTTGGTTCAAACGATTCAAGATGTTTGTAAAACATAATAAATCAGCGATTTTAGTGCACATAACAACTTGTAAATGATTATCCTAGCCATTTTGGTAGGTTTAGTTGTAATTTTCGTTAGTTTTCACCATGTTTTGAGTTGTCAAACGGCGAATAGATTTCATTCGCATCGAGGTACACTTTTTATCATGCATGGAACTTCGTCTTTCGGACCTGCGGTCCTCAGCAGGTATTCCCGAAAGACGTACTTTGTCTACCTAGCTATATATTAAGCAATGTATGTGGTTTTGAAACCGCCAAATTAAATCTCCGTCAAATAACGTGGGGCTCACAACCACCAAATTTAATAGCCGCCAATATTAGTCGTTTTACAGTAGTCCAGGCTATATCTTGGAGAATCCTGGAGGGTGGTGGTGGGGTGGATGGAGGTATACCGTAAACACAAAAATCATAACGTACGAAATAAGCGGGACCTATTTCAACATATGGCCGCCAATGTCATGACATACATGGCGCCACTGAATGAGTGAGTGACCAGCTGAGTCAGTGACAGTGAGTGACAGTGACTGAGTAATGTCACAAATCAACAAAGTTCAACGAAGAATTCTTACCGCGTTAGGGTCTTTTGGTTTTCTAGCCCAATTATTCATATTCTTGCGTTTCTTTCCCAACATGTTTTACATGATAAACAGTGAAAATGCTTCAATCAACACAATAATACCATGTTCTAAATTTAATCCACAAACATCAACTTCCTCAAGACCGATTTCGTCGTTACGTCACGACACTAGCTCTAGTCCCGCATAGAATAACAGGAGGAATCAATATCTACCTAGATCACCCTGCGGGTGTGGAGCATTTCAGCTTTAGACGTACAGTAGCGACAATATGCATGGTGATATTTTATGGAGCTGAAAAGTACACGGGTGCCATTGTTTACTATAATTCTACATGTAATTTATTTAGTTGATGATGTATTTTTTTCATATATCGTGTTTTCACATCAAAGAACTGTCACAGGGGCACCAAAATCACAACGGGATGACCATGGTGGTGTTTAATTCTGTTACTATTAACACTAGTCTATTGACATGAAATAGGCATGAAAGGGGCGTCAAAGTAAAAAAAAATCAATATGAGGAGCAACTTGCACTGCAGAAAGTTTCAAGTAAAAAGCAGTATTTTATAATCTATGATGTAGGCCTAATACTATATATAAATCATCATCATTTCATGTGAACAAAATATGACACTGGAATAGTTGACAATAGCTTTATAATACACTGAGGTATGTATATTTCTATGGTCCAGGTCTACGTGTGCTAGGAGGCACCGATGTACAATTTTTCTCTGTCGGTGTGATTTCTTTCTCTGTTGCCTGATGTAGATCTCCGGTAAAGCCATGCATTTCAAAATTAAACATATATCCGTCATACATTTAGTACTGTAAAACGAGTAAAACCCGCCAAATTGATTATGCTAAGAAATAGAAGTGGTTTTGAAACCGCCAAATTGAATCTCCGAGGAATAACGTGGGGCTCACAACCGCCAAATTTAATAGCCGCCAAAGTTAGTCGTTTTACAGTATTTTGATTTTTGACGATGTATTTGTTTAAAAAAACAGGGTTTTTTCCGAAAGATCGTCCATAATTCAGATTCGATTTTTATTCAGTGAGATGCTATTTGCGAGAGATCGCTGCTTTGTGCATAATTTTTTATGTATACAGATGCTGTACTAAATTAGATGGGATATAGCACTGGCCAAGTCAGTAGGAAGGCATATTTTGTTGTAGAGGAGAGGAAGGCATTAATTCCCTGGTTACATGTACCAGTTCATAATCATATCGTTCTTTGTAAACACCAATCATTCGTACACTAAACACCATTACAATTGTAGACCATGGCAACTAGTAATACAGGATCTTCCTCAGGACCTGACTTTGGATAGGCCTCACATTTATCAAGAACTTTACATGATACACGTAATGTATAACCTAAAATCTCACATACATGATATTGTACTGAGCAATATCATTCTAAATGATCAAAAGAATTATTTCAAAATATTTTTTTTTTGACATAAGGGGAGGATATTGATTGAGAGCGCAATATTTGACCTATCGCCAAAGCCCCCAAAAGTTGTCCGAGTTTCACAAATTACGTCGGCAAACTTCTCTTTGGCCAATAATAACATTTTGCAGAATGTGTTGTAAATGGCGTAAAAAGACTCTGACAAATTGGTTCTGCGATAGGTCAATTACCGGGCTGGGGGGGGGGGGGGGGTGAGGCACCAAAATTGGAGCACCATGGCGCTTTTGGTAGTTAAAGATGTATTTTTGACATGACCATATCTTAATATTGCGAGAAGAAACCACTTCCCGTCAAACACATGTAGTTCTCGGATAGCTGACCCATAACACTGACAATCATTTCAAGGCCGATAGTTGACTCTGTAGAAATCAAACTGATATTACTGTAACGTTTGACGCCCACGGTGCACTGGGCCCACGCGGCGGGCGTCGTAATTACTAGAACTACAACCAGGTAACAGTCCGTCCGGTCGAGTCCGGCCATCATGCATCACTTCATAACACATCATCCCCCCCTCATCATTGCCCCCTCATTATCCCCCTCATCATCATCATCATCATCATCATCATCAATATACAACATGTATTATACATACGTTATGGTAATGTAGCCGTATGCAGAGCCTGAGATGCCATGGGAGCGGCACCACAGAACTCGCGCAAGTGGGCATGTTGCTGGCCGGCCTCACCAACGGCACTGCCACATGGATAGGACCCTAGACAGCGCGACGGTCTGCCAGAGCCTGTGTCGCACCATCCCAGGGCGAGAGAGCGATGATCACAGGGACAAGCCCCGAATCATCACGGTCCCCCTCCTGGGCCCCCTATGGGAATCGTCCCCAGAGCCTTCGCGGCCCTTAGCCGGTGAGTAGTGATGCAGAGCTCATGGCCGAACCCTCCGTCGTCCTCTCGCCTTGCCAGCACTGAGACAACTCCACTGAACAAGACGGCTTCATAATATTTATAACCCCTGAAGCACAAGACATGAGGGATGACCTAAGACCATTGCTTTGAACATGAAGCGGCCAAAGCAAGAGTAGTGTTTACAAAGAATCTCTTGCCGTGATCTTTGAGCGAAATAGCCACATTACTTTTGCGGTAGTGGAAGGTCAGCGGTCTTTACTGTTTGAGCGTGACTAGATGTCAAAAATTAAGCTTGACTCAGCATCGATGTTCTTAGTGAGCAAGTTGCTGGAACTGAACTCAATACTGAAGAACCATGGATCAGTGTTCCAGGGCGGCTTGGGGACCCTCAAGCACTTCACAGACAGCATCCATTTTTGTCCTGATGCACAAACTATCTTCTGCAAAGTGCGTCTAGTACCCTACGCTTTGGAAGATCAAGTATGAACAGGACTAGATCATCTTGAGAGAAGCGGCATGATCACAAAGATGGAGCACAGCAAATGGGCAGCCCCATTGTAGTCGTACTAAATGCTGACAAGATCCATATGAATATGTGGAGATTACAAGGTGATGGGGAACAAGGTCATGGAAGAAGGTCCATACCCTCTACCTACCGTGGAATATTTGTTTGCTAAGCTTGCAAATTGCCAGAAATTCAGCAATCTCTCGAGTGCATATCAACAGCTAGAGTTGGATGAGAAATCTCAAGACTTGCTAGTAGTGAACACGCAAAAGGGCATATTCCGCTACAATCTCCTATGGCATCTCTACTGCAACATCCATATTCCAGAATATCATGGGTCAGATCCTGAGTGGGATGGATAATGTTGTATGTTACTTAGATGACATTTTGGTGACAGCGACATCCATAGAGAACAGCACCTTCAAACACGGGACGAGGTTCGGCAAGACTGGAGAGGTACGAAATTCGATTCGGAGTCCAATTGTTGTTTTCTGCAGTCAACTGTTGAATATATTGGATACAAAGTAGATAAATATGTAATACACCCAACGACAGACAAAGTATCAGCAGTACAGAATGTGCATGTTCCACGAAACATTGCAGAACATTGCAGAAACATTGCAGAACATTTCTGGGATTAGTGAACTATTATGACAAGTTTTGTGATGTTGTATCTGTCAAGTGCAAGGAGTTACTGACAAGTGATGCACTATTCGTTCATTATGATGTGTGATGCTTCGCCACTTGGAGTGGGATGTGTCATATCTCACATGATGGAAAATGGTGAAGAACGTCCAATAGCATTCGCCTCTAGGAGTCTGACGTCTGCTGAGAGAAATTATGCCCAAGTGGAGCGTGAAGCATTAGCCATCGTGATGGGCATACAAAAGTTTGGCATACAAAGATTGGCATACAATTTCGTTTGATCACAGGCAACAAGCCCCTGACCACCATCTTTGGCTCGGAGAATGGAGTTCCAATTCCAACACTGGCAGTTTTGCTGCTCCAGAGGTGGGCCCTCATCCTCATGGCATATCAGTACTCCATTGAGTACGGGAGGTCGGAGGGTCATGGAAATGTTGATATGCTTTCAAGATTTCCTGATTTCACTCCGAAACAAAACATGTAGTTACCTGTGAACTACTTCACATACACAGATATCCTTCCAGTCTCTGCACAGGACAAAACAAGTGAAACAGCAAAAGATCCTACACTGTCCCCGGTACTGAGGTACACTAGAGATGGTTGGCCAGAAATCGCAGAGACAGGTCTCCCGGAATTCCACCGGAAATGACATTCAGTGGACCAATGTTGTCTGCTCTGGGGCATGCGAGTGGTGAATCCTCAAAGTTTTGAGAATGGCTTTTCAAAGACCTGCATGGAGAGCACATGGGAGTTGTGAGAATGAAGTCTTGCACGCAGCTATTTCTCGTACCCAAGTCTGGACACAGACATAGAGTTCACTGCTAGCAGATGTTAGTATGAGGAAGAAACCTCCAAAGTCACTTCTCTTCCCATGGAAGTATCCAGGGAGAGTGTGGGAGAGGATGCACATTGATTTTGCAGAATTCAAGGGACAGAAATATCTGATCATTGTGGATACATAGTCCAAGTGGCTGGAAGTGATACCGATGAGAAGCACAGTGACAAGCAGAGTTCTGGATGTGTTGAGAACTCTATTTGCATCATTCGGGCCATAGACATACAATAGAGATGGACTGTCAACTCTGATATCACTCTCTCTGTTTGTAGTTATTGAGCTTGAGGTCACAAAAGGTCAGAGGAAGAGGGTATTTACACTTCCGTTGTAAACCTAAAACGTCGTATTGCCATTGTTCAATATTGATGATCCTCTGATTGATGAATTCATGAATGAAATTTGACATATTTTGACAATTAAATTTTCCATGAAAACGCCAAACCGGAACAAAAGTACCTCTCTCAAGGTTACTGAGTACGAGTTGGCAGTCGATCTCTGTTGTATGTCTATGATTCAGGCTACCCTCTGAGCTGGTGTCTGACATTGGACCTCAATTATCTCTGCACGACTTTCGTGAATATCTTGAAGGGAATGGAGTAAAACACACTCACCGTACCACCCACAGTCTAATGTGGCAGCAGAAAGATGTGTACGAACTGTCAAGAGCGCCCTGAAGAAAATATTCCTAGAAGGACGACAAGGTTGGCAAAGCCTGGAAAACTTCTTGTTCCGGTCCTGTTACACCTCATGCAACGACAGGCAGAGTGTCAGCTGAACTATTTCTACAGTATATGCCCAGTTTCAACTTGTTGCTGCCAGATCTCAAATCCACAGTTGAACTACAACCAGGTAACAGTCCGTCCAGACGAATCCTGCCGTCATACATCACGTCATAACACATCATAGACATACAACATACATTATACATCAGTTATGGTAATGTAGCCATGTGAGGAGCCTGAAATGCCATGTGAGCCGCACCACAGAACTCGAGCACGTGGGCATGTTGCTGGCCGGCCTCGTCGATGGTACTGCCGCAGGGATGGAACCCTGGACAGCCCGATGGTCTGCCAGAGCCTGTGTCGCACCATCCCGAGGCGAGAGACTGGTGATCACAGGGATGAGCCCTGATTCAGCACGGTCCCCCTCCTGGGCCCCTATTGGAAATCGTCTCTGAGGCCTTACGGTCCCCATAGTCGACAAGGAGCTCATGGCCGAGCTCACCTGTCGTCCTCTCGCTTTGCTAGCTATTAGACAACTCTGAACCAAGGAAGCGCGGTGGTGGTATTTATACCACAGCCAAGAGCACGAGAGATGACATAAGGCCAGTGTTCAGTATAGAAGATAGAGAGAAGGACGGTGAATCACCATGACAACTCTTCGAACAGAAGCGGCCAAAACAAGAATAGTGTAAATAACAAATCTCCTGCCACGCTCTTCGGGTAAAGTCGCCACACATATTTCATGTCAGACTGGACCTCAAGATTTACCACTCAAGGCCATCTGAAGGCAGCTTCAAGGTTATCAAATTATCCAGCTTATAACTTCCTATATGCTCATAATACAAACCTAAATATCATTTACAAGTGTTTTGTCTGCAGATGCTCATTCACACATTTCAGGCTGGACGTGACCTTGACACTTGAGGTCAAGGTAAAAGTCACCAATAAATCCATCATGTATGACTTCCTATATATGCTCATGATACATTCCCAAGCTCTATCTACAAAAGCAATTTCTGCCCATGCCAATTTACATATTTCAGTTCAGACGTGAACGAAATGAGCTGGTAATCTAAAAGTGTATGGTGGCTTGGATTTGCCATTACGTTTACTTTACATCCCATTCAGTTTCCACCACGATCCAAAGAATATCTTCTTCTTAAAGATAAACTCTGCTTTGAACGTAAAATCTCTGTATACATATAAAAATTATGGCTGAGGATCCATGAATGAGAAAAATGATATATATAAAAAAAATATACAGTCTTCCATAATACGGCCGTTTCGAGATAGAAACTGCCCAATGGTATGTACAGTTAATATTCCCTGTGGCCTTAGAATTTGCGGATATTTTTGTTTATTATGGGATAGCCAAGCTGGTTTTATCGTGTTTTGGTTTCATTTTGCCAGATAAAATGACGTATTTTCATGACGTCACAATACAGAAATTTAACTTTAATACCTCACGGTGGAGAGTTCTAGGGTCCGCAAATTGTATCTCGAAACGACCGTATTACGCCTATATGGGCCAATTAATAATGGAGAGAGTTCATTTTTCCCTTTCGTTCTGCCCATATTTGTTATTAATGTTTTTCTGCCCTATAAAGACTCCTTTTTGTGTGGTGGATATATTTGTGGTGCAGTGCTCCCCTCACGCCATCTTCTGCACCCTGCTTTATGAGGTGAGTGATCGTACCTATTTTTGAAATTCTCGATTTGTGAACGATATTTGATATTTCTTGTTTTTTTTTTTATGTAATTGATATTTTATTTGCCATAATGTGTATCGTTGATGGACGTTATGTTTTTCACACACTAAAATAGTTGTTGAAATTATTCATTTTAATTTGTTAATATTCACCTCTGCAATTTTATGGCACTACAGTCACTTCCGGTCGTATGTCAGTTGTACTTTTGTCATGAATTTACGACAAAAGGTTGTTGTTTCCCAATTATTCTGTTGATAGCAATCATTAACATGCGATATTTTATCGAGTAATATCTATAAGATATGTTTATTTTGTAAAAATTTTGTGTTACATCAATTTACATGACTTTATCGCTTGGTGATTTCAAGATCACCCTAATATCGCTCACCCAGCACACACCAACGTTCAGTCTCCAAAGGCATAGCCAGGTTACCATTATTCAATGCAGTCTCGTCAGAGACTCGTGGCAATCTGGGTTTGTCTGTCGAATTTTGCGGTACAATTTAAATGTCTAACATTCATAATGACAGAATGAGAAAAGTGTTCATTGCAAGACGCATGCTTGCTACAACCCATGCATTTGATATGACTTCTTAAACGCTCTCTGAGATTCCCATGGGGGAAATACTCTTCGACTGGGGGGAAAACCTGGTTTCGAAGAGAAAATACTTTGAACGTGTGTTCTACAGAGCTTGACGTAAATAATTCAGTTAATGAATATAATCTGATGAATATATTCGTCGAAGGCGAAGGGAGCAATTTTTTTGTCACTATCGCCGAATTACGTGAACATTAGTGTCTCGGCTGGATTTGAGAATAAATACATAACTACGGTGTGCATTCAGTCAACCGGGTATCACTTTTGTCCCTACTGCCGAGCCATCGCTCACTTCTCACGCTTATACTTTATGTCAGTGCCTAATTTTCCTTGTTTTGGAGCAGTAAAATTAGCACGTTTGTTTCGTTCTATTTTTGACTGCATCTTTACTTTTAACAATCGAACGCATTTAGTTTTTGTTGTCCCATAAGGAGCTACTTTTTTTCGAGTGGGAAGATTGAGAACCGTGGTAGGCCTATTGATCGTTGACAATGTGTAAAAGTCCGAATGGGTTCCGAGTTCAACGCCACCGCCTTCAACACTGAAATTTGGTGCTTATAGCATATATATTGTCGCCTATGTGTACACTATCGACCAAAAACAACTTTACGAATATATTGAATTTCGAGCCAAATAGAAAACGGTGCTGGATTTTATGAACACCTTGCTATTTTTTGATGGTCGTCCTGCATGGACATCGTATATAGGCCTATATAATATGTGCACGGAATTAAATTGAAAACAGTGCTAGAAATGAATGTGCAATCGACTTCTTTCATCTGGGGAGATCTGGTGCTTTGCACCAGGTATGATTCTCGTTTTTAGTTGCATTCATCATTCTTTTTAGGTTACCGGACCTATGGTCCGATAACCTATTGGCATGGCGCTGCGTCCGTCGTCCGTCCGTCTGTCCGTCGTCCGTTCACATTTTTATCTTTAAAGTATATGATCAAATCTTTCTGAAATTTTGCACAAAAATACCTAAAAATATTTCAAGGAAATGGTTTTTTTTGTTTTTCGATTTTCGCATTTTTTTCAAAATGGCGGCCGTTTTCGACGAAAAATGCCTGATTTTGGACTTTGGCGGCCATTTTCTCAAAAACTGTTCAGTAACTTTTTTAGGTTACCGGACCTATGGTCCGATAACCTATTGGCATGGCGTTGCGTCCGTCGTCGTCCGTCGTCGTCGTCGTCGTCGTCGTCGTCGTCCACATTTTTATCTTTTTTGTTTACGGGCGAATTTTTCTGAAATTTTGCAGAAAAATACTTAAATATAATTCAAGAAGGAGGTATTTTTTAGTTTTTTGATTTTCGCTTTTTCTTCAAAATGGCGGCCGTTTTAGACGAAAAATGCCTGATTTTGGACTTTGGCGGCCATTTTCTCAAAATCTGTTCAGTAACTTTTTTTCTTTTTGATACATAAGACTCCTCATATGTACTTCTATGATGTCTATAAATTTCGTTGCGCTTGAATCACTCGAAGTGGGCCATTTTGGCCCAAACTCGGCCCAAATGGGACTTTCCCATGTTAAATTCTCCTATGCTTTATAATGGGACACATTATGCCTAATATCTCACTTGATATTGAGATTAGAGACTAGGATTCAATTGTGGACATATAGGAAATGATATATGCTGAATATTCTCGTGACCTTGAATTTGACCTCTGACCTCAGTTTCAAGGTCAGAGCACAAAATGGCTTATATCTCGCTTATTATCGACTCTACAGCTTAGGAATCAATTGTGGACATATAGGAAATAATATATGCTGAATATTCTCGTGACCTTGAATTTGACCTCTGACCTCAGTTTCAAGGTCAGAGCACAAAATGGCTTATATCTCGCTTATTATCGACTCTACAGCTTAGGAATCAATTGTGGACATATAGGAAATGATATATGCTGAATATTCTGATGACCTTGAATTTGACCTTCGAACTCATTTTCAAGGTCACAGGACAAAATGGCTAATATCTCGCTTGTTATCGACTTTACAGCTTAGCAATCAATTATGAACATATAGGAAATGATATATGCAGATTATTGTCATGACCTTGAATTTGACCTTTGACCTCATTTTCAAGGTCACAGGACAAAATGGCTAATATCTCACTTATTATCGATTTTACAGCTTAGGAATCAATTGTGGACATATAGGAAATGATATATGCTGAATATTCTCGTGACCTTGAATTTGACCTCTGACCTCATTTTCAAG
This sequence comes from Terebella lapidaria, assembly GCA_949152475.1. NCBI lineage: Eukaryota > Metazoa > Annelida > Polychaeta > Terebellida > Terebellidae > Terebella > Terebella lapidaria. The sequence continues at coordinate 43,572,545 of OX424557.1, read as the reverse complement.
GTCCAAGGACAAACTGGCTCATATCTAGCTCCTCTATTGACTGTATGGCTTGGGAATTAATTGTGGACATGATATAGAAAATGATATACATTGAAAATTTTGATGATCTTGAATTTGACCTTTGCCCCTTCATTTTCAAGGCCACAGCACAAAATTGCTAATATCTCTCTGATTATTGAATTAACAGCTTAGCAATCAACTGTGGACATGATATATGCTTAATGTTATATATGCTGAATATTCTCTTGACCTTGAATTCAACCAGTGACCTGGCTAACATCTAAAATATTAAACATTGTCCGGTAACCTATCTTCGGCCCTTGGCCTAATTTTTCTTTTTGATACACAACACTCCTCATATGTACTCCTGTGATGTGTATAAGTTTCGTTGCGCTTGAATCGCTCGAAGTGGGCCATTTTGGGCCAAACTTGGCCCAAATGGGACTTTCCCATGTTAAATTTTCCTATGCTTTATTATGGGACACATTATGCCTTATATCTCACTTAATATTGAGATTAGAGACTAGGAATCAATTGTGGACATATAGGAAATGATATATGCTGAATATTCTCGTGACCTTGAGTTTGACCTCTGACCTCAGTTTCAAGGTCAAAGAACAAAATGGCTAATATCTCGCTTATTATCGACTTTACAGCTTAGAAATCAATTGTGGACATATAAGAAATGATATATACCGAATATTCTGATGACCTTGAATTTGACCTTTGACCTCATTTTCAACGTCACAGGACAAAATGGCTAATATCTCACTTCTTATCGACTTTACAGCTTAGGAATCAATTATGAACATATAGGAAATGATATATGCAGATTATTGTCATGACCTTGAATTTGACCTTCGACCTCATTTTCAAGGTCACGGGACAAAATGGCTAATATCTCACATATTATCGATTTTACAGCTTAGTGATCAATTGTGGACATGTAGGAAATGATATATGCTGAATATTCACGTGACCTTGAATTTGACCTTTGACCTCATTTTCAAGGTCACGGGACAAAGTGGCTAATATCTCGCTTATTATCGACTTTACAGCTTAGGAATCAAATATGGACATACAGGAAAGGATATACGCTGAATATTCTGATGACCTCAAATTTGACCTTTGACCTTATTTTCAAGGTCATAGCACAAAATTGCTAATATCTCGCTTATTATCGACTTTACAGCTTAGGAATTAATTGTGAACATATAGGAAATGATATATGCTGAATATTCTCGTGACCTTGAATTTGACCTTTGACCTCATTTCCAAGGTCACAGGACAAAATTGCTAATATCTTGCTTATTATCGACTTTACGGCTTAGGAATCAATTGTGAACATATAGGAAATGAATGATAGATGCTGAATATTCTCGTGACCTTGAATTTGACCTTTGACCTCATTTTCAATGTCACAGGACAAAATGGCCAATATCTTGCTTATTATCAACTTTACAGCTTAGGAATCAATTGTGAACATATAGGAAATGATATATTCTGAATATTCTCATGACCTTGAATTTGACCTTTGACCTAAATTTCAAGGCCAGTCATTTTATTTTCAAGGTCAGAATACAAAATGGTTTATATCTCTCTTCTTATCAAATTCACAGCTTAGGGGTCCATAGTGAACAAATAGGAAATGATGTATGCTGAATATTTTGGTGATCTAGAATTTGACCTTTGATCCAATTTTCAAGGTCAGAGAACAAAATGGCTAATATGTCGCTTATTATCATCTTTACAGCTTAGGAATCAATTGCGAAAATAGAGGAATGATATATACTGAATCTTTTCATGAACTTGAACTTTGACCTCATTTTCTAGGTCACATCACCGATCACAGAATGGCTAATATCTCACTTATTATCGACTTTACAGCTTAGGAATTTATTGTGGACATACTAGAAGTGATATATTTGTTGAAAAATTATTTTCAAGGTCACTGGACAAAAGGCTAATATCTAAAATGTATATTGTCCGGTAACCTTTCTTAGCCCTTGGGCTAATTTTTAGGTTACCGGACCTATGGTCCGATAACCTATTGGCATGGCGTTGCGTCCGTCGTCCGTCGTCGTCCGTCGTCGTCCGTCGTCGTCGTCCACATTTTTATCTTTTTTGTTTACAGGCGAATTCTTCTGAAATTTTGCACAAAAATACTTAAAAATAATTCAAGAAGGAGGTATTTTTTAGTTTTTTGATTTTCGCATTTTTTTCAAAATGGCGGCCGTTTTCGACGAAAAATGGCTGATTTTGGACTTTGGCGGCCATTTTCTCAAAATCTGTTCAGTAACTTTTTTAGGTTACCGGACCTATGGTCCGATAACCTATTGGCATGGCGTTGCGTCCGTCGTCCGTCGTCGTCCGTCGTCGTCCGTCGTCGTCCGTCGTCGTCCGTCGTCGTCCGTCGTCGTCGTCGTCCACATTTTTATCTTTTTTGTTTACAGGCGAATATTTCTGAAATTTTGCACAAAAATACTTAAAAATAATTCAAGAAGGAGGTATTTTTTAGTTTTTTGATTTTCGCATTTTTTTCAAAATGGCGGCCGTTTTCGACGAAAAATGCCTGATTTTGGACTTTGGCGGCCATTTTCTCAAAATCTGTTCAGTAACTTTTTTTCTTTTTGATAAATAACACTCCTCATATGTACTGCTATGATGTCTATAAATTTCGTTGCGCTTGAATCGCTCGAAGTGGGCCATTTTGGCCCAAACTCGGCTCAAATGGGACTTTCCCATGTTAAATTCTCCTATGCTTTATAATGGGACACATTATGCCTAATATCTCACTTGATATTGAGATTAGAGACTAGGAGTCAATTGTGGACCTATAGGAAATGATATATGCTGAATATTCTCGTGACCTTGAATTTGACCTCTGACCTCACTTTCAAGGTCAGAGCACAAAATGGCTTATATCTCGCTTATTATCGACTCTACAGCTTAGGAATCAATTGTGGACATATAGGAAATGATATATTCTGAATATTCTCGTGACCTTGAATTTGACCTCTGACCTCAGTTTCAAGGTCAGAGCACAAAATGGCTTATATCTCGCTTATTATCAACTCTACAGCTTAGGAATCAATTGTGGACATATAGGAAATGATATATGCTGAATATTCTGATGACCTTGAATTTGACCTTCGACCTCATTTTCAAGGTCACAGGACAAAATGGCTAATATCTCGCTTGTTATCGACTTTACAGCTTAGCAATCAATTATGAACATATAGGAAATGATATATGCAGATTATTGTCATGACCTTGAATTTGACCTTTGACCTCATTTTCAAGGTCACAGGACAAAATGGCTAATATCTCACTTATTATCGATTTTACAGCTTAGGAATCAATTGTGCACATATAGGAAATGATATATGCTGAATATTCTCGTGACCTTGAATTTGACCTCTGACCTCATTTCTAAGGTCCAAGGACAAACTGGCTCATATCTTGCTCCTCTATTGACTGTATGGCTTGGGAATCAATTGTGGACATGATATACATGATATAGAAAATGATATACACTGAATATTTTGATGACCTTGAATTTGACTTTTGCCCCTTCATTTTCAAGGCTACAGCATAAAATTGCTAATCTCTCTCTGATTATTGAACTTACAGCTTAGCAATCAACTGTGGACATGATATATGATTAATGTTATATATGCTGAATATTCTCTTGACCTTGAATTCAACCAGTGACCTGGCTAATACCTAAAATATTAAACATTGTCCGGTAACCTATCTTTGGCCCTTGGCCTAATTTTTCTTTTTGATACATAACACTCCTCATATGTACTCCTATGATGTCTATAAATTTCGTTTCGATTGAATCGCTCGAAGTGGGCCATTTTGGCCCAAACGCGACCCAAATGGTACTTTCCCATGTTAAATTCTCCTATGCTTTATAATGGGACACATTAAGCCTTATATCTCATTTAATATTGAGATTAGAGACTAGGAATCAATTGTGGACATATAGGAAATGGTATATGTTGAATATTCTCGTGACCTTGAATTTGACCTCTGACCTCGGTTTCAAGGTCAGAGCGGCCGTTTTTGTCAAAAAATGGCCAATTTTGGACTTTGACGGTTGTTTTCTCAAAATCTGTTCAGTAACTTTTTTTCTTATTGATGCATAAAACTCCTCATATGTACTCCTATGATGTCTATAAATTTCGTTTCAATTGAATCGCTCGAAGTGGGCCATTTTGGGCCCAAACTCGGCCCAAATGGGACTTTCCCATGTTAAATTCTCCTATGCTTTATAATGGGACACATTAAAGCTTAATATCCTACTTAATATTGAGATTAGAGACTAGGAATCAATTCTGGACATATAGGAAATGATATATGCTGAATATTCTCGTGACCTGAATTTGACCTCTGACCTCAGTTTCAAGGTCAGAGAACAAAATGGCTAATATCTCGCTTATTATCGACTTTACAGCTTAGGAATCAATTGTGGATGTATAGGAAATGATATATGCAGATTATTGTCATGACCTTGAATTTGACCTTTGACCTCATTTTCAAGGTCACAGGGCAAAATGGCTAATATCTCATTTATTATCGACTTTACAGCTTAGGAATCAATCATGAACATATAGGAAATGATATATGCAGATTATTGTCATGACCTTGAATTTGACCTCATTTTCAAGGTCACAGGGCAAAATGGCTAATATCTCACTTCTTATCGACTTTACAGCTTAGGAATCAATTATGAACATATAGGAAATGATATATGCAGATTATTGTCATGACCTTGAATTTGACCTTTGACCTCATTTTCAAGGTCACAGGACAAAATGATTAATATCTCAGTTATTATCGATTTTACAGCTTAGGGATCATTTGTGGACATGTAGGAAATGATATATGCTGAATATTCTTGTGACTTTGAATTTCACCTCTGACCTCATTTTCAAGGTCAAGAACACAAAATGGCTAATATCTCACTTATGGTCGACTTTATAGCTTAGGAATCAGTTGTGGGCATATAGGAAATGATAAACGCCTAATATTCTGATGACCTTGAATTTGACCTTTGACCTCATTTTTAGGTTACCGGACCTATGGTCCGATAACCTATTGGCATGGCGTTGCGTCCGTCGTCCGTCGTCCGTCGTCGTCGTCGTCGTCGTCCGTCGTCGTCGTCGTCGTCCACATTTTTATCTTTTTTGTTTACAGGCGAATTTTTCTGAAATTTTGCACAAAAATACCTAAAAATAATTCACGAAGGAGGTATTTTTTAGTTTTTTGATTTTCACATTTTTCTCAAAATGGCGGCCGTTTTCGACGAAAAATGCCTGATGTTGGACTTTGGCGGCCATTTTCTCAAAATCTGTTCAGTAACTTTTTTTCTTTTTGATACATAAGACTCCTCATATGTACTCCTATGATGTCTATAAATTTCGTTGCGCTTGAATCGCTCGAAGTGGGCCATTTTGGCCCAAACTCGGCCCAAATGGGACTTTCCCATGTTAAATTCTCCTATGCTTTATAATGGGACACATTATGCCTAATATCTCACTTGATATTGAGATTAGAGACTAGGAATCAATTGTGGACATATAGGAAATGATATATGCTGAATATTCTTGTGACCTTGAATTTGACCTCTGACCTCAGTTTCAAGGTCAGAGCACAAAATGGCTTATATCTCGCTTATTATCGACTCTACAGCTTAGGAATCAATTGTGGACATATAGGAAATAATATATGCTGAATATTCTCGTGACCTTGAATTTGACCTCTAACCTCAGTTTCAAGGTCAGAGCACAAAATGGCTTATATCTCACTTATTATCGACTCTACAGCTTAGGAATCAATTGTGGACATATAGGAAATGATTTATGCTGAATATTCTGATGACCTTGAATTTGACCTTCGACCTCATTTTCAAGGTCACAGGACAAAATGGCTAATATCTCGCTTGTTATCGACTTTACAGCTTAGCAATCAATTATGAACATATAGGAAATGATATATGCAGATTATTGTCATGACCTTGAATTTGACCTTTGACCTCATTTTCAAGGTCACAGGACAAACAGGCTGATATCTCACTTATTATCGATTTTACAGCTTAGGAATCAATTGTGGACATATAGGAAATGATATATGCTGAATATTCTCGTGACCTTGAATTTGACCTCTGACCTCATTTTCAAGGTCCAAGGAAAAAATGGCTCATATCTTGCTCCTCTATTGACTGTATGGCTTGGGAATCAATTGTGAAAATGATATACATTGAATATTTTGATGATCTTGAATTTGACCTTTGCCCTTTCATTTTCAAGGCCTCAGCACAAAATTGCTAATATCTCTCTGATCATTGAATTTACAGCTTAGCAATCAACTGTGGACATGATATATGCTAATGTTATATATGCTGAATATTCTTTTGACCTTGAATTCAACCAGTGACCTGGCTAACATCTAAAATATTAAACATTGTCCGGTAACCTATCTTCGGCCCTTGGCCTAATTTTTTAAATCTTTTACTTCTTGCTGAAGATTTGGAAACTATTGAAATATAACCTCAACATATATGTATAACTCAATGAACTAAACTGTATTAACTGTACATATTTTGCATATTACTGAATATATGTTCTCTTTCCAGTTCTGATTGCGTTATACCTGACATTGCACATTCTTTCACATATACAATCCTTACCATTCGAAGTTAAGCCTGAGGCGAAGTGTTTGGGGTTCACTTCTTAATACGTCCCCCGAATGGTTTTGATTGCTATATGTCTATGTGTGTGTAGGTGTCTTTATGTTTCATTTAAGAAAACTTGTATTTCCCCTATTTAACTTCGTTACTTTCGATATTAATATGAGAGAAAGCCGCGAGCCTGTGTATCTGTGAAAGATGCACACACATAATCCCTTTAGCAGGTGGCACGCATCCACGCGACCGCGACAAACCGCAGATTGCTTTATGGCCCCATGGCGACAAAGTTAATGAGTTTAAATACCCTCAAAAGCATGCCCCTGGACCATGAGCAGACAGTTTGGTGATCACTGATCAAGGTTATAAAAGACAGTTAACCGGTTAATCGTTTGGAGATTTAACAGCCGGTTACATGTATTCGCGGTTATTAAAAAAATGCTAGCCGTCGGCGGTTAACCCATTAATCGTGCAGGCCCTAGAAATTGGCACTTTCAAATGGAAAGTCATATATGGCGACTTGTGTGGTGACCTTGAATTTGACCTTGGATGACCTTGAAAGGTCAAAACAGCCATTTTTTGGTCGAAAAATGTCCAAATTAGCACCTTGTCTGTCTTTTCTCGAAAACTGTCTGATCAGATTTGAGATTTTTGTTTCAAAAGATTCTGGTTATGTACCTCTGTGATGTGTATAAGTTTGGTTGCCCTTGAATCACCGGTCTGCGTATGGCTGCCATTTTGAATTTTCGACGGGTCGACGAAAAAAACATTTTTCGGCCCAAATCGCATTACTATCCATTTAGGGCCATTTCTAGACAAAAAAATTTTTTCACCCTGTGAAAAAAATTTTGGACTTAGAAAATTTTCGGCACTTTTTTCCTTCATAATGGGAGCTGCGCGGATTGTACTCATAGAACGCTTGAAGATAGAGCTTAGAAATTGGCACTTTCAAATGGGAAGTCATATATGGCGACTTGTGTGGTGACCTTGAATTTGACCTTTGATGACCTTGAAAGGTCAAAACAGCCATTTTGGGGTAGAAAAAAATGCACAGATTTGCCTCTGCAGATGAAATGCTTGTAGATAGAGCTTTAAAAGTTTGCATTATGAGCATATAGGAAGTCATATATGGAACAACTGATGATGACCTTGACCTCAGATGATTTTGAGTGCTAAATGTCTGATGTGAAATATGTAAATTAGCCAAGGCTTAAACACTTGCACATACAGGTTAGGATTGTGTATAAGCTAACAAGAAGTCATGTATTTATAGCACATCTCTTGGAGACCTTGAATTTGACCTTATATATGACCTTGAAATCCAAATCTCACAACCTTGCCTGACCCGACATGTGTAAATTGGCCTCTACAGACAAAATACTTGTTGATAGAGCTTATATGTTTGTATTACGAACATATATGAAGTCATATGCAGCATACCTAATGGTGATATTGCAGTTCACAAAGATGACCTTGATTAGTAAATCTCAAAGTCATATGTCACTTGCAATGCTAAAAGCCAAAATTGTCCGGTAACCTACATGTATCTTAGCCCTTGGGCTAATTTTTTTGTTACTGATGAGTTGATACAGTCTAGCTGACAGATCATACCTACTAACCTAGTTCCGTTTACTATGTTACCCCCATGGAACCTCTAAAAATAAGTGTACAGTTAGACTAGCCATACATATGACTATTCATTTGGTACCGTCATCCCTTCGGGCGGACCAAATATAGTCATAAAGACTTTCGACCCTGACAGTTCTGACTAAAATTAAGGCGGCTCCAGCATCTACAAAACACTTGACAACACATACCTCGATTTTTTGCCAGAAAGTCCATTTCTGAGCAAAACGACACTATCACCGTGTTGATCACTCGAATGGATTGCCAACAATAAAGTTATTTCCACAGCGCTATCAAATTCGAGTTTCCTGGCTGCCTTCTAGAAGCCGGGAATTTCCATTCACCGTTACGTACAGCATCGATTTTTAGGTTACCGGACCTATGGTCCGATAACCTATTGGCATGGCGTTGCGTCCGTCGTCGTCCACATTTTTATCTTTTTTGTTTACGGGCGAATTTCTCTAAAATTTTGCACAAAAATACTCAAAAATAATTCAAGAAGGAGGTATTTTTTAGTTTTTTTATTTTCGCATTTTTTTCGACGAAAAATGCCTGATTTTGGACTTTGGCGGCCATTTTCTCAAAATCTGTTCAGTAACTTTTTTTCTTTCTGATACATAAGACTCCTCATATGTACTCCTCCGATGTCTATAAATTTCGTTGCGCTTGAATCACTCGAAGTGGGCCATTTTGGCCCAAACTCGGCCCAAATGGGATTTTCCCATTTTAAATTCTCCTATGCTTTATAATGGGACACATTATGCCTAATATCTCACTTGATATTGAGATTAGAGACTAGGAATCAATTGTGGACATATAGGAAATGATATATGCTGAATATTCTCGTGACCTTGAATTTGACCTCTGACCTCAGTTTCAAGGTCAGAGCACAAAATGGCTTATATCTCGCTTATTATCGACTCTACAGCTTAGGAATCAATTGTGGACATATAGGAAATAATATATGCTGAATATTCTCGTGACCTTGAATTTGACCTCTGAACTCAGTTTCAAGGTCACAGGACAAACTGGCTCATATCTTGCTCCTCTATTGACTGTATGGCTTGGGAATCAATTGTGGACATGATATAGAAAATGATATACATTGAATATTTGATGACCTTGAATTTGACCTTTGCCCCTTCATTTTCAAGGCCACAGCACAAAATTGCTAATATCTCTCTGATTATTGAATTTACAGCTTTATAGCAATCAACTGTGGACATGATATATGCTTAATGTTATATATGCTGAATATTCTCTTGACCTTGAATTCAACCAGTGACCTGGCTAACATCTATAATATTAAACATTGTCCGGTAACCTATCTTCGGCCCTTGGCCTAATTTTCCACTGTTTTTGATGACAAAAATGGCTCCCGGACATGCGCAGACAGCAAAATGGAGTTTGGTCATCATAAAATAGATACTGTACGTAACAGGTGGTTCTTTTGGTGACCTTGGGCCTTCGTAATGGGAATTGTATGGAGTAAACGCTTAGAACATTTCAAGATACATCTTAGATATTGGCACATTCAGATGAGAAGTCAGTCACATGTAGTGACTTCTGTGGTGGCCTTTAAATTGACCTTCAGTAAATTTGCGAGGTCGAGACGGCAATTTTGATGAAAAAAAACAGTTGCGGTGGCTCAACAAAATAAATTTCGCCGGTAATCTTCCATTGCTTTTGGGCTAATTTTCGTATGTGCCATTGTTCTTCAAGATCGACTTTTGTGCATATGGATGAAGGTCAAGTTCAATGGGATGTTTTGACAATAACATTTACCACTATTCATCCAGTACAATATTGATAAAGTTTTTTATACAGACTGTTCTTGAGCAGTTATATTTGTATTGTGAGTGTACAAATGCATACATCATGTACGTGTACTCATTATACAAGTATTTGGTAGTAACCGTATGCTGTATTTCTGTGCCATCAAGAATGCTTTGTAGACGTCATGTGACGTATGCTATATTTCTAGGTGCTGGCGTGTTTTCGTGATTTGCATGCTGCTCGAAAGCAAGTGTTTGCTGGAGATGTTCACGGACTCCAAAGTAAGAGATGACAATCGTATCAACATTGTAATTGAAGTTCCAACTCTTTTGATTATCATTTGCAATGGCACGAAACTGCAATATTTTGGAGATTTTTGGTACATCAAGCTAATGTTCAGCAATCAACATTCCTCACTCGATATATTCCATTTGGTATTTCTTTCAATATTCGCTGCAAATTTTCGCACAGCTGCACGGTCAAAGATCAATGAAGAGTTCAGGAAAAATCAACACCTGACAGAGGAGTCTGAAATCCTGGAGGTAAAGGACAATTGACTCAGACTGCAGCCATGTTGAATTGTCTTATAAAAAAGTTAATGTGTATATTGTGGCACGACTGCAATCTAAAACTTTGTGTTAGTGGTAAAGTAAGTTTATGAAGAATGTTTAGTCATGTTTGCAGTGTGGTATATATGGCATGTGCCTAGGCAGAGGGTTATTGCAGATCTAGCCACATGAGGATACACTGTGACCTACATCTATATTGCGTTTCGTATTGGCAGAAAGTGAAGATTGGCCATGAGGCTGCACAGTACCTGCGGAGTATGGTCGTGCAAGCCGTCCTCAACAAAGACAAAGGGACATACGGTAGGTACAGATACCGTCTATATAGTACTGGTATAGGTAGATCTGGTCAAATATATTTTGGCCTCCTCTTCACAAATTATAAATACCTGGCACTATGTGCATATTATTGTATCCCCCGAACAAAGTTCGGCGGATACTGTGGATTTGGCTTCGTCGTCCGCGTCCGCGTCCGCAGAGATTTTCTTGTGAACGCGCTACAGGCCGCAATTCTCACCCGATCACCATTATTTTTTGCAGGCACATATATAATGGTAAGATCCCGACACGAATCGATTTTGGTTGCCGTGGCAACTGAATTGGTCGTTTGGGGACACATTTTGCATTGAAAACAGCCTGTTTGAGACACATGGCTTGTGAACGCGCTACAGGCCGCAATTCTCACCCGATCACCATTATTTTTTGCAGGCACATATATTATGGTAAGATCCCGACACCAATCGATTTTGGTTGCCGTGGCAACTGAATTTGTCGTTTGGGGACACATTTTGCATTGAAAACAGCCTGTTTGATACACATGGCTTGTGAACACTCTACAGATGGCAATTTTTGACGAATCTCGATAATATTTGGAAGTATTGTTGGGAAGGGCTGTCACACGAAACCAATCGTTTTTTAGAATGATCATATAAATATTAATATGTTAACAGCGTAACTTATTACAGAATTTTGAAATATCCATTTTGACATGTACGATCATTCCAATAGCCTGTACAATGCAAGGTAATGACACTGGTTTCTTGTTCAGAATGGAGAACTGAAGTTTTCAGTGAAAACAGGGCAATATTACTGAATAAGTTAACATTAGTTTTACTAGTTAAGTCTATTATTGTCCACAATAAAAATAGTTAAGACGAGAAACGTTTATTATTAAGCTCAACAAGGTAAAGGTTTTGTCCAGTACAGATTTCATGGGTGTAACTGAATAAGTTAACATTATTTTTAATAGTTAAGTCTATTATTGACAACAATAAAAATAGTTAAGACAAGAAATATTTATTATTAACCTCAACAAGGTAAATGTTTTGTCCAGTACAAATTTCATTGGTGTAACCGAATAAGTTAACATTATTGTCACTAGTTAAGTCTATTATTGACCACAATAAAAATAGTTAAAACAAGGTGAAACAAGCTCAACAAGGTGAAAGTATGTCCAGTACAGATTTCATGGGTGTACTGAATAAGTTAACATTATTTTTACTAGTTTAGTCTATTATTGACCACAATAAAAAATAGTTAAGGCAAGAAATATTTATTATTAGGCTCAACAAGGTAAAGATTCTGTCCAGAAGACATTTTATGTCTGTAACCAAATAAGTTAACATTTTTTTTGCTAGTTAAGTCTATTATTGACCTCAATAAAAATAGTTGAGATGAGAAACAATTATTATTGAGCTCAACTAGGTTAAGGTTTTGTCCGGTAGAAATTTCTGGGTGAATAAGTTAACTTTATTTTTACACGTTAAGTCTATTATTGACCACAATGAAAATAGTTAAGACAAGAAATATTTATTATTGGGCTCAACAAGGTGAAGGCTTTGTCCAGTAGAGATTTTATGGCTGTGACCAAATAAGTTAACATTATTTTTTTGCTAGTTAAGTCTATTATTTATCACAATAGCTTTTTATGAAAACATTGATCAACTTTTACTTTGAATTTCAACTTGAGACCATGTTTGGCACAAATTATGAGTTAAAATATAACTTATGGTGAGAAATTCGATCTGGCTCCAATTTCGTCATCTTGAAATGCAGTTTTGGTCAATTTTTAGTTTGAATTTCAACTTGAAACCAAGTTTGGCACATATTATGAGTTAAAATATAACTTATGATGAAAAGTTCGATCTGGCTCCAATTTCTTCATCTTGAAATGCAGTTTCGGTAAACTTTTAGCTTGAATTTCAACTTGAAACCAAGCTTGGCACATATTATGAGTTAAAATATAACTTATGACGAAAAGTTCTATCTGGCTCCAATTTCGTCATCTTGGAATGCAGTTTTGGTCAACTTTTACATTGAATTTCAACTTAATACCAAGTTTGGCACATATCATGAGTTGAAATATAACTCATGGCGAAAATTTTGATCTGGCTCCAATTTCGTCATCTTGAAATGCAGTTTTGGTCAACTTTTATTTTGAATTTCAACTTGAAATCAAGTTGGGCAGGTATTATGAGTTAAAACATAACTCATGACGAAAAGTTTGATCTGGCTCCAATTTTGTCATCTTGAAATGCAGTTTTGATTAATTTTTACTTTGAATTTCAACTTGGAACCATGTTTGGCACATACATGTATTATGAGTCGAAATATAACTTATGGTGAGAAGTTCAATCTGGCTCCAATTTCGTCATCTTGAAATGCATTTTTGGTCAAATTTTACTTTGAATTTCAACTTGGAACCAAGTTCGTAAAATATTCTGAGTTGAAATATAAATAGGTGAAAAGATTGATCTATCTGTATTTTCGTTATTTTATCAAACATGTCGAATGGAAATTCATATAAAGAGATTTCTGTGGTGATTTTGAATTCGACCTTCAATAACCTCGGAAAATCAGTGCAGCAATTTTGGTGGGGAAAAGAAAACAGTTGTGACTTGAGATTTAACATTTCTCTGGTAATCTTTTTTAGCCCTTGCTCTAGTTTTTCACACTTGACAGTGATATATTTGGGGCAACAGAGATAATAGGGCTACGGGGGATACACCCAAGCGGTCGTAGGCGACCGGAAGCGTCTAGTAGTGGCAAATTTTAGTAAAGCTGGTTTCCAAATAATAGAAGATTACAACTTCTGTGTATAGAAACTTTATTCATATTGGATACATGTAGATAAAAATTTGTACATACATTTGTACAAATAAAGTGAAATGTTTTGGGGGGAAAATATTATTAAATTTAGGTAGACTTTTCAGTTACTTTTCGTGTCCCTCTCCACCATCGTCTGTCTCAAAATTTTACTAGCATGTTTATTGACAGATAACTGTACAGTGGTCCCTGTAAGATGAGACCACCGTTTGCAGGAAAAGTGAGGTCTTATCTTACAGGATGTTTTATTTCACAGGGTCATTCACATGTTGAATTGATGTTTGGTGAATATAAAAAAAGTCTTTACAGACTAGAAAGTCTTATTTTGAAGGTGTCTTATCTTTGATTTTGATTCTGTTTTTTCCCCCTGTTCGCAGAAGTCAAGATGACGCCCGATTCGGCAGTGGAGGACAACTTCCCGTTTCTAGGAGGAGATTCTGCCCCAAAACATGCAATGCGCCAGTATCGACAGGACAAATCTAAATCACATACAGAATCGGACAGATGACAGTGAAGAGAATGACTGATCGGTTATGTTTGAACTCAGCTAAAGTCAGCTTGCACTTTTGTCATTTGTGATAATTATTGTACATGTAGACATGTTTTGCAATGATTCACCATGCATGGTTCTTGAAAGGTATTCTACACACTAATAGCATGTGGACCGTAATCCATTTCACAATAAAATTGAATTCACAAAAGTATTCCACAGGCTATCTTCTATTTGAAGACATTTATTGTATCCCCCGAACAAAGTTCGGCGGATACTATGGATTTGGCTTCGTCGTCCGCGTCCGCGTCCGCGTCCGCGTCCGCGCCCGCGTCCGCGTCCGCGTCCGCAGAGATTTTCTTGTGAACGCGCTACAGGCCGCAATTCTCACCCGATCACCATTATTTTTTGCAGGCACATATATAATGGTAAGATCCCGACACCAATCGATTTTGGTTGCCGTGGCAACTGAATTGGTCGTTTGGGGACACATTTTGCATTGAAAACAGCCTGTTTGAGACACATGGCTTGTGAACGCGCTACAGGCCGCAATTCTCACCTGATCACCATTATTTTTTGCAGGCACATATATTATGGTAAGATCCCGACACCAATCGATTTTGGTTGCCGTGGCAACTGAATTGGTCGTTTGGGGACACATTTTGCATTGAAAACAGCCTGTTTGAGACACATGGCTTGTGAACGCTCTACAGATGGCAATTTTTGACGAGTCTCGATAATATTTGGAAGTGTTGTTGGGAAGGGCTGTCACACGAAACCAATCGTTTTTTAGAATGATCATATAAATATTAATATGTTAACAGCCTAACTTATTACAGAATTTTGAAATATCCATTTTGACATGTACGATCATTCCAATAGCCTGTACAATGGAAGGTAATGACACTGGTTTCTTGTTCAGAATGGAGAACTGATGTTTTCAGTGAAAACAGGACAATATTACTGAATAAGTTAACATTAGTTTTACCAGTTAAGTCTATTATTGTCCACAATAAAAATAGTTAAGACGAGAAACGTTTATTATTAAGCTCAACAAGGTGAAGGTTTTGTCCAGTACAGATTTCATCGGTGTAACCGAATAAGTTAACATTATTTTCACTAGTTAAGTCTATTATTGACCACAATAAAACTAGTTAAGTCTATTATTGACCACAATAAAAATAGTTAAGATGAGAAATATTTATTATTAAGCTCAACAAGGTGAAAGTATGTCCAGTACAGATTTCATGGGTGTACTGAATAAGTTGACATTATTTTTACTAGTTTAGTCTATTATTGACCACAATAAAAATAGTTAAGACAAGAAATATTTATTATTGGGCTCAACAAGGTGAAGATTCTGTCCAGTAGACATTTTATGTCTGTAACCAAATAAGTTAACTTTTTTTTTTGTTAGTTAAGTCTATTATTGACCTCAATAAAAATAGTTAAGATGAGAAACAATTATTATTGAGCTTAACAAGGTTAAGGTTTTGTCCGGTAGAAATTTCTGGGTGTAACCGAATAAGTTAACATTATTTTTACATGTTAAATCTATTATTGACCACAATGAAAATAGTTAAGACAAGAAATATTCATTATTGGGCTCACCAAGGTAAGCTCAACAAGGTTAAGGTTTTCTCCGGTAGAAATTTCTGGGTGTAACCAAATAAGTTAACATTATTTTTACATGTTAAGTCTATTATTGACCATAATGAAAATAGTTAAGACAAGAAATATTTATTATTGGGCTCAACAAGGTGAAGGCTTTGTCCAGCAGAGATTTTATGGCTGTGACCAAATAAGTTAACATTATTTCTTGCTAGTTAAGTCTATTATTGATCACAATAGCTTCTTATGAAAACATTGATCAACTTTTACTTTGAATTTCAACTTGAGACTATGTTTGGCACAAATTATGAGTTAAAATATAACTTATGGTGAAAAATTCGATCTGGCTCCAATTTCATCATCTTGAAATGCAGTTTTGGTCAACTTTTACATTGAATTTCAACTTGAAAGCATGTTTGGCACATATTAAAGGTTGAAATATAACTTATGGTGAAAAGTTCGATCTGGCTCCATTTTCGTCATCTTGAAATGCAGTTTTGATCAATTTTTAGTTTGAATTTCAACTTGAAACCAAGTTTGGCACATATTATGAGTTAAAATATAACTTTTGATGAAAAGTTCGATCTGGCTCCAATTTCGTCATCTTGAAATGCAGTTTTGGTCAACTTTGACATTGAATTTCAACTTAATACCAAGTTTGGCACATATTATGAGTTGAAATATAACTCATGGCGAAAAGTTTGATCTGGCTCCAATTTCGTCATCTTGAAATGCAGTTTTGGTCAACTTTTAGTTTGAATTTCAACTTGAAACCAAGTTGGGCAGGTATTATGAGTTAAAATATAACTTATGACGAAAAGTTTGATCTGGCTCCAATTTTGTCATCTTGAAATGCAGTTTTGATTAACTTTTACTTTGAATTTCAACTTGAAACCATGTTTGGCACATACATGTATTATGAGTCGAAATATAACTTATGGTGAGAAGTTCGATCTGGCTCCAATTTCGTCATCTTGAAATGCATTTTTGGTCAAATTTTACTTTGAATTTCAACTTGGAACCAAGTTTGTAAAATACTCTGAGTTGAAATATAAATAGACGAAAAGATTGATCTATCTGTATTTTCGTTTTTTTATCAAACATGTCAAAATGGAAATTCATATAAAGAGATTTCAGTGGTGATTTTGAATTCGACCTTCAATAACCTCGGAAAATCAGTGCAGCAATTTTGGTGGGGAAAAGAAAACAGTTGTGACTTGAGATTTAACATTTCTCTGGTAATCTTTTTTAGCCCTTGCTCTAGTTTTTCACACTTGACAGTGATATATTTGGGGCAACAGAGATGATAGGGCTACGGGGGATACACCCAAGCGGTCGTAGGCGACCGGAAGCGTCTAGTTGTGAACATATTTTTGATGACTGATAACCAAATACTGCCCTATACATGATACAACTTTGCCTGTGTTCGATTCATGGAACCCGAAGTTACGAGGGGTCTAGAAACGACCAAGGGCAGAATAGAAGCATGTGTAGGGCAGGCAGTATTTGGTTTATAATACATGTATATCTTAATAACATGTTTTTAGCAGAGTTCGACCAATCAGAGCAGGGATGGAATGTGGGCGGTAGCTAGTGTGAAATACAGGAGTTTATTTCGCCTGCTGTATTACATTAAATAATTATGCAGCAATATGATAAGATATAAATTTCCTCTCACAATTGATACAAATTTCACCTCAACAATAAAACTGAATTGCCACAAAATTAGGGCTGCGTGTATACAGGCCAAATACATAGTACTTGAAATATAAAGCTTAGTAAAATTCTGAGTAGTATTCCACGTGGTACTGTCCAAGATAAAAAGAAAATCACGAATTGAATCTCGGCAAAATTTAGTATATTTGCAGTATATGGTTCAGCACCTTTTTGGTTTCACTCATGTTATGAAGTTGCCATAAAGCACACACACAGCTATTCCCCAAATCTCCACGTATAATTCACACATGTAGGCCTATAAGTTATTTTTCAGTGTCAGAACATGCACCATACGTGTATATTTCTAGATCATTCACAGAGGAGGAAGTATTAAATATCTTTAAAAATTAGGCCAAGGGCCAAAGATAGGTTACCGGACAATGTTTAATATTTTAGGTATTAGCCAGGTCACTGGTTGAATTCAAGGTCAAGAGAATATTCAGCATATATAACATTAAGCATATATCATGTCCACAGTTGATTGCTAAGCTGTAAGTTCAATAATCAGAGAGAGATTAGCAATTTTATGCTGTAGCCTTGAAAATGAAGGGGCAAAGTTCAAATTCAAGGTCATCAAAATATTCAGTGTATATCATTTTCTATATCATGTATATCATGTCCACAATTGATTCCCAAGCCATACAGTCAATAGAGGAGCAAGATATGAGCCAGTTTGTCCTTGGACCTTAGAAATGAGGTCAGAGGTCAAATTCAAGGTCACGAGAATATTCAGCATATATCATTTCCTATATGTCCACAATTGATTCCTAAGCTGTAAAATCGATAATAAGTGAGATATTAGCCATTTTGTCCTGTGACCTTGAAAATGAGGTCAAAGGTCAAATTCAAGGTCATGACAATAATCTGCATATATCATTTCCTATATGTTCATAATTGATTGCTAAGCTGTAAAGTCGATAACAAGCGAGATATTAGCCATTTTGTCCTGTGACCTTGAAAATGAGGTCGAAGGTCAAATTCAAGGTCATCAGAATATTCAGCATATATCATTTCCTATATGTCCACAATTGATTCCTAAGCTGTAGAGTC
The DNA here is from genome assembly GCA_949152475.1 of Terebella lapidaria. Lineage (NCBI taxonomy): Eukaryota > Metazoa > Annelida > Polychaeta > Terebellida > Terebellidae > Terebella > Terebella lapidaria. Next base: position 43,553,911 of record OX424557.1, on the reverse strand, counting down.
GATAATAAGCGAGATATAACCCATTTTGTGCTCTGACCTTGAAACTGAGGTCAGAGGTCAAATTCAAGGTCACGAGAATATTCAGAATATATCATTTCCTATATGTCCACAATTGATTCCTAAGCTGTAGAGTCGATAATAAGCGAGATATAAGCCATTTTGTGCTCTGACCTTGAAAGTGAGGTCAGAGGTCAAATTCAAGGTCACGAGAATATTCAGCATATATCATTTCCTATAGGTCCACAATTGACTCCTAGTCTCTAATCTCAATATCAAGTGAGATATTAGGCATAATGTGTCCCATTATAAAGCATAGGAGAATTTAACATGGGAAAGTCCCATTCGAGCCGAGTTTGGGCCAAAATGGCCCACTTCGAGCGATTCAAGCGCAACGAAATTTATAGACATCATAGGAGTACATATGAGGAGTGTTATTAATCAAAAAGAAAAAAAGTTACTGAACAGATTTTGAGAAAATGGCCGCCAAAGTCCAAAATCAGGCATTTTTCGTCGAAAACGGCTGTCATTTTGAAAAAAATGCGAAAATAAAAAAACTAAAAAATACCTCCTTCTTGAATTATTTTTAAGTATTTTTGTGCAAAATTTCAGAAATATTCGCCTGTAAACAAAAAAGATAAAAATGTGGACGACGACGGACGCCGACGGACGACGACGGACGACGGACGCAACGCCATGCCAATAGGTTATCGGACCATAGGTCCGGTAACCTAAAAACATAGCACCAAGGGTGCTGTAGCTTACCGGCAATCATGAGAAACGCAGAGTATTGATTTTCCAACATATAAATTGTTACACTGATCTTAAACTTTAAATGTCAAAACATGTTCGTAAATGTTGCTGGAAACACATTATCTGTATGGACTATAATACGAAATCAAATAACACATCACAAAGGTAGATAAAGAGAATCATATACATTATTTTGAGAAAAACTGTCTGAATAGATTTTGACAAAATGGCCACCAAAGACAAAATTCATCGTTTTTGACCTTTCAAGGTCATTGAGGGTCAAATTCAAAGTCATCACTCAAACTGCAATATATGATTTCCCATTTGAATGTGCCAATACTTAGGCTCTATTTTGAAGTCTTCTACGAGTACTCATATGAGTTTACAAAAAATGTCGTTTTGACCTTCCAAGGTCATTGAAGGTCAAATTCAAGGTCATCACTCAACCGCAACATATGATTTCCCATTTGAATGTGCCAATACTTAGGCTCATCTTCAAGTGTTCTATGAGTTTACTCTGCACAGCTCCCATTATTTTTTTTGCTGCAAATGGCTCAAAACGAATAGTGACATGATTTGGGACAAATCCGTCAAAAAATCAAAATGGCCGCCACAAGCAGACCGGCGATTCAAGGGCAACGAAACTTATACACGTCATAAAGGTTTTTTGTTTTGAAACAAAAATCTCAAAACTGATCAGACAGTTATTGAGAAAATGGCCTCCAAAGTCTAAAATTGGCAATTTTTCGTCAAAAATGCCCGCCAACTAGGCAAAAGTGATTCAATCAAAAAAATTTAAAAAACGTCTTTAGATACTGGCCCAAGGTATGTTCTGACAAATTTATGGGGAAATTCATCATGTCAAAAAATAGTTACAGACCCGGACGGACGACGGACGGACGACGGACGAAGTACCACGACAATAGCTTATCGGCCCAAAGGGCCGGTAAGCTAACTAGATTACCTTTGAGTTAATTTTATGAAAATAGACAATGATATCACAGGTTGTAATTACAGTCATTTTATTCATAACATTTCTGACAACTGCACACATACATGTTTCAATATTGTTAAAATAATATGCAGAGAAATATGGAAGACACAGTTAAATGTACAGATAAAAGCAGCATAACAATACATACATGGCATCAGAACTACATAACGGAGATCTCTCTTACGTATTTTTGATGGCATGCTTGTTAGCAACACAGTTTTTATTTGTATTCATCACGATATAGTACATACATGTATGTAAAATGCAACTTACCGAAAACACTATAATGCACATCGTCACCTCATTGTTTGTCATCATACACATTACCATATTAAATACACTCACTGCAAATGTCATCTGTTCTGTATTTAGACATAGAACAAGTTCTGAAATCACACATGCATATGTACACATACAGGTCAAATATAGTTCAATAGAGATCACATTCGGCTACGTACTAGACATTCAAGTCAAACTTATAAGTCTGTCATAGTGACACTGTTCTTTCTGCCAAACTCTCATTTATCGCAAGAGAGTTCGCCCGCTGACAGTGGGACTGTGTTTGTCAGCAGGTATTTCTGAGTCTGGCTCAGACTCAAGATTGGCTCTCGACTCCTTGACGATGTGGCATCTGTGGCCTTGACCTTGAGGCGTCCGTGGATGTAGGCGTGGCACAGCTCCTCCAATAGAGCATCATGTTCTGGGCTCAGCTCTCTGTAACAACAATAGTGCACATCGTCAAATATCAGGCAAGTTGTGAAAATCATGATTAATGATTCAATTAAGTATATCAATAGGTAAATATTTATTGGCATGGAACACCAGTGGAACTCATTAACTGATGCAAGGATTGAGTAGTTTAGGACCTCCTGAGATTGTCGTAGGTAGCAGAGAGCAGGATCCGGACGTCGGTGGCGGCAGTCCTCAGCATGTCTTGTGAGAGAGGACGCTGAGCCCAGAATATCCCGGTACCGGATACACTCGCCTGTCAGAAACACAGGACAACACACATGATTTTTGGTGTCTTACAGGGGATTCCCACATGACACACAATCGGAGTGGAGGAGATGTTTAACACTCGTGTACCAAACGTACCCGGGTGAGGTACATGAACATGTAGTTGGAGAGTGGTACAAGATGCTTATTGTGTATGTGCAGTTTGTGCAGTTACCTGTATGTCCTCATCAAGCCGTTGTGACGGGTCGCCAAACTTCTCATACAGATAGTAAGGATGGATGAACCGCGGGGGCAGACAACGCAACATCATTAACATACAATATGCAGCCTGAAATACACAGACTTTCATTTAAACAACTACAGTGGATCCTGTGTTAAAGACCACCTGGTTTGAGAGACCACCCTGTGTTTTAAGACCGCTACACTTGGTCCCGAGTGGCCTTTTATCATGTAAATGAACCTGTCATGAGAGACCACCTGTCATTTAAGACCACCTTTTTGGGCTCCCTTGGGTGGTCTTAAAACACAGGATCCACTGTACATTATATACATTCTTAGCAGACTGATTTTGTTGAATTTTGTGCTTTCGTATAAAGTTGTACTTTGACTGTTTTCAAGAATAAATCAATCATGTTCATATAACTAAGTTTACAACATTCATCTTGCTTTAAGTGTAGTAAAACATTTGTTCTCCTACGTGATAAAGGTATAAATTTTTGTCCTGTAAAAAAGGATTATGAATAGTGTACTTACCTGTGTGTCAAATACATTCTGCAGTGTTACATTGAACTGAGTCCTCAGTGCTGCACTGGCATTTCTGCAGTCATGCATAACCTGTATTTATAATGATATCACATGCATTTGTATTTTAATCTTTGCACACAAGTTTGACTTGATAGTCATCAATGCTTGAGATAGGAATATAGAACTTCACAATACCTTCATAAGTTCTGGGCTTTGCAATACTCGCCACAGCTCCCCTTCCATCATGATATTTTTACAGTGCTTGATGTCAAACATATAAACTTCTCCATCTTGTGTGCCAATTGTTACCAAAACAAGTGCATCTGAAAAATATCAATGGTTGAAATAGTTACCGCAGAAAGTATTGAGGTCTTTTTGTGGCTATTTGGAAACCCCACATGTACATTTTTCGTTCGTTCATGTACATTGTACATGTCGCATGGTCACCACAGTGCAACACGGACACTGAACCAATGGGCATCACTGAAAGAGGAATATAATCAAATACTGTGATAACATGGAGTAAATAAATGAACCTATCTTTATATGTACCAGAAGTAAGGTCACCTGAGCATACCTGGTTGTGAGAGTACAATCTGCTTGCAAGCAACAGCAACGACTTTGTGACCACTGCTCAGTAGTTTGCGTACAGCTTTTTGTGACCTGTTGCATGATGATATAACTTGAGTCTTGTTCATCATTGCTTCTGTGGGAGAAGGAATACAGGAATATAGCTAGCATGTGCATACAACAAAACATAATAAGGCCATGTTGTGCTTTTTCTTTGTTTCCCATCAATTTTTTTTTTGAAAAGTGAATTGCACAAGAAAAGCAAACTGCACAAGACGTTAGTACAGATTTTCCAAAATATAAATTGTTACATTGATCTTAGCTTACCGGCAGATCACAACTAGTTACATTGATCTTAGCTTACCGGCAGATCACAACTAGTTACATTGATCTTAGCTTACCGGCAGATCACAACTAGTTACATTGATCTTAGCTTACCGGCAGATCACAACTAGTTACATTGATCTTAGCTTACCGGCAGATCACAACTAGTTACATTGATCTTAGCTTACCGGCAGATCACAACTAGTTACATTGATCTTAGCTTACCGGCAGATCACAACTAGTTACATTGATCTTAGCTTACCGGCAGATCACAACTAGTTGCACACAACTAGTAGTGATTTTCCAAAATATAAATTGTTACACTGAACTCTATTGTCAAAACATGTTCGTTGTTGCCGAACACACATTTTCCGTATGGACTATAATACGATATCAAGTTACTGTAAAATGACTAATTTTGGCGGACGATTTATTTGGCAGATTTGGCGGTAGGGGAAAAACACCAAATTAAATTGTCCGCCAAATTAACTTGATATATGTAAGAAATATATCTGGTTTTGAAACGGCCAAATTAAATCTCCGCCAAATAACGTGGGGCTCACATGCAACTGGCAAATTTAATGGCGGCCAAAATTACATGTTGAAAGGTTTTTTGCGTTAATCACATTTTTTTTGGCTAGAAATCATTCAAAACGAATAGTGATGACCTGTCAAAAAAATCAAAATGGCCGTCGATTCAGAGGCAACAAAACTTATACACATCACAAAGGTACATAAGGAGAATCTTATGCATGATTTGGAGGAAAATCTTCCAAGCTCATGAGATACCCCTAGATCTACATTTTATTTAGCCTAGGTCTTTACCCCCGATATTTCTATTCTATTCTCTCCCTCTCTCATTTTGGAGGAGGGGGGGGGGGGGGGGGAGGGGGGGTAATTTAGGCCTCAAAGACAAAGAGAATCCCATGTCATTTATGTGTGGGATAGAGATTTCCCGATGAGTCATCAGTGCGAATCCGAGGCGAGCCTGGGATGCACTGAGGACGAGTAGGGAAATGTTTATCCCACACAAAAATGATATGGGATTCTTTTTCTCACCCGTCTGATCCCGTATTGACCGTTTTTCATATTTCTGTAGATTTTCGCATGTTTTGTCACTTTTTGTGGTAGAAATTCGGTGCTCGATCATCCATGACTGTCCATTGTTATAACCGACCGAGCGCGTCATTTGTACTGTTATGTCATACCACGTGACACAACAGACCTGGGATAAGTTTTTCCCAGGTCGGTTCACACCAGACAAATTTTCACTATCCCATATACTAGTACACGACGTATTTTGACAGAGGGTGAGAATCACATTTGTTTACACAACACATTGCGTAGGTTATCAGGTTATAGTTTATATGCAAGATGAATAAGAGCCATCCGTCCTAAAATTTAGGCTAAATTCGCCGCATCCCAAAATTTGCCAACTCAATATTATCAGAGCTCAGAAACTGCTGGTACAAAGATTGAATATCAGAGTCTCGATTGAGGATAGAAGTGGTTGGTTTCATTTGAATTACACAAGGTCTGAAAACCTGGTTGGCGAACTTGGAAATTACATGTAGTGTAGATCTAATGCGGCGAATTTAGGATGGACTGCTCGTACCGTATAATCGCACATATAAGGACATGTTCTTATATCCGGAATATTGCGTTTTGGGGCTCTCATGAAAAAACCAAAGTGTCTCGAATATAGGGACATGTTCTTATATTCGAATATAAGGACACCCCCAAAAACCCACACATAAGAACAAGGTAAACTAAGTGTCATTCTCGTGAAATAGGTCCCGCTACATTATGACAAGGCTTATTCAGTTAAAACAGTAACACCATTTTTATGTTTTCAGTCAACTTCTATATCTTGGAGAATCCTGGAGGGTGGTGGTGGGGGTGGATGGAGGTACACACTAAAATCATAACGTACGAAATTTGAAATCACACTAAAATCATAACGTACGAAATAAGCGGGACCTATTTCACGATAAGGCCAACTAAGTTAGATAATATCCACATTAACCTTCGTGTACAAGCAGCCTAGACGAGTCATAACCACCACTGATGTCAAATTACATTATATTTGTTGGCTTAGGTAGGTATTGGAGGCCTATTCTACGAAATTAGCGGGACCTATTTCACGATAAGGCCAACTAAGTTAGATAATATCCACATTAACCTTCGTGTACAAGCAGCCTAGACGAGTCATAACCACCACTGATGTCAAATTACATTATATTTGTTGGCTTAGGTAGGTATTGGAGGCCTATTCTCAATGAGCCCCCAATAACCTCATGTATATATATTACCGACAGTGGTCATAAGCCTGGCAGCACCTGATAGCACGTGCAATAAGACTTAGTGTCCTTATATTCGGGATAACTTTGCGCTTTTGGCGCCAAAACCCAAGTGTCTCGAATATAAGGACCTGTGTGTCCTTATAAACGAATATTGCTTTATGGCGCGAAAAAAGTAAACTTTCTCGAATATAGGGACATGTTCTTATACTCGAATATAAGGACAGGCTCGAATATAAGGACAGTGTCCCTATATGCGCGATTATACGGTACTTGGTAGGCTACACAAATAAGTTGAAATAACATAAGCAATATCAATAACATTGAACAGTCACATTTGTTAGAACTGACAGAAATTAAAAAATCTTACACCCTCGTATCAATTAAGATTGTATGATGCCATCATAAACCGATAAAGAGGAGCACTGCAGGATCCAGATTGACGTACCAGCATATATATGTGAACAGTGCGTCCTGTCAAATCTGTGACTGTGTTGCTAGGATAAAATTTGTCCGCAAGGTGGCGGCGTTCTCTGCGCGTCTGTCAATTCAGTTGCCACGTTATGACAAATAAGGCTCACAGTTCGAATCATAATGCGTTGAAACTGCAATTCCTCACAAATAAATAACACAAAAATATGAGATCTATTGATTCTGTTGAGGGTGATGACCATTATCTTGTCATTTGTATGCACACAGATGTAGTCTAAAACTTTGCTCAGGATCGTCGGATCAATTTGAAGTTTTATATGTTTCTAACCGGCATAAAACCATATAGTATTTTTACCTGATTTCAGACTTTCATCTTGAAAACTGGAAAAAAAATTTAACAACCTATCCCAATGTTAAATTTTGATTCCAAATGTGATCAAGGGAATTCCAGCAAATACTGTGACCTCTATTTGATAAGGAATGCATCAATTGTGAAATTTGTTTTAGATGAAAGACAGTTTGAATATTGAATACAATTCCAAAGTGTGTTCAAACGCACAACAAATTTCAGGTTTCACCGTCCCATGTTTCAGATAAAATTCAACATTAGAGTAGATTGTTATTTTTTTTAGTTTTTGAAATAGAAATCTGAAATTTGATGGAAAAAGCCTGGTTTTATGCCAAATGCAAGTATACTATACAATTTCAAAAAGATCAGACGATCCTGAACAAAGTTATGGCCAAAACCATAGAAATAGAGAGGTATTTCTATGGCCAAAACCATTTGAGGTTTTGTGCTGAACTACTTTCTCATTAACATACTTATTGACAAGTTCAAGTTGATCTCTAAACAAGGAGCAAAAAAATGGTTAGTAATAGATTTGCATAAGCATTTATCTGCATAACTATGTCAACATAAGATTCAAACGTTTCAAATACTAGGCAATAGCCTGAAATATTCTGTTAAAAAGGCCGCTGGCGCCAAGTCAACTATATTATTTTGAGATTGAAGCCAGTGTAAGGTCGCAAAAATACCTGGTTTGTCACTTTGATGTCTCTGTTCCCGGTGTAATCATTGAATCAGTGACGCAAGCTAAAACTTCATAACACGTCCCGAAGCGGAACATCACTCAGCCGGTTACCTTCCTTTACATGTAGCTAGGTCACATGAGGTCTAGTTCAAGGTCACTCCTGATGCGCCACATTCGGTTTGCCATACGCTTATAATAAAACCCTGAACCTTTATGTTCAAGCATTTTTCAGCCATAGCCATATAGCTTGAGCTCTAATGGGAGTTTGTTCCCAATGGAAATTGCACACAATGTTGGAGTTGGTGGAACGCATTGGGACCATAACTTTGGATCCGCGGGTGCTAACGGTGGCAAATGTCAATATCGAATGCAAAGTCACCCAAAGATGCACCATTTATATATATATATGAACTCCTATATACTTATAATACAAATCTCTCTTCTATCTCAAGCGACCATAACCTTGCATCCATGGCACTAGCGGTGATCAATTCCAAGTTCTCAGTCACCCAAAAGATGTACCATAATATGACTTCCTGTACCTGTACCCTATCTACTTCCGAGTACTTAGTCTCTGAAAACATTGTTCATAAAGTGGCCTTTATAAGGCTCGGTAAGCGAAAAATAATATAACTGTTTGATACTTCAAGAAACTTCATGAGCTAACGTCTAGGCTAGCAAGTCGTCGAGATCCTAAGCTGCAGTCGAAAATAAGCGAGATATTATCCAATTTTTTTGGCTCTGACTTAAGTTCAAAGGTCAACTTCAAGGTCATGGAAATATTCAGCATATATCATTTCCTATATGTCTGCGATTGTTTCCAAAGCTGTGAAATCGATAATGAGCGATATATTAGCCATTTTGTGCTGACCTTGAAAATATAAAGGTCAATTTCAAGAGAATATTCAGCATATATCATTAACTTAATGTTCACAATTGATTCCTAAGCTGTAAAGTCGAAAATAAGCAAGATATTAGCCATTTTGTGATCTGACCTTGAAAATGAGATCAAAGGTCAAATTCAAGGTCATCACAATATTCGGCATATATCATTTTCTATATGTGCACAATTGAGTCCTAAGCTGTAAAGTCGATAATAATGAGATATTAGCCATTTTGTGCTCTGAGCTTGCAAATGAGGTCAAAGGTCAAATTCAAGGTAACGAGAATATTCAGCGTTTACCCTTTCCTATATGCGCACAATTGATTCCTAAGCTGCAAAGTGGATAATAAGCGATATATTAGCCATTTTGTGCTTGGACCTGAAAATAAGGTCAAATTCAAGGTCATCAGAATATTTGGCGTATATCATTTCCTATATGTCCATAATTGATTCCTAAGCTGTAAAGTCGATATTAAGATAAATGTTAGCCATTTTGTGCTTTCACCTTGAAAATAAGGTGAGAACTTATTTTCGACCATCTAGTCGTACGACAAGTTCCCATGTTAAGTGTATCATTGGATCCAATAAAGTATCTATCTATCTACAAGATCAAATTCAAGGTCACGAGAATATTCAGCATATATCATTTTCTATATGTCCACAATTGATTCCTAATCTCTCAACTGTTCAACTGAATTTCCCCCCAAACAGGGAGCTGTTTATGCACAAACCATTTTAGTAATAGCATGCCCTACCTGTTCATGTTATAATTGTGAGTGAATTTTGTGAGTAAACTGCTATTTGAATACTTTTCGCAAATGAAGTTACATTTTATCATTAGGAGTGCATAAAAATCCAACTCTCAGTTCATAAAATACAACATTTTTATTTCGACACTTTACTACAACCATTGAGAAAATTCTAGCAATTCCACAAAGATGACGCTCAACTGTTCAACTGAATTTCCCCCAAAACAGGGAGCTGTTTATGCACAAACCATTTTAGTAATAGCATGCCCTACCTGTTCATGTTATAATAAAAGATTGTATTGTTACAAATGCAGCCTGCAGTGCATAACATGCACAGATAACAAGGATGACTAGCTTCACACTTTTGTACTGAATCAAATCCCATATTTTGTCAATAAATAATTCAAACAAAATAGTTTTACGGAGGAATATTACTTGCATCAATCGTGATCAATTTAAATTTTTGTTTTTTCCTTTGTACCAATCTTTTCAACTGCATAGTGGGAATAAGTATTATGAAGCGTCCCCAAACATTGTAACATAAAATGATATATTGTATACACAGACAATAGATAAGTTCATTTGAGGTTGCAAAACAGTTACAAAATTTCAATCAGACATTCTGGACATGATACAGGAGCACATGTACATGGTTATTCTATGTGAAGTGTTGCGACATTACAGCAATAATAAGAATTAGACAGCTCTCGTTTATATTCATTTACTTTCCATTGATTTCTTTAAATGCTAATAATTTCCTGCAGCAATGCCTGCTACCAAACATGAGTTGAACACATTTTCAGTACATAGAAATGGCTAATTGCCTCTTCTCCAATCTAAATACTAGCAGCTTTCATACACACAACAAATCATTCAGTTGTTTATAAATAGGAACTTAAATACTTGGCAATTGAAGTGTTGAATTGTGCCGACTGGTTTGGCCAAGGGAAGATTTGTTTGGATGTGGTGTGATAAGCTGACGGAGGTGGGGTTGTCGTAGTTACATCAAGGCCAATCAAGGTGCCACTACAGAGCTGACTTGTTACAGAGCAGAAAGGCACTCACTCCGACACCATGGGCAGGACAATAATCCTGACAATCCTGCTCCAACCAAGCCACCCAGTACTGCTAATGCTAAATAAAACAGGACTGTCATTGTGGAGAAAATCAACTGTTCACTCCTCCAGAGCCATACTCCATCCACGTGTTGAGACACATCATATATGTACAACCATCTTAAATAGCATACAAATCTTGCTCAAACACTAGTATCCAACAGTTAACAAGTTCCAATACAGAAAGCATCCTAATGTTCAACAAAGCTGGATAAGTTGGTGCAACACAAGTAAATGAAGCTAGTGTAATTTTGATTCAATGATTGAAGGCGAACAAACTTAATGTTGTATAACTTATGATCAAACACACTTGGTTACTGGATGAGGAAAGTACAGTGTGAATTGTTGATACACATTTAGGCATGCAAGGTTTAACAGATTTAGTGATTAGATTAAAACAGCTTAGTGCCATATATACCACCCTGGTCAATGCTACCTTGAGGGGAAATGTCAATGGGAAAAGATCTAATTATTGTTGTAGTGCAATAATTAGGGATTGCACAGCTGGCCAGACCTGTAATGTAACAAAAGCTCTATGGCCACTAGCCTGACACATAGATACAGGTATTATTGATCCAGTATGGGGTGGGGCCTCCAAACAAGGCCAAAGTGTGGCGTGGTGACTGCTACTGAGTCAGTGACCAGGCACAGGACTAGTCTCTTCATCAGCTTGCTGTAATTATCGTTTCATTGTCATTTACATATTCGATGGCCATAGAAGACAGGAGGAATCAATGGCTGGAATCCAAGCACAATAGCAGAGCCTGCAGGTCAGGATAAACCCAGCAACAAAACCCTGCTGTAATCAATAGATGCCCTTAGTACCAGTAGATTTACCTGTAATCAGGGCTTTGTTGTCAGACAAAATTTGATTCCTCACATGTCCACATAATATTATCGTGCAGTGACTTAATATACCTGGAATTAACCAGAAGCTTACCTAGTAGCCAAATACAGCTCACAAACAAGAGCGATGTTAATTACTTAAGTGCCATATCCTATAACTTATTAACGTTTCTCTTCAAAAACAATGAGACTTCTGCATAGCTGCAAACCACCTGCAAAAATGTGGAATAAATCTTGATCCCAAGTAATAAAATTTGCTTTATAAGGAAACTGAACCATACCTGCAATCATCTAAGTAGAGCGGTTATTTGAACAGTTCTGGCCAAGCTTGAACAGTAGCAGAATTTCGAAGTGCCCGTGATTAGCATTAGATCAGTTATGCACAACTTATTTCTCAATGGTGTATAAAAAAAACAGCATACAATAACTTCCAACTTATTGTTAAAATTTCATATAATAAACAATGACAAGCACAAACATAAGACATTGCGCTTGTTCTTCATAAAAGGAGCTCAAAAATCATTCAAGATCGACAATTCCTGTTTCCGAAGCCAGGTGTCGGACAGGACCTTCCAGTGTGTGAACATCTATAAAAGTCAACATGCAGGAGTGATTGCTCTGACAAAATCCTACATGAAGACGGCCCCTTGTGAACACAATACACATACTAAATTCTAAAATCATGACCACTGTGTTGCTTTCATAACGAACAAAAAACAATGAATGAACATGATGATTTCTCTGGAGAAACAAATGACAGGATGATCACATAGTTAAAAGCCACCAAGAGGCAGAGAACTCAATCACTGTCAGTCAATCGCAAAACTTGCCAATCAAAACATACTGGTTCCTATATATATAATAATGAAATGCTTTTGTGGCCGATACAGTATGTCTTTTAAATGCTAATGTAGCATTAGCCCTGGCATTTCCATACATCAGGTCGGATATTGAACTCTGAAAATGTCTGGCAAAGCCAAGAACAAGTGAAGTCCATGTTCTGTAGACAAGCAATGTTGCACAAAGTAGAGTAATGTATCAACACTCCAGACCAGATGTTTGAATACTGGGCAGTAGGGAATTCTGCCAGACATTCTATATACAGAGCCCGGAGACCCCACAACATGACAGTGTTTGATGATTAGGCTGGGGTGGGGCAAGGGTGTGTACAATAACAGAAAATGTATCATTGTATTATATCACAACTGCTTACATTCATTATGCCTCGTCCCTTTAGGTGCAGTTTTACATTAACATGACAAAACACGACAAGCATACACGAACATTGTGTGGTAGTTAACAAATACTGCACTGTGACTTCTTGAAGTACGCAATTCCTATTACAACATTTACCTTTAAAGTTGTGCATCATTTGTATCATATTTAAATATATCTGACAATAGTAATAATTAAACATAAAAAGCTCCTTCCTCTATCTCAGGAAAACTGCTGCATGTACACTTGTCTTTTCCTTATATAAACACATACCTTTAATATATTTATTCATACAAAAAACATCACATCACTTAAATTTGTTCTAAGGCAAGGTTCAGATGATACCCGAACATTGAGTGTAAACTGGTAGCACAAGTTTTGTCAACTAAAACAAACACATCAAGTGAAAGAATTCTGGCACCGAACCACAGAAACAAGTCACTGGTTTTGCTTTCTACTTATAAATGCAGGAATTCCACGTTTCAATTGGTACGGTACTCACTGAAGTTTTCACATTTCTAAAGGCCAAACTTTTTCAGAATGCAAATATCTTGGTTCCTGAATACTGTAGGGGAGAAAAGAATCATGAAGAATGCTCCTTCTGATGTATTTATGTTTTTGAATGTGACATGACCAAGGAAGAAAGTAACAACTGCAAGGCCTAATCTAAGCGACAAAGATTACATAGACAAGTTATGTGTACAGTGACAGCGAGTACTGTGCTGTCAGGCTTGTTTTGTACACCTCCACTCCCCTTCAACTAAAAAAGACATTGCACATGGAAATTCACATTTTAGCTAAATGTACACATTGTTCTCATAATAAATAGTGGTATTACAGGTACATGAACACATGGAGAAACACTCACTGTGTCTCTATAGATACACCAGGTCTGACAGGCAGACCAATAGCAAATACAATGTAATGTGATTGACATTTCCACAGATATGTGCAGCCCAGACAGCACACAAGGAAACTTGTCAAAGGCAGGGCACTGACAACATGAACTCTGATGGTTTTTGTCATTTCTGGCAGTGTATGCGCACACAGGAGTGGGAGGAACCCTGCTTACAGCCACGCTGTTACGTAACAGGCCAGAGAATAGGGGCAGAGAAACAGGGCTATAAAACGACTAGTCAACCCATCTCTCCTGGATACAGAGAGAGTCAATATACATAACATACAGGCAGGCATTGGACAGCGTTGTTTGGCCTCAAACCGTATCAAAAGCCACACACACTATGTACACAAGGACAACACGCAAAGCTCCAGCACAACTCAACTTAGGGTGCATATATCGTAAACAGCAATATCATACAGACAAAGTGCTACGCTTGTTCCTTGTTACACATAATATCATACACAGATGCAGGGGTGTTTTATAACCCACAGAAGAACTGTACAGTTAGGATAAAACACATTCATGCAGTCAAGCTCACGTGACTTGTGATCACAAAGAGATACCAAAGTGCGTCGAGAAGAAGCTGTTAGTGGGCACATATCCGTTCTGTCCACGCTGCTTGCCTTCCTAGAACGCATGTACCACGGAGACAACACCCCACCCCCCTGCCTCAAGTCCTACTGCTACCACACTGACAGCTCATACACCTGGGTCACTGGCACCTTTCAAGCCACAAACTGGGGTATAAACAGAACTAACAAAACAGGAGACGAATCAAAACACAAATCCATACAGTGTCAGAACTACTGTACAGTACAGTTATTTGTAACAAAATAATACTCAATACACACCACTATCAGAACAAATGTTAACAACTTACATTCAGGTGCATCTGAATCAAAACCAACAAAGCAACTAGAGAACTAAACCTTGCATACGACCAAGGCGGAATTTTAACGGACATACTTCCCCTTATGATTGATCAATAATGAGATGGACTAATACAAAAAAAAAAAAAAAAACAATAGTACAGGATCTAGTTGTGAACTTTACACAACATATTGACGGAGTATGTTTAGGTGGGGACCAAACACGAGGGAAAGGTGAATATTTCTGGGTACATACACACTGGTCAACAAACAGCGTGGCTCTGAACATGAAGCATCTGTGGACACCTTACATCAATGAAGGTAAGTTATAAACTGTGCTTCCTTCTGCACCCACCCAACACTAAAGGTCAACTTAAAAACTGATCAAGTGCTCACAATACACAATTGTTTCTGTTCCTAATAGTGTTCACATCGCACAAATGTCATTGTTGCTCTCCACGTCACCGTCTCAGAGCGATGATGATGCACACATTCCCAGCATCTAGAATCCCTACATCAGGCTGCACAACGGTCGCCCGCGTCGTCACATGTATCTTCCTCCATCCTTTGCCAGTACACAATGTCTATTATATAGTTCTGCCTCCGTCAACAGCAACACATACAAAGAGATTTCCATTTGCGGAAAAGTCCTCGATAAAGGTCAAGGTCACTTCACAATAAAATTAACAGTGTTGGTTGCCCAGAAAATGGAGACACTCGTAGTAGTATTAAATAGTACAAAAAGGTGTGTGCGCCACTGTGAGTTGTACACATTAGGAGGTCCACAGGGGCTGAGTGCTCCAACCTGTCACACCAAGTTGTATTCCTTGAGGTTCAACTGGAGGATCGTATCCTTGACTGCAGCGAACACAAACCGAATGTTCTCCGTGTCTGAAACAGTCAAGTAGCCAAATCAGTACGAGTAATTGAGTTATCTTGGTCACATACACAAGTATTAATGTATACCTGCAGACTAACAGAACTATCAGTACAGATCACAGAAAACAGGCAAATTTAGGCATTCAAAAAATGGCAAACATTGCCATGATATTTAGTACAATGTAGGACTAATAATTACTCATGCACTTCATATCCCACTGACCTGTAGCACATGTGAAATGCGAGTAGATGATCTTGTCGGGATCAGGATTCAAGTCCACGAACATCTTTAGAATGAACTCTCTGGCGGCTGTGGCATCCTTCTGTGGACCTACAACATCCACACAATCAAGGAAGTTTTACCAATTGCCATACAAAATTTTAAGTCTTTTTATACAATTGAATGCAAACCACTAACTTTTTTGTAATTTCTATGATAACTATCTAAGCTACATGATCAGGCCCTCATATAATTATTACATCAGATACTATGTATACTATAATTCAAAGACAAAACATTGTGGCGATGTCTTGACAATGACATGTTAGATATTAAAGATGCTTTGGCTACTACAATACCAGCCATATTTTTAGAAGTCTTCGATTCTCAGCCCTAAACCTTACCATCAAATTCAGGAAAATAGTCTACAAGGTGCGAGTACATGATCTTTTCCTCTAACAAGTCCTTCTTGTTGAGAAATAGTATTACAGAGGAATTCTGAAACCAGGGATATGTGATAATTGTCCTGAATAGTGCTTTGGATTCTTCCATACGGTTCTGAAACAAACAAGCAGAGAATACATGGTTACAAAAACATCGAACAACTTCACAAGAAATGACAGAAACATACACAATAACTACACACTTGCATGCATATATGTTCTGAAATGAACATACCTCATTGTCGGACTCCACTAGTACTTGATCGTATTCACTTAAGGCGACTAAAAACATAATGGACGTAACATTTTCAAAACAGTGGATCCACTTTCTGCGTTCTGAGCGCTGTCCTCCGACATCCACCATCCTGAGAGGAAGAAGATTTTTTCGTAAAAATTACTACCAGGTTTCTGACAGTGATGGAAAAGTAAGAAGCAAATAAACACATCACAGGTATGTCTTGCGTGAGTTAAGTATTTCTTGCAATTGAAACTTTTTGGAGCCACATGACAAGGTGTCAAACACATTCAGTTCTTCATATATATATACCGAAAGATTATGCTGTCCAGGTCGAAGGGATATTCTATGATTCCAGTTGTGGGCACTCGGACTCTCAAGATGTCTTGTAGAGATGGTAAGTAGTTCGGATCCGATATCCTGTCAATATTGTTTAGGTAACTGCGAACAAAAAGGAAAGGAAAATGAATGCAATTGCATGTATACATGTCAAAAAGCTCACAGGCAAATACATTCAATCATTCTTAAGCCTAACATTATTTGATAAATATCCATCATAGTTCACATACTGAGTCAGCAATTACACTAGAAAATTTCGGGTTTATACTAGTACATGTTTTTTCATGAATACTAATACATACTATTTGGCTGAATCAGTGAGTTGGTACTCTCTACGTCTGTCGTAACACTCCTGGATTCCCGAGTCTGACCACAAGCACTTGATTGCCTCAACATATGGCCTTTCCAACGTCGTCACAGTCTCATAATCAATTTCCTTTATCATTTTGGCATTTTCCTGAAAAAAACATAGTTATATCAAGAGCATGATTTTCGTTGCACACAAAGATGCAGAAAGATTGGTAGCTTATTAATGGTTAACAAGATCTTACTGGGTTTGAAGGATCCTTATACGGGATATTGATCATGTCCATGGCCCTGATCATAGAATGCATGGCCATGAAGATGTTTTGGTAAACTAGTTTGATGTGACTCCTCTTGTCATCGTCAGAATATCCATTTCCATGGATAATTCTCATCTGCTTGATGAACGTACTCTTTCCAGACTCACCAGTACCTAGGAAACGACAGGCATAACATGTATCGTTTTGTTACGAAAGATTGTCAAACAATCTCACAAACACATATTCAGTTTTGAAATCTATGTTCTGCCAAATTATATATCACAAAAAAAAAATACTGATCCATTCAATTTTCCCTAATTCATTTCTTATAGCACAGGTGAAAATCTATTTTTTCTTGTTCTAAAGGATGTCATATCACAATCCTACACTAATAAGCCAATTAGTAGGATGTATTCATATGCTTTGCAATGAACATAGCATTAGCCCATTATTTTCCCTCCGAGATATCAGTATTTTTTTGCAGGCAATTATCATGTACATACACATACTATTATATAGATGTGCTATTATACATAATGTACCAACTACTAGAGATGGCATCGAATGTCGCGACATTCATGCATCGTGATATTTGAAGTTTGACGACGTCGCGATCTGCATTTTCCCGACATCGCATCGTCAGTTTCAACAATTCAATCAATCTTTTCAATGCTAGACGTCCAGATTTTCATACATTTTCGGTGTGTCAGATACAACGCATGTCAGATGTCAATATACATGATATATCCTAATGCTGACCGTCGTATGAAACACGTATTGTGATTGGATGGTGAGAGTATCCCATACGTGACGTCATGTTTCTTAAAATCATTTGATTGTGACTGCGCATGCGTCTGTTCATGCTCGCCTGCCCACATGATGGAAAAGAAAAAATAACAAACACAAGAGAATTCTATCAGTTTATAGAAAATTCAGGGCTTATATTGACATTATATCACATTTAATACTAAGATATACATTTACGTAGTGTTATATACCAGTGAATATGAGTACGAGATATTCAGTGTCCACAGTTATGTCGACATGTGTAGATCGCGATTTGAACTTGCCGACGTCGCGACATTAGAAAAAATCACGATGCCATCTCTACCAACTACCAACTCATTATGCCAATATTTTTTATTGGATGAACAGCTGAAATCAATGGCCTTACACAGAAGCACATCTCTACTACATTTGCACACGGTGCAGGCATCTTTCATTGCAGCTTTCTTTCGAATATAAAGCTTTCTTTCCTGCACAGTACTTTATGGTCTGTCATTCCTTCATATCGTTCCTTGACCAGTCTTTGAATTAATGTGAATAAATAGACAATTGCACTAACATTTCTTGCAAACATTGCATGTACGATGTGAATCAATTTGTACCCTTAGTTCCTAGAGCATTGTGTGACCAAAGTCTGGGATATTTAGCTATTTGAAGTATGTCTTCAAACGATTGACATACTTTCATTGATATATGTCTAATAATGTCTAGAATTGTTTTGACAGCTGTCAATATTGCGCATCTGCTATCGGTTATCCCAAACTTACGCCTACTCCGAACTTTGGTCACCTCACGATATATATATATTAGATCGTGTAGACATCACTGGCATATACCTGTACATTCAAGATACATGTCCTGTGATCTATCTTGTCAATACTGCTAATGAAGAAAGCCTGGTTTAGGCAGCAATCGCATATTGTATAAAGGTTAGTGATATAGATTATATCCATGAATAATCTACTTGTGAACAAATTGTTAACAGTGGAGTCTGCATCCATGGACTCATCCACTGAATTTCTGCTGTCATTGTCATATAGCACCAGAAGTGTTTGCGAGGAGATTTCTCGTGTTTCAATTCCAATACTAGTAGGCCATACCATAATCAGTGACTAAATCTACAAGCAATTACGGTAAGTGAGCAACAACAATTTCCTTGATCTTTCTTGAGAGATGGATCTATTACAATCTGGATCTAGACCAATGGAATTTAGAATCTATCTGCAATATGGATAGCCAGAATAAAATAAATCGACCTTAGATCTAGACTCTAGGCCTATATATACCAATACCATTGATTGAAGACTGAAGTCTAGATTGTAGTCTAACTCGAAGTGTCGAAAGTGTGATGCTAATAATAGCATCACTTTATTACTGACAATATGCCACTGGTTAGATCCAAATACACCAGTTTTCACTGTTTATATAAGTGATATTTGGTGTTGAGTGTCGGTGTTAACTTTTGACCAGTTGACAGTCGACAGAATCTCGCCTGGCTGAACTGAAGAGTGAATTGTGAGAGCAGAAATGAGATTCACCGGCTGTCAAAAACACCTTCTCTTGCCACATGCGACACGCTATTAAACTTCGAAATACAATATTTGTGATCTTTGAAAGCCAAGGATTTGTCTGTTACAGATATTTTATCATACGCATTCCACTGTTGAACAGAAATTTCGACTAGATCCTGCCCTTGCAGGTCTGGCAGGGGAATACACAAAATGGATTGGCAGTTGTACATCCAAGATGGCGGCCCGATTCGGCAGCCAAAGGGAAAACTTGTCAAAATTTGGGGGGCTCACAAATCACGTTATATGGTATATATGGGTCTCATTTATGTGTCTCCGACTTACCCAATAACAAGAGTTTCAATTCCCGTCGAGCATCCCGTTTGTCTTTGCGAAGCTGCTTCTCAATTTCTTGATTTATTCGCTTTTGTTCCTGTTGCTCTTCGCTCAAACAGCACGCCATTGCTGAGCAGTGGATTTGGGGAAGGCTTTTCTCACTCCCACAAATATTCTCTTACCGCTCCGTTTTCGGGCCTCTGTGGTGTCCTATCTCTAAAGAAGATATTCAGACATTACATGGGCAGAACTGTTGCCCCTTCTGCCCAAATATGTGTCCGATTATCCCAAACAATATTTTTCATTCGAGCTGAATTTATAGTTTACAAGCCAACTCTGGGTGTGGTGAACGGGGACAACAGCCGTCAACCTTGGCAGGTGCCCGCCCAAATAACCAAGCCGCTATTCCATTTATACTGGTGCAGATCGTCGCATGAATATTTATATTATCGTTTACTATTAATATATTGCTTCGGTTAACGATTTGAAAAATAGATATACGTTATTTACCTGAAAGTTGCTCAAAATACTGCCAATACACATAAATTGACAGAGGGACAACGTTCTTTTGTCGCAACAGCCGATATGATGGGATAGCTCCCTCTCTACTTGAAGATGAGGCTGCGTACATAATAATGAGCCGGCAGTCAAGACTTCGCCATTGCAAGTCCAGTCCAGCTAATTTGCATAATTCCTAGCACTGCCTTTTAGCAGTTTAGCAGCTCAATCACCACTTCCTGAATGCTCTGAATGGACTTCGCCAGTGGGATTTATACTTATCTGGATCAGGCTTCGAGTTTACTGTTATGTTTGCCTGCGCATAGGCCTTATCATCTAACTGACTACAGCCTCTGATCCACAAACAAATTTCTACCGTGAAATATTTCTGCATAAATAAAATATGATAAGAAAATAATTGAAGCGCATCTTCAATTCATTAAAAGAATTAATTAACACCACACAACAAATGAGTTCGAGTCCATTTGCTTTCGTAGGCCTATCTGCAGTAGCCTAACACTTCAACCCACGGATTGTTCAATTAGTCTATTATATAGGCCCCTAGCTATAGGCCTAGGTATATCGGAAATACGGAATTGAATCAGTGATCGCTTAGGTCATAAAAATCTGGATTTAGATCAATTATAAGTTCATTATTTGTAAGTTTTTGAATGCTGCCCATGGGAACTTTAATTGTTATGCATTGTTGTATGGATCTAGATAAAGTCCTACTTAAACCTGATGGCTCTTTAGATTTAATTGACTATTAATGCAAGGTTTTCATCCACTTATTATTAATAAACAATGTTTTGGGGCTGAATTACAGGCCGGAATATTGGCGGCCTATACGTGGGCTTCTGATATGGCTGAGATTCCTTGGTTGCGTGTTTTTGGGTGTCTCTCTAGTGTTTTTGTTAGATTGTTTTGCCTTCGACAGCTCTATATCAGGGACCCACTCAGAGAGGCTGAAATATGGAACTGATTGTTTGAAGACCCTTAATCATCATGACATTGTGCATTTGTTAACGGGAGTTGTCGGCTAAATATTGAATTGATTTTGAAAATTGTTGATTTATCAACTGATCGTGTGTAGGCCCTATGCTTCCATTTGAAACAAAATGGGGTCACCGATTTAATTTTTTTGGGTAAAGTCAGTTGCGAAACTCAGTCGTGAGCTTCAGAAAATTTTTGGAAATTTTAGTAGATCGGTAAATTATAATTCGGATGATTGTATGGATGATTGTAGCGAGAAAATTGGTAGGCCTATGGTTTATATTTATATTACTTCAATCATTAAAATAGCCCATCCGTGTTCGTCCGTTGATGAATAACCTAAATTGCAGAAAAATAAGTCTCGCGTTTTATTGTTTAGTGAAAATTGCTAAAAGTTACCTATTTTGTAGGAGTGGTGAGCGGGCTGGGCTATAGCACGCGCCACTATATTATATGTGGTAGTCGACGGGCAGTGATGTTGCGTAATGCAGGTGGGGGAGGGGGAGGGTAAGTTGTATATAAGCGAGCAGCGGCAGAAAGCCAGCCTGTCGGGGCCCGGCGGGATGGTATAGTGGCAGAGTGCTCGGCCCATGATCTACAGGTCGTGGGTTCGAGTCCATCCAACGCCACTCGTGCCTGTGCAGCCGGAGTGGCGGTAAAAACAATGGCCGGGTGGTGTCAGAGAATGTGTATTGTATCTGGCACCTGAAAGATCCCTTGGGTTTCCCGTAAATAGGGGTTTTCCCCGATCCCGTGTTTCTGTCTAGGTGGCATATCATTGAGTTACCCCTAGTACAAGTACAAGTTGAGCAAGCCTGTCCCACACGGAGCTAGACGTCTTCGTGACAACATCTACCAAAAACTATCACTGCAGCTCCACAACCAATTAGGCCTACGACATCCAAGCAGCCACCCTCCTTGGAAGATCTCTGATAGACACTGATTTACTAAAGAAATTAATATTGCTCAACCATATATTTTATAGTGTATCACACTCTGGGGGGGGGGGGGGGCGGTTTCCGTGAAATTACCAAATAAACAAATCAAATAAACAAAAGAGCCAGCACAGGATGAAGTCGCAGCGTGAATTCCGTATAGCTTTGTGTCAGAATGCATGCAGTCAGGGGCTTGTATTAGACCGTGTAGGTCGTGCATTTAGGCTCAGTAGATCATTATTTAGACCGTAAGTTCGGGAAGATAGTGACTAGGGTTATAACAAGAACAGATAAATAACCAGGCCAGGGCAGGTGGCCATGGGTTCTATCGTGTGTATGGTTGGCCTGGGTCGAACGACTCACGGCTACCACACGAAGGATACCCCAGACTCAGGGAGATGCAGTTCCAGCAAGCTCCAGAAGGCGGGAGACAACTAGGAGCGATAAGGAGCTCCGAATCGGCGATGGAGTACAGTCAACTTGGAACCAGATACTCTGCAACGGAACTGAATGCGCCATGTTGGAGTCACAGTCTGTTGGTGGCTCTGAGTCAGTATCTCGAAGCAGGTGGCTTCGAGTCGGAGTATCAGAGTCTAGCTCAGAGTATGGAGGTTTCAGAGCAAGCGGCTCCGCGTCTGAGTGTCGGAGGAGCTGCGGGCCAATAGAGAATAGGAAGATTCCGGGACAGGGAAGGAGACATGCGGGGAAAGCAGGTGGCTTTTCAGGAGCATGGGGGCAGAGTCGGACCCCTGATGAGGCCCCGTGAGGATGGCTGCATCAAGAGGCATTAGCCATTAGAGAAAGCCAGAGACACAGCCAACACAACAGGGAAAAAAAAGAGTGGCTGCGACAAGCTGTGGAGGGGTCGGAGTTGCACCATTCACCCCAGCACCATTCGGTGAGACAATGGACGAGGTGATTGAGATACCAGTAGCCCTTGCTGAGAGAGTTAAACAAGAAAAGGACAAAGAAAGAATGAGAATGAGGGTGAGGGAGATGTCGCATAGGTCAGTCGGTCGGAGAATGGGTCAAGCCTGGACTCTACTGGCACGAACAATTGGGGGCAGAGCCGTTGGGCCTTCGTTGGGGTTACCTAATCCTCAGGCGGGCTGCTGTCAGCGTCGGCACAGCAGGTGGGGGGATGGGGGTGCATACTATGTGTGACCCTATGTCAAACCTCTTAAGTTCGACAGGGAAGCTGCCTGGACTGAGTACTTGAAGCAATTTAAGGTGAGAGCCCAGTTGAGCTGATGGAACGACCAGAGCAAGGTGGTCCACCTGGTCAACAGCTTGACGAGAGTGGCTCGAGGGATGCTGAATGACCTGTCCATGGCTCAGATGGCTGACTGGACTGAGGTAGAACAGCAAATGGAGCAGTAATACAACAGGGTTGGATGGACGGAAGAAGGAGCCGACACCTCAAGTATGGGCTGCTGGATTCTCCAGGTTGGTCCCCCAGGCTTAACCGAATATGAATAGGATCGGCAGGGATGACCTCATCAAGGATAACTTCATCAAGGATAACTTCCTGATGGGGACACAGGAAACAGAAGCGGTCAATTATACACTGTATTAGTAGAGTGTCAATGCAAGCGACCAAGGAGGGATAGCGGGTTTCACCTGGTAGAATAAGAGACAGCTGACTTCTGCGAAGGTGATGGGGAGGAGACAAGTGGATGGGAAATTGTGGCTGCGGTTGGTCAACCTCGATGTCCCAGCTGACCGAGTCCAGATGCAGGGGTTCAGCAAGAGGGATTTACCCATGAGAACCTGAGCGACAGAACGAATAGAGCAGCTGATCAAACTGCTGGGGGGGGGGGGGGTGAGCTTACTCCCAAACAGGTTGGGGTCACATGACAAACCCACAGAACGACTGAATGCAGGAAGCAGGGGTCCTCATTACGGCGGAGGAATGGGAGCAGATGTCATCTGTTGGATGTGCCAAAGAAAATACCACTTTAGTAGGGAGTGTGCCACTCTCCGTAGTAAGTGAGTGGACGGTAGTGGTCCCAGTAGTCCTGCGAGGGTGTCGCTGGGAACATGAATCAGACAAAGAAGACCGACAGTCCCTTGTTGGCCATGGTGGAAGCCACAGGAGATGCTCTGGTCTATGGGCTGGAGGGAGAGAAGAAAGAGGTTCAACTCGCCCCTCTAGGGGTGGGACCATCGCCAACATGGTTGCACATGCAGGGGACGTGTCCTGTCCCCACAGCTCGAGTGGGCAATCTGAGAGAAAGATAACAACAACTGTATGGTACATGCTCGTCGGACGGGCGTCCACATGAGATGCTGGTCAACACAGGATTTTCAGACACAATGGTTGAAACTAAGGAGTTCCTTGGCAGGGGTGATTATGACCTGAAATATCTACAGCCAGAGATAGGGTTATTCAAGGGCGTTTCTTTGCACACTGGTACATGTATTCAAGACGTCTTCGGGGTCGTCGAGAATGACCGAAGGTAAGTCGCCGAACTCCCATCCAATGAATGAATCAGTTGGGTCCGGAAGGCCTACCATACAACATACTCGTTTGTTCAGAGTCCATGGATGCTGACTGGATGTATCCAAAATTAGAACATCATCCAGCTCCACATCCTGAATGAGGATGGAATCGAATTGGAATAAGAATCCCGACAAATCTAGCCGTCCACCTCTATCATCTGCTGCAGTATAGTGAAGGGACCTATCCAGGGCTTAGTGAAATTGTTGCCCTGTTTAGCCAGAGGATAGTAATATAGCACCTTTTAGCATTCTGTAAAAGCAGGCCTACCCTTGGCATGGGCATAGCCTCACTTCTGCCATAAAGCGGACTTATCCAGGCACGCTCGTGCAAAGTCGTGGGCGTTCGCCAGGACTTGAGGCCACACTGCATTACGGTCTCAACCGCAGTTGAATATATAATATCAACAGGCAGATTTAGTTTCCGGCCTTACAGCATCGCAAGCGGGGTCACCCTGGTCGAGTCGTGTTCATGACGTTTGCATGATTGGGATGACCAGCTGTCGATCAGACTTGGGCCTGTAAGGGGTGGTCCGGACCTTGGTGCTCCCTGGCATTTCCGCCAGGTCCCAAAACAGAGAGTTTTCGAATTAAGTACCCTGGTCCGAGTGTACCTGCTTGAGTATGCCATGGTACATCACCCACCTATTCACCAGTAACCTAGCCACCTCATCCGCGGTCTGGTGCTGCAGCCGGTAGGCATTGTGTACTTGGTGTAATAGTCCAAGATCACCAGGATGTACCAGAACCCATGCGGTGTATCCCGGTAAGTATCCAGAATATTCAAAGTAATATGGTTGAAAGGCGCACCAGCCTTAACCATAGTCAAGGGGTGGTTGCCAGGAGCTGGAACTCTCTTGTGAGCCTGGCACCATGGGCAGGCAACACACCATCTCTGCACGTTCAGCTACCAGGCCAGTGAAAGCGCTGTTGCAGCTGCTGGATAGCCTTCTTGATGCTCAGATGACCAGTGATCCGGAGGTCAAGCAGTTGGTGGAGTACTTCTTTCCGCAGTGCCGTGGGTAGCACCAGCTGCCAGAAGGCAGGCTTAGGGTGCGGATGCTCATAGCGCCGGTAGGGGAGGCCTTCATGCAGAGCGAGCAGTTCTCACAGGGAGACCAATGCTTGGGTCTCCTCTCTGTAGGTTTTTTGCTCAGCCTTCAAAGGTTTCTGTCCGGCCTCCAAGGACTTGATGACCAGTGCTAGGGCGTGATCCAGCACTTCGCAGCCAGCTGCTTCAGAGAGTGGCCACCCAAGTAGGTCGGCTCCTCATCCTGCGCATCGGGCTGTGGATTAGCAGCCATCACCACAGCCGGTAATTGCCACTTCTACTTAGAGAAGGACGGGATGGGTTCCCAAGAGGAAAACGTCCCAACCATCAAGGAGGACGAGGACAGGATAGGTTCTCAGGAGGAAAACATCCCAACCAGCGAAGAGTACTCGCTATGGCCGAGTTGGACGCCGATATCGAACGCGGGCCAGTTGTGTCAGTAATGCTGTGTCCGCGCGAAATGGTGAACTCGAGCTTGCAGGTCAGTCATGGTATTGAGGGCTGCTGCAGCCTGCAGTCTCCTTGGTCGGAGTCTGAGGCCCAGGTCGGAGTCTGAGGACGAATCCTCGCCTTGCTGGAATGGGGTCATTCCTGCACAATCCGGATTCTTGCATTTATGGCAATGTGACAGGCCATCAGCAATGAAATGCTGCTTTGCTCGATCTGCATGTCACACTTCTGGAGTTTGACAAGCCACTGTGCTACCAAGCCATCCGCTTCACTGTAGTTCAGCAGCCATCAAAGCGAAATGTGGTCAGTTCACAACCGGAAGTGCCATCCCAACAAGTAATGTTGGAAGGGCTTGGTCATGGTCAGTACAGCGAGAAGCTTGCAGTGGGTCATGCAGTAGTTCATTTGAGTGGCTCAAGGCCACACTCGCATAAGCCACCACACGTTCCTGTCCGTCCATGATCTGTGAGAGGACTCTACTGTGCGTGAGATTGCTTGCATCAGTGTCCAAGATGAACTCACAGTCAGGGAGCGAGTGATGGAGCACAGGTGCAAAAACCAAGGCTTTCCAGAGGTCTACAAATACTACCTCCTGGGAAGCCTCCAAGACAAAATTGGCGCCCTTTTCCATGAGGATCGTCAAAGGACGCGTGATCTCTGGGAAGCCACAGATGAACCAGCGATGGTAGCTCATGAAACCCAAAAAGGACCTCACTTCGGCCATATTACAGGACTGAGGCCTCCTCTGCATGACTTCAAGTTTTGCAGGGTCCGGACGAACACCTGTGCCTGTCACCATGAAGCCCGGCTACAAAATTTCTTGGGCAAAAAGTTTGCACTTGGACGGCTTCAGTTTGAGCCTTGCATCCCGGATGTGATGGAACACCATGTGGAGGTTGGTGAGGATTTTCTCGAAGGAGTGGCTGTACATGACAACATCCTAATGTACACCTTACATGGCTTCCAGAGGAACCCTTTTAACACAATTTCCTTAAGCACTCAAACATCGTGGGGACATTGCAGAGCCCGAATGACATTACCTTGAACTAGTAAAGTTGTTGGTGACAGAGGCTGTCTTGGCCTTATCACTCTCTTTCATCTGGACTTGTTAGTACCTGGAGGCCAGATCCAGAGCACAAAAGTAGTGCAATCTGGCCAGGGCAGTCTGAGGACGAATCCTCGCCTTGCTGGAACGGGGTCATTCCCACGTGTGGGGTCTGGGGCCCGCTCAAGGGCCCAAGAAACCAGATCCATTTTATGTCATGCGGTACTTTGCTGGCATCTCCTGGGTATAAATCCCACTTCATGCCCCTGGTATATTCGTAAAAAATTATGGAGTGAAGCGAGCCTGTTGTGGTGGGAGTCAGAGTCTTTTTTATGTTCAGTGGTAAGTTGTTCTCCTGGGTATAAATTCTACTTGAATACCCATTGATCGCCATACTTTCATATTTAATGCAAAAAATAGAAACAAAGCGATCCCGTCTCAGATGGGGGTCTGAGGCCTGCTGAATGGCCCAGAAGTCAAAGCTTTTTTTATGTACTGAATTAATTTTGTGGCCTTCCCTGGGAATAAATTGCACTAATCGATGACCATGGTTTGTAAAAATTGTAGAAGGGAGCTGCACATTCGGCCAGGGGTCTGGGGCCGGCTGAAGGGCTGAATGTGTTCTGGATTAATTTTGTAGCCTTTCGTGGGAATAAATTGCACTTAAAAGGTATTGATTACCATGTTTTGAATATTTTGTTTTAAAAAATGTAGAAGAGAAGATGCACATTTGGGCCGGGGGATCTGGGGCCCGCTGAAGGGCAACAGAAGTCAAAGCCTTTCCTGGATATAAATTGCAATTAAGAATTCATTGATGACTATGATTTGAAGAGTTTGTGAAAACATGTAGAAGGAAGCTGCACATTTGGGCCGGGGGTTCCTTCAACGGACCCCAGTAGCCAGAACCCTTTTTATATCATGTGGTAGCTTAGGCCTACTGATCTCTTCATGAGTATACATTTCAAACCAAACTCACTATGATCAACTTGTTCTCAAACATGATATTTCGGCATAGGCCTAATATTTTTGGGCATGGGGCCTGAATCCGCCTATGGAAGCTCTGATGTATATATGTAGTGTTTTTCCGAAGGGGGGGGGGGGTATTCCTGACCCCAGTAACCCCCTTCTAAATCCGCTGCTGCCATCCACTCGCAGGTGCGCGATCTTGCTCGCGCATGTGAGTGGGAGCAATCGCACATACATATGTATGTGCGCGTTATGACAAAATGTATGTATAGATCTATGAACCGATGGAACAATCTTCGGGCCAAAATTCCATTATGTATTGTGTTCGGTGCATTCCGCATTGTGCCAATGCCATTATGTTTTGTGCTTCTTTGTTTTACTTTGTGACAGTTTCATTGTGACTCATAGCCTAGTTGTTGTATTTTGTTTCTTGACAATCCCATTGGGCCTATGCCTAATCACAAAGCTGTTTGTGATACAACGCATTCCACTCTGGAGACATCAGTCTGAAGGCCATAATGTTCTTCATCATTGATAGAGGCTCCATCTGCAACCGTTCAAATGGACCCCCACTCTTTATTTTCTGAACCAATCGAGCTAGAAAAACAGGATTTAACCCCTGAAGTTCTCCCAATGTCACATTCAAGATCACCGTTTAAAGTCCACATATGACATCTTGTAATGGATATTTTTAATAAGGGTTCTATCCGCAACTGGAAAACGCTCTGCAGTCTACACCCATATAATATTGTTTAAACTATCTTTGAAATCGTTGTAAAAAGGACTAATACCCATGAAAATCAATAGACAATTTGAACTAACCCCATGAAATATGCACCTACATAATGCAGACATATGCCTGTTAGTATAGAATATACCCCAGTGTGTCTCCTAGTCCAAAATTACAATACTTTGAATCTTGATGGATGTAAATACGATTTTGCTCAGAATCTCGAGATCCCATTTCCACGAGCAGAAATGCAGGGGTAGATTGCTAACTTTTTTCAATTTTTGCTATAGAATTTTTTAAATTTGGTAATTAATAATAATAATAATAAATGTGGTGATTTTGCCCAAAGCACACGGCAGGAGTCTTTGCAAAACACTAGCAAGTATTGTGGCCTATCTTTAGACCGCTCGAGTTCCGAGCGTGCGCTGCCTAGCAACGCACTGTACCTATAATCGAGCCCAGTAAACTATAACAAGTGGTGACCTAGTTTCTCCTCCCGCCTCTCGGTTCGATATATACGTGATCACTTTGCTTGGTCTGTGAGATTGTCCCAGAGCAAGCCGAGAGGCAGGACGAGAGGCTCGCCATGAGCTTTACGTCCCTGTGTCTTGAGTAAGGCCCTCGCGGGCCCTGGGGACGATTTCCATTGGGGGCCCGGGCTGGGGTAGAGACAGTTGCTGACTCGGAGGCGCAAGCCCTGTGGATCGCCAGCTCTCTTCTCCACCCGGGGTGGTGTGACACAGGCTCTGGCAGACCGTCGGGCTGGCTCAGAGTTCCATCTCTGTGACAGTGCCTTCGGTGAGGCCAGCCAGCAACATGCCCACGTGTACGTGTTCCGTGGTGCCGCTCCCATGGCATCTCGGGCTCTACACACGGCTACATTACCATAACTATGTAATATGCATGTTGTAGTTAAGGAGTTGGTGAGATGCATGTGTTATGTCGTAGTGTATGACGGCCGGACTCGTTCCGGGGTGACTGTACCTGGTAGAAGTATTCCATAGAGTAGTGCCGAACGCCCTGTAGCGGGCGCCCGCCGAACTTTACATAATAATAATAATAATAATAATAATAATAATAATAATAATAATAATAATAAGATTTGTTTAACGATGGTCCATGATGATAGGCAATTCTGCCTGTCTTCCCCATCCCTCGTCGGGTGACAATTTTGAATTTGGAAAGCACATTCGAATGGAGAAACTTTTGCATTGCCAGGATGAAAACTCCACCCACTTTGTGGCGGTGACGGGGTTCGAACCCGTGTCACCTACCGCCTCTGAGCTTCTTTGCTTCAAGAGCCACCAGTCCAATCCACTCGGCCACAGAGATTGCCGTTCGACCCCATTAAATTTATAATTCGCAAAAAAGGGTGTAAACGAGTTAGAAAAATCAGAGTAGATCTGCTAAAATACCCCAAATCAAAATGCATTAGCTTCGAAATGTGTTGGTGCAAAATGAACCCAAATAGTCTATTAGACTAAAATGCATTTTATGCGAATAACGACAAAAAGGCACTAAATTGTCAAAATCTTCACATAGTGGAATACTATATATAACGATAACGCATTATTGAATTTTGGCCCAAAAAACTTCCCATATAAACCGGGTTCGAAAGTGCTCGGTCATTCTTGGAAAGTTGGACAATCTCGAGAAGGTTCAGGGCAAACGTGAGCATTCCAAAATGGCCCTTGACCGTTTTGGAAGGGCGCTTTACCATGACGATTTTTATTTATTTTTTAATAGTATGGCGAATAAATATTAATGTAACTTATGTTGAATAACCAAGTTGGATTATACAGAGGTAATTTCATGCAAGAAAATTGATAAGCATGGAAACATAGTGAATATGTCTGATGTGTTTGAATAAAACAAGCCTCCATATAAACATCGAAATAGATCTAAACATGTGGGAAAATTGTATGAATTTCTATTCCTCGAATTTATTTCGAAGGAATATTGTGTAAACATTGTTCGCAGTTTACAGCCAGTATTTATTTAAAACATTTTATATTCCAAGATTGTCTTGGGCAAACTGGCCATGCCCGAGAATGTCCAATACCAAGCACGACAAAAGTCAAACCGGAAGTGTTTCGCATTTGAAAATGATTGGTTTGTTTGGAGAACGGAGGCAAATTTGAAACAATGTCTGGAGCTGCAGTTGCCGCTATTCGTTATTTTACGTGGTCATAGTACATTTCAAACCGCATGAACATATATGCTAATCTATTGTGAATCACATAATGTATGGAAACATGAAGCCACAGTGAGTAGAAGTTTGTAACTTGATCTAGATCTACCGGTAGGTCAGTGACTGAGTCTGACTCAGATCTGGTCCCACGCTAGCCTATAGGCCTAGGCCTCGGACACATGCATAAATCACGGTTTTCACATGTAGTATACACTCTGTAAGAAATATTGGACTGAGCAAATGTGTAGAATCAGAGCATGAATTTCCACATGACAGGAGTTCCAGGTTTCCTTCATTTTGAAACAGCCCGGACAACAATTTGTGCTTTACACTGTCAAGATCTCTGATCAACGTATCATTTGATATAAATGTCGATGACTGGCATTTGCGTGTTACAAATTGCTCCAGTTAGTATCATTCAAACATTGATATATACTTGGACGGGTTACCTGGGGTGGGTCGGGTCTAGCCTTAAAATACAGCTGCCTCAGAGTGGCTGTAAACCAACATGCATTTTTATTAGAAACGACTTTTTGGAACATCAGAACAAGTATGAAAATCACCGGGGGACACCATCCAGTGGGGACTTTCATTCACCTTAGGTACGTACCTAATCTTAACCACCAGTACCTAATGTTAGGTGCACAAAATGGCTCGAATGAGTATAGCTGTTGAAAAAAACATTCAATTGACCAAATCTGGGGTACAGGTACATATCTGAGCAATGCTTGGAGCATATGAATCATATTCGTGCGTTGACAGTTGCATATTGTGAGTCCATTAGTCGCTATGTAAATTGTTTATCCAGAAGGTGATTTTCAGGATTACAATGATAATATACATCATCTGACTTTCTTCATGCATGTGTTCGTAATGTAATGGAAATTAGATATTAGCAGCTTGCGTGCTGTTCAGAATGATCATGATTCTTGGATGAAGTGTCATCACATGAAGAAAACAGCTCTCTGCGCAGAAAACGCAACAACAGATTGATTTGTGTTCAATAGTTGTTATATACCCAATGCACTATCTACAACAGAAGCATTGCAAACTTATGCACCAGTGTGTCACTTCTGGTCAATTATATATTTTGTCAAAAATATAGTTAGTAAGTAAGTAAGTAAGTAAGTAATTTATTTTCCAACTGAAATACATAGAGTACAGGGTGATATATATAATATATAAGAACAATAGTGTATTCAGTGGAGGTATGCACCGTAGACAAACATGTCTGTTCTACCATAATAAACAATACATACCCAACTTTCAACAGTGATAGATCGTGCACCCCAGAAAAATATTTATAACTAATATACCGATATATACACACACATCCAGACATCCAAAAAATAATAATATAAATAATAATAATAAAAATTGCCAGAGGACTAAGGAAGGTTATCGGAAATGATTCATTTATTAATTTGCAAAATGTGTGCACGATATCCGAAAGATACTAACGCAAATTATATAAATTCAATCCGACTGACATGGACGCAAGGTCACGCCAATCACTACGTAGCCTAAAATCAGTAGCATAGTCATATCCTGTTGCCGCCGCGCACAAGCCTTCCCCGCCAAAAAATACCGTACCCACACCGACTGAATAATACACTACATAATAAACCTTTAAGATGAAAACTGCGCATATTATGGCGCAGAATATATGAATATATTCACTTGAACATTTATAGATAGTCGTTGGTAATATGTGATAGCGGCCAATAGCGGTCAACATCAATTGTGGAATTAGCAAAAAAAAAAAAGACATAATATACAATTTACGTTTGTACATTGACTTATTCAGCCATTTTGTGCACCTAACATTAGATACGGTGGTGAAGGTTAGGTACGTACCTAAGGTGAATGAAAGTCCCCAATGACACCATCTAACACATGTAGTTTGGATCTAAGATAACTCACCTTACTGCATATACACACAGAATTTACCATCCTGAGTGCAGAGTCGTATCCAGAGTTTTTGAGACAAATGTTTTCATGCCATGATTATCGATCCCCATTTCGAGTTTCCCACCCGACCATCATATATTACGTTTATGACGTTTTCTATTGCATTGTCTATGCATACAGCTTGAATATTTATATTTTTGTGACGGTGGTCTCAATCTCTGTTTATCGTCAAGATCACAGAGATTGCATTCAATCTAGGTCAGGTCAGACTACAGGGGTACCCGGATTGGAAATTTTCGACCCGGATTGGAAATTTTCGGGCCCTATTACAAACCGTATTGGACAAAACACAGGAGCATATATACAAAATATACATTTTTTGTAAATGTATTGTAAATTTATTTAGGAAAAGTTCATTAAACTTAAGTTTGTGTTTTCTGAACCAGTTATTGGAGTATTCCCATTATGAGCATGTATACGTACTTGCTTTTTTGAAGGAGGGGCAAAGTTGCAAACAGTGCAAAGAAGAATGCTCCGAGACGCCCCGCCCCCAAACCACCCACTAAAGCAACAGATCCAGTCGAGGTAAGGGTCTCGCCCCTGATGTCAATGATAGCAAATCATTACTAGTAAGTTACGATGCATCTTCTTTCAAATAAAATTCCTTGTTTAATATACTCATAAATTGCATATGGATGTGTTTGCTGCTTCAGGTGTATTGTCGAATACGTCCGCTGGATGATCCGGAACATCCTGTCTGTTGCAAAGTCCTTGGTCCAGACACTTTGCTGCTTACTGCTACTGAGGTCTGAGAGAAACTTTCACAAAATAATTAGGTTCAGTGCATTAGAGCAATATCCAGTTCAATAAAGTTGGTAAGATTTTTTTTCTTTTTTTTTCTTACAGAATTCTCATGCAGCGAAGACTGGAGGGATAATTAAAGAGGTAAGATTAGGAACCAGTGCAGATATATATTAATTTATATACATTAATTTATGACTTCAATTTCATGATATTTCATTAGTTAAGCATTGACACCTGTTTGTCTGCATTATCAAGATATTTGTTCTTCTTTCTCTGCACAGACCAAGTATACGTTTCAGCAAGTGTTTGATGAGTTTGCTCCACAGAAAGCAGTCTTTGACCAGGTGGCTCTTCCTCTTGTCGAGGATGTACTCCATGGCAAAAATGGTGAGAGAGAGGTGACTTAATGTAATGTAAACTTTTACTAAAATGTAAACTGAATGTAAACTTTTACTGCTGCAACCAGCACTTCCAAGTGTTCACTGTGATTGTTAACCAGGCAGTACTCTGTACATCTTCAGCTCTATTGTTTGCCTATGGTGTGACATCATCCGGGAAAACTCACACCATGACTGGTGAACCACAAGATCCGGGGATGCTCCCCAGATGCTTGGACATGATTTTCAACAGCATACAGAAACTCCAGTGCAAAAAATATGTAAGTCTTGTCAGTGTGTAATACCTAGATCATACACTTCAAACATTTCACGATATAATACCTATAAAACACTACTTGTTGGAGCTAGACATAGTACGAGAAAAGATTCAGGTTTTGAAGAGCCCCTAGGTGCACTATCGGGCAATCAAATTCAATTACCAGTAATATATTTTCCAACTTGAAGAAGTATTTATAGCATTTATGTCACGACTGTGGTTCAGGTGTTCAAGCCAGACAAGATGAATGGCTTTGACGTGCAGACAGAAGCTGATGCCATGCTGGAGCGACAACGTCGAGAGCTCATGCCCAAGCTCAGCAACATGAACACGCCAAAGACGCCAGGACCCAAGTATGTTTACTCATTCCTAGGTTCTCTGTAGTCTGTACTACCCACATCTAGAAGGAATAATGTCAGAGGGGAACAACACCTAAAAAATTAGTCAATTTCAATGCTCATGTTCGGGAAACTTCTGCCTTTATTGTGTGTGTGGCGAGTTTTTGTATATGGCGGGACTCGTTTTTGGTCTTATTGCTGATGTTTGAGCCGTTTGTCGACAGGGACAATAATGAGTTTGACTTTGGCAAGCGACAGAAGGACCGGTCACGGCTGGACGATCTCGATGAGGACACAGT
Organism: Terebella lapidaria; assembly: GCA_949152475.1. Lineage (NCBI taxonomy): Eukaryota > Metazoa > Annelida > Polychaeta > Terebellida > Terebellidae > Terebella > Terebella lapidaria. The sequence continues at coordinate 43,518,558 of OX424557.1, read as the reverse complement.
CTACGCGGTCTTTATCTCTTACGTGGAGATCTACAACAAGTACATCTACGACCTGTTAGAGGAGGTCGAATACGACCCCATCATGGGATACAAGTTAGTAGTCTAACTGTTTAACTGTACTTTAACTGTGGTGTCTTGATTAGTAATATTGTACAAGATCTTAAATACAGACCTAAGTGTATTAATATTACTCCTCCAGTACTAACATGTATAACTAGGTTGTTATTTCAATAGGCCTCCAGCATCAAAGACACTTCGAGAAGACAACAATCATCGCATGTATGTCAGCGGCTGTGTGGAAGTGGAAGTCAAAAGTACGGAGGATGCCTACGAGCTCTTGGCAAAAGGTAAGTATGCTACTACTCTGGAATAGTGAAGAAACTGATGACAGGATTACTTTGTACCCAGCTGCTTGCTGAAAGGTGAACTTTGAGATGACTGTTGATGACTGTGCTTTCTGTGCTACCAGGCCAAAAGAGGCGGCGAGTGGCTCACACGGCCCTAAACTCCGAGTCCAGTAGGAGTCACAGTGTACTCAACATCCGGGTGGTGCAGGCACCACTGGATCCAGACGGCGTGGAGGTTCTGCAGGTACGATACAGCGCAATGGCAGGTGCCTTTGTGTCTGACGTTGGGTTTTTGACTTAAATAAACTTGATAAATGTGTGCTTTTATGGATGCGCCGATTTGTTTGCAAGGAAATTTTCTTGCACGAACTGACAAAGCTGTGTGATGACTTGTTGGAGCAGAGCTGTTTAATGACTTGTTCAAGTGCAACAAATGGATCTGTCCTGCATTTTGTTGTAGGACAAGGACAAGGTTTGCAGTTCGCAGCTGGCTTTGGTCGACCTCGCAGGCAGTGAGCGGGCCAACCGCACCGGTAACCACGGTGACAGGCTTCGTGAGGCTGGTACGTCTTCAGCTTGGTCTTTATTTGTAGCCAAAACCGTTTGCAGATAGGAATAATGAATCGTATAAATATTTGAAACGAAGTTATGTACCTTCTCTCCTAGGTAATATCAACAATTGTCTGATGACACTAAGAACTTGCATAGAAGTTCTGAGGGAAAATCAACTAAGTGGTGGCAACAAGGTTATTGTCAAAATTCCAAAGGGAGACCTGAAATGAAGTCATGATGAAATTTCAGTGTTTATAGTGTTCCGAAACGATCAATCTGAATGATTTGAATGACGTGAATTAAATTTTAGAACATCTTGATTTTCAGTTGGTGCCATATCGTGATGACCGTATGACGCATCTGTTCAAAAACTTCTTTGATGGTGACGGCAAAGTACGAATGGTTGTGTGTGTTAACCCCAAAGCCGAGGAATATGATGAGACTGTGGTAAGTACCGGTATACGAATGTAATAATATGCATAGCCGTATTATAGCAATGTAGTTCTCTGCATTACCTTGTTTGGAAGTAATCTTAATGATCTTTAAGTAGCACATCTTCTGGTCACTGTCATGTGTTTTGACAGAATGTGATGAAGTTCGCGGAAATGGCTCGAGAAGTCCAGGTGACACGATCGCAGAAGGTCCAATTTGACATCGGACTGATGCACGGCCGCCGCAGACTGCGAGAACAGTTCCGGGAGGAGCAGGAGAAAGCCAGGGACCAGGCTTGTGAGTCCACAGTCATCTCTTGACCACAGTCATTCCTTGAATATTAGAAATGGTCTCTGGAAAATGGAAATATTCTGTTCATAAGCTAAATATCTGGCATATGGTCTCGTCACAGCTACAGTCCTCTCTTTATTTATGGTCCTAAAATGGCAAATTCGTGGAAAGTTGCTGTCCTCGGGAGAGTAATAACGGGCCCACCGCGCTTTGCAGGTGTCTCTATACTGTCATAGTGTTACTCCATTTAGTGTGAAAAGATAGAAGTTTGTGAGATGATTTGTTCCATAAATATGCTTGTCTATTACTGCAATGTTTTTGTTAAAACTGGCCATGTAGTTTTCTCGATTTATGGTCCGCTTTTTATGTTGCCATGTCAACAGGACGTTTTACGTAAAACAGCACCGCCGTTCCTCGGGCTGCTTGCGCGTGGACTGATACAAAAATCAATAAATATATGACTCGCGAAGGACATCGTTCGGCTTTACAAATTATTTTCAGATTTGCTTCTATGGTACGAATGTAAATAAAAATAATTGGGGCCGTGCGATCGAAAGATATCATGGGTATCCAATCAAACACGCGGCTGGTGGAGTTCTGAAAGTTGAGCCAGAACCAGATAAGTGGCGGAGTCAAGGAGGAGTGTTCCTACCCGGCGTAGTCCCCTAGGGGCCCCCCTCCCATAAATCCAATACCCCCCCCCCCCCCCACACACACACACACACCCATCAAATCGGCGAGAGAGACAGAGCGGTGTCACAGTCCTGCGTTGGTTTGTATACCTCAAAAATGATCTGAGACTGAGAGACATCAATTTCGCAAGTTTCCTTGGCAATTTCAATGATGTAATTTTAATTTGTCTGTGCGAATATTTTCATCAAATATCGTATTAATTCACTGCTTTGGTGTAAATGATGAGTTAACATAGGCCTAATTTTCCTATGAAAGCACCCTAAATGAAGCAGATACTCTATACCAATAGGTGCCTGCATATCCATTGATATTTCGAAAATATATGTCATCTACATTGTAGGCATAAATTATTTTAGTTCAGATTGCTTGAACTGATCATTCAGCACAGTGGTATGTCAATTCCAAAAGTTCTCACGGCCGTGTAAGCTGACATTCGCCCATTCCGCACCTCACCAATAATGTGCCGTGTGCAATTTGTTTCCAGGATATTTTTTTCTTCTTTTTGACTGACCAGTGCTAATATCGACCAATGGTTCTACTTCACATTTAATAACAGTTGCAAGTTGTATATTGTACGACTAACTCTGAATCCATGATACAGTAAACAACGATTTTGTTATTTGTTAATTACATGACGTTGCCATGATGTTTGTGGGGTATGTTTCCCTTTGTCATCATCGAATGCAATTTTAATTGCAAAGTATATATTTTTCTCACCATTTTCATTTGATATCCATCGCCATTGGTAAAAACAAATATTGGCAATGCATGCACAAACAACCAAAGCGGATACGGCGTCAAAACGTAAACGATAACGCTATAACGTTATTTTTATTGTATTAGGACCATAAATCGAGAGCGGACCATAAATATAGAGAGGACTGTAACATACTCATCGGTTTAACATGTCCATCGCTGACTCATTAGCTCGGGGGTTGATAATATTCAGGGACAATATTATATTGTTTCCATGCACATGATATTCCTCTTCCAGTGGCTGCGCCAATCACACCTCCTCTACTGTACAGCTTTGCTGCTTTCCCATCCATGGAGGTAAGAACATGTCACCACACAAAACAAATGTTAAATTATTACTGCTATAGTTTTGAAAGCTTGTAACCTGTATGTCGTGTGTGCTTCAAGCTGTCAAGCCCTGAGGATGCTCACATCCTGCCCCACTTGGCACGGTATCTCCAGGACAGAATGCAGCAGAGACAAACATTGCTCAGTGACTACAGGGTCAAAGGTAACAGTACTGTAAATAATCTCATTCTCGAAGACAAATCATTACAGTGCCCATATCTGTTATTCATGAGAACAGTCTTGACCAGTGAGTGAGACATGAAATCTCTGATACTATAATGTGTATCTTCTTCACTGTGTGTTTCATGTAGACGCGGCATTCCGATTGCGGCTGGTCGAGATGGAGAAGGAGCACAGCACTTTCCAAGATAGGAACATTGAGCTGGAGAAGGTCCTGCAGGACCGCGAGAGTGAGGTTGCCGCTCTCGAGAAAAAAATCCGCAGTCTTGAGAAGGCCAACGAGTCCCTACTCCGCAAGAACAACAGCATCGAGCGCAAGAAAACCAGTCTGGAGAGAGAGGTGGGTCCCGTGTAGTGTCGGACAGGTGTCTGAAGTACAATCTGGGAATGTTGCTACAAAGTAAAAACATTTTGTACACCCCTGACATGTTTGATCACCATGTACAACTTGTTGGCTCCAGATTGGTGAGCGAGAGTGGCAGATCCAGATGGCTTCAACTGAGAAACAGAGGATACAGCAGGACAGCAGAAACAAAATGGCCTGGATGGAAAAGAACTTCAACAAGAAAATTGTAAGAAAACATTCCAAACTCATTGTGTTTGAATATGGAAACTAATGTTGATTGCTGCACTGATGATATCTTGTATGGCTCTTCATAAGTTTCACTGATGGATACTGTTCTCTATAACAGGAGGAGGCCAAGAGGAAATTAGCTGATGAAGCATCAACACAGATACATTCACACAAACAGCGTCTGGCGAAAGTCCGTAAAATCCTTGACTCTGATACTGAGAGCATTATAAGCAATGGGACGCCCCTGACTAGGAGTGGTACTCGTTATGGCATGTCTCGCATCACACCGGCCAAGTCAGAGCCGGACCTGACGATGGCTGACAAGCCGACTCCCTCCGCTCGCCCAGCACACAGCCGTGCCATGACACAGGCTGCAGGCTCCGGTTGCAAGACTGGGCGAAACATCACGAAAGCTGCTGTGCCGCCACCCACAAAACCAGTACGTCAACGTGACCTCACTGCTTGATAACTGAGATCTTGTTATGTGATCATCAGCAAACAGTAACAACCTGTGATTTCTTCTCAGGCACTTCACCAAGGTGTACATTTTAATTTCTGTTTTCCAGAAACCTAACATGAAATATCATCGGAGATCGAAGTCTTCTCACGAAGTGTGGCTGGACCACAACCCGACAGGAGCAGTTGACACTGGTAACTTGATCTCTTTGTGTGTTTGCCTTTGCTGATTTTTGAGTTAACTGAACACTAGTGCTGCTAGGACTCCTATATATCTGTCAATTTATGGCTACTTTGCACTGGGTATACACGTGGACTTCTCCTGCATTCATAGGTTCTGTGATGACGCCGAACATTCGGACTCGGCGGTCGGTGACTAAGCTAGACGCACGAGACACAAAGGGCGTGGACAAGTACCTTCTGACTCACATGGACGTGGACTCTGAGGGAGAGGTGGCCACCAAACTCTTCAAGGTGAGCTCACGCTACAGTCCTCCAGTAGCTTGAGATATTGTTGTGATCAGGGCTAGAGTAGTTTTGCAAGTATGTTACTCTTTGTGTCCAAGGATGAATCAGGTTTAGCTCGTGTGAGGCAGTCCTGTAAGGTATGTGTGGTATTGTGTTACTTGCCTTGGGTTTCCTCAGTTTTGATTTTCTGTTTGTGTTTTGATTTTGAGTTCAATTTGTTCATCATTGTCAAATCACATTGACTATCATTATCAAATTGTGCTCAATGCTGATAGCCAAATTACAATGGAAGCTGTACCTGTAGTCTACATGACATTGTTGTTGCTTGATTAGATAAGATACATTCAAGATGGTTTGGTTCATGGTTGCCTAAGCATTGTTTTTACATGTACATACTGTTGTGATGCATGTACAGGAAGTTGAATTACAGTCATAGAGCCTGACCAATCATTGCTAGTGAGCTGTATTAAGCTGTGTTTATCTGTCCTCTCTAGGGTGATGTCCTACACACGTCTGGTGGGGGCAAGGCGGTGGTATTCAACGATGTGGAAGTGCTCAAACATAAATCACCAGGCGACAAGTAAGTCTATAACAGTCTTTTCCAGATGTGCTATCCTTTCAAAGTACGATCTATGTTACTGTTATATGAAGTTTTGTGTGTTGTATCAATATGCCTGTCTGTATTTTTTGCAGAAAGCGTAAGTCTGGTGAGCGACCCGAGGACTACGAGGGGGAGTGGTCAGACCCTGAGGAACGATGTCGCATTGCGATAGAGGGACACGGATACAGAAAGTAAGGCCTGGAATCAATGCTTTCTGTGCAATCTCTGTGCAATATGTGTCAGTGATGTCACTTTTCTCAAAATTACTATATCTACATCGACAGACCAAAATCAGATGTGTATAATAGCTTTGATAGATAGTACATACGTACTTGATACTGTGTTTAATTCCTTGCTGTGGTATGATACCAATGCCAGTGCCAATATATTCTTGCAAGTAACTTGTTGCATCAATTTTCTTTTTCAGACGCACAAAGACATCCCAGGTTTAGGAACGTGCAATGTCTGCACTTTTATATTCTTTTAATGCATTGTACAAAAAATATTATTTTTTTGAAAATATGCATTTCTCATTGCATTTATTCATGGAACTCTCGGGAGATGATACTTAGTTACACTCTGCAGATTATGTCAAATGAAAGTCAAATAAAATCACTGTCTGAGATTTTATAATCTATGGGAATGCACATTGATGGGAAGCCGGTGCGACACGTGAGAGGCAACATGTGACAAGTGATGAGTATAACATAGATGAATGATTTATAAGAATGTCGTCCAAGTAAATGGGTGATGGTAGAAAATAACACATCATATGTTGTCTGATGCTTCTTGTTCATCTCTTCCTGCATGTCGTATCTCAAGTATGAAACATCAGGTATACACCTAGTAAACCGTATGTGCTTATAATCTAGCCAGTTCTTACTTGTTGCATGTCATATCACCCATTGGCTAATCACTTGTCATATGTTATGTGGGCTCACAGGTTGTCCCGGACCTTCCATACTTCACTTTATCGCTTTTATTTGTAAATCAGCCATGGATATGTTGCGTTATTGTCTTGTATGGTGAACTACTCATGTACAGCATCATATTGAGAATTAAAATATTTCATAAAGATGGAGGATTCAACTCGTCGTGGAATGTATGACCTTAGTGGTAGCAAAATGTATATAGAATATTGTATGTTGGGAATGTGAATTCGAAGCTGAGCAGATGATGTATGTGTTGAAAATAGATTTGCTGCTCTCTGTATCACTTGGTTAATTTCTGGCATATATATTTATGAGAAAAAGATACAAAGTGCCTTGAATGTTTCCCTAAATTTTAAATTGTTACTGTTATATGAAGTGTTGTATCAATATGCCTGTCTGTATTCTTTGCAGAAAGCGTAAGTCTGGTGAGTAATATGCAGTTATAGGAATGGACAAGGAAAAAACGGTTGAAATGTGTTATGGGTTGTACTATTTGATATCAATCTGGCTGTGTGTTTAGAAAGATTTGTTAGAATTTTGATACCTTCAATGGTTCACTATTCCATTACGTTTCTCTATATTTATCGTAACTGTGATTAGGATGTTGTGCATGAATGTGCCATATTTAAAATGCCAGTGAGATTGCTCGAGATACTTCTACTATTTTATAGCATAAATATAATTTGTCTTGAACAGAAGCAAGAACTTTTGAACTAATATTGTCAAGTATGTTTTTGTTAACTAAATTTCCTTCATTCTGTGAGTGTCATCGTAAAGCCAGAATATTTATTGGAACCTTGCTGGATGTGTGTGAATAAATAAACTGCTTGCTATGTAATTTTACATCTCTGGAATTGTTCTGATTACACAATATGTTACATTGTTGAGAAGGAATTTCAAGCAAAAAGTATCAATTGGTGAATTGATGATGAATCAATCATCCATGTGTGAAGGGCATTGCTGGGGGGAGTTGGTGGATCCTCCAATGTCAGTTTCACTAGTATGCTCATTTACTGGTTAAATATGGACAAATATGATTAAATTAAAATTAATAATTTTTTACAGTTCCTTCATGACATCATGCTGTAGGGCTCTGTTTTAGTGGATATACACATATGTGACCTGAGTAAACACATGTTGGGTGGGAATTGTAATAAACAAATTGAGTTTACAAACCTTTAGCTAGTCTACAGTAGTCCACAGAATTTATATACATTACCATTTTAATGGAAACCTGGTATTTATTTGTTCAACTGTGATTATACGTTCGGTTCCTAATACCGTAATATCCTAAGCCTATTAGCTGATCGGAGATAAATTAGTAGTAGATAGAGCACTAGCACCTGTGGGTATGGCTCATACAAGAGGTTATTCTGGAGCGTGATCCTATATTCCACGGCAGACCGTGCTGTATGTTGAATAGACCACAGTCTGGCCTATCGTTAAAGGTGTTACCCTTGGTACAAATTCACATACATGTACATGAAGTACAAGGATGGCACAACACACAAACGTGTTACGTGATAGCCAATGAATTGACCATGTATACATAATGTATGTCCAGTATAAATAAGCAAAATACGTTTCACACTGCCACATTTTTTAAACTATGGCAGACCACAATCATGAAAATTTGTTCGTTTCTAGTACAGTGGTCCCTGTAAGAAAAGACCTCATCTTTAGCAGGAAAATTGTAAAGATAAATGATTGGCGAAAAATACACTAGTAGTATTGTGTAATAAGGTATGTCAACCGTGAGACAGGTTATGTGATGTACTTGAAATGTAGATTATCGGTTCCTGTGGTATAGATGATTTTCTGATGAAATGTAGAACAGTGTGCATGTATGTAATTTCACCTGCGTAGTAGTTTGATCCGTCATCATTTGCAACTGCAGTTCTGCCAAAAATATATTCATATATTTATTATGAACAAAGACCACACCATCCGTGATGCTGCATGTGATATTTTTAAAAATATATATGATCCATGACTTCTTAGGTATGAATGGTCGATGAAAATGCCTTTGATCTTCCATCACATACCAATATCTCAAGTCGAAAATTGGATTACATCTTAGAAAATTGTATTCCTAATTGACCTAACAATGCCCGAAAAGAGTACCTATCAGAGACCTGATATTGATATAGCCTGATAATCCTGTCATGTGTCCGGTACACCACGTGTCCTCGCAATGTCATTAAAAGCGCGGGAAATCGATAAAGTACAGTACCGCCATCTGGTGGTAACCATTCAAGGGTGAAGATTGAGCAGTTTCGAATTAATTTAACTTCCTTGGTCATCGTATAACCTGAATATATCCAGTACCGTGATATCCAAAATAGTGGCGATACCGGTAAATTGTAATTGCTTTAATATCGGTAAATCAGTGCCCTAGCTGGCACCAACTTGTCCTTGCACCGTTGCTATGACAACCATGCATACAGACAAAATGGCGGCAGGTGTCCGTTCCTGTCTATGCTCGCATTAATTGTTGTCCATCATGTAACTTAAAATGTTTCAAACTTCGGGATGGAATAGTTTTGGCTTGTTGAGAAATTGAAGGTACGACACTGTCAGACTGTAGATCAACTGATCGCGTACCCATCTTCTCTGGTGCTGTGAATCTGGTGCTGTGTGTATATATTTATACGTACTGTATGTATATTAGCATGATTAGTGGTACATCGCGCGATACCAATACATTGGCAGAGACTAACAGCTGACTAAAGTCAACAAAAATTGACCACCTTATTATATACGTAAGCAAAGACGATGACTGTTGTGTGAAACACATCAAAAACATAATTACATCAAAAATAAAATCAGGTTTTTGCGCATCATACTTATTATAAGTATGATGCGCAAAAACCTGATTTTACTTTTATTATAAGTATGATGCGCAAAAACCTGATTTTATTTTTGATGTAATTATGTTTTTGATGTGTTTCACACAACAGTCATCGTCTTTGCTTACGTATATAATAAGGTGGTCTTATACACAGTATTACCATTATAATTTTAAAACTATAACTAGAAATTACTTGAGTATGAGTATAAAAATGTCCACTACAAACATTCAGCAAGTTGTGGATATCTATATACATAACATGTGCAAAGGCAAATTTTGTTTATTCAAAATAATAGGCATATCAAAATATATTTTGCAGAATAGTGCAGAATTTAATCAGAAATAAATGTATTATTCTTTTAGGCTAGGATGTACAATAACGTGGGCAATTCATTTACCAACTAATTTCCCATACTCAGGATCCAGAATGACAATTGGTTTGATAGAAAAGTGTTCTTTATTACACACCAGATTTCTTTTTATCTGTATTTATCATTTTGTGCCACTGATTAACTCATCATTGTCATTGATTATCATAGAGAAACAGGATTGCCCACAAAATTGCACACTGCATGTGCTCCTTCTTGTATTGTAAGGTGACATCTACAACATGGCCTAATATTGTGAAGACATGGCTGATATGATGAAGAAGTACAAGAAAAAAATGAGGGAGAAGACGCGAATTCATCCCTCAGATGACAACAATGAAGATGTAGCTAACGAGATGGACTCAATTGATGAACAGAAGGCGAACAATAAAAAACAGTAAGTTGGTTTGTAATAATATATAGATTTGTGACATAATAATATATTCCTTGTTCAGAGCTAGACAAAATCCAAATGCTGACACCTTTGTTCGCGAACATAATTGGTATTCTTTCATTTCTGTATGTTGAGAACTTCTAACCCTGAATTTGTTGATTGTATTTAACAGACTCTCTATTGTAATCAACAGGCTGAAGTTTGGGAAGACTGTGAATGCAGTGAACTTCATCGCCAACATAAAGACAAGCACATCGAGATGGAGGAGATACGTAAATAGCAAAAGACGACCTCCTCTGCAGGGTATGGGAGGATTTTATCTTTTATGTGACTGTTCAAAGGGAATGTCGTGCCATCTAACAGCAAGCACTATCATGCAGTTTAAGTCTAGTGGTATCTACTTGACTTTGACATTAATACCTAGTGACATCATTTTCTTGAGTGTGTTTAAACAACTTATTTGTGCATGATCAGCTTTGTTACAGTCACGATGAGCTTCAATATATTTTGTGATACAATATTTTTACTATCATATGTATTCCTTTAACAGGAACTATGAGAGATTGCGAAGGTGTAGAAAGGAGGCAAATGTATTTATATATTTGTGTTTTAGGTTGAATCGTTGAAAGTTATTTTGAAGCTTTTGCTTCTTTTTTTTTACAGTTCATACATGTTTAGTTATGGAATTTATGTTTCGAAGATTTTTAAAACCTGAGTATAGAATTTTGATCAAATTGTGCAAATTTGCTCTCTATTTGGGATGCTTAGTTATGAGAAAAAAGTTATCTTCATGTGTGGGTGAAGACTTGAGGAGTTTGACGACATTCCCAAAGTTATTCTTGTCAAGATTGCGCAAGACTCTTTGATTGTTCTTAATCAAGTCATGATGTATTCTATGTATCATCTATTTAGTTTGAATTTGAACTTCTAAATTTGCATTCTTTTATTTTTTGGCGAGTGAATCATCAAAGTTATCATGCTTATATTTCTATAAGATGCCACTATTGGCAATAATCGGCGTAAGTATGAGGGTGGTTGATAATATATTCAAATTAGAAATCATTTTATTCACTGCATGGCTTTCTTTACCTACACGTCTTGCGAAATGATGATTGGTTGTACACTACCATGGTTATCTCGATTCCGTGGTGGACTAACCTTAGGCATTAGTAAAGAGGATTTATGGTGGATGCAGTTTTTAAAATTATTGTGCATGATTAGTGGTATAGTTTAATCATTTTATCATACATCACTCTGAAAAGTCCAGGTTTTACTGCTTTCTTCTTGTATATTTTATTATAATCATTTGATCACAATGAGGAATAATGCTTGTCTGGCGATTCGTCATGAAAGTCTGGTTTCTTGCATCTGATAATGCATTCATTTATAAGGAAATTTTTTTGCACTCCAATGAAAGTATGTTCATTACAATCATGTTAAAAGAATATTTCTTAAGAGTAAAACTATATTTATTAACTACACATTAGGCTTTTTGCTTTTGCAGAGAATAACTTGTAATGTGTTGAATCTATTAATAATCATGTCGTCATGCAGGTGCGGTGATCGACCGTAAGAACACGGGAGGTTTGGGACTGGAGGGGGAGATCGGGAGCAATGACATCGTTGACGGCGGGTCTCTGAGCGTCACTCAGCAGCAGATGGTCATCGACCAGAACCGTAACCTGATCCAGTACTTTGCCAAACTTGGCCAATCCAAGTCTCCGGAAGATACGGTCAACCTTGAGTACATAGAGGGACTGATAAAAAACGGCGCTCATATCGACTGCACCGACAAGTTTGGACAGACTGTCTTCCATGAGGTATTGTTGATAGTAGACTCGGTATATCGGTACCCGTTATGGTTCCGAATTTATTACATAGACTAAATGATAAGCACCTATCCATTGGGCAAGTTAATATCTAGTATTTTTCTTTGACAGCACTAACAAGGGCTTTAGGGTCCAATTATTCGCATATAGGCACTATATGTCAATGAGAAGTGCCCTGATTGCTATGTTGTCAGGTTGCACGTACCTGGCATGTTGATGTGGCCAGGTTTCTGATCGACAACAAGGCTAATATCAACCAAGCTGACATCTTCGGGCGGACCCCGCTTCATGTGGCAGCTGCTGTTGACTACCCGGAAATGGTGGCATTCCTCATTGAAAATGGAGGTATGTTCAAATGATCACATTATGATAGTGATTGCCTAATTAACAACTAGAATCTAGTGGTTAACATCAAGGATGGTATGGAAAGAGGATATAACAATCACTGATTAATGCATTATGTATATATATGTTGTGTCTTGCAGCCAACAAAGAAAGCTTAACAAAAAATGAACAGCAGACACCAGTGCACTTTGCTGCTCGGAACGATGCCTGTGCGTCACTACAATGCCTGGTCAAGCAAGGCTGTGAGTACAAGAACACCAGAGACTACAAGGGGAGGACTCCACTGCACCTGGCGGCCGAGTTAGGTAATTATTCATCAGTGGCAGGAGTTGCATAAGTTTCCATGACTGTTTACTGATTTTGAATCTATTCATATCTTTATTTATGCCATACATATAGCTTTCAATATTTTCACGGGCAGAATCTCCTGCTTAATTTGCACATTCTTAGGTTGATTTCTCATGTTTTGAATTCCTTTTTCGGAGAGTGGCAGTAGACAAATAAAATTCAACATGATGATGACGAAGTATTCTATGATTTAGACAATGGACATCAATTTTATACCTTGAATGTTTCTGCATGAGACTTAATGTGTACTACAGTTAAACCTAAGTAAAGATCTCCTGTCATGATCACTCAGGCCTTGTCATGCATGCCTCTGTTTCCACAGACCGCAGTGAGACGGCACGCTTGTTGCTGGAACTAGATGACCCAGCCCCAGCCGGAGTGGTCGACAACAGTAACCAGGCGGCCATCGTCTGGATGATTACAAAAATGCCACCTGTCGTATGTATCCAGTGGCGAGGACTTCTCTATCAGCAATACAGCAAAAATGACATTACGAATGATTTATACTTATCGTCATTCAGCATGTGTTCAGCTACTTATGGCCACTTACTTTCTAATTTTTATTAACTCGTCATATGTATTGCAATAACAGTTGCTTGACAAAATTTGAATAGAATGTAATACAGATTCTGGTCTGAAAGATATCAGAGCAGTGCCATTATGACTTGAATGCTTCTTACTGTCGATTATGTGTGACTATAACTACCCTATTGATTGATTCCCAGGCGAAGGTTGCTCTGGACCAGTTTCACACAATGGATCGGGCCAACAGGCGACAGTATTATCACCTTCACAAACTCGAACCCAAAACGCTAGGTACTTATTGTTCTTGTTGCACAAGTTTCATTCATTACAAGCCAGCAGTGTTACTAGGAGATCCAAGTCATTTTCACACATACTTGCTGTGAAATCATTCTCACAGAACACTTCTTTATTCATGAACAGAGGAAAAACCGGAAGCATTCCCACAGTCTGCGGTAAGTATTATCTCTGTGTGTTGATTTAATTTTACTTGTATTATCATATATATTTTCATTATATAATTTCTATCTTTTTGATGCCTCTCAAGCTTCTGCATGTCAGTTTGTGATAATGTATGCCTTCATATATGTCTTCATCCCTACGAAACACTAACTATTCTTACGTGATTTCCCATGTCAAATTGAAATTTTTGTTTCATTCCATGAGAGAATTAATGTATATTTTTACACATGTATACAAACATTAATTTGGTTTATCATTTTATTTTCTGTATTTACAATTTGGTTACGTGTCGTTACTTTGTGCCATAGCTGCAAGTGATCGTGGCTCACAAGCAGCATGAGTTGATTCTGCATGCTTCAATCATGAGGCTGATTCGCGTAAAGTGGAAGCGATTTGGGCAGTATGTACCATAGTGTTTGATCAATTGTGGTCTCATTTACTAACAAATCGCACAATATGCAACTAACTTGGGCATCAGGTCACATGAATATCTAGGATTGAATGTGTTGCTGTCTTTTTAGTTGCTTCAACTAATTTTCGTTTGAGTACTTTTCAATCATTCTGTTCCGTTTCTGACTAACTAACAACACTCAATAACTGAGATATTCCAGTCATTCTATTATACATGTAAGTACTGGTAACATCATAATCAGAATTAATATACATAGTTATACATTGTATATCAAATAATGCATTTTATCATCTTGTAGAATTGGATTGGAACTTAATATTAACAAGCTCAAGTTTAGCATTCTAACAATTTGTAAGTTTTTGCATATTTTCAGTTACTTCTTCTTTCTACCGTAACAGCTTCGAATGTGTGTCAGGAACAAACGGTTTGACCTAATATTGCACCCTTCCTTGTTTGAGCTCATACGGGTAAAGTGGGGACGTTTTGGCAGGTGAGACTGAGGTGGTAATGGCTTGTACAACTAATATGCTGTGGATTAACTGCTAAATGTTGCCCTCACTAACCAATAACCAGATGCTTGCTGGTGTCATTGCATTACATTATTCCCGGAATAGTGTAAAACGGGTAATTTTCACGAATGTTTTATTTCACAATGGTAGAAAGGCTCTCTCGAAATTTAAAAACTCATGAACTTTAAACTCCCGCCAAAAATAAAAACATGGATTTCTGGTGCTATCGTTGCATGTAGGTCCTTATCTACCAATAATATAGAACCATAGGGTAATCATGAGCCCGGGGGGGTCACTCTCGGGACAGAAGTACACGTATGCTCAAAAATGACTTTCAGTTTGACCCCCTTTCCAAGGATTTTATCCCGAGCCATATGACCCCCTTTTCTAGGATTTTACAACAAAAACAACCCCCATTTTTAATGGCTTTATGTGTTCATATTTTGTGCTATAGTGAAACATTCTTGACGGATAGGCCTACAAATACACAACACAACTATCATGGTAAATACAAGGGAATTACTGGACAAATATTGACCACCAATCACACAAATAAACAAAACACAGAACCACAATAACATATCGCGGAATTTAGCTGTTATTTACCCCCCTTATCGCAGCCCGCGTTTCCCCGCTTGGGCTGTAAAAACACCCCCTTTTCCCGCGTTTTCTCTTTGGAGCATACGTGTACTTCTGTCCCAAGAGTGACCCCCCTGGGATCATGAGAAAGACACGAGCAGTGTTGGCGTGCAGGGTGTCAGTCAGTACAGCTATATGGGAGAGAAATGTCACGCAAGATGAAGTGCAATTAAGACATCATGCTCAATGTTGAAGGGTTTCTTAGTGCATGTATCAGATAAAGTGATGTGCAATTATTGTCTCATGAAATCCATTGACCTACAACTGCAAAATTAAAACGCTGAGAACTCGTCTCAAAATCAAAACTGAAATTTTCAAGCAGTGAAAAATACCCATTTTACAGTACATAACAAGAGTCTCTCATTCACATATCCTGGTAATGTTCGTCATCCAGCACAATTTGCTCATGTTCATTACTAAGTACAAATGAGTTTGACATTTACATGTACATTTCAATGAGCCTCGGTTTCTTGTGCGCATTCGCAGGAGTGGAGCGATCCTAAGCTTGTTCATCAACTTGCTGTTTATCCTGCTCTGGTCTGCGCAGGGAATCTTCATCGAGTACGACAAGCGACACCTGTACGTGCTTCCCAGTCAGTGGTGGAGGATTCTGCTCTTTGTGAGTACATCAACACGGACAGGTTGTTGTTTGTCATGTATTTATAGCGTTATATAATTATATGTACCATCATTGTTGTGTACAGTAGGCCTACATTTTTTGTGGTTTGATTGTACCTCAAGATTTGATATATCCTGAATTCTGCTTGAGGGTGACCATCAAGTGAAATGTTGTATAGGTAACTCCATGTAGTATTGAATTGTTTTGTAGGTGATGGCCATCATTCTGACAATCTATCAGCTGAAAGAAGAGCTTACTGAGTTTTTTACCTCAAGAAAAGCACACAAGGTACAGAACGTAGTTCACATCAACATTCCTCATTCTTGCATGAGTCATGTATCATGTATATCTTTGTCATCATGATATAACCTGATTTGTAATGTTTCCATGGCAACAGCAATGGCGTGACTGGCGAGAGAAGGAGTTGGACCGTGACATAGAACTCGCTCACCCTCGCTGGCCCGAGGAGAGAGCTTACCTGGAACAGGAGAAGGAATACCTGGACAACCTCCAGCCGCAGTACTTCAACGACTTCTGGTACTTGACAGTTGACCTTTCACTTTGATACTATTGATAAAATCTGAGACTAAAATTGGAAGACTGAGACTGGAAATCTGTACACCGTATTGGTCCTAATAGTAGCACGGCGTGCCAAAGCAAGACCTCTTGCAGCAGCGCGTGCAAAAATGAGGTCAAACTCGAGGTCAAATTTAAGAAAATCACTGAAATATATACCTATTGCCTTCAATCACCTTTATTATGATTCAAATAACCTAAATGTGTGAATTGGAACACTCCGAGATCTTATTAGAAATGAAGTGAATTACAAGGTCACAAAAAATTAAACATTTTTGGTGGAAATAGGGGGGCGCTGTACTATTAGGGCACATGCCATTATTAGGACCAATACGGTATATAGTGGAACTGTATTTCTGATACCCAGTAGATAAACTATATGTTGTTGATTCCATTGATCCAGGAACATCTATGACTGGATCTGCTACACGTTCCTGCTGGTGGTCATCATCACACACTTGGTGGACGTCTTCAACCACACGCACTTCATCTCCAGACTCCACATCCGCATCATGTCCGTCACCATCATACTGCTCTGGCTCCGACTCATGAAAAACGTCCGAGCCTTCTCGCTGCTCGGTATGTGTGTATTCATGTCAAATTGTTCATGTAACATTGACAGCAGATCATAGTTGATAAATTTCGTAATGATATTCAAAATGGTATGCTTTCTGATAATTGCATTCGCAGAATTTTTGTACATGATGGGAATTTGGATTGTATGCTTTCTTTTTTTCAGGACCATTTATTGTGATGCTGGCACACATGCTGAGTGATATCATCAAGTTTGCATTCCTGTATCTACAGTTTTACCTCCCATTTGGTAAGTAAACGACGATTGTTACTCAGTTGAGGCTGTGAATAAAAATCATTGGATTATCAGTAAGAGTGAGAAAATTGGTGATATATTCCATCAAAAATATTTTTGCTGTGCTGTGCAGCGTGTGCGTTTTGGATGATATTCGGAGAGAACAAGGTACCGGAGCAGTACCAAGGCCTGCCCGGAGCAGACAACTACACCGTGACGGTGGACGGCTTCGCCACCGCGGATGCTCTAT
Source organism: Terebella lapidaria (assembly GCA_949152475.1). NCBI lineage: Eukaryota > Metazoa > Annelida > Polychaeta > Terebellida > Terebellidae > Terebella > Terebella lapidaria. Next base: position 43,501,017 of record OX424557.1, on the reverse strand, counting down.
TCTTCTCACTATTCAGGATCACCCTCGTCGATGACTACGACTACGCGGTCAGTGTCATACCGTCATCTCACAAAAGGATCATACCTAAAATTATACCTGGGGGAGATCAGTGTTCTTCTCACACTGACCAGGTTACCCTGGCTAAAGAGCATAATATAAATGAAATAAAAATCATATTGTCATTTCTATGGATGAATATTTCAACCAGGAATGTGGTCATTTAGTTCATGTGCTTGACCAGTTGTCTACAGCATCCTTCTCAGTGATACTATAAACATGCTTGTCTGGTCGTTTCAAGGAATGGTTGATTTCTGTTTTGTAGGGTATGAAGAGCGTGGATTCAATCATGGCTGACATACTGGTGGGCACCTGGCTTGCTCTCTCAGCCATACTGATGCTCAACCTCTTCATAGCTCTGCTCTCAGACACTTTCCAGAGGTGTGCAACTCAGTATATGTACCTAGTAATAATTTTTTCTTAGAATGTTTTGACAATTTTTACTGATGTCATCTAGAATTTAGAGTAGTTACAGTTACAGAATTTAGAGTACTATATGACATTTTCACAATAATTTCCAATATTCAGAGTGTACGACAATGCCAAGGCTAACGCTGTGATGCAGAAAGCGATCTTCATCCTGAACCTTGAGGAGGGAATGAATTCGAAGCGGAGAGAAAAGTTCCGCACGTACATCCACACAAAGTGCGCCCCGGAGGAGGATTACTATGATGACGACACCACGGAACCCGGGGGCGATGACCTCAAGAAAGTCACCTTCCAAATCAAAGTAAGTTGTCATCTGTGGTATGTCCTGTATGTTGTGAACGTCAGTTACAAAATTAATGGTCAGCACCTCTTCATGTCAAGTTCCTGGGTATTATGTACACATCAGTCCATATATTGAAGATCATCGCGTTCAAAGAAATTTTCTTGTGAACATGGTGAACACCTCATGGTGTGAAATTTATATGAGAGCTCTGATATTGATCATCAAAATCGATTGAGAAATGCACTCGCACGAAATTCCTTCCGTCAAAAGAAAGCACGGGTGTTTGCCAGCACTCTCAGAACATCTTCCACTTATGGCCTTCAAAATGGTAAATTTGGCTTTGGATGACCTCAAGACAAGAGAATTTATTCAGAAGAGAAGACCACTCGCTGATCAAATGGCCTATAATGGAACAGAAAACATCTGATGTCTGGCTGGCTTTCAAATGTGAATTTGTTGATCGTCAAATGTTATTCGAGCTAGATAAGGGGCATGATGCGGAAATTTTAGCGCGAAACCTCTGGTTTGGCCTGTCTTCTGTTCCCAGTTTGTATTTCATACTAAATGCACTAATGTACATGTATAAACTACTTTTCATTGCAAATCTTTCTGTCAAAATGTTCTATACTTGCTATTTGTAGAACTAATCATTTTGGGTCGGTCTGTCTTGTAAATACAATAATCATTGAAGCATATTACTGACAAATGTTTTGTACATTCTTCATTCCATCCTGTGATTTAGGACCAAATAGAAGATTTGAAAGAACTCATTGAAAGGAATTTTTCATCTGATGTAGGTGAAATCATGAGTGCACAGTTCCATAGTTAACATTATCAATGTACTGCATGCTAGCCAAATTGATTCAAATTGAATGAGGCAGTTTTATTCATAAGAATTACTTGCTTGCTGGTTTGTTTCGAGGTGTTGCTTCAAGCTAATGACATGTACTCACATGAAAAAATTCACATAATACCTAATATGTTATTCGAACACTGTTTGATAAATTTTTGAGCTTCCTGGCTTCTGACTTTGTTTCCTATCTTCATGCTTCTTTCTGTCAATCATTGATGTCATGGTCTTCATATGGATATTGCACATTATTCACATTTTGCATCACTGTAACTGAGATGTCTGATTTATCTCCCATGTATATCACCTTGTCACACTCCAGGACCAGGTGGAGGAGCTCAAGGAAGACCTGAAGTCTGGCAAGTATCTGAACAACTTGGACGAGGGCTCGGGTGGTGAGAGTGATGGCGGGGGCGGCCAAAGCCATCGTGGTCGTCGTCACTCCGAGACCCCCGCCGTGTCCCGCTCCCAGCTCAAGAAACTCGTCACCACAAAGAAGCTGGAACAGGAGCTGGACGTCCTCCGAGACGATGTGTTGGCCATCCGCGAGAACCAAGAACGTATGATGGGGCGGCTCAAGAAAGAGGTTGTGATGATCCGTGGGCTTCTCCAGCAGTTGGTGGGTGCCCAGGGTGGGGTTTCCCCTGGTGTGGGGATTCCCAGGTCTGGGTCCCTTGGATCCATCAGGCAGCTGAGCCGACACGCGAGTGTCATAAGCGCTGGACAGGTGGGCGATCTACAGCAGGAGTATGGAACATCACCCACGGCATCCTATAGGACGGCACCACACCCTCAGCAGCAGAGCTACGACCCTGCACAGGCCACGTACGGCAGTGCTGGGAGTCAGACCTACGGGTCCTCAGTGCTGCCCCCTGGTGTGGCGGGCGGGCCACTCGGCAGCTCTGTGACACACTCTGGGGCGCACCCTCCATCCCGGGGCCGAGTGCTCAGTGCCACCATGGAGGAGGATGACTGGTGAGTGAATTTCTCAACAGCTACGTAAAACTGGTCAGTTTTATGTTAGTAATCACGCAGGTCTGTAACGTTTGCCCGTAAGGCACCATGCTTTCTGATATTATTGTTGATATGAAGCACATGTAACAAATGTTAGGACAATGTTTGTAGGGAAGAATCCGAGCGTCAGAGGAAAGAGGACCTTGACGCGTTGCGCAAGCGGCTGGCAGACCAGGCCAGGAACTCCCTGACGGGGGAGAACAGACCGCCCATCACTCCTATGAACACCACTGAACCCAATGGTAGGCAGCCTCAGTGGGTAGTGAAAGAAGCTACTGAGAGATTGCAAAGATGTAGAGTGGATCCTGTGTTAAAGACCACCTGGTTTGAGAGACCACCCTGTGTTTTAGGACCGCTCCACTTGGTCCCAAGTGGCCTTTTATGATGTAAATGAACCTGTCATGAGAGACCACCTGTCATTTAAGACCACCTTTTTGGGGTCCCTTGGGTGGTCTTAAAACACAGGATCCACTGTATATACGCTACTGTAACGAGGGAAAGTGAGGGAAATGTAATTGTTTTGAGTTATTTGATTTTATTTCATGAAATTTAAAGATGTAGATAAAATCATTGTGTATTTCAAATTCTCATACTAATTGGCATCAGATAGTGGCTAAAATGTTCGGGCAGAGTGCCTTTATTACCAGAGAACTTTACCAGTGAATTATATGTATAGTACATTTGGAATATGTCTGTTCAGCTCCTCTACGCTACATTTACTGAGGGAAACTGCAAGGTCTCAAAGCTTTCACAGAAATTCCTGCTAGATAGTTTGGTCACTCATCACCGCAATTTTAGGGATATTTAGAGTTTGGCTTTTGTGATCCCAAATGATCCCAAGAATACTTGAACTTGCTCAGTTAAAGTGTCCTTACCAGCCATCAACCCCTCATCACTTCACCAGTTTTGTCTTGATCTGCCCATGGTTGATATTCGTGTGTGGTATGAACAACTCTTCACCAGATTTCACAGAAAAGCTTTCAAAATCAAGTTCATTTGATTGCTCATCAGTATTCTCAGCGATATTTAGGCATTGTTGTGAATGTTGCTTCAGTGTCGGTGCTTGTAGTTTGGTAGTGTGGCAACAAGATGATTTGCCAATATATTGTGTACAAGTAGATTCATGTTTGTTATTTCAATAAAACTATTTCCTGGGTAATCTTGGTTTAAACTGTACCGGTATACAGATGATAAAATCTACAAATGTAAATAACATACTGTATGCTAGTAAGGTTCCTAGTCGTACCTAACGGGGTACATTATAATAATTGTGAACCTTTTAGCCTTTGAGCATGAAAAACATTACACATATAATGAAACTGCAATTATCATTGGATATTTGTTTGCCTTTGCAGAAGACCAGCCGAGGGAGTAGAAAGGTCACCAATGATGGCGAGAGCTAAGGCATGGCAAAGGTGGATGGCCTCTGATAGTCCTACAGTGTATTTTGACCTTATTAGTCTAGTAGGGTTTTATTACCTATTTTACATACATGTAGTGTACTTCTGTGATAAATCATAATGATAGCCATGATTATTATTATCAAGTGTTTTCTGAAGCGGTGTTTTTCACTTAATGGGTCATAAAGTGCCACAAGACCTACTCATACATGTAGATCTTTATATAATGAAAAATTATATAATTCTTAGATTATATTTCCTATTTATTGCGGAAGTAAATATGTTAGATCTGAAGTTCTGAACTGGTATTGTCTTGAAATATTTATGTTTTTATGAGTATATTGCATTGCTGTATGTGATATTTTTCTATACATTGTTGGCTTTATGATACCAGTCACAATCTTTTGTGTTGAACATGTTCAGTACATGTTTGTACAAACTGATCAAGGACAGTGCCCACATGTGAGTGACCTGGTATATCACTGATCTGGTAATCTGTCTTTATTAACTACCAGGTTAAGTCATATATTGAAATAATAATTTTTGTTTTTAAAATACATATTTTTTATGTTTCTACAAATACTGAAATATTTGGTCCGTCTACAGATGTATTTCAGGATATGTTCTGGTATTCACTTGATAATAGATCTGAACAGGTTATTCTTCGACTAATGAGAATAACATTGTTAACTGTGATCATTGTTGCTACAATGTACTTTATATAGTTACATGTAGTGTGAATATATTCATTCCAATGTTGAGTATACAGTTGCGTACACTGTACTGTAATGATGCTAGTATATTAACATCAGTATTACATACATGACAGATCTGACAACAGACTGCAGTAACCAGTTCAAGACCCAAAACGTTTTGCAATGACCATAGCATGTGCTTGCAAGACTAGTTTTCACTGGATTCTGAGGTGCTCAGGATTTGATAGCAGTACATAGCACTTTATTAGCATTAATTTATTGATCAATCATTTACTTGGGATGACTGGTGCATGTTATTTGTTGCTGAAATAAAACTTTGATACATCCGATATGCTGTTTCTTTTGTGTAATTTGCAATGTCCAAATGAGCAGAACCAGTGCTTACTGATGAATAAATGATGCAAATCTATGCAGTAAAAACAAAGTATTTGTCTGCATTTCATATTGGTGGGCTATTGGCATGATTGAAATCTAATTGACAATTTGGGTCACATCAAAACATATGCCCTGGATTCAAGTTTGAACACTTGAAATGTTCAGTTAGAAAATTCAGTTAGTGAGTCCGAGCACATGGGCAGGTCTGCACAATAAGCAGGTCTGTAAAATGAAACGAACAAGACCTCCATGAAGTACACATGTTTATTTATACACGTACGGCCATGATTATTTCATACACTCCAGGATTTCATGCAAATGAACAACATCCATAAACTTGATTCATACTACAAAATGATAACATTCACTCTAGTGGGCAGATACATGCATGAGTACAGCTAAAATCTAGGTAATACTGGCAGTATCAAATTCCCAAATGATGATTCTTGTGTTATAAAATATCCAACTGAATTCGCATGGGCATGCTGAAAGGTCAAAAGGAATGAAATGCATGTATACATATTTCAGATTCAACTTATCACTGGCATTAATTGAAAGTGTGTCAATGGAAATACATTACTTATTGCTCATTATATTACCTGCAGTGCTGCCCGTTGTGCTGGGTTCATGTGCTGCGTCTCTGGTCCTCCCATCACGGCTTGAGACTACAAATCAAAGTCAGTTTGGGTTCAGTTCGTATGAGAGTATTCTGTAATCACTGCACACATGAATAAGTTCATTTTCAAGGTCAGTTTAGCCCTCTTCCAAAAACACACAAAATTTTCCACAAAACAATCATCATATAAGAACATATCACAAGCGTGTACTTAGATAAATCTGGCCTGCAAACAGTGTTAACTCACCTGTGGCGGGGCAGACATTTGGTTGCTGTAAATATATGATTATATGCAGATGACATTTATTGTCTGTGATATTGTACTTTACGATGTTAGACATGTGCAATAAGAATTTCCAATTTCTGTGTTAAGGAATATTTATCTACTGAGTGCGAGGTGATGGTCAAAATTATATACTGAGATTCAAAGCTGCAGAACAATAAGGAGATTAGCTAGTTGTGATTATTGTAGTTATTCCGACAAACAGCATGTTACCTATATAACTCACCTCGGTGTAGGAGTAACTGTTCCCGCTACGCCCCCGGCCGTGGTCGTCTGCATCCGCAGTCGTTTCTTTTTCTCCTCCAGCTGTTCTAGCAGCTGTCTGTTCCTGTTCTCTGCAAGTAGCATCGGAACATGATGTTCTGGATCAAATACAATGTCAATATCCATCAGTCTCTAGTGTGTACATTTGAATGTATTTGTCCAAAGGTATAGACTTTTTGGTAATAGTAATACCTTGGCCGGCATTAGGTGTCTGAAATGCCATTATTGTTATTTGATGGACCACCAGTGGCAAAAGTCTGAGGACCAGCGGGCCTGTCACTCTGATTCTGTTTCAACTGTGGTTGTTACTGAGTCACTGGAAGAAGATAAGGACATTGTTTTTGACAGTCTTGAATGTGCGAATATATCTTGTTGACATTTTTGGCTTGTAACTATGTGATGATTGGCATGATTGTAGGAAGCCTAAGGAAGGTGCACTGCCGCAACTGACTAATGTACAAGTGGAACCCACTAAGAAATTTGGACCTAATACACCTTCACTGGTAGAATACTGTATCCCCCAAACTGCTGACAAGATTGTCATTTCACTGTCCCTAGTGGGGAGTGAACAAAGTTTTTGGGGGTTCTTTTTCACATTTAAGGACAGCCAATGACATCATATAGCCGCACTGAACACGCAGTGCGAGCGTGCTCGGCGTGGCTGGCAATGTCATGTGGCCTTGCCATGATCTACGCATATCAGATGTGCAGACTGTAGGCCACAGGCACTTGGAGACCATTAAATTAAATTGACAGTACACTACATACATACCTATCTTCTTCAGCTTCTTAGGAATAAATTCCTGTATACAGCTGTTCTTGGTAGTGTTATGGGTGGTATGGTTTGTTAAGGGCTTTACAGCTGTAATACACAGGGTGGTGGCGGAAGTGCTTATCAACTCTGTTTTTGAAGATATTGATGCTGGGTGCTTCAACAAGCAACAGACTATATAGTCAACAGACTATTTCACCAATCCACAACTCGCTGAGTGAAAAAGCTCTGTCACAGTTTGGTATTGCAACGTCCCTTAATGAGCTTGTAAGCATGTCCTCTGGCCCTTGATTGCATAGTGAGTGGGAGAACGGGGTTGGTTCCACTTGATAAAATCCCTTCAAGTACTTGATGACGTTAATAAGATCCCCTCTGATGCATCTGAAGACCAGCTTAGGGAGCTTAAGGCGTCTTAGGCAGGACTGTACGACAAAGTCTTCAGTTCAGGGACCATCTTGGTGGCTTGTCTTTGGACCTCTTCCAGCTCTTCTGCCATGCTCCATGTGGGTGGTGACCAAGCAGGTGCGGCACACTCAAGGTGGGATCAACCAAGCCTTTGTAGAGGGCCTTGAAAGTGTCAACATTGAGGAAGTCAAATGATCTCCATATAAGACCGATCATACAGTTGCCTTTACTGACGATGCCCTTGATGTGGTCATGAAAATGCAACTTATCATCAACTACAACACCAAGTCCTTCACAGAAACGGCATTACCCAATGAGACCAGCGATCCGTTGCTGTCGTGCATCGTATTCTCATAATTTGGGTGTGACTTGCCGACTCGGAGGACTGTACACTTGTTTGGGTGGAACCTGAGCTGCCAAGTCGATGCCCACTCTTCGAGGGCCACTAGATCTTCTTGGAGAGCATCACAGTCTTCCACCGTACCGGTGCCAGCAAAAAAGTTTAGCATCATAGGCGAATAGGACGATTCTTGATTTCACCACATTGGGCATATCATTAATGAAGATAGCGAAAAGTATCGGCCCGAGAACACTGCCCTGGGGGACCCCACTGGTCACCGAGCTCCAGCTAGATGGTGCTCCCTTGACGATAACTCACTGTTGTCATTCTATGAGGAACCCCTCGATCCAGGCCAGTTCCGCATTGTCCACCCCATATGCTTTTAGTTTCGTGAGGAGACGCTGATGTGGGACCGAGTCAAAGGCTTTCATGTAGTCCAGGTAGATTGCATTTATCGAGTCCTGTCATCGGGTGTTGCCGTCAAGAGCTCCAGGACATCCAGGAGCTGGGTGACAGTGGAGCGACCATTGACAAGACCATGTTGATTTGTTGAGAGGAGTATGTTGTCATTCATGTGGGTGACTAGTTGGTCTCGTTCAATGCTTTCCAGGATCTTGCAAACAATCATGAGAGGGATACTGGTCTGTAGTTATTCGGTAGCTTCTTTGGTCCTTTCTTGTCAATTAGAGTGGTATTTGCTAGCTTCCAATCCAGGGGAAGCGACCCAGGGGCAATAGACATTTTGAAGATGAAACTGAGTGGATCAGCTATCTTGTCTGCTAACTCTTTGAGCAATCTTGGGTGCAGGCCATCTGGGCCTGGAGACTTGGAGACACGTAGCTTTTCCAATTGCTTCAAGACATCTGCTGTTGTAATTTTAATGGTGATGGGTGATTCGGTTTGTATTGGGAGGTCTGGGATAGTCGTTGTATTTTCGGTTGTAAATGTACTGGAGAAGAAATTGTTAAGCAGCTCTGCCTTGGCATTGTCTTCGGTGCTATCTATAATATGCTATCTATAACATGTATAATAATACTAGTATATACAAGGCACTCAAGCTCCTGTCTGGAAAATGGTGGTTGGACAATTACTCAAAACTTAAAAGCTCCAAAAATGCTACTTTCAAACCAACCTGAGCGACTCAGGCTGGTTTCACACCAGATTTTTTAATTTTGGGTACTCAAATAAACTTATCTTTTTTCTGGAGTAATCTGGTAATCTGTGTTTGGTGCATTACTTTTCCCCTTTCAACTAAATATACTGGTCCAACACCTAATAATGACAGGAACGTCCCAGGTTTTTGGTGCAGCGTTGGATGTGCCTGAAGCTCAGGCTACTTCAAATGAGATAATCTTGCAGAAGACTTATTTTGTCAACTTCATTAGATGTCCATTGATAATGATATAATTTAGTTATAACATTTCTTTGGATATTGGTTCAATACCACGTACCCAAATTTACCAATCCCTGGTCCCCAAATTTGGATAGTCTACGAGCCATCTGTCCTAAATTCGCCGCATTCTAAAATTCCCCAAGTGAATTTCAGGCCTTGTAATGTAAATGAAACTAACATTTTCGATCGGCAATCGAGACGGGACACCCGAAAACGAGTTCCAAGTTCCAAGTTCCAAGTTCCGAGTTCCAAGTTCCGACTTCCAAGTTCCAAGTTCCAAGTTCCGCATTTAAAGTACTAAGAAAAAGGTGTCGTCGGTGTTCAGTCAGTACCGTAAAACTTCTAATAAACGCCCGGGCGTCTATTGATTTCAGTTACACTCTAGACCCGGCGTCTATTAGAACCCGGCGTTTATTAGAACCCGGCGTTTATTGATTTCAGTCGTTGTCTGGACACAGCGTTTATTGGAATTTGCGAGGCCTGTGTTACGACAAATCAGACAACAGTTTAGATATTAAAAGCTGGAAATTCCCGACTGGGATGCGTTGACGTTTTCGATATTAGTATCTATACGTTGCCATATTACACAATGTACGTAGACCCGGTGTCTATTAGAACCCGGCGTCTATTAATTTCAGTATACCTGAACCCCAGCTGCGTCTATTAGAAGTTTTATGGTATTTCTACACATGCCACGTATTTTCAGGAGTTCTTTGAACATTGAGTCTAAAAGTTGCAGAGACGAGGTATCATGGCATCAGTTCGAAGGCGCAGCACCACTATATGTTACACGTTCGAATAAATGATAAATATCAACTTCTTCTATTAAATATTTGTTCAGTCATCCACAGCATATAGTTCGTTGGTGATGCCTGCACAATTATTTAATGAAAGAAATTGACAAAATCCGAATTTATTCTGTCATAATGCAATAAGTATTATTTTCATTCCCCTTTGTTTTCAATTTTCCCATCATTTGTATTTAATTTTGTGAATGTAAAATATAGAAATGATATAAAAATACGTTTGAACTAAATAGAATTGAACGAAAAACACACCCAAATCTGCAAACTATCCGAAATTTCAAATCATACCCGCGTGGCACTCAGAGGTCCGCGCGTACCAGGCATCGAAGCTTTTCGACTTTGTGAAATTGAAATGTGGCACAAGAAAGTGATTTAATGAGTTGGAGAGACCCGATGCAGAAATATAAGAACGATAACTGCACTTTCTTGGGACTTTAAATGCGGAACTTGGAACTTGGAACTCGGAACTTGGAACTTGGAACTTGAAACTCGGAACTCGGAACTTGGAACTTGAAACTCGTTTTCGGGTGTCCCAATCGAGACTATGATATCCAATCTTTGTTCCAGTAATTTATTTTCCACAAAACGATCTTCTGAGTTCTGATAATATCAAATTGGCGAATTTCAGGATGCGGCGAATTTAGGACGGATGGCTCATACTGTTGGTAAATTTGACAACAATCCCCAAATTTGCCCCTTTCCCCAACTAGCTAGTTCGACAACAAACAGTTGTCAAACAGAGTCCTTCACAGAAACGGCATTTGTTGTCGAACTACCAACTGGCCTGTGGTGTACGCGTATGCCGAACTTAAACCCAGGTGCCCCACTCATCGAGCGCGAGCCACACGCGGTTTGCGCTCGATGAGTGGGGCATCTAGCGCTTCGCGCTCGATGAGTGGGGTACCTAGGTCTAAGGCCGAACTTACTGTGACTGTAGACAGTGTAGATCTAGTATAATTTTGATTGATTCCCGTATCACATAAAGTGCAGTGTATATGTATCCATAACTACCAGATCTAGATCATATAACTATTTCATTGAATTGGCATGAAGACATGATCAAAGACATGATCAAAACCAAGAGGTCAAAATAATAATGGGCTGAAAAAAATCATCGTTGTTTACTTGAGCGATAACAGGTGCAATCGAGTACTTCAAGACCACGTGATCAACAATCCAGCAACATGTCATTCCGTATCCCGGATCATGGTTCGGTTGAAGCACAATCCAAGCACGACCCCCCCCCCCCCCCCCCCAACAACTCCACAACGTAGATCTACGTGTGCAAAAATATCCATTCAAATAATGAAAAGGAGATTATTCGAAGCTCAATGCTCATAGATCATAAATTAATTCAATCCAATCCGCCCTACTAGGTACATGATAATAGCATTCTAATAGCAATTAAAAACAAATTATAGCAATGATAGCTAGTGTGTGTGTGTGAAGAAGATACTATGTAAATAAGGTTACATATTATGTAAAATGAGCTTACTGTTTGAATCCATTATAGAATGTATGTGCATTGACTGTAGATATATGAGTTCTGTTATTGTTAGGCCTATAAAAACTAATTTTCTGTGTCTCGTCCTCCTGTTTTTAGGTTACCGAACCTATGGTCCGATAACCTATTGGCATGGCGTTGCGTCTGTCGTCCGTCGTCCGTCCGTTCACATTTTTATCTTTAAAGTATATGGTCAAATCTTTCTGAAATTTTGCACAAAAATACCTAAAAATATTTCCAGGAAAGGCTTTTTTTAGTTTTCTGATTTCCGCATTTTTTTTAAAATGGCGGCCATTTTTGACGAAAAATGCCTGATTTTGGACTTTGGCGGCCATTCTCTCAAAATCTGTTCGATAACTTTTTTTCTTACTGATGCATAACACTCTTCATATGTACCCCTACGATGTGTATAAGTTTCGTTGTCCTTGAATCGCTCGAAGTGGGCCAGTTTGGGCCCAAACTCGGCCCAAATGGGACTTTCCCATGTTAAATTCTCCTATGCTTTATAATGGGACACATTAAGCCTAATATCTCACTTAATATTGAGATTAGAGACTAGGAATCAATTGTGGACATATATAGGAAATGATATATGCTGAATATTCTTGTGACCTTGAATTTGACCTCTGACCTCGGTTTCAAGGTCAGAGCGGTCATTTTGGTTGAAAAATGGCCGATTTTGGAGTTTGACGGTTGTTTACTCAAAATCTGTTCGATAACTTTTTTTCTTATTGATGTACAACACTCCTCATATGTACCCCTGTGACATGTATAAATTTCGTTCCCCTCGAATCGCTCTAAGTGGGCCATTTTGGCCCGAACTCGGCCCAAATGGGACTTTCCCATGTTAAATTCTCCTATGCTTTATAATGGGACACATTATGCCTAATATCTCACTTAATATTGAGATTAGAGACCAGGAATCAATTGTGGAGATATAGGAAATGATATATGCTGAATATTCTCGTGACTTTGAATTTGACCTCTGACCTCAGTTTCAAGGTCAGAGCACAAAATGGCTTATATCTCGCTTACTATCGACTCTACAGCTTAGGAATCAATTGTGGACATATAGGAAATGATATATGCTGAATATTCTGATGACCTTGAATTTGACCTTTGACCCCAATTTCAAGGTCATAGGACAAAATGGCTAATATCTCGCTTATTATCGACTCTACAGCTTAGGAATCAATTGTGGACATATAGGAAATAATATATGCAAATTATTGTCGTGACCTTGAATTTGACCTTTGACCTCATTTTCAAGGTCACAGGACAAAGTGGCTAATATCTCATTTATTATCGATTTTACAGCTTAGGAATCAATTGTGGACATATAGGAAATGATATATGCTGAATATTATCGTGACCTTGAATTTGACCTCTGACTTCGTGACTTTGAATTTGACCTCTGACCTCGGTTTCAAGGTCAGAGCACAAAATGTCTATTATCTCACTGATTATTCACTTTACAGCTTAGGAATCAATTGTGGACGTATAGGAAATGATATATGCCGAATATTCTGATGACCTTGAATCTGACCTTTGACGTCATTTTCAAGGTCACAGGACAAAATGGCTAATATCTCACTTATTATCGATCTTACAGCTTAGGGATCAGTTGTGGACATATCGGAAATGATATATCCTGAATATTCTCGTGACCTTGAATTTGACCTCTGACCTCAGTTTCAAGGTCAGAGCACAAAATGGCTAATATCTTGCTTATTATTGAATTTACAGCTTAGGATTCAATTGTGGACATATAGGAAATAATATATGCCGAATATTCTGATGACCTTGAATTGACATTTGACCTGATTTTCTAGGTCACAGGACAAAATGGCTAATATCTTGCTTCTTAACGACTTTACAGCTTAGGAATCAATTGTGGACATATAGGAAATGATATACGCAAAATATTCTGATGACCTTGAATTTGCCCTTTGATCTTATTTTCAAGGTCACAGTACAAAATGGCTAATATCTCGCTTTCAATTTTACAGCTTAGGTATCAATTTTGGACATATAGGAAATGATATACGCCGAATATTCTGATGACCTTGAATTTGACCTTTGACCTTATTTTCAAGATCATAGTACTAAATGGTCAATATCTCGCTTATTATCGACTTTACAGCTTAGGAATCAATTATGCGCATATAGGAAATATTCTCATGATCTTTAATTTGACCTCTGACTTCATTTTCAAGGTCAGAGCACAAAATGGCCAATGTCTCGCTTATTATTGACTTTACAGCTTAGAAATCAATTGTGGACCCATAGGAAATGATACATGCTGAATATTGTCATGACGTTGAATTCGACCTTAGACCTCATTTTCAAGGTCAGAGCACAAAATGGCTAATATCTCGCTTATTATTGATTTTACAGCTTAGCAATCAATTGTGAACATATAGGAAATGATATAATGTTGAATATTCTGGTGACCTTGAATTTGACCTTTGACTTTATTTTCAAGGTCAGAGAACAAAATGGGTAATATCTCGCTCATTTTAGACTCTACAGCATAGGAATCCATAGTGGACATATAGGAAATGATATATGCTGAATATTTTGGTGACCTTGAATTTGACCTGGACCTCATTTTCAAGGGCAGAGAACAAAAAATGTTAATATCTCACTTGCTAGGGACTTTATGGCTTAGGAGTTAATTGCGAACATATTTTAAATGATATATGCTGAATATTCTCATGACCTTGAACTTGACCTTTGACCTCATTTTCAAGGTCAGATCACAAAATGGCTAATATCTCACTTAATATCGACTTTACAGCTTAGGAATCAATTGTGGACATGCTAGAAATGATATGGGCAAAATGTTCTCGTGACCTCAAACTGACCAATTACCTTATTTTCAAGGTCATGGAGCAAAAGGCTAATATCTAAAATATACATTGTCCGGTAACCTTTCTTAGCCCTTGGGCTATTTTTTTTAGGTTACCGTACCTTTGGTCCGATAACCTATTCCGTCGTCCGGTGTCCGTCGTCCGTCCGTCCGTCCACATTTTTAGGTTTTGCCGAGTCGGCGAAAAAACAATTTTTCGCCCCAAATCGCATTACTATCCATTTTGGGCCATTTCTTAGCAAAAAAAATTTTTCACCCTTTGAAAAAAATTTTGGACTTAGAAAATTTTCGGCACTTTTTTCCTTCATAATGGGAGCTGTCAGGACTGTACTCATAGAACACTTAAAGATAGAGCTTAGATATTGGCACTTTCAAATGGGAAGTCATAATTATGGCGAATTGTGTGGTGACCTTGAATTTGACCTTGGAAGACCTTGAAAGGTCAAAACAGCCATTTTAGGGTCGACAAATGCCCAGATTTGCCTCTATAGATGAAATGCTCGCAGATAGAGCTCATGTTTGCATTATGAACATATAGGAAGACATATATGGCGCAACTAATGATTGGATTGGATTGGATTTATTCAGGGGGTGAGCCCTCAGGATAACCCACGAAAGTGCAAGCACTTATTTCCAGTGGGGTCCTGTTATGTGTCGTGTCTGTACTGCATTGTCAGAATTTCTATAGCGGCCTGAAGCAGATCAGGGTACATCTATCAGCTTCCCCATCACCACCGCTGAGAATCCCGGTGCAGCAACCGTAATCCTCACCCAGCACCAAGTTTAATGTCCTCTCCGGGCCGAAGGACAACATATCAGGTGCTAAATTCGCCAGGGAGCGAGACCTGGGATCGAACCCGGGACCACTCGTTTGTGAGGCGAACGCTCTACCACTGAGCAACTGACACCCGATAATGATGACCTTAAACTTGACATCAGATGACCTTGAGTGCCGAATGTCTGACTCGGAATGTGTAAATTGACCTGAGCGGCCTAAACGATTCCACCCAGATATATCTTTGTATTATGAACATATAGAATATCAAATGCCGCACACATACATGTATAATATATACTGTAATGGTGACATCGAAGTTCACACGGATGACCTTGATTGGTAAATCTTAAGGTCTGTTACCTGCCAATGCTGCCATGGCCAAACCAAAATTGTTCGGTTACGGTAACCTATCATAGCCTTTGGGCTAATTTTTTTTCAAAATTGGGTAGGGAGGAACAATTTATTATATTTTTTATGTTTTTTTATTTTGCAATAAACACCGTCCTCATCTCGTGAGAAAATTGGGTAGGGAGGCACTTTTTATTTTTTTATTTTTGGTGGGACGACATTTCACACATATGCCTATGAAATAAGTAAAAAAAAACTCGCGCACAAGGGCATTCAAGCCCAAATAAATCAAGCCTTTAGAACTGAAATCATATGTAACATATGACTTTAATGATTTCATTCCTAATGGCTTGATTTATTCAAGCACATTCAAGCCCAAATAAATCAAGACTTTAGAATTGAAATCATGTGTAACACATTATTTTAATGGTTTCATCTCTAAATGCCTGATTTACTTAGACTTGAAGGCCCTCGAGCACCTTAATTTGCACCATTGGTTAGCCATCATCCTAGCAGTCAGCACAAACAGGATGAATTTGTGTACTAGTAATCAGCTGGTAATATTATTATCAAAAACCGTCAGTTGATAATATGTTTTTTCAACGATGAGTAATTGTGGAAAACCAGTCTATCAGTTATTACATCTATTGAAGGCCTATACATGAGAAAATATGGTAATTCAATTCGTGGCCACAATTGTATACATATTATTATTATTATTACATACACGTAACCACGTAGAATAACTGTTTTTGAAAACTGGTAGCGTCTTTGTCTCATTTGGCGGTGAGTGAAAACAAGGAAGTTGCATGCTGTGATTCGGTGTTTCGACCATTCACTCTCCTCAAAATCGCAAATAAAAAATTAGCCCAAGGGCTAAGAAAGGTTACCGGACAATATATATTTCAGATATTAGCCTTTTGTCCTGTCACTGAAAATAAGGCCATTGGTCAATTCAAGGTCATGAGAATGTTTAGCATATATCATTTCTAGTATACATGTTCACACTTGATTCCTAAGCTGTAAAGTCGATAAAAAGGGAGATATTAGCCATTTTGTCCTGTGACCTTGAAAATGCGGTCAACGGTCAAATTCAAGATCATGACAATAACCCGCATATATTTTTTCCTATCTGTTCATAACTGATTCCTAACCTGTAAAGTCGATAATAAGCGAGATATTAGCCATTTTGTCCTGTGACCTTAAAAATGAGGTCAAAGGTCAAATTCAATGTCATGCCAGTAATATGCAAATATATTTCCTATATGTTCATAATTGAATCCTAAGCTGTAAAGTCGATTAGAAGCAAGATATTAGCCATATAATGTCCTGTGAACTTGAAAATGAGGTCAAAGGTCATATTCAAGGTCATCAGAATATTCGGCATACATCATTTCCTATATGTCCACAATTGATTCCTAAGTTGTAAAGTCGATAATAAGCGAGATATTAGCCATTTTGTGCTCTTGACCTTGAAACTGAGGTCAGAGGTCAAATTCAAGGTCACGAGAATATTCAGCTTATATCATTTCCTATATGTCCACAATTGATTCCTAGTCTCTAATCTTAATATTAAGTGAGATATTAGGCATAATGTGTCCCATTATAAAGCATAGGAGAATTTAACATGGGAAAGTCCCATTTTGGTCGAGTTTGGGCCAAAATGGCCCACTTCGAGCGATTCAAGCGCAACGAAACTTATACACATCACAGGAGTACATATGAGGAGTGTTATGTATTAAAAAGAAAAAAAATTACTGAACAGATTTTGAGAAAATGGCTGCCAAAATACAAAATCAGGCATTTTTCGTCGAAAACAGCCACCATTTTGAAAAAAATGCGAAAATCGAAAAACTAAAAAAAGCCGTTTCTGGAAATATTTTTTAGGTCTTTTTGTGCAAAATTTCAGAAAGAGTCGACCGTAAACTTTAAAGATAGGTTATCGGACCAAAGGTCCGGTAACCTAA
Source organism: Terebella lapidaria (assembly GCA_949152475.1). Lineage (NCBI taxonomy): Eukaryota > Metazoa > Annelida > Polychaeta > Terebellida > Terebellidae > Terebella > Terebella lapidaria. The sequence goes on along the minus strand of OX424557.1, from coordinate 43,483,545 downwards.
AAATCCGGGAGGCTACTTTTGAACACAGGCGGGAGGGGACGAGAAACAGAAAATTAATTTTATTAGGCCTTATCTATGCACACAATTTTTGATCAGCCTCAAGGTCTAGAAAAAATTGCGGGAAAATGTACAGTGTTACACCGACAAAGTCCTAAAATGGTTACACCGACAAATCCGAAAATGGAATTCGACATTCAAAGGCCGTCTAGAAACGGCCATTCTTTGTCCGAAAACGGCCAATGTTGGACTCTGACGGTCTTTCGCCCAGAATCTGTATCCTGTGCATATAGACTCTATATAGATCACTGTACATAGGACGCCCAATGAGTACTCTTGACGTGTAGAATGTTGCCATTTCGAGACAATACTAGATTTTTTTTTTGCCTTTAAATAAAGTTGGTTGGAATTTTAGTCACTTTTTCTTCCATTATAGGGTTTATGTGCAGTTGTAGAATGTTTTGAGCAAGAATGTAGATACTGGCTCATTTGTAATTAGGAAGTCTTGTATTTTTTTCTTTAAACCGAGGACCGCTTTAAACCGAGGAGGGCATATTATGGTAATTGAATTGGCCATTCAACTCAATGTTATTTACTTTGGTGGTCCGTAGCACCTTTCTAAAAAATAAGTCCCAGCCTAACCAGTATGCTAGTTTTATCAATTGACGTATTGGACATCTCGTGATAAACATGAATATATTTGACGACACATGGGATATTTTGCTATTCGGCCTTGAATGTACCCGGGGTGAAAATAACCGAAATTATGGGTGCTGATGGCCATGCAAACCCCTTCGCTTCCCCAGCTCCTGAGAAAAACGCTCACGAGATACTGTCTTGAAAACCGAGTCATCATTTCCCAGCAGTGTATTCTTTCAAATGAATACGCACTCGTCCGGAAATCTGGCATAAAAAATGTATGAGGTGATGCTTCACAACAGTTTTCCTTTAAATTGCCTAAGTTGCTCGCTCGCTAATTGGCTGAGCGAGTTATCGTAATGTGCCATCAATAAATCCTCCGAATTGAACAAGAAAAGTATAATGTACTGTGGCGTTATGACATTTCATAGCGTACATAGAAAATATACGTAGGCCTACGTTTACACCCTGTCCAGTGACATAGAGCGTTGACCGCCGGGGGTTTTGTTTAGGGGTCAGGCATGAGCGTGAATAGAGGTTCGGTAAAAGGGGGGGGGGGGGGGGGGCGGGGGTTCGCGAAACAGCAAGGCGAAGCCCCAATTCGGTCTGGGGGGCGCCGTAAGCCCCCCGAGAAAATTTTGTATTTCTGTGAATTCTAGGAGCACCTGAGATGAATTCTGGAGATAACTAGTGAGGTCTGAAAGTAAATTTTTGTCAAGGATACCCTTTGCAGAAATCAAGGATTAGGAGAGGGGACCAAAGCGAGCTCGGCAAGCACCTCGCGGCCGGGGGTCTGGGGCCCCGCTTAAGGGCCCCAGAAGACAGAGCCCTTTTCATGTTCTGTGGTAGCTTTCTGGCCTCTCCTGAGTATAAACTTCACACAAATCACCAAAATCACCTTTTATTAATCAAGCACTTGTTATTAAATCTAAATTGATTATTTTTTTACAATTAATACCAAATAATACCGATACCAAATTGATTATATTCCAAAGCATTTAGTGACAAAAAATATCAGAACTAATATATCTTCCCCCATATATGTGCGCCAAATCCCAATCAAGTATTGTGTCATTTCTGTACCGACGCAACACCCCTGAATTTTTATACTAATTTTTTTGGGGGAGGGGGGGGGGGGGGTAGAAGCCTTGGGGTGGACAAGACCCCCTTCCGTCCCCCACCCCCTGGATCTGCCTTTGGCATTTATAGTAGCAGAAATACATGTATTTCTAATAGTAGTTAACTTTTTAATCATCAGTAGATAGACGAGAAGTAGCCCCAAGTTAAGTCAAATCTCGGGCCAAGATTGGAAGTTGCATGGGAACGGTCAAGCATGCTATATGAGAGGGGGTCCAGTGGAAAAAAAATGGGGTCCAGAACTCTTGCCCCCCCCCCCTCAGATCCGCTCTTTTGGTCGACCATCGACGGGGATATAATGGGATATTTTATGCATACTGTTGGATCAGTTGGGTGTCAGCCTGGAGTTTCAGTTGAAAAGGGGGGCTCGACCGAACCCCCGAACCCCTCTATCTACACCCATGTCAGGTCATGTTGTTGTCAACGCTGTGAGGCTAACTTTTTAGTAAAATAATTATTCTATAAAATATTGACCATATCCCCATAGAACGGGGATTCGATACAGTGTCAGAGATACCAATGTACAAGCCCGTGCTGTCCAATTACCCATAGGAGTCAGAGTGTTTAGCAAGATCAGTTGACTCTAGTTGGCAAAATTAATTTCGTCCGTATATCACATGCCACGATGGCGCTTTGATATGAACGAATTTTGCTTCATATGCTTTCGATCATGTCGATGGTTATTACGAATTCTGACAGAATAATTCTTGTTTACAAGTTACAATTTTCTCACCCCATCACACCATAATTCATAACCCATGTAAAACGTGTGGCATCAATGATAAGATGGATTGAATTATGACAATTAATTTAATGTTGTAAACAGAGGCTCTTTTCTTGTAAGTGCATTTATATATCCAACCCCAGTTATAAACATATGTTACATATTATCTATATGTATTAAACAGATTGGGAATTAATAAATTTAATCAGAATTAAATAATCATGTAGATTAATTCTGATAAAATGTTCACCTTTCGTTTGGTGAAATGGCAGTCCCTGTAGTTTTCAGTGATATCATGTGCAAAAATTTGGTGACTGATGAAAGTTATTGAGTGTGGGGACTCCCATTATATAATAAGATTAGAGTGAGATTAAACTATTAATTTCATACGCGATACAAAGTTCTTTTAAAACAAAAATATCAAAACTGTCAGAACATTTTTTTTCGAAAATGGCCATCAAATCAGAAATTGACCGTTTTTCATCTAAAACGACCACCATTTGGGAAAAATATCCCCTTTGTGAATTATTTTTAGGCATTTTTGTGCAAAATATTCAGAAAGATTCATCCGTAAATGGACGAAAGATGACGACGCCATGCTAATAGGTTATCGGACCATAGGTTCGGTACACCACCTGTTAGTAATTGTTTGGTCCGGTTTTTTTCTTCTGAATAGAGTTTATAACGATCGCCAATAAAGCTGTCTGTTGTTGTGATAATTAGATGAATTGGGTATGTTGTTATGCGAGGTGGTTGTGTAGTTCAGTAGGATTAAGTCCATTCACTCCCGGGATAAAGAGTCCACGTTTTAGCTGAGTCAGGGTATTTCCCCGGGTACCATCAGAAGACGTGTCAGAGAGGGGATAGCTGTGACAGGGCCATGATTGATGGCAGTATCCACCCACGAACACAACAATACACAGAGTCCTTGATCTTCTCACCAATCAGGTCACACTGTGTTTATCTCCCTGAGCTTCTAGAGTTTCTGTGACGGCAAAGGTAGGGAAATATATCAGAAGTACAAAGGTATTTTATCGCTTTGAATTTTGATGGATTAGCCCCGTAGGAATGCAACATTCGTGACAAATTTAAATCTATCGAGTAATATCTATCAAATTTAAATCTATAGTAAATCATATACTATATTACCTGATAATGTAATGACTGTTCGGGTCATGTATCTGGCAGTATTCAGTTCTGCATGGCAAGCACCGATGGAGCCCAACCCTATTTTAACCTTAGGTTCACAAATAAAATATTACGAGACATGACAATTAATTATCAAAAAGTGGCATGATTGTAATACTAAAAAAATCTTCCAGCCTAAATTACCTAGAGCCACGATTCACATTCAGGTTCACTCCTGGATAAGCCACATTTCGTAGGAGGTATAATTTCCAGTAATTTGTCTGGCAACAAAAAATGGCCCGTTATGATTGAACGCAATTGTCTGTAACAGTAGCTACCATCATTTAGCTGACACTGTCTCGATATTCTCGTGGTATGATAACCGAAACAGAGATGTCATCGAGATTTATTGCAGGGGAGCAATTATTTGTATTCAATGTTCTTATCTGCTGAATAATGCATAACTAGTTAGTAGGCGTATCACGTGGCATATAGACACACGTGTAAATACTAGTAACGGATCTATGTGGCCACATCAAAATATTGTTTCCATTCAGCTAACCGTGTAAACAAATTGATACCACTGTCTGCTATTTGACATATTTGAGTATTATTATGAGATAAGTCTAAATATCTGACCTTTAAAATACCCACGTTCGCACTCACAGATATTATATGATCTAGACGATTTCGTACTGCTGTCAGTTAGCCTACATACATTGAGAACATTTCTGGATTACATCCTCCTCATCATTCTTCCAACCACACGTTTGATTGTCGTGACACATATCACATTCGGCCTACTCCAAATCTGATGCAAGCTGCAAGATTGTTGAAATCTCACATGTATGTACTTAATCTACATAGTTTGGCCTCTGTATTTCACTATTTATGGGAAATCAATTAAATTGGACAGCCAGGCTATGTTTTTTTTTTAAAGTTTCTAGTTGTACGTTAACCATATTTTTAGCAAAACATTGCGTTGCAAGATGTGACCACGTTCCCAATAATGTTTTGTGTAACACAATGTAGATCTAGTGCACTTTTGAAGACTTGACATTTCAATCGATACTGATTGTATATGGTTCATTTATGGGGGTAAATGCTACAAGGCATTTGTCAAGTAGAGATGGAATAACCTTGACACACCCATATCGGCAGGGAAATGCTCGATTGTCTTTGTGGGTCGGGAAATTGTCAAGGTCAAGTAGTCGAGAACACACGACATTCATGTAAATGACATTGCCCTGAACTATACACACGGACTCATAACTCATTGATACCACAGCTAGAGAGCTCAAACAGCTATGTACACACACCGAATCTCGCCTGACAATAACATTCACCCTCCGTTCACCAAAGACAGACAGTTATTGAAACTTATCGCACAAACATTACTACCGCACCTGCCCAATATAAAAGAATAAAAGAAGATCATATACGGACAATAGAAGACATAATACACTACTGTGAAATCCGTAACTTGAATGCTGTCATCCCTCTAATTGATTTTGAAAAAGCCTTTGATACCATCAAATGGTCTTTTTTATTTGAAACTCTAAAAACCTTACAGATTATAAACAGCACAATAATCAATAATGGGTATTCATCCCGCTACTTTGACATAGAACGAGGGGTAAGACAGGGTTGCCCACTCTCCGCTTATCTATTTATCTTAGTTGTTGAAACAATGGCACTACGAATAAGAAATAATAAAAATATAAATGGCAATAAACTTAAACATAAAGAGGTCAAAATCAGCCAATTTGCAGACGATACAACCTTCTACCTGCAGGACTACGATTCAATACAACACGTTAAACTGTTCCTGGGAGCCTTTTACAAATGTTCCGGACTTCGAGCTAACATGGACAAACATAGATATACATGATAAGTAAGCATATGAAACGCTTCAAAAATGACTATGACCTTCAATTTAAACAAGGCTACACTTGGAATATACATATGTGATACTGAAACTGAAAATAAAAAAATACAATTTCGACCCAAAAATAAAACAAATAAAGACACTTGAATACATGGAAACTGAGGAATATTTCCCCGAAAGGTAAAGTCACAGTCATTAACTTATTAATAACATCAATAATAGTATACCAGTCTACAAACATAAGAACCCCCCAAAGCACAGTCAAAGAACTTGACAATCTACTTTATGACTTTCTGTGGAACGGTAAGACGCATAAAATAGCAAGGTCAACAATTACTCAGGAAATATAAAAAGGTGGTCTGAAAATGATCGACATCGCTAGTGAAATGAAGGCCCTAAAACTATCATGGGTTCTTCGCGCATTGCGAAACGCCAGTAGCGCATGGAAAATGGTGATTGACGAAACATACCATTCGAATATACTTTACAAGGCAATAGTACAAGTGCCATAAAAACTATCCCAACTTTCTACCAGGATATATTAAACACATGGACAGAAATATACCAGCCTAACGTTAACAACGATCAAAATTTGTTCAAGATTAATTAATGGTATAACCCAAACATCAAAGTAGGAAACAAGTGGGTGTACTGGAAGAAATGGTATCAGGAATCCATGTCATCGACGATATACAAGACTCACACAACAACGCTCTAACGCTAGAAGAATAAAAATTAAACTACCATCTTGACTGTAACTTTCTTGAATATATGACCCTGTTGGGCGCAATACCCAGGGATTGGTGGACAAGATTGAAGAACTCACATCGCCCGGATTGATACACATCGCCCGCTTTATACCTCTCCAACATTCATGATACCTGACGGAACAAAAAAACATCGATTTCCTATCAACTAAATCAAATGGAATTTATTGGATACCTAACGACACGAAATAGAACTCCCACATGCGTAACCCGCTGGGGAAAACTGTACGATATTGATCCAGTTTTTTCCTGCATTCATCATATGCAGAAAAATATACATGCAGTCCTTCCAGTGTCGTATCATGCATCGAATATTCCCGTGCAACGAAGCCTTATACAACATGAAAATGACAAAATCAAGTATTTGTACCTATGAAATGTGTCACCAATATTCACCCGACAGTGAATATTGATATAGAAACTGATATTTTCTTCCTCGCTTTTTTGTCAATGTTGAAGAGCAAATTGTTGATAGAAAAGGAGATCAGTATTAAAAACAAAAATGAGCACAATTTCTATTAACGTTGGGGACAAATTTATGAGAATCTATACACAATATTCTATGTCAATTTTAGGTTACCGTACCTTTGGTCCGATAACCGTTTGGCATGGCGTTGCGTCCATCGTCCGTCTTCCGTCGTCGTCGTCGTCGTCCGTCTACATATTTATCTTTAAAGTTTACTGTCAAATCTGTCTGAATTTTACGTATAGCAAATGGTATATGCTGAATGTTGTCATGGCCTTGAACTTGACCTTCGACCTTTTTTCTAAGTCAGAGATCAGAACGGTTGGTGTCTCGCTTTTATTGTTGACTTCACAGCTTTGGAATCCATGGTGAACATGTGGGAAATGATGTGTGCTGGGTATTGTCTTGAACTTGAGCTGTAACCTCATTTTCAGGGTCAGATCGCAGAATGGCTAGTGTCTCACTTGTTGTCGGCTTTGCAGAATGGGAGTCAGCTGCAGACATACTAGAGGTGATATATGCTGAATATTCTTGTTGCCTTGAACTGACCAGTGTCCTTATTTTCAAGGTCATGGAACAAAATGTTAATATCTAAAATAGATATTGTCCGGTAACATTTCTTAGCCCTTGGGCTAATTTTTGTTTTATATATTATTACCATATCATTAATATTAAAAGGTCAAAAGTATGCCAAATTGTAATACCTGCTGCTAGTTTTCAATCTCGAACATGTGAACATGAACTACAGACTGTTGTACAATTGACACTATTCTTTCTTTGATAACATATACATGTACCATATAAACTTAATGTAGCATCCTGCTAGACGTCTTCTTATCGTAAAACGTATGTATATTTCATATCAGAATCAAAATAACAAACACTGTGCGTCTCCTAACCATTGTTCTATATGTATGATTGAGAAAGTAATATTACATGTGTGTAATTACATGTGTGTGTCTTCATGTGCTGAATGTATTACGTGACTCTACTTGAAATAAATGATCAAAAAAAAAATATCCCATCCGGGATGACCGAGAATGAGCGCTGCAATCCACATGACACAAAAACGTAACAGTTTTAATTGAAAAATGGGTGAAAAGGTCGATTGAAAATGTTTTTGGACCATTGCAGCAAAAGGGTAATTTAAATTTTGCTTGTGCGACACCTAAATTCATTATTATGAAAAGTGGAAACTTTTTTGAAACTCACTCTCCAGTTGTGCTATTGTGATATGACTCAATGGATGAAACAATGTCTGTCCATGAAGGGAATCAAGAAAAATTTGTTCATATCAATGGAATCAAATTTTTTATACACGTAAGTTGTTGAGCAAGTCTGGAAATTTCTTTCCGATGCCTACAACGCATTTGAATGTCCATTGACAAGGTCCATATCCAAATTAATTAAATATTTTTTTTTTTTTTTTTTTAATTTTTTTTTTTATTTAACACAATACTCATTTACAATCCTGACACAAGGGAAAAATATACAGAACTCGGTGCAGCACAAAACATAGTCAAAACATATATCGACGACAGATTTACACTTGGACACCTCTCTGATTAAAATTCTAAATATACACTACACTTTTACGTTTACACCATACTTCCATTTCCAATAAATCGGGTTTCACTTTATTTAATATTAACTATTAAGTATATCCACCAACGGCGCCCACTTCTTAATATTTTCAGCCCTTTGCTTAGGATCCTTAAAATTTGTTTCTAATTGAATCCTGTTTGCAAGATATGTTTTTGCACCTTGTAAAGAGATTGCTTTTTTTGCCCATTTCGCTATGTAAAAATAACGTTTCATTGATATAATTATATTGTTTTCAGTGATTCTAGCTTCTCTATGTATCCCCAGCAATATATTTTCCGAGTTTATATAAGGAAAGAGATTTACGTTTGGGGATAACCAATTCGAAAGTTGATACCATATTTTTAATTTCGTCGGGCATGTGTGGAAAAAATGACACAAATCTTCCATTGATTGTGGACAGTCCGGGCAAAAGGGGTTATCAGATATTTTGTACAGATGAAGTAAGGAGTTAGTGGGTAGAAATCGACGTATAAGCTTATACTGAAAACTTTGTAGTGCTTTATCATATGTAATTTTGATAGGGAGAGTAAATATATTTTTCCATTCACTATCTTGGTATGGTAAAAATAGCTCTTCCTGCCATTTAGCTTTACAATTTACACTGTGTGATAACACTGATACCAACTTCCAGTATGTGTATCTGCATGGTTTATCACTAACACTATTACATAGTTCTCTCAATTGTGATGTTTTAGTTTGTACCCTACCTGAGTTTTTCAATATATCTTTCTTTTCCGGGGGTATTGATTGAATTATACTTGCATATTCTAAGAAATTCAAGTTAATATTATATTTGAGCATTATTTCATGTCTGGAATAGAATTTCTGATTTTGGTAATCGTATAGATCCCTAAAATACACCAACCCATGATTGATAAATTTAATTGTTCGAGATAAAATGTCCTCATTTTGTATCAGCGATGAGTACCAAATAACCGTTCCCGACATTTGTAAGGTATCTGAATGATTTTGGACCTTTTCTCTATAGTATATCAATGCTCCCAAAACATGTTTCCAGAAAAGATTTTTTGTTCCCCGCATCAACAGGTTCAAATATTCCTGAGACCCTTCAATTAAAAAACCAATATGTGGAACATTAAGGGTGATTCTAGCCATTATTTTCCAAGAAGTAGTAGACGAAGCATTTATATTTTTTTTCCACCACGAGAGTTTACATGCTCTACAAAATGTCTCTAAATGTAGCATTCTGAGTCCCCCATTTTCGTAGTCTTGTGCAAGTAAGGCTTGGCTTACTTTGGGACGTTTATTGTTCCATATGAATTTCGTGATGATTTCATTTAGTGTCCTTATATATGATGGGTCAGGCGTTGGTAACACTGTCAGAACATGTACAAGCAAAGGTAAAATATGCATTTTAATGACAGTTATTCTACCATTAATAGTCAGAGATTGACACTGATATGTTTTAATGATGTTTTTTACAGCTGTAATTTTTTTCCCAAAGTTCAATTCCTCCATTTCTTTGATGTCACAATGAAACACGATTCCAAGCAGTTTAAAGAAAGGTTGTTTTATAATTGGACACGTCTCTCCTAATTTGCAAATTCCCAATTTGAAAGCTTGAGTTTTATCAACATTAATTTTCAGACCCGAATTTTTTTCAAAGTTTTCAAAAGTCTTCATTGACGTCTGCACGGAATGTGGACTTCCATCTAATGTAAGAAAAGTATCATCTGCGTATTGGCCTATTTTTATTTCTTGTTTGCCAAAATGAACCCCCTTTATATTTTTATTAGAAATAATATACTGTGCTAAGGGCTCTATTGCCAATATAAATATATATGGGGAAAGGGGATCTCCTTGTCGACATCCACGACCCAAGTTGAAAAATTGTGAATAGTTGCCATTGTTTATTACACTGCTCTGGGAATTTTTGTAAATTATGTCAAACCATTTGATGAACATTTGACCGAAATTGTATTTTTCAAGAACTTCCCTAATATATGACCATTCAATGGAATCAAATGCCTTTTCAAAATCGATCAGTAATAGTAAATTATCTTGTTTATCATTCTTTAGATGTTGGATTAGATCAAACACAAAACGTGTGTTTTCCTCAATATATCTGTTTTTCAAAAAACCCTTTTGTTGTGGGCCAATAATGTGTGGCAATACTTCTTTCATTCGTTTTGCTAAAACCGTGGTGATTATTTTATAGTCCACATTCAAAAGTGAAATTGGTCTCCAATTTTTTAGAAACTGCCTAGGTTTATCTCCCTTTGGAATACATGTTATTAATCCCCTCTTTTGCGTAATGGACAATTCCCCCTTTTCAAAAGCCTCCCTAATTGATCTTACCAAGAAATGACGTATATCATCCCAAAATACAATATAAAATTCTACTGGAATTCCGTCAATACCAGGTGTTTTACATCTCTTCATCGATTTAATGGCCTCTTTGATTTCATTTGTTTCTATATTTCCCTCACATGAGCTTTTTTGGTCTTCTGTTAACTTACGGATCAAATTCGGATCCAGGAACATATCAGATATTAAATTATTTTCACCTTCAACTCTACAGGTATACAAATTAAAGTAATATTTTCTAATTTCCGCCAGTATAACATCAGGTTCTTCTACCAGGTTTCCTTGAATATTTAACTTGTTAACCAACTTACTGATATACCTATTCTTTTCCCAATTTGCAAAGTATTTTGTGGGTTTCTCCCCTTCTTCCACCCACTCTATTTTAGATCTTATCATTGCACCTTTAATTTTATTAATTCGTATGTTCTGCAAGTTAAGTTGCAATTTTTCTATTTGTAACTGCAAGTTTAAATTGTTGCCCTTTTTTTGTTCTAGTGTTTCCAGTTGTTTTACAATATCGGATTCGGATTTTTCGTTTTCTCTCTTCTTTTTTGCTGAATAGTATATTGAAACTTTTCTTATTTCCATTTTTAGAGTTTCAAAGAATAACTGGTCACTAACGATTAATGTGACATTTTCACTAGATAAATCTTCATTTTCCTTGGCATAACGTTCAATATTCTGACTTATTGTTTCTTTAATAATGTTTATATAATCTTGGTCACACAGTAGGGAAGTATTTAATTTCCAAAATCCTTTACCTCTACAGTATTTGTATTTATTTAGTTGCAGAGTTATTATGGAGTGGTCTGATCTATACCCTGGTTTTATGTTTGGGTTGTTTGCCAGCGCCGCAATATCAGAAGAAATCAAAAAGAAATCGAGTCTAGACATCTTCAAGGGAGTCTTCTGAAACCAAGTATATTGTCGCTTATCTTTATTTTGTATTCTCCACGGGTCCGTCAGGTCATATTGTTGTTTTAAACTAAGCACATAATTTTTAGCTTTGAGAATATTTTCGTTCAAATAATACTTAGTGTCCATATCTTGATCTTGGACTAGATTCCAGTCCCCGCAAATTAATTAAATATGATATGGGTCGGTTTTGGCGCCAAATCACTAAAGGATATCGTCTGTAATCATCAATGACGTAAATTACAGTATGGCGGTCAAATTACGTTTATACTGATAACACAGGGAAAACCCAATGAAACAGTGCTGCCAGCTGGCGATTGCAGCTATACCTGAACACCTCCCATTGTATGTTATATATTGTTTTTTTGCTTATATACACATTGACTTAGCAGCTTGAAGATCTCAGGACTAGCTCGTGCAACATTGATATGGATGTGTAATATACTGTTCCTGAAAGAAATTTTTGTGCAGTGAATGTTTCCATAGTGAATGTAAATCACGATTGAAACTTTTATATCCATCTTAGCCTATTATAGACATGAGATGTATTTACGAAAAATATAATAGCAGAAGGGCTATAGTGACTACTGAGAAGACACAATTTTCTATCAATTATTATAGTGCGACTGCTAATGAATAATACAAGGACAGATATTTGAAGCAAAATTGGCTCTTTTGTCAATCTTTGGAACCATCTTGTACGCCGCCTATCGATATTCGACTTGTGCATCAGTATTGTTATAATACACCATATCTGGATTATATTATTACTAGATTAATAAATGTTGAATGGGTAAATATCTTCGCCTCTGTTCTATCTATTTAACCGGCACACGATATTTAAATCAACAGTAAACTGATATAAGATGTTGTCGTTTTTATACCGACACCGTGTTATTTAAATCAACAGCAGTGATAGATTCATCATTGCGCGAGTTTCCATGGAAACACCATCTGTTACCTTCATTTACCACAGGTGTTGTAAGTATTGCGTCATAGTGTTAAAAGTTGTAACGCTTATTTTTTAAGAGTGTAGTCATCCCCTAACGATGCCAGGGTGGTTTTGGGTGTAAAAAATTGGTCGGACCTTGTTTTTATCCCAAATTTGCTATTGACATCATCGAAATCTGGTTGCATCGGTGGCAATAGGTCGATATTTGCATTCCTACCGGAGTAGCAGTACAAAACACTGGAAAACTGTTGAAATCATACGTGATATCACTCGGTAAACTTATATGTCTGGCATTTCTATGATTCAGATTCTGATATTAAACGATATACTATACGAGACATATACATGATATCATTAATCTCTATATAATAAGTTCGATTCCATGGGACGGTACAACGGGTCACTTGAGTCGATTGTGGGTGGTGTCTCACTTAAAAATAACAATAACAGCAAAATATTTTTAAAACATGTTTCTATCACTTGATTCTTTAATGCACTTTACATCACCTACACTTCACATTTTATTCTGAATTTAAATTTGTAACGTATCTTATTCATGTTATTTTGTGATGTCATGATATAATACATGTAATGCATATGATGATAATGTCGAGATAATAAAAATGAATGGCCGAATTTTCACTTCTTCGTGAAGTCTAAAACAACCACATTGAAAGATAATTAGATTAATTGAGCATGTTGTTTTGCGAAATAACTGGTAGCTCAGAAGGCCTAAGTTCATTCACTCCACAGATGGAGAGCCCATGTTTTAGTTGAGCCAGAATATTTCCCCGAGGACCCAGAGAAGACGTATCAGAGAGGGGATAGATGAGACAGGGTCATGATTGATGGCAGTGTCTACCCACGAGTCTCCAACACAACAATACACAGTCCTTGATCCTGTCACCAATCACGTCACCCTGTTTTTGTACTCGGGCTTCAAAAAAGTTTCTTTTGCTAGCAAAAGTAAGGAAATTCATTTTAAATTTGAAAGTTCGTTGTGTCCCTATTCGGGAACAGCTTCTCCTGGAATTTTGACAATTTCGCCGTGAGGAATGCTACATTTTTGTCATACACAATGGGGTCATACTCAATGGGGAGCGTTGCTCTAGAGTCTCCAGGGTCAGCGTCATTTATGTGTAAATTTGTCATGCTGAAAACAGAATTACGAGAATCAAGCAACTGGTTGGAAAAATATTGAGAATGGCGATCATAGAGTTCGATGACCATCTAGAATTGTTATCGTGTACATGCCAGAAAGTATGATATAGAACGTGAAATAAATGTACCTGTATCGAGCACAAATATGGGTATTTTATGCCTTGCAATGGATACCGATAAGCATTCTTCTGTTTTCCGTATCTCAGTTCATATTGGGTATATTTAGGATTCATATTCAGGATTCCTCGTTTTCAAGGTCAAAGTACAAAATGGCTAATATCTTGCTTATTATCGACTTTACAGCTTAGAAATCAATTGTGGACATATAGGAAATGATACATGCCGAATATTCCTGTGACCTTGAATTTGACCTTTGACATCATTTCCAAGGACAGAGCACAAAATTGCTAATATCTCGCTTAATATCGACTTCACATCTCAGGAATCAATTGTGGACATACAGGGAGTGATATATGCTGAATATTCTCATGACCTTGAATTTGACCTTTGCTAATATTTCGCTTATTATCGACTTTACAGCTTAGAAATCAATTGTAGACATACAGGTAATGATGTATGACAAATATTCTGATGACCTTGAATTTGCCCTTTGACCTCATTTTCAAGGTCAAAACACAAAATGACTAATATCTCGCTTATCATCGACTTTACAGCTTAGGAATCAATTGTGCACATTTAGGAAATGATATACGCTGAATATTCTGACAATCTTGAATTTGACCATAATATGTGCATATGAATTTGCACATAATGGCTAATCTCTCACTTATTATCGACTTTACATCTTAAGAATAACTTGTGGACATGAAGTGATATATATCCTGAATATCATCGTGACCTTTAATTTGACCTTTGACCCGATTTTCAAGGTCAGGGAACAAAATGACTAATGTCTAAAATTAAAAAACATTGTCCTGTAACCTATTTATGGATTTTTAGCAATTTCCAGAATGTTTTGTTGGGGACTTCTATATTCTTTTTATTATACTTATAACGATTTGGTATGCATCATGATAGAATAATATGAAATTATTGGTTTCTGGGAGATATTCAACTTTTTGACTGATAGTGTGCAAGGAAATGTGGCGATTTTGCCCAAAGATCGCGGCAGGTGATTCTTTTTAAACCCGCTTGTTTCTAGGCCTTGTTTTGGACGCTTCTGTTCGAAGCACGAGCGCTGCTTAGCAACGCTCTCTAATCCTCGTAAAATGGCTGTTTACGTCATCTCTCGTGCTCTCGCCTCTAGCATAAATACTGTGGCCACATTTTGTGTGGCCGGAGTTGTCTCAGAGACTGAGCACGACAGGTGAGGTCACGCCATGAGCTCCTTGTCTCTGTTCGGGTGAAGGCCAGTCAGGCCTCAGGGACGACTTCCATAGGGGGCCCAGGTGGGGAGATCTTGACGACTCGGGGGTGTACGCCCTCTGGATCACCGGTCTCCCACCTGGGATGGTGCGACACAGGCTCTGGCAGACCGTCGGGCTGTCCAGGGTTTTATTCCTGCGGCAGTGCCGTCGGCGGGGCTGGCTAGCAACATGCCCACGTGCGCGAGTTCTGTGGTGCCGCTCCCATGGCATCTCAGGTTCCGCACACGGCTACATTACCTTAACTATGTACTATGCATGTTGTATATGATGTTGATGATGGTGATGTGTTATGATGTGATGTATGACGGCCGGACTCGTCCGGGCGGACTGTTACCTGGTTGTAGTGCTAGTATTACCGACGCCCGCCACGTGCGCCCTGTGCGCCGCGGGCGTCGAACGTTACAGATACCAAATATTAGTAGCAGAGAGTTTTATGCAATTTATAGTTAGTTACACCATTACATCGTCATATACATCATTTGATCAGTCATTTAGTATCAATTAATATATATTCTAAATGATCTGAAATTCCTGATGGATTGAAATTTATCAGGGATGTTGCCGTCCTTCCGGGCGAATCGGTCCAAATTCCAAGCCAAAGACCGCAACAAACATTTCGCGCCTTACACTGTATTGGCAAACTGACTATACTAAAAGAAAATTGAAGCCATTGTTGAAGCTTAGGGAGACAGACAAGGTGATCTGATTAGTGATGGGATCAAGGACTCAGTGTATTGTTGTGTTGGGGATTTGTGGGCAAACATTGTCACCCATCACAACATTGTCACTTCAATCCCTTTTCTGACAAGTCTTTCAGAGTTCCCCGGGGAAATACCCTGACTCAACTAAAACATTGGCTCCTCATTCGTATTTTTAGATGTTATGCTAAAAATACCTAGCATAACATCTCGACATGTACCAATACATACATAACATGTATTAGATTCATGACTTCACGTAAGGAGATATTAAAGAACTTAATTTGAGAATGGGAAGTTATTTATTGCCCATAAATTATGGAAGTGGCATGTTTGTTAAAATAACGCCTGTTCTTGAAGGGTAGCGAGGGAATTTGTTATTGTTTTTGAGATCTCTGAAATCTGATAGTTCTTCAATTATAAGTGGAAGACATATGTCAAGACACATTTGCCAAAACAATCATAGAAAATATGAAAAAAAATTCCACATTCTAAAAAGATCATGTGGGGTTTATCTTACAGCATTAGGCCATGTTGTGTTTTTTTCTTTGTTTCCCGTCAACTTTTTTTTCGAAAAGTACCTGCCAGCCAGGAAAAAAAACAAACACAGAAAAAACCACAGACGTTTACCATGACAATACCATCTTTCTCCACAAAATAACTATTGCCCAAAAATGTAAAATAAATGGCATTTGACCATTTGCTAAGCTATTGGGCATAAGACACAATTTCGAGTTACATTCACTCCCCATGTTAAACCTACCTTACGATGAATGATGTACAGCATTCCCTGCGATACTTGGGGCTTAGCGATAAAATCCCACAAATGCCACACCAATGTGCCTAACAAAAAATGTACACTTCATTATGGATCGACAGATTCAGTTTTTGGCTACAGTTTGTTGGAAATTACCTAATATATTGGTCAACCACTACCTCGTGTGCCAGTTCTCACAGGACATTTCTCCAAGTGCAGTACGAATATATCACTTACATTTCAGTTCCACATCGTCCATTCACACATATACTATACATTACTCACTGATATTGGCGAAGCGTATCCTCACCGTGACCGTGCGGAAGCCACGTGTTTTCGTTTATTTACAAAATCCTGTGTTACCGGATGTGACCCATTTGCGCATGTGTGGTCTTCAATAGGACAACTTCTAGAAATCTTCTAATGCAACTGCATATTATCAAACTACCTGTATATGATACTTTGTATGTGAAGTTGTAACTCTCTCAGAGTTATCCTGAACTCTCAGTACAACTTTGAAATTGACCCTCCCACATGCACCAAATGCATATGTGAACTGTACAAGCACCCACAATGGATATATTTAGAAGTTCTAATTTACAGATTGGTGGTAAACATGACTATAAATTCCTTTTTTAATTATATTTCATCTAAATTTAGTGATATATCAGTGATCAGTGACCTTAGTATGATTAGTTATAAGGTAAGATTAATAATATAATCTTATAAGGTAAGATTAGTAATATTAACTACTATATTGTCTAAAATTAAACAGGGTCTCCAAAAGTACTCTGAAACCATCTATTCTAGAAGTGGTATAAACCAAATGTGGATATTAAAAAATTCCAAATCTTTATTGGAATATCTACATGCTCACACACTTTCAAAAGTAACGTCTATCAAAACATTTGATTTCTCCACTTTGTACACAACTATACCTCATTCTGAACTGAAATCTCAGCTTAAAAAACTAATCAATAATTCATTTTTCTCTAAAAAGGGACAACGTCGGTACCACTATATTGTAGTTAAATATAATACCGCTTATTTTGTTAAAGGCGACTCTGATGCCCCATACAAATATACTGAAATGGATGTGGTAAATATGGTTAATTTTCTGATTGATAATATTTTTGTGGAATTTGGTGGTCGAATATTTCAACAAACTATTGGTATTCCCATGGGTACAAACTGTGCACCATTATTGGCAGACCTGTTTTTATACTCATATGAATCAGATTTTATCCAACATTTACAAAGAGGAGGTTCTAAGAAACTAACATGTAATTTTAATTTCACTTTCCGATACATAGATGATGTATTGTCGCTAAATAATCCCAAGTTTGGTGATTATTTGGATGTCATATATCCTAAGGAACTTGAAATTAAGGATACTACAGAATCCGCTAATTTTTCCAACTATCTAGACCTGAGGTTGGAGATTGATAATGATTCTAACCTGTCAACTAGATTATATGACAAACGTGATGATTTCAATTTTTCCATAGTCAATTTCCCTTTTCTAAGCAGCAACATTCCTATGTCACCGGCATATGGTGTGTTTGTTTCTCAACTTATACGCTATTCCAGAGCTAGTTGCAAATATGAGGACTTTGTCTATCGAAGTGCCCAGCTAGTCTCTAAACTGCTACGACAAGGATATGTTTTACCAAGACTTATTGCTGCGTTTAAGAAATTCTATGGACGTCATCATGATCTGGTTGATAAATACAGCAAATCCATGTCTGCCATGCAACTAGATCTTTTTTCATGTTAATTTTGGGGAATTCATGACGGGTGCCACTAGTGGGGCAGGAAATGCTCACTCTTTCCGGAACACCTGATTTCACCTCCTGATGGCCATTTATGGGGGTTCATGAGTTTCCCTGTCATTTTTGTTTTCTCTCACTTCGTATGCCTGATATGACTTTCTGTCCCCGGACTATGAGATTGGATAACGGACCCTGTTTTGTTTGCTCGGAATACTTGATACTGGGTATTGATTCCACGTCTATTGATTAATATTTGAAAATCGCAAATTCAATTACAGTCTGATCATGTACGAAAACACTCACAAAACTTATTTGAATTTCAACAAAAACGTAATTTTTGGCTAATTTGATATCTATGGAGCAATATGAAACAAAATAATGTCAATGACGATTGGATACTGACAGGATCAAAGGTCGTTAATTGCAATACACCACCCAATACTCAAACGAGGCGTGAAAAAATCAGTGCCTTGCCACTGCAGCTTTCATCCAATAAAGGGGAAATTCTGATTTGTTTTGGTGATATTTTGAATGAAACTACAATAAAATGAATCCATGAGGTAATTCTGATATATTTTAGATGGCAAACCCCACACTATATTGACGAATGAAATATTTCATCGCTAATTATAACTCTTTTCATATATGTTTAATCATATTCCCAAGTTAGCACCCTGATCACAGTAAAATGATTTATTATTCATCTCAGACATCAAATAACTACTGTACCTTGAAAACTAAATCATATTTATGTTAAAAATTTACAAAATGGAGAAAATAAATTTCTGCATTGAGGGCATAAGACACAATTTCGAGTTACATTCACTCCCCATGTTAAACCTACCTTACGATGAACGATGTACAGCATTCCCTGCGATACTTGGGGCTTAGCGATAAAATCCCACAAATGCCACACCAATGTGCCTAACAAAAAATGTACACTTCATTATGGATCGACAGATTCAGTTTTTGGCTACAGTTTGTTGGAAATTACCTAATATATTGGTCAACCACTACCTCGTGTGCCAGTTCTCACAGGACATTTCTCCAAGTGCAGTACGAATAGACGTGGAATCAATACCCAGTATCAAGTATTCCGAGCAAACAAAACAGGGTCCGTTATCCAATCTCATAGTCCGGGGACAGAAAGTCATATCAGGCATACGAAGTGAGAGAAAACAAAAATGACAGGGAAACTCATGAACCCCCGTAAATGGCCATCAGGAGGTGAAATCAGGTGTTCCGGAAAGAGTGAGCATTTCCTGCCCCACTAGTGGCACCCGTCATGAATTCCCCAAAATTAACATGAAAATAGATCTAGTTGCATGGCAGACATGGATTTGCTGTATTTATCAACCAGATCATGATGACGTCCATAGAATTTCTTAAACGCAGCGATAAGTCTTGGTAAAACATATCCTTGTCGTAGCAGTTTAGAGACTAGCTGGGCACTTCGATAGACAAAGTCCTCATATTTGCAACTAGCTCTGGAATAGCGTATAAGTTGAGAAACAAACACACCATATGCCGGTGACATAGGAATGTTGCTGCTTAGAAAAGGGAAATTGACTATAGAAAAATTGAAATCATCACGTTTGTCATATAATCTAGTTGACAGGTTAGAATCATTATCAATCTCCAACCTCAGGTCTAGATAATTGGAAAAATTAGCGGATTCTGTAGTATCCTTAATTTCAAGTTCCTTAGGATATATGATATCCAAATAATCACCAAACTTGGGATTATTTAGCGACAATACATCATCTATGTATCGGAAAGTGAAATTAAAATTACATGTTAGTTTCTTAGAACCTCCTCTTTGTAAATGTTGGATAAAATCTGATTCATATGAGTATAAAAACAGGTCTGCCAATAATGGTGCACAGTTTGTACCCATGGGAATACCAATAGTTTGTTGAAATATTCGACCACCAAATTCCACAAAAATATTATCAATCAGAAAATTAACCATATTTACCACATCTATTTCAGTATATTTGTATGGGGCATCAGAGTCGCCTTTAACAAAATAAGCGGTATTATATTTAACTACAATATAGTGGTACCGACGTTGTCCCTTTTTAGAGAAAAATGAATTATTGATTAGTTTTTTAAGCTAAGATATCAGTTCAGAATGAGGTATAGTTGTGTACAAAGTGGAGAAATCAAATGTTTTGATATCACTTACATTTCAGTTTCACATCGTCCATTCACACATATACTATACATTACTCACTGATATTGGCGAAGCGTATCCTCACCGTGACCGTGCGGAAGCCACGTGTTTTCGTTTATTTACAAAATCCTGTGTTACCGGATGTGACCCATTTGCGCATGTGTGGTCTATTAAATACTTTATTGACTATAACAGAGAGGGGAACAGGAAAATGAAACCATTTACTATCCTTCACGAAGTTCTGTGTTTTTGGGACTAGAAAAACATTATTTTTGAGGGGGAAAAAACGTGTTGTGTTTTTTTCTCAAAATAATTGTTATTTTCACCCGCCCGCTGACGGGAAACAAAGAAAAAACAAACCCACGGCCTTACCATATAATTTCAATGAAATAGTCTCCGAGGAGAAAGTGTTTTGATATTTTGAAGCTCAAAGTTGGGCGTTTTTCGTAAAAACTCCTCAAAGTATCGATTACTATAATGATAATCCACGATGATCCAATAGTCAAAACTGACACGCTTTCATTTAGACATAACCATGCGCCCATACACTGAAGGTGGTCTCAAGTTCAATGCTGCAATAAGAGGCAGAATACGTGTCTGCCTATAATGTATATGGTCATAATTATATCTTAACTATCAACCTAAACTTTACATGGTACTTAATTGATTAACCTCGAGTTTGAGTACTCAGGGAATAGCTATGACGTAAGAATCAAGGTCCCCAGAAGACCTTTCCTTCATGTCTAAGTGTTTCAAAAGTGTTTCCCCTACAGAGGCCAACTGAGAGATCAGTCTACTATGGAATTCCGGTCACAAAATCAGCTTGTGACTTACGACTTGCGAGTGGTTTTTTCCATATTAAACTACTTTCTACTTTGACATAATTTCGATAAGCGTGTCAGATTATTGGCATTTACTTGTTTATCCACATCTAACAGTTTTCTTGATTATGACGTTTTTTATGACAACTAATTATTTGAATTGAGGTTGTGGAAGAATAACTGTAAAGGTATCGATGCTAATCAATACTGTGTGTAAGGTATGTGCATTTCTATTTGATTTCCGCCAAGGGCTTACAACTGCTTGATGAAGTGACATTACTGCTAGAAGTAATGACATGATCTATATTAAACCCATCAAAGTCACAGCCCATGTTGTTTGGTAATGGACGTTTGACTAATACCGAGGACAAGCCTCTGGGTGATGTCGAAATGAATCAGGACTAATATAGAATTGCTAATAAGCTCCATGATGAACATCACATTAAAGATATGCGGTGCCGATATAATTATTTTTGTTGGAAGTAAATGTCTTATTTCTGTTCTCTATGAGTTATCAAATGCTACCATATCTTTTAGAGTAGCGTATGAGGATGCATACCTCATTTTACTTGGTTCCCCAACATATGCAGTGTTCGTTAAAACCATGTCCATGACAATCATGTAAACAATATAAGTGATACATATAGCGTATACTAATCTTATATATACTACTACCAGACAACTGCACCAACACCCTGCAAGCTTTATTTAATATCGTTTATATTACGAGCATAATACTTTGTGTTAAAATAAATTGTGTTAAATTACCATTTCACTTGCATCAGCAATGAAAGAAGATATGCTCTCCATCACAACGATATATCGGTCTCAAAAGGTCGCGTCACCTTGAAGTTTGAATTTCTCACCCAATTTCATGGTATTGCCGAAGGTACTCGTGATTGTTACCAAGAACGGTACCTTTGTGTAAATTTGAATCAATCAGGATGTGTGTGTTTTCTAATGACTGACCAATAATAGTAATTATTATGTGAAACACGACCATTGTGCTGTGTTTGCAGGATCTGCATTTGTCGAGTTTATTAGGTCCAACTAAAGCATACTTATTTTCGACAGAGGATAAAGTGAATCTCATGGGTTATTAAAGTTTTGACAGTATGTCCATATCTCGATTATTTATGAAGATATTCAGTGGAAATTTTGGGTTAACTTTTTTGTACCTAATTAATTATTAGGTAATGAAACGTCTACATGTATTTTCAAACATGCACGATCATAATATTCTATTGCAAAATGTTGTGTTTTACGTTTGCTATTCGCATAATCAAAATCTGACAATTGGTGGTAATAGATTGATTCTTACATTCATACCACTGAGTCGGTGTCACTGCTGGCGGACGTTAAATCTGTCCCCGAGGATACCATCAACTCAGTAGCCTTCTGGCTTGTGATTAGGTGCTTATGTACTTGTCATATATCTATTCCATGGGGTTTGTTTCAGATTTCTAAATTATTTTCATAGGTTGTTGGGCAGTTGTATACTAATTTCATCCTGTGTACAGTAGAAACAACTACATTTAACACACTGTCTGCCCCTGATGACGCCAGTGTGTCTTTGGATAAACTATTTAGTCGGGCTTTGTTTCTATTGCAAAATGTTGTGTTTTACGTTTGCTATTCGCATCATAAAAATATGACAATTGGTGGTAATAGATTGATTCTTACATGTAATCAGTATTCAATTGCCAGAATTGGTTGCAAAGGTAATTATTCTCGACATATGTCCCAAAGCAACCATGGTTGCCAGGGGTCCAACACCCTGAATATTGATCTAAGTATCACAAAACCGTTGAAATTGTGGACAAAAGCCTTCTCTGAAATCCCTTTAATAATGTCAAACTTCATTTCACACACCATTTTTTAGTTGAACCCCGAAGCAACCACGTTTGTATGGCAGTATGTTATGTATGGTTGACATAGTGATCAGACACATCTTGTAGGCGATATATATTTTCGATCATCATGTTTATATTCACAATATTCAGCGATACTCTCACGGGTCATTCATAAAAAGGCTTTTAAACTAGCTAATTAAAGCTCGTGTAAACTTACTTGTGTCGTGTGACGTCATGAATATTCATAATCTAATGAGCTTCATAATTCAACTACAAATATTTCTGAAACTTAACTCAAATTGAGTAATATCTCGAGAATGGTTAGAGATATTAAGGTTCTGTAGAAGCCAGAACAATACCTTGCATTTTCTATCGCACAAAACAGGATAACTTGATAAATTCATTTTGACTTGAGTTAAACTTTAAGCATCCTCTTTAATACAACCAAGGTGGACGGGGAATTCTTTGAGGGGACCGTATTTGCCAAACTTGATACAAATTCAATATTGTCATCTCGTTTGGGAGAATGATTAATGAAAAATGTTAGAACTTCATTTGAAAATCCATCTCGAATATCCACCTGCCGGTTTAAACAGAGTGGTTATTCAACGAACTATTCACTGTTGACATTGGAATTCGGCCCAAATTATTGGGAAAATTATTGCCCAAATTGATTCGATCCCCTGACAAAAAAAAATCCAAGCTGTATGTAAGGCACTCTGAACTATCATATTCTAAACAAATTCCCAATGGACTGGAGCAATCAATAACCACTGACTGGATATCAGGAAACCATTGCACATGTTATTCATACAAATGTCACATAATTGATTCGAAGCCATTGTCACGCCCTTGAGATTGGAACCAACCATTGACAAGACTCCACAAGACGGAAGTCCAACAGGTATAATTCATGTCAGTCGGTCCCTGAATGCATAATTCTGAGGTTGTCAATTCAGAGTGATAAATAACGTATTAATAATCTGTTTGGTTGAGTTGCAATAATATTATTTGATATATGACTAATGGTACATCATATCAACATACTTAGTAATGTGTTTAATACAAAAGTAATCACGTAAAATATTTAGCATGTACTAATTTCAGCATCATCAATGACATAACGAGAGGCCATAGGCCACACACTTGCCGGACTAAGTACGCAATTATGACGTCATTTGTCGTCAATTCTATACTGCTAACTTACTGTGAATGGAGTTTTTAAATATGCATGATATAATCGTGTTTATACATGTTATATTATAACCGAACAAGATCATAATATCCACAAATGATGAGTTTCCTTTGAAATTTTACCAATTTGTTGGCACAAAAACGTCAATTACGTCGAAACGGATATATCGATTGAGCTGAAAATTTGTAGAAACCATCACAGGATGACTCCACATCGTTTGCATCTGTTAGATCTGCAGTAAATGGTATAACTTTGAACATCTGACACTCAAAATGTTGGTCTGGAATCACGTTTGACGTCATTATGACGTCAATTGACGTCCGATTCCAAAAATAACAACAGATTTGGAAAGTACTCTCGAAGACCTTTCAAACGAGCTACTACTCGATATTTTTTCAAGAGGTCAAGGTCAAGGTCATTTTTGAGGTCAACTTCGACCTCAGGCGCTTGCAAAGGCTATCGCTCATACGCCTTAGGTGTAAATGCAAAAGTTGTTAGGCTAAGTGAGTGCAATACTGTGGATTTACTTTCGTGTCTCTATCTTGCTTAGTTCCTGAGATATAGTGACCTACATGGTTTTCACTTGCGGGTCAATATTGACCTTGACTTTCGACCTACGACCTTGAAATTTCGTGTATCAAAAGAAGTCATCCTTGCTTATTAACAGGTTTATCATTGGATTTTTACGCACATTATTGAAGCTTTTATCAGCATGGACAGCTTGAAAAATGCAATTTGGCTTACAATGGGACCGATTTCGTTGCCATAGAAACGTCAATTACGTCATAACGGATTGACCGATCGCGCTAAAAATTGATATTGACCATAAGGGAAAGGTCCCACATCGTTTCAAAGCATCAGATCGAAAATCGGAGGAGGTGACCTCCAAGGTCAAATATTCGACCTCGGGCGAACTTCTCGAGGTCAAGGTCAAATGTCAAGGTCAAGGTCAAGAAAGATAGAACTCGAGTTTATCTATAATATGAGCTTGGTTTGAAGTCTCTAGGACCATTAGAACCGAAGTTATGGCCACTTATGTGTTTTCGACGTTTTGCTTGACCTTGACCTTGACCTTTGACCTAGACACACCAAAATAGGACGTTTTCTGGCCGGTATTCTACAGATTCTGCACACGTATTTTGGAAGCTTTTAATCGAGAACTGTGGACGATAGAGTGCGAACAAACACACAAACACATCCACAAACACACAAACACATCCACAAACCGATCAACATACTTGCCGAAATTTTCAATTCCGGCAAGTAATAATCAGGAACGAACCCAGGATTCGATATCCAGGGGGGGGGGGGGGGGTGAAATGACGCTAGTGTAAATATATAGTCGGGTTTCCATTCTATTCCCAAAATGTTGTATTTAAGGTTTGCTGTTTTCATCATTAAGATCTGGTTGTGTTGTCTTTCCATATCCATAAATAACATATCCACAATATGTCTATGAGTGCTTTCGCTAATGCACTGATTTTAGGGAAATGGATATATACTGTAAATATATAGTCGGGTTTTCATTCTATTCCCAAAATGTTGTATTTAAGGTTTGCTGTTTTCATCATTAAGATCTGGTTGTGTTGTCTTTCCATAAGTAGTATAGTATGGGCTAGGTACCCGCCAGATGGCGCTACGGTAGTCGCTAGGGGGCGCAATGGCGTCATAACGTTTGCCCCGCACTCACCAGGTGGCGTCATAACGTTTGTCCTATAGTCACTAGGTGACGTCATAACGTTTGCCCCTAGACCCGCCAGGTGGAGTCATAACGTACCCATAAATAATTGGAAAATCATAACGTACCCATAAATGTTCTTAAAATCATAACGTACCCATGAATGTCTGGAATATCATAACGTACCAATAAATGTTTGAATAATCATAATGCACCAGTATTTTTTTGGAAAATCATAACGTACCCATAAATGTCTAAAAAATCATAACGCACCCATAAATGTTTGGAAAATCATTATGTTCCCAGAAATGTTTGGAAAATCATAACGTACCCATAAATGTTTGGAAAATCATGTATTAATTTTTGCAATATTTTTAAACATTTTTTCAAATAAACTTTCCTTTTTATTCAAATTATAAGCATCATATTAAAACGAGTCTATACCATTTTCTCAGGTTTTTTATTTCACAGCACACATCTACTATATATACAATTTCTACACAATGGCCTATACATGGACTCCTTTTTCTGTATTTTTAAAAAAATTTATATTTTTTTGGTTCGCTAAACTACGCATGCGCAATATACAACTGAAGAGTGAACATGGATACCTGCTCTATATGTCTGAAGAAATTTTCATGAGCCCATGATGTTAGGCGACATATGCTTACCGTACACGATACAACTAAGCAGCAGCAAGTGATGACACTACCGCCGCTGCAACCATTGCCGCCGCCACAGGCGTTGCCACCACCGCCACAGCCATTGCCACCGCCGCCACAGCCATTGCCGCCGCCGCCGCCACAACCATTGCCGCCGCCGCCGCCGCAGCCATTGCCGCCGCCGCAGCCATTGCCGCCGCCACAGGCGTTGCCGCCGCCGCCACAGCCACAGCCTCAGCCACAGCCTCAGCCACAGCCTCAGCCTCAGCCTCAGCCTCAGCCTCAGCCTCGGCAGCCACAGCCTCAGCCTCAGCCTCAACCACAGCCTCAGCCTCAGCCTTGGCAGCCACAGCCTCAGCCTCAGCCACAGCCTCAGCCTGAGGCTGAGGCTGAGGCTGCCAAGGCTGATGCTGCTGAGGCTGTGGCTGCCAAGGCTGAGGCTGAGGCTGAGGCTGAGGCTGTGGCTGCCAAGGCTGAGGCTGTGGCTGAGGCTGAGGCTGTGGCTGCCGATGCTGAGGCTGAGGCTTGAGGCTGTGGCTGCCGAGGCTGAGGCTGAGGCTGAGGCTGTGGCTGAGGCTGTGGCGGCGGTGGCAATGGCTGTGGCGGTGGTGGCAACGCCTGTGGCGGCGGCAATGGTTGCAGCGGCGGTAGTGTCATCACTTGCTGCTGCTTAGTTGTATCGTGTACGGTAAGCATATGTCGCCTAACATCATGGGCTCATGAAAATTTCTTCAGACATATAGAGCAGGTATCCATGTTCACTCTTCAGTTGTATATTGCGCATGCGTAGTTTAGCGAACCAAAAAAATATAAATTTTTTTAAAAATACAGAAAAAGGAGTCCATGTATAGGCCATTGTGTAGAAATTGTATATATAGTAGATGTGTGCTGTGAAATAAAAAACCTGAGAAAATGGTATAGACTCGTTTTAATATGATGCTTATAATTTGAATAAAAAGGAAAGTTTATTTGAAAAAATGTTTAAAAATATTGCAAAAATTAATACATGATTTTCCAAACATTTATGGGTACGTTATGATTTTCCAAACATTTCTGGGAACATAATGATTTTCCAAACATTTATGGGTGCGTTATGATTTTTTAGACATTTATGGGTACGTTATGATTTTCCAAAAAAATACTGGTGCATTATGATTATTCAAACATTTATTGGTACGTTATGATATTCCAGACATTCATGGGTACGTTATGATTTTAAGAACATTTATGGGTACGTTATGATTTTCCAATTATTTATGGGTACGTTATGACTCCACCTGGCGGGTCTAGGGGCAAACGTTATGACGTCACCTAGTGACTATAGGACAAACGTTATGACGCCACCTGGTGAGTGCGGGGCAAACGTTATGACGCCATTGCGCCCCCTAGCGACTACCGTAGCGCCATCTGGCGGGTACCTAGCCCATACTATACTACTTCCATATCCATAAATAACATATCCACAATATGTCTATGAGTGCTTTCGCTAATGGACTGATTTTAGGGAAATGGATATATACTGCTAAAACATAAGAGCGATTGAAAGCTGAAAAAACATGCCCATTTTCTTTAGTTAAAGGAACAAACTTTTGGTATACATCACATCACGGATCGCACAAAACGCTCCTTCATGCAGAAGCAACTATCTGCAGACGAACCCGCAGTAACGTTTATCGGCTTACATGTATTTACAAATGACAATATGGAATGTGAAAAGAACGCAGACAAAGAGTAATCTTTAAGTAAAAGTGAAAATATGCGTTATGGTAACCCAAATTAAAGCTATAATCACTTTTAGAATTGACAAAATTTATTCATTCTGCGATAGCTTTATTTTGTCTATAGAATGAGAAATCGTACAAATCTGGGTCTGAAAATGTGTTGTATGTGCCTAAATTGAGTTTCCAAATCAAGATTCAAATTCGGGCGCATCAATTTTTTCCTCAAAGTGGCCCGCCTTGTGGGCGAGTTCTATACACAGTCTGATGACGTCATTGGTATTTGTCTAGATACTGTGGCAACCGGCAATGTAGGCAGGCCGATCATTCTCTATTCACTGTTTTCATGCACGATTAACGGCAATTTTCTGAGTATCTGTTGTCGAACTGTGCATATTTCCTATATATTCCCGACTATCTCGAGATGTACTTTCAAGTTTGCGTGACAAACAAGAATGCTAAATTTGGCTGATATTAAAATTGATTCCAACTTTAACCTTATTAAGTTAACTCATTTTTTTTCACAATTCGTACACACTGTCAGTCTCCAGCAGTTGCCAATATACATTTTGCATAGTAAAGCGATAACATCCCAGCAATCGATATACCAAAGAAAAAAGAAAACAGCCATGGAACGACGTTTTTGTCGTTTTTAATGTGTGACAAGTCTAAAATATGTCTCTAAAAGTCTCACGAAGTACCATTATTGTGTAATCAATGTGAAGCCAGTGTAATGATCTAGTCGGGCTTTCATGCTATTCCAAAAATGTTGTATTTTAGGTATGCTGGTTTCATCATTGAAATCTGGCTGTGTTATCATTCCATATCCTTATATAAGCTATACACAAAACAATATACCAAAGAGTGTTTTCGCTAATGGACTCATTTCAGGGAAATAGATATATTGCTAAAACCTATGATCGGATGGAAGCTGAAAAGAGGAGACCTTTGGTACACATCACATCACGGAAAGCACGAAACGCTCCTCCACGCAGAAGGAACTATCTGCGGATGAACCCGCGGTAACGTTTATCGTGCTAATTACAAACGACCATGGGGATTGTGAGAAAAACTCAAAGTAGTCTTACAAACTGTGGTAAAAGTGAAAATCTGCGTTATGGTGATAGTTAGGGAAGCTCATTAGGGACATTCAATTTTTCTTATTTATGATTTAACTTTTTTTCTGAAGAATAATTTACTCTCTGGGAAGAACCAGAGAAACTGGGAAATAAATATTTAAAACTCGGAATTAAATATTAAAACCGGGAATTAAGTATTTAAACCTGGAATTAAGTGTTCAAACCGGGAAATAAATATTTAAACCTGGAAATAAATGTCCAAACCCGGAATTAAATATTCAAACCTGGAATTAAATGTTCAAACCAGGAAATAAATGTTAAAACTGGGAAATAAATATTCAAACCAGGAAATAAATGTTCAAACCCGGAATTAAATATTCAAACCCGGAATTAAGTATTAAAACCTGGAATTAAATATTCAAACCTGGAATTAAGTATTAAAACCCGGAATTAATTACTCAAACCGGGAAATAAATTTTCAAACCTGGAATTAAATGTTCAAACCCGGAATTAAGTATTTAAACCGGGAATTAAATATTAAAACCCGGAATTAAGTATTTGAACTGGGAAATAATTATTAAAACCCAGAAACATTTATTTCCAGGTTCTAATATTTAATTCCCGGTTTTAATATTTATTTCCCGGTTATACATGTTTATTTCCGGGTTTTAATATTTATTTCCAGGTTTGAATATTTAATTGCGGGTTTTAATATTTTATTTCCCGGTTTGAACATTTATTTCCAGGTTTAAATATTTATTTCCCGGTTTGAATATTTAATTCCCGGTTTTAACACTTAATTCCGGGTTTGAATATTTAATTCCCGGTTTAAATGCTTAATTCCGGGTTTGAACATTTAATTCCCGGTTTTAATACTTATTTCAGGGTTTGAACATTTATTTCGCGGTTTGAATATTTATTTCCCGGTTTTATCATTTAATTCCCGGTTTTAATACTTAATTCCGGGTTTTAATATTTAATTCCGGGTTTGGACATTTATTTACAGGTTTAAATAATTATTTCCCGGTTTGAACATTTAATTCCAGGTTTAAATACTTAATTCCCGGTTTTAATGTTTAATTCCGGGTTTTAAATATTTATTTCCCAGTTTCTCTGGTTTTTCCCAGGGAGTAAATCATCAGGGAGAATAAAAAGTTAAATCATATGTAAAAAAAAAGTGAATGTCCCTAACAAGCTTCCCTAGATAGTGATAATTTTTATTTGCAAAACACATGTTACATAAACGCACACAGGATGAATAATCATACAGACAGAAAATATTAGCAATGTGCTTTGCGGGCCCATACGAAATACTGTCTTCCCACTGGACCCAGAAATCTATAGAATATGCATCTTTGCACCTTGTGTGTGTACCGCGCTGATGGAGAAGTGGTGGGGGCAGTATTGAGAAAACTTATATATCATATATATGGTCTTGTGTTGGCCATGATTGGACAGGTATCCAAAGTGATAAAGAGTCACATGCAATTAAAGTTATGAATTATTTTGACAAAGGTCTCAAAAATTCAATTGTATATAATCGAGAAGTACTAACCAGAGCAGCAGCTCTCATAGTTCAATCAAATGTGATCACATAACAAATAGCCAGAGCTACCATAAGTCAATTGAATGTGGTCGAGAAATAATAATTCGCCGAGTTTTCATTCTTTAGCGCCTCGAGCAGTCGGGACATCCAGATCTAGTACATGATACTTTCAGAGGATATGCATTAGTCATTGTTGATTTCGAAATCTTTTTAACAATATGTCTATTTTGTACATTCGTTAGGTGAGCGGCCCATTTGTTCCAAACGACGGGGAAATGGAAAGGTGGCATATTCCGGGGAAATTGTCTATTCGTGGTGGGGATGTGTATTATTTCTGATTGTCTGGTAATATAATTGCTCTGTATATCTCGATTGAGCTGAAACATCACCTCAAATGATCGCGGAAGATTTCCTGACATTTGGTCGAAAACGAAAAGCACTACTTGGAATTCGTAAAGGCCGTTAAATTTTAGTATATTGTTGGATCTGAATAAAGGGTCTGTATGACTATTGTATTTGGAGTTAGTTATAGTTCTGATAGCGCGTTTGTGTATTAATTCAGTGGGTGTTAAGTAGGATTTGGGGGGGGGGGGGGGTATTCCCCAAGGCTAGTAGACCGTAGGTTAAGTGGGAATGAATTAGTGAGAAATATAGTGTTTTGAGACAATTTATTGGGAGTATATGCTTGGCTTGATCGATTGCAAACAGTGCACTGGCTATTTTCTTATTGATATTCAATATTGTAACGGGTTCTTCACCCTTCTGTGACGTCTTGACAAACCGGTTTTCTTGGGAGGTGGGTGAGTTGTTATTTAACCGCAGCTGTAACGGTAAAATTCCGGGAAACTGCTACTGCTGTACGGTAGCACTCCGGCTAGAAGTCTCTGAAGGTTGGTAGCGTGGTCTGGAATGGACCTCTTAACCGTTGTCCGACTGCCAATCTGCAACTGCACCTGTAAAGTAAGAATCCGGAGGCGTTTCCGTCTCCGGGTACTGCAACTGCTCCGTCGGGCTACCGCTTTACTGCAACAGCTCCGTCGTTTTCCGCCTTACTGCAACTGCGACTGCACCTGGAATAGAGAATCCGGGAACGTTGCCGTTTCCGAATACTGCAACCGCTCTGCCAGGTTCCGCCTCACGGCAAACTGCTCCGGTTGGCTCCGCCTCACCGCAACCTGCGACTGCACCTGAAATGGAGAATCTCGGAAGTGTTCTCACTTCCGGTTACCGCAACCGCTCCGTCAGGTACTGCCTCTGCTACTCCGTCGTCCGGTACCGCCTCTGCAACTGCTTCGTCGTTCCCGTCTCTGCAACTGCTCCGTCCGGTACCGCCTCCGTAGTTGCTCCGTTGAATTCCACCTCCGTCTCCGTCTCCTTCCTTGGTGATCTGGGTTCTTGGATCACCCTAAGACGTCGTTACAACTTTGTCATAACCGACTGTGGACTTATCTCCCTTTTCTCCGTATTACTTTCTTTTCCGGTGAACTAACTTTATCATAAATTCCAGTTCCCTAACAAACACGGAAAAACAACTCGGTTGAAGTTTTCATGTTTATTTTCTAAGTGTACAGTCGGAAGACATAACTGCTATCATCTGGTATGACCTAAGCCGGAGCAAGGGAGTACTCTGCTATGGGAGAAGGGGTCTGCACAGGTCGACGTCAGGACACCAACTCCGCCGTCCGCTGTGAACCGTCTCCGGTTCCGTCTCCGTCTCCGGCTTTACCAACATCAAAAATATACTAAGTTCCAAGACGGAAAACCTTCTAAATATCACCAATACGGAACCGAATGAACCTTTAAACACATATATATTTCAATAAACTGTTATTTAACCGTAATATCACAAAACACTGCTAGAATTACCTAGGGGAAACTTTTGGGCACACCCCAAAACCGTTACAATATATTGATATTCAATATATGATATTGCCGTGTTAATGACTCGTCAATATGCAGGCCTAAATATTTAGCTGATTTTTCCTCACAATCATTTCCAATGCGATTTAGAATAGTATTGTTGATCATCACGTTATGGTGATTTATATTGCTTTTCAGCCGGGGGTGGATAATGATATATTTAGTTTTGTTAGCATTAAAGGACAACTTGTTCGAACAGAACCATTCAAATAGTGCGTTGATTTCTAAGTTAAGTATGGAATGAAGTGTAGTTAAGTTGTAGCGTGATGCAAAAAGTGTAGTATCGTCAGCAAAAGATAATATATTAGCATTAGATGAGTTACCGATGTCATTCACGTATATAAGTTATAGGATAGGGCCCAATATTGACCCCTGTTGGACACCACAACGAATATTAGCTGGTTCAGAGTCAACGTTGTCATAAGGTACATATTGTGTTCTGTGTGTGAGATAACTTCGGAACCAGTCATGTGTGTGTATCTAGTGTATCTAGACTTGGTCACTGACCCCAATTGACCTTATTAAGTAAACTCACCCTTTTTGCACAATTCGTATACACTGTCAGTGCCCAGCAGTTTCCAATATACATTTCGTATAGCATAGTGACGACATCCCAATAGTCAATATACCAAAGAATAACAGACGGTGAACAACGTCTCAAGTGAGATTGAATTATTCGATGTAACACAGAAAGCAATCTCTGAAATTGGTCAAGTAAACTTGACTTCCTAAAATTGACAGGACCTGATATGTGTCACTTGCATAATATCAATGTATTCCGACTGGGAATATTTTTTTTTTCTAATTTGACCATATTAAATAGACCACGACCTAAATTCTCCCTACCTTCCTCTCAAACTCCGCAAAATCTCAGATTCATACTGCATATTATATGTTTATTCTAGTGATGTTCTAGTGAAAATCATCAGTTGTTTTGGAATTATTACTACTCGAAATATTACGAATCTGTGATTTCGGCTGATTAGCCCTACATGTTTAAACTTGGGCGATAATCGGGAATTTTGATCATGCGACCATCGTTCACATAACAAATGATGGGGAATTGACCATGGAAAAATACAAAACTAATGGAGAAGATAAATCCTAAACATAAGCAGTTATTACAATTTTTCTGTGTCTTTGACGTTGTCGTTCAATATTAAGCTGTAAAACTTCACATTATTGTTCCTATCATCAAGGCAAATCTCATGAGCGAAAACGGTTTTGAAAGAGGGAAAAGTGGCTTCACAATATGGTCTTGAATCTCAAAAGTCACAAAATCGTGACTCAATTATTTGACCTTGGGCGATAATAGGAAGTTTTGGTCTTAAAACCATCGGTCGTTCATTATACGATTGGGAATTGGACAAAGACCAATAAAAAAAATAGTTGGAAAAATTAATATCGATTAGAACCGAAGTTATAACCAATTATGTGATTTCCACTTTTTGATGCTATGGCAACCATTTTTATTTGTTTTTCACAAAAATTGGTGGCTTCATACCTATCAATTTAAAGTCGATCGGACCATATGTTTCTGAGTAATGCGCAATGACAGACAGACAGGGAGGCCGACGGAGAGGCCCAAAAATGTAATACCTTCTCCCCCTCTCGGGGCGAGGGCAAAAAAATAAAGTAATATGCATGTATGGCTGTCGAAAAGCAAACGCGATTTATCACAGTCCCGTTTGAGAGTGAGCTCTGTGTAAAGTTCCCGAAGTATCAAATGATACTGGACAAATTGCTTGGCTAAAAAGGGCATTCCCTGATTAGCCCACTAGAACGAGGACTACACATATGAATAGGTAATCTAACCTAGATGTACATCAATTATTTATCATCTCATATATCAGTTGATTCGAGGGTAGATTCCTAATAAACATACACATAACAAAGATAATTGAAAATTTTAACTTTATTTATTTTACAACAATTGATGAACAAGCATGTGCTTATAATAACATCTCTTGTTGGCTTGGATCTTGGCGTAAGGGTTGTCATTATCGTGGGAGGAAACCAGAGAACCTGGCGAAAACCCACTTGCCTGGTTTGGCGAACACATGCCATCTCACATACTGCCGAGGCCGGGGATCGAACCCGCGCACAAACCGACTGCATTGGTGAGAAGTCAGCCTACATACGAACTGCTTACCGGGCAACACAGATAATTGGCATCAAAAGTGTTTCGAGAAGGTACATGGGAAATTTCGTGGTGGCTGGGAACATTGAACAGCTGGGAACATGGCTGGTGGGTGGGAACATTGAACAGCCACCACAAATAGGTTTGTAAATCTGGTGATGTGGTTGATTTATGTAATTCCCGGCCAAAAGGTTCGATATTGGTGGAAATGGTGTCCATAAGTAAGGAGACGATGTTTCGAAGAATACATTTTGAGTGATATTGACATTTGAAATGGGTGGTATACACCAGTTATCAATTACCAAGAAGTTTTGTTTCTCCATGAAGAGATATATAGGCTATAGGCACCCAAAAATTAACATAGAAATAGCGATGAATATCGCATAAAAAATACAGATTTTTCATGTGAAAATGTGTAAAAAGGATCTGAATATAAAAAAAAACAACCCATTACCACCAACACAGCCAGATTCTGATGTTGACAATAACAAATCCAATATAGCCGAATACATGAATTGACAATATTTTATTTCTACTGTACTCCAGATGGATTTATTATACAACTGTCCAACAACATAATAGAAAAATTTAGAAGTCGAAAACAAGCCCATGCAGTCTATTATTATATTTTCATGTATTCATTTTACTTGTTTTATTATACCTAAAAGTGTCGTTATTTTCTTCTCCCCATTTTATTGTTGGATGAAGTTCCCATTAGCACCTTCTGGTTACAGCACACGCTCAACTGGCAACCCTGAGCTGTAACAATTGTAAATTGTTCAATATTGTAACGGGTTTGCACCCTTCTGTGACGTCTTGATGAACCGGTTTTCTAGGGAGGTGGGTGAGTTGTTGTTTAACCGGAGCTGAAACGGTAAAACTCCGGGAAACTGCTACTGCTGTACGGTTGAACTCCGGCTAGAAGTCTCTAAGGTTGGTAGCGTGGTCTGGAATGGACCTCTTAACCGTTGTCCGACTGCTAATCTGCAACTGCACCTGTAAAGTAAGGATCCGGAGGCGTTTCCGTCTCCGGGTACTGCAACTGCTCCGTCGGGAAACCGCTTTACTGCAACAGCTCCGTCGTTTTCCGTCTTACTGCAAACTGCGACTGCGCCTGGAATAAAGAATCCGGGAACGTTGCCGTTTCCGAATACTGCAACCGCTCTGCCAGGTTCCGCCGCACTGCAATCTGCTCCGGTTGGCTCCGCCTCACCGCAACCTGCGACTGCACCTGAAATGGAGTATCTCGGAAGTGTTCCCACTTCCGGTTACCGCAACCGCTCCGTCAGGTACTGCCTCTGCAACTCCGTCGTCCGGTACCGCCTCTGCAACTGCTTCGTCGTTCCCGTCTCTGCAACTGCTCCGTCCGATACCGCCTCCGTAGTTGCTCCGTTGATTTCCACCTCCGTCTCCGTCTCCGACTCCTTCCTCGGTGATCTGGGTTCTTAGATCACCCTAAGACGTCGTTACAACTTGGTCTTAACCGACTGTAGTCTTATCTCCCTTTACTCCGTATAACTGTCTTTTCCGGGAAACTAACTTTATTATAACTTCCAGTTCCCTAACGAACACGGAAAAACAACTCGGTTGAAGTTTTCATGTTTATTTTCCAAGTTCACAGTCGGAAGACTTAACTGCTATCATCTGGATGACTCTATCCGGAACAAGGGAGTACTCTGCTATGGGAGAAGGGGTCTGCACAGGTCGACGTCAGGACACCAACTCCGCCGTCCGCTGTGAAGCGGGGGCTTTTATAGACCTGAGACCCACGTCACGTGACCAACCTATTGTGACGTCATAGTCCGCCAAAACACTGATATTTTCCGGATTTCTAAAAACACTCTAGAACCAATCAGTGGCTGACACGTCACCTTTTAAACCGAAAACGAGGCTGATCACATGACCTTCCGGAAATAACGTCATTACGTTTTTGTACTCCATTGTTCCGGCTCCGTCTCCGGTTCCGTCTCCGTGTCCGGATCCGTCTCCGGCTTTTACCAACATCATAAATTACTAAGTTCCGAGACGGAAAACCTTTAAAACTTTAACAATACGGAACCGTATGAACCTTTAAACACATATACATTCTAATAAACGGTTATTTAACCATAATATCACAAAACACTAACAGAATTACCTAGGGAAAACCGGTACGCCCCAAAACCGTTACACTCCCCCTTCCTTAGACTCTGTTCGTCCCGAACAGAGCAATATCACATATATACAAATGTCAACCGTTAAACTGTCCGTAAAATCAAACACAACTTGTTTCCGTGATCCGGGTACTGGTACCTCTTAACTAGTTTACCGTCACTGTACCCGGATATCTTGCTTGTTCCGTTTCCCACTTTTTAACTCTTAATTATACTAGAATCCGGGAAACGGTTCTTCTTTCTTCTCCTTGCGCCGACTTGACTTGCGACGACTTGCGACGACTTGCAACGACTACTGCCCACCAGTATCACGGCGCGAACTGCTCCCCGACGGCGGACGAGGTGGAATGGTCTGTGGTACCAACGGTCGTCCGAAGCTTGTTCCTCTGGCATCAACCGGGAGAAGATCCGGATCATGGAGGCTCCACTGGGGCGGGACGTAGAACCCATTCCTGAGGCGTTCGTCCCGGATGGACCAATCTGGGATCCGGACGATCTGACGGGTCGGGACGAGACCAAACGGTGACTCTCTCTGCTCCATGGTCTCCACGTAGACGCCGGAGTCTCTCATCTCGGCTGGCCCCCACTGCTCCGGTCCCCAACGTACTGCATAGTATCTGGCGTGCTCCGGGACTGCAGGCGCAAAGACGGAAGCGCTCCGTCCCCCAATATTCACCGGGAAACAATGTGACGGACACGGTTGAGTTGAAGGACCGCCAAACGGGTAGAATGTGTAGGGTGGACTCTGGGTTGGCGCTCGGACTTGGCTCCTTCCGGACCGCTCACTGGAAGACTGTCGAGGCCGGGTCTCCACCGGAGACAGGATTCCGGGTGTAGCTCTGGCTTGGTCTACCAGGATACTCCTCCGGGCTCTCTGCACGTCCGCATGGCTTCGTTCAGACGCGGAAGACTCCATTCCGTCATCCCTAGCCGCTGAACTGGTTCTGCTTCCGGCTACAGCTTGAATAGTAGCCGGTAAAGTTCGCTCCGTGGATCCTCGAGTCTCCGTCTCACTGCCAGCTCTGCTCCGAGTTCCGCCTTCCGTTTTGGTCTCTGGTCTGCCTCCTGATCTGCCAATGGATCTGCCGTCCGCTCGGCCATCTGCTCTGCTATCTGTTCTGCTATCGGCTCGGCCGCTGGATCTGCTTTCTGCTCCGCCTCCGGGCCGGACAATCACACTGCTCACTGCTCTGCCACTGCTAGTTGTTCTCGGAGGTGGACTCCGGAAAAGGTCTTCCTCATCGTCTCGGCTCTGCATTTCCGCAATGTCCGCCACTCCCACTTCTGCCGTTGCTCCGCTGGAACCTTCCTCCAACAGCCGGAACTTGTAGTCATACACCCCCTTGCCTTTTCCTTTGACGCTGCCTCCGGAAGACTTGGGTGGGGTGTGTCGTTTCTCCTCTCGGCCACGTTCTCCGCCTCGGTCCTTGGCTCGCTCCGGGCTCTCCTTCCTATATTCCCGTCGTTGATGGCGCCCGGAGTTATCCGGCGAACGGCTGCGACTCCGCTTCTTTCCGCGGTCTCGATCAGCTCCGGTACCTCGAGATGGGTCTGGGCTGTTTTTCCGGGAGGTGTTCCGGGAAGAACTCCGGGTCACAGGCGGCTTAACCGGCTTCGGGTCTCCTGGTTCTTGCAACTCGTCTTCACTTGCCATGATTTTCAGCTCCGCTTCCTCTTCCGAACTGCTCTCCGCCTCCGTGGACGAAACGTCGGCTGCTAGTGTGGCCACCGACTGGGTACCGGAACGGTACCGGGTCCGGGACGAAACCGAACCTCCCGACTCCGACTCCGTATCCGACAACTGGTCATGCCGTGTTACCGGCTTCTTGCTTTTCCGTGGGGTCATCTTGGACCGGAGGCTTTTCTCCTCAAACTGCTCTCTGCCCACCCTTAATCGAATCGGGTTTGCGTCCATTGCGTGCCGGGACTGCAGATGCTTCTGTGTCCCCTCTTTCCGTCTGCTCCAATGGTCACACTGCGGACAGGCGAAGACAGTGACTTCGCTCGTGTGCTGCTCCGTGACATGCCGGAGCAACGTGTGCTTGCTCTTGAACTCCAGGTTGCAGTCTCCACACCGGTGAGGGCGGGGCTTGCGGGGTGTTGTCTTTACTTTCGGCATTCTGATTCTCTGCTTTGTGTTGATGTTGACTCAGCTACAGCAAACTGCCTTCTGCGTCCGGTAACAGCTAACTGCCCCTTTTATAGTCTCTGGAAGTCACGTGACTGGCTTATCTGCTTGATGATTGGCTGCTCAGCAAACTGCAACTCCTCCTGGTGGTCTTCTTGGATAAATAATAATTTTTTTTTTTTTTTTTTTTTTTTTTTTTTTCCGTGTTGTTGCTGCTAACTGCCACCGCTTCTTCCGTCTCCGCCAAACTGCCAACCGTCTCCGTCTACCGCTACACTGCCAACCGTCTCCGTCTACCGCTACACTGCCAACCGCCTCCGTCAACTGCTACTCTGCCATCCGCCTCAAGGTTCCTCCTCATCCGCGGTGTGGTACTCGGAAGTCTCCGATTCCGTATCCGAGGTGGGAGAAGGTGGTCTATATTCCCACACCCCGATCTCTGCCTCCCAGTCTTCCACAGGCTGAACTTCCTCTTCGGGTTTCTTTGATATCACCAGTTCCGGTTCCCAATCTTCCGGAGATGAGTCTTCCGCTGCCCTAAGACAGCCCTGCGGATCCGGAACCCAAACCGGAGGATCGATCGGTTCCGGCTGTTCGATGGGGGCTGCTGCTCCGGCATCCCAGTCAGGTCCAAACGGAAGCTGGTCCGCATAAGTTTCCGGCACTGGATTCTCCCTAGGTGACTGTGTGCAGAATCTCCGGAACCGCCTTCGCCGGGACTGCGTTGCTGTTCCCCGCCAGGCCGAATCAAAGGTTCCCACATGGTTGAGGGTAGCCTCGTCCTGAGGAGGACGGTTCCCGGAAGGGTACTTCCAGCCGTGCATCTCCCGGAGATGCCGCCTAAGGTCGTTCGCCCGGTTGCCGTAGAAGGCACACAAACAGCAATGAAATCTCTGGGCTGGGCACACATGCCGTCTCCTGTCCCTCGCACTCTCGAACATCCGGTCACACCGCTTACACAGCCGGCTATAATCCAGTGGCTGAGGGCTTGCCCAATCTCTGCTCCGGCCGCGATCTTGTCTTTCAAGGAACGCCGAGTAGGCCATTCCGGAAGGCCGGGAAACTGAAATTGTCGATCTACTGCACCGCTTTTACTGCACCGCTTCTCCGGACTGGTGGTCTTCCGGGAAACACTTAGTCGTTTTTCACTGCAAAATCTGTCGCTGCCGGAAAATGCTGGACTTGATTCGATTCCGCCAAACTTTGTCTGCGATGTGCACAGCTCGAGGTCTGCTCTCCAACTGCTGTCAGAGCCCGATTTCAAGGCCCTTTTATACCCTTTCTGCTCACGTGATTTGAAAAGCTCCACGCTGATTGGCTGCCTCAGGAGTGACGTCACAATTATGCAAAAACTCAACCGTTAACCGAGAGGTGTCCGTCTCCGGCTCAACCGGCTTCTCCGGGTTTTTCCGGCTCCCTTTCAACTGCTTCTCCGAGCGAAGTATCTGCAATTTTGAAGTATCACTGCCATCAGGAGGGTTGAATAGAGTCTCAGCCAGTTGAATCTGCCTCTCAGACGAACATCTAGACTGCAAGTTGGGCGTTTCCGCCATCTGTACTGCTTCGTCAACTGCATATCTGCTCATTGGTAATACTGCTTGTCGACACTGGAAACTGCATACATTCTGTCCAGAAGGAGGCGCCTTCCTATCTGGGGTGATGTTTCTCCGTTTCTGTCAATCTGCAGTCGGTTTACTGTCTCTGCTAAGTGGAAACTCCGGTCGGATGTCTACAGCCGGAAAACTTTTCCGTCTTAATTCTCCTAATATGGAAGACGTGTAGCTGCTTCTCTGGAGATACTAGACCGCTAACCCAGGTTCTTCCGGACCCCTGGCCGCTACCCTGGACTGGTTGACTATGCGCTCAACCCAGTCAGAACCTCTAGGATGTCTCTATCCGGTCTCTGCACCGCTTTCC
This sequence comes from Terebella lapidaria, assembly GCA_949152475.1. NCBI lineage: Eukaryota > Metazoa > Annelida > Polychaeta > Terebellida > Terebellidae > Terebella > Terebella lapidaria. The sequence goes on along the minus strand of OX424557.1, from coordinate 43,442,237 downwards.
GCTCTGCTTCCTTTCTCCGCCCTGTTTCCGGAACCAGCACTTGCTCACTGCTCCGACTTCTTGCGGTCGCTTCTCTGCCGGAACTCAACGTTTTACCAGGGTCTCAGCTATCTCCTTCTCCTGCTCTACAGCTCACTCCGTCTTCTAATATTTCTTCGTCCTCTGCGGCTTTACTCCGAGTCCGTATCCGACTCAGAGACCGTCTGTTCCGTCTCCGGAACACTACTCTGCTTCGGCGGCTCCGTCTGCCTCCAGGAATCCGCCATTCTCCGCTTCATCCATCTCGGATGCTTGACACCATTATACGGTTTCAGCAAATCGAAGTGAACCACCTTCTGTCGAGTTTCACTCTCTGCAATCTCGTAGGTCACGTCGGTAAATCTGCTCAGCACTAGCTTTGGACCGCTCCACTTCCTCTGCAACTTGGGAGCTTTGCCCTTCTTCCGTGTTTTGACCGCCATCCACACTCGGTCTCCTGGCTGGAACTGATTGTCGACCTTCCTCCGGTCGTACAGCTTCTTCTGCCGTTCCATTTCTCTGCCAGATTTCGCTCGAACCGCCTTGTATACCGCTTCTAGTCGCTCCCGGAGCTGACTGCCATACTCTGTTACTTCTGCTGTTGATTCTCCCGGCGGTCTGCCAATCAATAACTCTACCGGAGTGTTGACTTCTCTGCCAGGCATCAGCAAGTTGGGACTCTGCCCGGTTGTCTCCTGCGGGGTACTCCGGTAAGCTGCCATCGCCAACGGTACTAGCTGATCCCAGTTGGTCTGCCGCTCGCTTACGTACAGGCTCAGGATCTGCTGCAGCGTCCGGTTGAATCGCTCAATGAAACCGTCCGACTGAGGTCGGAAAGCGGTTGTCCGTGTCTTGTGAATCCCCAGGATTCTGCAAACATTTCTCAGCAAGTCGGACTCGAAATTTCTGCCTTGGTCGGTGTGGATCTCCATCGGGATGCCGTACCGCGCCGCAAACTGGTTGACGAATATGTCCGCAACCGTCACTGCTTCCTGATTCGGCATCGGGTAAGCCTCTACCCACTTGGTGAAGTAATCGCCGATTACTAAGATGTACCGGTTCCCCCGGGTGGATTTAGGTAACGGACCCATCACGTCCATTGCCACCCTCTCCATGGGCGCTCCAACCCGGTATTTCTGCATCGGAGATCGTTTCAAGTTCTGCATACTTCTTGACGCACATTCGTCACAGCTCAGCACCCACTGCTTTATGTCCCGCATCATAGCCGGCCAGAAATACCGCCTCCGAATGCTAGCCGCCATCCTTCTGCTTCCGAGGTGTCCTCCCGTCCGGCTCTGATGGGCCAGACGGAAAATCTCCTGTCTCAGCTCCTTCGGGGTTATTAACTGCATTCGGCTGGTTCCTTCTGCCGTTTTCCATTTCCGGTAGACTACTCCGTCGACTTTCAGCAAGGTCTTCCGCATCCCGTACAGCACTTTCTCCTCGCTGCTCATACTGGAAAAGTCTGCACTGCCAGCTGTACCGCTCCCGTCGATCAGCGACGTCACCAGTGGGTACCAAGGTTCTGCTTGCTGCATTCTCCGCAAATCATCTGGTCGATATTTCTGCCCCAGCACAGTATCCTGGTCCGCATTTTCCGCCAGCCTAATCTGCTCTGCAACCGCATCCGCTTTTCCTGGAACTGCCTTCTCCGTCACCGCAACCGCAACCGGCTTCCGGGACACTGCTTCCTCCGTCACCGCAACCGCAACCGGCTTCCGGGACACTGCTTTCTCCGTCACCGCAACCGCAACCGGCTTCCGGGACGCTGCTTTCTCCGTCACCGCAACCGCAACCGGCTTCCGGGACGCTGCTTTCTCCGTCACCGCAACCGCAACCGGCTTCCGGGACGCTGCTTTCTCCGCTACTGCAACCGCCTTCCTTGGGACTGCTTCCTCCGTCAGTTCTGCTTCTCCGCCCGATCCCCTTGACCGCTTCCGGCGTCCCCCCTTCCTTGGCTTGGGCTGAGGAGTTTCTTCACTTCGTATCTGCCGGATCCTTTCTCCGTAGTTCCAGGCGTCTATCTTGGCTTGTTTCCAGTCGATTTTTCCGCATTGGCTGCATGGGGATCTGGACAAGGCATCCGCATTATTATGGATTCGCCCCGGACGATGTTCGATGTCGAAATGAAACTCACTCAGAAGCTCAATCCACCGGGCTACCTGCCCCTGGGGCTCCTTGAAATTCATAAGCCAGGTAAGACTGCCATGATCCGTGCGAAGAAGGAAGTGTCGTCCCAGCAAGTACTGCTTATTCTTCTGTACCGCAAACACAACCGCCAGGAGCTCCTTCCGGGTGACACAGTATCTCCGTTCTTCTTTGGTTAGGCTGCGGCTCAAGTAGGTTATCACCCGCTCCTGATTGCCCTGCTTCTGTGACAGTACTGCTCCCAGCCCGGTGTCACTGGCGTCCGTGTCCAGGATATATCGGCCTTGCTCCCTTGGGTACCCGAGTATCGGTGCCGATACTAGGCGGTTCTTCAGCTCTGCAAATGCCTGCTCTTGCTCCGTCTGCCACCGGAACGGCACCCCTTTTTCCGTCAAGTGATTCAGCGGCGCTGCAATCTCGGAGAACTTCGGCACGAACTTCCGGTAATAGGAGCAAAGTCCCAGAAAACTGCGCAGCTCCGTCAGGTTGGTGGGTGTCCGCCACTTCCGTACTGCCTCCGTTTTTGCCGGGTCGGTGCGGATACCGTCTCTGCCGACTATGTGACCTAGGAAAGACACCTCCGGCTGGAAGAACTTGCATTTTGACGGTTTGACTTTTAGGTCTGCCTCTCTCAGCTTGCTGAACACCTCCTGAAGATCACGGATGTGATCCTCCAGGGTCTTGCTGTAGACTATGATGTCGTCCAGATATATGAGGCAGGTCTTCCAGGACAAACCGCCTAGCACCTTCTCCATCAACCGCTCGAACGTACCCGGAGCATTGCACAAGCCGAAACTCATTACTTTGAACTGGTAAAGGCCGCCAGGAACACAGAAGGCCGACTTTTTCCGGGTGTCTTCATCCATCCCGACCTGCCAGTAGCCACTGGTCAGGTCGAGAGTGGAGAACCATTTGGCGTCTGCACAGGCTGCTATGGTGTCGTCTATTCTCGGCAACGGATAAGCATCTTTCTCTGTGACTGCATTTAACCGCCGGTAATCGACGCAGAACCGGGTGGTCCCATCCTTTTTCTTCACGAGGACAATCGGGAAAGCCCACGGACTGCTACTTTCTTCAATGACGTTCTTGTCTTTCATCTCCTGAATCAGACTGCTCACCAGCTCTCTCTTGTCTGGCGGAATTCGTCTGGTTGGCTGCTTAATCGGCCGGTGACTGCCCGTGTTTATCTGATGTTGTACCTCGTTGGTCTGCCCCAGTTCTCCGGCATCATTACTGAAGGTCGGCTTATTCCGAAATAGGAGGTCGGTTACTCTCTCGCGGAAATGACTCGGCACTGCATCCTGGGTCTGCTCTGCTAACTGCCGCAGCTTCTCGTATCCGCTCCAATTCCGCCCGGCCTCCGACTCCGTGGAAATCTGCACCTTCCTGCTCCGCTCCGCCAACGGCACAACACTGCAACCGGCTGCTAAGGTGGTCATCGTCGCCAACTGCGCTCCTTTCTTGATGATTACCGGCTCTGCCATCACGTTGATCACTCGAACCGGGACTGTTCCTTGCTTTATCCGGGATAAAGTTCTCCCGATCAGCCAAGGTCTTTTCTCAGTAGGCTCCTGCGGCATTTCTAGTACTCCTTCTGCTTCACGGACACTCTCTGCTTGTCCTATAATCAGCTGTTCCGTTTCCGGCGGAATTTGGTAATCTGCTACAGCGTTGATCGGAAACGGCTCCCTGGTCTGCTCGAACATGGTGAGGAACACCTCCTGGCTGCCCATCTGCATGGTCATTCGGTCGAAATTTATGCCGGATATCCGGGAACGGATGAAATCCATTCCCAGTATTCCTTCGTCTTCACAGTCTGCAATCTCGAACGTCACGGTCTCAGCTACTCCTGCGATATTGAGTGGGAGTTCTTTCCGGCCATGTGTCCGTATGTTACTTCCGTCAACCATTGAAAGACGAATCGGCGACCGCTTCAGCTTCATTCCGGGTTTCCGGATCCGTTCCCAGGTTTGTAGGTTGAGCAATGTGACAGTGCTGCCGGTGTCGATTATCAGCGTTACTGGCTCTCCGCATACTCTGGCTGTCACACACATGCCCACCTCGCCCCTGGGACCGGGTCCGTGAACCACCTGCCGGTTATGGGGGTGTCCTCTCTTCCGGGTCCCGGATTTCCCCTTTTCCGCGACCCGCTCTAGTTTTCCGGCTGCTGCTGCTGTCGTGGCTGCTGCAGTTGTTGCTGCTGCTGCTGCTGCGGCTGCTGCTGCTGCTGCTGTTGTCGCGGCGACTGCTGTTGTTGTGGTTGACGCCGCTGCTGCTGCTGCTTCGGCTGCCTACAGTCTCGGGCAAAATGCCCTTTCCGGCCACAGTTGAAACATTCTAAATCCGCTCGGGAACTGCGCTGCTGCTGCTGCCGGCTAACCGCTTCCTTGACCTGAGTCATCAGATCCGCCAACTGCTGCTGAGTTTGCTCGGCTTGCTTCCGCAATTCGTTCACCTGCTGGCTCCACTCCGGCTCCGTGTTCAGCTGCCTCGTCCGGTGTCGCTCCGCTGGTCTGCTGTTGTCCGTTTTCATGATGCTCTCATACTCAGTAGCGAAAGCCAGGGCCTGCGACAGCGTTTCCGGGTGGCTTTTCAATACCGACAACCGCATATCTCGGTTAGTCAGGCTGTTGCAGAAATGCATCTTCATGAGCACTTCTGTTGTTGCCGGATCTGCTTTTGGGTAAGCTAGCCGCGTCTTGCTCCGTATGTCTCTGGCCAGCTCGGACAGCTCCTCCTCCGGCTGCAATTTCCGTGTCTGCAATTCCGCCTGGAAAACAAATGTTTTCTCTCCCGGACAAAACTGCTGTTTTAATGCCGCCACAACCGTATCAAAGCTGCGTCTCTGCTCCGCGGACAGATCCAGTAGTATGCTGCGAGCGTTACCCCTCAGACTGACACATAAGTTCAGCGCCTTTTCCTCTGCTGTCCAACGGTAGTACCGAGCGTATTCAAGGAGGTGAGCCTCATACTCCGGCCACGGATCAGTTCCGTCGTACGTCATTAATCTGGCTACTCCTGCCCTTGGTGCTGGTTGTTGTACTGCTTCTGCCTGCTGCTGCTTTCTGGTTACTGCCAGGTGCTGCTGAAACACCTCCATTTGGGTCGCCAATAATCTGGTCAGGTTGTCGACTAAATTCTCTCCGCCTTCCGGTTCCGCATCCGGTTCCCGATCGCCAGCCTGGTCCGGAAAGTTAATTTCCGCCTCTGCTAACTGCTCTGCAGGCTGTACTCCTTGAGGAACCCGAAGGGGCTCTTCTGCAACTGCTTTCTGCATTTCCGGCTGCAACAGCTTTCGCTCGGCAGGACGAACTGCTTCCTTTTCCGCAACCGGCATCTGCAACGGCTCAGCTCCTACAGGCTGCTCCGTGTCCGACACGGCTGCCTTCAGCTGCTGTTCCGCCAATTTGCCCCGTCTAGTAGTCATACTGCAGATGATCCCACCGCTGCCACCAAAAAGTTGTAACGGGTTTACACCCTTCTGTGACGTCTTGATGAACCGGTTTTCTAGGGAGGTGGGTGAGTTGTTGTTTAACCGGAGCTGAAACGGTAAAACTCCGGGAAACTGCTACTGCTGTACGGTTGAACTCCGGCTAGAAGTCTCTAAGGTTGGTAGCGTGGTCTGGAATGGACCTCTTAACCGTTGTCCGACTGCTAATCTGCAACTGCACCTGTAAAGTAAGGATCCGGAGGCGTTTCCGTCTCCGGGTACTGCAACTGCTCCGTCGGGAAACCGCTTTACTGCAACAGCTCCGTCGTTTTCCGTCTTACTGCAAACTGCGACTGCGCCTGGAATAAAGAAACCGGGAACGTTGCCGTTTCCGAATACTGCAACCGCTCTGCCAGGTTCCGCCGCACTGCAATCTGCTCCGGTTGGCTCCGCCTCACCGCAACCTGCGACTGCACCTGAAATGGAGTATCTCGGAAGTGTTCCCACTTCCGGTTACCGCAACCGCTCCGTCAGGTACTGCCTCTGCAACTCCGTCGTCCGGTACCGCCTCTGCAACTGCTTCGTCGTTCCCGTCTCTGCAACTGCTCCGTCCAATACCGCCTCCGTAGTTGCTCCGTTGATTTCCACCTCCGTCTCCGTCTCCGACTCCTTCCTCGGTGATCTGGGTTCTTAGATCACCCTAAGACGTCGTTACAACTTGGTCTTAACCGACTGTAGTCTTATCTCCCTTTACTCCGTATAACTGTCTTTTCCGGGAAACTAACTTTATTATAACTTCCAGTTCCCTAACGAACACGGAAAAACAACTCGGTTGAAGTTTTCATGTTTATTTTCCAAGTTCACAGTCGGAAGACTTAACTGCTATCATCTGGATGACTCTATCCGGAACAAGGGAGTACTCTGCTATGGGAGAAGGGGTCTGCACAGGTCGACGTCAGGACACCAACTCCGCCGTCCGCTGTGAAGCGGGGGCTTTTATAGACCTGAGACCCATGTCACGTGACCAACCTATTGTGACGTCATAGTCCGCCAAAACACTGATATTTTCCGGAATTCTAAAAACACTCTAGAACCAATCAGTGGCTGACACGTCACCTTTTAAACCGAAAACGAGGCTGATCACATGACCTTCCGGAAATAACGTCATTACGTTTTTGTACTCCATTGTTCCGGTTCCGTCTCCGTCTCCGGATCCGTCTCCGGCTTTACCAACATCATAAATTACTAAGTTCCGAGACGGAAAACCTTTAAAACATTAACAATACGGAACCGTATGAACCTTTAAACACATATACACCCTAATAAACGGTTATTTAACCATAATATCACAAAACGCTAACAGAATTACCTAGGGGAAACCTTTGGGTACGCCCCAAAACCCCAAAACCTCAATTTTACATTTCTAAACAAACCATCAATTCCTCCACCATTCACCCAAAAGGTGTATATGACAAATATATAAATACCCAATCACAAGCTATAAGCCTACTGAGTTTATGGTATCTTCCTGGACAAATTTAATGTCCATCAGCACTGATGCCGTTCAGCAATATGAATGTAAATGTAGTAACATTCTCCGTGATGGACAAAAAACAGTACCTCGACAGGTATCTGACATGATGAAGTTCTGATTTTGCATCGATTTAACACGGAACTTTTTTTTAGCGAGTTTATCCATCTAACATCTAGAGATACTGCTGTATTTTGCCCGCAGCAGCATAACATTTTCCGGCCGTCTCCTAGCCGGTGGAAATGGCTATTCGACCCCATCATTTCATGTTCAACGTAACGCAAAACATCGATTTTACGATGGCCATGCTCCATTTTGTTGTTCCCACATGTCCGAGAGGCAGTCTGGTTATCGTAGAATCAATGCTTTGTGTCACGTTGAATTCGAAATTACGGGATGGAATAGCCATTTCCGGATGCTAAGAGGCTGTCAGGAAAATGAGATATTATTTTGCGGCTGAGATATTATATTACGGCGCTGTGAACATAAACTTATTGTTGGCAATATGTTCGAGTGCTCGAACAGTTATAGTGTCGTGTTGCTGGGAAATGAATGAATTTCCTTACAAAAAGATGAGGAATACGTAATCAAGTGTTACTAGGGCCGCTACAATTTTTGTCAGAACTATCATGATCGAATGCCCTTGAGACTATATTTGGTTCCCCGAAGGGACGAAGGTACCAAATAAATAGCCGTTTCTAGGACTACTACACCAAATGTAGGCCTACGTCGGAAACAAAACATGCACGCGGAGCTAACACACGAGCCTAATGGTTCTGTGCAACAAGTGAACCACGTTGTCTTGTCCATGTTCTATATGTTTTTTCCGCGATTAACTGCCTGATTAAGCTATCACAAACTTCTGTTGACACCAAACGATATGTGGTACGAAAAGCTAGTTATTGGGCACAGAATGTTGTCCAAAACTACTGTGTTCGCGTGTGGATTCACAAACCGTAGTCTCAGATTCACAACGGTGCCGCGACTATTATATCCCAACAAGACGTAGACAAATGTTGTCAAAATCATGTCAAAGGGGACTCCATAGCAACGCTATCAGCCGTTAGAGAGTTCCTGTCAGACAAAGACAGTTTTATCACTAATGCGTGTGTTGTTTATGAGTTCAGCGTCGAGACGTCCTTGGCTAACGATAGGCCCACACCAAGTCCGCAACAGGTTGTGGCTTGTAAAAGAGCACCGCGGCTGGCAATATATCAAATCCTCAAAAGAACCCGCCAAATCGTTATTACCAATTGTAAAAGATTAGGATTGTGACCACACATCTATAAATATCTGGCAGCAACAATCATTTTGCTATATTTTTTATAATTGTTCTCGTACTCATCAACAAGTACTCTACCTGATAAACAAGTGTATGCTTGGCAATAAAAAAAGAAGCAAGGTTCATTTTCAATGGATATCATGACAGGTAATAATTGTAAACACATACTTCCTCAGATATGCATTCATAAAAAATAGATACCTATTAGTGAATGACACTCTTCAATCATGCACTTCGAAACATCTATATATACCACTACCACAAGAGCAGTTTTTTTCATATGTATGTATACGGCTGCCGAAAAAAAAATATGATTCATCACAATCCCCTGTGAAAATGAGCTCGTAGTATTTGATATGAAATAGTACTGAAGCAGCTTCACCATCACAAGGAACATTCCCTGCTTTAGCCCACAACGCAACCTGCAGGACGCACCAGTGTTTGGAATATCTATTTCATTACACGTATATATGTTTCCACTGGTCTATGTTTAACGCATCAAATCCTCGACTACCCTTTTACTTTGCCTCAAATAGATAAGTTGGTATGCGTGGACCTCGGTATTCCGAGCGGTCAAACCCTGATGCCTTATCCAATTTCTTAGTCCAGTATCACTTCAAACTCTTCATTGTATAAATTAATCACTATGAGGTGGGGTTCATTATATAATGTATATTATTTCATCATCTTCTTGGTGTTAGTTCGTATTTTTTGCCCCTGATACAAAAATACGACAAAGAAAATTTGCAAAGACATACAAGTGCAATACGATGAAGGAATTATACTCGTGATAACATGTTCTAGCTCAACTGCAAATCTACTCATTGTTGAATGCAACTCGAAATCATATCCCACGTTATTTCTCATGACATAATACTTTTAATTGTCGCCTATGTCAGTCAGATTTAGCAATCAGGTGTTGAGGATTTCCAATGTTAACTGTGGTAGTCGATTACGTGGTAGGATGAAAGGTCTAGTGAAGGCGGTAACTCACTTGGCTGTGAGCGTTGCAATGAAATGCGAACAAGATTCATGTGAGCGTTCCCAAAATATTTGTCAAAAGGTGAGTGTTTGAGGTAATATAGAGAGACTACCGATATTTTCTCCTACCATTCAAAGCAATGATAAACTTCCCAGAACCTTTGCAGCTGATATGCCAAGGTACATAAATTATTCCCTCATTTAACTATAATAAATAGATTGAAATTTTTGTTGTTGCTACAGCTCGATTTTTTAGGGTACCCCTTAAAACTGGTAATTTTCATACCTGACAACCCATATTCACCTTTCGTCGTCTGAGCCGTTCTGTGAGTGCTGTGGTTTTGAAACTGTTCGTGTACAATGTCAACCAGCTCGGTTCAACAGCAAGCAAAACATCCCCACCCTCCTACGGGGCTTCAAGGTATCCCGCATTTTCAAATTATGGAATCCTCTTATGTAACGGATGTGCCATAATATAGTTGGTGTCATTGTAAGTATCAATCTATTATCACCAATACAGCCAAATTTTGATGATTCCAATAACAAACGTAAAACACAATATTTTGCAATAGAAACAAAGTCCAACCAAATACTTTATCAAAAGACACACTGGCGTCATCAGGGACAGTGTGGTTAATGTAGTTGTTTCTACTGCACACCAGATGGAAATAATATACAACTGCCCAACAACCTATGAATATAATTAAGAAATCCGAAACAAACCCCATGGAATATATATAGATGACAAGTACATAAGGCCATTATTTTTTTAATGATTGTTTTACAAACCCGCCGACTCCACATAAAATTGGCCGATAACAAATAAATTCAACAGTTCCTGTTTTTTTTTTTTTTTAATCACCGACTGGAAAATAATGCCCTGATAAAAATTTACATCATCAAAACGATCAGTCTTTGCCTTCATGGTTATATGCAAAGGAATTTAGTCTCCTTTCAAACCGATTATATGTCTCACTCTCCCTATCTGTCTGTATGTCTGGTTATCTGTCTGTGCTTGACTATGGTTCTTCTACAATAACTTGCTCATAGTTCTTTCCAGATGTTACTGACATGTCCTATGCAATGTACAATGTGTTGGAGTATGATGTTGTTTCCTGATGTCATCGCACTGTATTAATTTCATTACATAGAGTTGAATTTTTATATTTTACTCACCTAACTACAGTTATTGAAATCAAGCTGAAAATTTGGCAAACCCTGTCTTAGTTGGGTTGCAAAGGAACTAGTAACGATTGCGAAAAAAATCTTTTTCCATCTCTATGCCCATACTAAAAGTGAGTTTTGACTATATATATGTTTATGACAAGGGGTATTTCTGGGCTGCATATGAATGCACATTGAGTTTATGTGCACAAACACGCTGGTAAATTAACATGCAGGAAATGATGAATTGCTCACAGTTACACTGTTTTTTATTAGCCCGACCACATATTTTCAGCAACTTTTATTTCTATTCCTTCCTACCGACCGACTTGAAATTTTTGAAGCAAAAAAGTTCGTAAAACAATTAATTAAAAAACGATGGCCTAAGTACCTAATCACAAGCCAAATGGCTACTGAGTTGATGGTATCCTCGGGGACAGATTTAACGTCCACCAGCATTGACACGGGCTCAGTGGTATGAATGTAAGTATCAATCTATATGTCTTTAAGGAACTCGCTCGCTAATGTTATTCACCGATTGCCGTCTCATTGATATACAATGTTCGTCTTCATTTTGGTTAATGGGGTTATCCAGACTGTTTATACATTGCGCGCCGTGATTCACGTTACCATTCTCACAATTCCGAGTCCACGCCAGTACTAATTACAAATGAAGCGGGTCTGCTCTATCTAATTGAACGTAAGCCCAAGTCTTAGGCATTGACAGTTACAGGCAATAAAGTGTTCGTTCGCATTCTGAAACATGAAGCTGTCCGTTACACGGTGACTGTAGCACAAGAGCAGTTACGATATATCCCTAGCTAACCTTACCTCCAGGAAATACCTCCAGGTATCCCGAGCTAACCCCACAAAGAAAACATCTCCAGGTATGAACTTCATGGATATAATGTTTCCATGAAATATTGTCAGTATTTTAAACGGCTACTCGTACTTCACAGAAGAGAACATCGGCGATTCTGAATTTTGGACAGACATCCTCAACTTACCGAACTTGCTTGCATGGCTACTAGACAAGAGTTTACTCCCAAGTGAGTACATGTACATGCGTCCAAATATATGTAATCAAAATAGGTGAACAATGATATGAAAAAATACATATTGCTATATATTTTTTTATTAATATCTACATAATATGAATAAATACATATATCGATATATATATTTGTAACTTCTGTATACAATGTACTATATGTATACAAAATAAATGTAACACAAAATAGTAAAATAATATCCATACATATACAATAACCAAAAAATTTAATAAATTTGAGGAGGAATAGAGTAATAATATACCTTATATTGGAGTTTGACTACTATACATGTATACGAAATAAATGTAACTGTAACAATATGATGATATTTTAATTAATTTATATTTAGAAATCAATCAATCAATCATTTATTCCGACTTGTAACTCAAATATACAAGTGATACAAGCAAACATGAGACAAAATGGGAACCTTTCGTGGACTACACTAAAGAAAAATAGTTTCTGTACAAGAGTGGAGCCCATAAATCGAAAAAAAAAACCATCTATGAGCAAAAAAACAAAACAAACAAACATATATAAGCAATTTACTGAAACCTTTTGAAAAAAAGGTAAACATGTGTCGATGTGGTCGACCCTGCACAATTCAAATTTTCGAATTGGCTGATGCGCACAGATTCGGATGTTCGAACCATAGACAAACAATATCGTCTTCTATGAGGGCCGAAGGCCCGAAGACGAAATACTGAATGCCTGACATCTTTGCATGCCAAGTGACGTCACACGCGCGCGCACTTTTGCGGAATCCCGTGTCACTTTTCGAGGGAATTCCCTCGAGTGCACGCGCGTGTACGTCGCTTGGCAGGAAATAAAATGTTTGGATAAACACAATAACAAGTGGATATTTCGTTGGATTCAGGAAGTAGAGACATCATGAGCCGCCTGTGACCATGAATATGCGTACCATTCTTGACTTTTAGCCAGTTAGAACAAACTTGAAGTTCCGACTTTTTTTATCGGACATTCAGCAGAATTTTTTACACGGGAGGCATTTCGTCTTCGGGCCTTTGGCCCACGGAGAAGGCGATATAGTTTGTTTACTCGAACCATAGATGCAAAGCAATAGATATAATCATAATATGGATTTTTTTTACGACATCTAAGTTGAAGTTGCGTGAAATATCTACAAAGTTAGCACTGAAACCAAAGTACAGTATATTTCGAATAGTTTGTCCATTTCAGCTAGAGTAGTCAAAGATTTCAGTATTTTTACGAGGATGTTTTGTCTACGAACACCATTTCTTTTTATTGGTGTTGGTGGTATATCGAAATTGATTAATCTTTGCTAGGGGCCAGACTTCAGGACAGACGAGGTAGGTATCGCGTTGGTATGAAGCAATCACCACGCACAGTCAATCATACAGTAGAGTATGTTTCTCGTGATTGCATGCATACTTACTCAAGGTATGTGGGGTCACCTTGATCCTTGTCTCAATATATGAGAGGTACATCAAATGCTTTGTTGGTATCTTAAATGGACGAATTTGTCGTTAGACAAAATATCACAACTCGGCATAAAGACGTCTTTTGGACCATACTGGAAGAAATTGCTAGGATGTATGTTGTTTGATGCTCAAGATTTGGAATGCTTCTGTTATCTACACAGTGAAATAGATATAATATAATCAAGTTATTACATATATTACTTCATTTCGTTCCTTGCTCCCAATGTTTTTCATTAAATTCTTTATTTTTTCTTTTCTTGTATTTACTTACATTATGCAGGCCTAGTTTTCTTCAGTAAATGTTTTCTTTGAGTTTCCATTAAATTCATATTAATAGTTTTCTTTATATGTTTTCAGTATGAAAATATACATTTCTTATATGTTTTCAGTATGAAATTCCATTTGCTTCCAATTTATTTCGTTTTTATATTTCGCATACACATTTTCATTAGCGAGTTCCTGACATTTCTACACACAACCGGACCCATCTTGTCCAGAAATGGTAGTGGGCATGATATGGGGGTGTCGTCGTTGACCACAAGTTACCACCATCATGAGAATAATTACTAGGTGAACTTCAGCCCACGGCAGCATACTGTCAATCACTGTTAGGAAGTCATGCCAGTAGAGGACCAGTATTTGAACTGGACAACCGAAACAAGAACGGAAACCAACTGATTACGTCGGCAAGACAAAACGGACTGCCCACGGGTCACAGCACATCAATTGTTACAGTGTGTCCACAGTTGAAGCAATGTGGGAATACCTGCAAAACAAAACAAAGGTATGTGTATGAAGTCGACACTAAGACGCATGATATAATTATATAACTTATACGTTATCAACGTTTCTGTTTCTGTCGTCCCCAGGCTGCTCACATAGCCCGGACTCCGCATTGCAAGTTCTGAAACAAATGTGGCATATTTTCGCGGGCAGTTGTTTCAACTAATATTGGATACATGAAGTTTCACCAATAGTGGTTTACTTAATTAAGGAGCTACAAACCCCGTCTCTTCGATCAGCAATTTGAGCAATGTCAAGGCTATGTTGGTGGAAAAACAAAAGGGTGATAATACCGAATTTCCAACACTGCAAGGGATGTATGCGTGCAAATGCGTGCATGGTCCATATTATCATTAATCAGGCACCCAAAACATCGTTGATTCTTAAAGTTGTTAGAAAATCAGTATACATTACATGACATATGGGGGTATTATAGTAACATGAATATAACACGATTTCAGAAATTGAAAATCACGGTCCGTTTTGAAGGATATATGTATGAATACGTCTGTCAAGTAATCTATTATTTTGGTTGTGCAACACTGATATTGATACTTCATATAGGGTAATAAACACGGATAAACCCGTATAACTAGTGCATTCTGAATATTGCACATCAACCTTGACACACACATACACACCTGTATGTCACATGTATGATGAGAGGCAAGTCAGCAGCAAGTCTATGTTCTGGCAAAATCACGCTATCCGTAATTGTAGCATTAAGCCTACTGTATATTGAATGATAGGCACAAGTTGTAAAACTGCAGATCGATTTCAAGAGTCTAAATCGAGGGGCGGGGGGTTACATCCACACGCACGTACCATTATCTGTGGTGAAAATTGACCGTCTTCTGCAATTGCAACACCCGTCTGCATCTGTATAATACATTCGATAAACTCAATGTCTTGCATCTGTGTTTCAGTATATATGGGAAATCAATTGCATGAATTTTTGTTCATTCCTTTAGCAATATTTTAGAAATTGCAAATCAGAAATACGCATTGATATACACAAATAGTAGTGATTGTGATAGGTAAAGTTCATTAACAATTTGAACATTAACCTTTTACATAGTCAGCTAATTCTGGGGCGTGACAATCCCGAAGTAATAACCACGATCAGAAAACGTGATCAGACGGACTTCGTGATCAAGATCACAGCTAGTATTCCTTTGATTCATTCATCGTGACTATATTTATTCAATCATACTTGTACTAGCGGTACAAATCTAGGTCGAAAACATTTTTTTGAATAATACCGCTAAATCCCTATAAATTACACATCGATCGGACCATTTGTTTTCGAGTTATGCGCGCGGACAAACAGACAGGCAAACAGACGGAAAGACCCAAATGACGGAAAGACCTCATCCCCTTATCGGGATGAGGGTAATGAATATGGAACCGATACCCAAGTACGAGGTATTCCGAGCGAACAAATTCTAGTTCGTTACAAAATCTCAAAGTCCAGTGATAGGCAAATCGATGAAATTGCATGGAATTTCATGAACCTCCATTCTATGGCAAGGCCGTGAAATCAAGTGTTCCAGGAAGAGTGCTTATAGAAGTGCAATTGGAATAAAAGTACTCAGATAAGTTACACTGGAGAGGTGCAGCTGGTTAGTATGGCATGGAGAGTGATGATACATATTTCTTAGGTTAGCCCACATCTGTTTCTAGTCAATGATATCTGTTTCTAGTCAATGATAATGGACTGTCAGTTGATATTGCACGTTAAAATATCATGATGCAGAAATTGGCGACTCAGTTCGGGACATGCAGACATATAGCATCAACATTGTTCATTGCACAAATGACAGCTAATTATGTTCTAGTCCGATATGCTCAGTGAGGTCCCACACCAAGCATGAAACATATTGTGATCAATCGGGATGTTTTATCATTCACACACCATACCAGCATCAATCTGATACGAAATTAGATCCTCGTCCCTTCAAATAAGAAAAACAACAACTGTCAAGCCTTTCCAGTTAGAATACTAGTATCAATCTGATACGAAATTAGATCCTCATCTCTTCAAGAAGCGCTGGCAGTTAGAATGCAAAAGGTATTCCAACCTTTACAGACAATTATCTGTGGGATTACAGCTGAAAGGCAATACCAGGTGTAGTGTATTCCGAGCTAAATTGAGGTATAATGCATGGGTTGATTTGATGGACAGGAAATTATTACCTTGATATCGAATGCTTGAAAGTTCCAAAACATGTTCCTGTTCTGCGTGCTCCAGATTATACTTCTGAGTATGGTCAATACATATTCACCAATCACAAGACGATTGAAGCTCAGTGAATTGATAGTATCCTCGCGGACAAATCTAGCCTAGTATTCACCAGCACTGTTCGTAATCCGGCAGCTTGCAACTGTGGACTTGATTCAGCCTGAATCACGGCCTTATTAATACTTGGTTAACTGATGTTACCTGAGACTGATATCTGAAATCCGGCAAGTGTGATCGAGCAATATACGGAAAGATGATTCATTTATCATTACCATCTCTCAAGAAACTGAGCCACATTGGTATCTGAGGTATCGAATATTACTGGACCCAATTAAAAAATGTATACGCTTTTGTATATATTGTTGCTGGCATGGAAAGAACACTAAATAGGACTGACATTATTAATCGGCGTGAAATAATTTTCCGCTATATTTGGTGGCAATATATCAACTCGGTAGCCTTTTGGCTTGTGATTAGGTACTTATACTCTGATTTTTCTAACCCGTTTACACAATTTTTCGCTGATATTTTTGCGAAGCTAAATGCTATCGTTCTATAACTTGACATACATTACCTGGGAGTCAAATGGCAATTATTTACCGAATTTCAGACTTCTATCACGGAAGTTGAAAAAGTTGGCAATCTACCCCAATGTTAAATTTACACCTGTCATTTAATTTCTGGGTCCGCACACAATTTTGTACATTTGCTAGGTTTTGGAGTGGTGCAATCTTTCAAAATCAACATGTTTGTATAGAATACACCCCAATGTGTCTTCTAGTTTAAAATTACAACAATACTTCGAATCCTGGTGGATGTAAACAGGATCAAATCCTCGAATAAGCTCAGATTCTCGATATATCCCGTTTTTGGCTGAAATTTAACATTGGGGTAGATTGCCAACTTCTTCAATTATTGCGATAGAAGTCTGGAATTTGATAGAAAAATGCCGTTTGTCTATAAGGTGAAGTATGCCAAGTTATAGAACGATACCA
Organism: Terebella lapidaria; assembly: GCA_949152475.1. Classification (NCBI taxonomy): domain Eukaryota; kingdom Metazoa; phylum Annelida; class Polychaeta; order Terebellida; family Terebellidae; genus Terebella; species Terebella lapidaria. Next base: position 43,425,148 of record OX424557.1, on the reverse strand, counting down.
TTCAGCATCGCAAAGATATCCTCAAAAACCGGTGTAAACGAGTTAAAAAAATCAGAGTATATATACTTGTCATGTATCTATTCCATGGGGTTTGTTTTGGATTTCTGAATTATTTTCGTAGGTTGTTGGGCAGTTGTACTAATTTCATCAGGTGTACAGTAGAAACAACTACATTTACCACATTGTCTGCCCCTGATGACGCCAGTGTGTCTTTTGATAAAATATTTGGTTGGGCTGTTTCTATTGCAAAATGTTGTATTTAAGGGATAAAAACTGGTTTGCCATGACGTTTGTGACGATTAGAAACGCTCGAGGGACTGCAGCATGAGCGACGCGGAGCGTCTGAGATGGCTGTCATTCACCCTCGGGACGGAAATCGTTTGGACATCTTTTGAACTAATAAATCGAAATTTTCCACAACTGTACCTTCTAGGCCCCATCTATATACCGAGAGGACATAGGGGATACACATTTGACAAACAATCAATGACTTTATCACTGAAATATCCCAACTTGAAAACGCGAACCAGATTGTGACAACTTGACACATCTCATGGGCGCATCCATTTTTCCGGCTGTATTGACCTCGTAATTCACTTGGTGGCGCCACTTCTCATTATCTGAGATCGAGTTGTGGCGCCACCAAGCGAATTCGATGTCATACTATTGGGAAAATGGATAAACCCATGGCCCGGCCAAGAACTTGTCGAAATCTGGTTCGCGTTTTCAAGTTGGGATATTTCAGTGATAAAGTCATTGATTGTTTGTCAAATGTGTATCCCCTATGTCCTCTCGGTATATAGATGGGGCCTAGAAGGTACAGTTGTGGAAAATTTCGATTTATTAGTTCAAAAGATGTCCAAACGATTTCCGTCCCGAGGGTGAATGACAGCCATCTCAGACGCTCCGCGTCGCTCAGGCTGGAGGGACTGTGTCGCAGATTTGAGACCGACCCGAAGGGGAGACCGACCCGAGGCGTTCCTAATCGCCAGAAACGTCATGGCAAACCAGTTTTTATCCCGATTATAACATGGCATTACTTTTTAATTGTGTCTTACTTGATTTCCATGTGTTTTTGAGCTGGAATATCGCTTATTTTGCCTTCGAAGACAAGTTTTCAACATGGAAAAGGCCCACAGTTTCGGTTGGGAAAGAAAAAGATCTATGAAATAGCTATGACTACGCACGCGCAGAAGCGCATATTACGTAAACAAAACAACGACGCCATGGCAACCAGCAGCCGGTCTCAAATGCCGGTCTCTAACACTTATTAGAGACCGGCTTTGGCTGCTCAAACATTGCCGCATCGTGGGTCTGGATACTGATGCCATATGCTATAATTTACATTTGTTATTGGAATCATCAAAATTTGGCTGTACTGGTGGTAATAGGTTGATACTTACATTTATTTTCATTTATGAGGGAAACAGAAACGTACGAATTACGTGAAAATAAAACGTCAAAATTGAACTATAAAGCTAAAAGAGTGCCATGGCGCTAATCTCACGTTCGTCCATTGTGTAAATTATGGTTATGTCCCATCTAGTGTAAGTTATCAAGGACAAAGATTTTCTATATCTTAAATGAGGATCTTAAATGAGTGCCCATTTGATATCAAATTTATTAAACGAGCCAAAGAACTTTTGCCAAAACAACAGTGCTTGGCGAGTTTAATAAATTTGATATCAAATGGGCACTCGTTTAAAGTACTAGTAAAGTGAAAATATGATGTTTTGTTATATGAAAGATCTCATTGATCTGAGCAAAATGGTCTTTACGGAATATCAATATCTTTATCCGTTCAAAAGTTACAGCCATTTGAAACTGCCATTTCGGCACTACAGTACAGAAGCCACTTGAAAAGTTCTAGCAACTCATTAATATGCAAATTAGATGCTAATGAGAATTCATGACGTCACGAGGGGAACAAATTTTAATTAGGATATTTCAAGCCATGATATAATGATTCTTATTGAAGGTTCTGACGATCTGACTAGTGCATATTATTATGTACCATACATAGTCAATATCCACACAAACTGTACTGTTGCTATGGTTACCAGTCTTTCCCTATAGCCGTAGTTACCCATGGTTGCCATGGCCATTAACTCCCAAGTCAGTCTATCCACAGACTTTCTGTCGATTATTTATGAAATAAATTATGATAGATCTCAAGTTGGCACTATTTTTATTTGTGCATACCCTGTTCTAAGTGAGTTTCTGGCCCTAGCAACCATGGTTGCTATGGGCCATACCAGGTCACTGGTTACCTTGACAACAACAGAAAAAGTGAAAACACTGATTATTCATATTAAAATCTGTATAGAATAAGTTTTGATGAATAATCATAACATTAAATGAATGAAAAATACATATCAAAGTACCTAATTAAAACAACTTCCCCCGATGACGTCATGAATATCTCATTTGCATACTAATTAGCTAAATTGTTTTGAAAAAGCAAATTTGCCGATTTCAGTCTTTAAAGTGCTATAACTTTTGAACGGATTGTGATATTTACATGCCGTAAAAACCATTTTGCTCAGATCAATGAGATGTTTCATATAAATTCACATCATATTTTCACTATACTAGTACTTTAAGATTCTATTTATCACATGAAACACTATACGGTCTTTTTACTGCATATTTACTGATATTATATATTTACAGTGCTTGCTGCAGTTTTTGTGCTTTGGTCCATGCAGGTTTTCCAAGGTACGTTTTGCGTATTGACGCCATGTCTCCATGGTTCCGTTCCGCTTTATTACACGTCTTGAATATGAAATATATGCAATGGCTTTATGTCACTGTTAAACACGGTTTCATGTGATACAATGACAAAACTAGTTGAGTGTGTTTTGTATTCTTCCGCCAGTTCAAACTCGATCTTTCCCGCGTGTTGGAAAACACACGAAACAGGTTTTGTTTTTATCACATGCTATGAATTTATGATTCTGAAATGTCTTAAGACCCAACACATGTAATTTAAATTGAAATTGTACCAAAGATTGAACTTCTTACAATATTTGATTGTGACCAAGGACCCCTTCTACTGAGTGGAAAACCCGCGTGAACATGTGCGTTGCTATAAACAATGCAGATCAACCAGTCGTCAAGTACTTTGTATTATGACGTCACAGTGGTTGTACGTTTTTTTGCATGGTTAGCAGGTTGAATCCCGCGATGTTTCATTGTGATGTCATAGAACACTCGTGCTTTCATTGTTATTTCACACCAAGATAAGTAATGTGAATTTCAATTCAATTCAATTCATTTATTTCATCATCAACTACAGTACATGTATATTAAACAAGCAAATACTGTATGAGAATGATAAAAAAGAGAAAGAAATGAAGCTGAAGCTTATGGAATTCTCTCCCCTGAAATACTTGTTAAGCTTAATACAATTGTGCAGATATTACTGAAAAGAAAAGAAAAGAATTAAAAAAAAAGTGAATGTGTGACATGTGAAGCAAAAATGTGAAGAAAAAAAGAAACATGATGTTTCCGGTTATCACACTGTCGGAAATCACTGTGTGTTCCTACTGTTTGTAGTTTAAGATAAATTCATAGCATGTGATAAATCAAGATAGTCCCCTCAGGCCAAAAGGGTAGCGAACATTTGGATAGTATTGATATGTTGGCGTTGGAACGTTTGACGTATCCCCAATGGTGAAGGCTGGTGGTTTTTATTCATAAAAAGACGTTGTGGCGACAGATATAATTCATAAAAACGCAAATGTGATGATGTTCCTTTTTGCCACCAGGATCGCCACCATGTAATTCAGGTGTACATGTAGATAAACCATAGAAACAGTCTACTGTGCCAAACACATACAAAAACGTAATAATGTTACATTAAATTTTTGTCATGTTTGTTTGTTTTTGCATAAATGCAGACAGTGGCGTGACGTTTTTTGTACTTTTTGGGCATAGCTGTATTAGAGCCCCAAAAGCACATGGCATCAGCAGGTACCCCATTCTGCTTCTGTTTTGGCTTCTCTCTTGGTACAGAAAATCTTTGTCAATCTACGCTAGGATGGTCAACTCCCATCAAATTAGGCGCAATATGCGTGACATTACGTCGTGGACGGATTCACGTTTAAGCGTTGTAAGAATGGGCTAAGACTTAGCTGTACTTGTCTAGGTATTGCTCCATTGTCTATACAGTCCCACGGAATAAACCAGAGGGCTGTTTTCCATGTCGCTCTTTTTTATGTAAGTCACATATCTTTGCGTTGCTACTGTATCGTTGTGGTTTTCATGAGATATTTATGGTTGCTGGTATCCATTATCATAGCATATATTCCGAACCCACCAATTCATTTCTAAATATTTCAATTGCTGGATGGTTAACTACAGTGTACTTTGGGATCTCCATAGTCACTGTAGACAAGCGGTGGCGCGGTGAAATAATTTCGAACGGGCTTGGTGATCAATTTCGAACGGTTGGCGATCTATTTTCAACGGTCCACACATTAAGGTAGGTGAAAAGTATATTTGTCTGATGTTTATGTCACAAATATTCATGTTTACCACCTCGGTGAAACTTTACTGACCTGTGGAATGCTTTTGAAGCACATCGGGAGTTTTTTGATTGCTTATTAATTATTTTTGAGTGGCGAGAAGCAGTATACATGTCATTAATATGTAATATTGTTATTAGTGTGTGCAAACGTTTGATGGGTCAGTTAAATTGAACGTGTACCTAGAACGTGTGCTAAAGTGAATTACCTTATAGACGTGGAATCAATACCCAGTATTAAGTATTCCGAGCAAACAAAACAGGGTCCGTTATCCAATCTCATAGTCCGGGGACAGAAAGTCATATCAGGCATACGAAGTGAGAGAAAACAAAAATGACAGGGAAACTCATGAACCCCCGTAAATGGCCATTAGGAGGTGAAATCAGGTGTTCCGGAAAGAGTGAGCATTTCCTGCCCCACTAGTGGCACCCGTCATGAATTCCCCAAAATCCCGAGCGAGCAAAACAGAGTCCGTTATCCAATCTCATAATCCGGGGGCAGAAAGTCATATCAGGCATACGAAGTGAGCAAACAAAACAGGGTCCGTCATCCAATCTCACAGTCCGGGGACAGAAAGTAACATCAGGCACACCAAGCGAGAGAAAACAAAAACGACAAGGAAACTCATGAACCCCCCAAAATGGCCATCAGGAGGTGAAATCAGGTGTTCCGGAAAGAGTGAGCATTTCCTGCCTCACTAGTGGCACCCGTCATGAATTCCCCAAAATAACATGAAAATAGATCTAGTTGCATGGCGGACATGGATTTGCTGTATTTATCAACCAGATCGTGATGACGTCCATAGAATTTCTTAAACGCAGCTTATGCTGTTTGATTGATGCAAATTCCTCAAAACGAGCCCGAATCAAGTAAAATAGAAATTATAAATGTGGTCAATTTCGAACTCTCATGATCGACAGGCGCATAATTTCGACCGGTCATGCGAGTAATTTCGAACGGTTTGTTGATAGCTCTGCTACACCATTTCACCGTGAAAATTATGTTAATGTGTTGTGATTTGATTTGACTTTTGTTTCTTGGGTGGTCGTTATAAATATTAGTAGGTTAGTCATTATTACTTTTCAATACTCTCGGGTAGGCCTACGACAAGCCAAAAAAAGGATTAGGCCTATATAAATACATGACACTGTAAAATTGATTAAATGCATATATGTCGAGCACCCAGCCACCTTCTTCCCCCTTCTCCTCTCCAAGGACATAAAAAATTTAGTCTAGTAGTACGGGTGGGTATAAAATAGGTCTGGGAAAAGTATAATCGGTATCCGCAAGCATCGAATCACTATCCCGCAGTGAAATGTGGTTGTATGCATGAAGAATATACACAGGGTGATCCAAAAGAAGGTTAACGAATTTTTTTGATTACTATGATCGTAATCATAACAATGTAGCACACCAATATACAGTTTCATTGCATATTTCAGCAAACAGACATCACAAAAGTTCCAAACAGGATAATTTTACATTTTCAGGTTCTATACAAGATGTGCTCGAAGTGTTCGCCGTTCCGCTGGAGACAAGTCTCCATTCTGTCTCTTATGTTTTCTGTCATTGCAACCAAACTTTCTTGGGACACACTGCGCAGCACACGTTCTACATTGATTTTAAGTTCTCGCGTGGTGGTTGGAACGGGGTGTTTGAAACAATTTTCTTTGACAGTTCCCCACAGAAAGGCATCGCATGGGGTCAGGTCTGGTGAGCGGGGTGGGTACGGGAATGAACTGTTCCGTGAAACGACTCCTCCCGGGAAGCACTGCCGCACATTTTCTAAGTTGCCACGTACAACATAAGGTGCGCCATCTTGTTGGAAAACTAATTGTTCGTCGAATGACAAACGTTTCAGCTCACAAAATGTTTGTAGGTCTCCTTGAAAACGATTGACGACCTGCTCTCTGTACACCTCTGAATTTACAGTGATGCAGTGGCCAGCTTCGTTCTCGATGAAATAGGGACCAATTATCCCATGGGAAGACATCGCACACCATATCGTGATTCGTTCAGTATGAAGCGGTCGCTGTTCGTATTGTTGCGGTTTCTCCCACCCTAAAAATCGTACATTCTGGCGGTTCACGTGCCCACTTAGTAGAACGTGGGATTCGTCTGACCACCATATCCTGTGCAAGTAGTGTTGATCTTCATTGGACAAAGCAAGCATCCGAGCACAGTAGGCAGCTCTGCATAGCATGTCATTTGGAGTCAACGATTGCAGAATTTGAATTTTGTACGATCTTGTTGATCTGTTGATGGCAGCATCATATTTACGTTCAGTAGACTATTGGAGTATATTATTCAAATAATGTACTCCAATAATCTACTCCTGTGTAGAAATAACGAACCACAACAAACCGATGTATGAACGCTACATATTTATTCAGGTAACAAATTACAGCACGAGATGCATCACAAATTGCAAAAACAAAAAGCAATGTTGGAACATTTCTCAATTCTCGAAGTACAGATGATATCCATGGATTGTATTTGGCTTTTTCACTTCGTGATATAATCCATTTGCAGATATCCATAATCCAGTGAAAACGTTATCCTCGATATTTTGATATTCCTCGGAGATTCCGTAGGTCCAAAATTGTGAATATTTCTGCCAGAAATCTCCAGATCATATTCACAAACATTTCACACATTTCCTGCAAATATACAGAATGTACAAACCTATGAAACATTAAGTGCTTAGCTCGTCATTTTGAATATAACGTAATAGTTATAGTGCCTATTTGGCGGCATATTTACATTGTCGAATAAATAACGCAAAGTAAAAATACACTTACTCACCAGTATGATGGATCGTATAAATCGAGGCCAGGGATGGACCTTTTCAACCAGTCTTGAATCCACGCAAAATTCTGCCATAAATCGTATATCTTGAAACCAATTAAAGGATGCAGAATATTTCATATCCATTTTGTATGGACTTCAAGGCTTCCGCATTTTTATGCAGAAAGTAAAAGAATGTTATCTCTGGTGAACCTTCAATGAAATAAGTTTAGTAAATAACTCACCTGTTTGCCGAATGTGCTCGCATCATTTTTCAGGTTCTTTCAATGAATGCCGTTTTGAATGCCGTTTTGAACAAATGAATGCCGTTTTAAATACTCAAGTAATATTCCTTGGTACTTTATAGGCTCCCGCTTTGAAATCCAATTGTACTATCCAAATGCTTCATTCCGACATCACGCAGTTTTTCCAGTGAGCTTTCTGTGGCAAAAGAGAGCGCGTGTGTTGTCGTGTTTCCTTTTATACTGCTTCATTCGAGTAATACTCACAACCATATGAAAAGAGGCGAAAACGGCTAAACGCACATTGCGAATCAACTAAAACACTATTCAATCGGAACCGTGTAAACTGTAGTCATAACAACAGGAAGCTCTCTGTCATATTTACCCATAGGAATATATCGCTATATTTCTATGATTTACCTTAGCCATGTAAATATCAGAGTTGAGTGGAAGGCACCTGCCGTGATGTTAGTTCCACTTGACCGCATAAATGAGAACAAAATTACTGAAAATCTTGGGACTAATATTGCGCACCATCGGAGGCATGATGTCAAATAGCTTGGTCAAGGAATCCAATCATCCGAGACGGCCGTATATTTGTTTGCTTGTAGGTGTGTGTGTGGGGGGATTGTTCCCTGGAGACCGTGTACTAAGTGGGATAATCGGTTCAGTGTCGCGCCCCTTCGAAATAATGTACTCGGCCTTCGGCCTCGTACATTATTTCAAAGAGGCGCTCCACTTCACCGATTATCCCTTACATAGTATCAAATCAATCATAATACGACAAAATCGGGAAGCCCATATCCAGGCACATAGGCCTAATAACCATCGTACATTGTATATTAATTCAATATGAATATCCATAAAATACACCAAACTCCATATGATGGACCTTAGAAATTATATTCTAAACATATATGCCTACCTCAGTGTGATACCTCAATTTTATACGGCATGGTATAAGACCTATGACGTTGTCATAGATATCAAAAATCTTTGACATTTGATTATATAAGATTACAACTTTTCTATCAGATGTTCAAAACATCCCGCTGATATTCTAGTGTAGTTTTGAAAATAATCTATGTCTTCTTTTGTAGGATTTGTCCACATTAGCACGATATTGTCCTATATATCGTCCCTTTTAGTGCAAAAATCTTATATGTACGAGTTTCTTAGGCACTTATTCTTTATACGATTGTATAGTGGAATATATATTATTTTTTGTCTACTCAAAATAGCTTGGTAAGCCATCGCCGTAAAACTTTCAAATAATTTTTTACCTATATTTTTATATACAAACAATTGTTATCATGATGAGGCAATATAATAGAACAACAGTAAACCCAGACGTAAACCCAGACTCATTTTCAATGAGAGCGAAGCGAAAGCGATGCAGTATAAATGGCCCTTTAAACTGTTAAAAGTCTCGCCTTCAAACAGTATAAAATCTGTTTGAATTGACGATGATGTCACATCTGATACCACAAAGTCGTAGTCATCAAATCTTCATCCATTGGCGTTGGTACATCTTCAACCACCAGTCTATTAGACGCACCTGGCTTTTTTAAACTTCACTTTCCGATACATAGATGATGTATTGTCGTTGAATAATCCCAAGTTTGGTGATTATTTGGATGTCATATATCCAATAAGGATACTACAGACTCAGCCAATTTTTCCAACTATCTAGACCTGAGGTTGGAGATTGATAATGATTCTAACCTGTCAACTAGATTATATGATAAACGTGATGATTTCAATTTTTCCATAGTCAATTTCCTTTTCTAAGTAGCAACATTCCTATGTCACCGGCATATGGTGTGTTTGTTTCTCAACTTATACGCTATTCCAGAGCTAGTTGCAAATATGAGGACTTCGTCTATCGAAGTGCCCAGCTAGTCTCTAAACTGCTGCGACAAGGATATGTTTGACCAAGACTTATAGCTGCGTTTAAGAAATTCTATGGACGTCATCGTGATCTGGTTGATAAATACACCAAATCCATGTCTGCCATACAACTAGATCTATTTTCATGTTAATTTTGGGGGAATTCATGACGGCACTAGTGGGGCAGGAAATGCTCACTCTTTCCGGAACACCTGATTTCACCCCCTAATGGCCACATTTGGGGGTTCATGAGTTTCCCTGTCATTTTTGTTTTCGTTCACTTTTTTGTTTTTGTTTTCGTTCACTTCGTATGCCTGATATGACTTTCTGTCCCCGGATTATGAGATTGGATAACGGTACCTGTTTTGTTTGCTCGTAATACTTAATACTGGGCATTGATTCCACGTCTATACCTTTGCTTGTGTATTTTCTTCAAGGAACTTCCTGTGTCTTAACTCTTTTGTCTGAATATCAATTGACCCTCTTCAACCGTGCAAACATCGCTTGGCATACTAAGTATCATCTGCCATACATTTGTAATGTAAGGCTTATAGCCTTTGTTATCTTTGCACAATATGCTAACTTTCATGTCCGCGTGTTCTTATGGCCCAACACGTCAGGTATGTGATCATAAGGAATCTTACGGTGGTAGCACCTAGAACTGGTCATGATGACGCCGATAGGAACTTATAGAAAACATGATACAGGATTAATAAAATAATTTTTAAACTTTAGAAATTGATCGTATATGAAAAATAACCGTTCGAAATCAACGCCGCCGGTTCGAAATTGATCGCTTATCAATATTATTCTTATCACAGTGTTGGCATCTTTACCCCTCGATCTCCATTCTGTAATTTTTAGATATATGTTGTGGGTCATATGTGCTTTGAAAATCATCAATATATAGTAATATAATTGGTCTATATATTACGCAAATTGTCAACATCAGGAATCATCAAGAAATACAAGATGACTTGTGTTTCCACGTCTACCTGGAAACCCTCAACTGCTTACAAATGACATACGATAATTTATGTGTGGCAAAATTGAAAATTTCTATTTTCTTATGCTAGAAATGGTATAAACCAAAATTGGATATCGAAGAACTCCCACGACCTAATACATAATCTTAAATCTAATTCTTTCTCAAACATGCAAAAGCACATGCAAAAATTTTTTTCACACTGTACACTACTATTTCTCATACTAAGCTGAAAGCGAGGATGGAGGATATTATTCAAGAATCATGCTTGCACAAAAATAACAAAAAACACTATAAATATCTTGTGGTTAATCGCAGTTCAGTGTATTTCGTCAAGAACACACCGACTGTGCTAAAAATGTAATGAATATGATATTATTAGTATGTTGGAATTCCCCATTGACAACATATTTGTTGAGTTTGGTGGTGTTCATCCAAAATCTCATGAAACCAAGAGATAAATGAATAGCCAGTTCGTTCAATTTTACCTACAAGTATATTGATGATGTCACATCAATGAATAACCCTGTATTTGGTGAATACCCACATTCAGAGGAACTGAAAATCAAAGAAACAATTGATTCTCCAGTATCGGCTTCTTATCTTGACATTTATCTCTAAATTGACTATAAAAAAATGTGTACTAGGATATATGACAAACGTGATGATTTTGATTTTCCTATCATAAATTTTCCAGTCTTGAGCAGTAATATCACAGTACCACCAGCCTATGGCGTTTACGTTTCCCAGTTGATCTATTATGTTATAATCCCAGGTGAAATAGGACAAGTTATAGAACGATACTATTTAGCATCGCAAAAATATCGGCAAAAATTGTTGTAAACAAGTTAGAAAAATCACAGTATAGAGCATGCTCATCTTACCAGGAATTCATAGGGCACAGGTTCTTCAAAACTGCTCAAAGAGGGATACGTAACGCCTGCACTGAGGCAGTCCAAGCGACGCGGAGCGTCCAAGCGGGTGGTTATGGTCGCACGACGAAAATTCTCCATTATGGGCCTGATGTCGAAAATTTGGGGGGTTACTTTTCGGGCTATTTTTTGCCAGCGACTTTTCAGTGCAAATGTCTGCGCTTATAACTCAAAGACAAACGATCCTATCGATCTGAAATTTATAGGAGTGAAACAATATGGCTCGGTCTCCTACAAATCTGGTCAAAATTGAATAAAAATCACATAATTGGCTATAACTCCGGTTCTAATTGATATTAATTTTTCCAACTATTTTTGTATTTTTCTTTGGGCCAATTCTCGCTCGTATGCTGTACGATCGATGGTCGTACGACGAAAACTCCATTATCGCCTGATGTTGAAAAATTAGGGGTCACCATTTCACGACTTTTGAGTGTTCTGAGAGGCCATATATTGTGAAGCTAGGTTTCAATCGTTTAACCCATTTTCGTTGCGTGGATAATAGAAACAATACTGTGAAATTTTGCAGCTCAATATTGAACGATAAGGTCAAGGTCAAAGAAAAGATAAAAATCAAAAAATTGCAATAACTCTGCTTATATTAATGATTGATTTCCCTTATTAATTTTGTATTTTTCTGTGCTCAATTCCCATCATTTGGTGTATGACCGATGGTCTTATTATCAAAATCCCCCATTATCGCCCAATGTAGAAAGTGTACGGGTCATCAGCTGAATTCACTGATTCGTAGTATTTCAAGAGATTGTAATTCCCAACCCACTGACGATATTCGATATTTCAGGAATTATTCACCGGCTGTCACAGGACGAACAACATTACTGTCCTCTACAGCATAAGACAATTTCCTCGTCTGAGAAAAGTGATATCTGGAGTGCTTTCAGAGCAGCAAAGCGAATACAGTCCGTTCTTGATTTTTTTACTAGGCTGCGCATCTCCTCAGAAATTCTATATGTGCGTGTGCTGTTGGGTGGAAAATACAAAATAGCATGTCCTGCCCGACCATCACTAGCACAACAGCCCATCTCCTGCAGATACTCGATGGGCGATGCAGGTGGGCCCCAGTGCACGACGTAGTCGATGCCTGGGACCTGGACGCCCGTACCAAAAGCCACAGTGCTGATCAAGCAGCGTATTGTACTTCTTTTTTCCGGAACTACTGCGGAAAATCCACCTCTGAGGACGAGTCGACATGGGCGTGGTACATCCGCACATGGGTCTCGTCTTTTCCTCTCCCCTCCAAAACCGGCACCGCCTCACCGAAAACGCTCCGGTCCGGAAGAAAAATTGATATAAATGCAATATCATGTGTAGGAGATGCTTTAACTTACGCATTATAGTTGTGTAGTATTTCAGATGATTCCTGGGGGTGTATTCACGACCCATTTGAAATATTTGTGCGAAGCGTTTTGCGGCATTCCTTCAATCAAAGTCTAACACAATTTTCTTCAGCTGTGCCATGGGGTGCGCTCGGCGCCCCTTCCCCCTTTAAATCCGCCCCTGCCAGGACATGTAAACGCAAATGTGGTAAGTTGTTATCACAATCTGTGTGCTGTGATGAATTGTTGCAAAAAAAACATTGTAATACCATCTCATCGATGACACACATTATAATAAAACATTTTGGGGGCAGAGTTTAAATATCGATTTACTTCTCATTCACGTTTCCTCACCTGCAAAAAATGACTGGGCATTTATTCTGGCCTCGGCAAGATTCTCTACTATCCACTCAAGATCGTCTGAGCCAGAACTCGTAGCAACTCGTAGGTGGATATTGGGCCTATGGAATTAATATGGATCATTCCTCTCAGTCGAATGGATGGATACATACATACTTATATGCATGTACATACATACAGTGTAGTTAATTCACTGTTCACGATACATACCTGTATGGTACAAAAAAGCCTCCCGGAATTCGACAACACCAATGTCCTTTGTGATGCCATCGGTGGTTGTGGCCGTGAGGCACAGGAGAGGGCAGTGATAAAGTAGTGCACGAATCTCCCTGAGCTGTTTGTATTTGACCTTGAATGTGTTGCCCTGTGGATAATCAACAGGTTCTTTTTTTTCTTTCAAAATATTTATATATTTATATTTTCCAAGTGCCGGTATACAATTACAGGTCTCTATCTGATAATATTGAACTCTCTATTCGGGACACCCAGTTAAAAATTGATATTTTGCATACTATGTAACAATTCAGTGGGCCTTGTCGATGGCAAGGACTGTGATGTTCCGTCGCTTCCGTTCCACGAACCTGAACCACTGATCGTCCAGCAGGCACTCCGGGTTCGTGAAGATCCCCGTGGGTCCGGATTCAATGTCTGCATTTTTTAATAAAATCAGTTTTTTTCAATTATTAGACCCTTTAATTCAAATATTAGATTATGCAAAGTAAGTTTTCCATTCTATACATTTGCACATAACTGCTGGAATGCAAAATGATCAACTAATCTGTTACTACATCTATCCTGCAATAACATTATATCGTGTTCAATAATGGTAGCTTGGCGCTTTCTCCATTCATTGGAGGGCAATAACCCTCGACATTGCAGCAGCACGTGATACCATTTTTGATGATATCAAGCTGAAATATTAACTGCTAAAAGGCGGGTCCGTCCGCATAGGCCTATATGCATAGGAACATATTTCTTCTAGGTCTAGCCATGACATTGTGTAAGAGTGTGTGAATAGATCCATTCGAGCGGGTGGGTGAAATTCATGCATATATATTCGTGGAATAGAAAATAGAATGATGATTCCTATTTTCCACGATAAATGTCCTAGTGACATATACATTTGCAAAGTACATGAACAACCATTTTCATGAGTTGTGGTACTTACAGGCACTCGAGAGGATTATTGTTAAAATTTCAATATAGAGACCCTCAAGTTGATTGAATTTAATTGAACATGTCGGTCCATGATTGTCCATGGGGGAGGTGGTAATAAGTATTAACCCGATATGTGACTAGTTAATTTTGGTGTGTATTCATGGTGTATCACTTCTTGGTTCTCGCCTAACAAATCTGCCCTTGAGGTCATGTTTTGACTTTGTTCACGGGATAAATTTACCTTCTAAGTCTTCTGTACCTAACTCTGCCTTTGGCAGTAAAGCCGCCGCCTTCACACCCTGTCGAGTCCACCGCCATACTTGGTCATGTACGAGGGTCTTCAGGGGACCGACAACAATAGCTGTTTTTCGTTCAGCGCTGGGGTATATCTGTTGCATATACAGGTACTGCTACAATTGTAGTTCAGAAGCAACTTACATGTAACACTTCATGAATTGGCGAGCTAATTTGTACCACTCATATGAGGATATACCATACTCAATGATGAAATCAGAGTTTTGATATTAATTATTTTCAATTTCTATGATATGCTGATTCTCACCCTCTCCTTCACGAGACTGGCCACTACAAAAACATCACTCTTGCCAAAGCCGGTGGGCATCAGGCAAAAAGTACCTGACTCTTCCACCACATGCCTGATCGACTCCACTTGTGGCTTCAAATCATATTGAAACTTGAGTTCTGTCAGAACTTCAGATAGTTTTCCCTAAATTTCATAAAAATTGTTGCATGAACACATGTTTTGATCCATTCGTACCTCATCACATATATAACACACTTATGTGTTTCCATACTTTGAAATAGGTAGGTAAAAAGCTTATTTCTTTAGAATATAGCACGTTATAACTGGGTATAACTAGGCTTATGTATGTAGGTATGATGTAACTCATTTCAAAGTATGAAGTATGAACATACATTTCTTGCTATTTTATGTGTTTTTCTGTGTTCATTTACTTACATTATTCAGCTGAATATGTTATGGGAGATTTATATTTTGTATCTTTCCACTTTGTATATCTGTGTGGAGATGTTCCTTGGTTGAGTCCCCCTTGCTTATGTACTCAAGACCCCACGGTATATTACTGTTGAATATGTTGATAGATCAATCAGATATACCGTCAGTCGGGGGTAACTTTGGTCTAAATATATTTGGAAGTTAACTTTGGTAACTTTCAAATATAATGTTGAATTAAAGTCTGCAGTATAAAGTTGTGAGAGCTGGCGAAGTTTGGGTTGTCAGTATCAAGAATTCAGGTGGTGGTCGACAGGTCGAGAATATGTTCAAGATAGAAAAAAGAACTCTACTTTTATTAATGATTATTTCTCCAATGGGTTTTGTATTCTTTATGGCCAATTTCCGATTATTTGATATATGACCAATGATAGTACGACCAAGATCCCCGATTATCGTCCAGGTAGAAAATGTAAGGGTCATCAACTCTATTTTTAGTAACTAAATCTGGAAGGGCGAGGGTCTGCAATCTCTGATCTTCTCGTTGAGGTGTGTGAAGCTACTGAAAATTTGCTGATTCCAGTATTGGTTACCCAAATACTACTTGTAATATGTTACTTGTCTGTCGCATTGCTACGATAATGATAACAAGTGTGTCATTCCGAATTCAATCACTCATAATACTTCATTGGCTTTGACTTTGATACTGACAGTACCACTTGGCAACTGAGAAATTATTACCTGGCTGTCACAAGACGAACAACATTGCTGTCCTCTACAGCATGAGGTAATTTCCTCGACTGAGAAAAGTGATATCTGGAGTGCTTTCAAAGCAGCAAAGCGAATACAGTCCGTTCTTGCATTTTTCACTATGCTGCGCATGTCCTCAGAAACTCTATCTGTGCGTGTGCTGTATTGTGGACAATACAAAATAGCATGTCCTGCCCGACCATCTCTAGCACAACGGCCTATCTCCTGCAGATACTCGATGGGCGATGCGGGTGGGCCCCAGAGCATGACGTAGTCGATGTCTGGGACCTGGACGCTCATACCAAAAGCCACAGTGCTGATCAAGCAGCGTATCGTGCTTCCTTTTTTCCGGAACTCTTGCGGAATATCCACCTCTGAGGACGAGTCCACACGGGCGTGGTACATCCGCACATGGGTTTCGTCCTCTCCTTTCTCCTCCAAATCCGGCACCACCTCACCGAAAACGCTCCGGACTGAATCTGTGGTGCTGATTGTGAGGAAAAATTGATAAAATTGCAATATCCTGTGTAGGAGATGCTTGAACTTACGCTTTTGCGCATTATAGTTGTGTAGTATTTCAGATGATTCCTGGGGTGTATTCACGATCTGTAGTTGACCGTTTGCAATATTTGTGCGAAGCGTTTTGCAGCATTACTTCAATCAAAGCCTTACACAATTTTCTTCAGCTGTGCCATGGGGTGCGCTCGGCGCCCTCCCCCTTTAAATCCACCCCTGCCAGGACATGTAAACACAATGTGTGTTAAGTTGTTATCACAGTCTGTGTGGTGTGATGAATTGTTGCAGAAAAACATTGTTTGTAATACCATCTCGTCGATGACACACATTATAATAAAAAAAAATGGGGGGCAGAGTTTAAATATCGATTTACTTCTCATTCACATTCCCTCCCCTGCAAAAAAAAATTACTGGGCATTTATTTTGGCTACTCTACTATCTACTCAAGATTGCCTGAGCCATAACTCGCAGCAAGTCGTAGGTGGATATTGGGCCTATGGAATTAATGACAAGGATCATTTCTCTCAGTTGAATGGATGGATACATACATACTTATATGCATGTACATACATACAGTGTAGTCAATTTCACTGTTTACGATACATACCTGTCTGGTACAAAAAAACCTCCCGGAATTCGACAACACCAATGTCCTTTCTGATGCCATCGGTGGTTGTGGCTGTGAGGCACAGGAGAGAGCAGTGATAAAGTAGTGCACGAATCTCCCTGAGCTGTTTGTATTTGGCCCTGAATGTGTTGCCCTGTGGATAATCAAGTTTTTTTTCTTTCAATATATTTATATATATGATCCAAGTGCCGGTATATAATTACAGGTCTCTATCTGTTGATATATTTAACTCTCTATTCGGGACACCCAGTTAAAAATTGATATGTTGCATACTATGTAACAACGCAGTGGGCCTTGTCGATGGCAAGGAATGTGATGTTCCGTCGCTTCCGTTCCACGAACCCGAACCACTGATCGTCCAGCAGGCACTCTGGGTTCGTGAAGGTCCCCGTGGGTGCGGATTCAATGTCTGCATTTTTTAATAAAATCAGTTTTTTTAATTATTAAACCCTTTAATTCAAACATTAGCTTATGCAAAGTAAATATTTCATTCTATTCATTTGCACATATTTGCTGGAATGCAAAGTGATCAACCATTCTGATACTTTTTGTATCCTGCAAGGACGTTATATCGTGTTCAAGAATTGTAGTTTGGCGTTTTCTCCATTCAATGGAGGGCAATAACCCTCGAATTTGCAGCAGCACGTGATACCATTTTTGATGATATCAAGCTGAAATATTAACTGCTGAAAGGCGGGTCCGTCCGCATAGGCCTATATGCATAGGAACATATTTCTTCTGGGTCTAGCCATGACATTGTGTAAGAGTGTGTGAATAGATCCATTCGAGCGGGTGGGTGAAATTCATGCATATTTATTCGTGGAATAGAAAATAGAACGAGGATTTCTATTTTCCAAGATAAATGTCCTAGTGACATATAAATTTGCAAAGTACATGAACAACCATTTTCATGAGTTGTGGTACTTACAGGCATTCGAGAGGATTATTGTTAAAATTTCAATATAGAGACCCTCAAGTTGATTGAATTGAATCGAATTTAATTGAACATGATGGCCCATGGTGGAGGTGGTAATAAGTAATAACCCGATATGTGACTAGTTATTTTTTGGTGTGTATTCATGATGTGTCACCTCTTGATTCTCGCCTAACAAATCTGCCCTTGAGGTCGTGTTTTAACTTTGATCACGGAATAAATTAACCTTCTAAGTCCTCTGCAGATAACTCTGTCTTTGGCAGTACAGCCGCCGCCTTCACACTCCATCGAGTCCACCGCCAAACTCGGTCACTTACGAGGGTCTTCAGGGGACAGACAACAATAGCTGTTTTTCGTTCAGCGCTGGGGTATATCTGTTGCATATACAGGTACTACTACAATTGCAGTTTAAACTTACACGTAACACTTTATAAATGGGCAAGCTAATTTGTACCACTCATATTAGGATATACCATACTCAATGATGAAACCAGAATTTCGATATTAATTTTTTTTTTCAATTTCTATAATTTCTGATTCTCATCCTCCTCTTCACGAGACTGGACACAAGAACATCGCCTTACCAAAGCCGGTGGGCATCAGGCAAAAAGTATCTGACCCTCCCACCACATGTTTGATTGCCTCCACTTGTTGTGGCTTCAAATCATATTGAAACTAGAGTTCTATCAGAACTTCAGATAGTTCATCCCCAGATTTCATAAAATTTCTTGCATGAACACGTGTTTTGACCTATTCGTACCTCATCACCATATAACACACTTTTATGTTTCCATACTTTGAAATGAGTAGGTAAAAAGCTTATTTCTTTAGAATATAGCACGCTATAACTGGGTATAACTAGGCTTATGTATGTTGGTATGATGCAACGTATGAACCTTCAACATACATTTCTTGCTATTATATGTGTTTGTCTGTGTTCATTTACGTATGTCATTCATCTGAATATGTTGTGAAAGATTTGTATTTCGTATCTTTCCACTTTGTATATCTGTATGGAGATGTTTCTTGGCTGAGTCCTCCTTGCTTGTGTACTCAAGACCCCACGGTATATTACTGTTAAATATGTTGATATATCAATCAGATATACCGTTATTCGGGGTAACTTTGGCCAATTTAAACAAATTTTATTATTATTTTTTTTTTGCTATGAGATTATATGGTACCATTCATCAGTCAAAAAACACCAACTTGTAGGTACATTTATGGGTGGATATCCATATTGTATTTAGAATGATATGTAAGCACATTCCAAGGTGAATTATTAGTGACCAAAGGTACCGTGCAATTGGTCAAACTTTCGCCACCGATTGGGTTACTTTGGTTGGATTCCTTTTCAGCTCTCCAAAATTGCATTCCATTAGATACATGTATTACTGTCATAAGAGGTATTTGGTTATGATATGTGATATATTTTCCTAATACTAATATTAATTTAGAAGCACTTGAATTCGGGAAGCACGAGGGAATGAAGTTCAAAAGTAAGATAAAAGATATATAATATTTCATGAATAATTGTGATATTTCAGGAGTTTTAACAAAACCATACAACATTACAACATTATAACTATGTGTAGATTCTTTTGCAATATTTTATTGGTACTTGGTAGCTGTTACAAAACAATTATACTATATGAATACCTTTTACTCTACAAAATAGGATTTGTGTGCTGTAAATAACAACTAGACGCTCTGTCACGAAGCACAACAGGGTTATCTCTATTCTAAATTCGCTCTCTCTGGTGGCCAGAGTGAACAATGAATATTATTTCAAGGCTGTTCACTGCTTTCGGACATTAGATTTATTCCATTTTTTGTGTCATTGTATTAGGTAAAGTAGAAATTCATGTTTGATATTGTCATGCCCTGACACCTATATACAGTATCACATACGTGTACATACCGTATTGCTCCTAATAGTGGCACGTGCCCTAATAGTAGAGCGCCCACTTCTTTTCCCCCAAAATATTCGATTTTCGTAACCTTTTAATTCACTTCACATCTTTCTAATAAAATCTTTGAATGTTCAAATAAACACATTTATGTTATTTGAATCATAATAAAGAGGATTGAAGGCTATAGGTATATTATTCAGTGATTTCCTCATTTGACGTCAAGTTTGACCTCACTTTTGCGGGCGCTGGTGCATGAGGTCTTGCTTTGGCACTCCGTACTACTATCAATCAGATATACCGTTATTCGGGGTAACTTTGGCCAATTTAAACAAATTTTATTATTATTTTTTTTTTGCTATGAGATTATATGGTACCATTCATCAGTCAAAAAACACCAACTTGTAGGTACATTTATGGGTGGATATCCATATTGTATTTAGAATGATATGTAAGCACATTCCAAGGTGAATTATTAGTGACCAAAGGTACCGTGCAATTGGTCAAACTTTCGCCACCGATTGGGTTACTTTGGTTGGATTCCTTTTCAGCTCTCCAAAATTGCATTCCATTAGATACATGTATTACTGTCATAAGAGGTATTTGGTTATGATATGTGATATATTTTCCTAATACTAATATTAATTTAGAAGCACTTGAATTCGGGAAGCACGAGGGAATGAAGTTCAAAAGTAAGATAAAAGATATATAATATTTCATGAATAATTGTGATATTTCAGGAGTTTTAACAAAACCATACAACATTACAACATTATAACTATGTGTAGATTCTTTTGCAATATTTTATTGGTACTTGGTAGCTGTTACAAAACAATTATACTATATGAATACCTTTTACTCTACAAAATAGGATTTGTGTGCTGTAAATAACAACTAGACGCTCTGTCACGAAGCACAACAGGGTTATCTCTATTCTAAATTCGCTCTCTCTGGTGGCCAGAGTGAACAATGAATATTATTTCAAGGCTGTTCACTGCTTTCGGACATTAGATTTATTCCATTTTTTGTGTCATTGTATTAGGTAAAGTAGAAATTCATGTTTGATATTGTCATGCCCTGACACCTATATACAGTATCACATACGTGTACATACCGTATTGCTCCTAATAGTGGCACGTGCCCTAATAGTAGAGCGCCCACTTCTTTTCCCCCAAAATATTCGATTTTCGTAACCTTTTAATTCACTTCACATCTTTCTAATAAAATCTTTGAATGTTCAAATAAACACATTTATGTTATTTGAATCATAATAAAGAGGATTGAAGGCTATAGGTATATTATTCAGTGATTTCCTCATTTGACGTCAAGTTTGACCTCACTTTTGCGGGCGCTGGTGCATGAGGTCTTGCTTTGGCACTCCGTACTACTATTAGGACCAATACGGTATGTACGTTTCATGACCGAATTACCTCCGTTTTATATCTCTGTTTAATAACAACAAAGTATAGACTGTTCGAAATTTATAGGCAATCCATTTAAATTCAAGGCCACAATAGTGAAGATCATTGATTATTATTAATATTAGAAAATTGGAAGACTTCTTTTCATATACCATTACCCCTGTGGATTAAGACATGGCATAACATGCTCACTGCAATATATATGACGATGTTGTGATATACAATAAATCAGTACTGCGCTTGATAGACATCAGTTTTTATTCAAAACGATATATACAATGTACACATGTGTCATGCAAAGCAGGGAGTTGACACCGTGATTTCAGTTATAATCATAGTTATTGAGTAACATCACACGGCCATGTAGCGCAGCTTACTATTTCTTCTAAATTCAATGAAGATTAAAAATGTGCCAGACGGATTAAATATGGTATACATTCAGTGGGTGAGTAGTATTAACAGAGTATGGTGCGCTACTTGGGCCCATCTCACAATGATGAGTGATAGCCTGTGCACTACAAACATAATCGTCACATAACATTGGCATATAACCTGAATATCTTTGAAACGGCATTATCATCATTATATCAACTTCAAAAGTTACTATCACACAACTAATACAATATCAAACCGTCAAAGTTGAATTCAAATTTAAAGTGTCCGTTGCGGTGATTTGAAGCTGGCTCAGGGTGTACCGCAGAAACCTGGTTTATGGTGATCGCGTCAACATCCTCCTCACCGTGTGCGTTTTCCCTGTCACACGCCTGGTGAATTTGACCTTCCAGTCACCTCGTTGGCGTGAATGATGAATTTTGCTGATGACCTTTCCCACATACTTTTTGTTATGATGGGTATTCCACAATTATGTATTTTCTAGTGTTGATTTGGTTCTGGACATCTTGCGCAACTTTATCATCGAGGTCTTCACTGCTTTAGGACTACTAGTACGTGTATCTTGGTGGTCAACTTCCTCATCCCGTACTTGAGGTTCGAGCTCAGACAAACTGATGCTCTTCCCGGGTTGCACGTTTATTTTCTTCCTTCACCCAGCAGCAGAGTCTTGCTGTTCATACCGCAGTCTCTGGAGGATGTTGATGACAGATTCAGAGACTCTCTGCTCCACACCTTCACTTACTTCTTCCGTGGAGTCTGGAAGCTTGCACAACACTTTCGTCGGATCCAACGGGACAATCCCACAAGCTCGAAAGCCAGCCTTGAGGTTTTCTGTCTGTGTATTCTCCAGTTCAGCCATAACGTCTGACAGGAGACTTGGAAACTGGTCCTTGGCCACTGCTGAAGATTTCCGTCCGAGTTTTGTCATCTTCCCTTGTGACAGAACTGCCCTCCACTCGATTTTCAGTGGACAAAAAATGCTACATCCAATCGCTGGGTCAGATGTGTGCTGTTGGGTGGTAAGCAGCTGCAGCAGAACCGATTGTTGAGGTTCTCGCATGCCTGAACGACGTTTCGACTAAAATAGGATGACAGGTTTTCTCCGATCAGGACTTTGGGTTTCCGACAGTGAGGAACCACCACCGAGTGAAACCAATCTTCAAAAGATGCTCCCTCGAACCATCCAGACTTGGAGTGGTTGTATGTTGTGTTAGGTGGCCCTCCAGATGTCCACGAATCCCACATGTGCTCAGCTTTGTATACAAAGTACAGTGGTAGCAACTCTCCAGATGCAGTTCCAGCGAACATGAGAGACACTGATCCCTTCGTAGCATTCAATATGCACTCCGGGTATTTCACGTCCCTCTTGAAAATACACTTCTTGCGGCCTGGGTCGTCGGTGAGGTTGGTCTCATCATAGTTGATGACGTCTGAAGGTGGCACTCCTTCCAGGCTGTTGCCAAGGTTGTCAAAGTACTGTGTCACAACTGCGGGGTCAACACTGGCTCGTCTTGTCGTGATGTTCTGGCACAATTTCTGCTGTAATAGATCCTTGTGACGCTTAAAAAAGGAATATGCCCATTCAACACCAGGAAGATTGTTCCTGAATCCCAGGATTTGCTTCTGGGACTGGTCCAGATAAGCCTTGATGAGGTACCGAAGATCAACTATATCAAAATAATCTGACCTCTATGAATATAATCTTTGTAAGGAATCCAGTATTTTTTAAGTCAAAGCGAGGGAACGGATGTTTTGTGGTTCAATCATATTAAGGGGTGTCTGGGATGGTAATGGGAGATAGTAGTAATGGTTCTGATGCTATGGATGACACCTGGGAGCCCTGATAAAATCATATTACTTTTCACTTTAGGTGATAAGATACGACGATTACTCGTAGTAAGTAAATTCAACATTTACACAATAATCGGAGTAACTTTGGTTACCCCGAAAGCATGTGCTTTCCATGAAAAATTTCACTATATGTACATTTCATTATTAATAAAGCAATTACTGACAAAATAACTTTTGTTTGTGTATTCAATGTGAGTTAATTCACGATACAAATGTTTTTATTCCACATAGTTCTTTCAATTATTGTCAGTAAAATAGAAAAGTTTGTGACCATGCTGCACTCACCTTTTTGAACATGTGATTTTCCCACCAAAAAACAACTCCGCAGTAAATGTATCACTAAAATATTTTCTACCACATATTGTTAAATATACAGACACGAAGTAGCAATAATAATTATTAGGGTGTACAAATAAGATGAAAATGGAATATGCCATAATATAACATTTTCCCAGCATGTGGCCAAAGTTACCCCAAACGACCAAAGTAACCCCGAATGAATTTTTTGGTATATGAATTTTCATACAAATTACAGACAGTATATCAATAAAACCAAGCATAGCATAATGTGTAACACCAGACATCAATAAATAACAAACACACGTTTTTGTCTCAATACAAAATTATTATTCCATCACCGATAACAATAACCGCCATACAGCCTACGGAGCAACTACGGTATTACGGTAGCACACTACAATCACGTGATCGTGCGACCTTTGACAATATGGCGGGCTGCAATGTGTACAGAAAAGTTGTGATGATTTGAATGGATATTTCGACACCAAATACAGGTATTTCGAATAAATTATGCAGGTCTCCTAGGTCCTCTCATATGATAGATCAACCAAACAGTCAGAAATTTGGGAAATGTGGGAAATAGATTCGAAATGCACATTGTTTTCGCACGTTATTAGGGCCAATGACCACCCGCATGGACACTCCGCGTCGCTTGGACTGAGACTGAGGTCGACATTCAAGAAATTATGGTCGTCACTATGATATGGTCGAAGGTTAAGCCAAGCCTGTCACACAAATGATGGAATGTATCTATGGAGCGTTTTTAGGGTCAATATTCATTGACATGCATTGTAGATTTTCTTGTTGTGAATGATTGTTTCAACCGCAAAATTCTTTATTCCACATTACTGTTTCTAAACTTTCTGTGTCGAATTCACATATTCTTATTGCATAGTTCTAACCTCCATCTCCTTGCTGCTTACTTCCAAGTCCTTACTGGTACATTCTCAATGCTTAATTCATCATGTCAAATTCTAACACCTTTGTCCATGCAAATTATCAAAAAAATTCGCATCTGGCACAATGCATATGGAACTTAGCACATTGCATTTAGAATATAGCATATCGCATGATGAACAAAGCACAACGAATGAAGCACTCGGCGGTTAGCGCCGCCTGTCGTCATAATGATACAGTAGTAATTGTTGGGGACAAAATTACTACTGCAACATTATGACGACAGGAGGCGCTGGCCGCGCGTAGCCACATGATGTATGAGAAACTAAGACCTCCCTTCATTGGATACGTGAATTTTTGGCGCGACCAACAGGTGCCACACTCATACAGCTGAGCACAGGCCCCAATGAGTGCCCGTAATCTTCCCTGTAAATAAAAGAGCAGTGAGAGATGATTATTATGAGCCTATTATTAAGATTTCTATGCTCATTGAAATCAATTGTCGTCATGAATACTCATTGTAATATAAGATGTGAAAAAATTCTCAGGAAACTGATGGCTATCTCTTTCAAGGCTAAATATGATGATCTCTCCGATCATAATTT